>OY997595.1:47829486-50229486 GCA_963921825.1 Erodium maritimum | reverse complement strand
CAGTGAGCGGGTGCATTTTCATCTTGTATATATGTGTTTTACGCTTTCCCATCATTTATTTTATGCATGCTGCGTGGTTTCTGAGCTTTATCTGATTTCAGTATCGCTAGGGCTTGATGGATTTGGGAAAGCGTAATTTGTGTTTTTATTTCCCATGCATTTTATGTTTTTGTTTGAGTCTGTGTCAGCATTAGCTCTGCCGATCAGTGGCTTCTGGAGCGGTGCTTGGGTGGCTTCTGTGGCCACCCCTTTCGTCGAGCTAACGATGTTAAACAAAGGCGCTGGTTGGGAGGCAACCCAACACATGGCATGGGGAGCGAGATGAGTTCAGCGGAGCAGATTATGGCGCCGAACCTCCTGGAGGTTCTCTCGGGCGAAGAGCTCTCCATCCATACATGCGTGAGGATCTCCACAGTCAGTCCAGTTCACGTAGCGGTTCTTCGAGGGGCAGTATCTCTACCCTTCCTGTTTTACATTGTTATCGCTATTTACTGCCTTTATGCTATTTGGTGGGCCATGAGTGCCCGAATTGCCGTGCTGATAGACTATGCATATAGGGTTGTGTGAATTGTATACCTGCTGACTTTAAGTGTGGGGTGTTTCATTGTTATCATTTATCCTGTGCATGCGTATATATGTGTTTAGATTGTAAATATGTGTTTAAGGTCGCACTGGGGACAATGCTTAGTTTTAAAGTGCGGGGTGGGGTATGCCTTGCATTGCTTTGTGTTTTCTTTTGTGTGCTCATGCATAAATTCGTGTTATAAACTTTTTGAAAAATCCAAAAAAATTGAAAAAATTTGAAAAATCAAAAAAATATTTTCTAGTGATATGCAAGTCTAGTGTTTATGTTCCTAAGGATTCAATGATTGAATTGTC
Source organism: Erodium maritimum (assembly GCA_963921825.1). Lineage (NCBI taxonomy): Eukaryota > Viridiplantae > Streptophyta > Magnoliopsida > Geraniales > Geraniaceae > Erodium > Erodium maritimum. The sequence continues at coordinate 50,228,607 of OY997595.1, read as the reverse complement.
GCTATTGCTTATTTCTTGCATAAATCAAGGTTCTATATGAGCATGAGTGAATCAAATAAGTAGTGAAAGCACATGCATTAGGATTAACCCTTCCACTTGCTTTTGAGTGTTCGCTATAACCCGTGTTGTTTGCCTTTTATTCTCATGCATGGTAATTTGAGTCTAGAACTACATGTGCGACCCATTCGAGGCGAAATAAGAATAAGGAACATGGTTGTTTAGGAAAATGATTTTAGGCCATCTATGGATCGTTTGAGCTAAAAATTGCCTACCCTTGCATGATTGAATCTCTTAGTCACCCATTTGAGCCTAAGCCTTTCATTTCTAAACCCGACATTACAATCCTATGTGCCTTTTTGTTTCATTTATATATCCCCAGTATTGTTTGAACCCATATCTCTAGGCTTAGTTGCTGTTGGGTCTCGAGGTAGGGTTGGAGATGAACCAACTCGCAGCGGAAAATCAATGAAAACCAAGAGACGATTAAAACCATGAAACAACTAACAAAGAATGGATTCACAAGAGAAAAATTCAGCACTAGTTCTTACCAAAACAAGAACACCGGTTAACGAATGATTGGCTTGAGTCTCCAAGACGCCTACGTATCCACATGGGAATCAAAGCCACGTAGTTCTTCTCTTTGAGGACTCAAGAACACAAAAATGGAGGAGGAAACTAGCCAAACCCGAAATGGCCATGGAAGAGGGAGAGAAAATGTGTTTCCTATTCTTGTCTTGTGTTTGTTATGTTGAAAAAAGATGACTTAAACATAACAAAACCCATACTTGTCCAACTAAAGGCATGGGACAAGTATGGTGTCAAGTAAGGTGTAAATAGGACAAAGTATGGCAAGACAAGATTGGGTTAGGTGGTGAATCACCAACACCTTAATCCTTGTCTTGCTTACTTAGTACTAATTAATCAAGACTTGATTAATTAGTTCCATGGGCCTTGGTTGCATGGGCCTTTCATGGGCCTCTTGGAACATGGCCCGTGGCCATTTCCAACGAGGTCCCGTGATTCGCTCATCGCCTCCATGCCTTCCATACCGGAAATGTCCAACATTATCCGACGCGATCAATCCCAAGACTCCAAGCCTTGTCTCGATCCGTAAAGCCCTATTCACTTACGGGCACATGACCCAAAACCCAGTTTTGGTCATGTCCCGAGACAACTCCCTTTTGGCCATTCTCCATAAATGTGTCAATGAGTTTCATCCTCCGGTGTGACCCTTAGGTATATGCATGTCAATAGATCAACGTAAAATCCCATTTTACTTGATCCTATTTAAGTGGCAACTAACGAGACTTTAGTATTGCCTGACACTACATAACGAATCGACCCTGTCGATTCTAACCTTTCCATCGTCCCTGTCATTATCCTTTTATCTCCGATATCCTGATTGAGATAAGGCATAGAGCCGTCATCCTTATTATTCTCAATCACCGTTCCTTGATATGTGAGATGACTGAAGATATGATACCCAGTATCATGTGCATGGCCATGCTATTCTTCCAGTCACTCTCGATCAAGTGGCCGAGAACCGATATCTTTCCCATACCTTAGTATGAGGGATAAATCCCTTAGCCGTCTTTCGTGTCACTCATGTAGCCCGTCCCCAAGCCAATCCTGGCCGTTATGGAAGCCCTGTTACGGACAACGTTAGGCTCAGGTCAAACTCAGTTGTTGACTACATAGCGATCACAAAGACTCCTTGGTCTAAGGATACATGACAAGCTACAACACTGAATATGTTCATGACTTAATCTATGGCACATATTCAGGGCGGGTCGTCCAATATCATGTCCCACATGATATCTATGATCAGACTCCGGAATCCCATTCCAATGACTAACAGAACGTAAGCCATAAAGAGCCATCTTTCATACTAGTCGCTTCTAGTGAAGCTTTGTTGACTAGGGACCCATCGAGTGTGATCTATCTCGATCTATGGTTCTATTCGCATGGTGGGCATAGATCAGAGCACACATCGATATATTACTCCAACACATAAGTAATATAAAGCCGCTTTAATTTTATTGCTAACGATGATATATACATTTGGACATTTAGGATTGAACTACGGGCACTAAGACTAACAATCTCCCACTTGCCCTAGTTCCAATCTAAACTCCAATATGTCCCCATCGACTTTACATGTCTAACATGTTCAGGCAGTGACACTGCCTTAGTCAAAGGGTTGGCTATGTTATCATCTGTTGCAATATCGGTTATCTTCACTTCACCTCAGTTCAGTATTTATCTGATGAGGTGGATACGCCGCAGTACATGTTTGGATTTGTTATGAGATCTAGGCTTTTAGCTTGCGCAATGGCCCTTGTGTTGTCGCAAAATGGATTCACCGGACTGGATGGGTTTTTAATTACACCCAGTCCTGCCATGAATTTCCAAATCCACATAGCCTCCTTAGCTGCCTCTGCAGCATCCATGTACTTGGCCTCTGTCGTAGATTCGGCAATGGTATCTTGCTTTACGCTTTCCCAGCTAAAGCTCTGCCATTCAGCGTAAACACATATCCTGATTGACTTCTAAAGTCATCTAGATTTGTATTGGAAAACTAGCGTCTACTCATCCTTCGACGACTAGTTCAGCATCATCTTTCCCCCGGGTTAGAATGATGTCTACTGGTACAACATAAGGCTTACGAGACGTCTGGTCTCATACATGTCATGGCATATATGATCGATCCTGTCCCCAGGCGCATAGGATTCTCATCATCCTTTTCAGCTCATCAGGTGTCTTAGGACACTGAGTCTTGCTGAGATGAATGCCATGACTAGTGGGTAAGAGTCCTTTCTTTGAATCGAGCATTAAGAACCTACTCAATGCCTTGTTCACATAGGTTCCCTGACTTAAATCCAAGACCCTCTTGGTGCGATCTCTACATATCTTAATCCTTAAGATATGAGAAGCATCACCTAAGTCCTTTATTGAAAAACACTTCCTCAACCAAGCTTTAATCTCGTGCAAGGTTGGGATGTCGTTTTCAATGAGAACCAGAAAGGTAATATTGCTCCCACTAGCCTTCTTATAAACGCAAGATTCATCCTCGTTCTTGATTAAGCCAAATCCAATTACAGCTTCATCAAAACGAAGGATCCAACTCCGAGAAGTTCGTTTCAATCCAGAAATGGATTTCAACAACTTATAAATCTTTCCTTTATTCTTCGGATCGTCAAAACCTTTGGGCCGAGACATACAAACGTACTCAGTCAAATTTCCATTTAGGAAAGCGGTTTTGACATCCACTTGCCATATCTCGTAATTATGATACGCAGTTATGTCAAGAAGAATTTGGATCGATTTTGACCATAGCCACTAAGGAGAAGGTTTCCTCATAGTCAATCCATTGGATCTGCCTATAACCTTTCGCCACCAGTTGAGCTTTGTAGGTCAGAGGGTTGCCGTCCATGTCCATCTTCACCTTGAAGATCCATTTGCATCCGATGGTCCTCACACCATTGATGGGATCAACCGGTTCCCAGACTCGGTTGTCCGACATGGATTGCATTTCCTCCCTCATGGCTCCCAGCCATAACTCGGAGTCGGGCCCATCCACGACTTCTTGAAAGGTGGCTAGATCATCGTGATCCACCATGACTTCATTGTCACCTCCGGATACCATATCTTGGAGGTGGAAGATTGACCCTTTCAAATCGACATGGACCTTCCGGAATTGTAACAGGAATTGGTTCTCACTCTACAACAATCTCTGGCTCCTTTCTACTGGGTTGCCAATTGGTTTAGACAGATCTGTACCATCCTGAATTTCTTCGAGATGCACAGTCCTCCCAATGACGTCTTTGGAAACAAAACTTCTTTTCCATAAAGACCCCACCCCAAGCGACGAACACCATGTTCTCACTGGGATTGTACAAGTAGTATCCCCTTGTTGCTTTGGGATACCACACGAAGGTGCATATCTCAGATCTTGGTTCGAGCTTAGTCGAAACCAAATGTTTCACATAAGCCTCGCAACCACAAATCTTTAGGAAGGACAAAGCGGGCATCATCCCGTACCATTTTTAAAATGGTGTCCCTTCCACACCATTCGTCGAAGCCCGATTCACTATGAATGCGGTCGTCTCTAGAGCAAAACCCCTAAAAGAGATTGGGAGATCAGTCCAACTAATCATGGAACAGACCATTGTCTAACAATGTCCGATTTCTCCGTTTGGCTACACCTTTCAACTACAGTGACCTAGGAGGAGTCCATTTCAAAAGGATCCCATTCTCTTTTAGATGATCTAATAACTCTGTGGTCAAGTATTTTCCACCTCGATCCAATCGAAGTGCCTTAATACCTTTGTCGAGCTGGTTTTCTACTATAGTCTTAAACTCTTTGAATTTATCAAAAGCTTCAGACTTATGTCTCACCGAATAGACATAACCATATTTACTGTAATCATCAGTAAATGTGATAAAGTAGCTAAAACCCCTCCTGGTAAGTGAACTTATTGGTCTACACACATTCGAGTGTATCAGCCCCAATAATTCACCCGCCCTTTCATCGCGATCGATGAAGGGCACTTTAGTCATTTTGCCCATCAAACAAACCTTGCACCTATCGATCGAATGGAATTCGAATGAACCTGAAAGCCCGCACTTCTGAAGTGCTGATAGGCGCTTCTTGTTTATGCGACCCAAATGACAGTACCATAACAAAGTTAGGTTTAAATCGTTGGATTTAGACCTCTTGGTATTAACGGAATATATAGAACTTGAGGCATTGTTACCCATATCTAATATGTACAATCCTCCAACCATGTCAGTACTGGTATAAAACATATCATTGCATAGAACATTGAAAACTCCATTTCCAATATTAACATTATATCCTTCCTTGTTAAACACGGATACAGATATAATATTCCTACTAAAAGTAGTTATGCAATATACATTATACAATACTAAGACAAGGCCTCTTGGCAAAGCAAGACTCATGAATCCTACAGCAGTTGCCACAACTTTGAGGTCCATTTCGTGCTTTCCAAATCTCTCCTACTTTCAGCCACCATATATTAGTGCATGTGTGAGATTCAGTCATGGTATCTGATACCCATGAATCTTTGGAAGTAGAGAGATGTAGCTCTATAGAGTTAATACCGATTGAAGGCACGGTCCCACCGCCCTTCCTTAGATCATCCAGGTTTCCTGATGAAGGCGCAGTCCTACTGCCCTTCTTCAGATCATCCACGCTATTTGATGAAGGTGCAGTCCCACTGCCCTTCTTCAGATCAGCCGTGAACTTCCTGTAATCCCGGTTCCAATGACCAGGCTGTTGGCAGTAGAAGCAGACATTCTCAGGTGTCTCATCTTTCCTGCCAAGTGCGCATGGGCCCAGCCCTTGCCACTTCCAATTCCCTTGTTGACCATCAGAATATCCTTGGATCCCAGATCCCTGAGATATTCTTCTCAGCAGTTAATGACACTTCATGTAACTCTGATATGGTCTTAGAGAAAGCCTTGTCAAGGACATATTCTTTGCGTTCAGACTTGAGGACTATCCTCAAAATTCTGTACCAGTCCAAATAGTTTGTCCCATTTAGCTTGACCCTGTCAAGAATGGTTTTTAATGACAAACTATTAATGTTCGCTGAATTTGCCATTTGATCTACAACAGATAAAATTCAATCAGTAAACTGAATAAATTTTATGAAGATCAAGCTTAAACACCAACAATCGATTCTAAACCTTTAGAATCTGAAACCAAGATCCTTGATTCACTCGATTAAGCTGAACTAATGCTCACCACTTAATCGAGCTATGTAGGTAGGACTCCATCCAATCACATCCAATGTGACTCTTGGCTAGGGTATGTACTTATGTACACGACTTACCCTATCTGTTACCCTAGCTCAACCTCAGGCCGAGAATCGTAGTCGGGTCCACCAATTTTCAACTATGGCTCGTCACTATGTAGGTGCTCCGCTAATGCGCACGACACTCACATATGTCGTCCAAACCTACTACCCCGCTTTCCCATGGATGCTCCGCTAATGCGCACGACACCCATAGGACGGGGAGGTAGTAAGGTGTTGATTATTGGGAGGTATCGGACATGACCCGCTTTTACTTGTCCAGTTGTGTTCAAAACTTTGGCACATCCTAGATGCGATGAGCACATCAACTACATTCCAAATGCAATGATGCCTCAAATTACATCCAATGTAATTCTTCCTTTGAACCCGTCAACTACATCCAATGCAATGACGGTTCTAAGGGTTCACACACAAGGATTAAAATTCCAATTTTATCTTTGCATGTGAGGTGATATGCTCGGTAAATAAAGTTAAGCATGCAATTCTAAAACACATAGAATTAATCATGCATAAACTAAACCAAGCATAAAGCGATAAATGTGCACATAATAGCCCCCTAAACTAACTCCCACTAGCTTCTTGAGCTCCACCGACTCCAAGCCGATGCCAACACCCGAAAAGCCACCAAATGACCTTTTCGCCCTTTCTTCGTCTTGAGTAAAATATTACAATTTAATACACGACTCGCAGGTCGGGAATAAATAAATATTACAAACAAGTGGTTCGACGACCATACCTTGAAAGAATAATTACACGTTAACTCTAACGGCTCGTAGGCCGTGAAAAGCGATAAATAATTAAATTGAGCTCGGGGCTATTATGTACACCATGCCAACATCACATCACACATCGTGTTATCAAAAAAGCATGTTATCAAACATCATGTGATTTTCCGGTTTTAATTAATAGCCAAGTTTCGAAATTTTTTGATGCTCGGTTTATCGAAACCGTTCAAAAATGAAACTTTTGAACATTTGATCTTCGAGTTCATCATGACGGTTCCAAACTCGTCATAACTAACAAAACGGTTTTGCCTTGGCATATCAACCATCCAATGGTCATGCTTGGCCTAGCTCCGTCCAACGGAGCCCCGTTCGGTTCCGGTTTCGGCTCCCCGAGAGTCCCGCTCCCGAGACCCGAAAAATCAATTTTTTTTTCAAAATCTCCAGATTTGAAATAATTTTCAAAAATTCATTTTACATGCATTAAATCCATGAACAAGAATTTAAAACATGTTATCAAACAATTTAGCAAAACAACATGCCAAAAAACGAAACTTTCAAGCAAAACCGAAACTTTGAACACCGTCTTGTGAATCCCGAAGGTAGCACGGCTCTGATACCACTGTTGGGTCTCGAGGTAGGGTTGGAGATGAACCAACTCGCAGCGGAAAATCAATGAAAACCAAGAGACGATTAAAACCATGAAACAACTAACAAAGAATGGATTCACAAGAGAAAAATTCAGCACTAGTTCTTACCAAAACAAGAACACCGGTTAACGAATGATTGGCTTGAGTCTCCAAGACGCCTACGTATCCACATGGGAATCAAAGCCACGTAGTTCTTCTCTTTGAGGACTCAAGAACACAAAAATGGAGGAGGAAACTAGCCAAACGCGAAATGGCCATGGAAGAGGGAGAGAAAATGTGTTTCCTATTCTTGTCTTGTGTTTGTTATGTTGAAAAAAGATGACTTAAACATAACAAAACCCATACTTGTCCAACTAAAGGCATGGGACAAGTATGGTGTCAAGTAAGGTGTAAATAGGACAAAGTATGGCAAGACAAGATTGGGTTAGGTGGTGAATCACCAACACCTTAATCCTTGTCTTGCTTACTTAGTACTAATTAATCAAGACTTGATTAATTAGTTCCATGGGCCTTGGTTGCATGGGCCTTTCATGGGCCTCTTGGAACATGGCCCGTGGCCATTTCCAACGAGGTCCCGTGATTCGCTCATCGCCTCCATGCCTTCCATACCGGAAATGTCCAACATTATCCGACGCGATCAATCCCAAGACTCCAAGCCTTGTCTCGATCCGTAAAGCCCTATTCACTTACGGGCACATGACCCAAAACCCAGTTTTGGTCATGTCCCGAGACAACTCCCTTTTGGCCATTCTCCATAAATGTGTCAATGAGTTTCATCCTCCGGTGTGACCCTTAGGTATATGCATGTCAATAGATCAACGTAAAATCCCATTTTACTTGATCCTATTTAAGTGGCAACTAACGAGACTTTAGTATTGCCTGACACTACATAACGAATCGACCCTGTCGATTCTAACCTTTCCATCGTCCCTGTCATTATCCTTTTATCTCCGATATCCTGATTGAGATAAGGCATAGAGCCGTCATCCTTATTATTCTCAATCACCGTTCCTTGATATGTGAGATGACTGAAGATATGATACCCAGTATCATGTGCATGGCCATGCTATTCTTCCAGTCACTCTCGATCAAGTGGCCGAGAACCGATATCTTTCCCATACCTTAGTATGAGGGATAAATCCCTTAGCCGTCTTTCGTGTCACTCATGTAGCCCGTCCCCAAGCCAATCCTGGCCGTTATGGAAGCCCTGTTACGGACAACGTTAGGCTCAGGTCAAACTCAGTTGTTGACTACATAGCGATCACAAAGACTCCTTGGTCTAAGGATACATGACAAGCTACAACACTGAATATGTTCATGACTTAATCTATGGCACATATTCAGGGCGGGTCGTCCAATATCATGTCCCACATGATATCTATGATCAGACTCCGGAATCCCATTCCAATGACTAACAGAACGTAAGCCATAAAGAGCCATCTTTCATACTAGTCGCTTCTAGTGAAGCTTTGTTGACTAGGGACCCATCGAGTGTGATCTATCTCGATCTATGGTTCTATTCGCATGGTGGGCATAGATCAGAGCACACATCGATATATTACTCCAACACATAAGTAATATAAAGCCGCTTTAATTTTATTGCTAACGATGATATATACATTTGGACATTTAGGATTGAACTACGGGCACTAAGACTAACAGTTGCTTCATTGAGAGTGGTTATTTTGGGGAAAATGAGTGAGCAAAAGAGAGAAAAAGTGATGAAAAGATAATTTGCCATTGGTTTGTATTGAGAACAAATTTTATATAGCCTTACCCCAAAGGAAAAGGAAAAAAGAAAGGGAGAGAAAAAGAATAGAAAAAAAAAAGAAAAAAATCCCTAAGAAAAGAATAAGTGTGGGGTAAGGCTTGATAGTGGTTTAGAAAGATGGCCAACTTATGGGTAGCTATGGCAAATCATTGCTGTTATTAGTTATTCAATGAAAAGAAAAAAAATGGTATTAGAGAGTGCAAGAGTTGGATGGTAAACATGGGGTTCGGGATGTGTGAAACACTTTGTGGGTGTGAGAATGAAGCAGCTTTGTCTTGAGGTATTTATGTGAGCTTCTTTTGATTGTCCTTCCCTACCCTTTGCCTAGCCTTACATTACAAGCTGAATTAAAGACCTTTCTGATTCTTGAATAACCATGATTCCTTACAATTAGTGGAGATGGGTCTAGCATGATAGCGTATGAATCTCTAAACTCCATGTATGGGGAAATAAGGAAACACACAGTTATGGTGAATGAGTGAATGCAAGTTTAAAAGGAAAGGGTTAAGTCTTTAATGTGAGTAGCGTCTTGCTTAACTGTATTCATTAGTTCATATGCTTCTTTGATGAGTGTAAGATTTTTAGCATGTGGCGACTCTGAGAAAAACCATGTGATCCTCTATGCACGGCTTTGAATATCACCTAATTTTCGTGTCTTTTTCATGCATCATATAGAGTGTTATAGGAATGCATTAGAGTTAAGATTCATGCATTGCACGTGAATCTTTATATTTAATGTTTTGAATAAAGGAGTACCGGACTCCTCCTATCGGGGTGAACCTCGAGGTTTAACCGGTTCTATCTTAGTAATGATGTCTTCTTGTGTTGATTTTCTCAGGGCGAGAAAAAGTCTAAGTGTGGGGTGTTGATGCGGACGCATCTTGGCATTAAAATGCCACATTTAGAGGGATTTTATCGTTGATTTTAGCCCATTATTGTCTCATTCTCTCGTATTTTACTCGTTTCCAGCACTTCTCATGTTTCACAGGTTATAGCATGGAATACGAGCAAAAACAAGTCAAAAAGGGGACAAATTCGAAGTTGTAAACTTGAGGAGCAGCTGAAGGACAGCCATCACGGATCCGTGACCGAACCCGTCACGGGTAGGGTCACGGAGCCGTGACGAAGACCCAGAATTGGCCAAGACGTTCTGGTCCGTCACGCATCCGTGATGGTGTCCGTCACGGATGCCATCACGGAGCCGTGACGCGCGCGCAGAGTTGTTTCCCAAACTCGCTTCAGACTTACTTTTACCCTTTTTAAACCTAAAATTAGCCTGCCAATAGATCTAACTTGTAATTTTGAGAGCTAAGAAGAGAGGAGAGTTGAGAGCAAGCTAGAGGAGAGGATTTCCACTTGAAGAACATCATTGTAATCAACTATTGGGTATTGTATTTCTCTACTTTGGTCAATTATGAAGCTTTGTTCATGTTCATCAATGGTGTTTTCTTCTTCCTTGCTCGTGAGTAACTAAAACCCCATAATCTAGGGTTATGGGGGATTAGAGATTTGTTTTCAATGTGTTGATTGTATGAATGAGGATTGTGTAGAATGATTTGATTTAGGGTTTGTATTTTATTTAAGCTTAATGCTCTATCTCCCGGGTAGGCCTGATAGAAGGTGGGAATTGCAATCTGACACTCGTGAGAGGTGGGTTGCAATTAGGTCAGAAATCTTATACGAATTGGGTTTAAATCTAGACTAGTGATAGCTAGGTTAACACGATTGCAATAACCATAGGGTTCAAACCTAAAGTTAGAAATTATCAAGGAACGTAATGCTTTGGGTCTCCCTACATCCTGATTCGTGAGAGCTGGGTGGTTAGATTCCATTAGGGTCCGAAACAACGTGAGGAGTTACGACTAGTTTGAGAGATAATTCGTTGCCCCTAAAATCAGAACAACTGCACAATGTTCATCGTCATTTAAATGCATTGGAAACGGTCTCTATGAACCCACGACCTTAGATTACTTTTTCTCTGAATTAAAACTCTTCTAAGCTTTGCGAGTACTTGTTCATTGTCATTTCATTCACTATTTACTTTTTATGCTTTAAAACAAAACCATCTTTTAATCGAGATAGCTTGACAACAACTTTGAGATAGAACGTGCTTGACTCGTGCTCCCTTGGGTACGATAATCCGGAACTTAAATTCCAAAAATACTACTTGACGACCGGTACGCTTGCCGTGTCCTTTTCTGTGTTAAAAACGCAGGGCGTCAAGTTAATGCTCCCAAAAGAAAACAATCTAAGTACAAGCACTCAAACTCCGCGATTTGATCAGTCGTAAGTCTACATGGTTGTAGCTTCAAAGTGAAGAGCTTCTTCTGTAGGTGCATCACACTCATTTGATCATTTTAAAGATATATAGCCTAAAGCTTATCCCAAATACCCTTGGCAATCGTCTCATCAGCAAAATTGTAAGCCACATTTTGAGAGAGACACAAAAATGAGCGTACGACAAGCTTTCCGATCCATCTTGTTCACCTCTCAACTTGATCACCCCCTAAATGTTTATCACTCAATGCATAATATTAATCCAAACTAAAATAATGTCTTTACAATCCATATGCCAAGCTTTAGAATATCTAATCCATGGACCTTCTCATAACCCTCATCCCAAGATGTGGACGCTTGATGTGAACGTAAAATGCATCTATTTCAGATGTTTTTAGCCCAAGCTTTTCAGTCCCGGGATTATGTGATTTAATGTATTTTTATCTCTATTTATTTGATTGGTCTCTTTTCAAGAGTATGTAGGATTTTGATATGAAATAATTAGTTTTGGAGCTAAATGGAGCAAAAATCAGCTTAAGGAATTTTGGAGTCTGGCTGATTTTGTAAAGGGCATAACTTTTGCATCCGAGCTCTGATTTTTTCCCATAAGATATCAAATCGAAGGGAATTAAATTATCTACAACTTTGATAAAGGATTCAATACTGTCCAAGATGCAGGTTGGACCCACTACGTGTGAAAAATGTGTGTGCGCAGATTTTATTAGTTTTTGGCGAATTCCTCGTCTTATCCCTAGGGTTTAATGAAGTATAAATATGATTTTAGGGATTGTAGAAGGAGGGCACGAATTTCAGAGGAGAAAACACATAAGGAGAGATTTTTGGAGATTTTGGGAAGAGGTTTTGAAGATCAAACAATTCATACAAACTCATTTTCAAAGGTTCTTCGTAGGTTTTGATTATACTTTGATATTTGTATTACTTTTTCAGTCAATATGATTATCATTGTTCTTATCATTTCTTTGTGTTCGTATTTCATTGTGATGAACTAAATCCTCATTGATCTAGGGCTAGGAGAACGATGTGATGAAATGAATTAATGTATTCCGGTTATATATTTGTTAAACTAGTATTAGGATATTGTTTATCTAATTCTGTTCGTAATGCTTTGTCACCTTGATCACGTGATAATTGATTCAATCGTGTTAACCAACAATTGAGAAATGAGGTTAATAGGAGGAAATGGGAATTAGATAGCTCGGGTTTCAATCTAGACTAGAATATGGTTAGACTAACACGAGTGCAATAACTATAGGTGTAAAAACCGAAAGTTAGAGGAATTCATAAATTGTAATGCTTTATACCGCTCTACACCTAAATTAGAGATAATTAGGTGGATTGAATATATTAGGGTCCTAATACGATCGAGAGATGGTTAGGACTATACTAGAGAATTCTTGTTTCCTTTGGAATAGTATTAGTTGCAAATATATATCGAATTACGTCAAGTCATTCATCACATTCGAACCACGCTAACATCCTAGATCGCCTTTAATCTCTGATTTTTTTAATCCATTTGTGACATTGTGTTCTTCTTCTCGGTCCATTTATATTTCTTTTATAAATGTATTAAATCATTATTTTAAAAACCAACCAAACATCGGAATAGGACTAGCTTGACCAGCGAATTAATTAATTAAAGTGTTTGTGTGATTGCTCCCTTGGGTACAATATCTCGGACTAAACCCCGAATATTACTTGACCGCCGGTACGCTTGTCGTGCCATTATGAGAGTCAATTCTCGGAGTGTCAAGTTAATGGATGCTCTATGAGAAATATTTGAAAACACAACTATAACTAATGAACTAATCATAACCAAGATGCTCTGATACCACTTGTTGTAAATCTAGTAGCCAAAACCGTATAAAAGATTCACCCTGAAAATCTATGGATTCGTAGAAATGAATCGACGCGATTTAATTTATAAAGAACACCAATATCCTGATTTTCCAACCCACGATCCCAGCACCCAATCGATAATATGGTGAATATCTAGTAAACGAAAATACTGAACAGTAATTAAAGAGCAGAAAATTAAACAGAGAACCCAAGATTTTTACGTAATTCGGCAATATACCTATATCCACGGGACAACAACGAGCTCCTTGTATTAACTGAGAAACAACCTGAGAATCACAACTCTATTCCCTATTTCTCAATATAAGTCGGTGCTCCACAAAATAAAAGATTCAATATTTTGTTGCCGATAAATAGCTCTAAGAACATACCTTTACTTTGAGTTTACTCCACAACCATAAAGAAACCTACAATACTCCACCAATAGCTTCCTTGACTCTTGATTTCAACTTCATTCCAAGCAACACAGCTACCAAAAGTTGGTTCTTTGTTGCTGTTAATCCATGAAACAATATGGAACATTTGATGCCCCATCAAGTATTGATTGTTGTTGCTAATCCATGAAACACCAATGAACATCTGATTCTCAACCAAATGATGTTTCCATTAACATCAATCATACACGGACACAAGCAAAATATTGATGAAGAGATGATATGCTCTTGACTTTTGGTGCCGCCAACCAAGCCAAGAACATCTCTGTCCAAGAAATGTTGCCGCTCCAATTTCTCTAACCCTACTGCTCCTTTATCAACATGATACAATAGAAATGGGCTTAATTTGTTGCTAAGTGGACCTAAAAATGAGCTTTGACCCAAAACTTACAATATTGTAACTCCTGTCATGTTTTCTTTTTTTCTGTTTTTAATAGGGCTCTCCTTTGAAGTGTTGTGTCGCTGCTTGTTGTGTCATGTGTTGCCTTGCCTTCGGGAGCTCGAAACAGAGGTGAGGGTGCGATCCTTACATCGGCCTCGTCTTAGGGGGATCGATCAGAGGTGGGGGATGCGGATCGTCATCGGTCTAGTCTCTCTCCGCGTTAAATGGAGACTCTAGGAACGCCGTTTCAAGAGGATTTTTGTCGGTCGGCGTGCACAAAAAGCCACCTTCAGCCTTTCCTCTCGTCGTGAATCACCACCGACACACCTTCTGTTTCACCGGTGGTTTGTCTGTGGAGAAACACATTTAGCTAGGAGCTTTATCCATCTAAAATAACCACCGTAACCTTCGTCTCCGTGGATTTTGGCATACCGTTGCGCGTGTTGAACTAGTATCAGATTCAGAGGTTTCGTTTTCAATAATTTTGTTCGGTTATTGAAACATTAAAATCTGGTGAAATCTGAAAATGGTGAATTCTATGAAGCTTTAGAGTCTTAAACTTTGTCAATTTTGTGATGTATGTGGTGTACGTTTTGTGAGGTTGATCTCCAAGTATTGTGCAACTTGTGGTTCGTCCTGGCTTTGGGTAAAGGATGGGAAAATGGTGGTGCATCCAAAGGTTACTTCGGGAAGGAATCAAGCCTGCAAAAGAGTTGTTACTCCGACTAAACCAGACATGGTGTTGGAGGTTGGTTCAGTGACGACTTCTAAGCAGAATTCTGATTTGGTTTCAAGTGTCCTTGTTGCCAGACTAAAGCCCAGACACGCAGCGTTTCTGATCTGGTTGCTAGAACTCGTGCAGAGGTTTTGGCTTCAACATCCAAGAGGGTTTCAGGTACTAAGGTATCTATAATATGTCGTACTATGCAAATGATGAATGGATTCGAAATACCTTTGGAGAATTTGAATATTTTGTTTCATCCATTGTTATTAAACTTCCAAACAAAAAAGGATGTTATTTTGGTTTTGTAGATTTTGAAATTAATAAGAAGAGTTAAAAAAAGATTTAATATATATAGGGGCTATCAAGTACAAATCTTATTTCGGGTCAGAACGTAAAAATAATCTACACCATCCAATATTATTCCAATCTTGGAATATCCATAATTCTTTTTCCACCAAGTTTATTATTTTGATCTTTCCCGTTCCGTTTCTATTCTGGTTTAATTTTTTCTTGCGCCAATATTTTTCTTTTTCCAAGACCTATCTATCAAGTAGCATATTGAATATGTTTTGAAGGAAGAAAATAATGATTTACTCAAACAAAAAAAAGGAAACGAAATTAATGTATATTTTGTAATTTTCAGTTGTATGTGTACGCTAAACTTAATGTATGTTTATGTTGCAAAGTGAAAAGTTATGGGTAGTAAAGTGATGAGTTAGTTTGTATGTTTACGCCATGTATTTTGTAAACCACATTATATCAATTTTATAGAAGCTAAACTTAATGTATGTTTTTGCCATTTTCTGTTGTATGTGTAGGCTAAACTTAATGTATGTTCTTATGTTTTCGCAACTACATATGTGTAATCTAAACTTAATGTATGTTCTTGCCATTTTCATTTGTATGTGTACGTTGAACTGAATGTATGCTTTTACCATTTTCATCTGTATGTGTAAGCTAACCTTAATGTATGTTCTTGCAAACACATTTGTATGTGTACTACTCATAACTTTTCACTTTACAACATGTGTGCTACCCATAACTTTTCACTTTACAACATAAACATACATTAAATTTAGCATATACATACAACTGAAAATTACAAAACATACATTAATTTTGTAAATTTGTAGAAATGAAATGTAATATCGCTAAAATAAAATGTAATTACATTTTATTTCTGCATATTTACATTTTGATTATTTTGTTTTTTCATGCTTAAAATCTATTCAATATGCATCTCTATGGATAGCTCTTGGAAAAATAAAAATAATGGTGAAAGAATAAAAAAAAATCGGAATTGAAACGAATCGGGAATGAATTAATTAGTGAATTTGACAAAAAAAATGTTCACTATCTAGGATGCTGCCATGTGGCATGTATCCAATGAACCAAATTGGTTCGCAATTTAGTACGTAAGAAGAGTTTGTACCCGAAAGCTTCCCTATATATATATATATATATATATATATATATATATATATATATATTATTTTAAAATATATATTTATAAATCAAGTTTAAAATGATCAAAAAAATTAAAAAGATTTTATAAAATAATAGAAATCGTAAATATATACACATATATATAGGTTACTGTAGTAACCACTTCTGGTCAACGTCAGTCAAACCTGCGAAAAACAGGAAAATTTAAAAATTTTAAGACAGGCACTTAACTTAACCTAAATTGACCCCGAGGGTCATACCAGACTTAAGTTGACCCCGTTATTGACCAAAGTGAGTTCCGGGGGACTCAGGGCAACTTTCTGATCATTTTGGGAAATGTTGACTTTTCGTTGGAAAAATCAACCGAGCGACGTTTTGGTCCATTCGAGGACCGTTTTGGATCCAAAAAGCTTAGCCGTCATCGCATCGGTCTTAGTTGGGCCGTTTCCTTGTAGCCCGTCAAGTTTCGTAATTTCTTGGGAAAAGTGCCCGTTCGGGGCCCGAAACGTCCGTTTTTCGCGAAACTGATTGGAAAATATCAACTAGATATTTTCCAAAAGGTGTGGGACCCACCTTGACACTTGTCAACTAATTGGTGGTGTTAGTTTTGGGGGGAAAAGGTGTGGTTGTGGTGTGTTGGCCGAAACTAAGGGGTTAAAAGGGGGGAAAAGTGTAGTTAGTTAGTTGATTTAATTAGAAAGAAGAAGAGAGGTTTTAGAGAGAGAAGAAGAAGGAGAAGAAGAGAGAAGAAAGGAAGTGGAGTTAGGGTTTGATTTCCAACCATTGGATCGATTCAAAGCAAGGAGCAAGTCTCTTCCCCTCGTCTTCCTCTCGAGTAAGCACTAACCCGATTCTCGTTTCGATTATTTTCTTGAAAGCTAGGGTTTGAGTATAAACTAAGACTTAGGGTTGTGTAGAGTTTGGGAGGTGTTGGAGACGTTTTAGAGGTGTTTGGGGGTGTAGGGGCAAGTTTTCCGGTGACCGGAGGCTCGGGAGAAGCTCCGGCCACCGTGGGTGGTGGCCGGCCGGCCATGAGGTGGCTGGCCGGAGCTGGCAGCAGCCACCACATGGTGGCCGAGCCCCCCCCTCAAACCCTAGGGTCTCGGCCAAGTGTTTTGGGTGGGGCCCACGTGATCGGGTGCTCGGGTTTTAATGTTCGGGTGGTTTAAAACGTTCCCCGGACCATTTGCCCTAAACCGAATCGAAATTTGGAATTAAATTGGAGAAGTTGTAATTAACGGGTTTTAGGAACTTTAAACGTCAATAAATTGATTTAGAAGTCGGAATTCGATTCCGTCAAGTGCGTTGGGTTCCTTGAATTATTCTAAGACCGTAGAAACGAAAACGGGGACTTTTGGAGCCCCGGAAGGCAATTAACCAAAACCCGGGCAGATTCGCCATGTCGGACGAATCTGGCCTTTACGGGTCCTTTATCGACAATATCGAGTAATTGGGAAGCTTGGGAGTGATCGGCATTGTCGGGGTTACGTTTGGGCGTTAAGTATGTTAATTTTCGGTTTATTCGTACTAGTTTAAAAGTACTTTGAATTTGTGTTCTTTTAGATCGTGCTACGGACCGAGGCAAAGGGAAGCTCGGCGAGTGATTGGGTGTACTTCGGGTGTTGTTGGAGCGCTTTTGGGATTATATACGAGGTAGGGAAAAGTAGCCGGATCTCGGCCCTGATTAGGGAAAGTTAATAGTAGAATTGCATGTGACACCGGGGTGTCGTGGGTTGAGTAGAATTATTTAAATATTAGAAAAGCATGATACGGGATTGTAGCGTTTATTGAGAAAGCATGTGACACTTAGTAGTGTCGTAGGAATAGAGAACTTAGCGATATTAGAATTACTGGAGGCATATGACCATGCCCGGAGGTTGACTGTTTAATTTCTGTCTTGGGTGGCCATGAGAGCCCGTGTTATTTAAATTGGTGTTTGGGTGGCCATGAGAGCCCGTGTATTTATTGTTGAGTTTGGGTGGCCATGAGAGTCCGTGTATTTATTGTTGAGTTTGGGTGGCCATGAGAGTCCGTGTATTTATTGTTGAGTTTGGGTGGCCATGAGAGCCCGTGTATTTATTATTGAGTTTGGGGTGGCCATGAGAGCCCGGGTGTTATTATTGGCGTCTTGGGGTTGTTGAGCCCGTGAGTAAAGTGGTTGTGTCTTGGGAGGCCATGATGGCCCGTGGGGTTGTTGAACCCGAGTCTTGGCTGTTGGGGTGTCTTGAGTGGCCTTGAGTGCCTGTTTGTTGAACTTGCTTGTGTTTGTGGTTGTGTTTGCCCAAACCGACTGTGTGTCGGGGAGTGGTGTGGATTTTGGCAGGTTACGAGCATTCTTGGGCTGGCCTGACCAAAATCGAGCCTCGGCAGGTTCTGAGCATTCTTCGGCTAGCCTGTTCCGTGTCCGGATCCTGAGAGGTTATGAGCATTCTTCGGCTAGCCTGATCCGCGACCGGGTCCCGGCAGGTTACGAGCATTCTTCGGCTGGCCTGACCGCGTACGAGGCTCGGCAGGTTCTGAGCATTCTTCGGCTAGCCTGATCCGTGTTCTTGTCTGTGGGGAAGGTCATTGTTGGTTGTGTTTGTTTTACTTTGCGAGTTTGAGGTTGAGTACTCGAGTTGGTATCGGTTTTGGTGTCGGTCTGGTGTTGGTTTTGGTGTTGGTTTTGTGTTGGTTTTAGTTTGGTGTTACTGGCTTTATCTACTAATTATGCCATAGTCAGTCTGTTATCCGTGGAGGTGAGCGAACGCTCACCCCTAGCTGCTTTTCCTACAGGTACTGATCACCGGACGGACTAGGTTAGCTCGTGAAGCTTGTGGAGCTTGGAGCGGAGTCTGGTCTTTATTTTGTTGAGTCTAGTGACGGATATTGTACCTTGTCCATTTGTTGGGACGTTTTTGTATTGTAAATACTATTATTTTGAGAGGTAAATGGAAATGTCAAGCTTTTATTCAAAACAGGTTCAAGTATTTATGTTTTAAAATGTTCGCGTCCCGAGTTCGGTTCGTTGAATTTGGGGCGTGACAACTTGGTATCAGAGCTCGAGGTTTCAAACCTCGGACTGTCCGTCACTTAAGGGGGGAGAGTCGAGTCAGTGTAGACCCGTCATGTCTTGAGTCTTGTTTGTGTTTGTGCGTATGTTACAGTATTTTGTTGCTGGCATACTGATTGTGTGTGATTGCGTGAACTGTTTTTAACTGTCGCGGGTCGACTCAGGAGCGCTCCTGTAGTCGAACGTGGCGGTGTTGATGTCAAGTCGGTACAACGTGGTTCGGGGACGCCTGAACCGGGTTGTAACTACGTGATGTCAAGGAACGAAGTTTTAAAATTGTTGGCCCTGTTGGCATGTCTTGAACTTGATTGGACCTATGGGCGTATGTTTGATTTTGGGTGGCCCGGTGGGCAAGGTTCGACTTTGGTTGGCCCGGTGAACGGGGGTCGTCGTTTTGGTGGTTGTTGTTTCGTTGTGCGGGTTGGTTTGTCGTCGCTTGTTTGGTGCACGTCGGTGCGGTCTCGTTGAGGTCTCGTTTACTAATGCTAGTATATAAAGTACGTTTAGCTCGAGCGGTGTAGCGCTTTAGTGATAAGGACGTTAGTGTAAGCTTGAGCGGGTGAACGTTAGTGCTTTTGAACTGTCGTCTTTATTTAAGTTGGCAAATTGAACGTTTGCGTGTATCCGTGCAGAGGATACTGATTATGGCTCGCGGTAGGCGGGGACGACCATCAGGAACACGGGGTCAGGCACCCACGCGAGGCCGGCGGGGACGGTCAGCAGGGGCACCAGGGAGGGTGCCAACCGTCGAGCCCACCGACTACGCGGAGGCACAGGGCACTCCTGTCGGAGAAGACAGGAGAAGTGATGCGGGGCCGTCTGCAGGCACCCCCAGTGTTCCGCCAGTCGCGGACCCTCCAGTGATGACTGCCCTGGATGAGCTCACCAGGACCGTTCAGAGTTTGGTGGCGGTCATCGCCAGCCGAGAGTCGGCTTCGCCAGCACCAGAGGCAGCCGCGGTCCTGGTGAGGGCCACTCAAACAGAGGATCATACCTCCCGAGCGCTACTAGATTTCCTGAAGCTCGGGATACCTATTTTTGTCGGGGAGCCGAATCCCGACCTGGCCGAGCGATGGATAGAGCAGGTCACACGAGACCTGGACACATCGGGTGTCGAGGATGGCCGTCGGAGAGTGTCCTTCGCGGCCCATCAGCTGAGAGACAGCGCCTACCACTGGTGGGGGCGGGTGAAGGACACGGTCGGATACGACTACAGCGTATTCCAGGAGGTATTCATGGCACAGTACTTCCCCGAGTCGGCTCGGCTGGAGCGACATCGGCAGTTCTTAGACCTGGAGCAAGGGGGGATGACGGTAGGAGAGTACGAGGTCAGGTTCACAGCCTTGCCCAGATTCGCACCTGAGATGGTGACGAGCGAGACGAATCGTTGCCTGCGGTTCCAGGACGGACTGAGGCTGGGCATCCGGAACCAGGTTCTCGCCTTGAAGATACGGAAGTATACCGACCTCGTGGACACTGCGGCTACAGTGGAGCAGGGCGCCCGGGATGCAGCCAGGGGCCGTGAGGTCCGACCTCGGCCGATCAGTTGGGCAGGGCGGTCAGACTCACGAGACTCGCGGAGGCAGAGGACCGCGGGATCCTTCCAACCACCGCCTCATCAGACTGGATCGAGACAGCAGGGATCAGTAGCATCGGTAGGGACAGCCGTATCAGAGAGGGGGCCGACATGTTATCTCTGCGGGGAGACAGGCCATTTGCAGCGAGGGTGCAGAGCCAGAGGAGGGCACACGGCACCACCATCGACCAGCCGGACAGGCCAGAGCTCGGGGTCGAGAGTCGACGAGGTCAGCTGTTTCCGGTGCGGCCGGATGGGACACACTATGGCATGGTGTCGCGAGCAGTTAGGAGAGAGTTCAGCGCAGCGACCGCAGCAGTCGCGGACAGTACAGTCGCCCAGGGGTCGCCCTAGACAGAGTCAGCAACCGAGGCCGTCACGGCCGTCGACGAGTGCACCGATTCCGAGACAGCAGCAGAGTCACGGGTATCCAGCAGCCAGTGCGCAGGGTCAGAGGCAGCAGGCCTCGCAGGGGAGAGTATATGCAGTCACCGACTCCAGAGCCCCAGGACCTAGCACGTACCGTGAGACCATCCAGGGTACGTGTTTGTTGTATCATTTATGGGCTTTATTCTTGTTAGATACCGGGGCATCGCACTCTTTTATTTCGTCGGGTTGCGCTGAGAGGTTGGGGTTGAGCTTAGAGCCGTTGAGTCCACCCCTATGCCTGGACACCCCAGTTGGGGGTGGTGCATCGTTGACTAGAGTATGTCGTGCCTGCGAGATTAGAGTCGTAGACTGTCCTTGCCCTGGTGATCTTCTCGTGTTGGGGTGACTACCTTTGATGTGATCTTGGGTATGGATTGGCTGTCGAGGTACCGAGCCAACATCGATTGCTACAGACGACGAGTGACAGTGACAGTGGGCGGTACGAAGGTGACGTGCGCGCTGGGGAGTAAGAGTGGGGTCCTCCTTTCGGCGTTATCCGCAGAGGAGGAAGTACCGGCTGTGCAGAGCCGAGAGTTACCGAGAGTGGTATGCGAGTTCCCCAAGGTCTTTCCTGAGGAGTTGAGCGGGCTGCCACCGATTCGTGAGGTGGAGTTCGGGATTGACCTAGTGCCGGGAACGGCGGCGATATCGATGGCGCCTTACAGGTTTGCGCCGGCAAAGTTGACTGAGCTGAAGCGTCAGCTGGAGGAGCTTCAGCAGAAGGGGTTTATCCGTCCGAGTGCATCACCGTGGGGAGCACCAGCACTCTTCGTGAAGAAGAAGAGTGGAGAGCTACGGATGTGTATAGATTACCGGAAGCTGAACCGGGTTACGGTGAAGAACCGGTACCCGATGCCGAGGATCGATGACTTGTTCGACCAGTTGAGAGGGGCGACTCACTTCTCGAAGATCGATCTGCGATCCGGTTATTATCAGTTGCGAGTCCGTGAGGGGGACGTCGCAAAGACTGCATTCCGGACACGCTATGGGCATTACGAGTTCCTGGTGATGCCATTCGGACTGACGAAAGCGCCAGCAGCGTTCATGGACCTGATGAACAGCATCTTCCGGTCGTACCTAGATTAGTTTGTGGTGGTCTTCGTGGACGACATCCTGATATATTCGCAGAGCGAGGCGGCGCATAAGTCGCATCTGAGGGCTGTTTTGACACTACTGCGCGAGCATCATATATATTCCAACCGGGAGAAGTGCGAGTTCTGGCTCTCTGAGGTGAGATTCCTCGGCCACATCGTGTCCCGTGACGGTATCCTGGTCGATCCGTCGAAGATCGACGCGGTGTCGAAGTGGGCACGGCCCACGAGTATTTTCGAGATCCGCAGCTTTCTGGGGTTGGCAGGCTACTATCGTCGATTCGTCCAGGACTTTGCACGACTAGCCGCGCCAATGACTCAGTTGACGCGCAAGGGTGTCGGGTTCGTGTGGACAGATGACTGTGAGCGTGCATTCGCGGAGTTGAAGACTCGACTGACTACAACTCTAGTGTTAGTGGTGCCCGAGCGAGGGATTGGTTATGATGTTTACTGTGATGCGTCCGGAGAGGGACTGGGCTGCGTGCTGATGCAGTTGGGCAGAGTTGTGGCTTATGGCTCCAGGCAGCTGAAGACGCACGAGCGCAACTATCCTACCCACGACTTGGAGCTAGCAGCAGTCGTATTTGCGCTAAAGAGCTGGCGATATTATCTGTATGGCGAGGGGTTTCAGGTGTTCTCAGATCACAAGAGCCTCAAGTACATATTTTCCCAGCGGGACCTGAACATGCGCCAGCGACGGTGGATGGAGCTACTCGAGGAGTACGACTTCGAGCTACACTACCATCCGGGCAAGGCGAACGTGGTCGCCGACGCCTTGAGTAGGAAGTCGACTCCGAGCCTCGCCAGCATATCTGTCCGAGAGTGGGACATGATGGGGGACCTGAGCACGTTCGGGCTTGAGCTAGAGGAGGTTACGGGTGACATGGCCATGTGGTCGTTAGTGGCTCAGCCCTCACTGCTTGCCCAAGTGTTGGAGGCGCAGACGGAGGACGTTGAGACGGCACAAATCGAAGAGAGGGTCGTCAACGGCGACGAGGTAGTAGGTTGGAAGATCAGTACAGATTGGGGACTATAGTACATAGGAAGACTGTTCGTGCCGGTCAACTGTAGAGACGCCGTGTTACGAGAGGCACACCATTCGCGTCTCATAGTGCATCCGGGGGCACCAAGATGTACCGTGACCTCAGACGGCACTACTGGTGGCGCGCTATGAGGAGAGCAGTCGCAGAATTCGTGTCGAGATGCCTCGTCTGTCAGCAGGTGAAGGCCGAGCATCAGCGTCCAGCGGGGTTGTTACAGCCACTACCGATTGCTCAGTGGAAGTGGGAACACATTACGATGGACTTCGTGTGTGGACTACCGAGATCGCCCAAGGGAAACGACGCCGTGTGGGTGGTAGTCGACCGGTTGACCAAGTCGGCCCACTTCCTGGCTATGAGGATGACCGACCCAGTCGACAAGTTGAGCAGCTTGTATGTTCGGGAGATAGTGCGTCTCCACGGGGTCCCGGTGTCGATAGTGTCTGACAGGGATCCCCGCTTCACGTCCAGGTTTTGGCCGAGTCTACAGAAGGCTCTAGGGACCGAGGTTCTGCTCAGCACAGCACACCACCCTCAGACAGACGGTCAGTCTGAGCGTACCATTCAGATCTTGGAGGACATGTTGCGAGCATGTGTGCTGGATTTCAGGGGATCTTGGGAGACCCACCTGCCTTTGGCCGAGTTCGCCTACAACAACAGCTTCCAGGCCGTGTCGGTCACCAGTATGCTGGGCAGAGGTGGGGGACAAGAGTGTGCTGGGGCCAGATCTTGTCAGAGAGACGACGGAGAAGGTCGCATTGATCCGCGATCGGTTGAGGACCGCGCAGTGCCGACAGAAGAGTTATGCCGACAGGCGGCGTCGACCTCTTGAGTTTGCAGTAGGGGATCACGTATTCCTGAAGGTGAGCCCGGGGAAGGGGTTGGTGCGGTTCAGGCGCAGCGGGGGCAAGTTGGCTCCGAGGTACATCGGCCCGTTCCAGATCTTAGATAGAGTGGGAGCCGTGGCTTATCGTCTGGCGTTTCCACCGCAGCTTGGGAGAGTCCATAACGTCTTCCACGTATCCCATTTGCGGCAGTACAACGCAGACCCCTCCCACGTCATCGAGTGGACTGACATCGAGGTGGCTGATGATGTCTCCTATGAGGAGCAGCCGGTTCGGATCATGGACACACGGCAGCAGATTCTGCGGGGAGGCAAGATTATCCGCTTGGTCCGAGTGCAGTGGAAACATCACGGAGCTGACTCGACGTGGGAACGCGAGGACGAGGTTCGCGCGAAGTATCCCGGCCTGTTCGACTCCCGAGGTACGTCTGTTTTAAATTTCGCGGACGAAATTCCTTTAAGGGGGGTAGACTGTAATAACCACTTCTGGTCAACGTCAGTCAAACCTGCGAAAAACAGGAAAATTTAAATTTTTTAAGACAGGCACTTAACTTAACCTAAATTGACCCCGAGGGTCATACCGGACTTAAGTTGACCCTGTTATTGACCAAAGTGAGTTCCGGGGGACTCAGGGCAACTTTCTGATCATTTTGGGAAATGTTGACTTTTCGCTGGAAAAGTCAACCGAGCGACGTTTTGGTCCATTCGAGGACCGTTTTGGATCCAAAAAGCTTAGCCGTCATCGCAGCGGTCTTAGTTGGGCCGTTTCCTTGTAGCCCGTCAAGTTTCGTAATTTCTTGTGAAAAGTGCCCGTTCGGGGTCCGAAACGTCCGTTTTTCGCGAAACTGATTGGAAAATACCAAGTAGATATTTTCCAAAAGGTGTGGGACCCACCTTGACACTTGTCAACTAATTGGTGGTGTTAGTTTTGGGGGGAAAAGGTGTGGTTGTGGTGTGTTGGCCGAAACTAAGGGGTTAAAAGGGAGGAAAAGTGTAGTTAGTTGTTAGTTGATTTAATTAGAAAGAAGAAGAGAGGTTTTAGAGAGAGAAGAAGAAGAGAGAAGAAAGGAAGTGGAGTTAGGGTTTGATTTCCAACCATTGGATCGATTCAAAGCAAGGAGCAAATCTCTTCCCCTCGTCTTCCTCTCGAGTAAGCACTAACCCGATTCTCGTTTCGATTATTTTCTTGAAAGCTAGGGTTTGAGTATAAACTAAGACTTAGGGTTGTGTAGAGTTTGGGAGGTGTTGGAGACGTTTTAGAGGTGTTTGGGGGTGTAGGGGCAAGTTTTCCGGTGACCGGAGGCTCGGGATAAGCTCCGGCCACCGTGGGTGGTGGCCGGCCGGCCATGAGGTGGCTGGCCGGAGCTGGCAGCAGCCACCACATGGTGGCCGAGCCCCCCCCCCCTCAAACCCTAGGGTCTCGGCCAAGTGTTTTGGGTGGGGCCCACGTGTTAGTCTTAGTGCCCGTAGTTCAATTCTAAATGTCCAAATGTATATATCATCATTAGCAATAAAATTAAAGCGGCTTTATATTACTTATGTGTTGGAGTAATATATCGATGTATGCTCTGATCTATGCCCACCATGCGAATAGAACCATAGATCGAGATAGATCACACTCGATGGGTCCCTAGTTAACAAAGCTTCACTAGAAGCGACTAGTATGAAAGATGGCTCTTTATGGCTTACGTTCTGTTAGTCATTGGAATGGGATTCCGGAGTCTGATCATAGATATCATGTGGGACATGATATTGGACGACCCGACATGAATATGTGCCATAGATCAAGTCATGAACATATTCATTGTCGTAGCTTGTCATGTATCCTTAGACCAAGGAGTCTTTGTGATCGCTATGTAGTCAACAACTGAGTTTGACCTGAGCCTAACGTTGTCCGTAACAGGGCTTCCATAACGGCCAGGATTGGCTTGGGGACGGGCTACATGAGTGACACGAAAGATGGCTAAGGGATTTATCCCTCATACTGAGGTATGGGAAAGATATCGGTTCTCGGCCGCTTGATCGAGAGTGACTGAAAGAATAGCATGGCCATGCACATGATACTGGGTATCATATCTTCAGTCATCTCACATATCAAGGAACGATGATTGAGAATAATAAGGATGACGGCTCTATGCCTTATCTCAATCAGGATATCGGAGATAAAAGGATAATGACAGGGACGACGGAAAGGTTAGAATCGACAGGGTCGATTCGTTATGTAGTGTCAGGCAATACTAAAGTCTCGTTAGTTGCCACTTAAATAGGATCAAGTAAAATGGGATTTTACGTTGATCTATTGACATGCATAAACCTAAGGGTCACACCGGAGGATGAAACTCATTGACACATTTATGGAGAATAGCCAAAGGGGAGTTGTCTCGGGACATGACCAAAACTGGGTTTTTGGGTCATGTGCCCGTAAGTGAATAGGACTTTACGGATCGAGACAAGGCTTGGAGTCTTGGGATTGATCGCGTCGGATAATGTTGGACATTTCCGGTATGGAAGGCATGGAGGCGATGAGCGAATCACGGGACCTCGTTGGAAATGGCCACGGGCCATGTTCCAAGAGGCCCATGAAAGGCCCATGCAACCAAGGCCCATGGAACTAATTAATCAAGTCTTGATTAATTAGTACTAAGTAAGCAAGACAAGGATTAAGGTGTTGGTGATTCACCACCTAACCCAATCTTGTCTTGCCATACTTTGTCCTATTTACACCTTACTTGACACCATACTTGTCCCATGCCTTTAGTTGGACAAGTATGGGTTTTGTTATGTTTAAGTCATCTTTTTTCAACATAACAAAAACAAGACAAGAATAGGAAACACAACTTCTCTCCCTCTTCCATGGCCATTTCGGGTTTGGCAAGCTCCCACCTCCATGTTTGTGTTCTTGAGTCCTCAAAGAGAAGAACTACGTGGCTTTGATTCCCATGTGGATACGTAGGCGTCTTGGAGACTCAAGCCAATCATTCGTTAACCGGTGTTCTTGTTTTGGTAAGAACTAGTGCTGAATTTTTCTCTTGTTAATCCATTCTTTGTTAGTTGTTTCATGGTTTTAATTGTCTCTTGGTTTTCATTGATTTTCCGCTGCGAGTTGGTTCATCTCCAACCCTACCTCGAGACCCAACAGTGGTATCAGAGCCGTGCTACCTTCGGGATTCACAAGACGGTGTTCAAAGTTTCGGTTTTGCTTGAAAGTTTCGTTTTTGGCATGTTGTTTTGCTAAATTGTTTGATAACATGTTTTAAATTATTGTTTATGGATTTAATGCATGTAAAATGAATTTTTGAAAATTATTTCAAATCTGGAAATTTTGAAAAAAATTTGATTTTTCGGGTCTCGGGAGCGGGACTCTCGGGGAGCCGAAACCGGGACCGAACGGGGCTCCGTTGGACGGAGCTAGGCCAAGCATGACCATTGGATGGTTGATATGCCAAGGCTAAACCGTTTTGTTAGTTATGACGAGTTTGGAACCGTCATGATGAACTCGAAGATCGAATGTTCAAAAGTTTCATTTTTGAACGGTTTCGATAAACCGAGCATCAAAAAATTTCGAAACTTGGCTATTAATTAAAACCGGAAAATCACATGATGTTTGATAACATTCTTGTTTGATAACACGATGTGTGATGTGATGTTGGCATGGTGTACATAATAGACCCGAGCTCAATTTAATTATTTATCGCTTTTCACGGCCTGCGAGCCGTTAGAGTTAACGTGTAATTATTCTTTCAAGGTGTGGTCGTCGAACCACTTGTTTGTAATATTTTACTCAAGACGAAGAAAGGGCGAAAAGGTCATTTGGTGGCTTTTCGGGTGTTGGCATCGGCTTGGAGTCGGTGGAGCTCAAGAAGCTAGTGGGAGTTAGTTTAGGGGGCTATTATGTGCACATTTATCGCTTTATGCTTGGTTTAGTTTATGCATGATTAATTCTATGTGTTTTAGAATTGCATGCTTAACTTTATTTACCGAGCATATCACCTCACATGCAAAGATAAAATTGGAATTTTAATCCTTGTGTGTGAACCCTTAGAACCGTCATTGCATTGGATGTAGTTGACGGGTTCAAAGGAAGAATTACATTGGATGTAATTTGAGGCATCATTGCATTTGGAATGTAGTTGATGTGCTCATCGCATCTAGGATGTGCCAAAGTTTTGAACACAACTGGACAAGTAAAAGCGGGTCATGTCCGATACCTCCCAATCATCAACACCTTACTACCTCCCCGTCCTATGGTTGTCGTGCGCATTAGCGGAGCATCCATGGGGAAGCGGGGTAGTAGGTTTGGACGACATATGTGGGTGTCGTGCGCATTAGCGGAGCACCTACATAGTGACGGGCCATAGTTGAAAATTGGTGGACCCGACTACGATTCTCGGCCTGAGGTTGAGCTAGGGTAACAGATAGGGTAAGTCGTGTACATAAGTACATACCCTAGCCAAGAGTCACATTGGATGTGATTGGATGGAGTCCTACCTACATAGCTCGATTAAGTGGTGAGCATTAGTTCAGCTTAATCGAGTGAATCAAGGATCTTGGTTTCAGATTCTAAAGGTTTAGAATTGATTGTTGGTGTTTAAGCTTGATCTTCATAAAATCTATTCAGTTTACTGATTGAATTTTATCTGTTGTAGATCAAATGGCAAATTCAGCGAACATTAATAGTTTGTCATTAAAAACCATTCTTGACAGGGTCAAGCTAAATGGGACAAACTATTTGGACTGGTACAGAATTTTGAGGATAGTCCTCAAGTCTGAACGCAAAGAATATGTCCTTGACAAGGCTGTCTCTAAGACCATATCAGAGTTACATGAAGTGTCATCAGCTGCTGAGAAGAATATCTCAGGGATCCAAGGATATTCTGATGGTCAACAAGGGAATTGGAAGTGGCAAGGGCTGGGCCCATGCGCACTTGGCAGGAAAGATGAGACACCTGAGAATGTCTGCTTCTACTGCCAACAGCCTGGTCATTGGAACCGGGATTACAGGAAGTTCACGGCTGATCTGAAGAAGGGCAGTGGGACTGCGCCTTCATCAAATAGCCTGGATGATCTGAAGAAGGGCAGTAGGACTGCGCCTTCATCAGGAAACCTGGATGATCTAAGGAAGGGCGGTGGGATCGTGCCTTCATTCGGTATTAACTCTATAGAGCTACATTTCTCTACTTCCAAAGATTCATGGGTATTAGATACCATGACTGAATCTCACACATGCACTAATATATGGTGGCTGAAAGTAGGAGAGATTTGGAAAGCACGAAATGGACCTCAGAGTTGTGGCAACTGCTGTAGGATCCATGAGTCTTGCTTTGCCAAGAGGCCTTGTCTTAGTATTGTATAATGTATATTGCATACCTACTTTTAGTAGGAATATTATATTTGTATCCGTGTTTGACAAGGAAGGATATAATGTTAATATTGGAAATGGAGTTTTCAATGTTCTATGCAATGATATGTTTTATACCAGTACTGACATGGTTGGAGGATTGTACATATTAGATATGGGTAACAATGCCTCAAGTTCTATATATTCCGTTAATACCAAGAGGTCTAAATCCAACGATTTAAACCTAACTCTGTTATGGTACTGTCATTTGGGTCGCATAAACAAGAAGCGCCTATCAGCACTTCAGAAGTGCGGGCTTTCAGGTTCATTCGAATTCCATTCGATCGATAGGTGCAAGGTTTGTTTGATGGGAAAAATGACTAAAGTGCCCTTTATCGATCGCGATGAAAGGGCGGGTGAATTATTGGGGCTGATACACTCGAATGTGTTTAGACCAATAAGTTCACTTGCCAGGAGGGGTTTTAGCTACTTTATCACATTTACTGATGATTACAGTAAATATGGTTATGTCTATTCGGTGAGACATAAGTCTGAAGCTTTTGATAAATTCAAAGAGTTTAAGACTATAGTAGAAAACCAGCTCGACAAAGGTATTAAGGCACTTCGATTGGATCGAGGTGGAAAATACTTGACCATAGAGTTATTAGATCATCTAAAAGAGAATGGGATCCTTTTGGAATGGACTCCTCCTAGGTCACTGTAGTTGAAAGGTGTAGCCAAACGGAGAAATCGGACATTGTTAGACAATGGTCTGTTCCATGATTAGTTGGACTGATCTCCCAATCTCTTTTAGGGGTTTTGCTCTAGAGACGACCGCATTCATAGTGAATCGGGCTTCGACGAATGGTGTGGAAGGGACACCATTTTAAAAATGGTACGGGATGATGCCCGCTTTGTCCTTCCTAAAGATTTGTGGTTGCGAGGCTTATGTGAAACATTTGGTTTCGACTAAGCTCGAACCAAGATCTGAGATATGCACCTTCGTGTGGTATCCCAAAGCAACAAGGGGATACTATTTCTACAATCCCAGTGAGAACATGGTGTTCGTCGCTTGGGGTGGGGTCTTTATGGAAAAGAAGTTTTGTTTCCAAAGACGTCATTGGGAGGACTGTGCATCTCGAAGAAATTCAGGATGGTACAGATCTGTCTAAACCAATTGGCAACCCAGTAGAAAGGAGCCAGAGATTGTCGTAGAGTAAGAACCAATTCCTGTTACAATTCCGGAAGGTCCAAGGCGATTTGAAAGGATCAATCTTCCACCTCCAAGATATGGTATCCGGAGGTGACAATGAAGTCATGGTGGATCACGATGATCCAGCCACCTTTCAGGAAGTCGTGGATGGGCCCAACTCCGAGTTATGGCTGGGAGCCATGAGGGAGGAAATGCAATCCATGTCGGACAACCGAGTCTGGGAACCGGTTGATCCCATCAATGGTGTGAGGACCATAGGATGCAAATGGATCTTCAAGGTGAAGATGGACATGGACGGCAACCCTCTGACCTACAAAGCTCAACTGGTGGCGAAAGGTTATAGGAAGATCCAATGGATTGACTATGAGGAAACCTTCTCCTTAGTGGCTATGGTCAAAATCGATCCAAATTCTTCTTGACATAACTGCGTATCATAATTACGAGATATGGCAAGTGGATGTCAAAACCGCTTTCCTAAATGGAAATTTAACTGAGTACGTTTGTATGTCTCGGCCCAAAGGTTTTGACGATCCGAAGAATATAGGAAAGATTTATAAGTTGTTGAAATCCATTTATGGATTGAAACGAACTTCTCGGAGTTGGATCCTTCGTTTTGATGAAGCTGTAATTGGATTTGGCTTAATCAAAAACGAGGATGAATCTTGCGTTTATAAGAAGGCTAGTGGGAGCAATATTACCTTTCTGGTTCTCATTGAAAACGACATCCCAACCTTGCACGAGACTAAAGCTTGGTTGAGGAAGTGTTTTTCAATAAAGGACTTAGGCGATGCTTCTCATATCTTAAGGATTAAGATATGTAGAGATCGCACCAAGAGGGTCTTGGATTTAAGTCAGGGAACCTATGTGAACAAGGCATTGAGTAGGTTCTTAATGCTCGATTCAAAGAAAGGACTCTTACCCACTAGTCATGGCATTCATCTCAGCAAGACTCAGTGTCCTAAGACACCTGATGAGCTGAAAAGGATGATGAGAATCCTATGCGCCTGGGGGCAGGATCGATCATATATGCCATGACATGTATGAGACCAGACGTCTCGTAAGCCTTATGTTGTACCAGTAGATATCATTCTAACCCGGGGGAAAGATGATGCTGAACTAGTCGTCGAAGGATGAGTAGACGCTAGTTTTCCAAGACAAATCCAGATGACTTTAGAAGTCAATCAGGATATGTGTTTACGCTGAATAGCAGAGCTTTAGCTGGGAAAGCGTAAAGCAAGATACCATTGCTGAATCTACGACAGAGGCCAAGTACATGGATGCTGCAGAGGCAGCTAAGGAGGCTATGTGGATTTGGAAATTCATGGCAGGGCTGGGTGTAATTAAAAACCCATCCAGTCCGGTGAATCCATTTTGCGACAACACAAGGGCCATTGCGCAAGCTAAAAGCCTAGATCGCATAACAAATCCAAACATGTACTGCGGCGTATCCACCTCATCAGATAAATACTGAACTGAGGTGAAGTGAAGATAACCGATATTGCAACAGATGATAACATAGCCAACCCTTTGACTAAGGCAGTGTCACTGCCTGAACATTGGAGTTTAGATTGGAACTAGGGCAAGTGGGAGATTGTTAGTCTTAGTGCCCGTAGTTCAATTCTAAATGTCCAAATGTATATATCATCATTAGCAATAAAATTAAAGCGGCTTTATATTACTTATGTGTTGGAGTAATATATCGATGTATGCTCTGATCTATGCCCACCATGCGAATAGAACCATAGATCGAGATAGATCACACTCGATGGGTCCCTAGTTAACAAAGCTTCACTAGAAGCGACTAGTATGAAAGATGGCTCTTTATGGCTTACGTTCTGTTAGTCATTGGAATGGGATTCCGGAGTCTGATCATAGATATCATGTGGGACATGATATTGGACGACCCGACATGAATATGTGCCATAGATCAAGTCATGAACATATTCATTGTCGTAGCTTGTCATGTATCCTTAGACCAAGGAGTCTTTGTGATCGCTATGTAGTCAACAACTGAGTTTGACCTGAGCCTAACGTTGTCCGTAACAGGGCTTCCATAACGGCCAGGATTGGCTTGGGGACGGGCTACATGAGTGACACGAAAGATGGCTAAGGGATTTATCCCTCATACTGAGGTATGGGAAAGATATCGGTTCTCGGCCGCTTGATCGAGAGTGACTGAAAGAATAGCATGGCCATGCACATGATACTGGGTATCATATCTTCAGTCATCTCACATATCAAGGAACGATGATTGAGAATAATAAGGATGACGGCTCTATGCCTTATCTCAATCAGGATATCGGAGATAAAAGGATAATGACAGGGACGACGGAAAGGTTAGAATCGACAGGGTCGATTCGTTATGTAGTGTCAGGCAATACTAAAGTCTCGTTAGTTGCCACTTAAATAGGATCAAGTAAAATGGGATTTTACGTTGATCTATTGACATGCATAAACCTAAGGGTCACACCGGAGGATGAAACTCATTGACACATTTATGGAGAATAGCCAAAGGGGAGTTGTCTCGGGACATGACCAAAACTGGGTTTTTGGGT
The DNA here is from genome assembly GCA_963921825.1 of Erodium maritimum. Classification (NCBI taxonomy): domain Eukaryota; kingdom Viridiplantae; phylum Streptophyta; class Magnoliopsida; order Geraniales; family Geraniaceae; genus Erodium; species Erodium maritimum. The sequence continues at coordinate 50,195,345 of OY997595.1, read as the reverse complement.
CATGTGCCCGTAAGTGAATAGGACTTTACGGATCGAGACAAGGCTTGGAGTCTTGGGATTGATCGCGTCGGATAATGTTGGACATTTCCGGTATGGAAGGCATGGAGGCGATGAGCGAATCACGGGACCTCGTTGGAAATGGCCACGGGCCATGTTCCAAGAGGCCCATGAAAGGCCCATGAAACCAAGGCCCATGGAACTAATTAATCAAGTCTTGATTAATTAGTACTAAGTATGTCACGCCCCAAATTTCAGCGAACCGAACTCGGGACGCGAACATTTAAAACATGAACACTTGAAACCTGTTTTCAATAAAAGTTTTGACATTTCCATTTACTTCTCAAAATAATAGCATTTACAATACAAAAACGTCCCAACAAGTGGACAAGGTACAACATCCGTCACTAGACTCAACAAAAGTAAAGACCAGACTCCGCTCCAAGCTCCATGAACTTCAAGAGCTCACCTAGTCCGTCCGGTGATCAGTACCTGTAGGAAAAGCAGCTAGGGGTGAGCGTTCGCTCACCTCCACGGATAACGGACTGACTATGACATAATTAGCAGAAGAAGCCAGTAACACTAAAACCAAACCCGACACCGGGACTACAGTCCCCAACTCAGATACCCAACTGACCCACAACCCGTCACCTTCCTCAACAGGCTCGACACTCGATAAAAACAGTGTAGACCCAATACAACTATCGACGACCTCCTCAAGGACTCGAACGAAACGACACAACACCAAACAAGATCACAAAGGATCGCACACCAGCTGCTCAGTAACCAATCTCAATCAGGTCAGGGTTCGACCTATCGCAATTCCTCGACACGAAGTCGGATCAGGCTGTCGACCTTTCAAACTCGCAATTCCTCGACACTAAGTCGGATCAGGCTGTCGACCTTTAAAACTCGCAATTCCTCGACACTAAGTCGGATCAGGCTGTCGACCTTTAAAACTCGCAATTCATCGACACTAAGTCGGATCAGGCTGTCGACCTTTAGAACTCGCAATTCATCGACACTAAGTCGGATCAGGCTGTCGACCTTTAGAACTCACCACCCCAGGTAACCACAATCACAATCACAGGCAAGTTCAATCACACAGGCACTCAAGGCCACTCAAGACACCTCAACAGTCAAGACTCGGGTTCAACAACCCCACGGGCACTCGCTGCCACTCAAGACACCAAATTAAATACACGGCTCTCATGGCCACCCCGACTCAACAATTAACTACGGGCTCTCAAGGCCACCCAAACTCAACAATTAAATACGGGCTCTCAAGGCCACCCAAACTCAACAATTAAATAAAGCGCACGACAACCTCCGGCATACTCGATGCCTCCAACAGTCCTAAAATCGCTAGTTTCACAAACAACCTCCGGGCATGGTCATATGCCTCCAGTAATTCAATTATCGCTAAGTTCTCTGTTCCTACGACACTACTAAGTGTCACATGCCTTTCTCTTAAACGCTACAATCCCGTATCATGCTTTTCTAATAATTAAATAAATCTACTCAACCCACGACACCCCGGTGTCACATGCAATTCTACTATTAACTTTCCCTAATCAGGGCCGAGATCCGGCTACTTTTCCCTACCTCGTATATAGATCCAAAAGCGCTCCAACAAAACCCGAAGTGGACCTAGTCACTCGCCGAGCTTTCCCTTGCCTCGGTCCGTAGCACGATCTAAAAGAACACAAATTCGAAGTACTTTTAAACTAGTACGAATAAACCGAAAATTAATAAACTTAACGCCCAAACGTAACCCCGACAAAGCCGATCACTCCCAAACTTCCCAATTATTCGATATTGCCGAAAAAGGACCCGTAAGGGCCAGATTCGCCCGACATGGCGAATCTGCCCGGTTTTGGTTAATTGCCTTCCGGGGCTCCAAAAGTCCCCGTTTTCGTTTCTACGGTCTTAGAATATTTCAAGGAACCCAACGCACTTGACGGAATTGAATTCCGACTTCTAAGTCAATTAATTAACGTTTAAAGTTTCCCAAAACCCGTTAATTACAACTTCTCCAAATTAATTCCAAATTTCGATTCGATTAGGAAAAAGTGGTCCGGGGGACGTTTTAAACCACCCGAACATTAAAACCCGAGCAACCGAGCACGTGGGCCCCACCCAAGAGGCTTGGCCGAGACCCTAGGGTTTGAGGGAGGGGCTCGGCCACCAAGTGGTGGCTGCTGCCACCTCCGGCCAGCCACCACATGGCCGGCCGGCCACCACCCACGGTGGCCGGAGCTCCTCCCGAGCCTCCGGTCACCGGAAAACGTGAAATTTCTCTCCCAAACACCTCTAAAACGTCTCCAACACCTCTCTAATCTCTACACAACCCTAAACCAAATTTTATAACCAAACCCTAGCTCTTGAAAATAATCGAAACGAGAATCGGTTCGGGTATTACCGTAGAGGAGAATGAGGGGAACGGGATTGCTCCTTGCTTTGACTCGATCCAAGGGCTCGATCACCAACCCTAGCTCAACCTTCCTTCTTCTCTCTTCTTCTCCTTCTCCTTCTCTCTCTAAAACCTCTCTTCCTCTTTCTAATTTTTAAAACAAATAACAACTAACTCCAACTCCTTTCCCTTTTACCCTATACTCGGCCAACTCACCACATCCACCCATTTTCCCTCCAAAAATTACACCACCATCTACTTGACAAGTGTCAAGGTGGGTCCCATACCTTTTGGAAAATATCTAGTTGATATTTTCCAATCAGATTCGCGAAAAGCGGACGTTTCGGGCCCCGAACGGGCACTTTTCCCAAAAATATTTTAAACTGGACGGGCTTCAAGGAAACGGCCCAACTAAGACCGCTACGACGACGGCTAAGCTTTTCGGGTCCAAAACGGTCCTCGAATGGACCAAAACGTCGCTCGGGTGACTTTTCCAGCGAAAAATCAATCTTTCCCAAAATGACCAGGAAGTTGCCCTGAGTCCCCCGTAACTCATTTTAGTCGATAACGGGGTCAACTTAAGTCCGGCATGACCCTCGGGGTCAATTTAAGTTAAGTTAAGTGTCTGTCTTAAAATTTTTAAATTTTCCTGTTTTTCGCAGGTTTGACTGACGTTGACCAGAAGTGGTTATTACAGTCTACCCCCCTTAAAGAAATTTCGTCCGCGAAATTTAAAACAGACGTACCTCGGGAGTCGAACAGGCCGGGATACTTCGCGCGAACCTCGTCCTCGCGTTCCCACGTCGACTCAGCTCCGTGATGTTTCCACTGCACTCGGACCAAGCGGATAATCTTGCCTCCCCGCAGAATCTGTTGCCGTGTGTCCATGATCCGAACCGGCTGCTCCTCATAGGAGACATCATCAGCCACCTCGATATCAGTCCACTCGATGACGTGGGAGGGGTCTGCGTTGTACTGCCGCAACTGGGATACGTGGAAGACGTTATGTACTCTCCCAAGCTGCGGTGGCAACGCCAGACGATAAGCCACGACTCCCACTCTGTCTAAGATCTGGAACGGGCCTATGTACCTCGGAGCCAACTTTCCCCCGCTGCGCCTGAACCGCACCAGCCCCTTCCTCGGGCTCACCTTCAGGAACACGTGATCCCCGACTGCAAACTCAAGAGGTCGACGTCGCCTGTCTGCATAACTCTTCTGCCGGCTCTGCGCGGTCCTCAACCGATCGCGGATCAATGTGACCTTCTCCGTCGTCTCTCTGACAAGATCTGGCCCCAGCAGACTCTTGTCCCCCACCTCTGCCCAGCATACTGGTGACCGACACGGCCTACCATACAACGCTTCGAACGGTGCCATCCCGATACTGGCCTGGAAGCTGTTGTTGTAGGCGAACTCGGCCAATGGCAGGTGGGTCTCCCAAGATCCCCTGAAATCCAGCACACATGCTCGCAGCATGTCCTCCAAGATCTGAATGGTACGCTCAGACTGACCGTCTGTCTGAGGATGATGTGCTGTGCTGAGTAGGACCTCTGTCCCCAGTGCCTTCTGCAGACTCGACCAGAACCTGGACGTGAAGCGGGGATCCCTGTCAGACACTATCGACACCGGGACCCCGTGGAGGCGCACTATCTCCTGGATATACAGACTGCTCAACTTGTCGACCGGGTCTGTCATCCTCATAGCCAGAAAATGGGCCGACTTGGTCAACCGGTCGACTACCACCCACACGGCGTCGTTTCCCTTGGGCGATCTCGGTAGTCCACACACGAAATCCATCGTAATGTGCTCCCACTTCCACTGAGCAATCGGTAGTGGCTGTAACAATCCCGCGGGACGCTGATGCTCTGCCTTCACCTGCTGACAGACAAGGCATCTCGACACAAACTCTGCGACTGCTCTCCTCATGCCGCGCCACCAGTAGTGCCTCCTGAGGTCACGGTACATCTTGGTGCCCCCCGGATGCACTGCGAGACGCGAATGGTGTGCCTCTCGTAACACGGCATCTCTATAGTTAACTGGTACGAACAGCCCCCCGCGGTACCGTAGTCCCCAATCAGTACTGTCCTGCCAGCCCACCACCTCGTCACCCCTGACGACTCTCTCGCGGATCTCTGATGCTTCGACGTCCTCCCTCTGCGCCTCCAACACTTGGGCAAGCAGTGAGGGCTGAGCCACTAGGGAGCACATGGCAACACCGCCAGTAACCTCCTCTAGCTCAAGCCCGAATGTGCTCAGCTCCCCCATCATGTCCCACTCTCGGACAGATATGCTGGCGAGGCTCGGAGCCGACTTCCTACTCAAGGCGTCGGCGACAACGTTCGCCTTGCCTGGGTGGTAGTGTAGCTCGAAGTCGTACTCCTCGAGTAGTTCCATCCACCGTCGCTGACGCATGTTCAGGTCTCGCTGGGAAAATATGTACTTGAGGCTCTTGTGATCCGAGAACACCTGAAACCCCTCGCCGTACAGGTAATATCGCCAGCTCTTTAGCGCAAACACGACTGCTGCTAGCTCCAAGTCGTGGGTAGGATAGTTGCGCTCGTGTATCTTCAACTGCCTGGAGCCATAAGCCACAACTCTGCCCGACTGCATCAGCACGCAACCCAGTCCCTCTCCGGATGCATCGCAGTAAACATCATAGCCAATCCCTCGCTCGGGCACCACTAACACTGGAGCTGTAGTCAGTCGAGTCTTCAATTCCGCGAACGCACGCTCACAGTCATCTGTCCACACGAACCCAACACCCTTGCGCGTTAACAGAGTCATCGGTGCGGCTAGTCGTGCAAAATCCTGGACAAATCGCCTATAGTAGCCTGCCAATCCCAGAAAGCTGCGGATCTCGAAAACACTCGTGGGCCGTGCCCACTTCGAGACCGCGTCGATCTTCGACGGATCGACCAGGATACCGTCACGGGATACGATGTGGCCGAGGAATCTCACCTCAGAGAGCCAGAACTCGCACTTCTCCCGGTTGGCATATAGTTGGTGCTCGCGCAGTAGGGTCAGAACAACCCTCAGATGTGCCTCATGCGCCGCCTCGTTCTGCGAATATATTAGGATATCGTCCACGAACACCACCACAAACTGATCCAGGTACGGCCGGAAGATGCTGTTCATCAGGTCCATGAACGCTGCTGGCGCGTTCGTCAGTCCGAATGGCATCACCAGGAACTCGTAATGCCCATAGCGTGTCCGGAATGCAGTCTTTGCGACGTCCCCCTCACGGACTCGCAACTGATAATAACCGGATCGCAGATCGATCTTCGAGAAGTGAGTCGCCCCTCTCAACTGGTCAAACAAGTCATCGATCCTCGGCATCGGGTACCGGTTCTTCACCGTAACCCGGTTCAGCTTCCGGTAATCTATACACATCCGTAGCTCTCCACTCTTCTTCTTCACGAAGAGTGCTGGTGCTCCCCACGGCGATGCACTCGGACGGATAAACCCCTTCTGCTGAAGCTCCTCCAGTTGACGCTTCAGCTCAGTCAACTCTGCCGGCGCAAACCTGTAAGGCGCCATCGATATCGCCGCCGTTCCCGGCACTAGGTCAATCCCGAACTCCACCTCACGAATCGGTGGCAGCCCGCTCAACTCCTCAGGAAAGACCTCGGGGAACTCGCATACCACTCTCGGTAACTCTCGGCTCTGCACAGCCGGTACTTCCTCCTCTGCAGACAACGCCGACAGGAGGACCCCACTCTTACTCCCCAGCACGCACGTCACCTTCGTACCGCCCACTGTCACTGTCACTCGTCGTCTGTAGCAATCGATGTTGGCTCGGTACCTCGACAACCAATCCATACCCAAAATCACATCAAAGGTAGTCATCCCCAACACGAGAAGGTCACCAGGGCAAGGACAGTCTGCGACTCTAATCTCGCAGGCACGACATACTCTAGTCAACGATACACCACCCCCAACTGGGGTGTCCAGGCATAGGGGTGGACTCAACGGCTCTAAGCTCAACCCCAACCTCTCAGCACAACCCGACGAAATAAAAGAGTGCGATGCCCCGGTATCAAACAAGAACAAAGCCCATAAATGATACAACAAACACGTACCCTGGATGGTCTCACGGTACGTGCTAGGTCCTGGGGCTCTGGAGTCGGTGACTGCATATACTCTCCCCTGCGAGGCCTGCTGCCTCTGACCCTGCGCACTGGCTGCTGGATACCCGTGACTCTGCTGCTGTCTCGGAATTGGTGCGCTCGTAGACGGCCGTGATGATCTCGGCTGCTGACCCTGTCGAGGGCGACCTCTGGGCGACTGTACTGTCCGCGACTGCTGCGGTCGCTGCACTGATGTCTCCCCCAACTGCTCTCGGCACCATGCCATAGTGTGACCGGCCCGGCCGCATCGGTAACAGCTGATCTCGTCAGCCCTCGATCCCGAGCCCTGGCCTGTCCGGCTAGTAGCTGGTACTGCCGCGGTTCCTCCCCTCGTCGGACAGTCTCGCTGTAAGTGGTCTGGTTGCCCGCAGTGATAGCATGACGGCCTCCTCTCTGAGGCGACTGGCCCCACTGATGCCACTGACCCCTGCTGTCTCGATCCACTCTGATGAGGCGGTGGTCGGAAGGATCCCGCGGTCCTCTGCCTCCGCGAGTCTCGTGAGTCTGACGGCCCTGCCCAACTGATCGGCCGAGGTCGGACCTCACGGCTCCTGACTGCATCCCTGGCGCCCTGCTCTACTGTAGCTGCGGTGTCCACGAGGTCGGTATACTTCCGTATCCTCAAGGCGAGAACCTGGTTCCGGATGCCCAGCCTCAGTCCGTCCTGGAACCGCAGGCAACGGTTCGCCTCGCTCGTCACCATCTCAGGCGCGAATCTGGCCAAGGCTGTGAACCTGGCTTCGTACTCTCCTACCGTCATCCCCCCTTGCTCCAGGTCTAAGAACTGCCGATGTCGCTCCAGCCGAGCCGACTCGGGGAAGTACTGTGCCATGAATACCTCCTGGAATACGCTGTAGTCGTATCCGACCGTGTCCTTCACCCGCCCCCACCAGTGGTAGGCGCTGTCTCTCAGCTGATGGGCCGCGAAGGACACTCTCCGACGGCCATCCTCGACACCCGATGTGTCCAAGTCTCGTGTGACCTGCTCTATCCATCGCTCAGCCAGGTCGGGATTCGGCTCCCCGACAAAAACAGGTATCCCGAGCTTCAGGAAATCTAGTAGCGCTCGGGAGGTAAGATCCTCTGTCTGAGCGGCCCTCACCGGGACTGCGGCTGCCTCTGGTGCTGGCGAAGCCGACTCTCGGCTGGCGATGATCGCCACCAAACTCTGAACGGTCCTGGTAAGCTCATCCAGGGCAGTCATCACTGGAGGGTCCGCGACTGGCGGAACACTGGGGGTGCCTGCAGACGGCCCCGCATCACTCCTCCTGTCTTCTCCGACAGGAGTACCCTGTGCCTCCGCATAGTCGGCGGGCTCGACGGTCGGCACCCTCCCTGGTGCCCCTGCTGACCGTCCCCGCCGGCCTCGCGTGGGTGCCTGGCCCCGCGTTCCTGATGGTCGTCCCCGCTTACCGCGAGCCATAAACAGTATCCTCTGCACGGATACACGCAAACGTTCAGTTTGCGAACTTAAATAAAAACGACAGTACAAACGCACTAACGTCCACCCTCTTAGCTTACACTAACGTGCTTATCACTAAAGCGCTACACCGCTCAAGCTAAACGTACTTTATATACTAGCATTAGTAAACGAGACCACAACGAGACCGCACCGACGTGCACCAAACAAGCGACGGCAAACCAACCCACACAACACGACGACCCCCGTTCACCGGGCCAATCAAAAATCAAACATATGCCCATAGGGCCAATCAAGTTCAAGACATGCCAACAGGGCCAATAATTTTAAAACCTTCACCCTTTCATTTTAAAACTTCGTTCCTTGACATCACGTAGTTACAACCCGGTTCAGGCGTCCCCAAACCACGTTGTACCGACTTGACATCAACACCGTCACGTTCGACTACAGGAGCGCTCCTGAGTCGACCCGCGACAGTTAAAAAACAGTTCACGCAATCACACACAATCAGTATGCCAGCAACAAAATACTGTAACATACGCACAAACAAAAAGAAGACTCAAGACATGACGGGTCTACACTGACTCGACTCTCCCCCCTAAGTGACGGACAGTCCGAGGTTTGAAACCTCGAGCTCTGATACCAAGCTGTCACGCCCCAAATTTCAGCGAACCGAACTCGGGACGCGAACATTTAAAACATGAACACTTGAAACCTGTTTTCAATAAAAGTTTTGACATTTCCATTTACTTCTCAAAATAATAGCATTTACAATACAAAAACGTCCCAACAAGTGGACAAGGTACAACATCCGTCACTAGACTCAACAAAAGTAAAGACCAGACTCCGCTCCAAGCTCCATGAACTTCAAGAGCTCACCTAGTCCGTCCGGTGATCAGTACCTGTAGGAAAAGCAGCTAGGGGTGAGCGTTCGCTCACATCCACGGATAACGGACTGACTATGACATAATTAGCAGAAGAAGCCAGTAACACTAAAACCAAACCCGACACCGGGACTACAGTCCCCAACTCAGATACCCAACTGACCCACAACCCGTCACCTTCCTCAACAGGCTCGACACTCGATAAAAACAGTGTAGACCCAATACAACTATCGACGACCTCCTCAAGGACTCGAACGAAACGACACAACACCAAACAAGATCACAAAGGATCTCACACCAGCTGCTCAGTAACCAATCTCAATCAGGTCAGGGTTCGACCTATCGCAATTCCTCGACACGAAGTCGGATCAGGCTGTCGACCTTTCAAACTCGCAATTCCTCGACACTAAGTCGGATCAGGCTGTCGACCTTTAAAACTCGCAATTCCTCGACACTAAGTCGGATCAGGCTGTCGACCTTTAAAACTCGCAATTCATCGACACTAAGTCGGATCAGGCTGTCGACCTTTAGAACTCGCAATTCATCGACACTAAGTCGGATCAGGCTGTCGACCTTTAGAACTCACCACCCCAGGTAACCACAATCACAATCACAGGCAAGTTCAATCACACAGGCACTCAAGGCCACTCAAGACACCTCAACAGTCAAGACTCGGGTTCAACAACCCCACGGGCACTCGCTGCCACTCAAGACACCAAATTAAATACACGGCTCTCATGGCCACCCCGACTCAACAATTAACTACGGGCTCTCAAGGCCACCCAAACTCAACAATTAAATACGGGCTCTCAAGGCCACCCAAACTCAACAATTAAATAAAGCGCACGACAACCTCCTGTTGGGTCTCGAGGTAGGGTTGGAGATGAACCAACTCGCAGCGGAAAATCAATGAAAACCAAGAGACAATTAAAACCATGAAACAACTAACAAAGAATGGATTAACAAGAGAAAAATTCAGCACTAGTTCTTACCAAAACAAGAACACCGGTTAACGAATGATTGGCTTGAGTCTCCAAGACGCCTACGTATCCACATGGGAATCAAAGCCACGTAGTTCTTCTCTTTGAGGACTCAAGAACACAAACATGGAGGTGGAAACTAGCCAAACCCGAAATGGCCATGGAAGAGGGAGAGAAAATGTGTTTCCTATTCTTGTCTTGTGTTTGTTATGTTGAAAAAAGATGACTTAAACATAACAAAACCCATACTTGTCCAACTAAAGGCATGGGACAAGCATGGTGACAAGTAAGGTGTAAATAGGACAAAGTATGGCAAGACAAGATTGGGTTAGGTGGTGAATCACCAACACCTTAATCCTTGTCTTGCTTACTTAGTACTAATTAATCAAGACTTGATTAATTAGTTCCATGGGCCTTGGTTGCATGGGCCTTTCATGGGCTTCTTGGAACATGGCCCGTGGCCATTTCCAACGAGGTCCCGTGATTCGCTCATCGCCTCCATGCCTTCCATACCGGAAATGTCCAACATTATCCGACGCGATCAATCCCAAGACTCCAAGCCTTGTCTCGATCCGTAAAGTCCTATTCACTTACGGGCACATGACCCAAAACCCAGTTTTGGTCATGTCCCGAGACAACTCCCTTTTGGCCATTCTCCATAAATGTGTCAATGAGTTTCATCCTCCGGTGTGACCCTTAGGTTTATGCATGTCAATAGATCAACGTAAAATCCCATTTTACTTGATCCTATTTAAGTGGCAACTAACGAGACTTTAGTATTGCCTGACACTACATAACGAATCGACCCTGTCGATTCTAACCTTTCCGTCGTCCCTGTCATTATCCTTTTATCTCCGATATCCTGATTGAGATAAGGCATAGAGCCGTCATCCTTATTATTCTCAATCACCGTTCCTTGATATGTGAGATGACTGAAGATATGATACCCAGTATCATGTGCATGGCCATGCTATTCTTCCAGTCACTCTCGATCAAGTGGCCGAGAACCGATATCTTTCCCATACCTTAGTATGAGGGATAAATCCCTTAGCCGTCTTTCGTGTCACTCATGTAGCCCGTCCCCAAGCCAATCCTGGCCGTTATGGAAGCCCTGTTACGGACAACGTTAGGCTCAGGTCAAACTCAGTTGTTGACTACATAGCGATCACAAAGACTCCTTGGTCTAAGGATACATGACAAGCTACAACACTGAATATGTTCATGACTTAATCTATGGCACATATTCAGGGTGGGTCGTCCAATATCATGTCCCACATGATATCTATGATCAGACTCCGGAATCCCATTCCAATGACTAACAGAACGTAAGCCATAAAGAGCCATCTTTCATACTAGTCGCTTCTAGTGAAGCTTTGTTGACTAGGGACCCATCGAGTGTGATCTATCTCGATCTATGGTTCTATTCGCATGGTGGGCATAGATCAGAGCACACATCGATATATTACTCCAACACATAAGTAATATAAAGCCGCTTTAATTTTATTGCTAACGATGATATATACATTTGGACATTTAGGATTGAACTACGGGCACTAAGACTAACAATCTCCCACTTGCCCTAGTTCCAATCTAAACTCCAATATGTCCCCATCGACTTTACATGTCTAACATGTTCAGGCAGTGACACTGTCTTAGTCAAAGGGTTGGCTATGTTATCATCTGTTGCAATATCGGTTATCTTCACTTCACCTCAGTTCAGTATTTATCTGATGAGGTGGATACGCCGCAGTACATGTTTGGATTTGTTATGCGATCTAGGCTTTTAGCTTGCGCAATGGCCCTTGTGTTGTCGCAAAATGGATTCACCGGACTGGATGGGTTTTTAATTACACCCAGCCCTGCCATGAATTTCCAAATCCACATAGCCTCCTTAGCTGCCTCTGCAGCATCCATGTACTTGGCCTCTGTCGTAGATTCGGCAATGGTATCTTGCTTTACGCTTTCCCAGCTAAAGCTCTACCATTCAGCGTAAACACATATCCTGATTGACTTCTAAAGTCATCTGGATTTGTCTTGGAAAACTAGCGTCTACTCATCCTTCGACGACTAGTTCAACATCATCTTTCCCCCGGGTTAGAATGATGTCTACTGGTACAACATAAGGCTTACGAGACGTCTGGTCTCATACATGTCATGGCATATATGATCGATCCTGCCCCCAGGCGCATAGGATTCTCATCATCCTTTTCAGCTCATCAGGTGTCTTAGGACACTGAGTCTTGCTGAGATGAATGCCATGACTAGTGGGTAAGAGTCCTTTCTTTGAATCGAGCATTAAGAACCTACTCAATGCCTTGTTCACATAGGTTCCCTGACTTAAATCCAAGACCCTCTTGGTGCGATCTCTACATATCTTAATCCTTAAGATATAAGAAGCATCGCCTAAGTCCTTTATTGAAAAACACTTCCTCAACCAAGCTTTAGTCTCGTGCAAGGTTGGGATGTCGTTTTCAATGAGAACCAGAAAGGTAATCTTGCTCCCACTAGCCTTCTTATAAACGCAAGATTCATCCTCGTTCTTGATTAAGCCAAATCCAATTACAGCTTCATCAAAACGAAGGATCCAACTCCGAGAAGTTCGTTTCAATCCATAAATGGATTTCAACAACTTATAAATCTTTCCTTTATTCTTCGGATCGTCAAAACCTTTGGGCCGAGACATACAAACGTACTCAGTCAAATTTCCATTTAGGAAAGCGGTTTTGACATCCACTTGCCATATCTCGTAATTATGATACGCAGTTATGTCAAGAAGAATTTGGATTGATTTTGACCATAGCCACTAAGGAGAAGGTTTCCTCATAGTCAATCCATTGGATCTGCCTATAACCTTTCGCCACCAGTTGAGCTTTGTAGGTCAAAGGGTTGCCGTCCATGTCCATCTTCACCTTGAAGATCCATTTGCATCCTATGGTCCTCACACCATTGATGGGATCAACCGGTTCCCAGACTCGGTTGTCCGACATGGATTGCATTTCCTCCCTCATGGCTCCCAGCCATAACTCGGAGTTGGGCCCATCCACGACTTCCTGAAAGGTGGCTGGATCATCGTGATCCACCATGACTTCATTGTCACCTCCGGATACCATATCTTGGAGGTGGAAGATTGATCCTTTCAAATCGCCTTGGACCTTCCAGAATTGTAACAGGAATTGGTTCTTACTCTACGACAATCTCTGGCTCCTTTCTACTGGGTTGCCAATTGGTTTAGACAGATCTGTACCATCCTGAATTTCTTCGAGATGCACAGTCCTCCCAATGACGTCTTTGGAAACAAAACTTCTTTTCCATAAAGACCCCACCCCAAGCGACGAACACCATGTTCTCACTGGGATTGTAGAAATAGTATCCCCTTGTTTCTTTGGGATACCACACGAAGGTGCATATCTCAGATCTTGGTTCGAGCTTAGTCGAAACCAAATGTTTCACATAAGCCTCGCAACCACAAATCTTTAGGAAGGACAAAGTGGGCATCATCCCGTACCATTTTTAAAATGGTGTCCCTTCCACACCATTCGTCGAAGCCCGATTCACTATGAATGCGGTCGTCTCTAGAGCAAAACCCCTAAAAGAGATTGGGAGATCAATCCAACTAATCATGGAACAGACCATTTTCTAACAATGTCCGATTTCTCCGTTTGGCTACACCTTTCAACTACAGTGACCTAGGAGGAGTCCATTCCAAAAGGATCCCATTCTCTTTTAGATGATCTAATAACTCTGTGGTCAAGTATTTTCCACCTCGATCCAATCGAAGTGCCTTAATACCTTTGTCGAGCTGGTTTTCTACTATAGTCTTAAACTCTTTGAATTTATCAAAAGCTTCAGACTTATGTCTCACCGAAGAGACATAACCATATTTACTGTAATCATCAGTAAATGTGATAAAGTAGTTAAAACCCCTCCTGGCAAGTGAACTTATTGGTCTACACACATTCGAGTGTATCAGCCCCAATAATTCACCCGCCCTTTCATCGCGATCGATAAAGGGCACTTTAGTCATTTTTCCCATCATACAAACCTTGCACCTATCGATCGAATGGAATTCGAATGAACCTGAAAGCCCGCACTTCTGAACTGCTGATAGGCGCTTCTTGTTTATGCGACCCAAATGACAGTACCATAACAGAGTTAGGTTTAAATCGTTGGATTTAGACCTCTTGGTATTAACGGAATATATAGAACTTGAGGCATTGTTACCCATATCTAATATGTACAATCCTCCAACCATGTCAGTACTGGTATAAAACATATCATTGCATAGAACATTGAAAACTCCATTTCCAATATTAACATTATATCCTTCCTTGTCAAACACGGATACAGATATAATATTCCTACTAAAAGTAGGTATGCAATATACATTATACAATACTAAGACAAGGCCTCTTGGCAAAGCAAGACTCATGGATCCTACAGCAGTTGCCACAACTCTGAGGTCCATTTCGTGCTTTCCAAATCTCTCCTACTTTCAGCCACCATATATTAGTGCATGTGTGAGATTCAGTCCTGGTATCTAATACCCATGAATCTTTGGAAGTGGAGAGATGTAGCTCTATAGAGTTAATACCGGATGAAGGCACGGTCCCACCGCCCTTCCTTAGATCATCCAGGTTTCCTGATGAAGGCGCAGTCCTACTGCCCTTCTTCAGATCATCCACGCTATTTGATGAAGGCGCAGTCCCACTGCCCTTCTTCAGATCAGCCGTGAACTTCCTGTAATCCCGGTTCCAATGACCAGGCTGTTGGCAGTAGAAGCAGACATTCTCAGGTGTCTCATCTTTCCTGCCAAGTGCGCATGGGCCCAGCCCTTGCCACTTCCAATTCCCTTGTTGACCATTAGAATATCCTTGGATCCCAGATCCCTGAGATATTCTTCTCAGCAGTTAATGACACTTCATGTAACTCTGATATGGTCTTAGAGACAGCCTTGTCAAGGACATATTCTTTGCGTTCAGACTTGAGGACTATCCTCAAAATTCTGTACCAGTCCAAATAGTTTGTCCCATTTAGCTTGACCCTGTCAAGAATGGTTTTTAATGACAAACTATTAATGTTCGCTGAATTTGCCATTTGATCTACAACAGATAAAATTCAATCAGTAAACTGAATAAATTTTATGAAGATCAAGCTTAAACACCAACAATCAATTCTAAACCTTTAGAATCTGAAACCAAGATCCTTGATTCACTCGATTAAGCTGAACTAATGCTCACCACTTAATCGAGCTATGTAGGTAGGAATCCATCCAATCACATCCAATGTGACTCCTGGCTAGGGTATGTACTTATGTACACGACTTACCCTATCTGTTACCCTAGCTCAACCTCAGGCTAAGAATCGTAGTCGGGTCCACCAATTTTCAACTATGGCTCGTCACTATGTAGGTGCTCCGCTAATGCGCACGACACCCACATATGTCGTCCAAACCTACTACCCCGCTTCCCCATGGATGCTCCGCTAATGCGCACGACACCCATAGGACAGGGAGGTAGTAAGGTGTTGATGATTGGGAGGTATCGGACATGACCCGCTTTTACTTGTCCAGTTGTGTTCAAAACTTTGGCACATCCTAGATGCGATGAGCACATCAACTACATTCCAAATGCAATGATGCCTCAAATTACATCCAATGTAATTCTTCCTTTGAACCCTTCAACTACATCCAATGCAATGACGGTTCTAAGGGTTCACACACAAGGATTAAAATTCCAATTTTATCTTTGCATGTGACGTGATATGCTCGGTAAATAAAGTTAAGCATGCAATTCTAAAACACATAGAATTAATCATGCATAAACTAAACCAAGCATAAAGCGATAAATGTGCACATAATAGCCCCCTAAACTAACTCCCACTAGCTTCTTGAGCTCCACTGACTCCAAGCCGATGCCAACACCCAAAAAGCCACCAAATGACCTTTTCGCCCTTTCTTCGTCTTGAGTAAAATATTAAAATTTAATACACGACTCGCAGGTCGGGAATAAATAAATATTACAAACAAGTGGTTCGACGACCACACCTTGAAAGAATAATTACACGTTACCTCTAACGGCTCGCAGGCCGTGAAAAGCGATAAATAATTAAATCGAGCTCGGGGCTATTATGTACACCATGCCAACATCACATCACACATCGTGTTATCAAACAAGCATGTTATCAAACATCATGTGATTTTCCGGTTTTAATTAATAGCCAAGTTTCGAAATTTTTTGATGCTCGGTTTATCGAAACCGTTCAAAAATGAAACTTTTGAACATTTGATCTTTGAGTTCATCATGACGGTTCCAAACTCGTCATAACTAACAAAACGGTTTAGCCTTGGCATATCAACCATCCAATGGTCATGCTCGGCCTAGCTCCGTCCAACGGAGCCCCGTTCGGTCCCGGTTTCGGCTCCCCGAGAGTCCCGCTCCCGAGACTCGAAAAATCAAATTTTTTTCAAAATTTCCAGATTTGAAATAATTTTCAAAAAATCATTTTACATGTATTAAATCCATAAACAATAATTTAAAACATGTTATCAAACAATTTAGCAAAACAACATGCCAAAAACGAAACTTTCAAGCAAAACCGAAACTTTGAACACCGTCTTGTGAATCCCGAAGGTAGCACGGCTCTGATACCACTGTTGGGTCTCGAGGTAGGGTTGGAGATGAACCAACTCGCAGCGGAAAATCAATGAAAACCAAGAGACAATTAAAACCATGAAACAACTAACAAAGAATGGATTAACAAGAGAAAAATTCAGCACTAGTTCTTACCAAAACAAGAACACCGGTTAACGAATGATTGGCTTGAGTCTCCAAGACGCCTACGTATCCACATGGGAATCAAAGCCACGTAGTTCTTCTCTTTGAGGACTCAAGAACACAAACATGGAGGTGGAAACTAGCCAAACCCGAAATGGCCATGGAAGAGGGAGAGAAAATGTGTTTCCTATTCTTGTCTTGTGTTTGTTATGTTGAAAAAAGATGACTTAAACATAACAAAACCCATACTTGTCCAACTAAAGGCATGGGACAAGCATGGTGACAAGTAAGGTGTAAATAGGACAAAGTATGGCAAGACAAGATTGGGTTAGGTGGTGAATCACCAACACCTTAATCCTTGTCTTGCTTACTTAGTACTAATTAATCAAGACTTGATTAATTAGTTCCATGGGCCTTGGTTGCATGGGCCTTTCATGGGCTTCTTGGAACATGGCCCGTGGCCATTTCCAACGAGGTCCCGTGATTCGCTCATCGCCTCCATGCCTTCCATACCGGAAATGTCCAACATTATCCGACGCGATCAATCCCAAGACTCCAAGCCTTGTCTCGATCCGTAAAGTCCTATTCACTTACGGGCACATGACCCAAAACCCAGTTTTGGTCATGTCCCGAGACAACTCCCTTTTGGCCATTCTCCATAAATGTGTCAATGAGTTTCATCCTCCGGTGTGACCCTTAGGTTTATGCATGTCAATAGATCAACGTAAAATCCCATTTTACTTGATCCTATTTAAGTGGCAACTAACGAGACTTTAGTATTGCCTGACACTACATAACGAATCGACCCTGTCGATTCTAACCTTTCCGTCGTCCCTGTCATTATCCTTTTATCTCCGATATCCTGATTGAGATAAGGCATAGAGCCGTCATCCTTATTATTCTCAATCACCGTTCCTTGATATGTGAGATGACTGAAGATATGATACCCAGTATCATGTGCATGGCCATGCTATTCTTCCAGTCACTCTCGATCAAGTGGCCGAGAACCGATATCTTTCCCATACCTTAGTATGAGGGATAAATCCCTTAGCCGTCTTTCGTGTCACTCATGTAGCCCGTCCCCAAGCCAATCCTGGCCGTTATGGAAGCCCTGTTACGGACAACGTTAGGCTCAGGTCAAACTCAGTTGTTGACTACATAGCGATCACAAAGACTCCTTGGTCTAAGGATACATGACAAGCTACAACACTGAATATGTTCATGACTTAATCTATGGCACATATTCAGGGTGGGTCGTCCAATATCATGTCCCACATGATATCTATGATCAGACTCCGGAATCCCATTCCAATGACTAACAGAACGTAAGCCATAAAGAGCCATCTTTCATACTAGTCGCTTCTAGTGAAGCTTTGTTGACTAGGGACCCATCGAGTGTGATCTATCTCGATCTATGGTTCTATTCGCATGGTGGGCATAGATCAGAGCACACATCGATATATTACTCCAACACATAAGTAATATAAAGCCGCTTTAATTTTATTGCTAACGATGATATATACATTTGGACATTTAGGATTGAACTACGGGCACTAAGACTAACACCTCCGGCATACTCGATGCCTCCAACAGTCCTAAAATCGCTAGTTTCACAAACAACCTCCGGGCATGGTCATATGCCTCCAGTAATTCAATTATCGCTAAGTTCTCTGTTCCTACGACACTACTAAGTGTCACATGCCTTTCTCTTAAACGCTACAATCCCGTATCATGCTTTTCTAATAATTAAATAAATCTACTCAACCCACGACACCCCGGTGTCACATGCAATTCTACTATTAACTTTCCCTAATCAGGGCCGAGATCCGGCTACTTTTCCCTACCTCGTATATAGATCCAAAAGCGCTCCAACAAAACCCGAAGTGGACCTAGTCACTCGCCGAGCTTTCCCTTGCCTCGGTCCGTAGCACGATCTAAAAGAACACAAATTCGAAGTACTTTTAAACTAGTACGAATAAACCGAAAATTAATAAACTTAACGCCCAAACGTAACCCCGACAAAGCCGATCACTCCCAAACTTCCCAATTATTCGATATTGCCGAAAAAGGACCCGTAAGGGCCAGATTCGCCCGACATGGCGAATCTGCCCGGTTTTGGTTAATTGCCTTCCGGGGCTCCAAAAGTCCCCGTTTTCGTTTCTACGGTCTTAGAATATTTCAAGGAACCCAACGCACTTGACGGAATTGAATTCCGACTTCTAAGTCAATTAATTAACGTTTAAAGTTTCCCAAAACCCGTTAATTACAACTTCTCCAAATTAATTCCAAATTTCGATTCGATTAGGAAAAAGTGGTCCGGGGGACGTTTTAAACCACCCGAACATTAAAACCCGAGCAACCGAGCACGTGGGCCCCACCCAAGAGGCTTGGCCGAGACCCTAGGGTTTGAGGGAGGGGCTCGGCCACCAAGTGGTGGCTGCTGCCACCTCCGGCCAGCCACCACATGGCCGGCCGGCCACCACCCACGGTGGCCGGAGCTCCTCCCGAGCCTCCGGTCACCGGAAAACGTGAAATTTCTCTCCCAAACACCTCTAAAACGTCTCCAACACCTCTCTAATCTCTACACAACCCTAAACCAAATTTTATAACCAAACCCTAGCTCTTGAAAATAATCGAAACGAGAATCGGTTCGGGTATTACCGTAGAGGAGAATGAGGGGAACGGGATTGCTCCTTGCTTTGACTCGATCCAAGGGCTCGATCACCAACCCTAGCTCAACCTTCCTTCTTCTCTCTTCTTCTCCTTCTCCTTCTCTCTCTAAAACCTCTCTTCCTCTTTCTAATTTTTAAAACAAATAACAACTAACTCCAACTCCTTTCCCTTTTACCCTATACTCGGCCAACTCACCACATCCACCCATTTTCCCTCCAAAAATTACACCACCATCTACTTGACAAGTGTCAAGGTGGGTCCCATACCTTTTGGAAAATATCTAGTTGATATTTTCCAATCAGATTCGCGAAAAGCGGACGTTTCGGGCCCCGAACGGGCACTTTTCCCAAAAATATTTTAAACTGGACGGGCTTCAAGGAAACGGCCCAACTAAGACCGCTACGACGACGGCTAAGCTTTTCGGGTCCAAAACGGTCCTCGAATGGACCAAAACGTCGCTCGGGTGACTTTTCCAGCGAAAAATCAATCTTTCCCAAAATGACCAGGAAGTTGCCCTGAGTCCCCCGTAACTCATTTTAGTCGATAACGGGGTCAACTTAAGTCCGGCATGACCCTCGGGGTCAATTTAAGTTAAGTTAAGTGTCTGTCTTAAAATTTTTAAATTTTCCTGTTTTTCGCAGGTTTGACTGACGTTGACCAGAAGTGGTTATTACAAAGTAAGCAAGACAAGGATTAAGGTGTTGGTGATTCACCACCTAACCCAATCTTGTCTTGCCATACTTTGTCCTATTTA
This sequence comes from Erodium maritimum, assembly GCA_963921825.1. Lineage (NCBI taxonomy): Eukaryota > Viridiplantae > Streptophyta > Magnoliopsida > Geraniales > Geraniaceae > Erodium > Erodium maritimum. Next base: position 50,175,327 of record OY997595.1, on the reverse strand, counting down.
CACCTTACTTGACACCATACTTGTCCCATGCCTTTAGTTGGACAAGTATGGGTTTTGTTATGTTTAAGTCATCTTTTTTCAACATAACAAAAACAAGACAAGAATAGGAAACACAACTTCTCTCCCTCTTCCATGGCCATTTCGGGTTTGGCAAGCTCCCACCTCCATGTTTGTGTTCTTGAGTCCTCAAAGAGAAGAACTACGTGGCTTTGATTCCCATGTGGATACGTAGGCGTCTTGGAGACTCAAGCCAATCATTCGTTAACCGGTGTTCTTGTTTTGGTAAGAACTAGTGCTGAATTTTTCTCTTGTTAATCCATTCTTTGTTAGTTGTTTCATGGTTTTAATTGTCTCTTGGTTTTCATTGATTTTCCGCTGCGAGTTGGTTCATCTCCAACCCTACCTCGAGACCCAACACCACGTGCTCGGGTGCTCGGGTTTTAATGTTCGGGTGGTTTAAAACGTTCCCCGGACCATTTGCCCTAAACCGAATCGAAATTTGGAATTAAATTGGAGAAGTTGTAATTAACGGGTTTTAGGAACTTTAAACGTTAATAAATTGATTTAGAAGTCGGAATTCGATTCCGTCAAGTGCGTTGGGTTCCTTGAATTATTCTAAGACCGTAGAAACGAAAACGGGGACTTTTGGAGCCCCGGAAGGCAATTAACCAAAACCCGGGCAGATTCGCCATGTCGGGCGAATCTGGCCTTTACGGGTCCTTTATCGACAATATCGAGTAATTGGGAAGCTTGGGAGTGATCGGCATTGTCGGGGTTACGTTTGGGCGTTAAGTATGTTAATTTTCGGTTTATTCGTACTAGTTTAAAAGTACTTTGAATTTGTGTTCTTTTAGATCGTGCTACGGACCGAGGCAAAGGGAAGCTCGGCGAGTGACTGGGTGTACTTCGGGTGTTGTTGGAGCGCTTTTGGGATTATATACGAGGTAGGGAAAAGTAGCCGGATCTCGGCCCTGATTTGGGAAAGTTAATAGTAGAATTGCATGTGACACCGGGGTGTCGTGGGTTGAGTAGAATTATTTAAATATTAGAAAAGCATGATACGGGATTGTAGCGTTTATTGAGAAAGCATGTGACACTTAGTAGTGTCTTAGGAATAGAGAACTTAGCGATATTAGAATTACTGGAGGCATATGACCATGCCCGGAGGTTGACTGTTTAATTTCTGTCTTGGGTGGCCATGAGAGCCCGTGTTATTTAAATTGGTGTTTGGGTGGCCATGAGAGCCTGTGTTATTTAAATTGGTGTTTGGGTGGCCATGAGAGCCCGTGTATTTATTGTTGAGTTTGGGTGGCCATGAGAGTCCGTGTATTTATTGTTGAGTTTGGGTGGCCATGAGAGTCCGTGTATTTATTGTTGAGTTTGGGTGGCCATGAGAGCCCGTGTATTTATTATTGAGTTTGGGGTGGCCATGAGAGCCCGGGTGTTATTATTGGCGTCTTGGGGTTGTTGAGCCCGTGAGTTAAGTGGTTGTGTCTTGGGAGGCCATGATGGCCCGTGGGGTTGTTGAACCCGAGTCTTGACTGTTGAGGTGTCTTGAGTGGCCTTGAGTGCCTGTTTGTTGAACTTGCTTGTGTTTGTGGTTGTGTTTGCCCGAACCGACTGTGTGTCGGGGAGTGGTGTGGATTTTGGCAGGTTACGAGCGTTCTTGGGCTGGCCTGACCAAACTCGAGCCTCGGCAGGTTCTGAGCATTCTTCGGCTAGCCTGTTCCGTGTCCGGATCCTGAGAGGTTATGAGCATTCTTCGGCTAGCCTGATCCGCGACCGGGTCCCGACAGGTTACGAGCATTCTTCAGCTGGCCTGACCGCGTACAAGGCTCGGCAGGTTCTGAGCATTCTTCGGCTAGCCTGATCCGTGTTCTTGTCTTTGGGGAAGGTCATTGTTGGTTGTGTTTGTTTTACTTTGCGAGTTTGAGGTTGAGTACTCGAGTTGGTGTCGGTTTTGGTGTCGGTCTGGTGTTGGTTTTGTGTTGGTTTTAGTTTGGTGTTACTGGCTTTATCTATTAATTATGCCATAGTCAGTCTGTTATCCGTGGAGGTGAGCGAACGCTCACCCCTAGCTGCTTTTCCTACAGGTACTGATCACCAGACGGACTAGGTTAGCTCGTGAAGCTTGTGGAGCTTGGAGCGGAGTCTGGTCTTTATTTTGTTGAGTCTAGTGACGGATATTGTACCTTGTCCATTTGTTGGGACGTTTTTGTATTGTAAATACTATTATTTTGAGAGGTAAATGGAAATGTCAAGCTTTTATTCAAAACAGGTTCAAATATTTATGTTTTAAAATGTTCGCGTCCCGAGTTCGGTTCGTTGAATTTGGGGCGTGACAATATTCAGGTACGAATCACCAAATTTTTTACGAAATACGAATCCATCTTGATAAGAATCCATCTTGGCCTTGTAATCGCATAATGCAAGGCTGAAACTTTTTATTTCTCCAAGTTTATAATTTTGATCTTTCCCGTTTTGTTTCAACTCCGATTTAATTTTTTCTTGCGCCAAAATTTTTCTTTCTCCAAGATCTATCTATCAAGTAGCATATTGAATATGTTTAGAAGCAAGAAAAGACATGTACAAGCAAAAACACAATTTGTAAACCATACATCAATGTATGTGTTTGCAACTGCATTTATATGTGTAATATAATCTTAATGTATGTTTTGTATATATGTTTTTGCAACTGCATGTTTTGTAATTTTCAGTTGTATGTGTACGCTAAACTTAATGTACGTTTATGTAATTTTCAATGTATATTCTTGCCATTTTCATTTGTATGTGTATGTCAACCTTAATGCATATTGTTACAGTTGTATGTGTATGCTAAACTTAATGTATGTTCTTGCTATTTTCATTTGTATGTGTACGTTGAACTTAATGTATGTATTTACCATTTTCATCTGTATGTGTAAGTTAACCTTAATGTATGTGTTCGCAACTGCATTTGTATGTGTAAGTTAATCTTAATGTATGTTTTGTACGTGTAAGCTAATATATTAAGATTAGCTTACACATACATTAAGATTAGCTTATTCATACAAATGAAGTTGCAAACACATACATTAATGCACGGTTTAAAGTTTGTATTTTTCTTGTACATGTTTTTTTTTTTTTGCTTAAAAACATATTCAATATGCTACTTGATAGATAGGTCTTGAAAAAAAAATGGCGCAAGAAAAAATTAAATGCGGAGTTGAAACGAAGCGAGAAAGATCAAAATAATAAACTTGGTGAAAAAACAAACCAAACGAAATCGCAGCCCTTGGGTATTTTGCGATTCCAAAGTTGGGATTAATTCGTATTTCGTGTCTAAAGATGGGTTCGTACCCGAAAGATCCCCTATATATATATTAAAAATTTTAATATATATATATATATATATATATTAAAAATAAAAATATATTTTATATTTTAAAATGAATAATAAGAAATAAAAAATTATTAAAAAAAAATGAGGAAAAACATATTTAAATGTACAACGACATTTATGTAAATCTTTGAAAGTTATGACTGACATTAGGGTAAGGGAATTATAGTCATTTTAGAAAGAAAAAAAAAACAACAGAAAAACTAATAGAAATTCAAACGGTGATATTTTGTGATAAATAGATACGCAAGATGAAAAGGTTATAATTTAATTTTTTATTTACTAACGGCGTATACATTTTTGGTGCTGTATAATAGGGTTATTTACGATAAGGTACCCAAATGATTCGTCCACGAACGATAAGGTACCCTTATGAACTTTTTTTCCAATATGGTACCCAAATGTTTCGTCCAGGAACGATTTGGGTTAATGCTGTTAAAAATTAACAGGCCTACGTGAAAAGACCAATTTACCCTTTACCATTTTAGTTGACTTTTGACTTAAGTGTAAAAAGACTGTTTTACCCCTTCACTATATTTAATTTCATAAATATTTTAATTAATTATTAATAAAATCATTCATTTCTTTATTAATTCTTATTTATTTTACTTTTTGAAATTTTAATAAATTCAAATATTTTACTTAAAAAAAATCATATTTAATTAAAAAACAGAATTTATATCTATATAATAATTAAATACACAAAAATCATTAATCAAACTCATTAAATAATATAACAAACAACTTTACCTAATTATAATAAACAAAAAATTAAAAAACCCTATAACATAATCTAACCTAACACATCTTGCATATCAAACCTACACACTAAAACAGATTTATCATCTTCTTCCTTTAGACCACAACGACGCCATTCTACAGCTCCTTCCTTCGCCTTTGTTCGTGAGCTCCGGCGAGAAAATGGCAAGGCCAAGCGAGACCACGGCAAGGCCGGGCGAGACCACGACAAGACAAGATGAGACTGTCGCTCGTTCTCTCCCTTCCGCCGCCGCTCGAGATGAGATCGCCGCTCGTTCTCTCCCTTCTGACGACCTGGTTCGGGAGAAGAACCCAGAGGAATTTTCAGATCTAGTTCGAGCCTCAACTACAAATCTGAAAATTTTAAAACTTGGTGGAATGGTGTTTCAGATCTAGTTTGTCACGCCCCAAATCCGGTTTTGGCCGGACTCGAGACGTGACTTGAAATAAACGAGATAAAAATAGCAAACAGTAGTAAACTCCTTTAAAGCTGGAACGAATCCCAAAACAGTTCTCAAGTAATTTGATCCAAAATCTCAATTATAGTGTCAAAATTCAACATGTAACATAAGATAAATAAAGTTCAACAACTTGGACCAACACGTCTCTAATACAACCCTCAAGACATCCAGAAGCTCCCGAGACTCGAATCCCTTAGATAGCAAGTACGCCTGCACACACAATAAGTAAACAAGTAGGGGTGAGCTTACGCTCAGTAGGGAAATTCATAACAACTTTAGCCTCCAATTTTAGTGATAAAACTGCTTTAGTCCGATGTCACAAAAGCACTTAATACTTTTAGACCAAAGGTTGTAGTAAGTATATATAAGCAACAAGAACAATAACGCATTCTCAAGGATAACGATAGCTATCCGAAGGATAAATGGAGAACAAAGTAATGAAGTAGAATACCATCACACACAATTTAAAATTAAACACCATTAATCAATGATATACTAAGGAATCAGTACGAAGAATAGTAACGCATTCTTAAAGATAACTGTAACTTTAAAAGATTACGTGAAACGTACTATAAATATGTCATAACCATTAAAATGGGAATAAGTAATATCACACCAACCACTTGCTTTCTCAAGCCTCCGATCCATGAATAGATTCTGGTGTCACATCGTTTCCCATACTCCGATCCACCAGAGTATTCATATCATATCAGATTTTCCCTCGGTCCAGAGGAGACACATGCATCGGGGCACCGAAAACAATCCCAAAGGGACGCTTATCATCGGGATTCTCGGAAATGCCTCCAAAGGACCATATGTCATAGGGAACCAAGGTAGTGCTCCCGCAGGACGCATACACTTGGGTGAAACCATAAGTAACCATTCCCCGCAAGGTAAACCATTCAATTGCCCCGCAGGGTCCAATAACCAATGCCCGCAGGCTCTAATAATCAATGCCACGCAGGGTCCAATAACCAATGCCCGCAGGCTCCAATAATCAATGCCCCGCAGGCTCCAATAACCAATGCCCGTAGGCTCCAATAATCAATGCCCGCAGCGTCCAATAACCAATGCCCGCAGGCTCAATAACCAATCATTATCCCGCAGGATCTGCCAAACACCAACGACTATAACACCACCGGATTACCCCCCCCCCCCCGGTGTAAGTACCATACCGAACAACCAAACATCTCAAGAACAAGAATAAGAGAATCACATTATAACATATCAACCAACCAACACTTATCGAATCACACTTTCACCACAACACACCAAAGACATCCATTTAGTCCTCTACACTTACCGTTATACTTACCTGTCACGATCTATCGGTCCATCGATCACCTGATCGTACCGTTTGGCACAATCAGTCATACTCGATCATCCGTTCAACCAATCAATTATTCAAACATTCAATCACTCAACCAATCATGTAAACATTCAATCAATCAATCATGTAAACCTTCAGTCAACCATTCAAGCATACAATTTAACTAGTTTCATTAGACTCTTAACTTAACTTGAACTAAGCAAACGAGCATGTGAAGCAAGCACAAACAACTAATCCGAGGGCTCATCACGGCCTCTCTACCAGTAAAGCAATTCTCAAGTATTGAAAGCGAATTACAGTAGTTATTCAGATCCTAAGCATGCACACTAGACACGTCCGATTATTAGTAATTGAAAGACGATTATTCTAGTTATTCGTATCCTACATACAATTCTAGGACCTTTCCAATTTTATTAACCTAATAGGCATACTAGTATTGAAATACTCGAGTAGTTAGGACTTTCTCTACCTCGTGGTCTTCCTCTAATAAAATCTTTGTTGTAAAGTTTGGCTAGCTTCCCCTCCGTTCTTCACACGGGTCCCGGAGTAGTCTTCGTCCCTGTAGCTCGGTTCCAAGGTCTTGGAACACAAATAAACTCCAAAGAACGGCTAGCCAAAGAGCAAACAACTAATTTCAAAAGACTCCCCCCAAAGTTTCCAAAACACTTTCTTGAAGTAAACGAAAAGAGTCGAAAAAAGGTTCGAAGGGACCAAGACTGGTCTGCCACGGATCTGGTCACGGATCCGTGGACTACGCCGTCATGGATCTCCTCACGGAGCCTTGTCGGACGCCGTCACGGTCTCCCTCATGGAGCCGTGATGTCCTCTGTCACGGGTCCGTGACGCCTGGTACTGTTCACCCGTCTGCTTCCTCCAGCTTCGGGTTTTCACGATTTTTACCCTCCAAACCTCCATGGATGACCTTTTAAAGGTCCAAAAACATTTTCTAAACGTCTCTACTTCAACACCCAACATATGTACTCATCAAAACTCCAAAAATACCAATTAAATCCAACATTCAACATCAAAATCCTCCAATAATTCATCACCCAAACCCCCAACTTCAAACCCATCTAGTGTTCATCAAGTTTCTCCAAAACCCAAGAACTAAAAATTCATAAAAACGAAAATAGAAGAAGGATTCACCTTGAGGATGAAGAGTAGATGAAGAATCAAGTGTTTTAGAAAGGATTTGGATAGAAAATGGCTTCAAGCTTCCATTTTTCCTCCTTTCTTCTTCTTCAAGCCTCCAAAACCAATTTTCTTCTTTCTCTCTCTCCCAATTTCGGCTGCCTTGGTATTTGTGTTGAAATGAGCATCACATTGAGCCTTAAACCTAGAGGGGATAGTGTCCAAAATACCCCTTTACTTCACCTATTCCCAACAACAACTAATAAGGGCATAAGTGTCAAAATACACCCAATTCTTCCCTTCCAAGCAAGCATGGACACTTGTCCATGTGTGGACCACTCCTAGCTTAATTAAATTCCAGCACGCAATTTTATCGAATTTCGCTCTAAATCGAGTCACATTTGACCGATAAAAGTCCCGGTTTGACTTCTTCCAATATTACAGTCAACGAAAAGGAAACGGCCCAACTAAGCCAACCGTGATAGTGGCTAAGCCTTTTGTGCACCGGAAAGGTCCCGAATGACTTTCGGAGTCATCGGTTGACTTTTCCGACTGAAAGTCAAACTTCGCCGAGATCCACCAGTTCGACCGGGGGCGGTTCTTACAAGTTCATCCCTCGATTTATTGAATTTTTGTTTCTGATTTTTGTTATTGAAACTAGGTGGATCGGTGTTGAACTGATGGGGTTGATTTGGATGAAGGAGGGGGTTGGTTTGGAAATGGTAGAACATGAACGTGGGGTTGATTTGAAGCTGGATCATTGTTCAATTTTAGGATGAGGTTGATTGTAAATTGTAGAACAATGATGAAGATGAAGTGTTTTATCTGTAACTAATTAATAATATAAAAATAAAAGTAATAAAGAAATAAAAGTATAAAAAAGAAATTTCGAAATTATTAACAAAAAAAATTAATTTTGTGAAATTTTAAAAATAAATAAATAAATTATTAGTGGAAAATAAAGGAATTGAAAAAAATAGTATAATATTTTTTTATGTATTTTTTATTCTTTATTATTAAATAGTATAATATTAATTTAATTTATTATGTACAATTTATAAGGCTATAATAAGGAAGGGTAAAATCGTCATTTCACACTCCACTTAACTGCACATGATTGATTTGAAGGAATATTCCGTTAGTTTTCCAACGAAATATGCCACTTCCATCCGTGGACAAATCATTTGGGTATCAAATTGGTCATTTGAAACATATGGGTACCTTATCGTTCGTGGACGAATCATTTGGGTACCTTATCATAAATAACCCTTTATAATATTTAGGGTAAATTACAAATACCTACCCCAAACTTGTAGCGTTTAACTGATACCTACCCTAAAGTTTTTTTTAAACTGATACCTACTCAGAAGATTAGTTATATAACAAATAGCCCAAGCTGTCAACTAAAATGATGAAAATGCCCTCAGTGATTTTTAAAATATTTTTTTAAATAAAAATGAAGTAATTTTTTAAATAAAATTTAGGTGATTTAATATATATATATAACAAAAGTGATTTTTAAATAATAATTGAAGTGCAATTGAGGGTATTTTAGTCATTTTAGATGACGGCTTCGGCTATTTGTTATATAACTAAACATCTGAGTAGGTATCCGTTTTAAAAAAACTTTAGGGTAGGTATTAGTTAAACGCTACAAGTTTGGGGTAGATATTTCTAATTTACCCTAATATTTAGGGTTAAATATATTTTGGTACCCTTATGTTCGGTCCACAGATCTTTTAGTACCCTTGTGTTTGTTTAATACATTTTGGTACCCTTATGTTCGGTCCACAGACGGTTTGAACATACTCTGCTAAAAAAAAGGGATATTCCATTCCGTTAGTCATGTGACACCATGTACGGTTAAGTGGAGTGTGAAATAATGATTTTACCCTCATCCATTTCAACCTTTAAATTTTGAATAGGAAATTATCGTTTTACCCTTATTTAACAATACATATAGTTAAGATCTTAACTTTACATAATACTTATAACAATGTTATCTAACAATGTTATTAATACTTATAAAATAATAAATAGAAAACAAAAAAAAAACTTATCTAAATCTAAACCTATCGGATCTTAACTTTACTCATCTAAACTTTTCTCTTTCTAAACCTTTTCCCAATTTACAAATCTTTTCATCTTACCTATTGTGTAGAGGTGATCTTTCACGAATTAATGATCTTGTCTTGGGTGTCTTCCTCGTGGTAGGTCGATGGGGTTGAGGGAGGCGATCTTCGGCAGTGATTTCACCGGAGATGGGGTTGAGGGCGGAGGAGGTTAATTGGTTGAGAGGCACGATTCACCGTGGTTGAGAGGACTAGAGCACTAGAGTTCGACATCTGATAGGAGAAGATGGAACTCCTTGGATCCGGGCCGAATGGACTCTATGGATCTGGTCACGCTCCTCCGATTTGCAATCCAGCGTCGAAGATGTCCAAGAACTGATCTACTATTTCCATTTGAAACCTAGATACCTCCAATATGTGTCGATGTTGCGCCTTGAATAGAAGCAAAATGCATGACGATTTCCCATATCATCACTCCCGAGATCCTGAGATTTGAGACCGGAAACGGTCGTCTTGGAAAAGAAGCTCGAGCATCTGGTCTCCTCATCATGAATTCGCCACCTCCCGTGAACTCTAGTTTTCTCCAGTTGGTGAATTTCCTCCATTGAATAGATGAATACTACACAGATAAAGATGAACATTTGAAGCTATTGTTCGATTTGGTGTTGTTCTTCAAGACATTTTTTTTGACGAAAAGCGGGAGGCATCAATTTTATATATCAATCAAAGTGACATACGTACAATCTGATGAAAGCGCACAAGCAAACGATAAAATTACAGATTCCAAACTAACAAGCCTATTATATAATATTACCGAACTCCCTACTAGAACGCACTTAGGGCGCCCTAGAACGTGAAAACACGTGCACGTCAAAAGTGCAACAACGTGCACACCAAACTGTGCCACACAACGGACACACCAAACCGTGCAACAAGTGAACACCAAACGTGCAACTAGTGCACACAAACCGTGCAACTAGTGCACACCTAATCTGCACCAAGTGCAGTTATTGAAAAACTGTAAAACGAAAGGAGAAAAAAAACCTAGCCGATTCAGAGTCGCCACCGTCTGACAAGGGACCTTTACCCGAGGAATCCAGAAGACGCGAACTCCAGATCCCCGCTAAAGGTAACCGTTCAGGCCGGATCTGCAGCGTGACGAGTCGCCAGAGCTGCCTACCACCGCTCAGACCCACCTTGCGAGTCCGTTGGCACCAAAATAGCATCAGTCGGAGTGAGAGAGAGAGACGGAGGCTCCGTCGGTGATAGCCAAGGCCGAAGCCCCGACCATCACCGGCGAAGAAGAATGAATGAGAGGGGCGGTTGCTCCTTTAGGGTTGAGGGGGCGGCGAGAGAAAAGGTTCCAGAGTGTTGTTCTTCAAGACATGGTGGAGGAGGTTCGGGAAGAATACGAATTGACATATGCATTTTTTTTGTTTTTTTCAATAAAAAGAATCTGAAGCTTTTTTTAATAACGAAATCATTATGATTATAAAAAATTATAATTTTATAAAAAGTAAATTAGAAAAAAATATATTAAAAAGGTAATTAAAATTATTATGAAAATTTAAATATATATATATATATATATATATATATATATATTATAATCAATGAAAATTATCAAAATTAAAACATAATTTTGAAAATAAAAAGATAATTATTTGAATATAATAATTAACATAAATAAATGAATAATTATGATTATTTTAAGAAATAAAAGATATTATTACAAAATTAATTATCATAAGGGTAAAATAGTCTTTTAACTCATAAGACAACTTAATTTGAAATATCAAAGGGTAAAACAATCATTTTACATAATTCTATTAGTTTTTAACCCAAAATTCTTAAACCGTCCGTAGACCGAACATAAGGTTATCAAAATATATCAAACAAACATAAGGGTATCAAAAAATCCATAGACCGAACACAAAGATACCAAATATATTTAACCCTAATATTTTCCTTTAATTAAACTATTTTATGCATCTATGTTCACATCTTCTTCTTCATCAAGACACTATTTTTCCGATATAATGGTGTTCGTTTCTTGCATTCTTATGTAATGTTTTATGAATTTTTGGTCTGAACGGTAAAATAATTCGTTTTTATCTTCTTCTTTTTAAACAGTAACGAGATCAAGGTGCATTCAAGCAAAGATGGGTTTATAGTGTAGGACCGAGGTCCTGGGTTCCAGAATAAGTCCTGGTCCCCCGTAGGATACCTGGAGCTCGTGGACCCGTAGAACTAGTCTGCTTAGCCTTCACAAACATACAAAAATTTGAGATCCCGTTACAACATCCCAAAACCAAAGGAAAAACAAACAGAAACGAAAATTCAAAACATATAAAATCAACCTAATCCAACGTCCTAGCCAAAATACCCTAATCAACAATCCTTCCGATAATAGACTAGTACTACTACTAATCTTTAAAAGAAGCCTGAGGCATATTCGAGTTTTTGAAGTTGGAACGAATTGTATGTAACCTAAAACCATAATAAATGTAAAAACAGGAAATGAAATGCTACCCTAATTAGATGCTAAAACCAAACCCATCTCTAGTTCGACCTGAACTCGACCACTATGGTGTGAATACCAATGTGGTTTCCCAAGGAAAGTACTAGAGTGCCAAAGAAGGTATCTGATACGAGCAGGGATCACGTGAGACAATGGAAGACCCCGAACATCAAGGGGGCTATCAATCCTCTAGAATAGCCCATGGAAGACCCCGAACATCAAGGGGGCTGAACTCGACCACTATGGTCTGAATACCAATGTGGTTTCCCAAGGAAAGTACTAGAGTGCCAAAGAAGGTATCTGATACGAGCGGGGATCACGTGAGACAATGGAAGACCCCGACATTAAGGGGGCTGTCAATCCTCCATAACAGCCCGTGGAAAAGATGCCTCATTTTTTTCAAAAGTTCAAAGTACTCTCATAAAAACGCATACATAAAAGTTCAAAGCACATATAATGCAAATGGTAAACTATCATTTTTAAAAAGAAAATTTGATGTCATGTAATTGTCACATGACTAAATTTCGTTAAAGATAATAAATTTACATACAAAAAATAGTTCACCGTGAGTTTTTACAACAAATATAGCTCACTGCAAGTTTTTGCTAAACATACATATAGTTTACCATAAAGTTTTACAACAAAATATAATTTCCCGTAATTATTTCTTGTTAAACACATAAAATTCTCCTTAATTTTTTTTCCAAGAGGAATGATAATATTATTAGATAAGCAAAGTAAACAGTGTCCGTCTGGCGACAAACCCCTTACAAACCAGTAAACTAAAGATAAATAAAATGAGACATAAATGCTGAGAAATAAATGGTGCTCATATGCATAGAGGCGGTCGGGGGGTGAACTGCGGTAGCATCCTTGGATACCGATACAGTATGCGTCAACCATAAAAAATGATCGAGCAGATCAGGTGACAACTGAACATTGGTGGACCGATAACTCCCCCGGTAAGTCAGCGTGCGTCGTCCTCCCTTAAATGATAGGTGTAGGGCTCCTGAACGCGGGATTGCCGACCCCGAAGTGGTAGGGAAGCATCTTATCGACTGTTGGCAGAAACATTGCCACCAAACTGCCAGGAAGGGGATACAGTCGACAAAACCCTTCTTGGGTCTCCAGGCACTCATTCTTGGAGGCGGGGGTGCTTAGAGCCCCCCGCCACTACATTGGACGCCCCCTCCGACGTCGACGATCCATCCTCTTCCTCAGGTTCCATCTCCCTCTCCAGGCGTTTCTTCCCAGAAAGTGATGGCGACATCTCCCCGCGGGAGCCATCCGACCGGAGCTTCCTCCTCCCTGTAGACCGGTTGCCTCCCATGCGTCCTTGGATCCTGGGACCTCTGAGGGGTGTTTGGCCCACCCGTCGAAGATCCCCCCCTTACCTAAGCCTCTCAGATACATTGTAAGAACCGCCCCCACTTGATCCCGGTCGGACCAGTGTTTTTTGGCAAAGTTTGACTTTCGGTCGAAAAAGTCAACCGATGACTCCGGGAGTCGTCCAGGACCTTTCCGGGGCCCAAAAAACTTAGTTGTCACCACGGTTAGCTTAGTTGGGCCATTTCCTCTCTTTTGACTATAATATTGGAAAAGTCAATTTTTGGTCAACCGAGAACTTTTCATCGACTAAATCCTAATTAATTAAAGTGCTGGACTTTTATTAGAGGCAAAGTGGTCCCCACTAGGACACTTGTCCCTAATGGCTTGGAGGAGAAGAAATGGGTCTCTAAAGACCCATTTACCCTTTTAGTTGCAAAATTGTAATGAAAGGAGCAAGGGGCACTATTGAACTTTCACCAAGTAGGTTTTAAAGCATTTTGGAAGAGCATTTCATCTCATTTAGTGTGCTGGCCGAAAATTGCTAAGGGAGAGAGAGAGCGTGGGAGCAACTTTGCTTGGAGAAGAACATAGTGAGGAAAGGAGGTGACTTTCAAGGGATTTCTACATCATTTCTTCTCCAAAAGCTTATTTCTTCATCATCTAATCATCCTAAAGGTAAGTAGACTCTCACAATCCCATTTCAATTCATTTCAAGTTATGGGTTTTCCTTTGTTTTGCTAGAACTTGTTGGGTTTTGCTTTAATTGTTCTTAGATTATGTTTTTGGTGGAAGAATAGTAAAGTGGTGGTTAGAAATCAATAGGTTTGAGTTGTTTGGAGAAACCTCATTTTGGGGATTGAAGTTTGAGGGTTTTGGTGGTTGTTTTTGAGGTTTGATGGTGCTGGAATAGGAGCTTTGTTGTTGTTTTTCGTAAAATCGAAGTTGGAGAAGAAGAGGTTGGGACTGCCCAGATCTGTCACGGAACATGGCACGGAGGGGGCTTGGTTCCGGCCCTCTGAGCGACGCGGAACGGGCTCGGTGCCAGCCCTCCAGGCGGCACAGTCCGTGCCTTGTACCGGCCCTCTGGGCGGCACGGACCGGGATCGGTACTGTCCCTCTGAGCGGTACGGTCCGGGTCCCAGACCGACCCTCTGAGGGGCACGGTCCGGGCCTGGCACCGGGCCTCTGAGGTGCACGGTCCGGGTCTGGTTCCGAGCCTCCGAGGGGCACGTCCCGGGTCGGTTTCCAGATCAGTGGTCTGTCCGAGTTGGGTCTAGTTTGGGCCCAATTTGCCTTAGCCCAAGTTTTCTTCGTTAAGGGTAATTTAAGTAATTTATTTTAAAACTGTCTTTGCTTAGTTATTAATTATAGTTAATTGTGATCCAAGACCTTGGGCCCGAGCTCGACGAAGGAGGAGACCTTCGGACCCGTGAGAGAGGACGAGGAGGAAGCTAGCCAGGACGTCAGCTGCCAAGAGTATTTAAGCGTTGGAGAATTCAAGGTAGGGAAGAGTAGAAAACTCCACTTGTAATTTAATGAATGCTAATAGTATGCCTATAGGATAATAATAACCAGAAAGGTCATAGTTTGCATATAGGATGTGATTCACTAGAATAACCGCTTTCCAATTACAATAATAACCGGAAGAGTCTTAGTATGCATATAGGATGTGATTCACTAGTTAACCGCTTTCAATACTTTGGGAAATTGTCGTGCTGGTATAATGGCCATGACGAGCCTTAGGATTGATTGTGATTGTGTTCAATTGTCTCAAATGCCGATGCATGTATAGTTCTTTGGATAATACAAGAGTCATATTAAACTCGATGAATTATGATGATTGTATGTGAATGGTTGCTCCGTACCATGATTCATGGAGTGAATGTTTGAATGTGAATTGTTTTTGCTTAATGATGTGATCGGGTGAATGATAGACCGATGTAACGTGGTTGGTAAGTCATGCCGGTAAGCGTGATTGATGATATGAATTCTATGTGACGTGTTGTGGTAAGATTGTTGGGCTTGGTAAGCCTTGTTTGAACTATGATATTATGATGCGTGTTATTCTCTTGTTGTGTGCTCCACGAGGAGTTTTGTTCCGGTATGGTACCTACATCGATGGAAATGCCGGTGTAGGGTAGTACCTAGACCAACGATATTGTGTTTACCTCGATGTGAATTCCGGGAAGACCGATGAGCATTCCGGTATTGTGTTTACCCCGATGTGAATTCCGGGAAGACCGATGAGCATTCCGGTATATGTTTACCCCGATGTGAATTCCGGGAAGACCGATGAGCATTCCGGTATTTGTATTATTTGCTTGCCCCGATGTGTGTTCCGGGAAGACTTAGGCCGAGGGATATTCCGGCATGGTATTTGTTATTTCACTCTAATGCTACGTGTTCCGGAGAGACCTGTTTCACCCCGATGATATGTGTCCCTTAGAGGACATTTCCGGGAGGATGTCTTGTTTCACCCCGATGATCTGTGTTCCTTTGGAGACGTTTCCGGGAACCCCGACGATATGTGTTCCTTTTGGGAATATATTTGCAGGAGCCCCGATGATATGTGTCCCATCGTGACGGAGTGGCATTCCGGTACGATGTGTTGGGTTGTGTGTGTATCGAAATCTAGCTGTTTAAATTATCTATATTTCAGTACTCGTGTGTCTCTTGAGTTGGTTCAATTGGTGAATAAACCGTTTCTCTGTTTATCTCCTTTGAGTTACCGTTTTATTAAGCATTGCAATTCTTGTTGTTCTCTATTTATGGTATCTCTTGGTTAATTGTACTAATTGGGTTTTGTTGCCAAAGCGGGGGTTCTTTTACTTTACTACTTTTTCCTACTGAGCGTAAGCTCACCCCCTTTGTGTTTACTGTTGTTTTATAGGTTTCATTGCTGAGTAGGCTGTAGGTAGTCTTAGGGCTCAGGAGCTCACTGAGGTTCCGGGTGTTTACCGTGTTAGAGACGTACCTTCGCTTTTTGGTCTTAAACTATGTCGCTTTTTGTTCTAGTTTGAGCTTTTGACTCTTCGGTTGGACTTGGATTGTGATTTACTCGGAGATTTATTTTATCAAAGTTTTTTAGTTATTTTTATTTAGTTGTATTTTAACTCACGTCTCGAGTCCGGTCAAAACCGGATTTGGGGCGTGACATACGTCCAGTTTGTTCCCGGCGTCGCCTTCCCATGTTTCGCCCTCTCCAAACCTGATCTCGGATCCACCGGTGCTTTCAGCAGTGGTCCCCTTTTACCTCCCACCACCGGGCAGACAAGGAACAAATGACCCGCACAATAGCATCCAAAACAGTGCACAGGCAGATGTTCATATGAAATCACCAAACGAGTACATACCTGGGAGACGGACAACCGAAACCAAAGCTGACTCTGCAAAGGGACTCTAATGTCCGCCCTGATTCTGACCTTCATGAAATCTCTCCAGCACATGCCGTCCTTATCCACATCCACACCTTTGACACACCTTAAATTTTTATAATTTTCCTTGAACAAAAATAAAAACAGGGAAGGTTGCTAGGAATGAAGCATAATTGTGGAGAAAAAAGGTGTATGGATTTTGAAGGATCAGGCTTCAAATTTGTACCCAAATATAGCTAACAAAATCAGAATCGGCATGCTAATTTATCGGATCATTATTTGAAATCCCAATTAAGATATAATTAATTATTATACAAATTAAGCGGCTTCCTTTGAGAGAGAGTTGAAGAAAATGGATGTGATATTTGAAAGCCAGAGAGGAGAGTTGAGTATGGAGGTGAGTTACTGGGACACTGTTCTGGAAATCAAAGAGAAGATCCAGAAATACCACGGCATCCCCGTGTCCAAACAGACCCTAATCTTCAACGGCCAGGTCCTCCACGACGACTTGGACGTCGACAAGTGCGTCATCCTCGACAACTCTCGCCTCCAGCTCCTCGTCGACGCCGACGATCCCTCCAAACTCCGCGTCCTCAAGCAGGAACCGCCGTCCTCCGATCAGCCCGTCGCCCGCAACCTCCGCCCCACCACGCCCGATCCTCAATTGCCGCCGCCGGAGAACGCCAACAATTCGTCAATTCGCGATTGCGATCACCAGGTCCTGGAGAATAACAGCAATTCTTCGTCGGATCATACCCAGGCGAGCAATGTGGGCAGGAATGGGAATCGGAAGATGAGAGTGATGGTGTTGCCGAAGAGCGGGAACGTGAAGATTCCGGTGGAGGTGAACGTGATGGATAATGTGGGGGAGCTGAGGAAGGAGCTGCAGAGGCTGAGCCAGAGGCTCCATTTTCATCTTCCTCCCGAAGGCTACTTCTTCATCTATAAACAAAATGTGATGGACGACGACAGGTCGTTTCGCTGGCATCACGTCGCTCCTGGCGATACTATCGAGATCTTCAACGGCAGCGTTACCGGTGGATCTTAATCAATCAATCAATCCACACCACATCTCTTCATTTGTCCATAATTCTTTTTAGATAATTATGGTGTCTTACACGAAATACTACATAAATGATTATTAGATCATTTACCAATGACGATTAAAGTGCTGTTTTGTATCGAGAATTAATCATGCCATAAACAAATTACCAAATTGGTGTTTGCATGTTTGTAAAACGATTAGTCTTCATTTTAAATCTACAAGTTAATGCTTCAAATGATACGTGCATGTGACCAACGCATGTCCAAAAAACTAACATAAGGTCACAGTTGGAACTGCAAAAAAAAATGTCAAGTCCAATTTTCTTTTTCATCAGAAAAAATATAATGCATTAAAAAGTGGTGTGTGTTCCGGGAAGGAAACCACAAACCATCAAACCAACAACAACACCCAACAAAGGGACAATAGTCTGAATGGTCGAAACAAGCAAGGAAGCAAGAACACATGTAAAAGGAGAGGAGCACTAAAAAAGGAGGAAGAGGTCAGGCAGGCTGAGAAGCACTAATAGTCGGCGAAACCATCCATGAAGTAGGAGACGGAGCTTGCCCTTCCGCTTGCATCAAAGGAAGAGCTCCAAATTGGATATTCCTCAAAATGATAGCCGGATCGGGGACCAGAGCTCCCTGAAAAATCCTTGCACTCCGAGCTACCCAAAGAAACCATAAACCCAAAAGACTGAGACGAGCCCAAGAATTGCGCAGCCGGCGCACTCCACACACATAAGGCCAAGAAGAGATGAACAAAGCTGGAGACGAGGGGAGAGTTGAAGAAACCCCCCACCATTGGAGAAACAAAGACCATACTTGTCAAGCACAACTACAAGTAATGAGAAGATGGGAGGTGTCCTCAATATGTCTGCCACACATGGGACACATCCAGAGTCCCACCGGGATTGGAAAACCTCTAGCCACCAGGAAAGATCTAGTTGGGATGGCCTCGAGAGCGACAAGCAATGCAAAAGATTGGTACTTAGGAGGAGCCGCACTTTTCCAAATGGCAGAAGCCCATCTGACCGACTCGAACTCCATAGCGCTAGAAAAAGCATCAAGAGCTCTCAAAGTCAAGAAACTACGAGAATCTAGAGACCAAGACAACTTGTCAGAGCGAGAAAGGTCAAGATCGATGCCTGAGAGAAAGGCACGGAGGCCTTCTAAAGCAAGGAGCTCTCTATCAAGAAGAAGACGTCTAAAGGTGAAGTTCCAACAAATATTCGCCTTAAAATGAATAACTGGCTGACCTTGTTCTACTAGCAATCTGAAAAAGCGGGGGAAAAAAGTCGAAAGAGGAACATATGTGATCCAGGCATCCTCCCAAAAATGGATGAAACAGCCTAACCCCAACACCCATCGAACCTTGGTTGGGCCAAAAATCTCGGGAAAACGAGGATCTTGAGCCAGTTGAACAATATGCTAAAGAACCAAAGATGAGGATCGATTAGCAAGGGGGAGACATGAGATATTCCATTCGGACTCGATCCAACTATGACGAGCACATAACACCATCCGTCATAAGGAAGTCCGCTCAATGGAAAACCACCACAACTACTTCAAGAGTAACCTCCTGTTAACCGCCTCTAGGTTGCGAACGCCAAGACCCCTTGTAAACTTAGAGCGAGAAACTATATTACAACTGACCTTGGCCAAGGAACCCCCGGTTGAAGAGGAAGCCCAAGGGAGACGCCGCTGAATCTTCTCTATAAGAAGTAAAACCTGTTTCAGAGCTCGAAAAACTGACATGTAAAATATCGGAAGGCTGGCTAGAGTAGACCGAATAAACATTAGGCGACCCCCAAATGAGAGAAGACGCGCTTGCCACACCCCCAACCTCGCTCGAAACTTGGCGATAACCGGACTCCAAAGAGAGACATGTCTTGGGTTAGCACCAAGCTAAAAACCCAGATAAGTAATGGGGAGATGACCTAAGTCACAGTTCAAGGTTGTAGAAAGTGCAAAGCTGGAGGATGTATCCATACCAAAGGCTAGGAGGACCGACTTGTCAAAGTTGGTTCGCAAACCAGAAATTAACTCAAAACAATGAAGTAATATGCGAACGTGATAACGCTACAAGGGATCGGCCTCCAAAAAAAGTAGAGTGTCATCGGCAAACTGAAGATGGGAAACACAAATGTCGGTTCCAACCCGAACCACACTGTATAAGCTCAATCTAATACCATGTTCAAAAAACTGATGAAGGCCCTCGGCGGCAATAAGGAACAGAAAAGGAGAGATAAGACACCCTTGTCGAACGCCTCGAAGAATGGGAAATTGAGTGGACGGAGATCCGTTAATGAGAACGGAAGAATGACCCTCAAGGCAAGCAAAAATCCACATAATCCAACGAGACCCAAAACCCATAGCAATCATCACCCTCTTAAGATACATCCAATCAACTTTGTCAAAGGCTTTTTCGAAATCAAGCTTAACCAAAGCTGCACGCCTCTTCTTACGACCTCAGTTGCAACCATCACACTATTAACAAGTTGGTGACCCTCAATGCAATACGACTGAGTGTCGTTGATAAGACTACCAATAACAGGCCGAAGGCGGAGGGAGAGAGTTTTGGCTATAACCTTATAAGTGGCAGTAGTAAGGCTAATGGGCCTGAACTCGGAAAACTACCTAGGGCAGGCAAACTTTGGAATTAGGGAAATGAAGCTCGAATTCAAGCATTTTCTAAGCAAACCAGTGGTGAAAAAATAGTGAACGAAGCTCATAAAGTCGTCCCGAATAATATGTCAAGCAATCCTGAAGAAGAAGAGATTGAACCCGTCCTGACTCAGAGATTTATCTCCATCACAAGAGGAGATAGCATGACAAATCTCATCTTCAGAAAAAGGGCGCTCCAAATGAGATGCATCCGTAGAGGAAAGGGTCAAGAAGGGGAGAGGGGGGAGCCTGAATCTTTCTCTCCTGTGAGAATGAAATCTAGAAGCAAAATGGGATGCATCAATTGCTTTAATAGCATCATGGTCTGAGAGATCAACCCCGTCCACTACAATTGTGGTGATGTGATTCCTAATCGTTCTACCTTTAGTGAACCTGTGAAAATAAGCCGTGTTACGATCTCCCTCCGAGGCCCACTTAACGCGAGACTTTTGCCTCCACAAGATGGCACGCTGACCGACTTTAGAATAAAGTTGACTGTCACAAGAGGTCCTATCATGGAGTTCCACCTCGATGAGATGTTGAGAGTCGGCCAACATATCAAAAGCCGCTGCTTTGATCTCAAGGTCGACAATATCTCTGTCTAGATCACCAAAGACTGTGGAGTTCCAGTTGCGAAGATCATGTCGCAAACGCTTGAATTTCGACCACAAAACAAAATGAGGTTCCCCGAAAATTGCATAAGATGCCCAACAACGCTCAACAAAGGGCAAAAATCCCTCGTGGTCAACCCATGCGGAAATGAAGCGAAATGGAGGAGAACACCAATTTATCTCAGAAGAAGTCAACAAGATAGGAGAGTGATCCAAGAACATCCGCGAGAGTCCGGACAGAATAGGGTTCGAGAATTAGTATAGCATATCGGTAGACATGAGGAACCGATCGATACGGCTATAGCGAGATCACGGTCTATACCAGGAGTACTTCCGGTTCGAAAGAGGGAGGTCGACTAACCCTGAGGAGGCGATAAAATCAGCAAACCCACCACTATCTGCATGAACTCTACAACCTAGCGCTACCTCGTCTGATGTCGCTAAAGTGTTGAAGTTGCCAGCAATAACCAAGCAACTGTCAGAGTAAGGAATAGCTGAAGAGAGGAGAGACTAAAGCTCTCGCCGAGCTACAAACGTAGAAGGATCATAGATATTGATGATCGTAACCTGCTTCCCTGATGGGAGATGTCCCCCTGACCAAAAAAAAGTATTTCCTTGCGAGGAGCACATAAGAACCTTGAACACAAGAGTATTCCAAATATATATCATGCCGCCCGAGGTTCCGACTGACGGGGCAAAGGAGAAATCGTGGTTAGCTCCAAAACCACAAGACCGGATAGTGGAGATCGAGACTCTCTTCATCTTCGACTGTTGAATCAACATGAAGTCGTGATGGATGGTCCCTACCTTAGAAGCCAACAACTTATTCGAGAGCGAGTTGAGGCTTCTACAATTCCAGGAAATGAGCTTCATTGACAACCGGTGGGGTGATTCACCCTGCTGCTAGTAGGAGAAAGTACTGATTCGATCAAGCGAAAGGCCTCACTGTCAGAGCCATGGTAGGTCACCCCCATTATGTTGCCAAACCTCATGACATCATTAACTAGAGGAGCGTCAATATAAGGGTCAATCTCTGCAGATAACCCAAAAGAACCCCAGATAGTCGGGGAATCAGCCTGAGGGATAGGGGCAAGACTACAAGAAGTGTGATGGGAGGAAAGTACTAATGATATAATTCCGAAATTTAGTTCCAAATCAATAATAAAACACCACGAGTCAAACGCTCCAGTTCAAATAAGAAAAACAGTGTTTAGTGCAAAAAAAAGAGTACGTCTCTACTAACGATAAATCCTCGGACTCTCGATGAGCTCCCGAGCTCTGAGACGTCCTCTAGACCGACTCACGATCGAAACCTGTAAAACAGTGAAAACAGAGGGGGTGAGCTTTCGCTCAGTAGGAAAAAGTAGTAACGGGAATGGACTTCCGCTCTTAAGTCAAGAATATAAACTAATAACTGACAACACGAATAGAAAAACCAACAGGAACCCAACATTATCGACCATAGAACCAAGCTGAGAAAACATATAAACAACATAATATTATACTGCGACGTCTATTGCGAACATCACTCAAATCCAACATGACACGAACATAAGACAAGTGCACCGGGATACTACGATCCACACACACAGTTCAACATATCGTACCGGAATACCACCTCGGTCTAGATATCTTCCCGGAATCCAGCATCGGGGTGAAACAAATACATAGACCGGAATACACCTTCGGTCTAGATGTCTTCCCGGACACACAACATCGGGGTGAAACAATATACATCATACCGGAATACCCATCGGTCTAGATGTCTTCCCGGAAACGCACATCGGGGCAAGCAAACAATACATCATACCGGAAACACACTATCGGCCTAGATGTCTTCCCCGAAACGCACATCGAGGTAAGCAAACAATTCACCAGACCGGAAACGCACATCAGCCTAGATGTCTTCCCGAAAACGCACATCAGGGTAAGCAAACAATACGTCACACACATACCGGATCGGCACATACCTCGGTCGGGTATCCTCCCGTCGCACGGGGTACAAGTCACACCGCCCAATACCATACCAAACTTGTTCACCGAACTTATCATATCATCAAGCTTACCGACACAACTTACCAAGCACGCCAAATCGGTCTATCATTCACCCGATCATATCACAAGACACCAATTCATACTACACTCAACACATTCATTCACCCAACCATAACACGAAATAACCATTCATATCACACTCATCACATGCATTCAACCAACCATATCACGAGGCAACCATTTATATCACAAATCATATAACATACCTCGATTCTTAAAGTAAACAAAGAATATACTATACATTGACATTTAAGGACTATTAACCACAATCAAACACAACCAACACCCAATTCTAAGGCCCGACATGGCCACATGTGATTCTACAGCACGGCAATTCCCATAATTGAAAGCGGTTATTCTAGTTAATCACATCTTATATGCAAGATAAGACTTTACCGATTATTAATGTCCTATATGCATACTATTAACATTCTTTAATTAAAAGCGGTAATTACTACTCTTCCCTACCTCAAGTGCTTTTCAAACGCTTAGTCACACGAACGCCTAGTAGTCTCCTCCTCCAAGCTCGAGAATAAAGTCTAGGATCATAAATTAATAGTAGACTTAATAAACATTCAAGGTCGGTTTTAAGGAGAAATACCTAAATTACCCCTAACGACAAAAGCTGGGGCCAAAGGCAAATTGGGCCCGAACAAGGCCCAATTCGGGCGGCCCACAGATCCAGCACCCGACCTGGACCGTACCCCTCAGAGGCCCCGCACCAGGCCCGGACCGTGCTCCTCAGAGGGCCGGTCTGGGACCCGGACCGTGGCCCTCAGAGGGCTGGCCAGAGGCCCGGACCGTGCAACTCAGAGGGCCGGTCTGGGACTTGGACCGTGCCCCTCAGAGGGCCGGTACCAAGCCCGGACCGTGCCGCTCAGAGGGCCGGTCAGGGACCCTCTCCGTGCCGCTCAGAGGGCCGGTCATAGGTCCTTTCCGTGCCAAATCTGGGCAGACCCAACTTCTTCTTCCCCAACTTTATTTCCACGAAAATCTACTTCAAAAACTCCATTTCCTACCTCATCAAACTCCAAAATCAGTCACTAAAACCCCCAAACTTCAACGCCCATAATGGGTTTCATCAAAACAACAACAATCAAATGATTTCTAACCAAAACCTCCACTATTCTTCATCAAAATAACCATCTAACAACAAATAGAGCAAAACCCATCTAGTTCATGCAATTTCCATGGGAACCCATAACCCCAATTGATTGAAAGTATATTTTTAGAGCTTACTTACCTTGGGGATGAAGAGAGGATGAAGATGGAGGTGTTTTGGAGAGATTTGGTGAAGAAAAACACTCAAAGTTGCTTCCTTTCTTCACTATCTTCTTGTCCAAGCAATGGTGTCTTCTCTTCTGTCCTCCCTCTTGTGATTTTCGGCTACAATGTGTAAAATGGGCTGAAATGGTTGCTCCATGTGGACTTAAAACCTATTTGTGAGAAAAGTCTACTTTGCCCCCTTACTCTTTTTCCTTTCTTTTGGCACATGTGAGGGCAAATGGGTCATTAGAGACCCATTTCTTCTCCTCCAAGCCACCATGGACAAGTGTCCAAGTGAGGGCCACCCTGCCCTTAATAATTTCCAGCACCTTTAATTTAATTAGGTTTAGTCGTTAGTTAGCCTTAGTTTGACCCGAGTTTGACTTTTTCGAAAAGACAGTCATTTGAAAGGAAACGACCCAACTAAGCTAACCGTAATAACGACTAAGCTTTTTGGGTCCCGAAAAGGTCCCGAATGACTCCCGGAGTCATCAGTTGACTTTTCCGGCCGAAAGTCAACTTTCGCCAAAAATCACCGGTTCGACCGGGGGCGGTTCTTACAGTGCGACTATCACGCCCCAAATCCGTTTTTGACCGGACTCGAGACGTGAACTAAAAAAATACTAATTTTAAATGAAAGTAAAGCCAAAAAAAAAGTCTCAAAAAAATAGTTTAAAAACTCTGAACAACACCACGAGTCAACAGCTCGATAAAAACGACCAGTAAAAGAGTCTAATAACAGACAATAGTACGTCTCTAGATAAACTAGTCTAGGACCCTCGCTAGCTCCCGAGCCTCGAGTATCCAGCTAGTATAAATCCCGCACAGGACCTGAAAAACAACAAAGTAAGGGGTGAACTTTCGCTCAATAGGAAAAGTAGTGAAGGTCATAAGCAAGCGCTCACCACCACGGGTAACCGTCCAATTAGGGCATACTAGTACAACACACAACTAATTCCCAACACAGAACTCGTAACCATGATCCTCTAATACAAGACTAAAACAACATTCACAAACATACTCAAACGACCAAGCACAAACTGCAACCACGTCACTTAATAGATCATCAAGTATAGCGTAAACAGTAAAATCACACACACGTCCCGTACCGCAGTCCCCTACTCCGCTGGCTGTCCACAACCCGACTCTATCATATCACACCGAAACACACAGTATCGACCTAGATATCTTCCCAGAAAACACGTCGGGGAACAATCACAATACGTCACACCGGAATCTCCATCGGCCTAGACGTCTTCCCGAAACTCCATCGGGGCACGACTCCTAGAGCCAAAAACGACACCAAGTGTCAAATCACAAACCGTCGGCCTAGATATCCCACATCGGATTACCCCCTCGATGTAGGTATCGTACCGGAACCACTACCCGGGGGACCGCGCATACGTGGGACCACACCTTCGGCCTAGGTACTACCCTACACCAGCGTACCCCCTCGGTTGTAGGTATCATACCGGAATACAACTCCTCTTGGAACAAATATCAACATAATAACACGCATCGCAATGTCATAGTTCAACCACGGCTTACCAAGCCCAACGACCTTACCACAACAAGTCACGTCGGTCTATCAACCACCCGACCATCACACATGCAATGATTCACATCATATCAAGCATGGCACACCTGCCCAAGGATAACCACAACATACTACACCTAGTAATACCATAACATGCTTCTCAACCTATTAACGCCTAAATCACACATCATGCATCTCAATCAAGAGCAAGGCATTTCAAATAACACAGAACCTAAGGGCTTGCCAAGGCCCGTATGCATTTCTACCAGCACAACAATCCCAAACTTACGGCTCGACATGGCACGTAAGCTATCCCTCAGTACACTCGTTCCTCACCTCCTAATCATGCAATTCTAACAGTTTAAATTAAGTAAAAACAACCTATAGGGATACTAGTACCTTTCCACAATCGAACCGGTATCCGCTACGTTCTCTACCTCAAGAATAATCAACAGTTACGTCTCCTAGATGCTGACGTCCTGGCTCGCTTCCTACTCCACTTCACGATGTCCTCGTGCCTCTTCCTCCGTCGATCTCGGTCCGAAGCCTTGGGTCACAAAACAGTTCTCGAATTTAAAACAACTTCCAAATTGCATTAACGAGAAAAAAACACCAACAAAAGCCTGAGGGTCCACACATGGGCCAAAAGGGAAGTCGCCCGGAATGTCACCCATTCCATGCCACTCAGAGGGCTGGAATGTGACCCATTCCATGCCACTCAGAGGGCCGTAGTGTGGCCCGTTCCGTGCCACTCAGAGGGCCGGAATGTGGCCTTTTCCATGCCACTCAGAGGGCCAGAATGTGGCCTGTTCCGTGCCACTCAGAGGGCCCGAATGTGGCCCGTTCCGTGCCACTCAGAGGGCCCGAATGAGACCCTTTCGATGCCTCGTTCCGTATCAGACCAGAACAGACCCTCCTTCTTCTTCCCCAACTTCGTTTTCTGCGAAAAACCTCTCAAAACCTCCATTGATGAAATCCTAAAGCTTCAAAACAGAACTCAAACCTCCAATCCTTCAATACCCTCCATGGGTCTCATCAAAACTACTCAAAACCACAACAAAACCAACATCTAAACTCCTTTTTCACTCCAAAAACATCATCCACCAATAAAGCTTCAACTCCCAACCAAAGTTCTTCATTCTCTTCCAAAACCCATGAACCAAAGTTACCCAAAACGAAAAAGGAAGATGGATTTAGCTTGGAAATGGAGTGTAGAAGAAGAATCCAAAGATTTTGGTGAGGTTTGAGTAGAATCAAGCTCCAAAATCTTCCCTTTTTCTCATTTCTTCCTCCTCAAGTCTCTAGAACACTTCTCTTCCTTCTTTCTCTCTACAAAATCTGATAAGAGGCACAAATGAGTTGAATTTCTCTAGGGATTTGTGTGTTTAACCTAGGGTGGAAATTCCCAAACTACCCCTCTTTGCTCTCACCCCTTTAAGGCATACCAAGAGGGTAAATGAGTCAAAAGCAACCAATTCTTCCCTTCCAAGCAATCATGGACACATGTCCAAGTGGGGACCACTCCTAGTTCAAATAACTTCAGCACCAAGGATTTATCGGATTTTGTTCTTAATCGAACTACGGTTGACCGAAAAAGACTCCGAGTTGACTTTACCCAATATTACAGTCAACGGAAAGGAAACGACCCAACTAAGCTAACCGTGATGACGGCTAAGATTTTTGGGCCCCGGAAAGGTCCCGAATGACTTCCGGAGTCATCGGTTGACTTTTCCGGCAAAAAGTCAACTTTCGCCGAAAACCTCCGATTCGCCCGGGATCGACCGGGGGCGGTTCTTACAGCGACTAGAGGACGTAGCTCATAAACCATAGGAAATAAAGGTAAGCAAGATTGGGAGATAGTAGGCACACTCTCCAATGAAGCTTTCTTGACAATAACTTGGGAACAAGAGTTGTCCCAACTGAACTCAACCAAACTGCTCTCGAATAGGAGGTCTGTGGAGTGCATAAGGGCTAGAGCTCTAGTCATTTCATGTGAACCGAAGGAACATGGGTGAACAAAAATCAAAGACCCGACGGTCCCCACAATATCCACTATAGAGTCTTCGTTCCAACAACGGATGGGTAAGCCTAGCACATCTACCCAGAAACAACTGTCCCCCTGAAAGAATCATGTCCGAACAAGTGGAAAAGGCAAAAAACCAAGGCCGCAGGCTATCCCGACCATTAGAAGACAAAGTATCCCAGATAGCCTTATCCCTACAAGAGATAAGGAAAGTCCTTTAGACCATATCGAAAAGTTCCAGACCTTTTATGCCAGCATTCTCAAACCTTGAAACTATATCTGAGAGCGGAGAAGCGTAGTTGGAAACAACTACCACACAATACTCAAACTTCTACAACAAATCTGGGTTGACAAAGCCCGTAGACTTCAACTGAACTTGGTGAGAGGGAGTATAACCTCCTCTAATAGAATCGACACATATGGCACTTTTTCCTTTTAACAGTTTCTTGACGATCCACACAGTGTCATAGTGTAGGAGAAGCAGTGTGATGACAATCAGCATAATGAGCATTGGTCTTCCTTCTATTGACAGAGTAAACCCTCCTAGAGACAACACTAGTAGAAGTAGGAGAAATAGTCCCAAGAGTAGTTGGCGCAACAGTGCATCTCTTGCCAACCTCGACAATAAGCTTATGGTTGACAAACCAGTAACCATTCAAAGCAGAGAAAACTTTTAACATATAAGCATGATGAAGGTAATAGATGAAAGCGAAATGCGTACCTCCTGATAAAAATCGAGAAAGAGGAATCTAATCTGCGAAGCCCGCCATAATGCCTTAAAAGCTTCCATAATTTATCTCTTGAAATAGATTCCGAGAGATTCCGAACATAAATTGGATAACCTCTATCCATAATAAGAGAACCCCCTAAAAGAGATGGGGCCTTTTTTCCCGGTTACGAACGAGTTGCCAATCATTCTTCCAATTTTTCCCCTATCCAACTCCATTCTCAAAATAGAAAATTAGGAACACATAATCATAGAAAAAGCTGAATTACATCGAAATAACAGTGTAAAACAGAAACAATCAACAAAAGTCAGCAACAACACACAAGGTCAACGGTCAATGGTCAACACATGTGACGTACACGCGCGGGGAGGAGAACGCATAAGTTGAGCGCGTGCATCTCACGCGCTCAGGTTCTTCTACCTCTGCCTACGGGGAATGGTTTGCCGGAGAGCCAGAAGACGGATTGACGACCGTTTGTCTCGTCGCTGTTGAGGGACTGAGTTGCGCGAGAATTTTGAGGACCGGGGAGGGTTCTAGCGAAGCGAGCTGTCGGTGACAGGAGGAGGAGGAGCTTGAGCTCGACGGCGTTGGAGTGGTTGTTTTGTGGTGGAAGGAGTGTGAATCCGTCCTCGCGACTTACCTAAGCTCTTATTAGAGAAGGAGGTTGATGACACGCCATATCTGGGCTAGTTGTTCCCAAAGTGAAGCTTCGCCATTTTTGCGCCCCCAAATTCTCGAGCAATGACCTAACAATGGCAGGGGAGCTTCTCTGTCTCTCTACACTATTTTACCTGTTGTTGAGCCATAGAGTCTTCAAATTTCAAGTCCTAAGAGCATGTACAGCGGGCCGTCCCGTTGTGGGACGACTTTTACGCGTCCCGAGGCCCGTCACACTTAAGCTTTTCTCGCCCCGAGAAAACCAAACTACTTAAAACAGTAAGATATGTCCCGGTTAAACCCGAGGTTCACCTCGATAGGAGGAGTCCGGGCCTCCTTTATTCAAACAGTGAAAATTAAAATGCACGTGCAATGCATGATTTTAATGCTAATTCAACCTATGACTCGACTACATGATGCATGCAAAAGTTCACGAGAGATTGGTGAATTATTAGATCAAGCACACATATTGGTCAAAAGAGTTTTCTCAGAATTGTCACATACTAAAAAAAGTTTTTTACAAAACTCAAAAGAATGCATAAATTGATGATCATACCACATGTGAAACAACTTGCACTAAAGCCTACTCAATTTGGCTTACAAACCTTCTGTCAACTTTGATAGGCGTTCCTCTTTTCCCTATGCATGGTTCTTAGAGATTCATAAGCAAGCATGTTCAATCCCCTCTCCACTAATTATAAGGAATTTAAGCAATCATGAATCACATAGGGCTTTATTAAGCTTATAATGTTAGGCTAGACATAGGGTGAGGTAGAATATATGAAAAGAAGCTCAATAAGTACATCTTGGCAAACATGCTTCGACTCACAACCCCGGAAGTGTATATCACACAACCCATACCCCTCATTTGCGCATAACTACTTCTCTTTTACCCTCTCTTTTTTTCTTGTCAACACCAATAATTACAATACCTTCCTTCCTACCGGCTCTAATTGTTCAGCCTTACCCCACACTTTTCTTTTTGCATAGAAGAGATTTTTTGTTTTTTTTTCTCTTCAATTTTTTATGGGTAAGGCTGAAAACATCAGTAATTGTCATAAACCCGGCACACTATTAAGAAAATGTTTCTCCCTTCATATAATACCCCATTTCCAACCACAATAACCACCCTCTTATGAAGCACCTAAGCCAATAAGTATGGGTTCAATCAAAACCAAGGGTGTTTAAATGAAATGAAGGGCACATAGGTTTATAATAAAAAAGGTTAGAATAGAAAGGTCAAAGCTCAATAAGGGTAACTAGTGGATAATTATAATTACATAGGTAGGCAATTTAGCACAAACGATCCAAAAATGGCCTATGATCATTTTCCTAATCACTTAATTCCTTATGTTTATTTCGCCTCGAGGGGGTATCTGTGAAGTTCTAGACTCAGGTTTCCATGCATAGGAATTAGAGGACTCAAGCACACATCAAAGTAACTATCCAGAATGCAAACAAACAAGCATACCTCAGTGCGTGTGCTTACACAAGTCGATTCATACCAAATCGATGGAATCCTTTGAATTATATAAGAAAGATGAGCATGTTCAACATTCCAATCATCGAAACCTTAAGATCATGCACACTAAGCTGCATAAAACACCAGAAAATATTTTTTGATTTTTTTTTTCAAAGTTTTTTTTGAACACAAATGATGCATGTACCTAATGCAGCTAAAGTACAGAGCATAATGCAAAGCACCCCACCCCACACTTTAAACCTAAGAACTGTCCCCAGTGCGACTCGATCACATAAATACACATGCACCCCACACTTCTCAAAAAGCATATACAACAACCACCATACAGTCCTAGATACATAAACTATCAGCATGATAACTCGGGTGCTCAGCACCCATCAGATAGTATCTAAGAGTAAAACAACGAAAATATCAATATAAAGCATGAGGGAAGAGATACTTCCCCTCGAAGGATCGTTGTGTGGCATGCATCTGACACAGGGTGGCGATGCATGGACGAATGGAGAGCTCCTCGCCCGATCGAGCTCATGTAAGCCTGGCGCCTCGCATATGATCAATGTCCATACGCTCTCCAATCCATAGTTGGGGTGCCTCCCAAGAAGCGCATTTGTTTAACGTCGTTAGCTCGACGAAAAGGGCGGTCTGCGCCGCCACTCTATCCTCTTTTAGGCTACTAGGAAAGTGTTGCGAAGCTTCCGCTCGCCCATACACCTTTTCCAATTTCTTTCGGCTTCTTCCATAAGTTCACCACCAAGCTAAGATCATTTTCCATCAAGACCCTGCAAATACAACATGATGGGTTACATTCTCGAATATGGATCAATGTTTCACCCAACATTCTACTCTTTGTTCTGAGAGCATTCATAAGATCTTCTTCCCTGTCATCAGGTAAGTTAGATGGAATCACAATAGGGTATATATCATTTTCCTCCAAATACACATATTTCAGATTGTTCGGGAGAGATTTAAGTTGACTCTTCAGAACTACCATATTATGATTCTCTAATTCAGGTTGTGGAGGGATTCTATTGTCTTTTTGATTCACCTCAATCATGTGCTCATCCTCGGAACCGATGAGATTACATGTTGAGTCCTTGGATTTGACACTACCCTTGACTACATAAAATGTTTTCTCCTCCTCACCATACCTGACTTTGATTTCCCCTCGTTCTGCATCAATTAAGGCTCTAGCAGTAGCCAAAAATGGTCTCCCCATAATGAGAGGGATCCTATGATCCTCCTCCACGTCTAGTACTATGAAATCTGCGGGGTATATAAATTTCCCAACCTTTACTAACACATTCTCGATTATGCCCCTGGGATATTTAATTGACCTATCTGCTAATTGTAAGGTCACCGAGGTTGGTGTGGGTTCATCCCTAAGTCCTAACTTCCTGAACATCGATAGTGGCATAAGGTTTATACTGGCCCCTAAATCACATAGGGACTTATCAAAGTGTACACTACCTATCTCACATGGTATAGTAAAGCTCCCTGGGTCCTTACATTTAAGGGGTAATTTTTTCAACAATATGCCTGAACACTCTTCATTTAGATTCACAATCTCTCCTTCTAATAACTTTTTCTTCTGGCCTAGCAACCTTTTCATAAATTTAGTTATCTTAGGAATCTTGGTCAATGCTTCGAGATGGGGAATATTGATATCCAATCTCCTAAAAATATCTAAAATTGAAGAATATTGACCAACGAACCTACTATTCTTACATACAGAAGGAAAAGGAAGAGGTGGAGTCCACTTTTCTGATTCAACAGTGGACTCCCTTACCTTCTTACCTGTGATGGGTTCCTCAACCTCTGTCCTTTTATGGTGACTCTCAACTGCAATATTGTTCTATGGAGGAACATGTTCCTTTAGTGCTTGACTATGAACCGACATTATGGCATTGACACTCTCCCTGGGGTTCATGTCTGTGTTGCTCGGAAGGCTTCCTGAAGCCCTGGAATTCAATAGAGCTGATATCTTCCCAATTTGGATCTTTATGGCCTGGAACCGAGCATCGTTGTTCCGGTTCACTGTCTGCTGCTCATGCACAGCTGCCTTGTGCAGCTCAGTATCCTCCTTCATCTGTGCCATCATAGTTAGCATCATCTGCTCTAGTTTGGAGGAGGACTCTTGTGGTGGTGCATTCTGGGGCTGCTGGTTCTGATACTGAGACCTCTGTTGATATTGTTGGTTTTGGTTCCACTAATGGAACTGCTGGTTCTGAGGCCTCTGCTGATAACCTTGTACTCGAGGTCTTTTGTTTCCCACATAATTTATCGTTTCTCCCTGGGACTCTCCAATACCTTCAATATAATCTAGAGGATCAGAAAATGAAGGAACCTGCATTGCATCCAATCTCTTTGTCATACTCTGGACAATCCGATCCACCACGTTGTCCATTGATAATGACTCCACTGCATTAACCGTCCCCTTAGCTCATGCGCCTCTTCTGTTGGGCTGCCAGACTCTTTTAGAAGCCATCAAGTTCAATAGAGCCACATTATTCTCTGGAGTTAATTGCACAAAAGAACCTCCAGCTACTGAATCAAGTTGTCCTTGGCTGACCTCATTCAGACTAGAATAGAAAGTCTGCATTTGGACCCATAGTGGTTGACCATGATGCGGACATGGCCTTAATAAGTCACAGAACCTCTCCCATGCTTCCACAAACGTTTCACTACCTTGTTGGGCAAATGTCTTGATATCAGCTCTTAGCTTTATAGTCTTCTTTGGTGGGAAGAACTGATACATGAATTCTTCCACCAACTGGTCCCACGTTCTGATGCTCCGAGTAGGTAATTCTCTTAGCCACTTACTTGCTTTATCCTTCAATGAAAAAGGAAAAAGCCGAAGGCGCACTGCATCACTTGACACTCCATTATACCTGAATGTATCACAAAGCTCGAGGAACGTTGTTAAGTGTTCCAACGGATCCTCGTGTGCATTCACATGGAATGGGTCACCTCTCACCAGGTTGATAACTGATGTCTTGATCTCAAACGTCGGGTTCGTGACTGGTGGTGCGACTATGCTGCCTTCAATGCCTCGAAGTGATGGAGTTCCATACTCCATCAATGCCCTTTGTCTCGGTGGTTCTGTTGGAGCAAAAAGAGGATTGAAGCCAGGAGGGATTGGATGTCGCTCCCTAATTGGGTTCTCATGTCTTGGCGGGATCACCTCCCTTTGATTGTCATCCTGGTTATCTTCATTGTCTGAGTAATGACTCGAACCAGAATGATGACTTGAAGTGGAGTGATGACTCATAGCTTGCTTCCCTTGACGCTTTGTGATCCGAGCGTTTCTCTCGACCTCTGAAATATTTGTAGTTAACAAACTCGGAGAGGGGTGAGACCGCAATTGCATACACAAAATTAAATTAAATAAAAAAATATGAAATAGTCTTAACACGAATTACAAACTTATCAGAGTTGCCTTAGTTGCTCCCCAGCAACGGCGCCATTAGCTTGACACTCTGAAAATTAACCCTCAGAATGGTACGACAAGCGTACCGGTCGTCAAGTAGTATTCGAGATTTAAGTCCGAGATAACGTACCCAAGGGAGCAATTAGACAAGCATTTTAGTTAATTAATTCGATGGTCAAGCTATTCCTATAACGGTGTTTGGTTTTGGTTTAGAAAATAGTAAATTCATGCAAGTAATGAGAATATGAATGATCTGAGAATAGAGCACAAAATCACAAGTGGATTGGATAACAGAGATTAAAGGCGATCTAGGACATTGACGGGGTCCGAATGTGATGAATAACTTAACGGATTCCGATACACATTTGCAACTAATACTATTCTAAGGGCAACGAGAATTCTCTAAGTATAGTCCTAACCATCTCTTGATCGTATTAGGACCCTAACATACTCAGTCCACCTAATTATCTCTAATCTAGGTGTAGAACGGTATATAGCATTACAATCTATGAATTCCTCTAACTTTCGGGTTTTACTCCTATGGTTATTGCACTCGTGTCAATCTAACCGTGTTCTAGCTTAGATTAAAACCCGAGTTATTTAATTCTTATTTCCTCACATTAACCTCATTTCTCAATTGTTGGTTAATATAATTAAATCATGCATCACGTGATCAAGGCAATGAAGCATTAAGAGTAGAATTAAATAAACGATATCCTAGATATTAGTTTGTCAAATGTATAACCAAAACACGTTAATTCAAATCATCACATCGTTCCCCTAGCCTTAGATCAATGAGGATTTAGTTCATCACAATGAAATACGAACACAAAGCAATGATAATAACAATGATAATCATATTGACTGAAAAAGTAATACAAATATCAAAGTATAATCAAAACCTACGAAGAACCTTCGATAATGAGTTTGTATATCTTGTTTGATCTTCAAAACCTCTTCCGAAAGTCTCCAAATCTCTCTCCCAATGTGTTTTCTCCTCTGAAATTCGTGATCCCCCAACATTCTGACCTAAAATCCCCTATATACTTGCTCAAAACTAAGGGTAAAATAGGAAATTAACACCCAAAAACTGACAGAATCGCAGCCGTGCACGTCGCACGCACGTCGTGCGCTGGGCGTGCACCATGCACGCAGGGCACACGCCGTGCGTTGAGCCAAATGTCAATATGCGATGCTCTCTGTCCAATCTGCACGCCGTGCACTTTGAGTGCGCTCGGCGTGCGTGGTGCATGCTGGCCGCACGCCATGCGCTTGGCGTGCGTGGTGCATGTTGGGTGCATGCCGTGCGCCCAACGTGCGCCTCTGAAATTCAGGTCTTTTTTGCCTCTTTTTGCTCCGTTTCCAACCCGAATTTCCCTATTCATTTGGAGATCGATAAACTGCACAAAACAAGAGAAATATTCATCAAACAACACCATCCCAAGACTGAAAAGCTCAAGAATGTGGGCTAAAAACATCTCAAATATATGTATTTTACGTTCACATTAGCCCGCATCCCACGTCCCACAACCGCGGGACGGGTCGAAGCCCGCTTCCCGCCTCCGGTTGTCAGCCTCTCCCGTGTTGCCACGTGTCCCCGATCGTTGGCTAACGACTCTATTTTTTAATTCAAAATTCCTACTCGCCCAAAGAGAAGTTGTTTGCTAAATGCCAAGAAGGTGCTCGGAATGATATTGAAAGGGCTTTTGGAGTACTTCAAGCAAGGTGGCACATCATTTCCCGTCCCGCTCGTACTTGGAGCAAAAACACTTTGGCTGATATCATGCACAGTTGCATCATTCTACACAACTTGATTGTAGCGGTATGAACATGAAGATGATGAGTTGTTGTACGAGTAACCTCCAGAAATGCCGAGTTGGACACCACCGGAACGATGGCACCGGGGAGGGTCATTGTAATACCAACAATGAGTGGATGCTCAATATAATGTCACAAGTCATCAGACCCACATGCAACTACAACATGATCTTATTGAGCACTTATGGAGTCTATATGGAGCTAGTTTCAATACCGACGATTAGTCTTTTGTACTTGATGCTCCTATTTGGGAATAAATAAAATTATCAGTTTTTATCTAATTGATTATTTTGTTTCACATTTATTTAAATTTTATATAATTTAAACTGTTCCTGATAAAAAAAACAATAAAATATCTATTAATTAACCAGTAAGCATCCACTAACAATACAATCCTCACATACAAGCCTCTCATTATAAAACACTCATTATTCTGAGTCTTGGATCTCACTATTTTGTCCAGTCAACATGTGAGCTTTATTAGTGAGTCTTTCTATTGTCTAAAACGCCAAAATATACCTTAAATGGATTAGGACTCGTGGTTACCCCACCAATACCAAATATGCTCCTAAATAAAAGGAATATTTCCCACAGTATTGACCGATCACCTTCTCAGGCATAATTCAAATGATACATGGATGTACTCTATGCATGTTTATAAAACTTATAACGCATGTGTACCGTACTATGTACTTACCAAAGACTTAGACATCACATAATAGCATGTGTTTTACATTTCCGCGTACTTGAATTGATCCTCACCGTTGGATACATATATATGATTTGATGGTGAAACCAAGCATTGATATGTGAGTTCAACTCCGTTTATGATATGTTGGAGCAGCAGTCTTATTTCAACAAAATTAATGAGAGATGGATGTTCATTTCGTGGAAAGCCGAAGCGGAGTGAGGTTCGCCATGGACGTTGGGTGCTGGGACACAGTCCTGACGGTGAAGCACAACATAGCCAAAAAACAGGGCATACCGGCGGCCAAACAGACCCTTAAATACAAGGGTCAAGTCCTTCTGGACGACCAGTACCTCGAGGGCAATCAGCTTGAGCTCGTCGTCGCCGCCGATCCTCTCGAGCCTCCCGAACCGCCACTTCAGTTCACCGACCAGGACCTGCTGGATGATGACTGTGACGACCTCTTTTCTTTTGAGCCACCGTTGATCTGCAATGTGAGGCCGCAGCCAGCTCTGTCGGCCCTGACGCCTCCACTGCTTCTCATTAGCACCGTGCCTCCGGTCACAGAGCGCATTCGGGAGCCGTTTCTTCCGGCGGCGATTGATCATTGCAAACCAATGCCCGCTAGGGAGCAATAGGAATATCGTACGGATCCGATCATCAGTGATGGAGACTGACCGACAACATGACATGCTAACTTTAATTAAATGCTAATGAACACTAGCTTAATTACTAGTACAGTTTCATATCAAAAGAGAGACGCGATAGTGCTTTTTTAATGGCTAAAATCTCGTATGTAAATCTTAAGGGCATGTATAGTGGGAAGATCACATATGTGAATTGTGACGTGCGAGTCATACAATGATGGAATGAATTGTGATGTGCGTTTTTAAATTGAGTTGTAAACCACAAAATGAGGATCATAAGAGGGAATCGTGATTTACAAAGATGTTGGATTTTTGTTCGTTTTCTTGATTCGAAGTGTAAAAGACGATAAATAAATTGTTTAGAACAATACGAACCTAATGACTATAAATTTATAAATTTTGGACACCGTTTACACGAAATCAGATTTTTTAAAAGCCACGTGGTACGTTTTGGTTGGCTGGCCACGATTCGCGAGTCGTGAGTTGTGAGTCGCGATTCGCGAGTCGTGAGTCGCACGCTTTTTTATTCTATAATCGTGCGACTCACGATTCACGAATCATGATTCGAAGCGCTGCATGTGCTCTAAATGTATGGCTTAGATAATTAAGTATGTTTTGGGGTTTCAATTTTAAGAATTGCACATCGTAATCCTTATATTAATACAAGGAAAACCTTAACCCAAAACGAAATAATCAAGCCACCTAGTTGGTCTTGGGTTAGTAGAGGACTGGAGGGAGGGGCCCTTATCCTCGTGGCCCGACGGACAGACGATGTCATGTGTCCGATGCAACTACATCCAAAGTAATGATCTGGTAGGCGCTCATAGGAAATATGAAGAATTTGTACCCGTGATTCCGACAGTTGGAACCATGAGTGGGAGTCACACATCTACTCCCCTGCCAACGCCCGACCTCTCTCCTTCATTGACCGGGAAAAGAATCTCACCGCACAATCCTTAGTAATTGTGCCACCCCATTCATCAAGTGCCACAGCTCTGCGAGCCAAATGAGCAATGTTTTTGAAAAGTATATCCTCGTAGTTAGCACCCGAGCAGCCACGACATAGGCGAAGTTCAAGCCTTAACCGTAGAGCTCCATCGGGGGTACCACAACCTCCCCGAATGACAAGGCCCCCATACGGGCCCTAAGATCGTCCACACCCGCTTGCCTGTGGGCACCAATGCCTCTAGGTACAAACCTGTACCCCGAACATCCCAACGGGCACGACACCTCCATGACCCAAATCGCCATGAGCCTGCGACTCCTCATGTTCAGCTGGAACCCTAGAAGAGAGATATTAATTATCATTTTATAACAATCAATGGTCGAATTCCAAGCTAAGCAAATCATGAATTTGACATAGATGGAATTTAGAAGAAATTGAGATGGAGAACTTGAAATCATCACCAAATAACCACATA
Organism: Erodium maritimum; assembly: GCA_963921825.1. Classification (NCBI taxonomy): domain Eukaryota; kingdom Viridiplantae; phylum Streptophyta; class Magnoliopsida; order Geraniales; family Geraniaceae; genus Erodium; species Erodium maritimum. Next base: position 50,136,902 of record OY997595.1, on the reverse strand, counting down.
AAACACATACTAAACTCAAGCTAGATGATAAATTCATAAATCCAAAAATCTATAGCCATGATGTTGAAGATCCAAAGATATGGATTTACAAATATCAACAAATCAAGGGTTGGTGTATAAGCTTCAAGAGATAGAAAAAAAGAGTTAGAGAATATTAGGATGAAGATGGAGAAAATCATCATCAAGCTTAAGAACTTCTTCTTCTTCTTCTTCTTCTTCTTCTTCTTTAATCCTCCAAAGCTTGATATTTACTTGTCTCCCAAGCCTCTCAATGGAATGTAGAAGCTCTCCAAGTGGAAGGATCTTCACTATCTTCCATGGGAAAGACCTCCTACTTCTATCTCTAGACATCTGAAAGTTGTGTGGAGCTCCCTTTCTCATAAGCTCAAGTTTTCTAATTATCGATTTTCTTATCTATAACTCCATTGTTGTGCTCCACGTCGTGGAGTCAGGTACTCCACGGAGAATCTGTGAGACGTCTTAATTCCGAGGCGAAAATCCTAGTGCACCTTGGCTTCGATATTGTAACGTGTTCTCCACGACGTGGAGGATGGTGGTACACCACGTAGAATCTTTGGTTAACTACCTTTGACTCTTCTGAGCTACTTTTCTCGAACTTAGCGACTGGAGGTCTTTTCCCGCATTTCTCAGTCCAAGACTCCTACCACGAGCATCCTACCATGGAGAGATAAAGAAACAAGAAGAACGAAGATTAAAAAGAAAAGTAAAATAACACATAGTCTATACTAAACTAGGGAAAATTAGGTAAACGCTTGGATAAAAAGACATCTAATAACACCACATGTTCTACCAACAAGACACAGATAACCGATTGAATGTAACTAGTCATATTAATTAACGGTTCAATGATAACATCATCGATTGTCTTCACCTTATATCGGTTGAGTGCATTCAAAAAACCTCGCATGATTGACATCGAAGCAAATGTTGTTTCTATCATTTGTTAGAATCGTGATTTTAAAGCACTCACTATGGATTCTTCATTGACATAAGGATCTTCGAGTGTGTCGAAACCAACAAACATGTAAGTGTCATTACACCAATGCATGTTCACCAACGTTAGAGGAATATGCTTCAACTTAGTCGTGTGCAACACAAGAAAGACGTGTTATCATATCAGACCGCTTGTAAGAACTTTGTTGCAACTACACTCACATTGGTTCGTATTTATTGTCCTTGTCGCTTTCAACTCGACACCATCTTGAATCGCAACATCCATTATTGTGCACAATCTTGAGTTGCCTTCATCGTCATGCCATTATAGTTGTAGTAGTCCAGGAAAAAAAGAACGACATCTGCTTCTATCTCCGTGTAGGTCTTCAACTTTAGGTACGACATATAATTCTACATCAAGAGTCTATAGTACTTTTAGTTTTTGTTCTCTATCACCCTGTTACAACTTCACACTGTAAAGACCTGAAATTTTAAGTTTTTAAATTACTGTTTGGAGCATCGAAGGTTGGAGAACGAGTTGGATTTTGGATCGATTTAAAAAAAAAGAGCTTTGGGCTGAACTGGGCCGATCAGGGAACCGGGCCCAGCTCAGCGACACGGGCCAGGCCAACACACGAGCCGAGCCCAATTTCACGCGCGGCCCAACCAGTTTCAGCTAACCCTAACGCACGGTTCTCTCGCTCCTCATTTCGTGCACGATTCCCAAGTCAGAACCACGCCTCCTTCGTCTTCTCCCTTTGTTCTCTCTTCTTCACCGAGCCTCGCCGGAGCTCTGTCCTCCTTTTCCTCGTTCTTCTGTTTCTTCTTCTTCCACCTTCGACAGAACCCCACAACCAGAGACCCCCCTCCGTTCTCTCCTTCTTCCTCGACACGATTCGAACCAGCGCCGTCGTCTGGGTACCGAGCTTCACCGCGCCGTCAACAGACCGAATCAGAGACGATGAGCCTCTTTCACGGTCTGATTTATCTTCCCCGACCTTCCTTTCCCCAGAAATCCACGCTAGCAAGCTCGAGGGGGTTGTTTTTGGGTTGAATGACTCGCCGGAGCTTCGAGCTCCAGATCTGGTGCGTCACGCTAGCGAAGCGTCTACGCTTCATATCTGGAGCGGAGGAGCTCGGGAATAGCTCTGTCGACCTCCCCTTGTCATCCCAAACCTCCTGACGCCGTCGCCGCCACCGAGAAACCCTGGCTTCGCCTCTGACAGTCGTCCTCAACCTCGCCGGAACCCTAGCGCCGCCTCGCTATCTCCGTTCCTGGCTCAGGACAGGACACGGACTCGGACCTGGTTTTGATTTGGGCTCGGGCCTGGTCTTGATCTGGATCTGGGCCTGGACTTGATCTGGGCCTCAGGCCTGGACGAGGATTGAGCTCGGGTCTGGATCCTGACTTGGGTCTGGACTCGGGTCCGAATCCGGTTCTGGGTCGGGCTCGGGTCAGTTCAGGTTCGGACTCGGATCCGGGTCAGTTTCTGATCCGGTTTCTGGGTTTCGGGTCGGACTCGGGTCGGGCCGGGTCAAGACAGTTTTAAATTAATATTTTTAATAAAATAAAAGGACTAAATCAAATAATTTCAAGGACTTATCGGACATTATAAAGGACTTAAATCAGATAAATTAGAGGATTGAACCGTTAAATAAAGAGGACTTATCTGATAAAGTTCGAGGACCGTTACGGGATGGACCGGGACTGATGACCGTCCCTTTTTATGTTCAAACCAGGCTGTTACCCCGAGCACGGAGAAGACCGGAGTAGGCCAGGACGTCAACAGCTAGGCGACCCAGATAGAGATTTGAGAGGTAGGGATACCTCGAAACCCGCTTTATTACGGACGTACTAGAATGCATATAGGGAAACCTAATAATCGGATAAGTAACTAGTATGCATATAGGATGTGATTAACTAGCGTAGACGTATAGACTGCGAACATTTACGATTACTGTCTTGGGAAATTGTCGTGCTGGTAGAATCGGGCCATGTCGCGCCTGTAGGATTGTTTGCTGAATGTATTTTCTTGTGTGCTCTGTGTGCTTGAACGGTTAATAAATAACGAACATGAAAACGAGTGGAGTTGAACTTGGTGATGCATATTAGTGATCGATTTTCTTTTTCCCGTTTATCTGATATGTTGAACTGGGGATGTTGGGGATTGAGTATCGGTTAAGCCGGTGGGGTTACCACGTGGAGAGTGGTGTCGGTAAGTGATGGTAAGTACGTGATCGTTGTGTGAGTATGATTGTGAGTGTGATTGTGGTTGTGATTGTGATTGTGAGTGCCTTGGTTACTTGAGAAAGGTGGTTTCCCTACCTTCCGACCTTGAGTCGGTAAAACGCTGTGTCCCGCGAAGAGCTGGTGTCCCTACCTTCCGACTAGCACTCTGTAAAACGATGTGTTGTGCCGCGATGAGGTTGTTCCGCGATGCCGCGATGAGATTGTTCCGCGAAGAGGCGTTTTCCCTGCCTTCCGTGTATTGGTAAAACGTTGTGTCCTGCGATGAGGTTGTACCGCGAAGAGGCTGGGCCTGTGTTCCGCGATGAGGTCGACCGCCTCTCCCGACTTTGTGTTGGGGAAAGTTGCGTGCGGCTACGCCGGGCCGAGCGGGTTGCTCCCGAGACCGTGCAAGTGTGTGAATTGGTTGTGTTGATTTTGTCTTGGTTTTTGATTGAGTTTTGCTGTGTTTTGAGTGTTGCGGTGCCTGTGGCTGTGGTGATTTTCTTGGTTTGTTCCTTCGGTGTTGCATCGATTTAACGACTAGTGTTGAGTTAAGGTTGGAGATTGTTGTTCTGGTGAGTGACCGGGTAAACTGAGTATTTTTATTAAAATGGTCAAGTGTCGCATCGATCTTATCAACCCTTGTATTAAACTTAAAACTTTAAACCTTGGAATTGCGTTCTTTGTAAATCTGTAAAGAGGTGTTTTTCGTGGTTTTCCTACTGAGTGTCAAGCTCACCCCTTACCGTGTTTTCTATAGGTATTAGGTTTGATTTGGAGTAGAGGACATCGCGGAGCATGGGGCTAGCGAGGGTCCGGGTTTTACCTCTATTTTATGTTTCGTAGAGACGTACCGTTATGTTTTTGGACTTCTGTTTTTGACTGAGCGTAAGACTAAGGGTTTCGAACTGCTGTAGAATTATTTTTCTTCATCTTATTCAAATATTACTTATCTCCTTTTTACTGTTTTATTTAACTTCACTAAGTCACGTCTCGGGTCCGGTCAATACCGGATTTGGGGCGTGACACACACTATTTGATCCAGACTAAGGTACTAATCCGTAAACTTACCAAACATATTATTTTGAAACTAATCTCGTTGGCAATTCCCTAAGGTATGTTAGTATCCAACTAGAACACAACTCATACTTGCTAGTGAACTAATTATTTTATTGGAAGTTTAAATCTTCAATTATCTCAGTCCATTTCTGTTCGAACTCATCATGATCGATATCATTTTTATACACGATGAAATACACCTTGTCGAAGAACTGCGTATCTCGCATTGAAATTGATGTTACCTACAACCGCATAACATTTATGATATTAGTCATTTCTAGGCATTGTGGGAATGATGTGGAATTCATGCGGACAAGTTCGTAAATATTTTGTGTCAAATGACTTGAGTCGTCTCCTACGCCTTAATTGTCATGTACAATTCAATGCCTCGTCTATGTCGACTGCTCTACACCACCTCGTTAGAGCTATTATAACTCGGTCAAGTGAAAATAGATAGTTTAATAACTTCATTACAACCATACTTAGATGATTGTCAATACCTTACTCTATAATCTTGCATATGCTGATAGTTTCGAAGTCATTAACTTATGATCAAACTGTAAATACTCTTAATTTCTAATAATATCATGATGATTAAAAATGTTTTGCTTGGCTTAATTAATGGTATAAATTATGACTCATTGATATGCTAATTTATTCTTAGGGTAAATACCTTTGTATCATTTTGTTTTGACCAAGTAGCTTAAAGTATCATTGTAAGAACTGCCCCCCAGTCGATCCCGGTCGAACCGGTGATTTTTGGAAAGTTTGACTTTCGGTTGGAAAAGTCAACCGATGACTCCGGGAGTCATTCGGGACCCTTCTGGGACCCAAAAAGCTTATTCGTCGTTACGGTTAGCTTAGTTGGGTCGTTTCCATTTTAAAAAGGGTCTTCACGGAAAAAGTCAAATTTGGTCAAACGGGGGCTCGAATCAGGTTTTTATCGAATAAAATAAGTGAGCTGGGAATTTTGGTTGGACGTGGACACCACAAGGAAATTTGAAATTTAAATAATTGGAGGAGAGACAAAATAGGTGGGAAAGGTCTAGTTTACCCTTGCTTTTACCTAATTTGTGGAAACATGGAAAATGCTTTTTGGCTCCACCCTTTTTTGGATAAAACTCACATGTGAATAAAATATTCACCATTTACACCCCGAATCCGAAAATTGTAGAGAGAGAAGCTCTCTTGAACTCCATTGTTGCTCAAGGAAGAAGAAGACGAAGAAGAAAGGTCCTCCAAGCTCCATTTCTCCATCGAAATTCCATTTTTCTTCCATATTCCTTCTCCTCTCTTCATTCCCTACGGTGAGAACTCTTTTATTTTCATTTTTGAGCAACTAAAATATGTGTGTCGTGGAAGAATCAACTTGTTTTGGAGTGGGTGTGGTTGGAAACAAGAAAACAAGGTTGGATTTGAAAGATGTAAAGAAAACGTTGGATTTGAAGATTGGAGTTAAAACCCTAACTTGGAGAATTGGGGAAAATGTAAAATTGGGACTATTATTAAGGGGCTTTTGATGAAATTTGTTGGATTAAGGACCTAAAGCACATTTAGAACGAATTTGGAGAAAAAAGGAAAAAAATTCGGCGACCAGAGGCTCGCAGGAGCGCCGGCCGGCCGCCGGAGGACCGGCCACGGGTGCCGGAGTTTGGGAACACGGGTTGGGCACCTCGGAAACCGTGTCTTGGGACTCGTGCATGGGGACCCGTTCCTCAGGGGCCGTGCACCGAGAACCGTGCACTCGGGGCTCGGGTGTTCGAAGCCCGGTTGTTCGTGAATTTCGTGCTTAAAACCGTTTAAATTGAAAAAGGGCGAATTGTTGGTTTAATTTCGGTTTTCGTCACTTTAAATCAATGTTGGACTCGTTATTAATTTATCGTGTTCCATGTTAATTTAGAGTCCGGCTTCGTCCACTGAAGAGGGGATTAGCCAAGGTCGTCAGCGCAAGTTTGGATAGCTTTCGAGGTAGGGAAGAGTAGTAAACTCCACTCTTAATTTAAAGAATGCTAATAGTATGCCTATAGGATAATAATAACCGGAAAGTTCCTAGTTTGCATATAGGTTGTGATTCACTAGAATAACCGCTTTCAATTATGTTAATAACCGGAAGAGTCTTAGTATGCATATAAGATGTGATTCACTAGTTTAACCGCTTTCAATTATTGGGAAATTGCCGTGCTGGTAGAATGGTCATGACGAGCCTTAGGATTGATTGTGGTTGTGTTGGATTGTGTTCAATTGTCTCAAATGTTGGTGCATGTTCCATTCTTTGGTTAATATAAGAGTCATACTAAACTAGATGAATTATGATGATTGTAATGTGAATGGTTGATTTGTGATATGATTGATTGAGTTAATGTTTGAATGTGATATGAATGGTTGTTCGTGATATGATTGGTTGGATGAATGTGATGAATGTAATATTGAATGTTGACTTGTGTTATGATCGGGTGAATGATAGACCGATGTGGTGTGTTCGGTACGTATGTTGGTAAGCTATGACGATGCGACAAGATTGGTTTGTTATGTTGAATTAATATGGTGGTATTGCGCGATGTGGTGTATTGTTGCTTGCCCCGATGCTTAGTGTTCCGGGAAGATATCCGACCGAGGTGTATGCCAGTCCGGTATGATTATTATGTGGCTTTACCCTGATGCTTTGTGTTCCGGGAAGACATTCAGACCGAGGGACATTCCGGTACGATGTATATTGTTTCACCCTGATGCTCTGTGTTCTGGGAAGACATCTAGACCGAGGGATATTCCGGCATGATGTAACTGTTTCACCCCGATGCTTTGTGTTCTGGGAAGATATCCAGGCTGATGTGTGTTCCGGTACGATATATTCATTGAGTTGTGTGTGATGTTTGAATTTTCTTGAATGCTTGTCTTATGTTTGTGTGTTCTGGATCCGTTTGACGTTTGCGGCGGTCTTGGTAGCATCATGTTCCTTTGTTTGCATGTCTCCTCAGTTCAATGCTTTATGGATCGGTTCTTGTAGTATGATTATCTTACATTTCGGTTTTCATGGTTACCTATCTTCAGTTGTGTGGCATCGGATCTGGGTAACGTTCGTAGTGGTCTTAGTAGTTCAGTTGTACCATTGTTCGGGTTCCGTTAGTTGGATGCCCTTATCAATATCATTGTGTCCCTGTTGGTTTCTATTTACATTATCAGTTTTTAGTAAGCTTTATAAATCGAGAATTTTTGGTGCTGGAGCTGGAGTCCTTCTTCCCTTTACTACTTTTTTCTACTGAGCGTAAGATCACTCCTCTTTGTTTTACTGTTTTACAGGTTTCGTTGATGAGTTTTCTTAGAGGACGTGTCAGGGCTCGGGAGCTCATTGAGGGTCCGGGTTGTTTTACTTCTTAGAGACGTACTTCCAGTTTCGGATTAAACTTTGTCCTTACTTTATTTGGATATTGAATTTGAACGCGGATTTTCAAACTTTTATTATGAGATTCTTGTTAATTAAATTTGGTTTTATTGTTATTTATTTATCTTTCTAGTTCACGTCTCGAGTCCGGTCGAAACCGGATTTGAGGCGTGACAATCATATATTTCAAAATGTCCAATGAGCTACCCTATATTTTGATGATGGACCTTTTTTTGAATAAAAAAACATTAAGAAAACTAACAAAATAATGTAAAGTTATCGTTTTATCCTTTTGCATTTGAAATTAAGTTCCCTTACAAGTTGAAAGAATATTTGACCTCTTTTCATTAATAATTTAATAATTCATAAACTCAATTGCCTGACTCTAAATAGTCACAAAAACCCTTCAACATCCAAAAAAATAAATGCTTGAGCCCCAATGAACTACTCTATAAGCTTCTAAAATGGTCTCTCTCAATGACTTTTTCTACGTCTTGTATTGTATGACTGCCAGAGGTCTGATGTCAGATTCATAAATACAGGAGGTGTATGAATGTCTTGATGGGGTAAATCCGGGAGGGGAAGAAAGCGTGTAGTTCTCATCAAGGGAAGCAGGTCGTCACCAGCGTACCGCTGGATCGAGGGAAGGTTGGTTCTTCCTCCTTTGTCGGGAGTGGAGTCTCCAGTAAGGTGACAAAGCCATGTCAGTGAAGGGAGACCATCGTTCGAAAAAGCTCCATGTGAAAATCGCTTCCTCGTAGGTACACACGATTGGAAAATTGAAGGTGGCGTCCAAATCCAAGGTATGTGTGTGTAACATATCCTTCGAGAGCTCTAAGGAGGCAGGTGATGTAACGATCCAGATTGTTGCGGATTTTTAGGATTCTCCAAATGTTCTGAATCCATATCCTTTGGGATTCCTTGTGACACTGAATCTTGGGCCGTTTTGAATGCCCGGGAGATTTCGTTGGACCTTGCTCCTGTTAGTCTTAGTGCCCGTAGTTCAATACTAAATGTCCAAATGTATATATCATCGTTAGCAATAAAATTAAAGTGGCTTTATATTACTTATGTGTTGGAGTAATATATCGATGTGTGCTCTGATCTATGCCCACCATGCGAATAGAACCATAGATCAAGATAGATCACACTCGATAGGTCCCTAGTCAACAAAGCTTCACTAGAAGCGACTAGTATGAAAGATGGCTCTTTATGGCTTACGTTCTGTTAGTCATTGGAATGGGATTCCGGAGTCTAATCATAGATATCATGTGGGACATGATATTGGACGACCCGCCCTGAATATGTGCCATAGATTAAGTCATGAACATATTCAGTGTCATAGCTTTTCATGTATCCTTAAACCAAGGAGTCTTTGTGATCGCTATGTAGTCAACAACTGAGTTTGACCTGAGCCTAACGTTGTCCGTAACAGGGTTTCCATAACGGCCAGGATTGGCTTGGGGACGGGCTACATGAGTGACACGAAAGACGGCTAAGGGATTTATCCCTCATACTGAGGTATGGGAAAGATATCGGTTCTCGGCCGCTTGATCGAGAGTGACTGAAAGAATAGCATGGCCATACACATGATACTGGGTATCATATCTTCAGTCATCTCACATATCAAGGAACATTGATTGAGAATAATAAGGATGACGGCTCTATGCCTTATCTCAATCAGGATATCGGAGATAAAAGGATAATGACAGGGACGACGGAAAGGTTAGAATCGACAAGGTCGATTCGTTATGCAGTGTCAGGAAATACTAAAGTCTCGCTAGTTGCCACTTAAACAGGATCAAGTAAAATAGGATTTTACGTTGATCTATTGACATGCATAAACCTAAGGGTCACACCGGAGGATGAAACTCATTGACACATTTATGGAGAATGGCCAAAAGGGAGTTGTCTCGGGACATGACCAAAACTGGGTTTTGGGTCATGTGTGAATAGGACTTTATGGATCGAGACAAGGCTTGGAGTCTTGGGATTGATCGCGTCGGATATTGTTGGACATTTCCGGTATGGAAGGCTTGGAGGCGATGAGCGAATCACGGGACCTCGTTGGAAATGGCCACCGGCCATGTTCCAATAGGCCCATGAAAGGCCCATGCAACCAAGACCCATGAAACTAGTTAATCAAGTCTTGATTAATTAGTACTAAGTAAGCAAGACAAGGATTAAGGTGTTGGTGATTCACCACCTAACCCAATCTTGTCTTGCCATACTTTGTCCTATTTACACCTTACTTGTCACCATGCTTGTCCCATGCCTTTAGTTGGACAAGTATGGGTTTTGTTATGTTTAAGTCATCTTTTTTCAACATAACAAACACAAGACAAGAATAGGAAACACAACTTCTCTCTCCCTCCCCTTGCAATTTCGGGTTTGGCAAGCTCCCACCTCCATTTTTGTGTTCTTGAGTCCTCAAAGAGAAGAACTACGTGGCTTTGATTCCCATGTGGATACGTAGGCGTCTTGGAGACTCAAGCCAATCATTCGTTACCCGGTGTTCTTGTTTTGGTAAGAACTAGTGCTGAATTTTTCTCTTGTGAGTCCATTCTTTGTTAGTTGTTTCATGGTTTTAATCGTCTCTTGGTTTTCATTGGTTTTCCGCTGCGAGTTGGTTCATCTCCAACCCTACCTTGAGACCCAACAATGGTATCAGAGTCGTGCTACCTTCGGGATTCACAAGACGGTGTTCAAAGTTTCGGTTTTGCTTGAAAGTTTCGTTTTTGGCATGTTGTTTTGCTAAATTGTTTGATAACATGTTTTAAATTATTGTTTATGGATTTAATGCATTAAAATGAAATTTTGAAAATTATTTCAAATATGGAAATTTTGGAAAAAAATTGATTTTTCGGGTCTCGGGAACGGGACTCTCGGGGAGCCGAAAACGGGACCGAACGGGGCTCCGTTGGCCGGAGCTAGGCCAAGCATGACCATTGGATGGTTGATATGCCAAGGCTTAAACCGTTTTTTTAGTTATGACGAGTTTGGAACCGTCATGACGAACTCGAAGATCAAATGTTCAAAAGTTTCATTTTTGAACGGTTTCGATAAACCGAGCATCAAAATTTTTCGAAACTTGGCTATTAATTAAAACCGGAAAATCACATGATGTTTGATAACATTGTTGTTTGATAACACGATGTGTGATGTGATGTTGGAATGGTGTACATAATAGCCTCGAGCTCGATTTAATTATTTATCGCTTTTCACGGCCTGCGAGCCGTTAGAGTTAGCGTGTAATTATTCTTTCAAGGTGTGGTCTTCGAACCACTTGTTTGTAATATTTAATTATTCCCGACCTGCGAGTCGTGTATTAAATTGTAATATTTTGCTCAAGACGAAGAAAGGGCGAAAAGGTCATTTGGTGGCTTTTCGGGTGTTGACATCGGCTTGGAGTCGATGGAGCTCAAGAAGCTAGTGGGAGTTAGTTTAGGGGGCTATTATGTGCACATTTATCGCTTTATGCTTGGTTTAGTTTATGCATGATTAATTCTATGTGTTTTAGAATTGCATGCTTAACTTTATTTACCGAGCATATCACCTCACATGCAAAGATAAAATTGGAATTTTAATCCTAGTGTGTGAGCCCTTAGAATCGTCATTACATTGGATGTAGTTGACGGGTTCGAAGGAAGAATTACATTGGATGTAATTTGAGGCATCATTGCATTTGGAATGTAGTTGATGTGCTCATCGCATCTAGGATGTGTCAAAGTTTTAAACACAACCAGACAAGTAAAAGCGGGTCATGTCCGATACCTCCCAATTATCAACACCTTACTACCTCCCCGTCCTATGGGTGTCGTGCGCATTAGCGGAGCATCCATGGGAAAGCGGGGTAGTAGGTTTGGACGACATATGTGGGTGTCGTGCGCATTAGCGGAGCACCTACATAGTGACGGGCCATAGTTGAAAATGGTGGACCCGACTACGATTCTTAGCCTGAGGTTGAGCTAGGGTAACAGATAGGGTAAGCCGTGTACATAAGTACATACCCTAGCCAAGAGTCACATTGGATGTGATTGGATGGAGTCCTACCTACATAGCTCGATTAAGTGGTGAGCATTAGTTCAGCTTAATCGAGTGAATCAAGGATCTTGGTTTCCGATTCTAAAGGTTTACAATCGATTGTTGGTGTTTAAGCTTGATCTTCATAAAATTTATTCAGTTTACTGATTGAATTTTATCTGTTGTAGATCAAATTGGGAAATTCAGCGAACATTAATAGTTTGTCATTAAAAACCATTCTTGACAGGGTCAAGCTAAATGGGACAAACTATTTGGACTGGTACAGAATTTTGAGGATAGTCCTCAAGTCTGAACGCAAAGAATATGTCCTTGACAAGGCTGTCTCTAAGACCATATCAGAGTTACATGAAGTGTCATTAACTGCTGAGAAGAATATATCAGGGATCTGGGATCCAAGGATATTCTGATGGTCAACAAGGGAATTGGAAGTGGCAAGGGCGGGGCCCATGCGCACTTGGCAGGAAAGATGAGACACTTGAGAATGTATGCTTCTACTACCAAGAGCCTGGTCATTGGAACCAGGATTACAGGAAGTTCACGGCTTATTTGAAGAAGGGCAGTGGGACTGCGCCTTCATCAAATAGCCTGGATGATCTGAAGAAGGGCAGTAGGACTGTTCCTTCATCAGGAAACCTGGATGATCTAAGGAAGGGCGGTGGGACTGTGCCTTCATCCGGTATTAACTCTATAGAGCTACATCTCTCCACTTCCAAATTCATGGGTATTAGATACCAGGACTGAATCTCACACATGCACTAATTTATGATGGCTAAAAGTAGGAGAGGTTTGGAAAGCACGAAGTGGACCTCAGAGTTGTGGCAACTGCTGTAGGATCCATGAGTCTTGCTTTGCCAAGTGGCCTTGTCTTAGTGTTGTATAATGTATATTGCATATCTACTTTCAGTAGGAATATTATATCTGTATCTGTGTTTGACAAGGAAGGATATAATGTTAATATTGGAAAGGAGTTTTCAATGTTCTATGCAATGATATGTTTTATACCAGTACTGACTTGGTTGGAGGATTGTACATATTAGATATGGGTAACAAAGCCTCAAGTTCTATATATTACGTTAATACCAAGAGGTCTAAATCCAACGATTTAAACCTAACTCTGTTATGGCACTGTCATTTGGGTCGCATAAATAAGAAGCGCCTATCAGCACTTCAGAAGTACGGGCTTTCAGGTTCATTCGAATTCCATTCGATCGATAGGTGCAAGGTTTGTTTGATGGGCAAAATGACTAAAGTGCCCTTTATCGATCGCGATGAAAGGGCGGGTGAATTATTGGGGCTGATACACTCGAATGTGTGTAGATCAATAAGTTCACTTGCCAGGAGGGGTTTTAGCTACTTTATCACATTTACTGATGATTACAGTAAATATGGTTATGTCTATTCCATGAGACATAAGTCTGAAGCTTTTGATAGATTCAAAGAGTTTAAGATTAAAGTAGAAAACCAGCTCGACAAAGGTATTAATGCACTTCGATTGGATCGAGGTGGAAAATACTTGACCACAGAGTTATTAGATCATCTAAAAGAGAATGGGATCCTTTTGGAATAGACTCCTCCTAGGACACTGTAGTTGAAAGGTGTGGTCAAACGAAAAAATCGGACATTGTTAGATAATGGTCCGTTCCATGATTAGTTGGATTGATCTCCCAATCTCTTTCTTGGGTTATGCTCTAGAGACGACCGCATTCATAGTGAATCGGGCTTCGACGAAGGGTGTGGAAGGGACACCATTTTAAAAATTGTACGGGATGATGCCCGCTTTGTCCTTCCTAAAGATTTTAGGTTGCGAGGCTTATGTGAAACATTTGGTTTCGATTAAGCTCGAATCAAGATCTGAGATATGCACCTTCGTGTGGTATCCCAAAGAAACTAGGGGATACTACTTCTACAATCCCAGTGAGAACATGGTGTTCGTCGCTTGGGGTGGGGTCTTTATGGCAAAGGAGTTTTGTTTCCAAAGACGTCATTGGGAGGATTGTGCATCTCGAAGAAATTCATGATGGTACAGATCTGTCTAAACCCATTGACAACCCAGTAGAAAGGAGCCAGAGATTGTCGTAGAGTAAGAACCAATTCCTGTTACAATTCCGGAAGGTCCAAGGCGATTTGAAAGGATCAATCTTCCACCTCCAAGATATGGTATCCGGAGGTGACAATGAAGTCATGGTGGATCACGATGATCCAGCCACCTTTCAGGAAGTCGTGGATGGGCCCGATTCCGAGTTATGGCTGGGAGCCATGAGGGAGGAAATGCAATCCATGTCGGACAACCGAGTCTGGGAACCGATTGATCTTATCAATGGTGTGAGGACCATTAGATGCAAATGGATCTTCAAGGTGAAGATGGACATGGACGACAACCCTCTGACCTACAAAGCTCAACTGGTGGCGAAAGGTTATAGGCAGATCCAATGGATTGACTATGAGGAAACCTTCTCCTTAGTGGCTATGGTCAAAATCGATCCAAATTCTTCTTGACATAATTGCGTATCATAATTACGAGATATGGCAAGTGGATGTCAAAAGTGCTTTCCTAAATGGAAATTTGACTGAGTACGTTTGTATGTCTCGGCCCAAAGGTTTTGACGATCCGAAGAATAAAGGAAAGATTTATAAGTTGTTGAAATCCATATATGGATCGAAACGAACTTCTCGGAGTTGGATCCTTCGTTTTGATGAAGCTGTAATTGGATTTGGCTTAATCAAGAATGAGGATGAATCTTGCGTTTATAAGAAGGCTAGTGGGAGCAAGATTACCTTTCTGGTTATCATTGAAAACGACATCCCAACCTTGCACGAGACTAAAGCTTGGTTGAGGAAGTGTTTTTCAACAAAGGACTTAGGCGATGCTTCTTATATCTTAAGGATTAAGATATGTAGAGATCGCACCAAGAGGGTCTTGGATTTAAGTCATGGAACCTATGTGAACAAGGCATTGAGTAGGTTCTTAATGCTCGATTCAAAGAAAGGACTTTTACCCACTAGTCATGGCATTCATCTCAGCAAGACTCAGTGTCCTAAGACACCTGATGAGCTGAAAAGGATGATAAGAATCTCATGCACCTAGGGGCAGGATCGATCATAAATGCCATGACATGTACGAGACCGGACGTTTCGTAAGCCTTATGTTGTACCAGTAGACATCAGTCTAACCCGAGGGAAAGATGATGCTGAACTAGTCGTCGAAGGATGAGTAGACGCTAGTTTTCCAAGACAAATCCAGATGACTTTAGAAGTCAGTCAGGATATGTGTTTACGCTGAAGGGCAGAGCTTTAGCTGGGAGAGCGTAAAGCAAGATACCATTGTCGAATCTACGACAGAGGCCAAGTACATGGATGCTGCAGAGGCAGCTAAGGAGGCTATATGGATTTGGAAACTCACGGCAGGGTTGGGTGTAATCAAAAACCCATCCAGCCCGGTGAATCCATTTTGCGACAACACAAGGGCCATTGCACAAGCTAAAATCCCAGATCACATAACAAATCCAAACATGTATTGCGGCGTATCCACCTCATCAGAGAAATACTGAACTGAGGTGAAGTGAAGATAACCTATATTGCAACAGATGCTAACATAGCCAACCCTTTGACTAAGGCAGTGTCGCTGCCTGAACATGTTAGACATGTAAATTCGATGGGGACATATTGGAGTTTAGATTGGAACTAGGGCAAGTGGGAGATTGTTAGTCTTAGTGCCTGTAGTTCAATCCTAAATGTCCAAATGTATATATCATCGTTAGCAATAAAATTAAAATGGCTTTATATTACTTATGTGTTGGAGTAATATATCGATGTGTGCTCTAATCTATGCTCACCATGCGAATAGAACCATAGATCGAGATAGATCACACTCGATGGGTCCCTAGTCAACAAAGCTTCACTAGAAGCGACTAGTATGAAAGATGGCTCTTTATGGCTTACGTTCTGTTAGTCATTGGAATGGGATTCCGGAGTCTGATCATAGATATCATGTGGGACATGATATTGGACGACCCGCCCTGAATATGTGCCATAGATTAAGTCATGAACATATTCAGTGTCGTAGCTTGTCATGTATCCTTAGACCAAGGAGTCTTTGTGATCGCTATGTAGTCAACAACTGAGTTTGACCTGAGCCTAACGTTGTCCGTAATAGGGTTTCCATAACGGCCAGGATTGGCTTGGGGACGGGCTACATGAGTGACACGAAAGACGGCTAAGGGATTTATCCCTCATACTGAGGTATGGGAAAGATATCGGTTCTCGGCCGCTTGATCGAGAGTGACTGAAAGAATAGCATGGCCATGCACATGATACTGGGTATCATATCTTCAGTCATCTCACATATCAAGGAACATTGATTGAGAATAATAAGGATGACGGCTCTATGTCTTATCTCAATCAGGATATCGGAGATAAAAGGATAATGACAGGGACGACGGAAAGGTTAGAATCGACAGGGTCGATTCGTTATGCAGTGTCAGGCAATACTAAAGTCTCGCTAGTTGCCACTTAAACAGGATCAAGTAAAATTAGATTTTACGTTGATCTATTGACATGCATAAACCTAAGGGTCACACCGGAGGATGAAACTCATTGACACATTTATGGAGAATGGCCAAAAGGGAGTTGTCTCGGGACATGACCAAAACTGGGTTTTGGGTCATGTGTGAATAGGACTTTACGGATCGAGACAAGGCTTGGAGTCTTGGGATTGATCGCGTCGGATAGTGTTGGACATTTCCGATATGGAAGGCTTGGAGGCGATGAGCGAATCACGGGATCTCGTTGGAAATGGCCACGGGCCATGTTCCAAGAGGCCCATGAAAGGCCCATGCAACCAAGGCCCATGAAACTAATTAATCAAGTCTTGATTAATTCGTACTAAGTAAGCAAGACAAGGATTAAGGTGTTGGTGATTCACCACCTAACCCAATCTTGTCTTGCTATACTTTGTCCTATTTACATGTTACTTGTCACCATGCTCGTCCCATGCCTTTAGTTGGACAAGTATGACTTTTGTTATGTTTAAGTCATCTTTTTTCAACATAACAAACACAAGACAAGAATAGGAAACACAACTTCTCTCTCCCTCCCCTTGCAATTTCGGGTTTGGCAATCTCCCACCTCCATTTTTGTGTTCTTGAGTTCTCAAAGAGAAGAACTACGTGGCTTTGATTCCCATGTGGATACATAGGCGTCTTGGAGACTCGAGCCAATCATTCGTTACCCAGTGTTCTTGTTTTGGTAAGAACTAGTGCTGAATTTTTCTCTTGTGAATCCATTCTTTGTTAGTTGTTTCATGGTTTTAATCGTCTCTTGGTTTTCATTGATTTTCCGCTGCGAGTTGATTCATCTCCAACCCTACCTCGAGACCCAACAGCTCCAACAACTCCTACAGACTTGGTCGTAGTGGATTCAGTGGAGGCTGCAATTTTGCTTTTCGGTTTTCATGCTTCTCAGCTTACTTTAACCAAGGAGTACTCATCTCTTACGACCGATTTTGTGGAGAAAATTTCGGGGTTTGCTGGTGAAAAGCAGATTCCAAACATGGAAATGGTAGAGCATAACACGTTTGAGGTTGGTGGACTGGGTGTAGGGGCCTATGTTGGTGATGAGGCCACAAGTTATGGGCCCATTGACGTCAAACAAAGTGATGACGATCAAGAAGGCCTTACTTCTAGTAGTGATATATTGAGTTCTAGTAGTGTGGATGAGATAGATATGCCAATTGCAACTGTGGATGATTTTGATGAGGCCTTAGGTTCTCGGTCTTCAAGTAATCATATCGAGGTGGATGGGTTCGGTGCGTTAGTTGTTTATGACGTTGTTGGTATTTTTCCCCTTGATATGGTTGTTGGGGTGTGTAACCCTAAGGAATTGAAGGAGGCGACTGTTTCAAAGGGCGTGGTTGTCTTGGAGAAGGGGAGAGCCTTGGTTAGTCCTTCTAAAAGCTCCGATTCGTGAAGGATGTTCTAATAATCCTGTTACACGTGTCTACAATACTAGATCTAGGACTCGCTCGTTTAGTATGAGAGATATGTAGCTGCTTATCGAAGTCTTGATCCCTAGGTCGCGTATTCAAAGGCAAGTCAAATCGTTGCTGGAAAAAAGCTCCGGAAAAAGCTTTTGATGATCTCCTTTGACATTCGAGGGCGACGTTTTCGTTCTTACGTCCTAGTGTTGACCTATTTTGTTCTCATTCATAAGTCCTTGTGTCGACCTGTTTGGTTTTATTATTTTTTGGGCTTTGTGCCCTGTAGCTTTGGTAGGGTGTTCCTAAGTAATCGTTTTCCTCCGGCCTCGTTCCTTTCTTTGGAATAAGTCTCTCCCTAATAAAAATCTGAGCCGATCATTTTTTTTAATAATTTTTTAATATTTTTAATAATTTCTTTCATTAACTCATAATTATTTTTTAGTTAAATCACTATTCTTTAGTTAACTATGTGTTTTGATGAATAATCATTCTTTAGTTCACGATTTTTACGTCAATGCAATCTCTTATTTATGAAGCATAAGAACGAGAACAAAACAAGATTATTGTATGATCGAAAATAAAATTAATGTAATCTTTTTTATTGTAGATCTAGATCGAAAACAAGAACAAATTTCAAAACAAGCAGGATTCAGTTGTAGATCGAGATTCTCTATGTATCATTCTTCCTGTTTAGAGCTCGACGACTGTGGCGGCGATAGTTAGTTATGTGGTCGGAGAAGAATGCGAGGACTTCCATGGGGATGCTCGCCTTCTTCCACGGTGAGAGGCAGATCTGACTAAGGGCGACTTCTTCCATGGTAGATCCCAGCAAACACGAACATAATTAAGGCGCAGCTCAGATTTTATAAAATGCTGGACTTTCTTCGAGGACATCTTTATCTTCTTCGGTGTGTAGCGAAGAAACTAAGCGTTGGACCACAACCTTCTTCTCAAATCTGATCTCGTCTTCTCCTAAGAGCACGAGACCGCGAACTTCAGATCTGAACTTGATTTCAAAATCAAACTCTTCTTTTTCTATATCAGCCACCGAGTTTGTAATGTTTGGCTTCAAAAAAAAAGGGTCAAATTTTTGGCCCATGAGCTAGGCCTTTTAACCTAAACTCAAGCCCATCTCTCATATTGTCTTGTATTGATTTATATAAGGAGTAGTAGAGTTTTGGGTGACTAAGATGGAGAGTGGCGGTTGTGTGTTTGGTACAAAATTAAAAAAGAGAACTTTGGTTCTTCTTGGTGAGGAGCGGCGATTCCATCTTGTAGAGAGAGATCAATTCAAAGAGCAAGGGAGAGAGCTTGCTTGGCTGCTTTCCTTTCTAGTTCCTTTTGTGTGGTTAATTCACCACAGAATAAATACATCAAGACCTCGGGGGGTGGCTGGTCCTTAGTAGAGTATAATTTGTTTGACTGAGAAAAAGTCAAGGAAATACAAGGTTGTTTGGATCATTTATTTTTGGTGGTGTCGGCAAAGGATCAAGTGATGTTATTCATCATTTGCTTGGGTGATGATGCCATGAATGATCAAGTATAAAGTGGTGTATTTCTTGTCTTTAAGTGTGGTTGTAAACCACGGTTTGATGAAGAAGCAAAAGTTTAGTTGCTGCAAAATCAAAGAAGCTCTCGGTGAAACAAGGAACCACATAAGGTGATTTTTTATTATTATCTTGGAGCTATTTATCGGTAACAAAAGATTGAATATTTTTCTTTTATAGATTACCGTCTTGTATTGAGAAATAGGGAATTAGGGTTTTGGTGGTTTCGTAAATTGAACGGTCGTGGGTGAACCCCGGGGCGATGTTTTCATACCCGGAACGAATTATGGATGTGATTCATGAAATTTCGGGAAAACGTTTAGAAACTTTAAATGCGAATTTAGAACGCTCGGACCTCGGAATTTAATTCCGTCAAGTGCGTTGGAACAAGTAAATTGATTATGTTTGATTGACACGAAAAGGGAATTTTTCGGAGTCCCGAGGGACATTTTCCCGATCCCGGGAAAAATGGGCCTTCCGGGCCCATTTTGACAAGTTGAGCAATTGGGGTTAGTTTGGGTATTTTTCCCTCTTTAAACCCGACCTTGAATGTTTATTAATTCTAGTTTTAATTTATGATCCTAGACTTTATTCTCGAGCTCGGAGGAGGAGACTACTAGACGGCTTTCGTGACTAAGCGCTTGGAGAACATTTGAGGTATGGAAGAGTAGTAAATTCCGCTTTTAATCTTAGAATATTAATAGTATGCATATAGGACGATAATAACCGGTAAAGTCTTAGCTTGCATATAGGATGTGATTAACTAGAATAACCGCTTTCAATTATGGGAATTTTCGTGCTATAAATTCACATGTGGCCATGTCGAGCCTCAGGATTGATTGTTGGTTGTGTTGATTGTGGTTAATAGTCCTTAAATGTCGGTGTATAGTATGTCCTTTGGTTAGTCTAAGAATCATATTAAACTATAAGAATTATGATGATTGTGATATGAATCGTTGCTCCGTGACCTGATTGGTTGAGTGAATGTGTTGAATGTAATGTGATTGTACCTTGTGATATGATCGGGTGAATGATAGACCGATGTGACGTGTTTGGTAAGTTGTGTCGGTAAGCTTGGTTGGTAAGATGAGTTCGGTGCAACGTGTTTTGTTTGGTATTGTGTGTTATTGTTGTTTACTTGCCCCGAGGTGTGTTTCCGGGAAGACCTTTAGGCCGAGGTGCGTTTCCGGTATAAGGTATGTTATTGTTGCCCCGAGGGTGTTTCCGGGAAGAAACCTAGGCCGATGTGGGTTTCCGGTATGATGTATTGTTTATTCACCCCGATGCTATGTGTTCCGGGAAGATATCCGACCGAGGGGTGTGCCGGTCTGTTAGTCTTAGTGCCCGTAGTTCAATCCTAAATGTCCAAATGTATATATCATCGTTAGCAATAAAATTAAAGCGGCTTTATATTACTTATGTGTTGGAGTAATATATCGATGTGTGCTCTGATCTATGCCCACCATGCGAATAGAACCATAGATCGAGATAGATCACACTCGATGGGTCCCTAGTCAACAAAGCTTCACTAGAAGCGACTAGTATGAAAGATGGCTCTTTATGGCTTACGTTCTGTTAGTCATTGGAATGATATTCCGGAGTCTGATCATAGATATCATGTGGGACATGATATTGGACGACCCGCCCTGAATATGTGCCATAGATTAAGTCATGAACATATTCAGTGTTGTAGCTTGTCATGTATCCTTAGACCAAGGAGTCTTTGTGATCGCTATGTAGTCAACAACTGAGTTTGACCTGAGCCTAACGTTGTCCGTAACAGGGCTTCCATAACGGCCAGGATTGGCTTGGGGACGGGCTACATGAGTGACACGAAAGACGGCTAAGGGATTTATCCCTCATACTAAGGTATGGGAAAGATATCGGTTCTCGGCCGCTTGATCGAGAGTGACTGAAAGAATAGCATGGCCATGCACATGATACTAGGTATCATATATTCAGTCATCTCACATATCAAGGAACAGTGATTGAGAATAATAAGGATGACGGCTCTATGCCTTATCTCAATTAGGATATCGGAGATAAAAGGATAATGACAGGGACGACGGAAAGGTTAGAATCGACAGGGTCGATTCGTTATGTAGTGTCAGGCAATACTAAAGTCTCGTTAGTTGCCACTTAAATAGGATCAAGTAAAATGGGATTTTACGTTGATCTATTGACATGCATAAACCTAAGGGTCACATCGGAGGATGAAACTCATTGACACATTTATGGAGAATGGCCAAAAGGGAGTTGTCTCGGGACATGACCAAAACTGGGTTTTGGGTCATGTGTGAATAGGACTTTACGGATCGAGACAAGGCTTGGAGTCTTGGGATTGATCGCGTCGGATAGTGTTGGACATTTCCGATATGGAAGGCTTGGAGGCGATGAGCGAATCACGGGATCTCGTTGGAAATGGCCACGGGCCATGTTCCAAGAGGCCCATGAAAGGCCCATGCAACCAAGGCCCATGGAACTAATTAATCAAGTCTTGATTAATTAGTACTAAGTAAGCAAGACAAGGATTAAGGTGTTGGTGATTCACCACCTAACCCAATCTTGTCTTGCCATACTTAGTCCTATTTACACCTTACTTGACACCATACTTGTCCCATGCCTTTAGTTGGACAAGTATGGGTTTTGTTATGTTTAAGTCATCTTTTTTCAACATAACAAACACAAGACAAGAATAGGAAACACATTTTCTCTCCCTCTTCCATGGCCATTTCGGGTTTGGCTAGTTTCCTCCTCCATTTTTGTGTTCTTGAGTCCTCAAAGAGAAGAACTACGTGGCTTTGATTCCCATGTGGATACGTAGGCGTCTTGGAGACTCAAGCCAATCATTCGTTAACCGGTGTTCTTGTTTTGGTAAGAACTAGTGCTGAATTTTTCTCTTGTTAATCCATTCTTTGTTAGTTGTTTCATGGTTCTAATTGTCTCTTGGTTTTCATTGATTTTCCGCTGCGAGTTGGTTCATCTCCAACCCTACCTCGAGACCCAACAGTGGTATCAGAGCCGTGCTACCTTCGGGATTCACAAGACGGTGTTCAAAGTTTCGGTTTTGCTTGAAAGTTTCGTTTTTGGCATGTTGTTTTGCTAAATTGTTTGATAACATGTTTTAAATTATTGTTTATGGATTTAATACATGTAAAATGAATTTTTGAAAATTATTTCAAATCTGGAAATTTTGAAAAAAAAAATTTGATTTTTCGGGTCTCGGGAGCGGGACTCTCGGGGAGCCGAAACCGGGACCGAACGGGGCTCCGTTGGACGGAGCTAGGCCAAGCATGACCATTGGATGGTTGATATGCCAAGGCTAAACCGTTTTGTTAGTTATGACGAGTTTGGAACCGTCATGATGAACTCGAAGATCAAATGTTCAAAAGTTTCATTTTTGAACGTTTTCGATAAACCGAGCATCAAAAAAATTTCGAAACTTGGCTATTAATTAAAACCGGAAAATCACATGATGTTTGATAACATGCTTGTTTGATAACACGATGTGTGATGTGATGTTGGCATGGTGTACATAATAGCCCCGAGCTCGATTTAATTATTTATCGCTTTTCACGGCCTGCGAGCCGTTAGAGTTAGCGTGTAATTATTCTTTCAAGGTGTGGTCGTCGAACCACTTGTTTGTAATATTTATTTATTCCCGACCTGCGAGTCGTGTATTAAATTGTAATACTTTACTCAAGACGAAGAAAGGGCGAAAAGGTCATTTGGTGGCTTTTCGGGTGTTGGCATCGGCTTGGAGTCGGTGGAGCTCAAGAAGCTAGTGGGAGTTAGTTTAAGGGGCTATTATGTGCACATTTATCGCTTTATGCTTGTTTTAGTTTATGCATGATTAATTCTATGTGTTTTAGAATTGCATGCTTAACTTTATTTACCGAGCATATCACCTCACATGCAAAGATAAAATTGGAATTTTAATCCTTGTGTGTGAACCCTTAGAACCGTCATTGCATTGGATGTAGTTGACGGGTTCAAAGGAAGAATTACATTGGATGTAATTTGAGGCATCATTGCATTTGGAATGTAGTTGATGTGCTCATCGCATCTAGGATGTGCCAAAGTTTTGAACACAACTGGACAAGTAAAAGCGGGTCATGTCCGATACCTCCCAATCATCAACACCTTACTACCTCCCCGTCCTATGGGTGTCGTGCGCATTAGCGGAGCATCCATGGGGAAGCGGGGTAGTAGGTTTGGACGACATATGTGGGTGTCGTGCACATTAGCGGAGCACCTACATAGTGACGGGCCATAGTTGAAAATTGGTGGACCCGACTACGATTCTCAGCCTGAGGTTGAGCTAGGGTAACAGATAGGGTAAGTCGTGTACATAAGTATATACCCTAGCCAAGAGTCACATTGGATGTGATTGGATGGAGTCCTACCTACATAGCTCGATTAAGTGGTGAGCATTAGTTCAGCTTAATCGAGTGAATCAAGGATCTTGGTTTCAGATTCTAAAGGTTTAGAATTGATTGTTGGTGTTTAAGCTTGATCTTCATAAAATTTATTCAGTTTACTGATTGAATTTTATTTGTTGTAGATCAAATGGCAAATTCAGCGAACATTAATAGTTTGTCATTAAAAACCATTCTTGACAGGGTCAAGCTAAATGGGACAAACTATTTGGACTGGTACAGAATTTTGAGGATAGTCCTCAAGTCTGAACGCAAAGAATATGTCCTTGACAAGGTTGTCTCTAAGACCATATCAGAGTTACATGAAGTGTCATCAGCTGCTGAGAAGAATATCTCAGGGATCTGGGATCCAAGGATATTCTGATGGTCAACAAGGGAATTGGAAGTGGCAAGGGCTGGGCCCATGCGCACTTGGCAGGAAAGATGAGACACCTGAGAATGTCTGCTTCTACTGCCAACAGCCTGGTCATTGGAACCGGGATTACAGGAAGTTCACGGCTGATCTGAAGAAGGGCAGTGGGACTGCGCCTTCATCAAATAGCCTGGATGATCTGAAGAAGGGCAGTAGGACTGCGCCTTCATCAGGAAACCTGGATGATCTAAGGAAGGGCGGTGGGATCGTGCCTTCATTCAGTATTAACTCTATAGAGCTACATCTCTCTACTTCCAAAGATTCATGGGTATTAGATACTATGACTGAATCTCACACATGCACTAATATATGGTGGCTGAAAGTA
Source organism: Erodium maritimum (assembly GCA_963921825.1). Lineage (NCBI taxonomy): Eukaryota > Viridiplantae > Streptophyta > Magnoliopsida > Geraniales > Geraniaceae > Erodium > Erodium maritimum. Next base: position 50,112,539 of record OY997595.1, on the reverse strand, counting down.
GGAGAGATTTGGAAAGCACGAAATGGACCTCAGAGTTGTGGCAACTGCTGTAGGATCCATGAGTCTTGCTTTGCCAAGAGGCCTTGTCTTAGTATTGTATAATGAATACTGCATACCTACTTTTAGTAGGAATATTATATCTGTATCCGTGTTTGACAAGGAAGGATATAATGTTAATATTGGAAATGGAGTTTTCAATGTTCTATGCAATGATATGTTTTATACCAGTACTGACATGGTTGGAGGATTGTACATATTAGATATGGGTAACAATGCCTCAAGTTCTATATATTCCGTTAATACCAAGAGGTCTAAATCCAACGATTTAAACCTAACTCTGTTATGGTACTGTCATTTGGGTCGCATAAATAAGAAGCGCCTATTAGCACTTCAGAAGTGCGGGCTTTCAGGTTCATTCGAATTCCATTCGATCGATAGGTGCAAGGTTTGTTGGATGGGCAAAATGACTAAAGTGCCCTTTATCGATCGCGATGAAAGGGCGGGTGAATTATTGGGGCTGATACACTCGAATGTGTGTAGACCAATAAGTTCACTTGCCAGGAGGGGTTTTAGCTACTTTATCACATTTACTGATGATTACAGTAAATATGGTTATGTCTATTCGGTGAGACATAAGTCTGAAGCTTTTGATAAATTCAAAGAGTTTAAGACTATAGTAGAAAACCAGCTCGACAAAGGTATTAAGGCACTTCGATTGGATCGAGGTGGAAAATACTTGACCACAGAGTTATTAGATCATCTAAAAGAGAATGGGGTCCTTTTGGAATGGACTCCTCCTAGGTCACTGTAGTTGAAAGGTGTAGCCAAACGGAGAAATCGGACATTGTTAGACAATGGTCTGTTCCATGATTAGTTGGACTGATCTCCCAATCTCTTTTAGGGGTTTTGCTCTAGAGACGACCGCATTCATAGTGAATCGGGCTTCGACGAATGGTGTGGAAGGGACACTATTTTAAAAATGGTACGGGATGATGCCCGCTTTGTCCTTCCTAAAGATTTGTGGTTGCGAGGCTTATGTGAAGCATTTGGTTTCGACTAAGCTCGAACCAAGATCTGAGATATGCACCTTCGTGTGGTATCCCAAAGCAACAAGGGGATACTATTTCTACAATCCCAGTGAGAACATGGTGTTCGTCGCTGGGGGTGGGGTCTTTATGGAAAAGAAGTTTTGTTTCCAAAGACGTCATTGGGAGGACTGTGCATCTCGAAGAAATTCAGGATGGTACAGATCTGTCTAAACCAATTGGCAACCCAGTAGAAAGGAGCCAGAGATTGTCGTAGAGTAAGAACCAATTCCTGTTACAATTCCGGAAGGTCCAAGACGATTTGAAAGGATCAATCTTCCACCTCCAAGATATGGTATCCGGAGGTGACAATGAAGTCATGGTGGATCACGATGATCCAGCCACCTTTCAGGAAGTCGTGGATGGGCCCAACTCCGAGTTATGGCTGGGAGCCATGAGGGAGGAAATGCAATCCATGTCGGACAACCGAGTCTGGGAACCGGTTGATCCCATCAATGGTGTGAGGACCATAGGATGCAAATGGATCTTCAAGGTGAAGATGGACATGGACGGCAACCCTCTGACCTACAAAGCTCAACTGGTGGCGAAAGGTTATAGGCAGATCCAATGGATTGACTATGAGGAAACCTTCTCCTTAGTTGCTATGGTCAAAATCAATCCAAATTCTTCTTGACATAATTACGTATCATAATTACGAGATATGGAAAGTGGATGTCAAAACCGCTTTCCTAAATGGAAATTTGACTGAGTACGTTTGTATGTCTCGGCCCAAAGGTTTTGACGATCCGAAGAATAAAGGAAAGATTTATAAGTTGTTGAAATCCATTTATGGATTGAAACGAACTTCTCGGAGTTGGATCCTTCGTTTTGATGAAGCTGTAATTGGATTTGGCTTAATCAAGAACGAGGATGAATCTTGCATTTATAAGAAGGCTAGTGGGAGCAATATTACCTTTCTGGTTCTCATTGAAACGACATCCCAACCTTGCACGAGACTAAACTTTGTTGAGGAAGTGTTTTTCAATAAAGGACTTAGGCGATGCTTCTCATATCTTAAAGATTAAGATATGTAGAGATCGCACCAAGAGGGTCTTGGATTTAAGTCAGGGAACCTATGTGAACAAGGCATTGAGTAGGTTCTTAATGCTCGATTCAAAGAAAGGACTCTTACCCACTAGTCATGTCATTCATCTCAGCAAGACTCAGTGTCCTAAGACACCTGATGAGCTGAAAAGGATGATGAGAATCTTATGCGCCTGGGGGCAGGATCGATCATATATGCCATGACATGTATGAGACCAGACGTCTCGTAAGCCTTATGTTGTACCAGTAGACATCATTCTAACCCAGGGGAAAGATGATGTTGAACTAGTCGTCGAAGGATGAGTAGACGCTAGTTTTCCAAGACAAATCCAGATGACTTTAGAAGTCAATCAGGATATGTGTTTACGCTGAATGGCAGAGCTTTAGCTGGGAAAGCGTAAAGCAAGATACCATTGCCGAATCTACGACAGAGGCCAAGTACATGGATGCTGCAGAGGCAGCTAAGGAGGCTATGTGGATTTGGAAATTCATGGCAGGGCTGGGTGTAATTAAAAACCCATCCAGTCCGGTGAATCCATTTTGCGACAACACAAGGGCCATTGCGCAAGCTAAAAGCCTAGATCGCATAACAAATCCAAACATGTACTGCGGCGTATCCACCTCATCAGATAAATACTGAACTGAGGTGAAGTGAAGATAACCGATATTGCAACAGATGATAACATAGCCAACCCTTTGACTAAGGCAGTGTCACTGCCTGAACATGTTAGACATGTAAAGTCCATGGGGACATATTGGAGTTTAGATTGGAACTAGGGCAAGTGGGAGATTGTTAGTCATAGTGCCCGTAGTTCAATCCTAAATGTGCAAATGTATATATCATCGTTAGCAATAAAATTAAAGCGGCTTTATATTACTTATGTGTTGGAGTAATATATCGATGTGTGCTCTGATCTATGCCCACCATGCGAATAGAACCATAGATCGAGATAGATCACACTCGATGGGTCCCTAGTCAACAAAGCTTCACTAGAAGCGACTAGTATGAAAGATGGCTCTTTATGTCTTACGTTCTTTTAGTCATTGGAATGGGATTCCGGAGTCTGATCATAGATATCATGTGGGACATGATATTGGACGACCCGCCCTGAATATGTGCCATAGATTAAGTCATGAACATATTCAGTGTTGTAGCTTGTCATGTATCCTTAGACCAAGGAGTCTTTGTGATCGCTATGTAGTCAACAACTGAGTTTGACCTGAGCCTAACGTTGTCCGTAACAGGGCTTCCATAACGGCCAGGATTGGCTTGGGGACGGGCTACATGAGTGACACGAAAGACGGCTAAGGGATTTATCCCTCATACTAAGGTATGGGAAAGATATCGGTTCTCGGCCACTTGATCGAGAGTGACTAGAAGAATAGCATGGCCATGCACATGATACTGGGTATCATATCTTCAGTCATCTCACATATCAAGGAACGGTGATTGAGAATAATAAGGATGACGGCTCTATGCCTTATCTCAATCAGGATATCGGAGATAAAAGGATAATGACAGGGACGACGGAAAGGTTAGAATCGACAGGGTCGATTCGTTATGTAGTGTCAGGCAATACTAAAGTCTCGTTAGTTGCCACTTAAATAGGATCAAGTAAAATGGGATTTTACGTTGATCTATTGACATGCATAAACCTAAGGGTCACACCGGGGGATGAAACTCATTGACACATTTATGGAGAATGCCCAAAAGGGGGTTGTCTCGGGACATGACCAAAACTGGGTTTTGGGTCATGTGCCCGTAAGTGAATAGGACTTCACAGATCGAGACAAGGCTTGGAGTCTTGGGATTGATCGCGTCGGATAATGTTGGACATTTCCGGTATGGAAGGCATGGAGGCGATGAGCGAATCACGGGACCTCGTTGGAAATGGCCACGGGCCATGTTCCAAGAGGCCCATGAAAGGCCCATGCAACCAAGGCCCATGGAACTAATTAATCAAGTCTTGATTAATTAGTACTAAGTAAGCAAGACAAGGATTAAGGTGTTGGTGATTCACCACCTAACCCAATCTTGTCTTGCCATACTTAGTCCTATTTACACCTTACTTGACACCATACTTGTCCCATGCCTTTAGTTGGACAAGTATGGGTTTTGTTATGTTTAAGTCATCTTTTTTCAACATAACAAACACAAGACAAGAATAGGAAACACATTTTCTCTCCCTCTTCCATGGCCATTTCGGGTTTGGCTAGTTTCCTCCTCCATTTTTGTGTTCTTGAGTCCTCAAAGAGAAGAACTACGTGGCTTTGATTCCCATGTCGATACGTAGGCGTCTTGGAGAATCAAGCCAATCATTCGTTAACCGGTGTTCTTGTTTTGGTAAGAACTAGTGCTGAATTTTTCTCTTGTTAATCCATTCTTTGTTAGTTGTTTCATGGTTCTAATTGTCTCTTGGTTTTCATTGATTTTCCGCTGCGAGTTGGTTCATCTCCAACCCTACCTCGAGACCCAACACGGTCCGATATGTTTATTATGTCGTTTCACCCCGATGCTACGTGTGCCGGGAAGACATTTAGACCGATGAGTATTCCGGTATGAGTTATTTGCTTCACCCCGATGCTGTGTGTTCCGGGAAGACATCTAGACCGAGGGGTATTCCGGTATGATGTATTCGTTTCACCCCGATGTTGTGTGTTCCGGGAAGATATCTAGGCCGATGTGCGTTCCAGTACGATATGTTGAGTTCGTGTGTGGATCAGAGACTTGTGGTTTAATTCTTTTATATTTTGGTACTCGTTTGTTTCTATTCGTGAACAAGTTGTATTCCTGTTGATCTCTATTTGTGTTGTCTTTTAGTAAATGTTCAAATCGAGAATTTTGGTGACTAATCGACAGTCCTTTTCCCTTTACTACTTTTTCCTACTGAGCGTAAGCTCACCCCCCCCCCCCCCCCCCCTCTATTTTACAGTTTTACAGGTTTCGATCACGAGTCGTTTTAGAGGACGTCACAGAGCTCGGGAGCTCATTGAGAGTCTGGGGTTTACTTAGTAGTGGCATACTCCTTTTTGTATCGAACCCTGTTTATTTATTCGGATTGAGCATCCGACTCGTGGTATTTTATTGTGTTTTGGAACTAACTTTCGGATTTATATTTCGTTAATTTTCTTTTATTATTATTGTTTTATTTATTTCAGCTCACGTCTCGAGTCCGGTCAAAACCGGATTTGGGGCGTGACAGAGTCCATGGATCTTTCCACCGTAGATGCACATGATCTTGAGATTGTATTTGTTGGTCCTCTTAAGACTATATGTTGAGGCGGATCTTGCGCGAGTTAGGAGATGAGTCGTACAATTAAGGGTACAAAGGGTGGGGATTAAACTATTAGAGGTGAGTGTGATGAGAAAATGGAGGATTTGATTAGGGTTGAACGGTTGAGGAGTAAGCCATCCAAAATGACGATGGATAAGTAGTGATTAGTAGAGTTGGTTTGTTTTTTTTCGGGAAGAAGATGATGATAGTGGTACACTGCTTCAATCAAATGAGGGATAAATTAGGTTTTAGGTTCATATATATGTGAGATTAGTTTATACAGATAAATTTTATTGATTGTCGTAAAGGACGATAAGAACACCGATATGATAGAAAATAAAAGGGTGAGACAAAGTCTGAACCCATATTTTCCAAACGCTAACCCTATATCTAGTAGATCGGGCTATTTCAGGGACAAATATTGCGAGACAATCCCTACGATGGTGGTTGTTCAGCTACAATATACAGTAGTCATTTCCTAACTCGATATAAAAATTCCCGTGGTAATTGATGTGGGGCTATTGAGGGGATAACAGGCGTCCAAGGAGCACACCAAGAAATAGGAGAACCAGGATATCGGGCTTTCACTGACCCTGATAGGGCGAGGCGTGCATCCCCACACATACCTCGTTTCTTGATGGCCTACTCATTGTCCCTTACGAGGGTGCTTCGCAGACCTTGCCTTGGTGTTCTCTAGAGTAGTAGGTTCCTTTTCCGGACTAGGGGCATCCAACCCCCCTCCGAGATTTGTTAGTTCTCTTATCTAGTGGGTGGGGATGAGACGACCTTTTATGGAGGCCTTGAGTGATCAGGTGCGCTATAATCCCAATGTCGGACCTTGGATCGGGTCTTCAAGGATCTCGGGTGATCAGAAAGAGACGATGTTGGTTGCGACGAAGGAGGCAGAGGTGGCGACAAAAGAGGCAGAAGCGATGGCTCTAGTGGATTCCTTTAGGGATCTCAGCGGACCCATAAGCTCACGGCGAAGGCGACAGAGGCGACGACGATGCTCGATCACGAGTGTTGGTGGGAGAATGGAACACCTTGGATCCTTTTTCTCGGCCAGTCTGAGAGGGGATATAGAGTATAGTCGTTTCCCGTGAAGGAGGAGGAGGAGATGGAGGTGGTGGTGGTGGAGGAGTAATAGTAGGTGGATGGGATGATTCTGGTGAAGGTGAGCGACGATTTTGTCGTGAGGAACTAGGGCTGGCTGTAGAGAGAGCTATGAACACTACCAATAAATTGAGGTCGAGGTGGTAGAAAGGATGGAAGGGTCTGCTACGATGATGGTGTTGACGTATAAGACGATACTCGAAAAAATAAATTCTATGATCGGAGAGATTGACTAGAACCGACTTTACAAAACATCATGAAAATTTTAAAACATACAAAGTGTTTGAGTGCATGACCAACACAGAAGGCAATATAAGATATTTAACTCTTATTCGTAAATACTTCCTCACATGAACTAGCTATTCAGCCTAATATATCAAGAACAACAACTCATCGGATCTTTATTTGGGCTAACACCCTGATTTCTTTATATTTTAAATTTCTTTATTTTAAATATTCGAAGGTGCCTGGTATGGTCGTCAACGGTGGCTATTGCGGTCATCGGGGTTGGCAATCTGACGGCTCTATTGTAGAGAAATGCAGGGGGTTCTTTTTTCGTTATTTTTTAAAGGTTTTGGTTTGGGTCTAAGCCCAATGGTTTGTTAGGCCCAATAGTTGCTTGGGTGGCCGAATCTTTTGGTCATCCTAGGTTTTTTTGTGGCCTCATTGAGCCAAATAACTGCAATTATTGCAGTTTTGGTGTGCACTAGTTGCACTTTTGGTGTTCCCGTTATGTGGCACGGATCGGTGTGCATGTTATTGTACTTTTAACGTGCACATTGTTTGCAAGTTATAGGACGCCTTGTATTTACGTTCTGGTTTTGGTAGGGAGTCAGCAATATTATATGCTACTTAGTTTGGAGTCTGTAATATTTATCGTTCGTTTGTGCGCTTTTATTAGATTATACGTATGTCACTTTGACTGATATATAAAATTGAAGCCTCCTGTTCTTCTTCAAAACAAAATATTCAACAAATTTGACGGATATTCTTTTTTTTTGAAACGGATAATGAGGTATTGTATTACTGTAGAACAACAACTTTACAGGGTAGGACATAACTGTCCAGGATTCCAGATATGTGTCCCGACCGTCCGTAGCCCGTTAGGCGCTCATGGATCCATAAAGATAGTCTGCTTTGACTCGCAGATCCGAACTCAGGAGTTCCTCGTACCAGCATTTCAAAAAAATAATACGCCAAATCCCTAATCCTAACTAGCCAAAAATTTATTCGACCTAATACAGAAATGTAAACTGGAGAATGAGCCTTTAATGCGGATTTCCCGAGACCCCCGACTGTAGTAGTTCCGATTATGTGGATATAGGCCCCAAACGGCCCAACCCACCCCGCAGTGGAGTTCATTCACTCTTCGAGGGGCTATACCCCCCGGTCGCAGTACTTGGACCTGATCCAGACTGATGGCTCCCTTGTGCTCCTGTGTGCCCGACTCTCCATCATGTGCTCCTGCTCCTTTTCTTGTCTTGGCCTTCCGTGGTCGGGCACCAATTCCAGGGTTGTACCTCAATATACCTCGACGAACCAATGGCATCTCCCCCTGAGTGTATCGATTCACCGGAGGCCTAGGACGACCAAATATCCCCGGTGCAGGAGAGCCTTCCATCGGGGCAATCACCATCACCGTCCTGGATCTCGGGGGTTTCGGGCCATGCCGTCTGGCCGACGACATTGATGGTACAGAAACCCTAGGAGGGAACAGACGAACCGTAGGGTCTGCAGGCCTCATTGGGGGCGGCGGCGGTCGTGTTGCGGGGCTCTAGTGGAGACACCACCATGCTTGGCCCGTGACCAGCTCGGTCCGGCGGAGGGTTGAATATCCACAACGGAGGATAGCCGCTCCGGTATGGCTTGAACTAGCGCCATGCCGGTTCTGGGCATCGACGCCTTAATTGGCCACCAGGTGCAGTATGTGGAAACGGGCCGAGATGCTGCTCAACAACGGGTTCGTGACGCAACCCCCACCGGCCAAACACCGACGACCCGTTGAGGCTGGCAGATCAAGTGATCGGGGGGAAGATGACGACACGACCATGAGGGCTGCTGTACCCGTCCTTGCATGAACCAGGTGCGTCAGCGTTGAGGCATGGCTTGTGGCTGCGTGACCGAGCCGGGGGGGGGGGGGGGGGGGGGGAGAACCGTTATCCGGTGAGGAGCCGCCAGCGACGGCAAAACCTTTATGGGGTTAGGGTTATGAGCGGCGGTGTGACAGCGATGAAAAGGAGGAGACATGACACGGTCCCGAGACGCTGGAGAGGCGATGATAGACCGGAGAAGACATAAAAAAACCGACGTCGATCTACTAGGAGCGGCGATGGTGATTGTGACCCCGAGGGGTTATGGGGGAACCCTAAGGTTTCCAGAGCGCTAGGTGAATCTGGTTTCCGTTGACAGATACTCTTTTTTTTTAAACGCGTTGACATATACTATTTTTTTTGAAACGGGAACTAGATATTATATTAAATGTAACATATTAATCTTACAGGGCAGGACATAACATCCCAGATTCCATATTTGTGTCCCAACCGGCCGTAGCCCGTCAGGCGCTCATGAATCCATAATGGTAGTCTGCTTTGCCTCGCAGATCCGAACACAAGAAATTCTTGATCCAACGTTTCAAATAAATAAATATCCCAAAACCTAGTCCTATCTAGCCAAAACTTTATTCGACCTTTAACAGGAAACACAATAAGTAACTTAGACATTAATGCGGATTCCCCGAGACCTCCCGTATGCAGTTGTCTCGGGTTTGTAGGTATAGTCCCTACCCCCGCTTTGGGGATTCATTAGTCCCTTGAGGGGCTACACCCCCCCGGAGTCACATCCTGATCCTAAGCCTTTCCGGAGGTCTCTAGGGACTCCATCTCTTCAGCAGGCTCTTCTGTCCCCTTCATTTTCTTGGTCTTTCGAGGACGGGGGCCAATGTCCGGATTGTATCGCAGTATTCCTCGACGAACCAGCGGCATCTCCCCTTGAGTGTATCGGTTCACAGGGGGCCTAGGTCGACCGGGGGGCATTGGTGCAGGAGAGTCCTCCCTCGGGGCGGCCATCGTCGCCGGTCTAGCTGTCTGGGGCTTCGGAGTGAACCGCCTGGGTGACTGCCTTAACGGCCCCGGTGCTCGAGGTGGCCCACCTCGACCCCTAGGGTTTTCAGACCATCTAGGGTTTATGTGCCTTCTATATGACGCCACCGGCCGAGTTGGATGAATCGGTGACGGTGCCACCATGCTCGGGCCTAGGAGAGAGCGCTCGTGCAGTTGGGACGGTATCACCCAAGACCAAGACGCGCCTCGATTGGTCTCTGCTGGGTCCCACGCCTCTCCCGACCAGCGAAGCCCTTCACGGTAGCCCACCTCCAGTCGGTGGTGCAATGCCCGGTTATCGACAATCCCGGGGGGCCAGAACGGCCACGGGGGCCTGTGCACCCTCCCTTGCATGGGCCAGTCGCCTTCTCGGTGCATGCCCAATGCCCAAGTGGTTGGGTCGTGGGGCGGGGACGTGCCCCGGTGTGGAAACAACGGCAGCCGCGGTACCAATCCCCGAAGGAGAAGGCTCTCCTCGCCATGACGGTGGTGCGGCGTCGGGAACTGAGGAGGAGACGGACACATGTGATGCATCGTTGGGAATTGAGAAGAAGACGAACGCGATGGTTGCTAGACGACGATCGTAGGGCGGTGGGCGTGAGCGGCCTATTCGTGGCGGACGACGGCACAAGGAGAAGAGCGGCAGCGCACAACCCTAGATAGGGTATGGGGGAGCACCTCGGTTGCTTAGGTATAAGGAACTTTTTACTAAAGAACTTACTTGTCCATATTTAGTTGAAGTGCACTACCATAAAAAAATAGTTGACAGATACTCTTAATCATCGATTTGACATAAAAAAAAGTTTATTTAGAAAGAAAAATAATTATGAATGGTCCCACTTCCACGCCAAGACAAAGTTAAATAGAAAAATCTTGATAACAATTAACAAATAAGTAAAGAAAAAAAAAAGTGGTTATGAATAGCATGATCGAAAGGGAAAGTCCACTAGCAAATAAAATACAAATCCCTATGAACCCATCAGTAATGATTACACATAAAAAGTATTATATACGACGTCGTCTTCTTCGCTCCCTCACATTTGACTCCGTCTCGACTGGCGGAATATTAACCGCCACGACTTAATCAAAGAAGAGTCAACAGACGGCCACCTAACCCCCGTTAAACGGAGGCCTCACGAATTCGGTCACTTTAACTTTCCTCGTTATTGTCGTAACGGATAAGAAACGTGATAGCGACCTTGCCGTCTGGAGCCGGTGTATCACACGTCATTGTACACGTGTCAGATTACAATTGGATTCTTGTTTCCATGCCGTGACCGACTTGCCTTCGTCTCTCCTATAAATCACGACTCTATCCCTACCTCTTCTTCATCTGATTCTCTCTTGCGAAGCGAAAAAATCTACAATCAATCTCTCAACGTGAGTCTCTTCGCCCTTTCTGTTTGGTTCTCTAGGAATTGCCTGTGAAAATTAGGTTTTATTCTGTTTTGAGAAGGAATTGACATCTAATATTCTGATTTTTGTTTTCAAATTTTGAATCGTTATTGTTCGTGCGACTCCAATTTCCTCTTGAATTGGTGTTTTAATTTGGTAGATCTGAGTCTGACATAGTTTTTACGTACGCAGATGCAAATCTTCGTCAAGACTCTGACCGGTAAGACCATCACTCTCGAGGTCGAGAGTTCCGACACCATCGACAACGTCAAGGCTAAGATCCAGGACAAGGAGGGTATTCCTCCAGACCAGCAGAGGCTCATCTTTGCCGGAAAACAGCTCGAGGACGGCCGGACCCTTGCCGACTACAACATCCAGAAGGAGTCGACCCTCCACCTTGTCCTCCGTCTCCGTGGTGGCATGCAGATCTTCGTCAAGACTTTGACCGGAAAGACCATAACCTTGGAGGTCGAGAGCTCCGACACCATTGACAACGTCAAGGCCAAGATCCAGGACAAGGAAGGAATTCCTCCGGACCAGCAGAGGCTTATCTTTGCCGGGAAGCAGCTCGAGGACGGTCGTACCCTTGCCGACTACAACATCCAGAAGGAGTCAACCCTCCACCTTGTCCTCCGTCTCCGTGGTGGCATGCAGATCTTCGTCAAGACCCTCACCGGGAAGACCATCACTTTGGAGGTGGAGAGCTCTGACACCATTGACAACGTCAAGGCCAAGATCCAGGACAAGGAGGGGATTCCCCCGGACCAGCAGAGGCTGATCTTCGCCGGCAAGCAGCTGGAGGATGGCAGGACCCTTGCTGATTACAACATTCAGAAGGAGTCAACCCTTCACCTTGTCCTTCGTCTCCGCGGTGGTATGCAGATCTTTGTGAAGACCCTCACCGGGAAGACCATCACCCTGGAGGTTGAGAGCTCTGACACCATTGACAATGTCAAGGCAAAGATACAGGACAAGGAAGGCATCCCCCCAGATCAGCAGAGGTTGATATTTGCTGGAAAGCAGCTTGAGGATGGAAGGACTCTGGCTGATTACAACATCCAGAAGGAGTCCACCCTTCACCTTGTCCTGCGTCTCCGTGGTGGTTTCTGAGGAGTTGCTCCTGTTTCATGCGCTTCAGTATTATGCTATGAAAACCTGGTTGGCCCTGTTGTGGCTTTTTGAATAAATTGTTATGATGTGCTCTGGATTATCAGTCAATGAAGTATGGTTCTTTGTTCAATTGCCTCTCTTTGTTCACTGTTTTCTTATGAATGCTTTTATTTTTAAATTTATATCGTGAGGTAGTACATTATATTTTTGGGTAATTGGTGATAATTGAAGCATTGCATGTTTTTACCTTGAATTAGTATTCTTAGGTGGTGTGGATTTTTGAACTCTGCCCAAGTTCATATTTGTAGTTACAACATTGAGTCTAATTGGCCTTTTTCATCACAGATATTCTGTATGTTTGATTATAGTTATGTTCTGGTTATGAATTCTTGTTGGATAAACTGTGGCACTGTTGAGGTCCTGTGAGGACTTTTGTTCAACTCTTTCATGAATGCTCTACTTTTTCATTCTCTTGAGTGGAGGTTGTGGTCCATCACAATGATCAGCATCTTGAGATATTTTAGCTATCAAACCTTTCTCTTTAAAATTGTGTGTTGGCTTCTCATAGAGTGGCCTCTTTCAAGTTCTTTTTCTATGGGATGGTCCACCAATTCTGATAGAATTCATGAGAGAATGGCTGATAGGATTCATTTGAATGCCTCCTTACTCAGCAGCCAATGAGCCCTCCAAATCTGCCGGATTTCAGGTTAGTCTCTGATAATTGTTAAAGAAATGCAAGGATTATGAGCCATCCCTCTTGATCCTGAAGCTATAATTACAGTTATATATTTAGGGATTTCTTACCTGGGTTTTGGCTGTAGCTGGAAAATCAATGGTCTAGAGTATTTCTCTCCTGTCCACTACAAAACAAAGAAAGCAGAGGCCGACTCCAATCACAACAAAACTTCTCTTTTTCACCCCATTCCCTTTCGGAGCCGTTGCTCATATTCAGGTACTTCTCTTTATGATTTCTATTGGTATTTCAGATACTTCTCGTTTCTGAGCCTTTGGGGATATATATGTAAGAAATTTCATTATTTCATCCTCTGCATAGTTTTGTTCATATATTTATAACCCGTCAATGAGTCAAGCATGACTGTATTTCCTGGACTGAAGCTTTGACGCTGATATGAAAACCAACAAGAGATTGAGAAAAATTCATCAAATTGGGTTTTTCATTCTATATGTTTTTTTTTCTACATTCGAATATTGGATATGATTTAGCGGAAATCTTGTTCTGAACTTTGGAGAACTTGAAACTTACTCCCTTTTATTATTTTTGTTTTATTGTGGATTATGTTTTCAACATGTATGTGCTTGCCGTATGCGGTATGGATTATTCTTGAGTTTAATAGTTTAAAACACAGGATGCAATGTGCCTGATAGATTTGAGATGACAATCTGGTTTGCTGGAGCCTTAATTATGTAAAAACTTTGCCAGTTGATGTTAAAATCCTTGTCAGGGAGCCTAAATAAACATCCCTTTTCCCTTTCTATCTTTATCTTAGGTTAACATCTAACAAATGATTAATTTTCTCATGGCTAACTTTTGGTGTTGGTCATATTTCTCAGAACATAACTAATGACTCTTTCCATGCATGCAAAACTTGAAATTGTCCCTTCAATAGACCATGTTAAGAAGCTGGAAGGGGCCAGTTCATGCTAAGGAAGTGGGAAAACAAAAAGAGAAAGATCTGATATGGGATCCAGCTTTCTTGTTGGAAATGATACTTGAAAAAGAAAACAAATTGTTCTTTGAACGCGTATCATTTGCAATAAAGAAAACAAATTGTTCACTTGAAAAAGAGAAGTCTACCTTTGATGATTGACACCAGGTTGAACCACCCAGATGCTCAATGGTGCCTTATTTTAGTTCTAACTATATTTTTTGGTAGCATGTGCTGTCTAGTTTAGAATATGAATGATCATAGTAAAAACTCTTCCCTACTAATCTGTGTACACCTGGCCTTGATCCATTCTGCATATGGAATGCAAACTATGTTTTTAAGTGTTTTACTCTCCTTGTTATGATCCAGACCTTCAACAATTAACACATTCTCTGGAATACTTGCATGTGTTGACTTTGAAGTCAAGTTGCGTAATAAACTCAATCATTACAGTCCTGCAAAAAACTATTTTAGATTGAAAATGCTCAGTGCCTGAGCTTTCTGCATTTTTGGTTCTCCCTGTTGGTGGGTTGATCTGGAATTCTTTTTGTATTGCTTCTGGGTTTGCTTCTTCCTCTAAGAAGTTTTGTTAAATTGCTGAGAAACAAAGACTTGTGATCGAAAATACTGGAGGAAAAAAGAAGAGCCCATCTTATGGTTTCTGGATGGTAGCTTTATTCTTGTCTTATCCGACCGAGTGCATTACATACATACAGTGTCTGGGATTCATGCATATCTATAAGTTCTTGGCGTTAGATGCTTTGCTATACATGGCATTCTTCAAAGTTATTAATGGTGAGAGATGATCATATTTTCCATCTTAATGCAGGTGTCAGAATTTAACATTTAACTGTTAACTCTTGTTCAAATTTGAGTGGTGAGGTTCATGTCTGAACTGGACATTCAGATTCCTACTGCCTCCGGTATGTGTTACTGCACCAGATTTGATAATGTTAAGAAAAAGGGGATTAAGAGAATAATGGTTGAAATGTAATGTATTCAGATCCATTCAGTGATGCAAAGGGTGAGGATTCAGGTGCTGGGACAAAGGATTATGTGCACATACGCATACAGCAGCGAAATGGGAGGAAGAGTTTGACGACTGTGCAGGGGTTGAAGAAGGAATTCAGTTACAGTAAGATACTCAAGGATCTTAAGAAAGAGTTCTGCTGCAATGGTACAGTGGTCCAGGACGCCGAATTGGGCCAGGTCACTAACCATTCTCAACTTCACTGCATATGTACTTTTGGTTACATGTTCATGTTAAAACACACCTACACTACACTACACTACACAGGTTATTCAACTTCAAGGTGATCAGCGCAAGAATGTTTCCAACTTCCTCGTCCAGGTATATATCTATCCATATCTTATACTATCCTCCTGCATACTAAGCTCTTCCTCTTGGGTTGATTCAACGGGGATGTCATTGGCAGGCTGGCATTGTGAAGAAGGAGTACATCAAATTCATGGTTTTTGATCTCTATCCTGCTTGGTATATATGTAACTCTTGGACATAGCCTTACTAATTCCATGTATTATAGCCACAGTCCATTCTCAAGTTTTAATAGCTCTGTGACTTGTACATCATTTATCAAAAAAAAAAAAAATAGCTCTGTGACTTGTACTATTGTAATGTCATCATATTTACACCATCACCATGTCTTATTACTGTTATTATAAGCTATGGTATAAAGTCGTTTCTTTTCTTAATTTGGTCATTTCTTGTTAGTTGTATTTGTAGTAACCAGTGGAGTGGTTCAAGGACGAAATGGATAAGTTCCAAATCACAAGGCATGTGTTTTGTGTGCAGTATTGTTTTGTTGAAATGGAAAAGTTCCAAATCACAAGCCAATTTCAGATTTAAGTTGGGTGCATTACAGAAGCCTTCATGTAATGGGGTTTGGGACCAATACTGAATAATGGCTTTGCAGATCATAGGATAGAGAGATCCTTTTTGTTGTTGTTGTGGAAGTGAAAGGGACATTTTACCAATGAGCTACCGACTCATTTGGCCCATGCACTACTATTCTTGTCTTTTCGACAACCTGTTCCTTAGTATCACATTCACCCTTATACACAACTAATTTCACTCTCATGATTTGAAAACTAACTGCTTCTAAACCATTCATGAAAAGAAATAGTCGAAGATGAGCAGAAACCTAGAAGAAGAAAGCCAAGCTCTTTCCTTACCTAGTAAGTAACGCTTAATCGGATCCGAAGATGCTTTGGTCGGCCAAAAAGGCAGATTGATGCCCAACCACGGAAGGAAGTCTCTTGTAATAAGGCAACTCCTTTTTCTCCATATAAAATGCCCAACTTTGCTTACAAACACAGCGGTCTGGATTCTAGCACACGAGTATGATATTGTAATTACTCAATTGCCCTCTCCTAGTATCTGTACTCTGTAAACTCCTAGGGGTAGATGAGTAAAAGCGATGGAGAGAGCTTCCCACTATATACGTGGAGTGGAGGGCAGAACAGAGCAGAGCAGAGCAGAAATGGAAGCACAAGTTGAGGTGGTGGGGAGGGCATTCGTGGATCACTACTACCACCTCTTTGACAAGGACAGGGCGTCTCTGTCGTCACTGTACCAGCCTGCTTCGATGATGACCTTCGAGGGGCAGAAGGTGCAAGGGGTTGATGCCATCTCCTCCAAGCTCAACCACCTTCCCTTCGATCACTGCAACCATATCATCAGCACCATTGACGCACAATCCTCCCCGTCCTCAGGCGCCATTCTCGTCTTCGTCAGCGGCAGCCTCCACTTGGCCGGAGAGGACCACCTCCTCAGATTCAGCCAGGTCATAACTTGCTTCTTCTTTTTTTTTTTTTTTTTTTTTTCTGTTTTTACCCAATGATAACTTACTTTGTTTGTTGACATTTCAACTGGTTTATTATTTTGTTGCAGATGTTTCACTTGATTCCCACGTTGCAAGGAAGTTTTTATGTGCATAATGACATATTTCGCCTTAATTATGGTTGATGTATTGATTTCTTTTTCATGTTTGATCCAGAATTGCCGTGATATTTTTATTTTAATCTGTTCGTCAAGATTATGATTAATTCCATAAACATGGATCAGTTGGGAGAGTATGAGTTATTCTGAGTTCCAGCAATCGGTAACAACATATGGTGCAAATAAGTACATGAGTTTTGGTTCCGACAAAATAAAAAAACAATTACATGTGTTTTGGTCATATGTTACAACCACTCCGCTTAAGCCCAAACATTTGAACCTGGGCCATACTATATGAGCTTTAGATGGATCGATTGAAATTAGCTCTCCACACACCTCCAGGAGAGGTTCTCTCTATCCTATCCACGATCCGATGCGATCGCACCCGTCTCCTTGGAGTCGACCAACACACATGGATACCGTCCGGTCTCTTGCCGCCAGCTACTGCAATCGCCGCCCCTACCGGATTGGGACCAGGGAATCCGGCGTCAAGGGTTCTTTTATCAGGGCCTAGCCCCCGTCCCCTCACCGGCGCACAACGCGGTCCCGACCTATCAATGGGATCCGCTACACTGCTTTTCATGGTCATCGGCCTACCAACCGGGGTATGCTAACCCGGGGATCATGTTACACCCTAGAATGACTCCTCAATCCACGGGGCAAGCAAACCCTAAGAGGTTCGCGAGGTACTGATGCTAGGGTTTTGGCCCCGACTCCAACGGTAGCCAAACGCCACGGAGAGGAGGTCCCTCGTCCAAACTCACACCCGAAGATCGGGGCAAAGTGGAAGATACCTGACTCGAGATTGGGAGATCTGAAGGACTGTACCTTGGACCGCCGGGGGATCTTGAGATTCACCACTGCCATTAGACCAAGACCCAGGGTGATTAAGACGGGTCATAAGCCGGAATCCATGCTGCTGCCAACCACCACCGAGCAAGTACAGGAACGGGAAGTCAGCCCGGGGGACTACAATCCCCCGGGGGATGAATGATCCCCCAGGGAGGGGGTGGGAAGGACCGCCAGGGACCTATACCCACAGACCCGGGACGTCTAAAGCCGGGAAGTCTCGGGGAATCTGCACTCAAGGCTATCTTTCATCTCAGTTTATTTGGTTTAGGGCGAATAATCTTTTGGCTAGATATTTTCTGTTCTGTTATTTACTCCTTTTTCGAAACGTTGGATCGAGGAACTCTTGAGTTCGGATATGCGAAAAAAAAGCAGACTATGTGTATGGAACCATGTGCGTCCGATGGGCCACGACCGATCGGGACAAAAGCTGGCATCCGTGACTGTTATGTCCCTCTTTGTAAGCATGATAAGATCGTAATACAACTTCTTTCCCGTTTCAAAAAAAATATGAGCCTTAGATGGGTTATAATGCCATGCTCTAATTACTTCATGCCAATCCAATAATTAATTACATCATCACATCCTTGTTTTTAAACAGAAAGAATAAAGGGTTTTATAGATCAGAAAGTGAAATACTCCGAAGTGGATCGGGTAACATATTCCCAATTATCCACGAACTGACCGAGATTTTTTTTTTTGGAATAGTTAGTGTGATACTCTATTTGTTAAACACCTAACAAACTCAAGGTGAATATCTCGATATTGAAATATTAAAGATTCACAACCTTGAGTGAATAAATCTAAAAGAGAATAAAATAAACTTCTCGAGATTATCAATTGCACTACCATTTGATAATCGCTCTAAGCCTCTAAGAGCATCTCCAACCGTCGTGGTAGCCGTGTCGTTGCAGGCGCTGCACGACTGGTCGTGTTAAGGACTCGTGTCAGGGGCGGCGTGTCAAGGTGTCGTTGCAGCATCCTGCAACGACGCGTCGCATCGTGTCAGCCTCAACGGCTAGTCGGCGACCCAGTGGGAAGCCGACACGTGTTGGCCCCGATTATAAAAAATACCTAAATTTTGTTATAAATACAGATACACCCCAACCAAAAAATTCACTCCCTCACTTGTTTCAAGCTCCCTTTCCTCTACTCTTCTCCAAATTCTCTCGTTTTTTCTCGATTCACAATGGATGAGAATCACTGCCTCCAATTCGTATCCGAGTCATTGGACGACGACGCCGCCGATTCTCACCACACCAAAGAAGTCATGGTCAATATCGCATCATACACCAACCTCTTCAACTTGAGCCAATCGTCGCCGCTTCCTCCATACACCCCGACCACCCACTACTCCCAATGGAAAGAGTCACAATTCCCCAACGTGCAACCTTCACAACTTTCCTAATCTGTTCCGACCACACAACCTTCTCAATCCGTTCTGACGCAATCGAGGAGGAAGGGGAAGAAGGCTGCATCTACATCGACGAAAGCACCTCCGCGGCTGAAGTGGTCCATCGAGGAGGAGAAAATATTGGCGAGTTCGTGGCTCAACAATTCGCTGGACCCCATCACCGGGAAGAACCAGAGGAATGACATGTACTAGAAAAAAGTACATGCCGAGTTCTTGTCGATGAGAAAGGCAGACGACCCACCTCAGGAGTGGACTGCTTGCAAGGACCATTGGCATCAGTGCAACAAAAGAGTCACCAAATTCCAGGAGAAGTATACCAACTTTGAGAACGATCTCAAAAACAGGAGGAGCGAGGCTAAGATCATTGCAGCGGCTGAAGAGTCGTACAAGAAGAAGGAAAAGCACGAGTTCAATCTCAAGCATGTTTGGAACATAGTGAGGACGCAACCGAAGTGGCAGCATAAGAAGGTTCCACAATGTGACATCGACATTGACCTTGACCTCAACCTCGACGCAGAAAGTGAAACAAGCAAGCGGACAAGGTTGGACGAGTCTCGCAACTACACTTCGGGCGATGGGTGCGACCATGAGGAGGAGCGACTGATCGGCCAGAAAAGAGCCAAGGCCAAGGCTCGAGGCAAAGGCAAACAAGTGGACCCCCACCCCAGCTGGCAGTGGTACCACCCGAGCAAATGCAGTTTCTGAATGAGTATGTTGAGCGGAAATCGAAGATAGCTACGAAGAAATAGAATCTCTCTGATACCTGAATGAAGATGCAGGTGCAAGTCATGGAGATGTTGGACAAAGTGGTTAGCCAAGACACCGCCGACATGTTCGAGGAGGATAAGAAGACTCGTTGCGTACTCATTGAAAGCCTGGGGAGACGTTTGGAGTCGATTTAGGGAGTCGCTTTAGTTTGGTTTTTATTCTATGTAATTAAAAATTTAATCTAGTTGCTTTTGTTGTAGTTTGGGTTTTATTCTACTAAATAAAAAAATGTTTTTTAATCGGATTCTCGATGCCTCGGACTTCGTGCAAGGTTACTATTTTGGAATAGTAACCGTGTGGGTCGTGGCTGCCATGACGACCCCCTCCCCCTCCCTTTCTATAAATACCACTCAATCCTCCCTCAAATTCTCACACCTTTCTGCATCTCTCTCTCTCTCAAACTCTCTCAATTCGATATGTCGGGAGCATCGTCTTCTTGGGCAACCGGTTCTCTATGGTCCCTAGAGGAGGATATGCATTTGGTGTTCAATTAGCTCACCTATGTCGAGTTCGGGGGCAAGTACTAGAATAAGCTCTACCTTGCTTTCGTTCAAACTGGAGTTGAAGCGTGGCCAAAGCGGACGGAGAAGCAAGTCAATGATCATTTACAAAAGATGAGCAAAAAATGCAAGGCTTTTGATACTATTTATCGGGGACGTCTCAACAACCCTAGGAAAAGCGCAATCGAGGAGGAAATCTATGCTGTGACCGTGAGTGATTATGAAAGCCGACACCGGCTATGAACAAAACGTCATGTGTGGGAGATGCGCAAAGACGATGGGAAGTGGCGTTTACACATTGGAGCCGTTAGGAATTAGGTTAATTATCTTTTTTTTTGAATTATTGTGTTTTTAATTATCTAATATAAACTAGGTTAATTAATATGTAAGTTGTGTTTGTGGGTTTAAATAGAAGCATTAATTATAGGGAAAATTTGATTTTACCACCCTGATAAACATTTAATTTCAGTTTGATACCCTAGCATAAATTTTTATCAATTTCATACCCTAACTAAACTTTTAATTTCACTTTCATACCCAGCCGGGTAAAATGTCCAAAATACCCCTAACTATTACTCAATAGTTAGGGGTATTTTGGACATTTTACCCGGCTGGGTATGAAAGTGAAATTAAAAGTTTTGTTAGGGTATGAAACTGATAAAAATTTATGACAGGGTATCAAACTGAAATTAAATGTTTGCCAGGATGGTAAAATGAAATTTTCCCTTAATTATATTTGGGGTGCTTTTTAAACCACCCAACTACCATGACTCCACTTACCTAAACCATTTGCCTTCGCTTTTACTTTTTACCTAAATCTACTTTAACATTTATCTGATATTTAAATGTTCCACCACAGACGGGTTTATTAGCCTCAAGAAAACCTAATTCTTGATATCCTTAATGTTCCCCTTTTCATCCTTGTTAAAAGCCTGTTCTAGGCTCCGAGGAACCTATAAGAAAACTCTATTAACATTCACTACCAACCACAACATTGGAAGGTCCGCTCCACCTTGTAACTTTGGCTACGATTGTTGGAGTTCCAATGTGGTACCTCATCATCTCTTGCGTTACCAGCCATCAATCCAGTCCCAACAAGTAGTGATTTCCACCGCCCTATTAGAGAGAGTCTCTCCGGAGCATAACCATCAATTCCTCACCCTCTGTAACTCTAAGAGACGAAAAGTGAGTTTCTATATCTGCTAACTAGAACGGGCCTATACCATTGGACTCCACTAGTCCTCGAAGCTTCCCTAACACTTCTGAACACTCATACACCACATATACCTTACTCGTTCTATCGAAAACTAATAAGAGACTAATGCATAGAGAGTTGTCTCTTCCTCGACACCACATACACTTGCTTATTTGATGTTGTTAGAAGTATGGTATTCGTTGTCTAGGCCTTCATATCCATCGACTAAATTCCATTACCGACCCAATAATTATTGTGTCGGTAATGAATGTTCATTACCGACCCAATAATTATGGGTCGGTAATAAATCCGTTTTTTGATTTATTACCGACCCAATTATTGGGCCGGGAGTGAAAATTCATTACCGACTCAATAGTTGGGTCGGGAATGAAAATTCATTACAAACTCAGTAAGTAGGTCGGGAATGAAAATTCATTGCCGACTCTGTCATGCCCCAAATCCGGTATAACCAAACCCGAAACGTGAACGAAAGAACAAGGACAAAAACTAGCTAAACAATTAAGACAACGCTTAGAATCCATAACTCAAACATTAGATAAAACTAATCAAATGTACAATCTGAGTTTTAAGCTCAAGTTCGAACAAAAAAACTAGAACAAAGTGTACGTCACTAGACAAAAACCCAGAAACCTAGACTCTCGCTCCCGAGCTCTTCAAGCTTCGAGACATCCTCCTAATCAGACTCACGATCAATACCTGTAGGAAAAGCAGCAGCGGGGGTGAGCATTTCGCTCACCGCCACGGATACCCGACTGACCACGCCACACGAGTAAAAATACCAGTAATACACCAACATAAATTCGGGGAAAACAGTTATAGCTCACATATGATACCAAACTGTCGCACAGACTAACTGTCAAACACACCAACACCTCTACCCCCTTTCACGCAAGGAAAACAAACACCATAGATTACATCCTCAACAAATCAGATTGCAAATGCACACAACGTCACACAATATCAACACACACAATGCACAGTTTCCGGTAGCAAACCGGATGGGCCTGGCGTTGCCCCGCAATACTTTTTCCGATAGCCAATCAGAAAGGCAAGCCGACCTCTTCGTGGAACAAATCGCAACACTTTACCGATTGCTAGTCGGAAGGTGGGCCCACCTCATCGCGGAACCACGACACCCTTCGTCGACGACGAATCGACAGGCGGGCCATACCTTAACCAACCATCACCACATTGATCACCAACACTCAACCAATTATCACAACACATTATCAATTATCGCATTTAACAAGTCAAGGCACTACAACCTATCAAGTCACACGAGTCATTCAATACACACGCGAGTTCAACACTCCAAACGCACAACTAGTCAAACATACAAACACAACATACGCTAACAGGCATAACACGACAAGTTGTGGAGTATACACCACCTATGGGCACAACCAGGCAAGGTTGTAAAAGGCGCTAGTCGGGCGGTGAGAACCTCTAGGCGCTAGGCGGGGACTAGTCGGGGTCTAGGCGGGGCCTAAGCGGGTTTTATTATTATTATCATTTTTCTAATTATTGATAACATATATTAGATATGTATGATCAAAAATTTAAAATAAACTATTTTTAATATACTTAAAAATATTATTTTCTAAGATTACAAAATAATTAACAGCTATAAAAAACAATTAACAATTATTATATAGTATTACAAAATAATTAACAATTACCATTTATACTATAAACAACCAAATTAATATTTGAAATATTTTTCTTAAAAATAATTCATGTTTGAACTTAACATCCGAAAGACCAAGGAATGAAACTATTGATAAAGTAGAAACAAGCTCGGACCATGGAAAAATAGTTTCATTCCATTGTCTTTGTATATTTGAAAATTAAAAGACAATGGAATGAAACTATTGACAAAGTAAAGTCCCACATCGATAAAATGAAAAAGACAAGCTCAGACTTTTGGTTATAAAAGAAAAGGAAGGAGTCGTGCAAAATTAAAACCAAACACCTTTAAGCATGTCAAGCAAAACATGTAGTTGGGCCCGTTTAATTGGGCCGCCTGGCCTGCCTAAGCGCTACTTGGCCCACCTAGATGCCGCCTGACCCGATTGATCGCTCATTAGTCGACTTCCCGCTTTAGTCCGCCCGACCCGTCCAGGCCGCGACATTTCAACAATTTTTGGCGCTTAGGCGCCGCCTAGGCGGGCGCGTAGGCCGATTTTTACAACCATGCAACCAGGTACCCACATACAATTCTAATCAACCTACGGCACAACCATGTACCCACATGCATTTTTACTAGTAACTTTGAGTAGATCAAGCTATCGTCTACGAACACCACTACAAACTGATCTAAGAACGGCCGGAAAATGCTATTGATCAGATCCATGAACGCTGCAGGTGCGTTCGTCAGTCCAAAAGGCATCACAAGGAACTCGTAATGCCCATACCGTGTCCGAAACACGGTCTTTGCAACGTCCTCCTCCCAGACTCGCAACTGGTAGTATCCGGATCGCAGATCGATCTTTGAGAAACATGTCGACCCTCTGAACTGGTCGAACAAATTGTTAATTCTCGGCATTAGGTATCGGTTCTTCACCGTGACCCGGTTCAGCTTCCTGTAGTCTATAAACATCCTCAGCGCTCCACTCTTCTTCTTCACGAAGAGTGCTGGCGCTCCCCACGGCGATGTGCTCAGACAGATAAACCCTTTCTCCTGGAGGTCTTCGAGTTGACGCTTCAGCTCGGTCAACTATGTTGGCGCGAACCAGTATGGCGCCATTTATATCGGTGTCATCTCCGGCATTAGGTTGATCCCAAACTCGACCTCGCGAACTAGCGGCAACCCGTTCAACTCCTCAAGAAAGACCTCAGGGAACTCGCACACTACTCGCGGTAACTCTCGGCTCTACACGGTCGACACTTCCTCCACTACGGACAACGTCGATAGGAGAACTCCGCTCCTGCTGCCCAGTATACACGAGACCGTCGTGTTGCCCACTGACACCGTCACCCATCGCCGATAACAGTCGATATACGCTCGGTACTTCGCAAGCCAATCCATTCCCAGGTGCACGTCAAAAGCTGTCATTCCCAACACGAGAAGGTCACTAGGGAAAGTACGGTATGATAATCTAACTTCGCAGGCACGACATACACTAGTCAACACCGCATCACCCCAACCGGCATGTCCAGGCATATGGGTGGACTCAACGGCTCTATTCTTAGCCCCAACATCTCAGCAAAAATCGAAGAAATAAACGAGTGTGACGCCTCGGTATCAAATAAAAACGACGCCCAAGAGTTATACAGTAAGCACGTACCCTGAGTGGTCTCATGATCGGTAGGGTGTCTTGCGGCTCGTGAGTTGGTAACCGCGTACACCCTGCCCTATGATGCCTGTGATCCCTTCCTCGGAGCTGGCGCAATGACCGTCGGCTGTGCGGACCTCAGCTGTTGCCTAAAGACTGGCGCGCTCGTGGACGGTTGCGAAAACCTCGACGGCTAGATCTGACGCTGATGAGCCTGGGGTGACTGCACTTTGTGCGACTACTGCGGTCGCTGCGCCGACGTCCCTCTGCCCTGACCGGGGGACCTCAGAGATATGTGCCCGGTCTGGCCGCACCTGTAGCACCTGATCTCGTCACCACTCGGCCACTTCCCCTGACCTGTCTGACTCAATCCGCTGGACTGAGCCTGTGGGCGGAAGAGCCCTACGGTCCTATGCATCCTCAGGTATCGAGACTCGGACGGTCTCGCGACACTGCTCTGTCGCGGCCGAACCTCACGGACCCTCGCGGCCTCTCTGAGACCTCGCTCCACTGCCGCAGCCGTGTCCACCAACTCCGAATATACCCGAATCCTCAGGGTAAGGACTCGATCCAGAATCAGAGCTATAAGCCCTCTCTCGAACCTCCTACACCGGTTCGCTTCGGCCACCACCATCTCTGTAGCAAAGCGGGACAGCGCCGTAAACCTGGCTTCGTACTCCGCCATTGACATCCCGTCCTGTCGCAGCTCCAGGAACTGTTGGTGTCGCTCCTCTCTGGCCGACTCCGGAAAATACTACTCCATAAAGACTGTCTCGAATGCTCGGTAGTCATCACCAACCCGGTCCTGCACGCGGCTCCACCAGTGGTAGTCATTGTCCTTCAGCTGATGGGCTGCAAAGGACACTCTCGTATGGCCGTCCATTATACCGGACATGTCCAGGTTCCGTGTAACCTGGTCCAACCATCTCTCTGCCATGTCGGGGCTCGGCTCCCCGAAAAAGGAAAGCGTATCCAGCCTCAGAAAATCTTGCAGCGCATGGGCCGTGTGGCCCTCGGCCTGAACGGGCCTCGTTGGAACGGTTGTAGCGGTAACAGGTGTAGTCTCCGGAGCCGGAGACGCAGACTCTCTCTATGCGATGATCGCCACTAAACTCTGCACTGTGCATGTCAGCTCACCTAGAGGGGCCGCACTAGCCTGGTCTGCAACTGGCGGGAAACTGGACGGAAACCCCGATGGTCCCGTGTCGCTTCTCCTATCATCCCAGTGGAGCACCCTGAGCACCTGTTGCCTCAACAAGCTCGACGGTGGGTGGCCGTCCCGGTGCTCCAGCTGGCCTACGTCTCTCACCTCGAGGTACCAGGTCGTAAGTATCCTCTGCACGGATATACACACGAGCTCAGTTCGCTATTCACACAACGGCGACACGCTCAATACACTAGCGTTCACATAGCCTAGACATACAAGCCTATAATCAACATGTTATCACACATGGTTCGCATATTCGCACTTGTCACATAACGCTAAGTCTACCCTTTAGCAGAGCCGCATCCTAATCCTGTCACGATTAACCTGCACACTTGTGCGCCGCACATTGTCAAATCACCCAATCCAGTAATTTTAAACATAACCACAAGGCCAAATCAATTTCATTTTTTTTATCACAAAATCTCATTTTGACATCACGTCGTTACAACCCGGTCTAGGCGTCCCCGAACTAAATTGCAACCACCCGATATCACCACCATCACGTCCGACTCCAGGGGCGCCCCTGAATCGACTCGTGACAACACCACAAACACCTCAGTTTTCGCAGACAAGAAAAATAGGGCACGACCCTTTTGGTAACTTTGCAAATCAACCGCACACGCGGGACATTAATAATCAAACCCTGCATACATCACTCAGCACACCAACATAGAAACCATGCAAGCCATCACATAGCGACACATTAGGGCCTCGTTAGTTACACGAGTACCTCCCAACAAGTTAACACCTCGATCTTACACGATCGACCAAACAACCCAACCAAGACAAACGACCAAACTAAGACCCTTCACTATGCCAAGACTCACGTCATTACGAGTCTACACACAATTTTCGACTTGCCCAACCAACACACGACGAGATTTTAATTACTCAACTCTACCCACCTAATTGACGTACATTCCGAGGTGTGAGACCTAGAGCTCTGATACCAAACAGTCACGCCCCAAATCCGGTATAACTGAACCCGGAACGTGAACAGAAGAACAAGGACAAAAACTAGCTAAACAATTAATACAACGCTTAGAGTACATAACTCAAACATTAGATAAAACTAATAAATGTACAATATGAGTTTTAAGCTCAAGTTCGAACGAAACAAAACTAGAACAAAGTGTACGTCACTAGACAAAAACCCAAAAACCCGGACTCTCGCTCCCCAGCTCGTCAAGCTTCGAGATGTCCTCCTAATCAGACTCACGATCAATACTTGTAGGAAAAGCAGCAGGGGGTGAGCATTTCGCTCACCGCCACGGATACCCGACTAACCACGACATACGAGTAAAAATACCAAGAATACACCAACATAAATTCGGGGAAAACAGTTATAGCTCACACATGATACCAAACTGCCGCACGGGCTAACTGTCAAACACACCAACACCTCTAACCCCTTTCACGCAAGGAAAACAAACAACAGAGATTAAATCCTCAACAAATCAGATTGCAAATGCACACACCGTCACACAATATCAACACACACAATGCACAGTTTCCGGTAGCAAACCGATTGGGCCTGGCGTTCCCCGTAATACTTTTTCCAGATCGCCAATCGGAAAGGCGATCCGACCTCTTTGTGGAACAATTCGCAACACTTTACCGATTGCTAGTCGGAAGGTGGGCCCACCTTATCGCAGAACCACGACACCCTTCGTCGATAGCGAATCGACAAGCGGGCCATACCTTAACCAACTATCACCACATTGATCACCAACACTCAACCAATTATCACAACACATTATCAATTATCACATTTAACAAGTCAAGGCACTACCACCTAGCAAGTCACACGAGTCATTCAATACACACACGAGTTCAACACTCCAAGCGCACAACTAGTTAAACATACAAACACAACATACACTAACAGGCATAACACGACAACTTGCGGAGTATACACCACATACGGGCACAACCAACCTATGGGCACAACCAGGTACCCACATGCATTTTTACTAGTAACTTTCACTAGTCAGAACCGATATCCGGCTACTTTTCCCTACCTCGTCATGCCATCCAAAAATCCAAACGTAAGCTCTAGAAGTGCTCGCGACAACCCGCCTAAAGCTTCCCCTTTCCGCTATCGGTGGAAAAATCTAAAGTGACGAGACAACACACATTTTAATACGCAAGCCAACTTCGATTCTTATGATATTAACGCCCAAAAGCAACCCCGACAAGTACCGATCACTCCCAAACTCCCCAATTACTTGACATTGTCAAAATGGGCCCGGAATGGACCATTTAGCCCAGCTTGGCGAATCTGCCCGGAATCGGGAAAACGTCCCTCGGGGATCCGAAAATTTCCATTTTCGTTTCTACAATTCCTAATTATATTCACACGTTCCCACGCACTTCGCGGAATAAATTTACGATGCCCGAGCGTTCTAATTCCACATTTAAAGTTTCTGACCACATTTTCCGAATTTTCACGAATCACTTTCATAATTCATTCCGGATGTGAATTATCGACTCAGGGGTCACCCAAGACCACCAGAACACGAAAAACCCGAACCCTGGCCAAGTGGGCCCCACACGGCCACACTTGGGCCGTGAGTGGCTGGACTGGACCACCATTGTCTTGGCCGGTCACGGTCACCGTGGCCCTCCCTTCAGCCACGGCTGGCACGCCACACAGTGGCCGGAGCTCCGGTGACCGGACGGAGCTCCAGTGAACCTCCGGTCGCCGGAAAATTATCCCCTTTCCCCCCAAAACGTTCCTAAACAAGCTCCAGACTCCCATCCACCCATATTTCATCCATTTCTCCCAAAACCCACGAAACAAAACTTGTCAAATGGAGAGAAGAAAGAGTGCCTACCATAGCAAATGTTGAGAGGATCACGAATATGCAAAAATCAAGACGATCCTTTGGTTGGATCGTCGGGAAATCACCTCCCTTCTCCTCCTCATCCTCTTCTTCTTATTGTTCTTCTTTTGGCTCTGTGTCTCTCTCTAGTGTGGCCGGCCACCACCCACACCTTATCCCCTTTTTAGATTTAGATAAGGTGTGGCCGGCCACCACCCACACCTTATCTCCCACTCACTTCCACAAACATGGTGACATGTGGCAAGTTGGGTCCCACTACTCACAAACTATCCTTGTAGATATTTTTCAGTCAGATTTGCCAAAATCGGACGTCTTGGCCCCTTTTGGTCCGTTTTTCGAGTATTTTACGAAATCTCGCGTCTTACAAGGAAATGACCCAACTAAGACTGCTGCAATGACGGCTAAGATTTTTGGGTCCAACTCGGGCCTCGAACGCACCAGATGTCGCTCGGTTGACTTTTTCGACAAAAAGTCAACTTTTCCCGAATTGGTCACAAAGTTGCCCTGAGTCACCCAGAACTCAATTTGGTCGATATCGGGGTCAACTTAAGTCCGATGACCCTCGGGGTCAAGTTTAGGTCTATTTAGGTGGATGCCCAAAATTTAATAAATTTCTCGTTTTTCGCCGACTTGACCGACGTTGACCAGGAGCGGTCCTTATAGACTCAATAATTGGGTCGGTAATGAAAATTTAGAAAATTCATTACCGACCTAACTATTGAATTGGTAATGAATTGTGTGAGTCGACTAAGTGTTTTGAAAGATTTAAAAAATATATCTAGATATCAGGCAGCCAAACGTGCAATATTATCAAATAAACCGGAAAATTGAACACAATCAATAGTCTAATTGATCCAAAAATTGAAATTATTCATCACACATCAAAGTTGTTCAAATCAAAATGACTGAATGTATAAAATGTTTTAAAATTTATGCCCCTACAACTGCAAAGCTTTCATAAGCGCTTCTACTTTTACTATCAATGCCTCTTGCGCTTTTTGGGACTGTTCTTGGATCGTCTTTTGTTGCTCTGTTTCCTCGGCCATTTGAGCAAGTTGGCGCTCCCTTCCCTCGGCTATTTGAGCAAATTGTGGGTCTCTTTCCTTGTCCAATTGATAAAGTCGTTGTTGTTGATCCTCAACAAGACGGGTTAGATGGCCTATCCTTTACAAGGATTCAAAGGACGTAAAACTGGACCCGAAAACATTCGTGAACCCCTTGACCGAGCGTTTCTTCCCAATCCCAGTCTGAAACTGTCCCTGAGACTTACACATATACTTGATGATCGCATTGATCTCCAAGTCTTCCTCATCAATGGGCGTGAGTGGTGTGGCATCGACACCCAACTCCTGCATGGAGGCTACGACGATAAGGTAGTCTCTTTTGGCCGCTAGGAATTTTTGTTGCGATGACATTCGACAATGATAACATTTAGTTGAAAAAATATAATAGTGCAATATAACAAGTAAATGATAAAAATATTACCCCGCGTGTCCTGGTAGGTATGTGTGGATCGTCTATCGGGAATTACTTCATTCCAGCGCTATAGTAGGGAGATTGGGACTCGGTAGTATTTCTGGCTTTGAAGGACTCTACATAGTCGTACATGGGACTACTGCCCCCGTTTCTTACCATGTTCCGCCTGGGACTACAATTTATAGAGTCACCACATGTGAGACTATTATGTTGAAAACAAAAGTAAAAAGAGTGTAAAACATATACTTTGCCTATGGATGAATCCCAATAAGCAAGGAGTTTCACCCATTCGTTGGGGCGGGTTACGAACTCTTGCGGGGTGACAAGATTAGGGTCATTGACTTTCTTCAGCTCATCATCCTCATACCAAGTCCACCATGACTTGCACTCGTTTTTCCATTCCGATTACTTGTCGTTTGCCTCCTGCTCAATTTTAGCCACGAGCGGTTGGAGAGCATCAAGATCAGAGGAAAAATCGTAAAGGGCCTACAAAATGAATGTACATATGACATTAGTTACTAATGTAACATAAAAAATCAATAAAGCAATGCCACGCAAAATTTCTAATATTCAATGGTACTTACGGTAAGCGGGTCCCAAAACACCAAACACTCAGTATCAGTCAAATCTTTCCATATTCCCACCATCGGTATATCGTTACGAGCAATGGACCCGATGTCCATCATGAGATGGTGCACCTTAAGCTCACACACCATGGTCTTTGTCTCCACATTGAACCCTATCTTTATCTTCCTATTATTTTGACGGATCTAGTTCTCGCTAACTTTGGTCGTCATAAGTCCGCGCTTCACACCCTCATCTTCTTACCCTTAACAACCATTTCAGCAAGGGCATCCTCGACGTTTGGGGTATCCTCAGCGTTTAGAGTATCCTCGGTGTAATGATCACTCCCGGTCAACGCTAGTCAAATCTGCGAAAAACAGGAAAATTTAAAATTTTTAGACAAACACTTAAAGGAACCTAAATTTGACCCCGATGGTCATACCGGACTTTAGTTGACCCCGTTATCGACCAAAGTAAGTTCTGGGGGACTCAGGGCAACATTCTGACCAATTTGGAAAATGTTGACTTATCGTTGGAAAAGTCAACCGAGCGACGTTTTGGTCCATTCGAGGACCGTTTCGGATCCAAAAAGATTAGTCGTCGTCGCAGCGGTCTTAGTTGAGCCGTTTCCTTGTAGCCCGTGAAGTTTCGTAATTTCTTGGAAAACGTGCCCGTTCGGGGCCCGAGACGGCCGAATTTCGCGAATCTGATTGGAAAATATCTAGAAGATATTTTCCAAAAAGGGATGGGACCCACTTGCCACATGTCACCAATGTGGTGGTGTTAGGTTTATTGGACAAAACAAGACAAGACCACATGATGAATAGTTTTGCAATTTAAGTATTAGTTGTTAGTTTTTTTTAAACAAAACAAAAGGGAGCAAAAGGGAGTGCTCGGCCATTTGTGCAAAAAAGGAATAAAGGGAGAGAGAAAATAGAGAGAGAAAGGGAAGGAGAAGAAGAGAGAAAAGAGAAGGGGGTGTTTTGGAGTTTGGCGATTTCTCGATCATCCGACCGGTGGATCGTCTCAACGATAGAAGAATCGAGTTCACACCGTCATTCTCTACGGTGAGCAGCTAACCGATTTTTGTTTTGGTACGTTTTAAATTTAGGGTTTGAGTTTAAACAGTTTGATTATGGTTAGGTTTTGGTTAGAATTGGTTTAAAGATGAATGGTTGAGGTTTGGGGTTTGTTAGGAGTGTTTTGGGGAAAAAAAGGGAATTTTCCCATTATGGCCGTGTGGGGCCCACGTACTCGGGTGCTCGGGTTTTGTGTTCGGGTGGTTTAGAACGTTCCCCGAGCCATTTATCCACAAACGAATCGAAATTTGGAATTAAATTGGAAAAATTGTAATTATCGGGTTTAGAAGCTTTAAACGTTAATTAATTGACTCGGAAGTCGGAATTCGATTCCGTAGAGCGCTTAGGAACCCTTGAATTATTCTAAGACCGTAGAAACGAAAACGGGAATTTTTGGAGCCCGGGAAGGGCATTTCCAAAACCCGGTCAGATTCGCCATGTCGGGCGAATCGGGCCTTTACGGGTCCTTTATCGACAATGTCGAGTAATTGGGAAGTTTGGGAGTGATCGACATTGTCAGGTTTATGTTTGGGCGTTAAGTTTATTGAATTTTAGTTTATTCCTGCGAGTTGTTAAGTGCCTTAAAATTGTGTTCTTTTAGATCGTGTCGCGGACTGACGCAAGGGAAAGCTGGGTGAGTGACTGAGATCACACCGGAGCTCGTTGGTTGGCTTTTGGAGAACACGCACGAGGTAGGGAAAGTAGCCGGATCTCGGCCCTGACTAGGGAAAGTTAACAGTAGAAATGCATGTGACACTTGGGTGTCGTGGGTTAAGTAGGTTATCGAATATTAGAAATGCATGTGACACTTGGGGTGTCGTGGGTTAAGTAGGTTATCGAACATTGGAAATGCATGTGACACTTAGTAGTGTCGTAGGAGCAGAGAAGCTATCGATGTTAGAATTACTGGAGGCATACCATGCCCGGAGGTTGATTGTGAACTTATCGATACTAGGAGTACTGGGGGCATATGACCATGCCCGGAGGTTGATTGTGAAA
Source organism: Erodium maritimum (assembly GCA_963921825.1). Classification (NCBI taxonomy): domain Eukaryota; kingdom Viridiplantae; phylum Streptophyta; class Magnoliopsida; order Geraniales; family Geraniaceae; genus Erodium; species Erodium maritimum. The sequence continues at coordinate 50,079,600 of OY997595.1, read as the reverse complement.
CTGTTGATATTAGAACTGCTGGAGGCATTGGTTATGCCCGGAGGTTGTTTGTGTAATTTGTGTCTTGGGTGGCCATGAGAGCCCGTGTTTTACTGTTGTGTCTTGGGTGGCCGTGAGTGCCGTGGGGTTGTTGAGCCCGTGAGTTACTGTTGGTGTGTCTTGGGTGGCCTTGAGTGCCGTGGGGTTGTTTAGCCCGTGAGTTACTGTTGGTGTGTCTTGGGTGGCCGTGAGTGCCGTGGGGTTGTTGAGCCCGTGAGTTACTGTTGGTGTGTCTTGGGTGGCCTTGAGTGCCCGTGGGGTTGTTGAGCCCGTGAGTTACTGTTGGTGTGTCTTGGTGGCCATGAGTGCCCGTGGGGTTGTTGAACCCGTGTCTTTACTGTTGGTGTGTCTTGGGTGGTCGTGAGTGCCGTGGGGTTGTTGAGCCCGTGAGTTACTGTTGGTGTGTCTTGGTGGCCATGAGTGCCCGTGGGGTTGTTGAGCCCGTGAGTTACTATTGGTGTGTCTTGGGTGGCCATGAGTGCCCGTGTGGTTGTTGAGCCCGTGAGTTACTGTTGGTGTGTCTTGGGTGGCCATGAGTGCCCGTGGGGTTGTTGAGCCCGTGAGTTATGGTTGGTGTTTCTTGTGAGGCCGTGAGTGCCCGTGGGGTTGTTGAGTCCGTGTTTTACTGTTGGTGTGTCTTGGGCGGCCATGAGTGCCTGTGGAGTGTTGAACCTGTGTTGTTGCTGTTTGTTGAACTTTGCTTGTGATTGTGATTGTGCTTGCCCGAGGTTAGTGACCTGACTGTGTGTCGGGAAGTGGTGTGGAATTTGGCTGGCTTACCTGACAGGGATCGGTAAGTTGCGAGCGTTCTTTGGCTGGCCTGACCGAGTTCGAGTCTCGGGAGGTTGCGAGCGTTCTTTGGCTCGCTTGACCGAGTTCGAGTCTCGGGAAGTTGCAAGCGTTCTTTGGCTAGCCTGACCGAGTTCGAGTCTCGGGAGGTTGTGACCGTTTTTAGGCGATGAGAGGGCAGCTCCCCTTCCGACTAGCTATCGGAAAAGCAGCGCTGTATATATCGCCAACAGGTCGACGCCTGGAGCCTGACAGGGATCGGAAAAGCGCGTGGGGCAGGCTCGAGCCCAGCCGGATAACAACCGGCACTGAGCAGCTGACAGGAATGCGATCCTTTGTGATCTTGGGTGTTGCATGGTGGTCTATCGTGTCTTTGGAGGAGGTCGTCAATCGTCGTGTCGGGTCTACTTTACGTGTCCGAGTGTTGAGTCGGCTGAGGAAAGTATCAGTGTGTGGGTGTCGGTCGGGTTACTTGAGTTTGGGGATAGTGATCCCTGGTGTTGAGTTGGTTGTTGGTGTTACCGGCTTTGTCTGCTGATTATGCCATAGTCAGTCTGTTATCCGTGGTGGTGAGCGAACGCTCACCCCTAGCTGCTTTTCCTACAGGTACCGGTCGCAGGTTGGACTAGGTGAGCTTCTGAAGCTTGAAGAGCTAGGAGCGGGATTCCGGGTTTATTTGAGTCTAGCGACGGATACCATACTTTTGTCCACTTGTTGGGACGCGTTTTAAGTTGTAAATATTATTTTGTTGAACAAACGGTGATCTTAAAGTGATTTAATGTAAAAGGTTTCAAAATGTTTTATTGTTTTAAAAGTTCACGTCCTGGAGGCGAACGCGACGGTGTTGACATCAATGGGTACAATGTAGTTCGGGGACGCCTGAACCGGGTTGTAACTACGTGATGTCAAGAAATGAGGTTTTAAAATGAAAAGGAGAAAGTTTTGAAAATTCGTTGGCCCCGTGGGCGTGTTTTTGATTTTGTTTGGCCCTGTGGGCGTATGTTTAAGTTGGTTGGCCCGGTGGGCATGTTTCGGATTGATTGGCCCTGTGGGCGTGTGTGTGTGGGTTGATTGGTCCGGTGGGTGCGTTTTGATTTTGGTTGGTCCGGTGGGTGCGTTTTGAGTTTGGTTGGCCGGTGGGAGGGTTTCGGTCTTTGTTGGCCTTGTCGGCTAGTGATTGAGGTTTGGGTGACTTGTGTTTGGTCTGTAAATCGTTGTACGTGTGGTTGTTAGTTTTGTGGTCGTTTTTTTGTGACGTACAAGTGTGCGGGTCGCTAAGAGCAGGGTAGGATGCGAGTGCCCTAGGATAGACGTGACAGTGTGTTAGGTGCGAAGTCGTTGCAGCTATGGGACGGGCCATGGACCGGCCTGATAGGAAACATGGTCGGGGCCTCTGTTTTGGCCCGAAATGGGGCACGTCACGACTGGCGTGCCGGCCCGGATGCTGGCACGGCCCGGCTGACGTGCCGACCCGGAAGGGGGCACAACCCGGCTGGCGTGTCGGCCCGGAAGGGGGCACGGCCCGGCTGGCGTGCCGGCCCGGTAGGTAGCACGGCCCGGCCCAGTTGCCGGCCTGGTCCAGCCAACTACTTTCAAAAAAGGGGGTTTTGTTGTTTCGTTGTGCAGTTTGAGTGTTGGCTTTGCGTGGCAGTGTTCACGGTTGTGTTGGTTGTAGGGGTCGTAAGTTCGGTGTTAAGGGATGAGGTCTTGGGTTCGAGACTCATCAATAACATGCGGTAGTGGTGCATCACCTCGGCGTGAGAGTCTCACCACGGAGAGGGGCTAGGGTTGGTGCGCTGCGGCGCCTTACGAACTAGGTTTCCCTATGTGAACGGGTGTTCGAGGTTTCCCTCGCGTGAACGGGTGGGTGGAGGTGTCCTTCACGTGAGTGGGTTATTTGAGGTTTCCTTATGTGATCGGGTTATTGGGGGTATTAATAGTGCGAGCAATAGTGTTTGCTTAGTTGAGGACATGTTTCCCGTGTCGAGGTTTATCTTACATGAGCGAGTACTTGAGGTGTTGATAGCGTGAGCAGTGTGACGTTTGACATCAGGTTTTGAGGTAGTGGTTGCCCTGGTTAGATCGGTAAGTCTTTAGTGCATTACTAGTATGCCATAATCGAACGGCTGTCCGTGGAGATGAGTATAACGCTCATCTCCTTTACTACTTTTCCCGCAATGGACGAGTAGAGAACACTGGTTTGGTTGCAGAAAGTTATAACTAAATGCCTAGAGGAAAGTGTGAGGGTTACACTAGACCTCATCGGGGTGACTTTTGGAATGGTTGTTCGGTCTCTGTTTTGGGCGTCATGTTTATTGGGTAACGAGGCGTCACACTCGTTTGCTTCGTCGAGTTGTGCTGAGTTTAGAGCCGTTGAGTCCACCCCTGCGTCGGGACACGCTGGTTGGTGGTGGTGTGGTGTTGACTAGGGTCTGTCGTGCCTGCGAAGTTAGAGAAGCGAGCTGATACGAGAGGTTCGAGAGAGGGCTTAAGAGCCCTGATGCTGGATCGAGTCCTCACCCCGAGGATTCGGGTATGTTCGGAGTTGGTAAGCACGATGACGGTAGAGGAGTGAGATCTAGAGAGACCGCGAGGTTCCGTGAGGTTCGGTAGCGACTGAGCTGGTGCGTGTGTCCGTGGGAACGATACTTACGGAATGACAACCTTTAACGTAATCTTGCGAATGGATTGGTTGGCGAAGTGCCGAGCAAATACCGACTGTTACTGGCGACGAATGATTTCAGGTGTTCTCGGATTCATAAGAGCTTTAAGTACATCTCTTCCCAACGAAACCTGAATACGCGCCAGCGGCGATGGATGGGACTACTCGAGGAGTACGACTGCGAGCTGCACTACCATCCAGGTAAGGCGAACGTGTTTGCCGACGCCCCGAGTAGGAAGTCGGTCCCGAGTCTTACTAGCATATAAGTCCGAGAGTGGGACATGATATGGGAACTGGGCACCCTCGGGTTGGAGCTAAAAGAGGTTATTGGCGGCGTGGCCATGTACTTCTTGGTGACTCAGCCCACCCGGCTTGGCCGGGGGATAGAGGCAGCAGTCGGTGGATGTCGAGACGACGGAGATCCAGGAGAGAGTTGCCAGCGGTGTTGAAGCCGAGCGCTGGGATAGTCGTGCTAATTGGGACTTACGGTACCGTGGAGGTTTGTAGTGGAGCGGGATACGAAGAGCGGTTGCGGAGTTAGTATCGCGATGCCTCACTTGTCAAAAGGTGAGAGCCGAACAACAGCGTCCCGCTGGATTAGTGAAGCCGCTACCGGTTGCACAATGGAAATGGGGGCACGTCACGATGGGTATCGTGAGCGGTTAGCCGAGTTCGCCTACAACAACAGCTTTCAGGCTACTATCATGATGGCACCGTTCGAAGCATTGTATGGTAGGCCGTGTCGATCGCCCGTGTGCTGGGCAGAAGTGAGGAATAAGAGTTTACTGGGTCTAGAACTGGACCGAGAGACAGCTGAGTCGGTCGTGCCGAAGTGTGAGCGGTTGAAGACCGCGCAGAGTCAGCATGAGCTATGCTGACAGACGGCGCCGACCTCTCGAGTCAGCAATCAGTGGTCATGTATCCCTGGAGGTGAGTCCGAAAGGTGGACTAATGCGTTTCAACCGCGGCGGAGGTGGGTTAGCCCCGCGGTGTATCGGGCCTATCGAGGTCTTGAGTAGGTCATTGAGTGGGCAGATGTCGAGGTAACGGGTGATGTCCCATATGAGGAGAAACAGATGTGGGAAATGGATCCACGAGAGCAGGTCCTGCGCGGAAGGGTTATCCGATTAGAACTGGTGTTGTGGCGGCACCACGAGGCTGAGTCAACTTGGGAACGCGAGGACGAGGTTCGCGCGAAGTACCCCGAGCTGTTCGACTCCCGACGTACTTCTGTTCTAAATTTCGCGGACAAAATTCCTTTAAGAGGGGTAGATTGTAATGACCACTCCCGGTCAACGCCAGTCAAATCTACGAAAAATAGGAAAATTTAAAATTTTTAGACAGACCCCGTTATCGACCAAAGTAAGTTCCGGGGGACTCAGGGCAACTTTCTGACCGATTTGGAAAATGTTGACTTTTCGCCGAAAAAGTCAACCGAGCGATGTTTTGGTCCATTCGAGGACCGTTTCGGATCCAAAAAGCTTAGTCGTCGTCGCAGCGGTCTTAGTTGAGCCGTTTCCTTGTAGCTCGTGAAGTTTCGTAATTTCTTGGAAAAAGTGCCCGTTCGGGGCCCGAGACGGCCGAATTTCGCGAATCTGATTGGAAAATATCTAGAAGATATTTTCCAAAAAGGGATGGGACCCACTTGCCACATGTCACCAATGTGGTGGTGTTAGGTTTATTGGACAAAACAAGACAAGACCACATGATGAATAGTTTTGCTATTTAAGTATTAGTTGTTAGTTTTTTTTAAACAAAACAAAAGGGAGCAAAAGGGAGTGCTCGGCCATTTGTGCAAAAAGGAATAAAGGGATAGATAAAATAGAGAGAGAAAGGGAATGAGAAGAAGAGAGAAAAGAGAAGGGGGTGTTTTGGAGTTTGGCGATTTCTCGATCATCCGACCGGTGGATCGTCTCAACGATAGAAGAATCGAGTTCACACCGTCATTCTCTACGGTGAGCAGCTAACCGATTTTTGTTTTGGTACGTTTTAAATTTAGGGTTTGAGTTTAAACAGTTTGATTATGGTTAGGTTTTGGTTAGAATTGGTTTAAAGATGAATGGTTGAGGTTTGGGGTTCGTTAGGAGTGTTTTGGGGGAAAAAAGGGAATTTTCCCATTATGGCCGTGTAGGGCCCACGTACTCGGGTGCTCGGGTTTCGTGTTCGGGTGGTTTAGAACGTTCCCCGAGCCATTTATCCACAACCGAATCGAAATTTGGAATTAAATTGGAAAAGTTGTAATTATCGGGTTTAGAAACTTTAAACGTTAATTAATTGACTCGGAAGTCGGAATTCGATTCCGTAGAGTGCTTAGGAACCCTTGAATTATTCTAAGACCGTAGAAACGAAAACGGGAATTTTTGGAGCCCCGGAAGGGCATTTCCAAAACCCGGGCAGATTCGCCATGTCGGGCGAATCGTGCCTTTACGGGTACTTTATCGACAATGTCGAGTAATTGGGAAGTTTAGGAGTGATCGACATTGTCAGGGTTACGTTTGGGCGTTAAGTTTATTGAATTTCAGTTTATTCCTACGAGTTGTTAAGTGCCTTAAAATTGCGTTCTTTTAGATCGTGTCTCGGACTGACGCAAGGGAAAGCTGGGTGAGTGACTTAGATCACACCGGAGCTCGTTGATTGGCTTTTGGAGAACACACACGAGGTAGGGAAAAGTATCCAGATCTCGGCCCTGACTAGGGAAAGTTAACAGTAGAAATGCATGTGACACTTGGGTGTCGTGGGTTAAGTAGGTTATCGAATATTAGGAATGCATGTGACACTTGGGGTGTCTGTTAGTCTTAGTGCCCGTAGTTCAATCCTAAATGTCCAAATGTATATATCATCGTTAGCAATAAAATTAAAGCGGCTTTATATTACTTATGTGTTGGAGTAATATATCGACGTGTGCTCTGATCTATGCCCACCATGCGAATAGAACCATAGATCGAGATAGATCACACTCGATGGGTCCCTAGTCAACAAAGCTTCACTAGAAGCGACTAGTATGAAAGATGGCTCTTTATGGCTTACGTTCTGTTAGTCATTGGAATGGGATTCCGGAGTCTGATCATAGATATGATGTGGGACATGATATTGGACGACCCGCCCTGAATATGTGCCATAGATTAAGTCATGAACATATTCAGTGTCATAGCTTGTCATGTATCCTTAGACTAAGGTGTTTTTGTGATCGCTATGTAGTCAACAACTGAGTTTGACCTGAGCCTAACGTTGTCCGTAACAGGGTTTCCATAACGGCCAGGATTGGCTTGGGGACGGGCTACATGAGTGACACGAAAGACAGCTAAGGGATTTATCCCTCATACTGAGGTATGAGAAAGATATCGGTTCTCGGCCACTTGATCGAGAGTGACTGAAAGAATAGCATGGCCATGCACATGATACTGGGTATCATATCTTCAGTCATCTTACATATCAAGAAACAGTGATTGAGAATAATAAGGATGATGGCTCTATGCCTTATCTCAATCAGGATATCGGAGATAAAAGGATAATGACAGGGACGACGGAAAGGTTAGAATCGACAGGGTCGATTCGCTATGCAGTGTCAAACAATACTAAAGTCTCGTTAGTTGCCACTTAAATAGGATCAAGTAAAATGAGATTTTACATTGATCTATTGACAAGCATAAACCTAAGGGTCACATCGGAGGATGAAACTCATTGACACATTTATGGAGAATGGCCAAAAGGCAACTGCTGTAGGATCCATGAGTCTTGCTTTGCCAATTGGCCTTGTCTCAGTATTGTATAATGTATATTGCATACCTACTTTTAGTAGGAATATTATATCTGTCTCCGTGTTTGACAAGGAAGGATATACTGTTAATATTGGAAATGGAGTTTTCAATGTTCTATGCAATGATATGTTTTATACCAGTACTGACTTGGTTGGAGGATTGTACATATTAGATATGGGTAACAATGGCTCAAGTTCTATATATTCCGTTAATACCAAGAGGTCTAAATCCAATGATTTAAACCTAACTCTGTTATGGCACTGTCATTTATGTCGCATAAACAAGAAGCACCTATCAGCACTTCAGAAGTGCGGACTTTCAGGTTCATTCGAATTCCATTCGATCGATAGGTGCAAGGTTTGTTTGATGGGCAAAATGACTAAAGTGCTCTTTTATCGATCGCGATGAAAGGGCGGGTGAATTATTGGGGCTGATACACTCGAATGTGTGTAGACCAATAAGTTCACTTGCCAGGAGGGGTTTTAACTACTTTATCACATTTACTGATGATTACAGTAAATATGGTTATGTCTATTCGCTGAGACATAAGTCTGAAGCTTTTGATAAATTCAAAGAGTTTAAGACTAAAGTAGAAAACGAGCTCGACAAAGGTATTAAGGCACTTCGATTGGATCGAGGTGGAAAATACTTGACCACAGAGTTATTAGATCATCTAAAAGAGAATGGGATCCCTTTGGAATGGACTCCTCCTGGGACACTGTAGATGAAAGGTGTAGCCAAACGGATAAATCGAACATTGTTAGACAATGGTCCGTTCCATGATTAGTTGGACTGATCTCCCAATCTCTTTCTGGGGTTATGCTCTAGAGACGACTGCATTCATAGTGAATCGGGCTTCAACGAAGGGTGTGGAAGGGACACCATTTTAAAATGATACGGGATGATGCCCGCTTTGTCCTTCCTAAAGATTTGTGGTTGCGAGGCATATGTGAAACATTTGGTTTCAACTAACCTCGAACCAAGATCTGAGATATGCACCTTCGTGTGGTGTCCCAAAGCAATAAGGGGATACTATTTCTACAATCCCAGTGAGAACATGGTGTTCGTCGCTTGGGGTGGGGTCTTTATGGAAAAGAAGTTTTGTTTCCAAAGACGTCATTGGAAGGATTGTGCATCTCGAAGATATTCAGGATGGTACAGAGCTGTCTAAACCAATTGACAACCCAGTAGAAAGGAGCCAGAGATTGTCGTAGAGTGAGAACCAATTCCTGTTACAATTCTGGAAGGTCCAAGGCGATTTGAAAGGGTCAATCTTCCACCTCCAAGATATGGTATCCGGAGGTGACAATGAAGTCATGGTGGATCACGATGATCCAGCCACGTTTCAAGAAGTCGTGGATGGGCCCGACTCCGAGTTATGGCTGGGAGCCATGAGGGAGGAAATGCAATCCATGTCGGACAACCGAGTCTGGGAACCGGTTGATCCCATTAATAGTGTGAGGACCATCAGATGCAAATAGATCTTCAAGGTGAAGATGGACATGGACGACAACCCTCTGACCTACAAAGCTCAACTGGTGGCGAAAGGTTATAGGCAGATCCAATGGATTGACTATGAGGAAACCTTCTCCCTAGTGGCTATGGTCAAAATCGATCCAAATTCTTCTTGACATAACTGCGTATCATAATACGAGATATGGCAAGTGGATGTCAAAACCGCTTTCCTAAATGGAAATTTGACTGAGTACGTTTGTATATCTCGGCCCAAAGGTTTTGATGATCCGAAGAATAAGGGAATGATTTATAAGTTGTTGAAATCCATTTATGGATTGAAACGAACTTCTCGGAATTGGATCCTTCGTTTTGATGAAGCTGTAATTGGATTTGGCTTAATCAAGAACGAGGATGAATCTTGTGTTTATAAGAAGGCTAGTGGGAGCAAGATTACCTTTCTGGTTCTCATTGAAAATGACATCACAACCTTGCACGAGACTTAAGCTTGGTTGAGGAAGTGTTTTTCAATAAATGACTTAGGCGATGCTTCTTATATCTTAGGGATTAAGATATGTAGAGATCGCACCAAGAGGGTCTTGGATTTAAGTCAGGGAACCTATGTGAACAAGGCATTGAGTAGGTTCTTAATGCTCGATTCAAAGAAAGTACTCTTACCCACTAGTCATGGCATTTATCTCAACAAGACTCGGTGTCCTAAGACAGCTGATGAGCTGAAAATGATGATGAGAATCATATGCGCCTGGGGGAAGGATCGATCATATATGCCATGACATGCATGAGACCAGACGTCTCGTAAGCCTTATGTTGTACCAGTAGACATTATTCTAACCCGGGAGAAAGATGATGTTGAACTAGTCGTCGAAGGATGAGTAGACTCTAGTTTTCCAAGACAAATCCCGATGACTTTAGAAGTCAGTCAGGATATGTGTTTACGCTGAATGGCAGAGCTTTAGCTGGGAGAGCCTAAAGCAAGATAACATTGCCGAATCTACGACAGAGACCAAGTACATGGATGCTGCAGAGGCAGCTAAGGAGGGTGTAATTAAAAACCCATCCAGCCCGGTGAATCCATTTTGCGACAACACAAGGGCCATTGCGCAAGCTAAAAGCCCAGATCGCATAACAAATCCAAACATGTACTGCGGCGTATCCACCTCATCAGAGAAATACTGAACTGAGGTGAAGTGAAGATAACCTATATTGCAACAGATGATAACATAGCCAACCCTTTGACTAAGGTAAAGTCGATGGGGACGTATTGGAGTTTAGATTGGAACTAGGGAAAGTGGGAGATTGTTAGTCTTAGTGCCCGTAGTTCAATCCTAAATGTCCAAATGTATATATCATCGTTAGCAATAAAATTAAAGCGGCTTATATTATTTATGTGTTTGAGTAATATATCGACGTGTTCTCTGATCTATGCCCACCATGCGAATAGAACCATAGATCGAGATAGATCACACTAGATGGGTCCCTAGTCAACAAAGCTTCACTAGAAGCGACTAGTATGAAAGATGGCTCTTTATGGCTTACGTTCTGTTAGTCATTGGAATGGGATTCCGGAGTCTGATCATAGATATCATGTGAGACATGATACTGGATGACCCGCCCTGAATATGTGCCATAGATTAAGTCATGAACATATTAAGTGTCGTAGCTTGTCATGTATCCTTAGACCAAGGAGTCTTTGTGATCGCTATGTAGTCAACAACTGAGTTTGACCTGAGCCTAACATTGTCCGTAACAGGGCTTCCATAACGGCCAGGACTGGCTTGGGGACGGGCTACATGAGTGACATGAAAGACGGCTAAGGGATTTATACCTAATACTGAGGTATGAGAAAGATATCGGTTCTCGGCCGCTTGATCGAGAGTGACTGAAAGAATAGCATGGCCATGCACATGATACTGGGTATCATATATTCATTCATCTCACATATCAAGGAACAGTGATTGAGAATAATAAGGATGACGGCTCTATGCCTTATCTCAATCATGATATCGGAGATAAAAGGATAATGACAGGGACAACGGAAAGGTTAGAATCGACATGGTCGATTCGTTATGCAGTGTCAGGCAATACTAAAGTCTCGTTAGTTGCCACTTAAATAGGATCAAGTAAAATGGGATTTTACGTTGATCTATTGACATGCATAAACCTAAGGGTCACACCGGAGGATGAAACTCATTGACACATTCATGGAGAATGGCCAAAAGGGAGTTGTCTCGGGACATGACCAAAACTGGGTTTTGGGTCATGTGCTCGTAACTGAATAGGACTTTACGGATCGAGACAAGGCTTTGAGTATAGGGATTGATCGCGTCGGATAATGTTGGATATTTCTGGTATGGAAGGCTTGGAGGCGATGAGCGAACAGGACCTCGTTGGAAATGGCCACGGGCCATGTTCCAAGATGCCCATGAAAGGCCCATGCAACCAAGGCCCATGGAACTAATTAATCAAGTCTTGATTAATTAGTACTAAGTAAGCAAGACAAGGATTAAGGTGTTGGTGATTCACCACCTAACCCAATCTTGTCTTGCCATACTTTGTCCTATTTACACCTTACTTGTCACCATGCTTGTCCTATGCCTTTAGTTGGACAAGTATGGAGTTTGTTATGTTTAGGTCATCTTTTTTCAACATAACAAACACAAGACAAGAATATGAAACACAACTTCTCTCCCCCTTCCCTTGCAATTTCGGGTTTGGCAAGCTCCCACCTCCATTTTTGTGTTCTTGAGTCCTCAAAGAGAAGAACTACGTGGCTTTGATTCCCATGTGGATACATAGGCGTCTTGGAGACTCAAGCCAATCATTCGTTAACCGGTGTTCTTGTTTTGGTAAGAAATAATGCTGAATTTTTCTCTTGTGAATCCATTCTTTGTTAGTTGTTTCATGGTTTTAATCGTCTCTTGGTTTTCATTGATTTTCCGCTGCGAGTTGATTCATCTCCAATCATACCTCGAGACCCAACACATTATAGCCCCGAGCTCTTTTTAATTATTTATCGCTTTTCACGGCCTGTGAGCCGTTAGAGTTAGTGTGTAATTATTCTTTCAAGGTGCGGTCATCGAACCACTTGTTTGTAATATTTATTTATTCCTGACCTGCGAGTCGTGTATTAAATTGTAATATTTTGCTCAAGACGAAGAAAGGGCGAAAAGGTCATTTGGTGGCTTTTCGGGTGTTGACATCGGCTTGGAGTCGATGGAGCTCAAGAAGCTAGTGGGAGTTAGTTTAGGGGGCTATTATGTGCACATTTATCGCTTTATGCTTGGTTTAGTTTATGCATGATTAATTCTATGTGTTTTATAATTGCATGCTTAACTTTATTTACCGAGAATATCACCTCACATGCAAAGATAAAGTTGGAATTTTAATCCTTGTGTGTGAGCCCTTAGAATCGTCATTACATTGGATGTAGTTGACGGGTTCGAAGGAAGAATTACATTGGATGTAATTGGAGGCATCATTACATTTGGAATGTAGTTGATGTGCTCATCGCATCTAGGATGTGCCAAAAGTTTTAAACACAACCGGACAAGTAAAAACGGGTCATGTTCGATACCTCCCCAATTCTCAACACCTTACTACCTCCCCGTCCTATGGGTGTCGTGCGCCTTAGCGGAGCATCCATGGGAAAGCGGGGTTGTAGGTTTGGACGACATATGTGGGTGTCGTGCGCCTTAGCGGAGCACCTACATAGTGGCGGGTCATAGTTGAAAATTGGTGGACCCGACTATGATTCTCAGCTAGGGTTGAGCTAGGGTATCAGATAGGGTAAGTCGTATACTTAAGTACATACCCTAGCCAAGAGTCACATTGGATGTGATTGGACGGTGTCCTACCTACATAGCTCGATTGAGTGGTGAGCCTTCGTTCAGCTTGATCGAGTGAATCAAGGATCTTGGTTTTAGATTCTAAAGGTATAGAATCGATTGTTGGTGTTTAAGCTTGATCTTCATAAAATTTATTCAGTTTACTGATTGAATTTTATCTGTTGTAGATCAAATGGCAAATTCAGCGAACATTAATAGTTTGTCATTAAAAACCATTTTGACAGGGTCAAGCTAAATGGGACAAACTATTTGGACTGGTACAGAATTTTGAGGATAGTCCTCAAGTCTGAACGCAAAGAATATGTCCTTGACAAGGCTATCTCTAAGACCATATCAGAGTTACATGAACTGTCATTAACTGCTGAGAAGAATATATCAGGGATCTGGGATCCAAGGATATTCTGATGGTCAACAAGGGAATTGGAAGTGGCAAGGGCGGGGCTCATGCGTACTTGGCGGGAAAGATAAGACACCTGAGAATGTCTGCTTCTACTGCCAATAGCCTGGTCATTGGAACCGGGATTCCAAGAAGTTCACGGCTGATCTGAAGAAGGGCAGTGGGACTGCGCCTTCATCAAATAGCCTGGATGATCTGAAGAAGGGCAGTAGGACTGCGCCTTCATCAGGAAACCTGCATGATCTAAGGAAGGGCGGTGGAACCGTGTCTTCATCCGGTATTAACTCTATAGAGTTGCATCTCTCTACTTCCAAAGATTCATGGGTATTAGATACCAGGACTGAATCTCACACATGCACTAACATATAGTGGCTGAAAGTAGGAGAGGTTTGGAAAGCACGAAGTGGACCTCAGAGTTGTGGCAACTGCTATAGGATCCATGAGTCTTGCTTTGCCAAGTGGCCTTGTCTTAGTATGTATAATGTATATTGCATTCCTACTTTTAGTATGAATATTATATCTGTATTGAAGTTTGACAAGGAAGGATATAATGTTAATATTGGAAATAGAGTTTTCAATGTTTTATGCAATGATATGTTTTATACCAGTACTAACTTGGTTGGAGGATTGTACATATTAGATATGGTAACAATGCCTCAAGTTCTATATATTATGTTAATACCAAGAGGTCTAAATCTAACGATTTAAACCTAACTTTATTATGGCACTATCATTTGGGCCGCATAAACAAGAAGCGCCTATCAACACTTAAGAAGTGAGGGCTTTCAGGTCCATTCTAATTCCATTCGATCGATAGGTGCAAGGCTTGTTTGATGGGAAAAATGACTAAAGCGCCCTTTATTGGTCGCGGTAAAAGGGCGGGTGAATTATTGGGGTTGATACACTCGAAAGTGTGTGGACCAATAAATTCGCTGGCCAAGAGGGGTTTTAGCTACTTCATCACATTTACTAACGATTATAGTAGATATGGTTATGTCTGTTCAATAAGACATAAGTCTGAAGCTTTTGATAAATTCAAAGAGTTCAAGACTGAAGAAGAAAACTGGCTTGGGAAAAGTATTAAGACACTTCGATTGGATCGAGGTGGAAAATACTTAACCATAGAGTTTTTAGATCATCTGGTGGAGAGCGGGATCTTTTGAGAATGGACTCCTCCCGGAACACTACAGTTGAATGTTGTGTCCGAGCGGAGAAATCGGACTTTATTGGATATGGTCCGATCCATGTGTTGGGTCTCGAGGTAGGGTTGGAGATGAACCAACTCGCAGCGGAAAATCAAGGAAAACCAAGAGACAATTAAAACCATGAAACAACTAACAAAGAATGGATTCACAAGAGAAAAATTCAGCACTAGTTCTTACCAAAACAAGAACACCGGGTAACGAATGATTGGCTTGAGTCTCCAAGACGCCTACGTATCCACATGGGAATCAAAGCCACGTAGTTCTTCTCTTTGAGGACTCAAGAACACAAACATGGAGGTGGAAACTAGCCAAACCCGAAATGGCCATGGAAGAGGGAGAGAAAATGTGTTTCCTATTCTTGTCTTGTGTTTGTTATGTTGAAAAAAGATGACTTAAACATAACAAAACCCATACTTGTCCAACTAAAGGCATGGGACAAGTATGGTGTCAAGTAAGGTGTAAATAGGACAAAGTATGGCAAGACAAGATTGGGTTAGGTGGTGAATCACCAACACCTTAATCCTTGTCTTGCTTACTTAGTACTAATTAATCAAGACTTGATTAATTAGTTCCATGGGCCTTGGTTGCATGGGCCTTTCATGGGCCTCTTGGAACATGGCCCGTGGCCATTTCCAACGAGGTCCCGTGATTCGCTCATCGCCTCCAAGCCTTTCATACCGGAAATGTCCAACATTATCCGACGCGATCAATCCCAAGACTCCAAGCCTTGTCTCGATCCGTAAAGTCCTATTCACTTACGGGCACATGACCCAAAACCCAGTTTTGGTCATGTCCCGAGACAACTCCCTTTTGGCCATTCTCCATAAATGTGTCAATGAGTTTCATCCTCCGGTGTGACCCTTAGGTTTATGCATGTCAATAGATCAACATAAAATCCCATTTTACTTGATCCTATTTAAGTGGCAACTAACGAGACTTTAGTATTGCCCGACATTACATAACGAATCGACCCTGTCGATTCTAACCTTTCCGTCGTCCCTGTCATTATCCTTTTATCTCCGATATCCTGATTGAGATAAGGCATAGAGCCGTCATCCTTATTATTCTCAATCACCGTTCCTTGATATGTGAGATGACTGAAGATATGATACCCAGTATCATGTGCATGGCCATGCTATTCTTCCAGTCACTCTCGATCAAGTGGCCGAGAACCGATATCTTTCCCATACCTTAGTATGAGGGATAAATCCCTTAGCCGTCTTTCGTGTCACTCATGTAGCCCGTCCCCAAGCCAATCCTGGCCGTTATGGAAGCCCTGTTACGGACAACGTTAGGCTCAGGTCAAACTCAGTTGTTGACTACATAGCGATCACAAAGACTCCTTGGTCTAAGGATACATGACAAGCTACAACACTGAATATGTTCATGACTTAATCTATGGCACATATTCAGGGCGGGTCGTCCAATATCATGTCCCACATGATATCTATGATCAGACTCCGGAATCCCATTCCAATGACTAACAGAACGTAAGCCATAAAGAGCCATCTTTCATACTAGTCGCTTCTAGTGAAGCTTTGTTGACTAGGGACCCATCGAGTGTGATCTATCTCGATCTATGGTTCTATTCGCATGGTGGGCATAGATCAGAGCACACATCGATATATTACTCCAACACATAAGTAATATAAAGCCGCTTTAATTTTATTGCTAACGATGATATATACATTTGGACATTTAGGATTGAACTACGGGCACTAAGACTAACAATCTCCCACTTGCCCTAGTTCCAATCTAAACTCCAATATGTCCCCATCGACTTTACATGTCTAACATGTTCAGGCAGTGACACTGCCTTAGTCAAAGGGTTGGCTATGTTATCATCTATTGCAATATCGGTTATCTTCACTTCACCTCAGTTCAGTATTTATCTGATGAGGTGGATACGCCGCAGTACATGTTGGGATTTGTTATGCGATCTAGGCTTTTAGCTTGCGCAATGGCCCTTGTGTTGTCGCAAAATGGATTCACCTGACTGGATGGGTTTTTAATTACACCCAGCCCTGCCATGAATTTCCAAATCCACATAGCCTCCTTAGCTGCCTCTGCAGCATCCATGTACTTGGCCTCTGTCGTAGATTCGGCAATGGTATCTTGCTTTACGCTTTCCCAGCTAAAGCTCTGCCATTCAGCGTAAACACATATCCTGATTGACTTCTAAAGTCATCTGGATTTGTCTTGGAAAACTAGCGTCTACTCATCCTTCGACGACTAGTTCAGCATCATCTTCCCCCCGGGTTAGAATGATGTCTACTGGTACAACATAAGGCTTACGAGACGTCTGGTCTCATACATGTCATGGCATATATGATCGATCCTGCCCCCAGGCGCATAGGATTCTCATCATCCTTTTCAGCTCATCAGGTGTCTTAGGACACTGAGTCTTGCTGAGATGAATGCCATGACTAGTGGGTAAGAGTCCTTTCTTTGAATCGAGCATTAAGAACCTACTCAATGCCTTGTTCACATAGGTTCCCTGACTTAAATCCAAGACCCTCTTGGTGCGATCTCTACATATCTTAATCCTTAAGATATGAGAAGCATCGCCTAAGTCCTTTATTGAAAAACACTTCCTCAACCAAGCTTTAGTCTCGTGCAAGGTTGGGATGTCGTTTTCAATGAGAACCAGAAAGGTAATATTGCTCCCACTAGCCTTCTTATAAACGCAAGATTCATCCTCGTTCTTGATTAAGCCAAATCCAATTACAGCTTCATCAAAACGAAGGATCCAACTCCGAGAAGTTCGTTTCAATCCATAAATGGATTTCAACAACTTATAAATCTTTCCTTTATTCTTCGGATCGTCAAAACCTTTGGGCCGAGACATACAAACGTACTCAGTCAAATTTCCATTTAGGAAAGCGGTTTTGACATCCACTTGCCATATCTCGTAATTATGATACGCAGTTATGTCAAGAAGAATTTGGATCGATTTTGACCATAGCCACTAAGGAGAAGGTTTCCTCATAGTCAATCCATTGGATCTGCCTATAACCTTTCGCCACCAGTTGAGCTTTGTAGGTCAGAGGGTTGCCGTCCATGTCCATCTTCACCTTGAAGATCCATTTGCATCCTATGGTCCTCACACCATTGATGGGATCAACCGGTTCCCAGACTCGGTTGTCCGACATGGATTGCATTTCCTCCCTCATGGCTCCCAGCCATAACTCGGAGTTGGGCCCATCCACGACTTCCTGAAAGGTGGCTGGATCATCGTGATCCACCATGACTTCATTGTCACCTCCGGATACCATATCTTGGAGGTGGAAGATTGATCCTTTCAAATCGCCTTGGACCTTCCGGAATTGTAACAGGAATTGGTTCTTACTCTACGACAATCTCTGGCTCCTTTCTACTGGGTTGCCAATTGGTTTAGACAGATCTGTACCATCCTGAATTTCTTCGAGATGCACAGTCCTCCCAATGACGTCTTTGGAAACAAAACTTCTTTTCCATAAAGACCCCACCCCAAGCGACGAACACCATGTTCTCACTGGGATTGTAGAAATAGTATCCCCTTGTTGCTTTGGGATACCACACGAAGGTGCATATCTCAGATCTTGGTTCGAGCTTAGTCGAAACCAAATGTTTCACATAAGCCTCGCAACCACAAATCTTTAGGAAGGACAAAGCGGGCATCATCCCGTACCATTTTTAAAATGGTGTCCCTTCCACACCATTCGTCGAAGCCCGATTCACTATGAATGCGGTCGTCTCTAGAGCAAAACCCCTAAAAGAGATTGGGAGATCAGTCCAACTAATCATGGAACAGACCATTGTCTAACAATGTCCGATTTCTCCGTTTGGCTACACCTTTCAACTACAGTGACCTAGGAGGAGTCCATTCCAAAAGGATCCCATTCTCTTTTAGATGATCTAATAACTCTGTGGTCAAGTATTTTCCACCTCGATCCAATCGAAGTGCCTTAATACCTTTGTCGAGCTGGTTTTCTACTATAGTCTTAAACTCTTTGAATTTATCAAAAGCTTCAGACTTATGTCTCACCGAAGAGACATAACCATATTTACTGTAATCATCAGTAAATGTGATAAAGTAGTTAAAACCCCTCCTGGCAAGTGAACTTATTGGTCTACACACATTCGAGTGTATCAGCCCCAATAATTCACCCGCCCTTTCATCGCGATCGATAAAGGGCACTTTAGTCATTTTGCCCATCAAACAAACCTTGCACCTATCGATCGAATGGAATTCGAATGAACCTGAAAGCCCGCACTTCTGAAGTGTTGATAGGCGCTTCTTGTTTATGCGACCCAAATGACAGTACCATAACAGAGTTAGGTTTAAATCGTTGGATTTAGACCTCTTGGTATTAACGGAATATATAGAACTTGAGGCATTGTTACCCATATCTAATATGTACAATCCTCCAACCATGTCAGTACTGGTATAAAACATATCATTGCATAGAACATTGAAAACTCCATTTCCAATATTAACATTATATCCTTCCTTGTCAAACACGGATACAGATATAATATTCCTACTAAAAGTAGGTATGCAATATACATTATACAATACTAAGACAAGGCCTCTTGGCAAAGCAAGACTCATGGATCCTACAGCAGTTGCCACAACTCTGAGGTCCATTTCGTGCTTTCCAAATCTCTCCTACTTTCAGCCACCATATATTAGTGCATGTGTGAGATTCAGTCATGGTATCTAATACCCATGAATCTTTGGAAGTAGAGAGATGTAGCTCTATAGAGTTAATACCGAATGAAGGCACGATCCCACCGCCCTTCCTTAGATCATCCAGGTTTCCTGATGAAGGCGCAGTCCTACTGCCCTTCTTCAGATCATCCAGGCTATTTGATGAAGGCGCAGTCCCACTGCCCTTCTTCAGATCAGCCGTGAACTTCCTGTAATCCCGGTTCCAATGACCAGGCTGTTGGCAGTAGAAGCAGACATTCTCAGGTGTCTCATCTTTCCTGCCAAGTGCGCATGGGCCCAGCCCTTGCCACTTCCAATTCCCTTGTTGACCATCAGAATATCCTTGGATCCCAGATCCCTGAGATATTCTTCTCAGCAGCTGATGACACTTCATGTAACTCTGATATGGTCTTAGAGACAGCCTTGTCAAGGACATATTCTTTGCGTTCAGACTTGAGGACTATCCTCAAAATTCTGTACCAGTCCAAATAGTTTGTCCCATTTAGCTTGACCCTGTCAAGAATGGTTTTTAATGACAAACTATTAATGTTCACTGAATTTGCCATTTGATCTACAACAGATAAAATTCAATCAGTAAACTGAATAAATTTTATGAAGATCAAGCTTAAACACCAACAATCAATTCTAAACCTTTAGAATCTGAAACCAAGATCCTTGATTCACTCGATTAAGCTGAACTAATGCTCACCACTTAATCGAGCTATGTAGGTAGGACTCCATCCAATCACATCCAATGTGACTCTTGGCTAGGGTATGTACTTATGTACACGACTTACCCTATCTTTTACCCTAGCTCAACCTCAGGCCGAGAATCGTAGTCGGGTCCACCAATTTTCAACTATGGCTCGTCACTATGTAGGTGCTCCGCTAATGCGCACGACACCCACATATGTCGTCCAAACCTACTACCCCGCTTCCCCATGGATGCTCCGCTAATGCGCACGACACCCATAGGACGGGGAGGTAGTAAGGTGTTGATTATTGGGAGGTATCGGACATGACCCGCTTTTACTTGTCCAGTTGTGTTCAAAACTTTGGCACATCCTAGATGCGATGAGCACATCAACTACATTCCAAATGCAATGATGCCTCAAATTACATCCAATGTAATTCTTCCTTTGAACCCGTCAACTACATCCAATGCAATGACGGTTCTAAGGGTTCACACACAAGGATTAAAATTCCAATTTTATCTTTGCATGTGAGGTGATATGCTCGGTAAATAAAGTTAAGCATGCAATTCTAAAACACATAGAATTAATCATGCATAAACTAAACCAAGCATAAAGCGATAAATGTGCACATAATAGCCCCCTAAACTAACTCCCACTAGCTTCTTGAGCTCCACCGACTCCAAGCCGATGCCAACACCCGAAAAGCCACCAAATGACCTTTTCGCCCTTTCTTCGTCTTGAGTAAAATATTACAATTTAATACACGACTCGCAGGTCGGGAATAAATAAATATTACAAACAAGTGGTTCGACGACCACACATTGAAAGAATAATTACACGCTAACTCTAACGGCTCGCAGGCCGTGAAAAGCAATAAATAATTAAATCGAGCTCGGGGCTATTATGTACACCATGCCAACATCACATCACACATCGTGTTATCAAACAAGCATGTTATCAAACATCATGTGATTTTCCGGTTTTAATTAATAGCCAAGTTTCGAAATTTTTTGATGCTCGGTTTATCGAAACCGTTCAAAAATGAAACTTTTGAACATTTGATCTTCGAGTTCATCATGACGGTTCCAAACTCGTCATAACTAACAAAACGGTTTAGCCTTGGCATATCAACCATCCAATGGTCATGCTTGGCCTAGCTCCGTCCAACGGAGCCCCGTTCGGTCCCGGTTTCGGCTCCCCGAGAGTCCCGCTCCCGAGACCCGAAAAATCAAATTTTTTTCAAAATTTCCAGATTTGAAATAATTTTCAAAAAATCATTTTACATGTATTAAATCCATAAACAAGAATTTAAAACATGTTATCAAACAATTTAGCAAAACAACATGCCAAAAACGAAACTTTCAAGCAAAACCGAAACTTTGAACACCGTCTTGTGAATCCCGAAGGTAACCAGGCTCTGATACCACTGTTGGGTCTCGAGGTAGGGTTGGAGATGAACCAACTCGCAGCGGAAAATCAAGGAAAACCAAGAGACAATTAAAACCATGAAACAACTAACAAAGAATGGATTCACAAGAGAAAAATTCAGCACTAGTTCTTACCAAAACAAGAACACCGGGTAACGAATGATTGGCTTGAGTCTCCAAGACGCCTACGTATCCACATGGGAATCAAAGCCACGTAGTTCTTCTCTTTGAGGACTCAAGAACACAAACATGGAGGTGGAAACTAGCCAAACCCGAAATGGCCATGGAAGAGGGAGAGAAAATGTGTTTCCTATTCTTGTCTTGTGTTTGTTATGTTGAAAAAAGATGACTTAAACATAACAAAACCCATACTTGTCCAACTAAAGGCATGGGACAAGTATGGTGTCAAGTAAGGTGTAAATAGGACAAAGTATGGCAAGACAAGATTGGGTTAGGTGGTGAATCACCAACACCTTAATCCTTGTCTTGCTTACTTAGTACTAATTAATCAAGACTTGATTAATTAGTTCCATGGGCCTTGGTTGCATGGGCCTTTCATGGGCCTCTTGGAACATGGCCCGTGGCCATTTCCAACGAGGTCCCGTGATTCGCTCATCGCCTCCAAGCCTTTCATACCGGAAATGTCCAACATTATCCGACGCGATCAATCCCAAGACTCCAAGCCTTGTCTCGATCCGTAAAGTCCTATTCACTTACGGGCACATGACCCAAAACCCAGTTTTGGTCATGTCCCGAGACAACTCCCTTTTGGCCATTCTCCATAAATGTGTCAATGAGTTTCATCCTCCGGTGTGACCCTTAGGTTTATGCATGTCAATAGATCAACATAAAATCCCATTTTACTTGATCCTATTTAAGTGGCAACTAACGAGACTTTAGTATTGCCCGACATTACATAACGAATCGACCCTGTCGATTCTAACCTTTCCGTCGTCCCTGTCATTATCCTTTTATCTCCGATATCCTGATTGAGATAAGGCATAGAGCCGTCATCCTTATTATTCTCAATCACCGTTCCTTGATATGTGAGATGACTGAAGATATGATACCCAGTATCATGTGCATGGCCATGCTATTCTTCCAGTCACTCTCGATCAAGTGGCCGAGAACCGATATCTTTCCCATACCTTAGTATGAGGGATAAATCCCTTAGCCGTCTTTCGTGTCACTCATGTAGCCCGTCCCCAAGCCAATCCTGGCCGTTATGGAAGCCCTGTTACGGACAACGTTAGGCTCAGGTCAAACTCAGTTGTTGACTACATAGCGATCACAAAGACTCCTTGGTCTAAGGATACATGACAAGCTACAACACTGAATATGTTCATGACTTAATCTATGGCACATATTCAGGGCGGGTCGTCCAATATCATGTCCCACATGATATCTATGATCAGACTCCGGAATCCCATTCCAATGACTAACAGAACGTAAGCCATAAAGAGCCATCTTTCATACTAGTCGCTTCTAGTGAAGCTTTGTTGACTAGGGACCCATCGAGTGTGATCTATCTCGATCTATGGTTCTATTCGCATGGTGGGCATAGATCAGAGCACACATCGATATATTACTCCAACACATAAGTAATATAAAGCCGCTTTAATTTTATTGCTAACGATGATATATACATTTGGACATTTAGGATTGAACTACGGGCACTAAGACTAACACCATGATCAGTTGAACTGATATCCCAATCTCTTTATGGGGTTATGCTCTAGAGACGACCGCATTCATAGTGAATCGGGCTCCGACGAAGGTTGTGGAAGGGACACCATTTTAGAAATGGCATGGGAAGATACCCGCTTTGTCCTTCCTAACGATTTGTGGTTGCGAGGCTTATGTGAAACATTTGGTTTGGACTAAGCTCGAACCAAGATCTAAGATATGAACCTTCGTGTGGTATCCCAAAGCAACAAGAGGATACTACTTCTACAATCTCAGTGAGAACATGGTGATCGTCGCTTGGGGTGGGGTCTTTATGGAAAAGGAGTTTTGTTTCCAAAGACGTCATTGGGAGGACTGTGTATCTCGAAGAAATTCAGGATGGTACAGATCTGTCTAAACCAATTGACAACCCAGTAGAAAGGGAGCCAGAGATGGTCGTAGAGTAAGAAGCAATTCCTGTTACAATTCCGGAAGGTCCAAGGCGATCTGAAAGGATCAATCGTCCACCTCAAAGATATGGTATCTGGAGGTGACAATGAAGTCATGGTGGATCACGATGATCCAGCCACCTTTCAGGAAGTCGTGGATGGGCCCGACTCCGAGTTATGGGTGGGAAACATGAGGGAGGAAATGCAATCCATGTCGGACACCCGAGTCTAGGAGCCCATCAATGGTGTGAGGACCATCGGATGCAAATGGATCTTCAAGGTGAAGATGGACATGGACGTCAACCCTCTGACCTACAAAGCTCAATTGGTGGCGAAAGGTTATAGGTAGATCCAATGGATTGACTATGAGGAAACCTTCTCCATAGTGGCTAGGGTCAAAATCGATCCAAATTCTTCTTGACATAATTGCGTATCATAATTACGAGATATGGCAAGTGGATGTCAAAACCGCTTTCCTAAATGGAAATTTGACTGAGTACGTTTGTATGTCTCGGCCCAAAGGTTTTGACGATCCGAAGAATAAGGGAAAGATGTATAAGTTGTTGAAATCCATTTGTGGATTGAAACAAACTTCTCGGAGTTGGATCCTTCGTTTTGATGAAGCTGTAATTGGATTTGGCTTAATCAAGAACGAGGATGAATCTTGCGTTTATAAGAAGGCTAGTGGGAGCAAGTTACCTTTATAGTTCTCATTGAAAACGACATCCCAACCTTGCACGAGACTAAAGCTTGGTTGAGGAAGTGTTTTCAATAAAGGACTTAGGCGATGCTTCTTATATCTTAAGGATTAAGATATCTAGAGATCGCACCAAGAGGGTCTTGGATTTAAGTCAGGGAACCTATGTAAACAAGGCATTGAGTAGGTTCTTAATGCTCGATTCAAAGAAAGGACTCTTACCCACTAGTCATGGCATTCATCTTAGCAAGACTCAGTGTCCTAAGACACCTGGTGAGCTGAAAAGGATGATGAGAATCCTATGCGCCTGGGGGCAGGATCGATCATATACGCCATGACATGTATGAGACCGGACGTCTCGTAAGCCTTATGTTGTACCAGTAGACATCAGTCTAACTCGGGGGAAAGATGATGCTGAACTAGTCGTCGAAGGATGAGTAGACGCTAGTTTTCCAAGACACATCCAGATGACTTTAGAAGTCAGTCAGGATATGTGTTTATGTTGAATGATAGAGCTTTAGCTGGGCGAGCGTAAAGGAAGATACCATTGCCGAATCTACGACAGAGGCCAAGTACATGGATGCTGCAGAGGCAGCTAAGGAGGCTATGTGGATTTGGAAATTCACGGCAGGGTTGGGTGTAATTAAAAACCCATCCAGCTCGGTGAATCCATTTTGCGACAACAAAAGGGCCATTGCGCAAGGTAAAAGCCCAGATCGCATAACAAATCTAAATACGTACTACGGCGTATCCATCTAATCAGAGAAATATTGAACTGAGGTGAAGTGAAGATAACCTATATTGCAACGGATGATAACATAGCCAACCCTTTGACTAAGGCAGTGTCACTGCCTGAACATGTTAGACATGTAAAGTCGATGGGGACGTATTGGAGTTTAGATTGGAACTAGGGAAAGTGGGAGATTGTTAGTCTTAGTGCCCGTAGTTCAATCCTAAATGTCCAAATGTATATATCATCGTTAGCAATAAAATTAAAGCGGCTTTATATTATTTATGTGTTTGAGTAATATATCGACGTGTTCTCTGATCTATGCCCACCATGCGAATAGAACCATAGATCGAGATAGATCACACTAGATGGGTCCCTAGTCAACAAAGCTTCACTAGAAGCGACTAGTATGAAAGATGGCTCTTTATGGCTTACGTTCTGTTAGTCATTGGAATGGGATTCCGGAGTCTGATCATAGATATCATGTGAGACATGATACTGGATGACCCGCCCTGAATATGTGCCATAGATTAAGTCATGAACATATTAAGTGTCGTAGCTTGTCATGTATCCTTAGACCAAGGAGTCTTTGTGATCGCTATGTAGTCAACAACTGAGTTTGACCTGAGCCTAACGTTGTCCGTAACAGGGCTTCCATAACGGCCATGATTAGCTTGGGGACGGGCTACATGAGTGACATGAAAGACGGCTAAGGGATTTATCCCTCATACTGAGGTATGGGAAAGATATCGGTTCTCGGCCGCTTGATCGAGAGTGACTGAAAGAATAGCATGACCATGCACACGATACTGGGTATCATATCTTCAGTCATCTCACATATCAAGGAACAGCGATTGAGAATAATAAGGATGACGGCTCTATGCCTTATCTCAATCAGGATATCAGAGATAAAAGGATAATGAAAGGGACGACGGAAAGGTTAGAATCGACATGGTCGATTCGTTATGCAGTGTCAGGCAATACTAAAGTCTCGTTAGTTGCCACTTAAATAGGATCAAGTAAAATGGGATTTTACATTGATCTATTGACATGCATAAACCTAAGGGTCACACCGGAGGATGAAACTCATTGACACATTTATGGAGAATAGCCAAAAGGGAGTTGTCTCGGGACATGACCAAAACTGGGTTTTGGGTCATGTGCCCGTAAGTGAATAGGACTTTACGGATCGAGACAAGGCTTGGAGTCTTGGGATTGATCGCGTCGAATAATGTTGGACATTTCCGGTATGGAAGGATTGGAGGCGATGAGCGAATCACGGGACCTCGTTGGAAATGGCCACGTGTCATGTTCCAAGAGGCCCATGAAAGGCCCATGCAACCAAGGCCCATGGAACTAATTAATCAAGTCTTGATTAATTAGTACTAAGTAAGCAAGACAAGGATTAAGGTGTTGGTGATTCACCACCTAACACAATCTTGTCTTGCCATACTTTGTCCTATTTACACCTTACTTGACACCATACTTGTCCCATGCCTTTAGTTGGACAAGTCTGGATTTTGTTATGTTTAAGTCTTCTTTTTTCAACATAACAAACACAAGACAAGAATAGGAAACACAACTTCTCTCCCCCTTCCCTTGAAATTTCGGGTTTGGCAAGCTCACACCTCCATGTTTGTGTTCTTGAGTCCTCAAAGAGAAGAACAAGGTGGCTTTAATTCCCATGTGGATACGTAGGCGTCTTGGAGACTCAAGCCAGTCATTCGTTACCCGGTGTTCTTGTTTTGGTAAGAATTAGTGCTGAAATTTTCTCTTGTGAATCCATTCTTTGTTAGTTGTTTCATGGTTTTAATCGTCTCTTGGTTTTCATTGATTTTCCGCTGCGAGTTGGTTCATCTCCAACACTACCTCGAGACCCAACAAGATAACTAAACAACACCCAAGATCACAAAGGATCGCATACCAAACAAGATCGCAAAGGATCGCACTCCAGCTGCTCAGTACCCACACACTTTTCCCGACACGACGGTCGGATCAGGCGGTCGACCTGTCTCACTTTTCCCAACACGATGGTTGGATCAGGTTGTCGACCTGTCGCACTTTTCCCAACAGGACGGTTGGATCAGGCTGTCGACCTGTCGCACTTTTCCCAACACGGCGGTTGGATCAGGCTGTCGACCTGTCGCACTTTTCCCGACACGAAGTCGGATCAGGCTGTTGACCTGTCCCACCCCAACCTCAGGCAACCACAATCACAATCACAAGAAAAGTTCAACAACAACAACCACACCGGTTTAACACTCCACATGCACTCATGGCCAACCAAGACACCAAGAGTAAAACATAAGGGTTCAACAACCCCACGGGTACTCATGGCCACCCAAGACACCAACAGTAAAAAATACGGGTTCAACAACCCCACGGGTGTTAGAATTTGTGCCCGTAGCCCAATCGTAAATGTCCAAATGTAAATATCATCGTTGGCAATATAATAAAGCGGCTTATGATATTACTTAAGTGTTGAAGTAATATGTCGTATGTGTTTCCGATCTATGCCCACTATGCGAATAGAACCATAGATTAGGATGGATCACACTCGACGGGTCCCTAGTCAATAGTCTTCGCTAGAAGCGACTAGTATGAAAGATGACTCTTGATGGCTTACGTTCTATTGGCCATAGGAAAGGTTTCCGGAGTCTGATCATAAACATCATGTGTGGGACATGATGTTGGACGACCCGACCTGAATATGTTCCATAGATTAAGTCATGAACATGTTCAGATTCGTTGCTTGTCAAGTATCCATACCGAGGAGTTTATATGATTGCTATGCATTAAACAACCAAGTTTGACCTGAAAGCCCAACGTTGCACCGTGACAGGGCTTCCATAACGGCCAGGATTGGCTTGGGGAATGACTGCATGAGTGACATGATAGGCGGCTAAGGGATGTATCCATCATACTGCGGTATGGGAAAGATATCTAGTTCACGGCCGCTTGATCGAGAGTGACTGACAAGAAAAGCATGGCCATGCGCATGATATGGAATATAATAAGGGTCAGTCATCTCACATATCAAGGAACAGTGATTGAGGATAAGAAGGATGACGGCTCTATGCCTTATCTCAATCAGGATATCAGTGATACGGGATAATGACAAGAACGGCTGAAAGGTCAGAATCGACAAGGGGCGATTCGTTATGCAGGGTCGGGCGATACTGAGTCTCGTCAGTCGCCACATTAATAAGATCAAGTAAAATGGGATTTTACATTGATCTTATTGACATGCATAGACCTAAGGGTCACACCGACAATACGATGCTCAATAAGAACATGACAAACTTGAGTTGGAGGGAGACATGGCGGGGAGCGCCATAGTGGACCGGCTAGCATATTGGGTTCGGGATGGGCTCTCTTGGAGAGGCCCATTGCTGATCCATATTGGCTAGGCCCAACAAGTACTCAAGTCATTAGATGACTAATTAGTCTTGTTGACTAAAATTGGGTGGGACCCAATTTCCACTAAACTAATAAACTTGGATAGTTTATTAGTTCCACCTAGCATCTAGACTTGGACACTTTTCTAGTGATGGAACCTAAGTGATTTGACTAAATGCACTTAACTCCACATGCAAGAAGGGTTGGAAGATATAACATGCAAGTGTAGAGAAAGAGAGAGAACGAGTTCTTCTTCTTCTCCTACCTTGGTCGAAAATCTCCTCCAAGCTTCAAAGTTGGTTGTGCATGTTCTTGAGTCATCAAACTCAAGAACTACGTTGGCTTTGATTCCATCTCGGATACGTAGGAGTCCAAGGGACTCAAGCCGAACCATAGTTGGTGTTATTCATCCTTTATCTCCACCAAAACAACAAGGTGATGTTCTAGAAACCTTGCTGAATTTTTCAGCTTTGTTCTTCATATTTGGTAGTGTTAATTTACTTGATTCGTGGTTAATTTCCGCTGCTATTCTTGTTTATCTTGTACACGACATCAAGTTCCAACAGTGGTATCAGAGCTTGGCTACCAACGGGAAAAACAAGAGCTGATTTTTTCAGATTTAGTGGTGGAAAATTTGGAGTGCTTGCTGGTTTTTTTTTTATTTAAAGTGCATAAAAATGCATGTTAGCTTCTTAATTTCATGCTTTTGCATATATGGGTGCATGCTTGATTGATAACATGTTTTAAGTTCTTGCATGTGGGTTTTATGCATGAAATTGATGATTTTCAAAATGAAATCAAATCTGATTTTTTCGAACAATGTTTAATTTTGGGGTCACGAGACCGGGACTCTCGGGGAGCCGATCACGTGACCGGATGGGGCTCCGTTGGACGGAGCTAGGCCGAGTCGTGACTATTGGATAGTCAGAACGCCGGGGCTAAACCATTTGGGGAGTTGCGACGAGTTAGGAATTGTCATGATGAACCACAAAATTAAACGTTTGGAAAATTCATTTTTGAAACCGGTTTCGATAAACCGTGTAATAATTTTCGAAACTTGGAAGCTAATTAAAATAAGTCATATCTCGTTGTTTGATAACACGCTGTTTGATAACACGCTGTATGATGTGATGATTATGCATGGTGCACGTTATTTAGCCCCGGGTAGTTTTATCGCTTTTCTCGGACTGCGTGCCGATAGTGTTAGCGTGTAATTATTCTTTTAAAGGTGTGGTCGTCGTACCACTTGTTTGTAATAATTAT
Source organism: Erodium maritimum (assembly GCA_963921825.1). NCBI lineage: Eukaryota > Viridiplantae > Streptophyta > Magnoliopsida > Geraniales > Geraniaceae > Erodium > Erodium maritimum. The sequence continues at coordinate 50,050,414 of OY997595.1, read as the reverse complement.
TATTTCCCGACCTGCGAGTCGTGTATTTTATTGTAACCGTTTCGCCGGCTTGGAGACGAATGAGCTCAAGAGGCGAGTGGGAGACCGCAGGAAACGGCTTGGAGTAGATGGACGTCAAGAGACGAGTGGGAGGCTCACGTCGTTGGCTTGAAGTCAAGATTGCTCAAGACCGGGTTGGGATTAGTTTAAGGGGCTATAACGTGCACGTCCTTTTGCTTGATGCTTGGTTTAAATTATGCATGTATGTATGGTTAGATTGCATGCTTAGATTTAAACTTTCAAGAAAATCACCTCACATGCAAAGATAAAATTGGTTTTAGATCGATGCTTAGGAGCCCTTGAACCGTCTTTGCATTGGATGTAGTAGACGGGTTCGAAGGAAGAATTACATTGGATGTAATTGGAGAAGTCATTACATTTGGAATGTAGTTGACGTTCTCATCGCATCGATGATGTGCCCAAAGTTCAAACACGACAAGACAAGTAAAAACGGGTCATGTCAGATACCTCCCAATTTATCGACAACTTCCTACTTCATCGACCTATGGGTGTCGTGCGCCTTAGCGGAGCATCCATGGGAAGACGTTGTAGCAAGTTTGGTCAGCATATGTGGGTGTCGTGCGCCTTAGCGGAGCACCTGCATAGTGACAGGCCATAGTTGAAAATTGGTGGACCCGACTACGATTCTCAGCTAGGGCTGAGCTAGGGTATCAGATAGGGTAAGCCGTGTACCAGACCCTGTTATGGCATTGTTGTTTGGGCCACATTAATGAGAAACGTGCGTCAGCACTTCATAAGTGCGGACTTCTTAGTCCATTCGAATTCCATTCAATTGGTAGATGCGAATCATGTTTGATGGGCAAACTGACTAGAGCGCCCTTCATCGGTCGGGGTGAAAGGGCGGGTGACTTGTTGGGGCTGATACACTCGGATGTGTGTGGACCAATGAGTGCACTTGCCAGGAGTGGTTTTAGCTACTTCATCACGTTTACTGACGATTTCAGTAGATTTGGTTATGTCTATTTGATGAGACATAAGTCTGAGGCTTTTGATAAATTCAAAGAGTATAAGACTGAAGTAGAAAACCAGCTCGGGAAAAGTATTAAGGCTCTTCGATCGGATCGAGGAGGAGAATACTTGACTACAGAGTTTTTAGATCATCTAACAGAAAGTGGGATCCTTTCGGAATGGACTCCTTCCGGAACACCACAGTGGAATGGCGTGTCCGAACGGAGGAATCGGACCTTATTGGATATGGTTCGGTCCATGATCAGTGGGAATGATCTCCCTATCTCTTTCTGGGGTTTTGCTCTACAGACGGCCGCATTCATTTTGAATCGGGCTCCTACGAAGGCTGTGGAAGGGACACCATTTGAGAAATGGCACGGGAGGAAGCCCGTTTTGTCCTTTCTAAAGATTTGGGGTTGCGAGGCTTATGTGAAGCGGTTAGTTCACAGTAAGCTCGAACCAAGATCAGAGAAATGCACCTTCGTGGGGTATCATAAAGAAACGAAGGGATACTACTTCTACAAACCCAGCGAGAACAAGGTGTTCGTCGCTCGGAGTGGGGTCTTTATGGAAAAAGAATTCATTTCCAAAGACGTCAGTGGGAGGGCTGTACATCTCGAAGAGGTTCAAGATGGTATAGATGCCTCAGAACCACTGGACTACCCAGTAGAGGAGCCTGAAGTGGTCGTGGAGCAAAGACCAGTTTCAGCAACGATTCCTGAGGGTCTAAGGCGATCTGAAAGGGTTAGTCGTCAACCTCCGAGATATGGTTTCTTTGTGTTTGGGGGTGACGGTGAACTTATGGTGGATCACGACGATCCAGCCACGTTTCAGGAAGCCGTGGACGGGCCCGACTCCGAGTTATGGCTGGGAGCCATGAGGGAGGAAATGCAATCCATGTCGGATAACCGAGTCTGGGAACTGGTTGATCCCATCGATGGTGTGAGGACCATTGGATGCAAATGGATCTTCAAGGTGAAGATGGACATGGATGGCAAACCTCAGACCTACAAAGCCCGACTAGTTGCAAAAGGTTATAGGCAGATCCAAGGGATTGACTATGAAGGAACCTTTTCCCAGTGGCTATGGTCAAATCTATCCGCATTCTTCTTGCCATAGCTGCGTATCATGATTACGAGATATGGCAAATGGATGTCAAAACCGCTTTCTTGAACGAAAGTTTATCGGAGGACGTTTATATGTCTCAACCCGAAGGTTTTGTCAATCCCAAGAATAAAGGAAAGATTTGTAAGTTGTTGAAATCCTTTTATGGATTGAAACAAGCTTCTCGGAGTTGGAATCTTCGTTTTGATGAAACTGTAATTGGATTCGGTTTTGTCAAGAACGAAGATGAGCCTTGCGTTTACAAGAAGGCAAGGGGGAGTGTGATTGCCTTTCTGGTGCTGTATGTCGATGACATATTACTTATTGGAAACGACGTTTCCACTTTAAACGAGACAAAAGCTTGGTTAGGGACGTGTTTCGCGATGAAGGACTTAGGCGAGGCTGCTTATATCTTAGGGATTAAGATATATAGAGATCGCACCAAGAGAGTCTTGGGATTAAGTCAGAGCACCTATGTGAACAAAGTATTGAGTAGGTTCTCAATGCTAGATTCCAAGAAAGGACTCATGCCTGCACGTCCTGGTGTTCATCTCAGCAAGACTCAGTGTCCTAAGACACCTGATGAGCTGAAAAGGATGAGTCGGATCCCCTACGCATCGGCGGTAGGATCGATCATGTATGCCATGATATGCACGAGACCGGATGTCTCGTTTGCCTTGAGCTGTACCAGCAGACATCAGTCTAACCCTGGCGAGGAACACTGGATAGCGGTCAAAGCGATTCTCAAATATTTGAGAAGGACTAAGGATGCGTTCCTGGTGTACGGGGGAAAAGATGAGTCTGAACTAGTCGTCAAAGGGTATGTTGACGCTAGTTTCCAATCAGATCCAGATGACTTTAGAAGTCAGTCAGGATATGTGTTCACGCTGAATGGCGGAGCTTTCAGCTGGAAGAGCGTGAAGCAAGATACCGTCGCTGACTCCACGACAGAGGCCGAGTACATAGCGGCTGCAGAGGCAGCCAAGGAGGCTGTATGGATCAGGAAGTTCATGGCAGGGTTGGGTGTAATTAAAAACCCATCCAGCCCGGTGGACCTATTTTGCGACAACATGGGGGCCATTGCTCAAGCTAAAGAGCCCATATCGCATAAAAAATCCAAACATGTACTGAGGCGATATCACCTAATCAGAGAGATTCTGAACAGAGGTGATGTGAAGATCACGTATATTGCAACGGATGATAATATAGCCGACCCATTGACCAAGGCGCTTTCGTTACCCAAGCACGAAAGACATGTAAGGTCAATGGGATTAGATTGGAGTTTAGATTGGAGCTAGGACAAGTGGGAGATTGTTAGCATTTATGCACGTAGCCCAATCGTAAATGTCCAAATGTAAATATCATCGTTGGCAATATAATAAAGCGGCTTATGATATTACTTAAGTGTTGAAGTAATATGTCGTATGTGTTTCCGATCTATGCCCACTATGCGAATAAAACCATAGATCAGGATGGATCACACTCGACGGGTCCCTAGTCAATAGTCTTCGCTAGAAGCGACTAGTATGAAAGATGACTCTTGATGGCTTACGTTCTATTGGCCATAGGAAAGGTTTCCGGAGTCTTATCATAAACATCATGTGTGGGACATGATGTTGGACGACCCGACCTGAATATGTTCCATAGATTAAGTCATGAACATGTTCAGAGTCGTTGCTTGTCAGGTATCCTTAGACCGAGGAGTCTATATGATTGTTATGCAGTAAACAACCAAGTTTGACCTGAAAGCCCAACGTTGCACCGTGACTGAGCTTCCATAACGACCAGGATTGGCTTGGGGAATGACTGCATGAGTGACATGATAGGCGGCTAAGGGATGTGTCCATCATACTGCGGTATGGGAAAGATATCTAGTTCACGGCCGCTTGATCGAGAGTGACTGACGGGAAAAGTATGGCCATGCGCATGATATGGAATATCATAAGGGTCAGTCATCTCACATATCAAGGAACAGTGATTGAGGATAAGAAGGATGACGGCTCTATGCCTTATCTCAATCAGGATATCAGTGATAAGGGATAATGACAAGAATGGTTGAAAGGTCAGAATCGACAAGGGGCGATTCGTTATGCAGGGTCGGGCGATACTGAGTCTCGTCAGTCGCCACATTAATAAGATCAAGTAAAATGAGATTTTACGTTGATCTTATTGACATGCATAGACCTAAGGGTCACACCGACAATACGATGCTCAATAAGAACATGACAAACTTGAGTTGGAGGGAGACATGGCGGGGAGCGCCATAGTGGACCGACTAGCATATTGGGTTCGGGATGTGCTCTCTTGGAGAGGCCCATGACTGATCCATATTGGCTAGGCCCAACAAGGACTCAAGTCATTAGATGACTAATTAGTCTTGTTGACTAAAATTGGGTGGGACCCAATTTCCACTAAACTAATAAACTTGGATAGTTTATTAGTTCCACCTTGCATCTAGACTTGGACACTTGTCTAGTGATGGAAACTAAGTGATTTGACTAAATGCTCTTAACTCCACATGCAAGAAGGGTTGGAAGATATAACATGCAAGTGTAGAGAAAGAGAGAGAACGAGTTCTTCTTCTTCTCCTACCTTGGTCGAAAATCTCCTCCAAGCTTCAAAGTTGGATGTGCATGTTCTTGAGTCATCAAACTCAAGAACTACGTTGGCTTTGATTCCATCTCGGATACGTAGGAGTCCAAGGGACTCAAGCCGAACCATAGTTGGTGTTATTCATCCTTTATCTCCACCAAAACAACAAGGTGATGTTCTAGAAACCATGCTGAATTTTTCAGCTTTGTTCTTCATATTTGGTAGTGTTAATTTACTTGATTCGTGGTTAATTTCCGTTGCTATTCTTGTTTATCTTGTACAGGACATCAAGTTCCAACAACGGGCACTCATGGCCACCCAAGACACCAACAGTGAAACACGGGTTCAACAACCCCACGGGCATTCATGGCCACCCAAGACACACCAACAGTAAAATACGGGTTTAACAACCCCACGGGCACTCATGGTCACCCAAGACAGCAACAGTGAAACACAGGTTCAACAACCCCACGGGCACTCATGGCCACCCAAGACACGAGCTAAACAATCAACCTCCGGGCATAACCAAATGCCTCCAGTAATTTTAATATCGATAAGTTCACTGCTCCTACGACACTACTAAGTTTCACCTGCACTTCTATTGTTCGATACATTCCCGTATCATACGACACTACCCGGTGTCGCCTGCCTTTCTATTATTCGATAAACTTACTTAACCCACGACACCCAAGTGTCACATGCATTTCTACTCTTAACTTTCCCTAGTCAGGGCCGAGATCCGGCTACTTTTCCCTACCTCGTATGCTTTCCCTAAAAGCTCACAATCAAGCTCCGGCGTGATCACGATCACTCGCCTAGCTTTCCCTTTCCTCTGTCGGCGGCACGATCTAATAAGAACACAATTTAACACACTTTTAAGTTCACAGGCATAAACTGAATCCTAATATACTTGACGCCCAAACGTAACCCCGACAATGTCGATCACTCCCAAACTTCCCAATTACTCGACATTGTCGATAATGGACCCGGAAAGGCCCGTTTCGCCCGACCCGGCGAATCTGCCCGGGATTGGAAAACGTTCTTCCGGGGCTACGAAAATTCCCGTTTTCGTTTCTACGGTCTTATAATAATTCAAGGGTTCCTAAGCACTCGACGGAATCACCTTCCGACTTCCGAGTAATTTCATTCGCGTTTAAAGTTTCTAAACCCATCAATTACAACTTTCACAATTTAATTCCAAAATTCGTTCTGTGTGTGTATTAACTACTTGGGGAACGTCCTAAACCACCCGAACACGAAAACTCGATACCCGAGCATGTGGGCCCCACCCGGCCATCCTTGGTCGTGGGTGGCTAGGGCCGGTTTGGGGCCGGTTCACCATGGTGGTGGCCGGTCCTAGCTCGGGCCAGCCACCCTACACGGTGGCCGGAGCTCCCCCGAGCTTCCGGTCACGGAAAATGTCCAATCTTCGCTCCCAAACATCTCCAACGAACCCCATACCTCAACTCAACCACAAACTACTAGTTTTAACCCTAACCCTAACTTTTAAACTTAACAAAACGAAAATCGGATAGTTGCTCACCGTAGAGAATGACGATGGGAACTCGATTATTCTATCGTTGAGACGATCCACCGGTCGGATGATCGAGAAATGGCAAAACCCTAGAAATTCCTTCTCTTTTTTTCTCCTCCTTCTATCTTCTTTTCTCTCTCTAAAACTCTATTTTTTTACCTTTTTTTTGAACATGGCCAAAACCCCCCTTGATGTACTCTTCATTATCTTATCCAAAAACCTAACACCACCACATAAATTTCATGTGGCAAGTGGGTCCCACACCTTTTTGGAAAATATCTTCTAGATATTTTCCAATCAAATTCGCGAAATTCGGCCGTCTCGGGCCCCGAACGAGCACTTTTTCCAAGAAATTACGAAACTTCACGGGCTACAAGGAAACGGCTCAACTAAGACCGCTGCGACGACGGCTAAGCTTTTTGGATCCAAAACGGACCTCGAATGGACCAAAACGTCGCTCGGTTGACTTTTCCAACAAAAAGTCAACATTTCCCAAATTGGTCAGAAAGTTTTCCTGAGTTCCCCGGAACTCACTTTGGTCGATACCGGGGTCAACTTAAGTCCGGTATGACCCTCGGGACTAAATTTAGGTTCATTTAAGTGTCTGTCCAAAAATTTTAAATTTTCCTGTTTTTCGCCGATTTGACTGGCGTTGACCGGGTGCGGTTCTTACAATCTACCCCCCTTAAGGGAATTTCGTCCGCGAAATTTAAAACAAACGTACCTCTAGAGTCGAACAGATCAGGGTACTTCGCGTAAACCTCGTCCTCGCGTTCCCAAGTAGACTCGGCCTCGTGGTGCCGCCACTGCACCCATTCTAAGCGGATAACCTTTCCGCGCAGGACCTGCTCCCGTGGATCCATTTCCCAAGCCGGTTTCTCCCTATACGAGACATTAACCTTATCCTCAACATCCGCCCACTCAATGACGTGCGAGGAATCCGTATATACTTCCGCAACAAGGAAACGTGGATATTCCCAAGCTGCGGTGGCAGTGCAAGTCGGTATGCAACTGCTCCCACTCTGCTCAAGACCTCGAAAGGTCCGATACACTGCGGGGCTAACTTGCCTCCGCCGCGGTTGAAACGCGCCATTCCACCTTTCGGACTCACCTCCAGGGATACATGGTCACCGACTGCTGACTCGAGAGGTCGGCGCCGTTTGTCAGCATAGCTCCTGCTGACTCTGCGCGATCTTCGACCGCTCACGCTTCGGCACAACCGATTCATCTGTCTCTCGGACCAGTTCTAGACCCAGTAAACTCTTATTCCTTACTTCCGCCCCGCACACGGGCGATCGACACGACCTACCATACAACGCTCCGAACGGTGCCATCCTGATACTGGCCTGAAAGCTGTTGTTGTAGGCGAACTCGGCGAACCACTCACGAAAGCCATTGCAGTGGTTGCAATAATCCAGCGGGACGCTGTTGTTCGGCTCTCACCTATAGACAAGTGAGGCACCGCGATACTAACTCAGCGACTGCTCTCCATATCCCGCTCCACTAGATATGTCGCCTAATGTTGCGCTCCTCTTAGTGCTACCCACGCGCACTGTCAGACGCGAATAGTGCGACTCTCGCAGCTCGTCGCCTCTACCGTTACTCGGTACGAACAAACCTCCGCGATACCGTAACTCCCAATTAGCACGACGATCCCAGCCCTCGGCGTCAACACCGCCGGCAACTTTCTCCCGGATCTCTGTCGTCTCGACATCCACCCACTGTGCCTCTATCCCCCGGCCAAGCCGTGTGGGCTGAGCCACCAAAAAGCACATGGCCACGCCACCAGTAACCTCTTCTAGCTCCAACCCGAGCGTGCCCAGCTCTCCTATCATGTCCCACTCCCGGCATGAGATGCTAGTAGGACACGACATCGGCTTCCTACTCAGGGCATCGACAATCACATTCGCCTTACCCGGATGGTAGAGTAGCTCAAAGTCGTAGTCCTCAAGTAGTTCCATCCATCGCCGCTGGCGCGTATTCAGATCTTGTTGGGAAAAGATGTACTTAAAGCTCTTATGGTCTGAGAACACCTGAAATAGCTCGCCATACAGATAATACCTCCAGCCTTTCAGCGCGAACACTGCTGCTACTAATTCCAAGTCATGGGTAGGATAGTTGCGCTCGTGTGTCTTCAACTGCCTTGAGCCACAAGCAACAACTCTACCCAACCACGTCAGCACGCAGCCCAGTCCTTCCCCGGACGCGTCACAATAGACCTCATACTCGACCCCGCGCTCTTGCACTATCAACACTGAAGCGGTAGTCATACGAGCCTTTAGCTCCGTGAACGCACGTTCACATTCCTCTGTCCACACAAACCCGACTCCCTTCCACGTCAAAAGAGTCATAGGCGCGGCTAGACGCGCAATGTCCTGGACCAACCGTCGATAATATCTTGCCAGCCCCAAGAAGCTGCGGATCTCGAAGACGCTCGTGGGCCGCACCCACGTCAAAACCGCGTCGATCTTCGCCGCATCGACTAAATTGCTGTCACAGGATACAACATGACCGAGGAATCCCACCTCAGCGAGCCAAAACTCGCACTTCTCCAGGTTGGCGTATAACTGATGTGTGCGCAACAGGGTCAGAACACCCCTCAGATGTTCCTCATGCGCCGCCTCGTTCTGCGAGAAGATCAAGATATCGTCCACAAACACCACCACAAATTGATCTAAGAACGGCCGGAATATAATGTTCATCAGATCCATGAACGCTGCAGGTGCGTTCATCAGTCCAAAAGGCATCACCAAGAACTCGTAATGCCCATAGCGTGTCCGGAATGCAGTCTTTGCGACGTCCCCCTCTCGGACTCGCAACTAGTAATATCCGGATCGCAGATCCATCTTCGAGAAACATGTTGACCCTCTCAATTGGTCGAACAAGTCATCGATCCTCGGAATCAGGTATCGGTTCTTCACCGTAACCCGGTTCAGCTTCCGGTAATCTATACACATCCGGAGCTCTACACTCTTCTTCATCACGAAGAGTGCTGGTGCTGCCCACAGCGATACGCTCGAACGGATAAATCCCTTCTCCTGAAGCTCCTCGAGCTGACGCTTCAGCTCGGTCAACTCTACCGGCGCAAACCTGTAAGGCGCCATCGATATCGCTGTCGTTCCCGGCACCAGGTCAATCCCGAACTCCACCTCACGTTCTGGTGGCAACCCGCTCAACTCCTCAGGAAAGACCTCGGGGAACTCGCACACCACTCGCGGTAACTCTCGGTTCTGCACGACTGATACTTCCTCTAGTGCGGACAACGCCGACAGGAGAACCCCGCTCTTACTACCCAGAACACACGTCACCTTCGCGTTGCCTGCTGACACTGTCACTCGTCGCCTATAACAGTCGATATTGGCTCGGTACTTCGCCAGCCAATCCATTCCCAAGATCACGTCAAAGGTCGTCATTCCCAGCACGAGAAAGTCACTAGGTAAAGTACAGTCTGCGACTTTAATTTCGCAGGCACAACAGACCCTAGTCAACAATACATCACCCCCAACTGGGGTGTCTAGGCACAGGGGTGGACTCTACGGCTCTAAACTCAGCCCCAACCTCTCAGCACAACTCAACGAAATAAACGAGTGCGACACCCGGTATCAAATAAGAATAACGCCCATAAATGATATAATAAACACGTACCCTGAATGGTATCACGGTAGGTAGTGGATCCTGGGGCCCGGGAGTCGGTAACCGCGTACACTCTTCCATGCGACGCCTACTGTCTCTGACCCGACGCACTGACTGCTGGATACCCAGATCTCTGCTGCTGTCTCGGAACTGGCGCGCTCGTGGACGTCTGTGAGAACCTCGACTACTGACTCTGACGCGGGCGACCCCTGGGTAACTGCACTGTATGCGACTATTGCGTTCACTGCGCTGACGTTGCCCCAATCGGCTTAGGGCACCTTGTACTAGTGTGCCCAAACCGGCCGCACTAGAAACACCTGAGCTCGTCGGCCCTTGGCCCCGAGCCTTGGCATGTCCGGCTGATCACTGGTAGCGCCGCGGGCCCTCCTCCTATCGGACACTCTCGATGCATATGGCCTGGCTGCCCACAGGTGAAGCATATCGGCTCCCTCTCTGAAGCGAATGGCCCCACTGACGCCACCGACCCCATTTGTCTCGCTCCGCCCTGCTGAGCCTGTGACCGGAAGAACCCCGTGCTCCTCTGTCTCCTCGGATCTCGGAACTCGGACGGCCCTACAACACTGGTCGGCCGCTGTCGAACCTCACGGGTCCTGGCTGCCGCTCGGAGACCCTGCTCCACTGTCCCTACCGTGTCTACGAGCTCTGAGTACTCCCGCAACCTTAGGGCAAGAACTCGATCCCGAATCAACGGCCTCAGCCCCCCCCCCCCTCGAACCGCAGGCAACGGTTCAGCTCTATCGCCACCATTTCTGGCGCGAATCGGGTCAGGGCCATTAATCTGGCCTCATATTCTGCCACTTACGCCCCATCATGCTACAGTTCCAGGAACTGCCGATGTCGGTCCATCCTGGCCGACTTGGGGAAATACTGTGCTAGAAAGACCGTCTGGAAGAGATCGTAGTCGTGCCCAACTCTGTCCCTCACACGCCCCCACCAGTGGTAGGCGCTGTCCCTCAGCTGATGAGCTGCAAAAGGACACTCTGCTGCGACCATCCTTGATGCCTGAAGTATCCAGGTCCCACGTGACTTGCTCTAGCCATCTCTCGGCTAGGTCGGGGTTCGGCTCAACGACAAATGTGGGTATGCCCAGCTTCAGGAAGTCATGTAGTGTCTGGGCCGTATGGCCTTCGGCCTGAACGGGCCTCGCTGGAACAGCTGCTGTCTCCGGAGCTGGCGATGCCGACTCTCTACTGGCGATGATCGCCACCAAACTCTACACCGTCCTAGTCAGCTCGTCCAGGGCGGTCATAGTGGGAGGGTCTGCGACTGGCCGGATGCTGGGCGTGCCCACAGATGGTCCCGCGTCGCTCCTGTTGGGTCTCGAGGTATGGTTGGAGATGAACCAACTCGCAGCCGAAAATCAAGGAAAACCAAGAGACGATTAAAACCATGAAACAACTAACAAAGAATGGATTCACAAGAGAAAAATTCAGCACTAGTTCTTACCAAAACAAGAACACAGGGTAACGAATGATTGACTTGAGTCCCCAAGAAGCCTACGTATCCACATGGGAATCAAAGACACATAGTTCTTCTCTTTGAGGACTCAAGAACACAAAAATGGAGGTGGGAACTTGCCAAACCCGAAATTGCAAGGGAAGGGGGAGAGAAGTTGTGTTTCCTATTCTTGTCTTGTATTTGTTATGTTGAAAAAAGATGACTTAAACATAACAAAACCCATACTAGTCCAACTAAAGGCATGGGACAAGTATGGTGTCAAGTAAGGTGTAAATAGGACAAAGTATGGCTAGACAAGATTGGGTTAGGTGGTGAATCACCAACACCTTAATCCTTGTCTTCCTTACTTAGTACTAATTAATCAAGACTTGATTAATTAGTTCCATGGGCCTTGGTTGCATGGGCCTTTCATGGGCCTCTTGGAACATGGCCCGTGGCCATTTCCAACGATGTCCCGTGATTCGCTCATCGCCTCCAAGCCTTCCATACCGGAAATGTCCAACATTATCCGACGCGATCAATCCCAAGACTCCAAGCCTTGTCTCGATCCGTAAAGTCCTATTCACTTACGGGCACATGACCCAAAACCCAGTTTTGGTCATGTCCCGAGACAACTCCCTTTTGGCCATTCTCCATAAATGTGTCAATGAGTTTCATCCTCCGGTGTGACCCTTAGGTTTATGCATGTCAATAGATCAACGTAAAATCCCATTTTACTTGATCCTATTTAAGTGGCAACTAACGAGACTTTAGTATTGCCTGACACTGCATAACGAATCGACCCTGTCGATTCTAACCTTTCCGTCATCCCTGTCATTATCCTTTTATCTCTAATATCCTGATTGAGATAAGGCATAGAGCCGTCATCCTTATTATTCTCAATCACCGTTCCTTGATATGTGAGATGACTGAAGATATGATACCCAGTATCATGTGCATGGCCATGCTATTCTTTCAGTCACTCTCGATCAAGCGGCTGAACACCGATATCTTTCCCATACCTCAGTATGAGGGATAAATCCCTTAGCCGCCTTTCGTGTCACTCATGTAGCCAGTCCTGGCCGTTATGGAAGCCCTGTTACGGACAACGTTAGGCTCAGGTCAAACTCAGTTGTTGACTACATAGCGATCACAAAGACTCATTGGTCTAAGGATACATGACAAGCTACGACACTGAATATGTTCATGACTTAATCTATGGTACATATTCAGGGCGGGTCGTCCAATATCATGTCCCACATGATATCTATGATCAGACTCCGGAATCCCATTCCAATGACTAACAGAACGTAAGCCATAAAGAGCCATCTTTCATACTAGTCGCTTCTAGTGAAGCTTTGTTGACTAGGGACCCATCTAGTGTGATCTATCTCGATCTATGGTTCTATTCGCATGGTGGGCATAGATCAGAGCACACATCGATATATTAATCCAACACATAAGTAATATAAAGTCACTTTAATTTTATTTCTAACGATGATATATACATTTGGACATTTAGGATTGAACTACGGGCACTAAGACTAACAGCTCCTCCTATCCTCTGCGATAGGAGTACCCTGGGCTTCCGCGTACTCAGCGGGCTCGACGGTGGGCATCCGTCCTGGTGCCCCAGCTTACCGTCCCGTCCTGCCAGGTTTGGGCGCCCGTCCCCGTGTCACGGCTGGTCGTCCTCGCCTGCCACGAGCCATGTGGTCGGTATCCTCTGCACGGATACACGCAAACGTTTAGTTTGAGAACTTTAACAACGACGACGTGCTCCATATACTAGCGTTCACACGGTCTACGTCTATCTCTAGCGTACTCGTTACTAAAACGTCACACCGCTCACGCTACCAATACTTCAATTACTAGAACACATAAGAGAAACCTCAAATAGACCGCACAAACGTGCACCAAGTCACGCAACAACAACACGAAAACTGCGTAATCAAGACGGTGGAAAAAACAGGGATCACGGTGTTAGTCTTAGTGCCCGTAGTTCAATCCTAAATGTCCAAATGTATATATCATCGTTAGCAATAAAATTAAAGCGGCTTTATATTACTTATGTGTTGGAGTAATATATCGATGTGTGCTCTGATCTATGCCCACCATGCGAATAGAACCATAGATCGAGATAGATCACACTCGATGGGTCCCTAGTCAACAAAGCTTCACTAGAAGCGACTAGTATGAAAGATGGCTCTTTATGGCTTACGTTCTGTTAGTCATTGGAATGGGATTTCGGAGTCTGATCATAGATATCATGTGGGACATGATATTGGACGACCCGCCCTGAATATGTGCCATAGATTAAGTCATGAACATATTCAGTGTCGTAGCTTGTCATGTATCCTTAGACCAAGGAGTCTTTGTGATCGCTATGTAGTCAACAACTGAGTTTGACCTGAGCCTAACGTTGTCCGTAACAGGGCTTCCATAACGGCCAGGATTGGCTTGGGGACGGGCTACATGAGTGACACGAAAGGCGGCTAAGGGATTTATCCCTCATACTGAGGTATGGGAAAGATATCGGTTCTCGGCCGCTTGATCGAGAGTGACTGGAAGAATAGCATGGCCATGCACATGATACTGGGTATCATATCTTCAGTCATCTCACATATCAAGGAACGGTGATTGAGAATAATAAGGATGACGGCTCTATGCCTTATCTCAATCAGGATATCGGAGATAAAAGGATAATGACAGGGACGACGGAAAGGTTAGAATCGACAGGGTCGATTCGTTATGTAGTGTCAGGCAATACTAAAGTCTCGTTAGTTGCCACTTAAATAGGATCAAGTAAAATGGGATTTTACGTTGATCTATTGACATGCATAAACCTAAGGGTCACACCGGAGGATGAAACTCATTGACACATTTATGGAGAATGGCCAAAAGGGAGTTGTCTCGGGACATGACCAAAACTGGGTTTTGGGTCATGTGCCCGTAAGTGAATAGGACTTTACGGATCGAGATAAGGCTTGGAGTCTTGGGATTGATCGCGTCGGATAATGTTGGACATTTCCGGTATGGAAGGCATGGAGGCGATGAGCGAATCACGGGACCTCGTTGGAAATGGTCACGGGCCATGTTCCAAGAGGCCCATGAAAGGCCCATGCAACCAAGGCCCATGGAACTAATTAATCAAGTCTTGATTAATTAGTACTAAGTAAGCAAGACAAGGATTAAGGTGTTGGTGATTCACCACCTAACACAATCTTGTCTTGCCATACTTTGTCCTATTTACACCTTACTTGACACCATACTTGTCCCATGCCTTTAGTTGGACAAGTATGGGTTTTGTTATGTTTAAGTCATCTTTTTTCAACATAACAAAGACAAGACAAGAATAGGAAACACATTTTCTCTCCCTCTTCCATGGCCATTTCGGGTTTGGCTAGTTTCCTCCTCCATTTTTGTGTTCTTGAGTCCTCAAAGAGAAGAACTACGTGGCTTTGATTCCCATGTGGATACGTAGGCGTCTTGGAGACTCAAGCCAATCATTCGTTAACCGGTGTTCTTGTTTTGGTAAGAACTAGTGCTGAATTTTTCTCTTGTTAATCCATTCTTTGTTAGTTGTTTCATGGTTCTAATTGTCTCTTGGTTTTCATTGATTTTCCGCTGCGAGTTGGTTCATCTCCAACCTTACCTCGAGACCCAACAGTGGTATCAGAGCCGTGCTACCTTCGGGATTCACAAGACGGTGTTCAAAGTTTCGGTTTTGCTTGAAAGTTTCGTTTTTGGCATGTTGTTTTGCTAAATTGTTTGATAACATGTTTTAAATTATTGTTTATGGATTTAATGCATGTAAAATGAATTTTTGAAAATTATTTCAAATCTGGAAATTTTGAAAAAAATTTGATTTTTCGGGTCTCGGGAGCGGGACTCTCGGGGAGCCGAAACCGGGACCGAACGGGGCTCCGTTGGACGGAGCTAGGCCAAGCATGACCATTGGATGGTTGATATGCCAAGGCTAAACCGTTTTGTTAGTTATGACGAGTTTGGAACCGTCATGACGAACTCGAAGATCAAATGTTCAAAAGTTTCATTTTTGAACGGTTTCGATAAACCGAGCATCAAAAATTTTCGAAACTTGGCTATTAATTAAAACCGGAAAATCACATGATGTTTGATAACATTCTTGTTTGATAACACGATGTGTGATGTGATGTTGGCATGGTGCACATAATAGCCCCGAGCTCAATTTAATTATTTATCGCTTTTCACGGCCTGCGAGCCGTTAGAGGTAACGTGTAATTATTCTTTCAAGGTGTGGTCGTCGAACCACTTGTTTGTAATATTTATTTATTCCCGACCTGCGAGTCGTGTATTAAATTGTAATATTTTACTCAAGATGAAGAAAGGGCGAAAAGGTCATTTGGTGGCTTTTCGGGTGTTGGCATCGGCTTGGAGTCGGTGGAGCTCAAGAAGCTAGTGGGAGTTAGTTTAGGGGGCTATTATGTGCACATTTATCGCTTTATGCTTGGTTTAGTTTATGCATGATTAATTCTATGTGCTTTAGAATTGCATGCCTAACTTTATTTACCGAGCATATCACCTCACATGCAAAGATAAAATTGGAATTTTAATCCTTGTGTGTGAACCCTTAGAACCGTCATTGCATTGGATGTAGTTGACGGGTTCAAAGGAAGAATTACATTGGATGTAATTTGAGGCATCATTGCATTTGGAATGTAGTTGATGTGCTCATCGCATCTAGGATGTGCCAAAGTTTTGAACACAACTGGACAAGTAAAAGCGGGTCATGTCCGATACCTCCCAATCATCAACACCTTACTACCTCCCCGTCCTATGGGTGTCGTGCGCATTAGCGGAGCATCCATGGGAAAGCGGGGTAGTAGGTTTGGACGACATATGTGGGTGTCGTGCGCATTAGCGGAGCACCTACATAGTGACGAGCCATAGTTGAAAATTGGTGGACCCGACTACGATTCTTAGCCTGAGGTTGAGCTAGGGTAACAGATAGGGTAAGTCGTGTACATAAGTACATACCCTAGCCAGGAGTCACATTGGATGTGATTGGATGGATTCCTACCTACATAGCTCGATTAAGTGGTGAGCATTAGTTCAGCTTAATCGAGTGAATCAAGGATCTTGGTTTCAGATTCTAAAGGTTTAGAATTGATTGTTGGTGTTTAAGCTTGATCTTCATAAAATTTATTCAGTTTACTGATTGAATTTTATCTGTTGTAGATCAAATGGCAAATTCAGCGAACATTAATAGTTTGTCATTAAAAACCATTCTTGACAGGGTCAAGCTAAATGGGACAAACTATTTGGACTGGTACAGAATTTTTGAGGATAGTCCTCAAGTCTGAACGCAAAGAATATGTCCTTGACAAGGCTGTCTCTAAGACCATATCAGAGTTACATGAAGTGTCATCAGCTGCTGAGAAGAATATCTCAGGGATCTGGGATCCAAGGATATTCTGATGGTCAACAAGGGAATTGGAAGTGGCAAGGGCTGGGCCCATGCGCACTTGGCAGGAAAGATGAGACACTTGAGAATGTCTGCTTCTACTGCCAACAGCCTGGTCATTGGAACCGGGATTACAGGAAGTTCACGGCTGATCTGAAGAAGGGTAGTGGGACTGCGCCGTCATCAAATAGCCTGGATGATCTGAAGAAGGGCAGTAGGACTGCGCCTTCATCAGGAAACCTGGATGATCTAAGGAAGGGCGGTGGGACCGTGCCTTCATTCGGTATTAACTCTATAGAGCTACATCTCTCTACTTCCAAAGATTCATGGGTATTAGATACCATGACTGAATCTCACACATGCACTAATATATGGTGGCTGAAAGTAGGAGAGATTTGGAAAGCACGAAATGGACCTCAGAGTTGTGGCAACTGCTGTAGGATCCATGAGTCTTGCTTTGCCAAGAGGCCTTGTCTTAGTATTGTATAATGTATATTGCATACCTACTCTTAGTAGGAATATTATATCTGTATCCGTGTTTGACAAGGAAGGATATAATGTTAATATTGGAAATGGAGTTTTCAATGTTCTATGCAATGATATGTTTTATACCAGTACTGACATGGTTGGAGGATTGTACATATTAGATATGGGTAACAATGCCTCAAGTTCTATATATTCCGTTAATACCAAGAGGTCTAAATCCAACGATTTAAACCTAACTCTGTTATGGTACTGTCATTTGGGTCGCATAAACAAGAAGCGCCTATCAGCACTTCAGAAGTGCGGGCTTTCAGGTTCATTCGAATTCCATTCGATCGATAGGTGCAAGGTTTGTTTGATGGGCAAAATGACTAAAGTGCCCTTTATCGATCGCGATGAAAGGGCGGGTGAATTATTGGGGCTGATACACTCGAATGTGTGTAGACCAATAAGTTCACTTGCCAGGAGGGGTTTTAGCTACTTTATCACATTTACTGATGATTACAGTAAATATGGTTATGTCTATTCGGTGAGACATAAGTCTGAAGCTTTTGATAAATTCAAAGAGTTTAAGACTATAGTAGAAAACCAGCTCGACAAAGGTATTAAGGCACTTCGATTGGATCGAGGTGGAAAATACTTGACCACAGAGTTATTAGATCATCTAAAAGAGAATGGGATCCTTTTGAAATGGACTCCTCCTAGGTCACTGTAGTTGAAAGGTGTAGCCAAACGGAGAAATCGGACATTGTTAGACAATGGTCTGTTCCATGATTAGTTGGACTGATCTCCCAATCTCTTTTAGGGGTTTTGCTCTAGAGACGACCGCATTCATAGTGAATCGGGCTTCGACGAATGGTGTGGAATGGACACCATTTTAAAAATGGTACGGGATGATGCCCGCTTTGTCCTTCCTAAAGATTTGTGGTTGCGAGGCTTATGTGAAACATTTGGTTTCGACTAAGCTCGAACCAAGATCTGAGATATGCACCTTCGTGTGGTATCCCAAAGCAACAAGGGGATACTATTTCTACAATCCCAGTGAGAACATGGTGTTCGTCGCTTGGGGTGGGGTCTTTATGGAAAAGAAGTTTTGTTTCCAAAGACGTCATTGGGAGGACTGTGCATCTCGAAGAAATTCAGGATGGTACAGATCTGTCTAAACCAATTGGCAACCCAGTAGAAAGGAGCCAGAGATTGTCGTAGAGTAAGAACCAATTCCTGTTACAATTCCGGAAGGTCCAAGGCGATTTGAAAGGATCAATCTTCCACCTCCAAGATATGGTATCCGGAGGTGACAATGAAGTCATGGTGGATCACGATGATCCAGCCACCTTTCAGGAAGTCGTGGATGGGCCCAACTCCGAGTTATGGCTGGGAGCCATGAGGGAGGAAATGCAATCCATGTCGGACAACCGAGTCTGGGAACCGGTTGATCCCATCAATGGTGTGAGGACCATAGGATGCAAATGGATCTTCAAGGTGAAGTTTGACATGGACGGCAACCCTCTGACCTACAAAGCTCAACTGGTGGCGAAAGGTTATAGGCAGATCCAATGGATTGACTATGAGGAAACCTTCTCCTTAGTGGCTATGGTCAAAATCGATCCAAATTCTTCTTGACATAACTGCGTATCATAATTACGAGATATGGCAAGTGGATGTCAAAACCGCTTTCCTAAATGGAAATTTGACTGAGTACGTTTGTATGTCTCGGCCCAAAGGTTTTGACGATCCGAAGAATAAAGGAAAGATTTATAAGTTGTTGAAATCCATTTATGGATTGAAACGAACTTCTCGGAGTTGGATCCTTCGTTTTGATGAAGCTGTAATTGGATTTGGCTTAATCAAGAACGAGGATGAATCTTGCGTTTATAAGAAGGCTAGTGGGAGCAATATTACCTTTCTGGTTCTCATTGAAAACGACATCCCAACCTTGCACGAGACTAAAGCTTGGTTGAGGAAGTGTTCTTCAATAAAGGACTTAGGCGATGCTTCTCATATCTTAAGGATTAAGATATGTAGAGATCGCACCAAGAGGGTCTTGGATTTAAGTCAGGGAACCTATGTGAACAAGGCATTGAGTAGGTTCTTAATGCTCGATTCAAAGAAAGGACTCTTACCCACTAGTCATGGCATTCATCTCAGCAAGACTCAGTGTCCTAAGACACCTGATGAGCTGAAAAGGATGATGAGAATCCTATGCGCCTGGGGGCAGGATCGATCATATATGCCATGACATGTATGAGACCAGACGTCTCGTAAGCCTTATGTTGTACCAGTAGACATCATTCTAACCCGGGGGAAAGATGATGCTGAACTAGTCGTCGAAGGATGAGTAGACGCTAGTTTTCCAAGACAAATCCAGATGACTTTAGAAGTCAATCAGGATATGTGTTTACGCTGAATGGCAGAGCTTTAGCTGGGAAAGCGTAAAGCAAGATACCATTGCCGAATCTACGACAGAGGCCAAGTACATGGATGCTGCAGAGGCAGCTAAGGAGGCTATGTGGATTTGGAAATTCATGGCAGGGCTGGGTGTAATTAAAAAACCCATCCAGTCCGGTGAATCCATTTTGCGACAACACAAGGGCCATTGCGCAAGCTAAAAGCCTAGATCGCATAACAAATCCAAACATGTACTGCGGTGTATCCACCTCATCAGATAAATACTGAACTGAGGTGAAGTGAAGATAACCGATATTGCAACAGATGATAACATAGCCAACTCGTTGACTAAGGCAGTGTCACTGCCTGAACATGTTAGACATGTAAAGTCGATGGGGACATATAGGAGTTTAGATTGGAACTAGGGCAAGTGGGAGATTGTTAGTCTTAGTGCCCGTAGTTCAATCCTAAATGTCCAAATGTATATATCATCGTTAGCAATAAAATTAAAGCGGCTTTATATTACTTATGTGTTGGAGTAATATATCGATGTGTGCTCTGATCTATGCCCACCATGCGAATAGAACCATAGATCGAGATAGATCACACTCGATGGGTCCCTAGTCAACAAAGCTTCACTAGAAGCGACTAGTATGAAAGATGGCTCTTTATGGCTTACGTTCTGTTAGTCATTGGAATGGGATTTCGGAGTCTGATCATAGATATCATGTGGGACATGATATTGGACGACCCGCCCTGAATATGTGCCATAGATTAAGTCATGAACATATTCAGTGTCGTAGCTTGTCATGTATCCTTAGACCAAGGAGTCTTTGTGATCGCTATGTAGTCAACAACTGAGTTTGACTTGAGCCTAACGTTGTCCGTAACAGGGCTTCCATAACGGCCAGGATTGGCTTGGGGACGGGCTACATGAGTGACACGAAAGGCGGCTAAGGGATTTATCCCTCATACTGAGGTATGGGAAAGATATCGGTTCTCGGCCGCTTGATCGAGAGTGACTGGAAGAATAGCATGGCCATGCACATGATACTGGGTATCATATCTTCAGTCATCTCACATATCAAGGAACGGTGATTGAGAATAATAAGGATGACGGCTCTATGCCTTATCTCAATCAGGATATCGGAGATAAAAGGATAATGACAGGGACGACGGAAAGGTTAGAATCGACAGGGTCGATTCGTTATGTAGTGTCAGGCAATACTAAAGTCTCGTTAGTTGCCACTTAAATAGGATCAAGTAAAATGGGATTTTACGTTGATCTATTGACATGCATAAACCTAAGGGTCACACCGGAGGATGAAACTCATTGACACATTTATGGAGAATGGCCAAAAGGGAGTTGTCTCGGGACATGACCAAAACTGGGTTTTGGGTCATGTGCCCGTAAGTGAATAGGACTTTACGGATCGAGATAAGGCTTGGAGTCTTGGGATTGATCGCGTCGGATAATGTTGGACATTTCCGGTATGGAAGGCATGGAGGCGATGAGCGAATCACGGGACCTCGTTGGAAATGGTCACGGGCCATGTTCCAAGAGGCCCATGAAAGGCCCATGCAACCAAGGCCCATGGAACTAATTAATCAAGTCTTGATTAATTAGTACTAAGTAAGCAAGACAAGGATTAAGGTGTTGGTGATTCACCACCTAACACAATCTTGTCTTGCCATACTTTGTCCTATTTACACCTTACTTGACACCATACTTGTCCCATGCCTTTAGTTGGACAAGTATGGGTTTTGTTATGTTTAAGTCATCTTTTTTCAACATAACAAAGACAAGACAAGAATAGGAAACACATTTTCTCTCCCTCTTCCATGGCCATTTCGGGTTTGGCTAGTTTCCTCCTCCATTTTTGTGTTCTTGAGTCCTCAAAGAGAAGAACTACGTGGCTTTGATTCCCATGTGGATACGTAGGCGTCTTGGAGACTCAAGCCAATCATTTGTTAACCGGTGTTCTTGTTTTGGTAAGAACTAGTGCTGAATTTTTCTCTTGTTAATCCATTCTTTGTTAGTTGTTTCATGGTTCTAATTGTCTCTTGGTTTTCATTGATTTTCCGCTGCGAGTTGGTTCATCTCCAACCTTACCTCGAGACCCAACAGTGGTATCAGAGCCGTGCTACCTTCGGGATTCACAAGACGGTGTTCAAAGTTTCGGTTTTGCTTGAAAGTTTCGTTTTTGGCATGTTGTTTTGCTAAATTGTTTGATAACATGTTTTAAATTATTGTTTATGGATTTAATGCATGTAAAATGAATTTTTGAAAATTATTTCAAATCTGGAAATTTTGAAAAAAATTTGATTTTTCGGGTCTCGGGAGCGGGACTCTCGGGGAGCCGAAACCGGGACCGAACGGGGCTCCGTTGGACGGAGCTAGGCCAAGCATGACCATTGGATGGTTGATATGCCAAGGCTAAACCGTTTTGTTAGTTATGACGAGTTTGGAACCGTCATGACGAACTCGAAGATCAAATGTTCAAAAGTTTCATTTTTGAACGGTTTCGATAAACCGAGCATCAAAAATTTTCGAAACTTGGCTATTAATTAAAACCGGAAAATCACATGATGTTTGATAACATTCTTGTTTGATAACACGATGTGTGATGTGATGTTGGCATGGTGCACATAATAGCCCCGAGCTCAATTTAATTATTTATCGCTTTTCACGGCCTGCGAGCCGTTAGAGGTAACGTGTAATTATTCTTTCAAGGTGTGGTCGTCGAACCACTTGTTTGTAATATTTATTTATTCCCGACCTGCGAGTCGTGTATTAAATTGTAATATTTTACTCAAGATGAAGAAAGGGCGAAAAGGTCATTTGGTGGCTTTTCGGGTGTTGGCATCGGCTTGGAGTCGGTGGAGCTCAAGAAGCTAGTGGGAGTTAGTTTAGGGGGCTATTATGTGCACATTTATCGCTTTATGCTTGGTTTAGTTTATGCATGATTAATTCTATGTGCTTTAGAATTGCATGCCTAACTTTATTTACCGAGCATATCACCTCACATGCAAAGATAAAATTGGAATTTTAATCCTTGTGTGTGAACCCTTAGAACCGTCATTGCATTGGATGTAGTTGACGGGTTCAAAGGAAGAATTACATTGGATGTAATTTGAGGCATCATTGCATTTGGAATGTAGTTGATGTGCTCATCGCATCTAGGATGTGCCAAAGTTTTGAACACAACTGGACAAGTAAAAGCGGGTCATGTCCGATACCTCCCAATCATCAACACCTTACTACCTCCCCGTCCTATGGGTGTCGTGCGCATTAGCGGAGCATCCATGGGAAAGCGGGGTAGTAGGTTTGGACGACATATGTGGGTGTCGTGCGCATTAGCGGAGCACCTACATAGTGACGAGCCATAGTTGAAAATTGGTGGACCCGACTACGATTCTTAGCCTGAGGTTGAGCTAGGGTAACAGATAGGGTAAGTCGTGTACATAAGTACATACCCTAGCCAGGAGTCACATTGGATGTGATTGGATGGATTCCTACCTACATAGCTCGATTAAGTGGTGAGCATTAGTTCAGCTTAATCGAGTGAATCAAGGATCTTGGTTTCAGATTCTAAAGGTTTAGAATTGATTGTTGGTGTTTAAGCTTGATCTTCATAAAATTTATTCAGTTTACTGATTGAATTTTATCTGTTGTAGATCAAATGGCAAATTCAGCGAACATTAATAGTTTGTCATTAAAAACCATTCTTGACAGGGTCAAGCTAAATGGGACAAACTATTTGGACTGGTACAGAATTTTTGAGGATAGTCCTCAAGTCTGAACGCAAAGAATATGTCCTTGACAAGGCTGTCTCTAAGACCATATCAGAGTTACATGAAGTGTCATCAGCTGCTGAGAAGAATATCTCAGGGATCTGGGATCCAAGGATATTCTGATGGTCAACAAGGGAATTGGAAGTGGCAAGGGCTGGGCCCATGCGCACTTGGCAGGAAAGATGAGACACTTGAGAATGTCTGCTTCTACTGCCAACAGCCTGGTCATTGGAACCGGGATTACAGGAAGTTCACGGCTGATCTGAAGAAGGGTAGTGGGACTGCGCCGTCATCAAATAGCCTGGATGATCTGAAGAAGGGCAGTAGGACTGCGCCTTCATCAGGAAACCTGGATGATCTAAGGAAGGGCGGTGGGACCGTGCCTTCATTCGGTATTAACTCTATAGAGCTACATCTCTCTACTTCCAAAGATTCATGGGTATTAGATACCATGACTGAATCTCACACATGCACTAATATATGGTGGCTGAAAGTAGGAGAGATTTGGAAAGCACGAAATGGACCTCAGAGTTGTGGCAACTGCTGTAGGATCCATGAGTCTTGCTTTGCCAAGAGGCCTTGTCTTAGTATTGTATAATGTATATTGCATACCTACTCTTAGTAGGAATATTATATCTGTATCCGTGTTTGACAAGGAAGGATATAATGTTAATATTGGAAATGGAGTTTTCAATGTTCTATGCAATGATATGTTTTATACCAGTACTGACATGGTTGGAGGATTGTACATATTAGATATGGGTAACAATGCCTCAAGTTCTATATATTCCGTTAATACCAAGAGGTCTAAATCCAACGATTTAAACCTAACTCTGTTATGGTACTGTCATTTGGGTCGCATAAACAAGAAGCGCCTATCAGCACTTCAGAAGTGCGGGCTTTCAGGTTCATTCGAATTCCATTCGATCGATAGGTGCAAGGTTTGTTTGATGGGCAAAATGACTAAAGTGCCCTTTATCGATCGCGATGAAAGGGCGGGTGAATTATTGGGGCTGATACACTCGAATGTGTGTAGACCAATAAGTTCACTTGCCAGGAGGGGTTTTAGCTACTTTATCACATTTACTGATGATTACAGTAAATATGGTTATGTCTATTCGGTGAGACATAAGTCTGAAGCTTTTGATAAATTCAAAGAGTTTAAGACTATAGTAGAAAACCAGCTCGACAAAGGTATTAAGGCACTTCGATTGGATCGAGGTGGAAAATACTTGACCACAGAGTTATTAGATCATCTAAAAGAGAATGGGATCCTTTTGAAATGGACTCCTCCTAGGTCACTGTAGTTGAAAGGTGTAGCCAAACGGAGAAATCGGACATTGTTAGACAATGGTCTGTTCCATGATTAGTTGGACTGATCTCCCAATCTCTTTTAGGGGTTTTGCTCTAGAGACGACCGCATTCATAGTGAATCGGGCTTCGACGAATGGTGTGGAATGGACACCATTTTAAAAATGGTACGGGATGATGCCCGCTTTGTCCTTCCTAAAGATTTGTGGTTGCGAGGCTTATGTGAAACATTTGGTTTCGACTAAGCTCGAACCAAGATCTGAGATATGCACCTTCGTGTGGTATCCCAAAGCAACAAGGGGATACTATTTCTACAATCCCAGTGAGAACATGGTGTTCGTCGCTTGGGGTGGGGTCTTTATGGAAAAGAAGTTTTGTTTCCAAAGACGTCATTGGGAGGACTGTGCATCTCGAAGAAATTCAGGATGGTACAGATCTGTCTAAACCAATTGGCAACCCAGTAGAAAGGAGCCAGAGATTGTCGTAGAGTAAGAACCAATTCCTGTTACAATTCCGGAAGGTCCAAGGCGATTTGAAAGGATCAATCTTCCACCTCCAAGATATGGTATCCGGAGGTGACAATGAAGTCATGGTGGATCACGATGATCCAGCCACCTTTCAGGAAGTCGTGGATGGGCCCAACTCCGAGTTATGGCTGGGAGCCATGAGGGAGGAAATGCAATCCATGTCGGACAACCGAGTCTGGGAACCGGTTGATCCCATCAATGGTGTGAGGACCATAGGATGCAAATGGATCTTCAAGGTGAAGTTTGACATGGACGGCAACCCTCTGACCTACAAAGCTCAACTGGTGGCGAAAGGTTATAGGCAGATCCAATGGATTGACTATGAGGAAACCTTCTCCTTAGTGGCTATGGTCAAAATCGATCCAAATTCTTCTTGACATAACTGCGTATCATAATTACGAGATATGGCAAGTGGATGTCAA
This sequence comes from Erodium maritimum, assembly GCA_963921825.1. Classification (NCBI taxonomy): domain Eukaryota; kingdom Viridiplantae; phylum Streptophyta; class Magnoliopsida; order Geraniales; family Geraniaceae; genus Erodium; species Erodium maritimum. Next base: position 50,024,713 of record OY997595.1, on the reverse strand, counting down.
AACCGCTTTCCTAAATGGAAATTTGACTGAGTACGTTTGTATGTCTCGGCCCAAAGGTTTTGACGATCCGAAGAATAAAGGAAAGATTTATAAGTTGTTGAAATCCATTTATGGATTGAAACGAACTTCTCGGAGTTGGATCCTTCGTTTTGATGAAGCTGTAATTGGATTTGGCTTAATCAAGAACGAGGATGAATCTTGCGTTTATAAGAAGGCTAGTGGGAGCAATATTACCTTTCTGGTTCTCATTGAAAACGACATCCCAACCTTGCACGAGACTAAAGCTTGGTTGAGGAAGTGTTCTTCAATAAAGGACTTAGGCGATGCTTCTCATATCTTAAGGATTAAGATATGTAGAGATCGCACCAAGAGGGTCTTGGATTTAAGTCAGGGAACCTATGTGAACAAGGCATTGAGTAGGTTCTTAATGCTCGATTCAAAGAAAGGACTCTTACCCACTAGTCATGGCATTCATCTCAGCAAGACTCAGTGTCCTAAGACACCTGATGAGCTGAAAAGGATGATGAGAATCCTATGCGCCTGGGGGCAGGATCGATCATATATGCCATGACATGTATGAGACCAGACGTCTCGTAAGCCTTATGTTGTACCAGTAGACATCATTCTAACCCGGGGGAAAGATGATGCTGAACTAGTCGTCGAAGGATGAGTAGACGCTAGTTTTCCAAGACAAATCCAGATGACTTTAGAAGTCAATCAGGATATGTGTTTACGCTGAATGGCAGAGCTTTAGCTGGGAAAGCGTAAAGCAAGATACCATTGCCGAATCTACGACAGAGGCCAAGTACATGGATGCTGCAGAGGCAGCTAAGGAGGCTATGTGGATTTGGAAATTCATGGCAGGGCTGGGTGTAATTAAAAAACCCATCCAGTCCGGTGAATCCATTTTGCGACAACACAAGGGCCATTGCGCAAGCTAAAAGCCTAGATCGCATAACAAATCCAAACATGTACTGCGGTGTATCCACCTCATCAGATAAATACTGAACTGAGGTGAAGTGAAGATAACCGATATTGCAACAGATGATAACATAGCCAACTCGTTGACTAAGGCAGTGTCACTGCCTGAACATGTTAGACATGTAAAGTCGATGGGGACATATAGGAGTTTAGATTGGAACTAGGGCAAGTGGGAGATTGTTAGTCTTAGTGCCCGTAGTTCAATCCTAAATGTCCAAATGTATATATCATCGTTAGCAATAAAATTAAAGCGGCTTTATATTACTTATGTGTTGGAGTAATATATCGATGTGTGCTCTGATCTATGCCCACCATGCGAATAGAACCATAGATCGAGATAGATCACACTCGATGGGTCCCTAGTCAACAAAGCTTCACTAGAAGCGACTAGTATGAAAGATGGCTCTTTATGGCTTACGTTCTGTTAGTCATTGGAATGGGATTTCGGAGTCTGATCATAGATATCATGTGGGACATGATATTGGACGACCCGCCCTGAATATGTGCCATAGATTAAGTCATGAACATATTCAGTGTCGTAGCTTGTCATGTATCCTTAGACCAAGGAGTCTTTGTGATCGCTATGTAGTCAACAACTGAGTTTGACTTGAGCCTAACGTTGTCCGTAACAGGGCTTCCATAACGGCCAGGATTGGCTTGGGGACGGGCTACATGAGTGACACGAAAGGCGGCTAAGGGATTTATCCCTCATACTGAGGTATGGGAAAGATATCGATTCTCGGCCGCTTGATCGAGAGTGACTGGAAGAATAGCATGGCCATGCACATGATACTGGGTATCATATCTTCAGTCATCTCACATATCAAGGAACGGTGATTGAGAATAATAAGGATGACGGCTCTATGCCTTATCTCAATCAGGATATCGGAGATAAAAGGATAATGACAGGGACGACGGAAAGGTTAGAATCGACAGGGTCGATTCGTTATGTAGTGTCAGGCAATACTAAAGTCTCGTTAGTTGCCACTTAAATAGGATCAAGTAAAATGGGATTTTACGTTGATCTATTGACATGCATAAACCTAAGGGTCACACCGGAGGATGAAACTCATTGACACATTTATGGAGAATGGCCAAAAGGGAGTTGTCTCGGGACATGACCAAAACTGGGTTTTGGGTCATGTGCCCGTAAGTGAATAGGACTTTACGGATCGAGATAAGGCTTGGAGTCTTGGGATTGATCGCGTCGGATAATGTTGGACATTTCCGGTATGGAAGGCATGGAGGCGATGAGCGAATCACGGGACCTCGTTGGAAATGGTCACGGGCCATGTTCCAAGAGGCCCATGAAAGGCCCATGCAACCAAGGCCCATGGAACTAATTAATCAAGTCTTGATTAATTAGTACTAAGTAAGCAAGACAAGGATTAAGGTGTTGGTGATTCACCACCTAACACAATCTTGTCTTGCCATACTTTGTCCTATTTACACCTTACTTGACACCATACTTGTCCCATGCCTTTAGTTGGACAAGTATGGGTTTTGTTATGTTTAAGTCATCTTTTTTCAACATAACAAAGACAAGACAAGAATAGGAAACACATTTTCTCTCCCTCTTCCATGGCCATTTCGGGTTTGGCTAGTTTCCTCCTCCATTTTTGTGTTCTTGAGTCCTCAAAGAGAAGAACTACGTGGCTTTGATTCCCATGTGGATACGTAGGCGTCTTGGAGACTCAAGCCAATCATTCGTTAACCGGTGTTCTTGTTTTGGTAAGAACTAGTGCTGAATTTTTCTCTTGTTAATCCATTCTTTGTTAGTTGTTTCATGGTTCTAATTGTCTCTTGGTTTTCATTGATTTTCCGCTGCGAGTTGGTTCATCTCCAACCTTACCTCGAGACCCAACACACGGATCCGTGACAAACCCCGTCACGGTTGGGGTCACGGAGCCGTGACGAAGGCCCTAAAATTTCCAAAACGCGCTGCTCCGTCACGGATCCGTGATAGGGTCAGTGACACTCGCGCAGGACTGTTTTCCAAATCATTTCAAACTCGATCCTTACCCCTTTTTAACCCTAAAAATAGCCTTAAACGACACACACGCTCGACCACAAATTTAACAAACACACGCACAACGACTCACAGACCAAATCAAGTCACCCAACCTCAATCACAAGCCGACAAGGCCAAACAACAACAACACACGCCCAACGGGCCAACTAAAGTCGAACCACGCCCACCGGGCCAACCAAAATCAAAACACGCCCACAGGGCCAATCAAATTCAAAACACGCCCACAGGGCCAACCAATTTTTAAAACTTTTCCTTTTCAGTATAAAACCTCATTTCTTGACATCACGTAGTTACAACCCGGTCCAGGCGTCCCCGAACTACATCGTACCCCATTTGATGTTAACACCATCACGCTCGACTACAGGGGCGCCCCTGAGTCGAGTCGCGACAGTTTAAAAACGTTTCACGCAGTAACACACAAACAATATGCCAGTAATAACCGTACTGCACATACACACAACAACAACCAAGACTCAAGACACTACGGGTCTATACACTGTTTCCGACTTGCGTACCCAACACATAACGGGACTTTTACTGACTCGACTCTCCCACCTAATTGACATGGAGTCCGAGGTGTGAAACCTCGAGCTCTGATACCAAGCTGTCACGCCCCAAATTCAGTAGAATCGAACCCGGAACGCGAACGGTAAAACAATAAAACCATTTTTAAACATTTTAAATAAATCGCTTAAAATCACCATTTCGTTAATCAAAATAATGTTTTACAACTTAAATGCACGTCCAAAACAAGCGGACAAAAGACATGGCGTACATCGCTAAACTCAAAAGAGAACCCGGACTCCCGCTCCCAGCTCTTCAAGCTTCGAGAGCTCCCCTGGTCCGTCTCACGACCAGTAACTGTAGGAAAAGCAGCTAGGGGTGAGCGTTCGCTCACCACCACAGATACCAAACTGTCTACGGCATACTAGCAGACAATGCCGGAAACACCAACAACAACCTAAACACCGGGGACTACTATCCCCAACTCAAGTAACCCGATTGACACACAACTGTTACTTTCCCGTGATGTAGACCCGACCCAACGATTACGACTTCCTCCAAAGACACGAAAGATAACCACGCAACACCCAAGATCACAAAGGATCGCACACCAAACAAGATCGCAAAGGATCGCACTCCAGCTGCTCAGTACCCACACACTTTTCCCGACATGACGGTTGGATCAAGCGGTCGACCTGTCGCACTTTTCCCAACACGACGGTCGGATTAGGCTGTCGACCTGTCTCACTTTTCCCAACACGACGGTTGGATCAGGCTGTCGATCTGTCGCACTTTTCCTAACACGACGGTTGGATCAAGCTGTCGACATGTCGCACTTTTCCCAACACGACGGTTAGATCAGGTTGTCGACCTATCGCACTTTTCCCGACACGAAGTCGGATCAGGCTGTCGACCTGTCCCACCCCAACCTCAGGCAACCACAATCACAATCACAAGCAAAGTTCAACAACAGCAACAACACCGGTTTAACACTCCACAGGCATTCATGGCCACCCAAGACACCAAGAATAAAAAATACGGGTTCAACAACCCCACGGGCACTCATGGCCACCCAAGACACCAACAGTAAAAAATACGGGTTCAACAACCCCACGAGCACTCATGGCCACCCAAGACACCAACAGTGAAACACGGGTTCAACAACCCCACGGGCACTCATGGCCACCCAAGACACACCAACAGTAAAATACGGGTTTAACAACCCCACAGGCACTCATGGCCACCCAAGACACCAACAGTGAAACACGGGTTCAACAACCCCACGTCCACTCATGGCCACCAAAGACACAAGCTAAACAATCAACTTCCGGGCATAACCAAATGCCTCCAGTAATTTTAATATCGATAAGTTCACTGCTCCTACGGGCACTTTTTCCAAGAAATTACGAAACTTCACGGGGTACAAGGAAACGGCTCAACTAAGACCGTTGCGACGACGGCTAAGCTTTTTGGATCCAAAACGGACCTCGAATGGACCAAAACGTCGCTCGGTTGACTTTTCCAGCAAAAAGTCAACCTTTCCCAAATTGGTCAGAAAGTTGCCCTAAGTTCCCCGGAACTCACTTTGGTCGATACCGGGGTCAACTTAAGTCCGGTATGACCCTCAGGGCCAAATTTAGGTTCATTTAAGTGTGTGTCCAACAATTTTAAATTTTCCCGTTTTTTGCCGATTTGACTGGCGTTGACCGGGAGCGGTTCTTACAATTCTGCAAAGTTAATTGGGTCATTGTGTGCAAGACAAGGAAAGAAGGTGGCCTGGGAATCAAAAGGTTAGCTGATATGAATTATGCTCTTCTTGCAAAATGGTGGTGGAGATTTGCATTAGAGGACAAGACCCTATGGAAGCAAGTCATTTGCTCTAAATATGGATGAGATTTAAAAGAATGGGACATCTCAAGATTTACTGATAAACGAAGTTCAAATTTTTTCAATCAGATTCTACTTCTTGCTAAGGATCAAAGAATCACTGATAACTTTGGAACTAAAGGCTGCCTTTAGAGCTTAGAGAGAGGCAATAAAATTCATTTCTGATCTGATTTATGGTGGGGAGAAGTCACTTTCAATGTTTTATTTCCAAGGATTTATTTGTTATCAAATTCTAAATCAGCACTCATTGAGGAACTTTGGTCTGGGGATGATTGGGATCTGAATTTGAGGAGATCTCTAAGAGGTTGGGAGGAAGAAGAATGGGGTCTAATTTGCTCTATTCTCTTTGGGGTCACACCAACTGAAAAGGATGATAAAGTGGCCTGGTTTTATGATGATAAAGGCTTTAGTGTTAAAAAGATGTATTCATTACTTGCACCTCAAGGTACTGTAATTCCCGACTGGACAAGAAATCTTTGGTCTCCTAGCTTTGGCTCCCAAAATCATAGTTTTTAGCTAGCTAGCATGCTTAGAGGCAATCCCGTCAAGATGCTTTCATGATAGTAGAGGCCTAGTATTCTCATTGATGATCTGATCTGCACTTCCTGTCAGTGGGATTTTGAAGATGCTGCAGACATAATTATTCATTACAGGTAGGCTTTGGAAGTCTAGGGTCTTATATTATCTTGGTGGGGATTTTCATGGGCTTTACTTGGGAATTTAAAGGGTTTATTCTGCTCCTAGTTCTATTTATTCAAAGTATCCTACATAAGAGTTTGGGGGAATATTTTAAAACTCTCTTGTTGGCTGATCTGGCTGGCTAGGAATGACAGAATTTTTAGCAATATGGAATTCATTTCAGCTACAACCTTTGCTAAATTTCAGAGCAAAATCTATTCTTGGGAATGGTCCTCTTTCTCCTCCTCATATCATTTCTCTTTTGAAGATTGGGTGAATTATCCTCTAAAGTGTCTATCTCTCAGACAATCTCACTGATCCTTTCTTTCTAGATGTTGTGGTATTGTGGTTCTCTATTTTGGGATTGGGGCTGGGGGTTGAGGGTGGGGCTTTGGGTGGTTCTGGTGGAGTGGTGAGGAGTGTTTTTAGGTTTCACTTGTAAGATGGGGCTGGTCTATTCTTTTATGTACCCTTGTGTGTGGGTAGATCTCTAGGTGTCTTTTCCTCTTTGTGTGTGGGTAGTTCTTAGGTCTGTGGGTCTTAGTTGGTCTGTTTTAGGTGTTTTTAGTCTGGTTTTGGACCTGCTTCTTTCGTCTGGCTGGTCTACTTCCTCTTCTCCTCTTTGGACTTGTTGTTCTCACTCTTATGTTTGTAAACCTCTCACAGTTTGCCCTCCCCATTTGCTTCTACAACAGCTTTGTTTTTTATCCTTGTCTGATAGATTACTGGAAGCTTGATTGCTTTTCAGAACATTCACAACTGTAGGGCAAGCTCAGTCACCATCTTCAAGCTTCTTTTGTTTGCTGCAGCAGCACAGTCACCATCCTCAAGCTTCTTTTGTTTGCTGCAGCAGTCCCAATATTGTTCGATTTGCTGCAAAGTGAGCTAAAATTGGTAACTTGAGCTCCAAGTCATCTCAAATTCATTGCTTCAGGTTCAAGTCACCTAAAAGGCAGCTCAATATCAATCCACAAGAAATTTCCACATATATTCAATGTCAATGATCATCAGGGGGTATCCTTTACAAGCAGTTGGTCTCTCAACTTTTCATTCTATTACCCCCCTTCTTTTTGCTTGTAAAATGGTGGATAATCACTTGTATTTGGTAGTTCAATACTTTTGTATCGCCTCTGTAGCTAGAGACCTTTGTCCTCTCTTTTCAATCTTTGAAAAGAGGGAGATTTATAATATTGCTTTGCTTATAAAATTTTTTTTAAAACATATACGGGTTTAAACATTTAACACTTTTAGAGTATAACTCTAAAGTTAACATTTGGAACATGAAGACTGTACGAGTTTTTAATAAAAATAAATAAATAATCGCTTATAAAAAAAATTATGACTTAGGTTACTTTCTCTAGGAAATGTCGCCTAATGACTTTGGAACTGAAGAAATGGTTCAATATTTCTCTTAACTAGGACAGTCTTGGATATGATTTTGAAGAGCTTAAATAGTGTGAAAGTAAAGGCATGTTTCAATGCAAATAATAGCAAATGATGTTAAATCCACAAGGACAGAGGTTGAAAGAGACTCAACTAAGAAAAAGAAATATAGTTCACAAACTACCTCTGGTGTTTGTTCTGTTTTTTTGTTGCTTGGAGTACAAGCATTGTAAATTGGAATTTCTTTCCTTTGGGATTCAGACTCGTTTTGGGATACTTGTTGTTACTTGCTTTACAAGCTTTGTAGGCTTAAGACCTTATGTTCTTAGTTGGGTAGTGTCCTTTTGGTTTCTTGGTTGGATTTGTTGTTACTTGCTTTACAATCTTTGTACGCTTAAGACCTTATGTTATTAGAGTATCCACAACCATGTGCGGTAAGGCGCTTTCGGGGAGAAAACGCCGGCGAGGAGGTGGCTGGGAGCTGGCGGGGAGCTCGCTGGCGAAGATGGCTGGCGACAATCTTCTCGCTGGCAGTTCACGTCGGCGCCAACGGCTAGTTTATCCTCAAAAATCCTAATTGTCCAATAGAATACTCTTGATCATTGTTAATTTTATTTTAAAATAAAATACACCTATATTATCCAAAAAAATCTAAATGTCCAATAGAAGAACCTTGAACCTCGTTTTTTATTTTAAAAAACACACACCATAACTACAACATTTATGTTTAAACCAACCCTAAACCCTTATAAAAACCTACCCTCATAAACTAAAAATCACACTCTCTACTCTCACTATTCATCCTTCTCATAAAGCATCGTCCCGACCCGCATTCTTGTTTGTCCGTCATCATGGCCGACCTACCCGACGATGTTGATTTCAGTTCCATTTTGGATGAGATGATCGAAGACTGTGTGTCCACCGACGGGGGGTTGTTAGACGACGCTTTGGTCGATTCTCCACCACGGAAGCAAAAATACATTCCACGTGACCGGGTAGCCGCAAACGAACGGTTAATGAAGAACTACTTTAACACCCACCCTGTGTATAACGAGGTGCAGTTTCGGTGTCGGTTCAGAATTCCAAAGTCTGTCCACCGGGTATCGTACATGCATTAGAGCAACACGATGATTACTTCAAGGAAAGGTTAGATGCATGTTCCCAAGTTTCATTTTCTCCGTATCAGGAATGTACTGTCGCCATTAGGCAGTTATGTTACGGAATCGCAGTTGATGGGTTGGACGAGTACTTGAAGATAGGGGAAACAACGTCTTTGGAATGTTTGCGTACTTTTTGCAGTGGAATAAATAGAGTATTTGGTCCTACATACCGGCGTAAGCCTACACAGGCTGATATGGACCACATTTTGGCGGTTAATGAAGCGCGAGGGTTCCCGGGCATGCTTGGAAGTCTTGACTGCATGCACTGGGAGTGGAAGAACTGCCCAAAGGCCCTTCCAGGAGCACATTCTCGGAGGGACCACGGTAATCGACCAACCGTTGTCCTCGAGGCGGTTGCTACTCGTGACTTATGGATTTGGCACTCGTTCTTCGTCATGGAGGGCTCGAACAACGATTTGACGGTGCTCAACCATTCCAAACTGTTCGCGGACGTTATCAACGGCTGGCAACCACCGATTGAATACACGATAAATGGTAATCATTACACACTCCCATATTATCTTGCTGATGTCATATACCCTTCGTGGCTAGTGTTCGTAAAAACAATTCCATTACCTCAAACTCCGAAGCAGAAGAAGTATGCTGAAGTCCAAGAACCGTGCAGGAAGGATATGGAACGAGCTTGCAGCGTACTCCAAGCTCGGTTTCACATTATCAAACAACCGAGCCGCTTGTGGGTTCCCAAGTCTATCGGTTTGGTCATGAATGTGTGCATTATACTACACAATATGATACTTGAGGCTGAACGTCATACGTACGACGGGTACCTTGAACAAACAGAAGAAGGTGGTCCAAGTCAACCACATATTGCACGAGGAGGGTTTGTCCCTACCAATGTCATACTTGGAAACACTGCGAGGATGCAAGATGAACGGATGCATTACCGGTTGAAGGACGATCTCGTCGAACACATCTGGAATAAATTTGGAGACACCTAGCTGCTATTATCGTTTATTAGGTTTTAAGTTCAGTTCTAGGTCATTTAGTTGTGGTTCGCCTTGTCTCAGTAGCTTCTTCTTCAACTCATCTTTTGTACCCTTTTATCCGTGATGTTTATGCGTATTGGTATCCTTTGATTTTGTCGGGCGTTCCTTTTTTTTTCTATACCGTTTGGTGTGATGACCACTTTTTTCAAGTTGTAAATGGTAACTCCAGAACTTGTGTTTCTCGCCATCTTAATCGTCTTCTCATGCAAGGCAAAGTTGTTTGATCGAGCGTTGATCGAACTTGAACTTGACTCGATTAATACGTGTTTTTTTTGATAAGCGAAGATTTTATTAAGCATTCGTTCTATAAAGCATAGAATCGAAGCGAAGAAAACAGCCCAATAAGAGCTTTTTCCCCCTACCAAAACTGCTACAAGGAGCAACCAGAAAATAAACCAAAATAACATCCAAAACCAACAGTCCAAAAAACAAATGAACAAACCAAAAACAAGCAAAGAACACCGTAGGCCGCCTACCGAGCTCCTTGACCCTACCGTCCACTTCGACTACCACCCTTCCTCTTCAAGCAACGTGCAGGCTCCCTCAGCCAAAGCTCACAAGTAACACCCTGTCTGAGCGATCCCGAACTCAACCTTGTCTGACCCTGTCGTCCACTTCGACTACCACCCTTCCTCTTCAGCTAAACGAATGATGCTTCACCTTAGTTACAACCTCATCAACAGATAGCATGACAGAGTTAAAAGCAACCCCATTTCTCACCAACCACACATGCCAAAGAGTCAAATAGCCGACCCGCACCCACCCTGACCACCACCAAACCGGTCCCAGCCCCTTCCACCACACCAGGACATCCGCGATTGTCCTAGGCATGGGACCAAAAACTCCCCACCAAGCCAAAATGCTAGACCAGATCACCCCTGGATACTGACAATGCAACAATAAATGATCAACCTCTTCAAAACATGACTTACAGAACAAGCAAAGCATCCGGTTCAGAGAAATACGAACCCCCCTACTTTCCAGAAACTCCATAGTGGGTAACGCTCTATGAGCCGCCAACCACACAAAAACACTAAACTTCGGTGGTAACCCTTTCACCCAGAGGATTGAAGCCCATCCCACCACACTCTCCATCCCTGACAACTCAAAATACGTCAAAGACACAGTAAAGCCCTTCGGCTGCTTCACCCAAACCAAAGCATCGCACCTATCAGGCTGAACCTGCACCGTCTCCAACAAATCCATGAGAAACCCGGCCGACAGATCCTCCCACTCCTCAAGATCTCGACTAAAACCAATCCTCCAGTGGCCCAAAGACCAAAAAAACCCCACCTTGGCAAACTTGGCCGGACATAGCAAATACAATACTGGGAATCTGTACCGAAGAGGAACTTCTCCCACCCAAACATCATCCCAGAAGGAGATTCTATCACCCCTCCCCAACGACCAATGCACCCCTTGATTCCCAAAAAATATCAAGAAACTAGGATTGGAAGCCAAAAACATAATATGAGATAATAGAAATGAGGAACCTGGCTTATCCAGCTTAGCTAAATCCCAGTCCAAAGGATCCCAACCATACAAGGCACAGACGACCTTCTTCCACAAAGAATCAACTTCTGAGGCAAACCTCCACCACCACTTTGCCAGCAGACTTGTGTTCATCTCCTCCAAACGCCTAATCCCAAGGCCTCCCTCATCTCGACTCCTGCACACCGTACTCCACCTGACCTTGCAGAACATTTTACCTGTGTAGGGGTTAGTCCACAGGAAACGTCTCTGCCAGGCCTCCAATACCATAATAACCTTCTTGGTTGCTCTAAGAAGGGACATGTAAAAGATATGCAACACAGCTAAAGCAGACTTAATCAACACAATGCGACCAGCCATATTCAAATTCTTCAGCTTCCAAAGACCCAGCGACTTCCTGAACTTGGCCACAACTGGATCCCAAGAAGCCACCTTCCTCGGATTCGCACCCAACCAAAACCCAAGATACTTCATAGGAAGTGTCCCAACCTGACACCCAAGAACCCGGGTCACATCAGAAGCCGAACAGCCAGACTCATTCAGTATGACTGCAGTGGACTTGTGAAAGTTGATCTTTAGCCCCGAGCCCTTCTGAAAACGTTTCAACAGGTCTTTCACAAAATCTAGACCCGCCAAGTCTCCTTTCAAAAACAACAAAGTGTCGTCTGCGAAATGGAGATGAGAAAGAGACAATCCCAACGACCCAATGCTTACCCCACTAAAGCAACCGCACTGCTTTCGTTCCTCCAAAAGCTGGTGCAGACCCTCTGCTGCAATCAAAAATAAGAAGGGAGATAAAGGACAACCCTGCCGTATACCATTAGAAACCGGGAAATCTCCACTTGGGGAACCGTTTATCAGCACCGAAACATGAGCCCGAAAACAACTCTGCATCCACCCTCTCCACTTTCCTCCAAAGCCCATGGCTAATAAAACACTGTCAATGTACCCCCAATGAACCTTATCGTAGGCCTTTTCGAAGTCCAATTTAAGCAAAACAACTTCTGACTTAGAGATCTTCAGCTTCTGCAACAATTCCGAAGCTATAAGCACTTCATCAACCAACTGTCTCCCTGCCACAAACCCACTCTGAGTGTCGCTAATCAAATCCGGAAGCAACTTCTTCAACCGATTGGCTAAATGTTTGGCCAAAATCTTATACGGGCCGGATAACAAACTGATCGGTCGATAGTCATCAAAGCTACAAGCGACCCCTGACTTTGGAATCAACGTCAAGAACGACGAATTGAGACCCTTACCCAACTTTCCGGTGCCATGGAATGCCGATAAAAACCGTACCACATCGCCCCCCACCACACTCCAACAATCCCTATAAAACTTCATCGAGAAGCCATCGGGGCCGGGTGCCTTCTCCCCACCGCATCCCTTCACCGCCAGAAACACCTCCTCCGCCCAAACACAGCTTCTAACCCGGCTGCTTGGACCGCCGAAATGGACCGAAACGGGAGTTCAGGTAAGTTCACCTCGATCCTCGGATCAACAGCAAACCGGGCGGAAAAATGCTCCACGGCCGCCCTTTTAATCTCCCCCGGGCTAGAAACGATACCTTGGCCTACACGTAACCGGGACAGCCTATTCCTCGTGGCCCTGAAATTCGCCAACCGATGAAAGAAGCGTGTGCACCGGTCCCCCCCTTTGAACCAACGAAACTGAGCCTTTTGACACCACACCTTTGCTAGCCACCTTTGCTTTTGAAGGAGTCGGGCCCTACACAAGGCTCTCTTATCGCGCTTTTCCCCAAACAAGGCCCTAGTGTCCAACAAACCATCCCAACCATCCAGCTCAATAGCCAATGCAACTACCTCGGCTTCCAATCTGCCAAAAACCTCCTTATTCCACACTTGGAGATCCCTTCTTAAATTCCTCAATTTCACCCAAAGCACAAAATCAGGGTCCCCGTCCACTGCATAAGAGTCCCACAACATACGAACAGTAGGCAAGAAAGATTTGTGCTCTAACCAAGCATTCAAAAATCTAACCGGCTTCGGCCCCCAATCTACCACCTCCGTTCCCAACAACACCGGCTAATGATCAGAAACAACTCGAGGTAAGCTCCTCTGCTCCAAAGTACCAAAGGCAGACAACGCTTCCGAAGAGACAAGGAAACGGTCTAACCTTGATGCCTTAGAACCGGTGTCATAGCAAGTATACTTTGCACCCACCAAAGACAAATCAACCAAGTCCATATCTTCCACAAAACTTGAGAACAACTGGCTATCACCCCTGCTAAAAACACTACCACGCCGCTCCTCCTCAGATAGAACTGAGTTAAAATCTCCACCCACAAACAAAATATCATGGAGTTGGGTACGTTTTGCACAAAGGGAAGACCAATAACCCGCTCTTTCCCGAGCCCTGCATGGCGCATAAACATTCACAAAACTAACAGGGACATTAGTGTGAACATGTAGCCCATTCCAACAAATAGAATTAACATCCAACAGAGAACTTGTTTTAGCAAAAACCGACAACCTCCAAGCTAACAATACACCTCCAGCCGACCCACTTGCCAGGACCCAATGACAGTCCCACCCAACATCAAAACCACAGCTTCTAAGAACTCCCTGATTCACAACAGAGAGTTTCGTTTCTTGCAAAAAAACAAAGTCTACATCATTCGAACAAATCAACTTTTTAATGCAACTCCGTTTAGCCCCGGAATGCATACCTCTCACGTTCCACGTGAGGAACTTCATCAAAACAAATCAGAGAAAAGACCCTAAAACAGGGTCACCCGACGTACCTGTATGGCCGGCCGAATTGCACTCCTCACTGTCACTGAGCACGTCGTCGTGTAATGAACGTTGAGGTGTCTCAAGGTCAAAAGCGTCGAATTGTTCCATGACCAATGGACCAAGATCAAGTGCTTTTTTGCCCACTTTTTTGCAATACGACCAATCTCCTGAACCGTCCTTTAATTTCCGGGAAATATCAATCATAACCGGACCCGAACTGCCCCCTGTCCCAATCGAACGAGAGCGCGCCCGTGTCTGGTAATATGTAGTCAGCGACACCACTGGCTTGGGAGCCCCCTTCCTCGGCCTACCGCGCTTCCTCTTCTGCTGCTCGACCTCCTCCGGCAAAGGGTCGGCTGCTAGGAAAGCTTCTCGCGCCGAGACCACCGGAGAAGCAGACGGAATCCCCAAGGCAGGAGACGATGAAACAGGTTGAAGACGAGGACCTGCGTCTTCGTTGTCCCCAAACAAGCGCGAAAAAGGTGTGATTTGCGTCCCAGAAGAAGCAGGCCGGACTGGGCTTGGAGTGACCTCTCCTGTTTGGGCCCGAGGATCACCATTTGAGGCCCCAGCCTTTTCCGTGTCCACTGAACGCGCAGAATGCAACAATTGACCAGAATCGCCAGAGCTCGAACCAAACGACGACAAGCTTGGTTTTCATTGAAAACGACATCCCAACCTTGCACGAGACTTAAGCTTGGTTGAGGAAGTGTTTTTCAATAAATGACTTAGGCGATGCTTCTTATATCTTAGGGATTAAGATATGTAGAGATCGCACCAAGAGGGTCTTGGATTTAAGTCAGGGAACCTATGTGAACAAGGCATTGAGTAGGTTCTTAATGCTCGATTCAAAGAAAGTACTCTTACCCACTAGTCATGGCATTTATCTCAACAAGACTCGGTGTCCTAAGACAGCTGATGAGCTGAAAATGATGATGAGAATCATATGCGCCTGGGGGAAGGATCGATCATATATGCCATGACATGCATGAGACCAGACGTCTCGTAAGCCTTATGTTGTACTAGTAGACATTATTCTAACCCGGGAGAAAGATGATGTTGAACTAGTCGTCGAAGGATGAGTAGACGCTAGTTTTCCAAGACAAATCCAGATGACTTTAAAAGTCAGTCAGGATATGTGTTTACGCTGAATGACAGAGCTTTAGCTGGGAGAGCGTAAAGAAAGATACCATTTCCGAATCTACGACAGAGGCCAAGTACATGGATGCTGCAGAGGCAGCTAAGGAGGCTATGTGGATTTGGAAATTCATGGCAGGGCTGGGTGTAATTAAAAACCCATCTAGCCCGGTGAATCCATCTTGCGACAACACAAGGGCCATTGCTCAAGCTAAAAGCCTAGATCGTATAACAAATCCGAACATGTACTGCGGCGTATCCACCTCATCAGATAAATACGGAACTGAGGTGAAGTGAAGATAACCTATATTGCAACAGATGACTAAGGCAGTGTTGCTGCCTTATCATGTTAGACATGTAAAGTCGATGGGGACATATTGGAGTTTAGATTGGAACTAGGGCAAGTGGGAGATTGTTAGTCTTAGTGCCCGTAGTTCAATCCTAAATGTCCAAATGTATATATCATCGTTAGCAATAAAATTAAAGCGGCTTTATATTACTTATGTGTTGGAGTAATATATCGATGTGTGCTCTGATTTATGCCCACCATGCGAATAGAACCACAGATCGAGATAGATCACACTCGATGGGTCCATAGTCAACAAAGCTTCACTAGAAGCGACTAGTATGAAAGATGACTCTTTATGGTTTACGTTCTGTTAGTCATTGGCATGGGATTCCGGAGTCTGATCATAGATATCATGTAGGACATGATATTGGACGACCCGCCCTGAATATGTGCCATAGATTAAGTCATGAACATATTCAGTGTTGTAGCTTGTCATGTATCCTTACACCAAGGAGTCTTTGTGATCGCTATGTAGTCAACAACTGAGTTTGACCTGAGCCTAACGTTGCCTGTAACAGGGCGTCCATAACGGCCAGGATTGGCTTGGGGACGGGCTACATGAGTGACACGAAAGGCGGCTAAGGGATTTATCCCTCATACTGAGGTATGGGAAAGATATCGGTTCTCGGCCTCTTGATCGAGAGTGACTGAAAGAATAGCATGGCCATGCACATGATACTGGGTATCATATCTTCAGTCATCTCACATATCAAGGAACGGTGATTGAGAATAATAAGGATGACGGCTCTATGCCTTATCTCAATCAAGATATCAGAGATAAAAGGATAATGACAGGGACGACGGAAAGGTTAGAATCGATAGGGTCGATTCGTTATGTAGTGTCAGGCAATACTAATGTCTCGTTAGATGCCACTTAAATAGGATCAAGTAAAATGGGATTTTACGTTGATCTATTGACATGCATAAACCTAAGGGTCACACCGGAGGATGAAACTCATTGACACATTTATGGAGAATGGCCAAAAGGGAGTTGTCTCGGGACATGACCAAAACTGGGTTTTGGGTCATGTGCCCGTAAGTGAATAGTACTTTACGGATCGAGACAAGGCTTGGAGTCTTGGGATTGATCGCGTCGGATAATGTTGGACATTTCCGGTATGGAAGGCTTGGAGGCGATGAGCGAATCACGGGACCTCGTTGGAAATGGCCACGGGCCATGTTCCAAGAGGCCCATGAAAGGCCCATGCAACCAAGGCCCATGGAACTAATTAATCAAGTCTTGATTAATTAGTACTAAGTAAGCAAGACAAGGATTAAGGTGTTGGTGATTCACCACCTAACCCAATCTTGTCTTGCCATACTTTGTCCTATTTACACCTTACTTGACACCATACTTGTCCCATGCCTTTAGTTGGACAAGTATGGGTTTTGTTATGTTTAAGTCATCTTTTTTGTTATGTGCCTTTAGTTGGACACATTTTCTCTCCCTCTTCCATGGCCATTTTGGGTTTGGCTAGTTTCCACCTACATTTTTGTGTTCTTGAGTCCTCAAAGAGAAGAACTACGTGGCTTTGATTCCCATGTGGATACGTAGGCGTCTTGGAGACTCAAGCCAATCATTCGTTAACCGGTGTTCTTGTTTTGGTAAGAAATAGTGCTGAATTTTTCTCTTGTGAATCCATTCTTTGTTAGTTGTTTCATGGTTTAATCGTCTCTTGGTTTTCATTGATTTTCCGCTGCGAGTTGGTTCATCTCCAACCCTACCTTGAGACCCAACAGGGCTATGGTCATGCTCCATTGAGGACGAAGAGGAGGTGGAGGTGGTCGTTCCATTCTCTCCGGCCATCTCCACGACCATTACTAGAAAACAGTGGGGCATGGTAGGGAAGCTAGGTCGTCAACATCCTCATGTAAGAAGACAATGTTGCAGATCATCACTACCGCATGAGGGAGAGCTACAGAGGGTATGGTTGTAAAATAGTTGGTTCTGACCCTCTATGGCTTCTACATTCATTCATCGGAAGCACGTGCATGGATTCAGAGCAACAAACCATGGTATTTCAATGGGCGAGCCCTCTACCTTATGGATTTGGATCCTTGCGCCCGAGACTTTCCGGTATCGGATCGTATGCAGTTGTGGGCGCATGTTCGGGGTCTGCCACCTCTGGTCTGGACGAAGGATACGGTAATGTTGTCACGCCTTAGATCCGGTTTTGACCGGACTCGAGATGTGAGCTAAAAATAATAATAAAGTAAGAAAATATTTAAATGAAATAAACTCCAACAATAGCTCAAACTGATAAATCCTAATAATAAGAGTCAGATGCTCGAAATCCAAGTAATAAGAAGTTTGGTACAAAAAGGAAAGTACGTCACTAGACCATCCAAACTAGGACTCTCGCTAAGCTTCCAAGCTCCGTGACATCCTCTAAATCAAATCGCGATCAAAACCTGTAGAACAGTAGAAAAGAGGGTGAGCTTTCGCTCAGTAGGAAAAAGTAGTAAAGGGAGTGAGCGATTGATCACCACCACGGATACCCGACCAAATGTGGCATACTAGTAAGAAAATAATAAAGACCATTTGAACAAATGACCCAAAGACAACGACTGACCCACTCGGGAACAATCCGCAATCAGACTTGATACTGAACCGACACTCAGACACTTCTCCTCAACTATGCCCTTAACCACTGTCACCCAATCAATTCTCACTGGATTACGATCACGGTTATCTCTCAACTGACCACGCGTGCGAACTCGCACGACAATACACTGAACTCAGGTATAAATGTATTCAAAATCATAGAGGATCACATAACAGGCATAAGTAACCACAGCAAACCAAAATAGATCAACACATAGAGTAATATCATTGGTAACCACTTCTATACTAAGTGTCCCAGAGCAATGTGTCGGATTCCATAGCCCGGCTCAACCATATCGTACCGAACTCGACATCGGCCAAGATATCTTCCCGGAACACACAGCATCGTGGTGCAACTCATAACATACCAGACCGAAATCCTCCGTCGGTCGGGTATCTTTCCGTAGCACGGGATACAAATCACATCACACATACCATACCATAACTCAGCATCAGCCTAGGTACCCTATACCGGAATCCTCTATGGTATAGACATTGCCCTGGAACACCATCCTCGGCCTAGATATCCAATACCGGAATCCTCTATGGTATAGATATCGTACCGGAACACCATCCTCAGTCTAGATATCCAATACCGGAATCCTCTACGGTATAGATATCGGACCGGAACACCATCCTCGGCCTAATAAATCACCCGATCATATCACAAGGAAATAGTTCACGTCATACCAAACATATCATACCAGACATATCATACTAACATAATATACCGAACATATCTTACCGAACATATCTTACCGAACACACCACATCGGTCTATCATTCACCCGATCATATCACAAGACAATAACTCACACTAACATTCACCACGTTTTCATAGCATATCCCGATCCTTAATTTACAACGGAATATACCACATATCAAACATTACAACTACTAATCACAAACAAGCGCAACCAACACACAATCCTACGGGCACGAACTGGCCCACATGTGATTCTACAGCACATCAAGTCCCACACTTACAGGCACGACATGGCCCGCAAGTGGTTCCATATTCAAAAGACTACCCTAGTTATTCACATCCTACATGTGATTCTACAATTATTTCGGTTGTTCAAATCCTATATGCATTCTAGTTACTTTTCATAATTAAACCGGTTTTCGCTACTTTTCCCTACCTCAACCGCTATCCAACACGAGCAACCACGAGTCGCCTAGTAGCCTCCTCCGCCGTGATCGGGAAAAAAGTCTAAGATCACAAAGTAATACGAGAATCAATAATAATCCAAGGGTGGTTTAAAGAGTAAACACCCAATTTAACCCCCAATCCATTTCTGATCCATCACAGAGTGGGTCACGGAGCCTTGACGGGCTCCGTCATGGTTTGGTTCATGGAACCGTGACGTGCACCGTCACGGTTTACGTCACAGAGCCGTGACATGTGCCGCCACGGTCTCCGTCACGGTCCCCGTCACGGATCTGTGACGGGTCCGAACAAACCCTTCCTTCTTCTTTCTCCAGCTTCTTCTTCACGAATAATCCAAAACCTCAAAACTCCACTGTTAACCTCCAAAACCTCAAAATCCACCTCAACAACCTCAAAACTTCAAGACCCAAGATTATGTTTCATCAAATCAACAAAACCCAACCAATCTCCAACATAATCCTCCATTTTTCTCCACAAATCAACCATTTAAATCATGACAAACCTCAAACCCATAAACCCAAGCCTAGTTCATGTAATTTCTACCAAACCCACAACCCAAAGTTCATCAAAATGAGATTTCATTGAGAGTTTACCTTGGAAAATGAAGAAAGGATGAGAAATATGGAAGAATGAGGGACTTTAGTGGAGATATCAAGCAAAAGGAGCTCCCTTTTATTTTCTTCTTCTCTTCTTCTCCTTCTCCTTCAATGGAGTTTTCTCTCTCTCCCTTCTCTTGTAATTTATGGCCAAGCTTAAAATATGAGCTGATTTTTGCTCCAAATGGCCTTTAATCTAAAAGGTAATGTCCAAGTTGCCCCTTATGTCCCCATTTTCTTCTTATGTTCACAAGTCGGGCAAATGGGTCTTTTTCTCACCTCTTTCTTCTCCTCCAATACTAATGGACATGTGTCCATGTGGGGTCCACCTCAACCCATAAATATTTCATCTCATTTAATTTAATCCGATTAAGCCCCTAATTTGACCCCGTTTGACCCAGATTTGACTTTTTCGCAAAAGTAGTCATTTGAAAGGAAACGACCCAACTAAGCTAACAGTAGCGACGACTAAGATTTTTGAGTCCCGAAAAGGTCTCGAATGACTCTCGGAGTTATCGGTTGACTTTTCCGGTGGAAAGTCAACTTTTGCCAAATTTCACCAGTTCGACCTGTGTCGACCAAGGGCGGTTCTTACAATCTACCCCCCTTAAAGAAATTTCGTCCGTGAAATTTAAAAAAAACGTACCTAAAGGGTCGAACAGGCTGGGGTACTTCGCGCGAACTTCATTTTGCGCTCCCAGGTCGACTCTGCTCCGTGGTGACGCCACTGCACCCGTACCAGTCGGATAGTCTTGCCACGCAAGACCTGCTCAATCATATCCAAAATCCTGACCGGCTGCTCCTCATACGAGACATCCTCAGCTACCTCGATGTCCGTCCAGTCAATGATGTGGGAGAGGTCCGCACTGTACTTTCGCAGTTGGGAAATGTAGAAGACATTAAGTACATTCCCAAGCTACGGTGGTAATGCAAGACGGTAAGCAACGACTCCCACTCTGCCCAGAATATCAAACAGCTCGATATACCGCAGGGCCAACTTGCCTCCGCCGCGGTTGAACCGTACCAGGCCCTTCTTCGGGCTCACCTTCAGAAAAACATGATCGCCAACTATGAACTCAAGAGGTCGGCGTCGTGCATCAACGTAACTCTTATGCCGACTCTGAGCGGCCCTCAAACTCTCACGAATCAACACGACCTTCTCGGTCATCTCTCGGAAAAGATCCGGACTAAGTAAACTCTTATCTCCCACCTCCGCCCAACACAAGGGCGATCGACGCAGCCTCCCATACCATGCTTCTAAAGGAGCCAACCCAATACTGGCTTGGAAGCTTTTGTTGTAGGAGAACTCGGCCAAAGGTAGGTGGTCTTCCCATGACCCTCTAAAGTCTAACACACGGGCCCATAGCATATCCTCTAAAGTCTTAATCGTGCGCTCTGACTAGCCGTCTGTCTATGGATAGTACGCCGTACTGAGTAGGACCTCGGTCCCCAGTGCTGTCTGCAGACTCTCCCAAAATATGGAATGAAGCGAGGATCTCTGTCGAACACGACCGACACTCGGACCCCATGGAGACGGATAATCTCACGGATGTACAAACGACTCAGAGCGTCAACGGTATCGGTCATCCTCATGGCTAGGGAGTGAGCCGACCTAGTCAACCGGTCGACCACTACCCATACTACATCGTGTCCTCTCGGCGATCTAGGTAAGCCGTACACGAAGTCCATCGTGACGTGCTCCCACTTCCACTGTGCAATCGGCAGTGGCTGTAATAAACCAGCGGGATGCTGATGCTCGGCCTTCACTTACTGACAAGTGAGGCACCTCGAGACAAACTCTACGACAGCTCTCCGCATCTCGTTCCACCAAAAATGTCGCCTAACATCCAGATACATCTTAGTGCCACCCGGGTGCACAACAAGACGTGAATGATGAGACTCTCTCAACACATTGTCTCTACAGCTGCGCGGAACAAACAACCCTCCTCGGTATCGCAAACCCTGATCAGTACCCTACTCCCAGCCTTTCGCATCAACCCCACTGGCGATCCTCCCCCGGATCTCTGCTGTATCGGCATCCTCAGCCTGCGCCTCTAGCACTCGAGCAACCAGTGTGGGCTGAGCCACCAGCGAACACATGGCCACGCCATCAGCAATCTCATCTAGCTTAAGTCCAAACTTGCTAAACTCTCCCATCATGTCCCATTCTCGGACCGATATACTAGCAAGGCAATGGATCGACTTCCTACTCAGGGCATCGGCAACGATGTTCGCCTTACCCGGATGGTAGAGTAGCTTGAAGTCGTACTCCTCAAGTAACTCCATTCACCGCCTCTGGCGCATGTTCAAGTCTCGCTGAGAGAAGATGTACTTAAGACTCTTGTGATCCGAGAACACCTGAAATCTCTCGCCATACAAGTAATGTCGCCAGCTCTTCAGCGCGAAAATGACCGCTGCCAACTCCAAGTCATGGGTAGGGTAGTTGCGCTCATGCGTCTTCAACTGCCTGGAGCCATAGGCAACTACCTCCCCTAACTGCATCAACACACAACCTAATCCCTCACCGGATGCATCACAATAAACATCATAACAGATCCCACGCTCCGGCACTATCAACACAGGAGATGTAGTCAGACGAGCCTTCAGCTCGGTAAAAGAGCGCTCACAATCCTCAGTCCACACAAACTCGGCTCCCTTGCGCGTCAGGGCTGTCATCGGCGCGGCCAGGCGTGAGAAATCCTGGACGAACCGCCGGTAATACCCTGCCAAACCTAAGAAGTTGCGGATCTCAAAGACACTCGTGGGCAGTGCCCACTTTGAAGCCGCGTCGATCTTCACCGGATCGACCAGTATGCCCTCTCGAGACACGACATGTCCGAGGAATTTCACCTCGGCGAGCCAAAACACGCACTTCTCCAAGTTGTCGTACAACTAGTGGGTGCGTAACAAAGTCAGAACCGTCCTCAGATGCTCCACGTGTGCCTCCTCACTCGGTGAGTAGATCAAGATGTCATCCACGAACACTACTACAAACTGATATAAGTATGGACAGAAGATACCGTTCATCAGATCCATGAACGATGCAGGTGCGTTCGTTAGTCCGAACGGCATCACCAGAAACTCATAGTGTCCATAGCGCATCCGAAATGCGGTCTACGCAACATCCTCCTCCCGAACTCTCAACTGATGGTAACCAGATCGCAGATCGATCTTCAAGAAACACTTCGCCCCTCTCAACTGATCGAAAAAGTCATTGATCCTCGGCATCGGGTAGCGGTTCTTCACCGTGACCCGGTTCAGCTTCCGGTAGTCGATACACATCCACAGTGCTCCACCCTTCTTCTTCACGAAGAGTGCGGGCGCTCCCCACGGAGAAGTGCTTAGACGAATAAACCCCTTCTCCCAAAGTTCCTCAAGTTGGTGCTTCAATTCGACCAACTCGGCTGGTGCAAACTGGTACGGAGCCATCGATATCGGCGTCGTCCCCAGTATCAGGTCAATCCTGAACTCAACCTCGCGCACTGGCGGCAACCTTGACAACTCCTCCGGAAAGACCTCCGGGAACTCACACACCACTCGTGGAAACTCTCTACTTTGCATGGTCGCCACCTCCTCTCCCACGGTCAATGCTGAAAGGAGAACTCCGCTCCTACTGCCCAGTACACACGTGACGGTCGTGTCACTGATACCAGTCAATCGACGCTCGATACCTCGCAAGCCAATCCATCCCTAGGATCACATCAAATGCCGTCAAGCTCAACATAAGAAGATCACCAAGAAAAGGGCAGTCAGCTACTCTAATCTTACACGCACGACACACATTACTCAAAACCACTTCACCCGTAACCGGGGTGTCAAGATATAAGGGTCGACTTAAGGGCTCTACTCTTAAACCCAACATATCAACGAAGGTAGAAGAGATAAAGGAATGTGATGCCCCAATATCAAATAAAAAAGACGCCCAAGAATTGTATAGCAAGCACGTACCCTAGGTGGTCTCATGACCGGAACTATGTCCCTCAGCTCGGAATCTGCCCTGCGCTGCTTGAGGTCCTCCCCTCAGGGGTGGTGGAAGGGCCAGCTGCTGTGGAACTCTCGGCTGCTGTCTCGGCGCTGGCGCGCTCGCTGCCTACCGTGGAACTCTCGGCGCCTGAGCCTGACGCGGACGGAACTGAGGCGACTGACCAGTATGTGACTACTGCGGTCGTGGTGCTGACATCCCTCCGAACCGGGTAGGGCACCCAGCCGAAATGTGCCCTGGCTGTCCGCACCGGTAGCACGTCGGCTGTACGGCACTCGGCCTCCCCTCAAGTCTCGTCTGACTGCTCGCTAGGCCAGCTGCGGGCCCATTGCTCCTCGAACAATCTCGGGCTAGATGGCCCGGCCGTCTACACAGGTGACACAACTACTCTGACGAATCAGGTCCAATGGATGCCACTGATTCGACCTGTCGCATCCCGCCAGACTGGGTATGTGATCGGAAGGATCCTGAGGTCCTCTGCCTCCTCATATCACGGACCTCAGACGGTCTTAAGAAGCCACTCGGTCTTTGCCTACTCTCCCGGGCCCTAGCGGTCTCCCTGAAGTGTCGCTCCACTGCCAGTGCCTGATCTACCAGCTCCGTGTACACCTGAGTCCTTAGGGCGGTGACTCGGTCTACGATCGACGGGATGAGTCCCTCCTCAAATCGCATGCATCGGCGCACCTCAGTCGGCACCAAATCTGGTGCAAAGCGGGATACTGAGGTGAATCTCACCTCATAATATGACACTGTCATCCCTCCCTTACGTAGCTCCAGGAATTGCTGGTGTCTATCCTCTTAGGCTGACTTCGGAAAGTACTGCTCCAGGAACACGCCTCCGAACAGTTGGAAGTCATCCACAAGTCTGAGCTACTCACGCTTCCACCAGTGGTAAGCATCGTCCCTCAGCTGGAACGTAGCAAAGGAGACCCTCATGTGCCCATCCACGATCCTTGAAGTATCCAGGTTTCGGATAATCTTCTCCAGCCATCTCTCGACCGTATCAGGGTTTGGCTCCCCAGAAAAGATAGTCGTACCCATCCTAAAAAAGTCTCTCAGTGCTTGGGATGTGTAGCCATCAGCCTGACTAGGCCTCACCGTAGCCGCTGTAGTGGCAGCATGCACGGTCTCTGGTGTCGGGGCTGCAGCCTCTCTCTGGGCGATGATCATCGTTAGGCCCTGAACTGTGCGGACCAACTCCTTCAAGACTGTCGCCTGGGTCTTCTCTGCGACCAGCGGAACTCTAGGCGGAAGCCCTGATGGTCCGGCGTCGCCTCCCCTGTGCTCCTCAGTGGATGCACCTTGGGCACTCGCTGCCCCTGCCAACTCAATGGCAGACGGCTGCTCTCAGCTCTGAGCTGGCCAACCTCTAGTGCCTCGTGGTACATAAGTACGAGCCATGTCGTCTATATCCACTGCACGGATAAACACACATGTTTAGTTCTTAAATTCGCATAAAGCGTCGCACTTAAGCCAGTAGCGTTCACACACGTTTCACAAAGGTCGCACTCAAACCAAACAACATGCCTAATCTTAGCATAGTAATAACTAGTTTTACACAACCAGGGAAATCCGCACACTTGTGCGTCCCACAAGTCAACCACACAGTTCAACAATTGCAAATAAAAGTCACACAGTCCACAGTTCACGTCACACAGCGAATCCACAAAATTCTCACATCACCTTAAATCCACAGGTTCTCAACACTTTTCTCTTTCTAACGTAACATTCCATGTCGATATCATGTCATTACAACCCGGTTCAGGCGTCCCCGAATTACGTTGTAACCACTTGACATCCCCCCGTCACGTTTGACTACATGGGCATCTTTAGCCGAATCGTGATAGTACAAACACTTCAGTTTTTGCAGAAATTTGGGCATGACCCGTTTCAAAATTTTACTAACCATCCGCTTACGCGGGACATTCAACTCACATCTTGCACAAAGTACTCAACACAATCATGGCACACAGCAAGTCATCGCAGCTATACACCTCGGGTCTCGGTAATTACACTATTACCACCCGGCCAAGTCAACACACAACAATCAACTAACACAATCATTGACACCAACCACAAATGGTTCACCCCAAGCACACAGCACTAGCCATGACATTTCACTAAGCTGAGACTCTCTTCATCTCGGTTCTACACGTAGGACATTTCCGACTTGCGTAACCGACACATACAGAACCCAACGACTTAACTCTACCCACCTAATTCACGTACGGTCTGAAGTTTCGAAAAACCAGGTTCTGATACCAAATTGTCACGCCCCAAATCCGGTTTTCACGAGACTCGGGACGTGAGCTAAAAATAATAATAAATTAAGAAAATATTTAAATGAACTAAACTCCAATAATAGTTCAAACTGATAAATCCTGATAATAAGAGTCAAATGCTCGAAATCCAAGTAATAAGAAGTTTGGTACAAAAAGGAAAGTACGTCTGTAGACCATCCAAACTAGTACTCTCGCTAAGCTTCCAAGCTCCAAGACATCCAACTATGCCCTTAAATCAAATCACGATCAAAACCTGTAGAACAGTAGAAAAGAGGGTGAGCTTTCGCTCAGTAGGAAAAAGTAGTAAAGGGAGTGAGCGATTGATCACCACCACGGATACCCGTCCAGACGTGGCATACTAGTTAGACAATAATAAAGACCATTTGAAAAAATGACCCAAAGACAACGACTTACCCCACTCGGGAACAATCCGCAATCAGACTTGATACTGAACCGACACTCAGACACTTCTCCTCAACTATGCCCTTAAACACTGTCACCTAATCAATTCTCACTGGATTACGACCACGGTTATCTCTCAACTGACCACGCATGCGAACTCGCACGGCCATACACTGAACTACCCATAACTGGGGCAAATTGCCCCTTATGCCCCTTATGACCACGGTTCTTCTTCTTCTCCTTCAATGGATCCAAATTGCCCATTATGTCTCCCTTTTCTTCTTATGTTCACAACTGGGGCAAATGAGTCTTTTTCTCACCCTTTTTTTTTCTCCAAGAATCATGGACATGTGTTCATGTGGGCTCCACATCTACCCATAATTATTTCAGCCCATTTAATTTAATCCGATAAAGCCCCTAATTTGACCTAGATTTGAATTTTTCGCAAAAGTAGTCATTTGAAAGGAAACGACCCAACTAAGCTAACTGTAGCGACGTCTAAACTTTTTGGGTCCTCGAAAGGTCCCAAATGACTCCCGGAATCATCGGTTGACTTTTCCAGGGGAAAGTCAACTTTTGCCAAATTTCATCGGTTCGATTGGTGTCGACCGGGGGCGGTTCTTACAAATGTTCATTGGGGACTCATTAAGGACATGTGTGGAGGTCCCGAGTGACCAGTTGGAGATGGGCTGGGTAGGCACAATTAGGTTCCGCTTCTAGCACCTCATTGAGCGGCCCCTCCTGCGCGAACTGGTCCTACGGTTCAAGGATTTTCCAGACCCGATAAAGATCGAGATAACCTACACCAAACTCCCGAGCTTCTGCTACAATTGTGGGAGGCTCGGCAACATCGTCAAGGACTGCGAGTGGGAAGTCAGACGCACCGTAAGGTATGATTCGTCCCTCTTGGAGTATCAGAAGGGCAAGCAGTTGAAACCGTACGCCATAAATTGGAGCCTGTCTACTCGGCCGTCCGCCTGCCAGTCTCTGGGAAATTTTCCTCGAGCACTGTACCTAAAGGCTCCCTACACGTGAGTGGGAGTCCCGAGGTTTCCCTGAGCACTGTACCTAACCATAATGTGGCTAGGGTTAGCACCCGATTGAGGACCGACCAATTACCGAAGGGGTCAGTCCATGAAGTTCCATCGCCCGTCCTAGGGAACCTGATGTTGTGGAAGCTACTGGGACGGGAATGCTCAAGAGATCTACCGCGGGAGACCCTCGAGATGATCTGTCACGCCCCAAATCCGATTCTTGTCCGGACTCGAGACGTGACTATCGATTTACAGTTAAAACAAGATAGATGAAAATAAATAGAGTTCCAACTAATGTAAAAAACTTCAAAAGTAAGAGTCACAGCTCAGTAATAAGTACAAAATCCAACATAAAAGGTGCACGTCTCTAAAACTAGCCAAACCCTCATAGCTCCCAAGCTCCGAGAGTCCAGCTAGTACTGCTCCCGCTCAACACCTGAAACACCACAAAGACAGGAGGGGTGAGCTTACGCTCAGTAGGAAAAATGCAAAACTGGGTCACCCTTTTAGTTTGACAATTAGGATTTCTCCATTTTAGTTCGAATCTCAAATACGAAGAATTTCGAATACATGGAAAAGCAGGGGTAAAACGAGTGTTTAACAATCACGAAGAGTCAACAGTAATCATAAGAAAATAACGGAATTAGTGCATTTCTTAAGTAATCAATAAAGGATAGAGCGTTCAATAAATGTCGTGGGACATGAAGTCGCCACCCTCCGATCCACAATACTCGTTGTGTCATGTCGGATTTTCCCTCGGTCCTGAGGAGACGCATAACGTCGGGCTACCGGTAACAACCCATGAGGGCGCTTATCTTCGGGATTCTCGGAAACGTCTCAAAAGGACCATATGTCATAAGGAACCAAGGTAATGCTCCCGCAGGACGCATACACTCGGGTGAAATAACAAGTAACCATCCCCGCAGGGTAAACCGTCCAATTGCCCCGTAGGGTCCGATTGTTAGTCTTAGTGCCCGTAGTTCAATCCTAAATGTCCAAATGTATATATCATCGTTAGCAATAAAATTAAAGCGGCTTTATATTACTTATGTGTTGGAGTAATATATCGATGTGTGCTCTGATCTATGCCCACCATGCGAATAGAACCATAGATCGAGATAGATCACACTCGATGGGTCCCTAGTCAACAAAGCTTCACTAGAAGCGACTAGTATGAAAGATGGCTCTTTATGGCTTACGTTCTGTTAGTCATTGGAATGGGATTCCGGAGTCTGATCATAGATATCATGTGGGACATGATATTGGACGACCCACCCTGAATATGTGCCATAGATTAAGTCATGAACATATTCAGTGTTGTAGCTTGTCATGTATCCTTAGACCAAGGAGTCTTTGTGATCGCTATGTAGTCAACAACTGAGTTTGACCTGAGCCTAACGTTGTCCGTAACAGGGCTTCTATAACGGCCAGGATTGGCTTGGGGACGGGCTACATGAGTGACACGAAAGACGGCTAAGGGATTTATCCCTCATACTAAGGTATGGGAAAGATATCGGTTCTCGGCCACTTGATCGAGAGTGACTGGAAGAATAGCATGGCCATGCACATGATACTGGGTATCATATCTTCAGTCATCTCACATATCAAGGAACGGTGATTGAGAATAATAAGGATGACGGCTCTATGCCTTATCTCAATCAGGATATCGGAGATAAAAGGATAATGACAGGGACGACGGAAAGGTTAGAATCGACAGGGTCGATTCGTTATGTAATGTCGGGCAATACTAAAGTCTCGTTAGTTGCCACTTAAATAGGATCAAGTAAAATGGGATTTTATGTTGATCTATTGACATGCATAAACCTAAGGGTCACACCGGAGGATGAAACTCATTGACACATTTATGGAGAATGGCCAAAAGGGAGTTGTCTCGGGACATGACCAAAACTGGGTTTTGGGTCATGTGCCCGTAAGTGAATAGGACTTTACGGATCGAGACAAGGCTTGGAGTCTTGGGATTGATCGCGTCGGATAATGTTGGACATTTCCGGTATGGAAGGCTTGGAGGCGATGAGCGAATCACGGGACCTCGTTGGAAATGGCCACGGGCCATGTTCCAAGAGGCCCATGAAAGGCCCATGCAACCAAGGCCCATGGAACTAATTAATCAAGTCTTGATTAATTAGTACTAAGTAAGCAAGACAAGGATTAAGGTGTTGGTGATTCACCACCTAACCCAATCTTGTCTTGCCATACTTTGTCCTATTTACACCTTACTTGACACCATACTTGTCCCATGCCTTTAGTTGGACAAGTATGGGTTTTGTTATGTTTAAGTCATCTTTTTTCAACATAACAAACACAAGACAAGAATAGGAAACACATTTTCTCTCCCTCTTCCATGGCCATTTCGGGTTTGGCTAGTTTCCTCCTCCATTTTTGTGTTCTTGAGTCCTCAAAGAGAAGAACTACGTGGCTTTGATTCCCATGTGGATACGTAGGCGTCTTGGAGACTCAAGCCAATCATTCGTTACCCGGTGTTCTTGTTTTGGTAAGAACTAGTGCTGAATTTTTCTCTTGTGAATCCATTTTTTTGTTAGTTGTTTCATGGTTTTAATCGTCTCTTGGTTTTCCTTGATTTTCCGCTGCGAGTTGGTTCATCTCCAACCCTACCTCGAGACCCAACAGTGGTATCAGAGCCGTGCTACCTTCGGGATTCACAAGACGGTGTTCAAAGTTTCGGTTTTGCTTGAAAGTTTCGTTTTTGGCATGTTATTTTGCTAAATTGTTTGATAACATGTTTTAAATTATTGTTTATGGATTTAATGCATGTAAAATGAATTTTTGAAAATTATTTCAAATCTGGAAATTTTGAAAAAAATTTGATTTTTCGGGTCTCGGGAGCGGGACTCTCGGGGAGCCGAAACCGGGACCGAACGGGGCTCCGTTGGACGGAGCTAGGCCAAGCATGACCATTAGATGGTTGATATGCCAAGGCTAAACCGTTTTGTTAGTTATGACGAGTTTGGAACCGTCATGATGAACTCGAAGATCAAATGTTCAAAAGTTTCATTTTTGAACGGTTTCGATAAACCGAGCATCAAAAAATTTCGAAACTTGGCTATTAATTAAAACCGGAAAATCACATGATGTTTGATAACATGCTTGTTTGATAACACGATGTGTGATGTGATGTTGGCATGGTGTACATAATAGCCCCGAGCTCGATTTAATTATTTATCGCTTTTCACGGCCTGCGAGCCGTTAGAGTTAGCGTGTAATTATTCTTTCAAGGTGTGGTCGTCGAACCACTTGTTTGTAATATTTATTTATTCCCGACCTGCGAGTCGTGTATTAAATTGTAATATTTTACTCAAGACGAAGAAAGGGCGAAAAGGTCATTTGGTGGCTTTTCGGGTGTTGGCATCGGCTTGGAGTCGGTGGAGCTCAAGAAGCTAGTGGGAGTTAGTTTAGGGGGCTATTATGTGCACATTTATCGCTTTATGCTTGGTTTAGTTTATGCATGATTAATTCTATGTGTTTTAGAATTGCATGCTTAACTTTATTTACCGAGCATATCACCTCACATGCAAAGATAAAATTGGAATTTTAATCCTTGTGTGTGAACCCTTAGAACCGTCATTGCATTGGATGTAGTTGACGGGTTCAAAGGAAGAATTACATTGGATGTAATTTGAGGCATCATTGCATTTGGAATGTAGTTGATGTGCTCATCGCATCTAGGATGTGCCAAAGTTTTGAACACAACTGGACAAGTAAAAGCGGGTCATGTCCGATACCTCCCAATCATCAACACCTTACTACCTCCCCGTCCTATGGGTGTCGTGCGCATTAGCGGAGCATCCATGGGAAAGCGGGGTAGTAGGTTTGGACGACATATGTGGGTGTCGTGCGCATTAGCGGAGCACCTACATAGTGACGAGCCATAGTTGAAAATTGGTGGACCCGACTACGATTCTTAGCCTGAGGTTGAGCTAGGGTAACAGATAGGGTAAGTCGTGTACATAAGTACATACCCTAGCCAGGAGTCACATTGGATGTGATTGGATGGATTCCTACCTACATAGCTCGATTAAGTGGTGAGCATTAGTTCAGCTTAATCGAGTGAATCAAGGATCTTGGTTTCAGATTCTAAAGGTTTAGAATTGATTGTTGGTGTTTAAGCTTGATCTTCATAAAATTTATTCAGTTTACTGATTGAATTTTATCTGTTGTAGATCAAATGGCAAATTCAGCGAACATTAATAGTTTGTCATTAAAAACCATTCTTGACAGGGTCAAGCTAAATGGGACAAACTATTTGGACTGGTACAGAATTTTTGAGGATAGTCCTCAAGTCTGAACGCAAAGAATATGTCCTTGACAAGGCTGTCTCTAAGACCATATCAGAGTTACATGAAGTGTCATCAGCTGCTGAGAAGAATATCTCAGGGATCTGGGATCCAAGGATATTCTGATGGTCAACAAGGGAATTGGAAGTGGCAAGGGCTGGGCCCATGCGCACTTGGCAGGAAAGATGAGACACCTGAGAATGTCTGCTTCTACTGCCAACAGCCTGGTCATTGGAACCGGGATTACAGGAAGCTCACGGCTGATCTGAAGAAGGGCAGTGGGACTGCGCCTTCATCAAATAGCCTGGATGATCTGAAGAAGGGCAGTAGGACTGCGCCTTCATCAGGAAACATAGATGATCTAAGGAAGGGCGGTGGGATCGTGCCTTCATTCGGTATTAACTCTATAGAGCTACATCTCTCTACTTCCAAAGATTCATGGGTATTAGATACCATGACTGAATCTCACACATGCACTAATATATGGTGGCTGAAAGTAGGAGAGATTTGGAAAGCACGAAATGGACCTCAGAGTTGTGGCAACTGCTGTAGGATCCATGAGTCTTGCTTTGCCAAGAGGCCTTGTCTTAGTATTGTATAATGTATATTGCATACCTACTTTTAGTAGGAATATTATATCTGTATCCGTGTTTGACAAGGAAGGATATAATGTTAATATTGGAAATGGAGTTTTCAATGTTCTATGCAATGATATGTTTTATACCAGTACTGACATGGTTGGAGGATTGTACATATTAGATATGGGTAACAATGCCTCAAGTTCTATATATTCCGTTAATACCAAGAGGTCTAAATCCAACGATTTAAACCTAACTCTGTTATGGTACTGTCATTTGGGTCGCATAAACAAGAAGCGCCTATCAACAGTTCAGAAGTGCGGGCTTTCAGGTTCATTCGAATTCCATTCGATCGATAGGTGCAAGGTTTGTTTGATGGGCAAAATGACTAAAGTGCCCTTTATCGATCGCGATGAAAGGGCGGGTGAATTATTGGGGCTGATACACTCGAATGTGTGTAGACCAATAAGTTCACTTGCCAGGAGGGGTTTTAACTACTTTATCACATTTACTGATGATTACAGTAAATATGGTTATGTCTCTTCGGTGAGACATAAGTCTGAAGCTTTTGATAAATTCAAAGAGTTTAAGACTATAGTAGAAAACCAGCTCGACAAAGGTATTAAGGCACTTCGATTGGATCGAGGTGGAAAATACTTGACCACAGAGTTATTAGATCATCTAAAAGAGAATGGGATCCTTTTGGAATGGACTCCTCCTAGGTCACTGTAGTTGAAAGGTGTAGCCAAACGGAGAA
Source organism: Erodium maritimum (assembly GCA_963921825.1). Lineage (NCBI taxonomy): Eukaryota > Viridiplantae > Streptophyta > Magnoliopsida > Geraniales > Geraniaceae > Erodium > Erodium maritimum. The sequence continues at coordinate 49,991,628 of OY997595.1, read as the reverse complement.
ATCGGACATTGTTAGACAATGGTCTGTTCCATGATTAGTTGGACTGATCTCCCAATCTCTTTTAGGGGTTTTGCTCTAGAGACGACCGCATTCATAGTGAATCGGGCTTCGACGAATGGTGTGGAAGGGACACCATTTTAAAAATGGTACGGGATGATGCCCGCTTTGTCCTTCCTAAAGATTTGTGGTTGCGAGGCTTATGTGAAACATTTGGTTTCGACTAAGCTCGAACCAAGATATGAGATATGCACCTTCGTGTGGTATCCCAAAGCAACAAGGGGATACTATTTCTACAATCCCAGTGAGAACATGGTGTTCGTCGCTTGGGGTGGGGTCTTTATGGAAAAGAAGTTTTGTTTCCAAAGACGTCATTGGGAGGACTGTGCATCTCGAAGAAATTCAGGATGGTACAGATCTGTCTAAACCAATTGGCAACCCAGTAGAAAGGAGCCAGAGATTGTCGTAGAGTAAGAACCAATTCCTGTTACAATTCCGGAAGGTCCAAGGCGATTTGAAAGGATCAATCTTCCACCTCCAAGATATGGTATCCGGAGGTGACAATGAAGTCATGGTGGATCACGATGATCCAGCCACCTTTCAGGAAGTCGTGGATGGGCCCAACTCCGAGTTATGGCTGGGAGCCATGAGGGAGGAAATGCAATCCATGTCGGACAACCGAGTCTGGGAACCGGTTGATCCCATCAATGGTGTGAGGACCATAGGATGCAAATGGATCTTCAAGGTGAAGATGGACATGGACGGCAACCCTCTGACCTACAAAGCTCAATTGTGGCGAAAGGTTATAGGCAGATCCAATGGATTGACTATGAGGAAACCTTCTCCTTAGTGGCTATGGTCAAAATCGATCCAAATTCTTCTTGACATAACTGCGTATCATAATTACGAGATATGGCAAGTGGATGTCAAAACCGCTTTCCTAAATGGAAATTTGACTGAGTACGTTTGTATGTCTCGGCCCAAAGGTTTTGACGATCCGAAGAATAAGGGAAAGATTTATAAGTTGTTGAAATCCATTTATGGATTGAAACGAACTTCTCGGAGTTGGATCCTTTGTTTTGATGAAGCTGTAATTGGATTTGGCTTAATCAAGAACGAGGATGAATCTTGCGTTTATAAGAAGGCTAGTGGGAGCAATATTACCTTTCTGGTTCTCATTGAAAACGACATCCCAACCTTGCACGAGACTAAAGCTTGGTTGAGGAAGTGTTTTTCAATAAAGGACTTAGGCGATGCTTCTCATATCTTAAGGATTAAGATATGTAGAGATCGCACCAAGAGGGTCTTGGATTTAAGTCAGGGAACCTATGTGAACAAGGCATTGAGTAGGTTCTTAATGCTCGATTCAAAGAAAGGACTCTTACCCACTAGTCATGGCATTCATCTCAGCAAGACTTAGTGTCCTAAGACACCTGATGAGATGAAAAGGATGATGAGAATCCTATGCGCCTGGGGGCAGGATCGATCATATATGCCATGACATGTATGAGACCAGACGTCTCGTAAGCCTTATGTTGTACCAGTAGACATCATTCTAACCTGGGGGAAAGATGATGCTGAACTAGTCGTCGAAGGATGAGTAGACGCTAGTTTTCCAAGACAAATCCAGATGACTTTAGAAGTCAATCAGGATATGTGTTTACGCTGAATGGCAGAGCTTTAGCTGGGAAAGCGTAAAACAAGATACCATTGCCGAATCTACGATAGAGGCCAAGTACATGGATGCTGCAGAGGCAGCTAAGGAGGCTATGTGGATTTGGAAATTCATGGCAGGGCTGGGTGTAATTAAAAACCCATCCAGTCCGGTGAATCCATTTTGCGACAACACAAGGGCCATTGCGCAAGCTAAAAGCCTAGATCGCATAACAAATCCAAACATGTACTGCGGCGTATCCACCTCATCAGATAAATACTGAACTGAGGTGAAGTGAAGATAACCGATATTGCAATAGATGATAACATAGCCAACCCTTTGACTAAGGCAGTGTCACTGCCTGAACATGTTAGACATGTAAAGTCGATGGGGACATATTGGAGTTTAGATTGGAACTAGGGCAAGTGGGAGATTGTTAGTCTTAGTGCCCGTAGTTCAATCCTAAATGTCCAAATGTATATATCATCGTTAGCAATAAAATTAAAGCGGCTTTATATTACTTATGTGTTGGAGTAATATATCGATGTGTGCTCTGATCTATGCCCACCATGCGAATAGAACCATAGATCGAGATAGATCACACTCGATGGGTCCCTAGTCAACAAAGCTTCACTAGAAGCGACTAGTATGAAAGATGGCTCTTTATGGCTTACGTTCTGTTAGTCATTGGAATGGGATTCCGGAGTCTGATCATAGATATCATGTGGGACATGATATTGGACGACCCACCCTGAATATGTGCCATAGATTAAGTCATGAACATATTCAGTGTTGTAGCTTGTCATGTATCCTTAGACCAAGGAGTCTTTGTGATCGCTATGTAGTCAACAACTGAGTTTGACCTGAGCCTAACGTTGTCCGTAACAGGGCTTCTATAACGGCCAGGATTGGCTTGGGGACGGGCTACATGAGTGACACGAAAGACGGCTAAGGGATTTATCCCTCATACTAAGGTATGGGAAAGATATCGGTTCTCGGCCACTTGATCGAGAGTGACTGGAAGAATAGCATGGCCATGCACATGATACTGGGTATCATATCTTCAGTCATCTCACATATCAAGGAACGGTGATTGAGAATAATAAGGATGACGGCTCTATGCCTTATCTCAATCAGGATATCGGAGATAAAAGGATAATGACAGGGACGACGGAAAGGTTAGAATCGACAGGGTCGATTCGTTATGTAATGTCGGGCAATACTAAAGTCTCGTTAGTTGCCACTTAAATAGGATCAAGTAAAATGGGATTTTATGTTGATCTATTGACATGCATAAACCTAAGGGTCACACCGGAGGATGAAACTCATTGACACATTTATGGAGAATGGCCAAAAGGGAGTTGTCTCGGGACATGACCAAAACTGGGTTTTGGGTCATGTGCCCGTAAGTGAATAGGACTTTACGGATCGAGACAAGGCTTGGAGTCTTGGGATTGATCGCGTCGGATAATGTTGGACATTTCCGGTATGGAAGGCTTGGAGGCGATGAGCGAATCACGGGACCTCGTTGGAAATGGCCACGGGCCATGTTCCAAGAGGCCCATGAAAGGCCCATGCAACCAAGGCCCATGGAACTAATTAATCAAGTCTTGATTAATTGGTACTAAGTAAGCAAGACAAGGATTAAGGTGTTGGTGATTCACCACCTAACCCAATCTTGTCTTGCCATACTTTGTCCTATTTACACCTTACTTGACACCATACTTGTCCCATGCCTTTAGTTGGACAAGTATGGGTTTTGTTATGTTTAAGTCATCTTTTTTCAACATAACAAACACAAGACAAGAATAGGAAACACATTTTCTCTCCCTCTTCCATGGCCATTTCGGGTTTGGCTAGTTTCCTCCTCCATTTTTGTGTTCTTGAGTCCTCAAAGAGAAGAACTACGTGGCTTTGATTCCCATGTGGATACGTAGGCGTCTTGGAGACTCAAGCCAATCATTCGTTACCCGGTGTTCTTGTTTTGGTAAGAACTAGTGCTGAATTTTTCTCTTGTGAATCCATTTTTTTGTTAGTTGTTTCATGGTTTTAATCGTCTCTTGGTTTTCCTTGATTTTCCGCTGCGAGTTGGTTCATCTCCAACCCTACCTCGAGACCCAACACCGATATCCAATGCCACGCAAGTTCCATAACCATTGCCCGCAGGCTCAATAATCAATGCCCCTCAGAGTCCAAAATCAATGCCCCGCAGGGTCCAATCCACCGGCTATGATACTACCCCACACCGGCACTTCCTTCGGTGTAGGTACCATACCGGATACCGACTATGATACTACCCCACACCGGCACTTCCTTCGGTGTAGGTACCATATCGGATACCAAGTTATCGGTTTAGGTACTACCCCACACCAGCATTCCCTTTGGTGTGGGTACCTTACAGGAACTACCCCACCCGCAGCGTGGGTGCCTTACCGATATAGAAGCTAGTTTAAGGACTCACAAGTGGGTAACACACTCAAACAATCAAGGAGCAACCAACGCTTAACGAATCACAATTCTATCACAACACACCACAAGAATCAATCATAATCTTACACTTACCAGTTACTTACCAACAACGATCCATCGGTCTATCGATCACCTGATCGTACCGCTTGGCCCAATCAGTCATACTCGATCCCCCATTCAATCATTCAGCCATTCAAGCATTCAAGCATTCAATCAAATACGCAATTAAGCAGTCAAGCATTCATTCGATCTAGTTTCATCAGACTCTTGATTATCCTAATAACTAGCAAACAAGCATGTGAAGCTAACACACAACTAATCCGAGGGCTCATCACGACCTCTCTACCTGTAAATCAATTCCCAAGTATTGAAAGCGAGTTACACTAGTGATTCACATCCTAAGCATGCTTACTAGACACGTCCATTTATTAGTAAATAAAAGACATTTATTCTAGTTATTCGCATCCTATATGCAAGTCTAGAACCTTTCCGATTTTAATAACCTAATAGGCATACTAGTATTGAAATACTCGAGGAGTTAGGACTTTCCCTACCTGGTGGTCTTCCTCTAATAACACTCTGCTGTAAAGTCGATCAGTCTCTCCTCCGTTCTTCACACGGGTTCCGGAGTGGTCTTCGTCTTCTTGAGCGAAGTCCAGTCTGGGTTAACAGATAAAATATCCTAATCAGTCCCAGGATTTGTCCAAAGTCCTATGATAGTTCATGAATTATCCAAATTCAATCCAATTTATAGTTAATTCTTTAAATTAATTATTTAATTTCATGTCTGACCCGGTTCAGACCCAAATCCGGCCCAACCCGGATCTAGACCAGGATCCAAACCCTGATCCATGCCTGACCCGGACCTGGTTCTAGACCCAGTCCAAACTCGGTTCGGACCCGAGTCAGACCCAATCCAAGGACTTGGGCCTGAATCAAGTCCGGCCCAGAATCTGGCCCGAGCCCCAGTTCCGGCCCAGGAACAGTCAGCCCAAATCGCAGACTGGCCCAAGGTGTCCAGCCAGTCTTCCCTCAGGCCCACAGCCTGAGGAATTCGAAGATGAGCTCGTTCCAGCTCCGGCGAGCTCGAGCTACTCCGGCCGCCCTCCACGGTGTTAGGTGAGGGTCGGAAAGGGAAAGGGAGGCGGAGCAAGGCGTCAGGTGGCGAGGGGAAGAAGGGAAACGGTGATTCTGGCGGCCTGGAGGCTCTCCAGCGTAGGAACGTCAGATCTGGCGAAGCTCCTCGCCGACGTTCCTCTCCGACCAGATCCAGCTCAAACGAGCCCCAAAACTTGCGATTTCCTGGAAAAAGAAAGCGGGGAAGGTCGAAAAGGTCGTGGGTAAGCTCACCGTAGCTGATTCTAACGGTGGCGGCTCCAACAAAGCTCGATTCGACGGAGATGGGAATTAGGGTTTCGAATCTAGGCTGGAAGAGGCTGAGATCTCTCTGGCTTCATTGGGTTTTGTCGCGGATGGGTAGAAGTGGAAGGTGGACATGGAGAAGAAGGTGTAGTGGACGAAGAAGGAAGATGGGATCGGGATCGGAGAACGGGTCGACGATGTCAGGCGAGGGTTCGTCTGTTTCGTAGAGAGGGAAGACGAAGAGGCGCAGAGGCGAAGGTGAATAGTACCACGATTAGGGTTTCAGCCCCTTTTATAGCTGGACCGAGCGATCGCGTGGGTTGGGCTCGCGTACGGGACCGTGCGTGTGATGCGAATTGGCCCGAGCTGGCCCAAACCCGAGCTCGGCCCAAAACTGTTGTTTCCTTTTTTTTTGATTTTCAACAACAATTTTTGCAAACTTCTACCCTCATGTTTCGCTTTTCAGATTACAACCTTTTTAAATAAGTGGGATTTTACAGTCTACCCCCCTCAAAAAGAATTTCGTCCACGAAATTTAAAACAGACGTACCTCAAGCGTCGAACAGGTGGGGATACTTCTCCCGGATCTCGTCATCGCGCTCCCAAGTCGACTCAGCTCTCTGGTGCCTCCACTGCACTCGTACCAACGGAATAGTCGTCTTCCGCAAGACCTTCTGTCCCGTATCCACAATCCTGATAGGCTGCTCCTCATAGGAGACATCGTCAGCTACCTCGATGTCCGTCCACTCGATAACATGAGAGGGATCTGCGGTGTACTTCCACAGTTGGGAAACATGGAAAACATTATGCACGTTCCCAAGCTGCGGTGGCAATGCTAGGCGGTAAGCCATTGCTCCAACTCTGTCCAAGATCTCAAAAAGTCCGATGAATCTCGGGGACAACTTTCCTCCTCCGCGGTTGAACCGCAATAGGCCCTTCTTCGTGCTCACCCTCAGAAATACATGGTCTCCGACCGAGAAATCAAGCGGTCTGCGACATCTGTCTGCATAGCTCTTCTGGCGACTCTGTGCGGTCTTCAACCGCTCTCTAATCAGTGCGACCTTCTCGGTCGTCTCTCTGACTATATGTGGCCCAAGTAAGCTCCGATCTCCTACCTCGGCCCAACACACAGGCGACCTACACGGTCTGCCGTACAAAGCCTCAAAGGGAGCCATCACTACTGGGAGGGGTCCCTGGTCGATACTTTGCCTCCCATCACTACTGTTGAGTTCTTTGGCCAGTTTTCGGATCAAGAATTTCAGTACCATCTTCACTTCCCTCGTATTCTATCATTGCCTATATGAAATTCAAATACCTTCAGTTACGGTTCTAATGAAAAAGGATTACTGAGTTATTGTTTTTTTTGTCTGACCTTAGTGGTCCGAAAATATGTTTTCTGGTGTACATCAATGTCCTGATTTAATTATTTGTAAAATTGTAACTTTCGCTCAAAAATTAAAATATCTGAGGTTATAAAAGAAAATAGTGTATTCGTACCATAATAACCTGCTCAATGAGGATATGGTATGCCAGACCTGTACTGTCATATCGATTGCGAAATTTGAAAACGTAATCAGTCATTTTCAATGCATGCTTTATTTTTAGAAAAAAAAGGCAGTACCTTATATTTATTTTCTCAAGAGAGCAAAAAGTAGAAATAGTAGGTAGTTGATGCATATTGATTAATACAGGCCAAAAAATAGAAATTATAGGTAGGTAATAAATATGCGTCGTCTTTACTGAATCCATAGACATGGCTGGTACACACTGAGCGAACAATTAATCGTGGCGACCTAACCATTGAGAAAGTGAATTAAAAAAAAATAGCATGGGGATTCGATTATAGTTAAGGCCTGAACTCTAAAGATATATTCTGTGTGTAATTAATTAAAGGGAAAACCTGGATCCTAATTGTGTTGAAAATGTGTTTTTAACGTCTTAACTGAATGTCACCTTTTGTTACATGTCCAATATCAAAGGTGGTTTTTTTTACAAAACATGAAAAATGATACAAAAAAGTGGTATAATGTTCGCATTCGATGATTTTTGCTCTTACTTTTTGTATAATTTGCGTTTATCAGTACACTACAAGAGGTAGGTGGCATAAATTTACCAAAAAAAAACACTTTTTTTGTGTCATTTTTCATGTTTTGTAAAAAAAAACACCTTTTGTGTAGTACATGTGACAAAAGGTGACGTTTGGTATAGGACATGTAACAAAATGTGAAGCTCAGTTAAGACGTGAAAAACACATTTCCAACACAGTTAGGATCCGACGTTATCCCTTAATTAAATCATGGGTCTTTTTTAAAGTACGACTTCTACGAAAATGACGATGAGATGTCATGCAACCATCGGCCCCCACTATTGTAAACATAACTCATGTTAAACCAATCTTATCTGTTTATGATCATCCCCCCGAAAGGGTGTGATCATGCACAATAGCCTGATGTGATCAAGTCCACAGTCTTGCCTACAAATCAAAAAATCGAAACCCCCATCGATGGTATTATTGAAGGATGTGGAATGTGAGAAGGGATCATTAATATCTTCCCTATCCACGCACAACATCAAATCTACAATCTAACCTAACTTGAAGACACCCATATCCAACACATATTAAAAGGACAAAAACCCGAAGAAAGTGGGGGCCACAGTCTTTGGGGATGCATCATTTTATTTACTTTAATGAATACGTAACTCCTTACTCAAAATAAAAGTAAAATATCTATGTAATACATAATTTAAATGGTAAAGTATTGTTATGGAATAGGCACTAGAATCTACTCTCCTATTATAATCGTTGTTATACTCCTTTTTAAGAATGAACAATTGGTATTAAAAATAATAGCAAGTGTTACGAATCAGAAGCGTAATAAAACACTAGAAAATAAATAACAAAAAAAGTGATTTTTCGCAATAGAGGATACTCTAGAAGAAAACTAAAGCGGTCAAGTGATCGACTACCTCCTGAGGTCGCCTGGAAGGTGATACTGTGGTATCATCTATTTTCACCGATACAGCGAATCTAGACTGGCGGAAGCCAGGATAGAAAATGCCCTTTACCGTTAACGAAAAGTGGTGGACAGAGTACTCCCCCAGGTTGTCAGCGTGCGTCGTCCTCCCTTGAATGATAATGGTAAGGCTCCAAAACACGGGATTGTTGACCTACGAGCTGGTAGGGAAGTACCTTGCCGGTTCTTCGTGATACCGTTGCCACCTCACGTCCAGAGGGGCGGTACAACCGGCCGACCCACTTCCCCCCTCTAGACCACTTTGGACTCATTCCAAGAGGCGGGGGGGCGCTTGGAGCCCCCCGTCGCTACAAGTGATGCGCCTTACGAATGAGTGGAATCGATCCGGTTGTGTAACCCGAGCAGCCCACCCTCCTGACCCGACCCAACCCAGGTAACCCACCAACTTGGTTTGTCAACCCAACGGACCCGAACCCCATCCACCGTAGGGTAAAATGGTGAATACAAGTGAGGCATGCCCATCGGGCCCGGTTCAGTACGAACCCTAGCCGTTTCTTGTACCTAATCGCCTCTTCCATCCTCCCGTCGTCCCCTCCACGTCCGGTCGGGTCGTACACCATACCATTCCACAGGTGATCCTACGATCTCTGGCCACCAGATACCCTACCATCTTGGTTCTCGCTCACCGCCTCCTTGTGTGCCGAGAGGCCGATCACCAGTCCTCCTTAGATCTTGTCACCACCGCGAACCGGCGCTGCTAGGCCAGGGAAACTTGATCCCTCGCGAAACAACAATGGAGGAGACCACGTGACGAGTGGGGATGACTATGCGTCAAAACCCTCTTTTTTACGTGCATCAGTACACGGTCATCAAGCAATAGATTTAACGGTTAAGTACCGGTCGATCTCATAGGGAGTAGAGGTATCACTAGTATTTTGCTAAAACCTAGGGACGTGGGCTGTCACTTCCACATCCCCGAAAGGGAAAATAAAAGCAGAAAGGTAAATACTTGTTTAAAGTTTAGAAAATAAAGAAATCTATATATAAGCTACCACCTAAGACACATAACTTTCGATTCACACAAAAAGCTGGTCACGGATGCAAGTAAATATGAATTCCAATTAACGCATGTTTGACTAACGAGTGTTTAAACGAATAATGCTTTCCTTATGGTCTTAGAACATTTAAATTCCTATGTATGCGGTATCAAGAAATCAACTACATACTAGTCACGGGGAGAGGGCACAAGACCATTGCCCGGACCGAAATGGGAACCACCAATCATCGGAAAGCAATAAAAATAGAAATATGGTGTAGCTCTATGATCTTGAGCGAAGCTCGATCAATCATCAAACGAGAGATAACAACAACGAATGCATGTCACTCTCATTACCCACTACCACAAGTAAAGATAACTACACCACTCGGAGAATCAACTCAGTTACGCCTAGTTCACTTCCTAATTCCCGAATACCATCAATAGCGATGAACATCGGTTATCAGGTAGAACTAAATAGAGTATCGAATCGCGATACTCTGGTACTACATAAGCATGAGATGACTCTAAATAAATGTTGAATCTACTCAGCTACGCCTAGTTCAATCAACCTGACGACCGAATAAATCGATCATCAAGGAGAACTAAATAGAGCAACGAATCACGAAGCTCTAGTAATACACAAACATGAGTAAACTCTAAGTCAATAAACGAATTTACTTAGCTACACCTAGTTCACTTCTCAAAAACCAAACACCACCGGTCAAGATGAGTTCGCTAATCGAGTAGAACTAAATAGAACCTCGTTCTAGTAATACTCAAGCGTAAGTAAATCCTATAAACGTGAAATCTCGTCTCACACTAGATCAAATCATGGATCGATCCAAACATCGATCTACATAGCGTACACAACAATCATGGGAAAATTCCCATGATCGTTCAGTCGGCTTGAAACACACAAGAGAATCGAGAAAACACATCCTAGCATATTTCTATTCCGTCAATAATAAAAATCAAGACATAAAAATATCGGAAATCCTAAATAAGTTCACTAAATGGCTAAAGTTTGCATTTTTACAAACTCTAACCCAGAACTTGATATACACCCGAGAGATGAAATAGCTAGCACATGAAATCGGGTTTTAAAATCATGAAAGTTTCGAACACAAAGTAAGAAAATCATGCTTGAACATTGAATAGCTAAAATATAGACAAATACCCATACAATCAAGTGGATGCTATTAAGCTCAAAAACCTCAAATCATGCCAAAAACACCATCAAACTCAAATTAACCATCAATCCATGCATTAAATTAGAGGAACTCAACATTTACACAATACCAATGACCAAAGATTAAAATCCAAGGTCATGAAATTCAAATCCTACTCAAGCATACCAAAAAACCAATTTTTACAACAATACTAGAGAAGGGTAGAGATTAGAACTGGGATTGGGTTGAGAAACCCAATCAAAACTCCTCTAGTTTGCAAACCCACCATCTCCAACTCTCCAAAGCTTCAACTCATGAAAAAGAAGAAGTTGGAGATGGTGGGAAGCTCATGGATGCTTGAGAGCTCCTGGATCGTCTAGGTTATGGCCTTAGATGGTAGAAAATGCTCTTAGGATGAAGAACACCAAAAACACTTGAAGAACTTAAAAAAACAAGAGAGAGAGAATAAAAAATAATTTTTTTTGATCTTCTATTCTAAAAAATCTGATATGGCATGTTGTTTCTCACACCTACATTATATGTATACATATAAAGGATTTTTAAAACCCACTACCAACTAGCAACACGTGTTATGAGCCCCTATGGTTGCACACAACAACGAACCAAAATTCGAATTGGACTTTTGAAGTCCCTCAAGTAAATAAAATAATATATTATATTTGATATAATATTTATTTATTCATTAACTCGTTTTTTCCAATTACTAAATATAATGAAAACTTAAAACTAAAAAGCTAAGTGATCTGAGATGAAACGCTTTCAACACTCGGTTGGCCGGAAGTCTTTTCCCGGTGAGATTGAGGGTGATCCTTTGTCCTTCAACTCTTCTTGTTCGTCCCTCTTGTCTCTATACAGTGAGTATCTTTCCATCTTTAATCCCTCAAAGGCTAAGAAGGTGGATCGAACGGTCAAGGAGTATTGTTTTGCGTGATGACTGGGAAACTCGCTCCGGGGGAATTGTTTGGATGTTAAATGATGGGAACGCGTGTCCTAGAGACGTTTCCAGTGTTCAGTTAACCAGACCTTCGTCGGCGGTTGTTCCATCATCGTCTCCTCAGGAAGCCGGTGAGCTACCCCGCTCAGTTTCAATCTTACCCGTTTTTGGCGCTGACTCATTTATTCAAGGGATTTTGATATTGAAATGGATTCCAATTTCGAATCGAATTCATGCAGATTCGGGAGTGTTATCGCCGCAGATCACGGATGCATCAGAGTCGTCTCCGGGTACGACACTGAATCAATATCTTGCCGCTCATGTGCTTGCAAGTGGGCTTGGAGAGTTGAATGTTGATCTGGGCCTTTCTAATTGCCAGGGTGGGCCTGACCCAAACAGGGCAGGTCTGGTAACTGACCTGGTCGGGCTGGGCCTACCACAAGGGGGTTCTAGGCCTGTTTTAAGTGGGTTTTCGAGTGAGTTAAGCCCATCCGAAAAGGTCCAAATGCTAGCCCGATAGGATCTGAGTTTGGCTACCGTTTTTAATCGAATTGGGAATGATCTGGGCTCGCTAGTTGTGAGCTCGAGCCTAGTAGAAAAAGACAATCTTTCTAGGGGTGGTGAACCGATTCTGGAAGTTGGGTTTCAAGGAAGTCCGTGGAAGGAATCCCTTGGAAAAACCGATATCTAGGGCTGAGCCAAAGAGATGTGGGCGCCCAAAGATGGGTCACTAGAAGGTGATTGCACAACCAATCGTTGTTTATTGGACAAGAGCCAGGACCGCTACTGATAAAGGGGATAAAACGGGACATTTCATTGTAAGCGTTGCCAAAGAAGATAGCTCGTAGGTTGGTCATAAATCTGTTGATCTTTTTGCTTTGGCACTCGAGAAGGACGCCGAGGGTAGGAAGGACAAGGAGTACTTGGAACCGATTTCAGAACAAGCTTTAACCTTTGTTCCGGTTTCTAATTGGTTTACCTGTTTGAATTTGGATAGGAAGTAGGCAAGACGATTTGTGTACATCTTTGTGTTTTTCCTGTTCTGTTTTTGCTCTTTGGAGCTGTAATGGTATGAGGATAAGATCTCTTTGGATCTTTTCTTGCTTTGTTCTATAGCCTTATAGAACGATTGCTTAATAAATTTTTCGCCTATCAAAAAAAAAAATTAATGAAAATTATTTTGGGCAATTAATATGCAAAAAAGACTCTTGAATTTTTGAAATTCAAAGATGATATTTTTGCATGACCATTACTCCTAAAATGAGACACTTGTCATAAAGGGAAACCCAAGAGTTGGGCTTACTCGAAAGAACATAGCGGAGTTATGTTTAGGAAGAGTAAGCATGCAAAACCTAAGGGAGACACTTGTCAAAACTCGGAATTCCAAAAGTTGATTTTTTTCAAATAAATTAGTATGGTCATGTTGGGACATATAAGCATGCAAGAGAGAGAGAAAAATCAGATTTTGTTTTTCAAAGTGTTGAGAATGGTTCTCAAAGGTTAGAGAGAAAAACGAATTAGAGAGAAAGAGAGGAAGAAGTGTTCTTCCTTTGTACTAGCTCACAAGCGATTTGGGGTATCTTGTTGGTGTGGATACCGGTAAAGGACAGATTCTTTTCGAGACATCTCAAAGCACTAAATCCGCGGAAGCATTCTCGGTCCCTGTCTCGAACCAAGCTCAAAACTGAGAGGTAATTTTTTTAAAATTTTGTTTGTCAGTTTACTCGGAATTACATGGATCCTAAGACTATTCTAGGAAAAGTTTTTTTTTTTATTTTCTGCTGTGTTTTGCACCCTAGAATTCCAACACCTCATCCTCTCTAACCTTAAAGTTCACATGAAACAAAAGATTATAAAGTTTCATAGGTTGTCTAAAACCCTAACTTTGGATGTTTCGAAGTCGGATAATAGGTTTTCAGAAAACCCGAACTTTGTTCTAATCATTAGAATAAGTTGAATCTTAGAAATTAATAGAATATGTTGTTTATTTTAAAATTTCATAATTTTTTTTAACGAATTGTCTAGGAGGGAAATACAATGAAGTCCCTTAGGAAGAAGATCTCGTGACCACTGAAGAACAGACATAGAACGAAGTGAGAAGCTTTGTCCGTAGTTCTCTTAACAAATTCAAGAGTTAGTCTCTTGTTTTGAAGAAGCAATTGGAATCATGATAGCTTAAAGAAATTTAATTTAATAAACTGAAGAAGAACTGCTGAAGGTGGTGCCTAGACGTTGTTTAGTCCCATGAAGAGGACTCTTTTCGCCGTTAGGAGTAGGACCGAACCTGAACTCAATAGTATTAATGGGAGAATATTTGTGAATCAGGGTTCATTCTTGGTAAAAGTCCCTGAATCTCTGCTCACTAGTAATTCCCTTGCAAAAAATAAAACAGATAAAATAAACCAGACCAATCAATTAGCCTGATCTAGAATCGAGAGAGAGGTCGAGGAGGGTATATCAGTGGAGGCCAAGGAGATGGACATGTCGGTGGATACTTCAGAGATGAGATAAGTTAATCAGGGAAGATGATCTGATCTGGGAAGGTCGAGAGACTCCGAGGCAGAGATGTTGATTAATGCTAAGGTGAGTTAGGCGACAACCATTAGAGTTTCAAATGGGGACCCGAACAAGATCGGGAGGCACGACGTTGGTGGAGGAAGGAAGCCAACAATACGGTGGCTGGAGGCGGCTTAAAGGGAGCCCTAACAGAGGAAACCCTAGCAAAGCTCATAGAGAGATATCAAAGGCATATATTAGTGATGTTTGAAATACAAGTGCAAAAGTATATTTCCTAATCTTTTGAATATGAATAAATGTGATTTACAGTTATTTTGAATATATATATATACGAGGCTTATTGTGCAAAATACAAACAAATTTGGACCATAGGATGCAGTCAAAGTGACGTCAGCAGAGCGCACCAGATGCGAACATGTGGCCACTTCGCGTGCCCCTCTGCCCGCACAGTAGTGCGTGTTGACCACGCGCACTGCGCACAAGGCACTAGCATCTTGTCATTTGCAGGTACCGGCACTCATATGTATAACCTCTCAACACCCGTGTATGTAAACTATCAACACCGTGCTATGTAAACTAGCATCCTGTGATTTTAAGGTACCAACACTCGTATATATAACCTTTCAGCACCCGTGTATGTAAACTATCCGTACAATTGTATGTAAGGTATCAACACTGTTTTGCATTTAAGGTATTAGCACCGTGCTATGTAAACTATCAACACCGTGCTATGTAAGGTACCAGCACTGGTTGCGCGCACCAACAGCGGAGCGCCCACTTGTCACCGTGTTGCACACTCTGATGACGTCAGCGCGCGCACATACTCTGGCTGAGAATCGCCCGTAGTTTGCACAATAAGGTGTAATTTTTTATTTATTTAATTCCCACGTGTCAGCATCTGGTGTGCTCTGATGATGTCACTCCCCTATTTGTATTTGATACCAGTCCTATATATATAAATAAAACCCTTATTTTGGCTTAACGAACATTTTGAATGTATTTTTTATTTAATTAATCCGTTGATCTTAAATTGCATGAAATAGTCATACATATTAATTAGATTACCATACATGTTTGACATTAAGAAATAATATAGGAACGGGATAGAGATCTCGAAATTTCACAAAGTTATACTCTTTTATCTTATTACTTCATTGTATAGCATAGTCCTGCAAATGACTAATATTTTGTATGGCACACGCTTTAGGAATACTCAAGGTAAGAGTGACCTAGATGGACTATGCTATTGTGTGTTTACTTTGCGAATTTACATTATCCTTAATTTATTTGATTGTAATATGTCGATGTTTTCCATATTTAATAAGCATGGTAAATACGGGGTAACCATGGGTCCTAACCCCCCTTGAGGTTTGTTTTGGCGATCCTAACTGGGCTTGACCTTTCCTTGCACTTCCCAACTGTGACCTTTCCATTTTTTGCGCAAACTAACATTTTGCGTCTATTTTGACGATTCCGTTAAAAAAATGATATTGTGCATGTGACCAACACGTGTCAAAAACCTAACGGAATCCGTTAAAATAGACGGAAATTGTTAGTTTTCGCAAGAAAAAGGTCAAATGTAGTTGGGAAGTGTATGGAAAGGTCGAGCTCAGTTAGGATCGCCAAAACAAACCTCAAGGGGGGCTATGACCCATGGTTTCCCCTAAATATTATTAGCTCTTATATGACCAATATATTGTATGACACCCATTTTAGGAATGACTCAAGGTAAGAATGACTTACATGAGCTATATTATGGTACGACACTTAATTTGTTATTATGCATGCTTAATAACATGTTTCGGCTTATGCTTTAATAATATGATTAAGCCCCTGGTTAATAACATGCTTAAACTTATGCTTAATATAGGCTTGTGCTTAGTAACATGACTAGGTGCAAATTAAACTTAACATAACAAAAGGATTTTATCAGATAAAATCATAATAAGAATCCTCACATTAATAGGTTTTAGTCATATTTTCCACTATCACGAGTGCCTACCAAAACAAAGAGACTATATATTAGTGCGCCTTTTCTTGGGGTACGCAGTGTTCCAAGTTTTGGGAAGGTACCAACTAGAGGACTTATGTTGGTGCACCTTCGCGTGGGACATATAGTCGCCAAAGTAAGGGAAAATGGATCATATCAGTTAGCTCGATATGGGTGAACCTAACTAGAGTGGGATATGGGATATCACTTGAGCCATCAAGATAGAAAATTTCCAAACAACACATAATGATGTGTATGTGTTCCATCCGAGAATTGTATTCACCATGTAATTGGGGTATCTACCTAAAAACTATAGTTAGGGTGATAGAGCCACCTCTACTCTAATAATACGAAATAAGGATCTCAATATTTATTTTGAGGATTTCTTAAATCTTAGATAAAATATTAAATACTTTATATATTATCATTGTAAAAATCATGTCAACAAACACGGTATCTGATGTGAACATAAATTGGATCGATTTTAGATGTCTTTAGCTCACATTCTTGAGCTTTTTAGTGCTAGGGTTGGATAATTTGGTCTACTTTTCTCCCGTTACTCGTATTGTGTCTCTCGTTGTGTTTTATAGATGACTTGGTCAAAAAAATGATTAAAATGGAGGAAAACCGGTTTAAAGAGTTTTGGCTGATCTTGCGAAGGGCATAACTCCCTCATATGAACACCGAGTCACCTCATGTAATATATCAAATCGAAGGTAATTCAAAGATCTACAAGTTTCATCAAGAGGTCGTCACTGTCCGGATACAGGAAACTACCCAGAGCCGTGACGGATCCCGTCACGGACCCGCATTCTATGCTGGTATGTTGCCCGGGACGCGCACAGAACCAGCTTTTGCAGTTCTGTTTCAGATTCGTTTTTTTCAAAAAGTCAAAATTAGGTTTAGAAAGATGTTATCTTGTACTTGATCTAATCTAGGAGGAGGGATAGCTGAGATCTAGGAGAAAAAGGAGATCAATGACATTGTAGAACATCATTATAATGAGATTTAGGTATTGTAATTCTCTACACTTTTTGTTATAAAACGATAGGTAATAAAACAAATAGATCAAAAACCAAAATGCGGAGAATAGAACGATATAACGTGGAAAACCCCTCCAAACAACAGAGAGGAAAAAAACCACGGGCGCCAACCAGCAAATTTCACTATATGGAGAGTGTTTACACAACGCCGAGGATTTACACTGATTCAACTTATCCCTCATGTGCATGAAAACTAGTTACACTAAAAAGTAAAAAGGGAAGCTAAAAAAGAAAGTGCTCTCCAAGCCGGATGCAAAACGTGCATGGAGAAAGAAACAAAAACCTCAATCTTTTCTTTCCTTTTCTTCATTTTGCTCTTTGATTCTTTCTATCTATGGTGAGTATGTTTCCAGTGAGAGATCATTGTCAAATACAAAGGCCAGAGATGATGTCTGTCCAGTGGTTCCAAGTGTTCGTCCAGTAAAATCTCGACTGAACCACGAAGGAACCCGCGCACACAGGAAGTCTCGGCTGAAACATGCACGACATCGAGGTGATTCAGGCATGGGAGAAAAGGTTGAGAAACCAAAGGAGGTTGGGGGTGGGGAGGTCGGTTTCATGGGCGATCAATCCAAGGACTTTGTTTATGGGTCCAAAACTGAAGCCCCTGGTTCCGGTGGTCTGGTGATCGGAAATGATCATCAATCAGCGACTCCGACTGAACTGCACCCTCATGATCGAGCTGGAGGTTTTCGTGTATCTAACAAGGGTCACGATGGTTTGTATGGTGATCCTCTGTTTTTGGGGACGACTGCAAAGCCGGTGAA
Source organism: Erodium maritimum (assembly GCA_963921825.1). Classification (NCBI taxonomy): domain Eukaryota; kingdom Viridiplantae; phylum Streptophyta; class Magnoliopsida; order Geraniales; family Geraniaceae; genus Erodium; species Erodium maritimum. The sequence goes on along the minus strand of OY997595.1, from coordinate 49,973,691 downwards.
TTAGGTGAGACATGAAGTATTTATCTGCAATTTGTCGTATGATACTAAGGAGACATGGGTTCATCAATGTTTTGAGACTTTTGGTGAATTAGTCGATGTTTCAATCGTAAAACGTCCGAACAGAGGAGAGAAGTTTTTCTGCTTCGTTTCCTTCTCTTCACCGCAAGCCGCTTCTCAGGCAATGGTTACGTACAATGGTATTAAGGTAAACGGGTATAACCTGTTCGTTGCATTGGCACGTCCACGGCGAATCTCCGTGAGACCTCTAAGTTTAGGACAGGTCGTTGAGCTAGAAATTTCGGCGATGTTGCCGGTCGTAGATGGAACGACGACAATTCGGTTGACTCAGGCCTCTCGAATTTTTGATTTTCAAATATTGCCTAATCTTCGGGATACCCAATCTGCTCAAGCAATTGTTTCGCGCAAAGTTGATTCTGTGCAAAACTCGCATGTGGAAGACGACGCTGACGTGGACGTGGGGGCTGAGTCTTATAAGCAGGCCGGTATTGGTGAGGCCAAGCAATTACTGAATCTTGGGCCTAAGGTTTTCGGCTTAGGAGAAGAGATTGGGGTGGTGTGCTTTTTTATGGAGTCAACAGGTGGTTTATCAGACCAGACCTAGAAGGTTGTTTTGGGGGCCCTTGACTCTAGTTTATTGGATCTGGGTGGACTTGGAGATCAAGTGGGATCGACAGGTTTGGACGTTTCAGCGGATTTGAGCTCGGGTATTGAGGTTAAAGGTAGTCCTTAGAAAGATGCCTTAAATAAACCCTCGTTACATAGGGCGAAGGTTGCTAAGACGGCTAATTTTTATGGTAACATGACCTTTTCTAAGCCCAAAACAAGGTCCATGAGTCGGGATAGGGAGCAATCTGCTCCGTTAGCGGCGGAGTGGTGGAATCAGGTTAAACAACCCAAGGGCGCATTTGAAAGAACCACTCCCAGTCAACGCCAGTCAAATCTGCGAAAAACAAGAAAATTTAAAATTTTTGGACAGACACTTAAATGAACCCAAATTTGACCCCGAGGGTCATACCGGACCTAAGTTGACCCCGACATCGACCAAAGTGAGTTCCGGGTGACTCAGGGAAACTTTCTAACCAATTTGGGAAAGGTTGGCTTTTTGCTGGAAAAGTCAACCGAGTTTTGGATCCAAAAAGCTTATCCATCGTCACAGCGGTCGTAGTTGAGCCGTTTCTTTGTAGCCCGTGAAGTTTCGTAATTTCTTGGAATAAGTGCCCGTTCGGGACCCGAAACGTCCGAATTTCGCGAATCTGCTTGGAAGGTATGGGACCCACTTGCCACATATCACCAATGTGGTGGTGTTAGGTTTATTTTACAAAACAAAAGATGGTGTTAGTTTTGTAATTATGAAAAGGTGTGTGTTTTTGAAAAAATACAAAGATGAGAGGCATGGTGATGGTCGGCCATCCTTGTAAAAAATGGAGTTTTGGAGAGAGAAAGGGGAGTTAGAAGAAGAAGAGAAACGAGAAGGAGGTGTTGGAAGTTTTGGCTTTTCCCGTCGATCAAACCGGTGGATCGTCTCAACGATAAAAGAATCGAGCTCACATCGACGTTCTCTACGGTGAGCACCTAACCGATTCTCGTTTTGTTCAATTTAAAAGTTAGGGTTTGGATTGAAATGGGTTGAATATGGATGAGTTGAGGTGTGGGGTTTGCTGGAGGTGTCTTGGAGCAAAGATATGAACGTTTTCCGGTGACCGGAGGCTCGGGGGAGCTCCGGCCACCGTGTATGGTGGCTGGCCGGAGTTAGGACCAGCCACCACTTTGGTGGACCGGCCCCAAACCGTCCCTAGCCACCCACGGCCAAAGGGGGTTGGGTGGGGCCCACATGCTCGGGTGTTCGGGTTTCGTGTTCGGGTGGTTTAGAACGTTCCCCAAGTAATTAATCCACACCCGGATCGAAATTTGGAATTAAATTGTGCAAGTTGTAATAGACGGGTTTAGAAACTTTAAACGCGAATTAAATTACTCGGAAGTCGGAATTCGATTCCGTCGAGTGCATAGGAACCCTTGAATTATTCTAAGACCGTAGAAACAAAAACGGGAATTTTCGGAGCTCCAAAAGGGCGTTTTCAAAACCCGGTTAGATTCGCCATGTCGGGCGAATCGGGCTTTTCCGAGTCCGTTATCGACAATGTCGAGTAGTTGGGAAGTTTGGGAGTGATCGACATTGTCGGGGTTAATTTTGGGCGTCAAGTTTATTAAAATTCAGTTTATGCCTGCAAGCTTAAAAGTATTTAAAATTGTGTTCTTATTAGATCGTGCCGCAGACAGAGGAAAGGGAAAGCTAGGCGAGTGATCGGGATCACGCCGGAGCCTGATTGTGAGCTTTTGGAGAAAGCATACGAGGTAGGGAAAAGTAGCCGGATCTCGGCCATGACTAGGGAAAATTAACAGTAGAAATGCATGTGACACCGGGGTGTCGTGGGTTAAGTAGGTTATCGAGTATTAGAAAGGCAGGCGACACCGGGTGGTGTCGTATGATACGGGAACGTATCGAACAATAGAAATGCATGTGACACTTAGTAGTGTCGTAAGAGCAGTGAACTTTCTATATTAGAATTACTGGAGGCATTGGTTATGCCCGGAGGTTGATTGTTCAATTTGTGTCTTGGGTGGCCATGAGAGCCCGTACTTTAATGTCTGTGTCTTGGGTGGCCATGAGAGCTCGTACTTTAATGTTTGTGTCTTGGGTGGCCATGAGAGCCCGTACTTTAATGTCTGTGTCTTGGGTGGCCATGAGAGCCCGTACTTTAATGTTTGTGTCTTGGGTGGCCATGAGAGCCCGTATTTTACTACTCTGTCTTGGTGGCCATGACAGCCCGTGTCTTTACTGTTGGTATCTTGGGTGGCCATTAGTGCCTGTGGGGTTATTGAACCCGTGTCTTTACTGTTGGTTTCTTGGGTGGCCATGAGTGCCCGTGGGGTTGTTGAACCCGTGTCTTTACTTTTGGTGTTTGGGTGGCCTTGAGTGCCCGTGGGGTTGTTGAACCCGTGTTTTACTGTTGGTGTTTTGGGTGGCCGTGGGTGCCCGTGGAGTTGTTGAGCCCGTGTCTTTACTGTTGGTGTGTCTTGGGTGGCCATGAGTGCCTGTGGAGTGTTGGACCGGTGTTGTTGCTGTTTGTTGAACTTTGTGATTGTGATTGTGGTTACCTATTTTACTGCTGTGTCTTGATGGCCATCACTAAAAGTGCGACTGGTCGACCGTCTGGCCTGACAGGGATCGGTAAAGGGCGTGGGGGTTACAGAGCAGTTGGAGTGCGATCCTTTATGATCTTGTTTGGTGTGCGATCCTTAGTGATCTTGGGTGTTGCGTGGTTATCTGTCGTGTCTTTGGAGGAAGTCTTCAATCGTTGTGTCGGGTCTACACTACGGGTCCGAGTGTTGAGTCGGTTGAGGAAAGTAACATTTTTTGTGTGTCAGTCGGGTTCTTGTTGATGTTACCGGCATTGTCTCCTAAGTATGCCGTAGTCAGTTTGTTATCCGTGGTGGTGAGCGAGCGCTCACCCCTAGCTGCTTTTCCTACAGTTACTGGTCGCAGTATGGACTAGGTGAGCTTCCGAAGCTTGAAGAGCTAGGAGCGAGAGTCCGGGTTTACTTTTGAGTCTAGCGACGTACATTTGTATTTTGTCCGCTTGTTGGGATGTACTTTTGAGTTGTAAATAATTATTTTGATTAACTACTTGATGGTTTTAAAGTGATTTATTTAAAAGGCTTGAAAATGTTTTATTGTTTTAAATGTTCGCGTTCCGAGTTCGGTTCTACTGAATTTGGGGCGTGACAGCTTGGTATCAGAGCTCGGGGTTTCACACCTCGGACTGTACGTCAATTAGGTGGGGAGATTCGAGTCAGTAAAGTCCCGTCGTGCGTTGGGTACGCGGGTCGAAACCGTGTGTAGACCCGTTGTGTTTGAGTCATGTTTGTGTTTGTGTGTATGTGCAGTATTTTGTTGCTTGCATACTGATTGTGTGTTGCTGCGTGAAAAGTTTTTAAGCTGTTGCGACTGGACTCAGGGGTGCCCCTGTGGTCGAGCGTGACGGTGCAGACATCAAGTGGGTACAATGTAGTTCGGGGACGCCTGGACCGGGTTGTAACTACCTGATGTCAAGAATTGAGGTTTTTAATGAAAAGGAAAGGTTTTGGAATTGACTGGCCCTGTGGGCGTGTGTTATTTTGGTTGGCCCGGTGGGCGTGGTTCGACTTTGGTTGGCCCTGTGGGTGTACTTTGATTTTGGTTGGCCCGGTGGGCGTGCTTTGGTTTTGTGGGCCCGGTGGCGTGTGTTGTTATTGGTTGGCCTTGTTGGCTCATGATTGAGGTTGGGTGAGTTGTGTTTGGTCTTTTAATTGTTGTGCGTGTGTTGTTTGATTGGTGGTCGAATGTCTGCGACGCACAAGTATGCGGGTCGCGATGAATAGGGTAGACGTAGCGGGTATGATGAGGGCGAAATCGTCACAGCTACGGGACGGGCCATGGACCGGCCCGGTAGGAGACATGGTCGGGGCCACTGTTTTGGCACGGAAGGTGAAACGGTCCGGGTGACTCGCCGGCCCGGAAGGTGGCACGGCCCGGGTCACTCACCGGCCCGGAAGGCTGCATGGTCTGGCCCTTTTGTCGGCCTGGTTCAGTCAGCTAATTTTAAAAAAAATGGTTTCGTCGTGTGGTTAGTGTTGTTGTTGCGTGACTGGGTTCACGTTTGTGCAGTTTGAGTATTGGTTTGCGTGGCTGTGTTCACGGTCGGGTTAGTTGTAGAGGGCGTAAGTTCAGTGTTAAAGGATGAGGTCTTGGGTTCGAGACTCATCAATAACCTACGGTAATGACATATCGCCTCGGTGTGAGAGTCTCACCACAGAGAGGGGTTAGGGTTGGTGCGCTGCGGCCCCATAAGAACTAGGTTTTCCCTATGTGAACGAGTGTTCGATATTTCCCTCACGTGAACGGGTGGTTTGAGGTTTCCCTTTTATGACCAGGTAATTGGGGTATTGAGGTTGTGAGCATTAGTGTATTGCTGAATTGAGAACAAAGTCCCCGTTTGAGGTTTCCCTTACATGAGCGAGTATTTGAGGTGTTGATAGCGTGAGCAGCGTGACGTTGTGGTATCAGGTTTTGAGGTAGTGGTTTGCCCTGGTTAGATTGGTAAGTCGTTAGTGCTTTACTAGTATGCCATAATCGAACGAGTGTCCGTGGAGGTGGGCAGAACGCTCATCCCCTTTACTACTTTTCCCGCAGGGGACGAGTAGCGAATACTGGTTTGGTTGCGGAAAGTTATAAGTAAATGCATAAAGGATCGTGTGAGGGTTGTGATGTACCTTAACGGTGTGACTAATGGAGTGGTTGTTCGGTCTCTGATTTGGGCGTCGTTTTTAGTGGACATCGGGGCGTCACACTCGTTTGTTTCGTCGAGTTGGGCTGAGATGTTGGGGCTGAGTTAAGAGCCGTTGAGTCCACCCCTGCGTCTGGACACGCCGGTTGGGGATGGTGTGGTATTGACTAGGGTCTGTCGTGCCTGCGGAGTTAGAGAAGCGAACCAATACAGGAGGTTCGAGAGAGGGCTCAAGAACCCTGATGCTGGATCGAGTCCTCACCCCGAGGATTCGGGTGTGTTCGGAGTTGGTAGGCACGACGACGGTAGAGGAGCAAGGTCTTAGAGAGACCGCGAGGTTCCGTGAGGTTCGGCAGCGACTGAGCTTGTGCGTGTATCCGTGGGAAGGATACTTACGAAATGACAGCCTTTGACGTGATCCTGAGAAAGGATTGGCCAGCGAAGTGCCGAGCCAATATCGACTGTTACTGGTGACGAGTGACGTTGTCAACAGGCAACACGAAAGTTTCGTGTATTCTAGGTAGTAGGAGCGGATTTCTCCTATCGGCTTTGTCCGTAGTGGAGGAAGTATCGGCCGTGCAGAACCGAGAGTTACCGCGAGTGGCGTGCGAGTTCCCCGAGGTCTTCCCTGAGGAGTTGAGCGGGTTGCCGCTAGTTCGTGAGTTGGAGTTCGGGATTGACCTGGTGCCGGGAACGGCAGCGATATCGATGACGCCTTACAGATTCGCGCCAGCCGAGTTGACCGAGCTGAAGAGTCAGCTCGAGGAACGTCGGGAGAATGGGTTTATCCGGCCGAGCACATCGCCGTGGAGAGCGCCAGCACTCTTCGTGAAGAAGAAGGGCGGAGAGCTTCGGATGTGCATCGACTACCGGAAGCTGAACCGGGTTACGGTGAAGAACCGATGCCCGATGCCGAGGACTGACGACTTGTTCGACCCGTTGAGAGGGTCGACATGCTTCTCGAAGATCGAGCTGTGATCCGAATATTACCAATTGCGAGTCCGAGAGGGGGTGTCGCAAAGACGGCATTCCGGACACGCTATGGGCATTACGAGTTCTTGGTGATGCCTTTTGGACTGACGAACGCACCTGCAGCGTTCATGGATCTGATGAACATTATATTCCGGCTGTTCTCAGATCAATTTGTGGTGGTGTTTGTGGACAATATCTTGATCTTCTCGCAGAACGAGGTGGCGCATGAGGAACATCTGAGGGATGTTCTGACCCTGTTGCGCAATCATCAGTTATACGCAAACCTGGAGAAGTGCGAGTTTTGGCTCGCTGAGGTGGGATTCCTCGGTCACGTTGTGTCCCATGACGGTATTTTGGTCGATCTGGCGAAGATCGACGCAGTTTTGAAGTGGGCACGGCCCACGTGCGTCTTCGAGATCCGCAGCTTCTTGGGGCTGGCAGGATATTATCAACGGTTAGTCCAGGACTTTGCGCGTCTATCCGCGCCTATGACTCTTTTGATACGCAAGGGAGTCGGGTTTGTGCAGACAGAGGATTGTGAACGTGCGTTCACGGAGCTGAAGGCTCGTATGACTACCGCTCCAGTGTTGATAGTGCCAGAGTGCGGGGTCGAGTATGAGGCCTATTGTGACGCGTCCGGGGAAGGACTGGGTTGCGTGATGACGTGGTTGGGTAGAGTCGTTGCTTGTGTCTCAAGGAAGTTGAAGACACACGAGCGCAACTATCATACCCATGACTTGAAATTAGCAGCGGTAGTGTTCGCGCTAAAAGGCTGGAGGTATTATCTGTATGGCGAGCGATTTCAGGTGTTCTCGGATCATAAGAGCCTTAAGTACGTCTTTTCCCAACGAGACCTGAACATGCGCCAGCGGCGATGGATAGAACTACTTGAGGAGTACGACTTGAGCTATTCTACCATCCGAGTAAGGCGAATGTGGTCGCCGATACCCTGGGTAGAAAGTCGGTTATGGGCCTTGCTAACATATCAGTCCGAGAATGGGACATGATGGGGGAACTGGGCACGTTCGGGCTTGAACTAGAGGAGGTCACTAGTGGCGTGGCCATGTGCTCATGGGTGGCCCAGCCCTCACTGCTTGGTCGGGGGATAGAGGCACAGTCGGTGGATGTCCAGACGACGGGGATCTACGAGAGAGTTGCTGGCGGTGTTGACGCCGAGGGATGGGATCGTAGTGCTAATTGGGAGTTCCGGTATCATGGAGGTTTTTCCATACCGCGTAACGACGGAGGCGACGAGCTGCGAGAGTCGCACTATTCGCGTTTGACAGTGCACGTGGGTAGCACTAAGAGTAGTGCGACATCAGGCGGCATATCTAGTGGAGCGGGATGCGAAGAGCGGTTGCGGAGTTAGTATCGCGGTGCCTCACTTTTCAGAAGGTGAGAGCCAAACAACAGCGTCCCGCTGGATTATTGCAACCCTGCGGGTTGCACAGTGGAACTGGGGGCACGTCACGATAGATTTCGTGAGCGGTTAGCCGAGTTCGCCTACAACAACAGCTTTCAGGCCAGTATCAAGATGGCACCGTTCGGAGCGTTGTATGGTAGGCCGTGTCGGTCGCCCGTGTGCGGGGCGGAAGTGAGGAATGAAGGTTTACTGGGTCTAGAACTGGAACGAGAGACAGCTGAGTCGGTCGTGCCGAAGCGTGAGCGGTTGAAGACCGCGCAGAGTCGGCAGGAGCTATGTTGATAGACGGCGCCGACCTCTCGAGTCAGCAGTCGGTGATCATGCATCCTTGGAGGTGAGTCCGAAAGGTGGACTGGTGCATTTCAACCGCGGCGCAGGCAGGTTAGCCCCGCGGTGTATCGAGCCTTTCGAGGTCTTGAGCGAAGTGGGAGCAGTTACATGCCAACTTGCACTGTTGCAGAAGTATATGCGGACCCCTCCCACGTCATTGAGTGGGCAGAGGTCGAGGTAATCGGGTGGTGTCTCGTATGAGGATAAACCGGTTCGGGAAATGGGTCTACGGGAGCAGGTCCTGCGCGGAAAGGTTATCCGCTTAGAACGGGTGCAGTGGCGGCACCACGAGGCTGAGTCGACTTGGGAACGCGAGGACGAGGTTCGTGCGAAGTACCCCGAGCTGTTTGACTCCCGAGATACGTCTGTTTTAAATTTCGTGGGCGAAATTCCTTTAAGGGGGGTAGATTGAAAGAACCACTCCCAGTCAACGCCAGTCAAATCTGCGAAAAATAGGAAAATTTAAAAATGTTGGACAGACACTTAAATGAACCCAAATTTGACCCCGAGGGTCATACCGGACTTAAGTTGACCCCGACATCGACCAAAGTGAGTTCCGGGGGACTCAGGGCAACTTTCTGACCAATTTGGGAAAGGTTGACTTTTTGCTGGAACAGTCAACCGAGCGACGTTTTGGTCCGTTCGAGGTCCGTTTTGGATCCAAAAACCTATCCGTCGTCACAGCGGTCTTAGTTGAGCCTTTTCCTTGTAGCCCGTGAAGTTTCGTAATTTCTTGGAAAAAGTGCCCGTTCGGGACCTGAAACGTCCGAATTTCGCGAATCTGATTGGAAACCAAAAGGTGTGGGACCCACTTGCCACATGTCACCAATGTGGTGGTGTTAGGTTTATTGGACAAAATAAAAGATGGAAATATGGTGTTAGTTTTGTAATTGCGAAAAGGTGTGGGTTTTTGAAAAAATACAAAGATGAGAGGTATAGTGATGGTCGGCCATGCATGTAAAAAATGGAGTTTTGGAGAGATAAAGGGGAGTTAGAAGAAGAAGAGAAAAGAGAAGGAGGTGTTGGAAGTTTTGGATTTTCCCGTCGATCAAACCGGTGGATCGTCTCAACGATAAAAGAATCGAGCTCACATCGACGTTCTCTACGGTGAGCACCTAACCGATTCTCGTTTTGTTAAATTTAAAAGTTAGGGTTTGGATTGAAATAGGTTGAATATGGATGAGTTGAGGTGTGGGGTTTGTTGGAGGTGTTTTGGAGCGAAGAGATGAACGTTTTCCGGTGACCAGAGGCTCGGGGGAGCTCCGGCCACCGTGTATGGTGGCTGGCCGGTTTTATAGGGTGGCTGGCCGGAGTTAGGACCAGCCACCACCTTGGTGGACCGGCCCCAAACCGGCCCTAGCCACCCACGGCCAAAGGGGGTCGGGTGGGGCCCACATGCTCAGGTTTCGTGTTCGGGTGGTTTAGAACGTTCCCCAAGTAATTAATCCACACCCGGATCGAAATTTGGAATTAAATTGTGAAAGTTGTAATTGACGGGTTTAGAAACTTTAAACGCGAATTAAATTACTCGGAAGTCGGAATTCGATTCCGTCGAGTGCATTGGAACCCTTGAATTATTCTAAGACCGTAGAAACGAAAACGGGAATTTTCGGAGCCCCGGAAGGGCGTTTTCAAAACCCGGGCAGATTCGCCATGTCGGGCGAATCGGGCTTTTCCGAGTCCATTATCGACAATGTCGAGTAATTGGGAAATTTGGGAGTGATCGACATTGTTGGTGTTACTTTTGGGCGTCAAGTTTATTAAAATTCAGTTTATGCCTGCAAGCTTAAAAGTATTTAAAATTGTGTTCTTATTAGATCGTGCCGCAGACAGAGGAAAGGGAAAGCTAGGCGAGTGATCGGGATCACGCCGGAGCTTGATTGTGAGCTTTTGGAGAAAGCATATGAGGTAGGGAAAAGTAGCAGGATCTCGGCCCTGACTAGGGAAAGTTAACAGTAGAAATGCATGTGACACCGGGGTGTCGTGGGTTAAGTAGGTTATCGAATATTAGAAAGGCAGGCGACACCGGGTGGTGTCGTATGATACGGGAACGTATCGAACAATATAAATGCATGTGACACTTAGTAGTGTCGTAGGAGCAGTGAACTTTCGATATTAGAATTACTGGAGGCATTGGTTATGCCCGGAGGTTGATTGTTTAATTTGTGTCTTGGGTGGCCATGAGAGCCCGTACTTTAATGTTTGTGTCTTGGGTGGCCATGAGAGCCCGTACTTTAATGTCTGTGTCTTGGGTGGCCATGAGAGCCCGTACTTTAATGTCTGTGTCTTGGGTGGCCATGAGAGCCCGTACTTTAATGTCTGTGTCTTGGGTGGCCATGAGAGCCCATACTTTAATATTTGTGTCTTGGGTGGCCATGAGAGCCCGTATTTTACTGATGTGCCTTGGGTGGCCATAAGTGCCCGTGTCTTTACTGTTGGTGTCTTGGGTGGCAATGAGTGCCCGTGGGGTTGTTGAACCCGTGTCTTTACTGTTGGTGTCTTGGGTGGACATGAGTGCCTGTGGGGTTGTTGAACCCATGTCTTTACTTTTGGTGTTTAGGTGTCCTTGAGTGCCCGTGGGGTTGTTGAACCCGTGTTTTACCGTTGGTGTTTTGGGTGGCCGTGAGTGCCCGTGGGGTTGGTAAGCCCGTGTCTTTACTGTTGGTGTGTCTTGGGATGCCATGAGTGCATGTGGAGTGTTGGACCGGTGTTGTTGCTGTTTGTTGAACTTTGATTGTGATTGTGATTGTGGTTACCTGAGGTTGGTGGCCCGCTTCATGAAACGGGGGCCTGTGATCGCACGCGTCTGCATGTTCAGACGGGGTAGGGGGCCCGCTCGTGAGGAAAGGGGTCCTGGCCGCCCGTGCGTGGTTAGGGGTGACACGTCGACAGCCTCATCCGACTTAGTGTCGGGAAAAGTGCGACAGGTCGACCGCCTGGCCTGACAGGGATCAGTAAATGGCGTGGGGGTTACTGAGTAGTTGGAGTGTGATCCTTTGTGATCTTGTTTGGTGTGCAATCCTTAGTGATCTTGGGTTTTGCGTGGTTATCTGTCGTGTCTTTGGAGGAAGTCGTCAATCGTTGTGTCTGGTCTACATTACAGGTCCGAGTGTTGAGTCGGTTGAGGAAAGTAACAGTTTGTGTGTGTCAGTCGGGTTGTTGTTGGTGTTACCGGCATTGTATGCTAAGTATGTCGTAGTCAGTCTGTTATCCGTGGTGGTGAGCGAAAGCTCACCCCTAGCTGCTTTTCCTACAGGTACTGGTCGTAGTATGGACTAGGTGAGCTTCCGAAGCTTGAAGAGCTAGGAGCGGGAGTATGGGTTTACTTTTGAGTCTAACGACGTACATTTGTATTTTGTCCGCTTGTTGGGACGTACTTTTGACTTGTAAATAATTATTTTGATTAACTACTTGATGGTTTTAAAGTGATTTATTTAAAAGTCTTGAAAATGTTTTATTGTTTTAAATGTTCGCGTTCCGAGTTCGGTTCTACTGAATTTGGGGCGTGACAGCATTACCGGTAGTCAAAGATATTAGCAATTAATTTTTTTTATCTCTCCGATTATTTTTGTTTTTTTTTTACTTTCTGAGGACTACTCTCCCTTTAGTTTTAAAGGTTTTTGCCTTTAAGCTCCATTGCCGGGAGCTCCTTTGTTTTTCGTTGTATTTGGTCATTTCGACCTTGAGACACTTTCCTACTTGGGAAGCTTCTTTTTAAAATAAAATTTTTCGCGCTGATAAAAAAAAACTTATCCCTCATGGCAGCTTATAGGTGGTATTTATAGGGGTGGTGTAGAGATACTTCATACAAAATAGGGAAACAAAAAAATCTCTTCAATTAAGACCTAATTTCTTAATATTTGTTACTTTGATTGACAACAAGACATAGGATTTCCTATATTGGTTACTTTCTAATCAAGCCAAGACAATTCCCTAAATTAGTTGCTTGGTAACCAAGCCACAAAATAGCTTGAATTTGGATCAACTTTCAACAAACTCCACCTTGAGACAAATTCCTCCTTGTAGCATAAAGCGGTAGACATCTCCCTGAACAAACAAAGAAAAATAGTTTTGGCGCCAAACAACCACTATGGCTAAAGAGTTATACCAACTAAGCTTGAGCAACGCTCAAACTTAGCAACATGAACTGGCTTTGTCATCATATCAGTAGGATTATCATAATCATGCTCTACCTGTTCAACACAACTCAAAGCATAATGAACAACGTTACATTGTTCAATTAAACGAGGGCGAGGACCTTTGTTTCTCCTCGGTCTATCAGTAGCAATGGAATTATTTGTTTGCTGCAAAACAGCTGGTGTAAGCTGAACATCAATGTCATCATTTTCATTATTTTAAACAACCACATTTACTGTGTCGTTCAGGTGCTCCACCTGCATGCTTATCCTCTATTGCTCATCATCAGAAAAATTAGTAACATCAGAGGCATCTACAGAGGAACTATCATTGAACATGACAACCTCATTAAAAACAACGTTTCTGCTCAGCAAAATTCTTTTAGTTTCAGGATTTTTATAACTTATATGCCTTTAATCATGAACCATAACCAAGAAACACATACTTGACAGCTCTAGGCTCTAACTTTCCATTATCAACGTGTGCATAAGCAGTGCAACCAAAAACTCTCAACAATGAATAATCAGTAGGTGAGCCAGACCATACCTCAATGAGAGTTTTCTTATCAAGTGGAATGCTTGGTGACCAGTTTATTAAGTAGCAGGCGGTGGAGGCTGCTTCGGCCCAAAAACGTCTGCTCATACAAGCATCAGAAAGCAACAACCGAGCCTTAGAGATGATGATTCGGCTCATGCGCTCAGGCACACCATTCCGTTGAGGCATGGACAGGATGGTGTGGTGCCTTACAATGCCTTGTCAAAATCATTTAAACAAAACTCCATGCCATTGTCAGTACGAAGCACTTGTACCTTCTTCTCAGTTTGCTTCTCTACCATAACTTTCCACTTCTTAAAAGCATCAAACACGTCAGATTTATGTTATAGAAAATAAGGCCATACTTTTCTAGAGTAATCATCAACAATAGTAAGAATGTAATTTACACCACCAAGAGAATTTTTACGAGAAGGTCCCCAAACATTAGCATGAACATAATCTAATATCCCTTTAGTGGTATGAACAGAAGCATTGAATTTAACTCTCTTGTGCTTACCAAAAATGCAATGCTCGCAAAACTCCAACTTACTCATGTTGCAGCCATCAAGTAAATCTTTCTTGATCAACTCTGTCATGCCATGTTCACTCATATGTCCAAGGCGCTTGTGCCACAAATTAGCTTCAATAGGTTCATCAGAAATACCATCAGCAATAGTAGAACCATTTAAAGTGCTACCTCTAAGAACATATAATCTTGCAGAATTCATATCACCTATCTTGTGAATGAGAGAACCTTTTGATACCTTTAGAATTTTCTGTGAACCAGAGTAGTTGTACCCTTCATCGTCAAGAGTGCTGAGAGAGATGAGGTTTCTCGCCATGGTTGGTACATGTCTCACATCTGTCAACGTGCATACCATGTCGTCATGCATCTTGATATCAATGGAGCCTATGCCCACAATCTCACGTGGGTTGTTATCTCCCATACGCACCACATCTCCACTCTGCATAGACTTATAAGAACTGAACCAATCTTTGTTACAACAAATATGAAATGAACAGGCAGTATCATGAATCCATTTGTCATAAGCAGAAACACAGCCAACAAACACAACTAAGCAATCACTATCAGAATTATCGTTGGAAACAACGGAGGCCTTACCATCACCATCAAAATTGTTTTTCAGTTTGTACGTACCATTCCTTTTCTCCTTATTCTGAAGCTTATAACAATCTTCAATGGTGTGATTTATTTTCTTACAATACTTACAGAATTTGTTGCCTCCTTTGGATTTAGAACGACCTCTCCTGTTCTTGCTCTTATTTCTGTTTCAAGAGTTGTTGTTCCTTTGCTCGGTCCTCCCACGTACCTGAAGAGCTTCTCACTTGGAGGATGATGATCCTTCTCCCTGTACCATAAGTTTCATATTTTACCTCTACTGAAGGGCCTCATAGACTTCCGCAAGAGTTAGTTCATCGCGGCTCAATAATATGTTATCTCGGAAATTTGCAAAAGATTTAGACATTGAACATAAGAGTAATAGACCTAGATCTTCATCATCATACTTTACCTCCTTGGACTGCAAATCAGAAATGATTTTCCTAAAGACCGCTAGGTGATTGAGTATAGAACCACGATCTTGCAGCTTGTGCGTGAACAACTTCATCTTCACGTGCAACTTACCGGTCAGATCTTTGGACATGTAGATTGATTCCAACTTGAGCCAAAGCACTGCTGTAGGTTTCTCCAGCAGTACTTCCTGTATAATATTATTTGATAGATGAAGTTGAATCAGAGATAGAGCCTTATGGTCCTTACGCTTCTCCTCATCGGTTCATGTCCTCGGATCCTTTTTGTTGAATCCATCATGTGCATCATCAAGGTCAGGATGCACTAGAACGGCCAACATATTTACTTGCCATAGAGAAAATCGTGTGGTGTAGTCAATCAACGGTCGATCGAGTTTCAATGATGCCATATCATCAGAAAACCTAGATTGAACAACCAGGCTTTGATACCCTTTGTTATAAAACGATAGGCAATAAAACAAAATAGATCAAAAACCAAAACGTGGAGAACACAACGATATAACGTGGAAAACCCCTCCAAACAACGGAGAGAAAAAAAAACCATGGGCGCCAACCAGCAAAACTTCACTATATAGAGAGTGTTTACACAACACCGGGGATTTACACTGATTCAACTTATCCCTCATGACAGCTTACAGGTGGTATTTATAGGGGCGGTGTAGAGATACTTCATACAAAATAGGGAAACAAAAAATCTCTACAATTAAGACCCAATTTCCTAATATCTGTTACTTTGACAACAAGACATAGGATTTCCTATATTGGTTACTTTCTAATCAAGCCAAGACAATTCCCTAAATTAGTTGCTTGGTAACCAAGCCACAAAATAGCTTGAATTTGGATCAACTTTCAACATTTTTTTAATTATGAAGCTTGCTTGTTTGTGTTCAATAACTTCTTCTTCTTCCTCTTCTATGAGTAACTAAACCCCCATAATCTAGGTTTATGGGGATTAGGGATATGTTCTCCAGTATATTGAATGTCATATGAATGTGAATGTTGGATCTAATTTATGGTTTATATGTGATTTGTTCGTAATGTTTTATCTCCTGTGCAGGGTTGATAGTTGATGTGAATCGGAACCCAACACCCGGGAGATGAGGGTTTCAAATGGTCTAAAATCATCAAATATAAATTGGGCTTAAATCTAGACTAGGGATAGCTAAGTTAACACAATTGCAATAGTCATAGATTATTATCGAAAGCTAGAAACTATCAAGAAACTTAGTGCTTTGGGTCTTCCTACACCTTTGATTCGGGAGAACTAGATTGTTAGATTCCATTAGGCTCCGAAACAACGGGAGAAGTTCGTTTCCCCTCAAAATTAGACAACTTTACATCACTATCGGTATTTAGTATATTGGAACGGTCTTAAAGAACCCATATCTTAGATTACTACTTTCTCTGATTTGAACTCATTCTTAGTCTGCTTGTGTGCTTTCTTACATTTAATTTACTGTTCACATTTTACATTAAAACCAAAAACATATTTTAAACGAAATAGCTTAATAATGGCTTTCAATAAGATTTGTCTAGCTTGTGCTCCTTTGGGTCCGATAACTCGGAACATAAAATCATGAAATACTACTTGATGACCGGTACGCTTGTCATGCCATTTTCTGTGCTAAACAATAGGGCGTCAAGTTAATGGCGTCGTTGTCGTAGAGCAATTGAGCCAACCCTTTCTATTGAGTTGTGTTACGACTATTTTACTTATTTACCACTCTTTTCGATTTTAGTTTTTCATTCCGTTGTCATCTTGTACTTATTGCTAGGGTTAATTTATGCTTACAAGATCTAAATCCAATCCAAGAGATTTTCTTAGTGATACTGATTTAAGAGAAGCAAGAAAGTTAAAGATACGAGCCATGAAGATGAAAGTCGGTAAGAGAAGTCGCAACTCAGATACAATGGAAAATTAAGGAGCTAAAGCCTCTTGGCAGAATGCACGAGTGGGGCAGCCGAATAACCATGTGATGCAACGAGAGCCCCCATCGAAACCTATAGCAGTTGAGGGGCCACCAAGACCCCTCTGTGATTATGGCACATCTCATACCAACAACCTACATCAAAGCATTCAAGCACCAGTAGTGACAGCTCACCACTTCGAGATTAAAACATCTATCATTAATTTACATCTGCAAAACCAATTTAGCGGGAATCCAACTACGGATCCCGATCACGTAGCGCATATAAATAAATTTCTCTCTATTGTTCTACTTTCAGGTATAATGGAGTGTCAGATGATGCAATTAGACTAAGGCTCTTCAAGTTTACCTTAAAAGATAACGCCTCAGAATTGATAACAAACCTGCCTCACCATACTATTACAACATGGGAAGATCTAGCACAAAGTTTTCTAGCTAGATTTTTCTCGCCGAGGCAGACTAAGGAATTCAGAGCCAAGATCCAAAATCAAATTTCGAGTCATTGGCAGAAGCTTGGGAGAGATATAGGACTGATGAGGAAATGTCCTCATCATGGCCAATTATGTTTGGCATTCTGAAAGAGGTCAGTCAATTCATTCAGCTTATCAGGAGAGATAAATCAAGTCATTGAGCAATTAAAGGAAATGAGGCTGATGATCGCAGACATGTAGGGATAAGCACCACAACCCGACCCATTAAACTGTATAATAGGGATGCAAGGATCCCACGCTGAGGAGGCTAACTAGGTGACCCACAATAACAACAAAGGGAGGAAGTATGACCCTTACTCCAACACGTATACTGAGGGTTGGAAAGATCGCTCTGATTTTAAATGGGGAGACCAAAATCAGAAAAACCAAAATACAACACCTCCGAGTTCAATCAAAGACCTCAAAATCAGGGCAACCAGTAAAGAAATCCTTAGCAGAACCAAGGTAATCAAAGACTTGACCCATCCGATTTAATGTTGAGAATGATGCAACAACAAGAGAAGAGGGACAAGAAAATGATGAAGCAATAAGGGGAGAAGGATAGGAAAGTAATGAAATGGTTAGAGGAAAAGGACAAGCAGATAGTGCAGTTACTTAGGAAACAAGCTGAGTCAGATAACAATTGGAGAGCAATGCAGACTTAGCTAGGACAAGTTCCACAAAAGTGACCGTCAGACCTCTAGGATCTCTACCCAGTGACACGGTGAAGAATCAAAGAGAAAGAGTGAATGCCATTATGCTGAGAAGTAGAAAAGAGCTTGACGATTCAAGTCAAGAAAAGTACAAGGAAGTTGATCTACCACAGTCCAAAGAGCTCGCTACAAATAAACGCGGTCAAGAGACAGAGGCCAATATGCATGCCACAGGTGAGAAGGTAAGGGAATCCAAGGTTGACTCAGAAACTTGGACTCCACGCCCTCCCCTATTTCCTTCAGTAATTAAGAAAAAGAAGCCTGATAAATTTGTTTAATGTGTTTAGAAGGCTTGACAGTAACATTCCTTTTCTTGAAGCTATAACTCAAATGTCTAAAATTGTTCAATTATTTAAAAAGTTGTTAGCTAGAAAGAGGAAATTATTAGATGGAGAGATTATGAATTTGACTGAGAAATGTTTTGACATATTATTAAATAAGTTACCCCCTAAACTAAAGGATCCAGGTAGTTTCATCATTCCATGTGAGATTGGTAAAGTTTCATTTGATAAATCCTTATGTGATGTAGGAGTGAGTGTAAATCTTATGCCACTACACTTAGCAGACATGTAAATAAAATACCCTAGGAGGGTTGTAGAATATGTGTTAGTAAAGGTAGGATAATTTATCTATCATGCTGATTTTCTAGTTCTAGACATGGAAGAGGATCATGTAATTCCTCTTATTTTGGGGAGACCATTTTCGGCCACAGCTAGGACTTTAATTGATGTTGAGAATGGATAAATAATATTTAGATATGATGAGTAACAAGAATAATTCCATATGAAAGGAAGGAATAGAATAAAAAAGGGGACCATTGCCCCTACATGTGAGGCTATTGAACACATAGATAAATTTGAGTTTGTAGCCTATTTAGAAAGTTCACATGATTCTAAGCTACAAGCCCATCTTAATTCACAATGTGAGATGAGAATCCTCCAAAATAATTTGAAGTATGTTTATTTGAATGATGATGACTTATACCCCATTGTTATATCATCTGAGCTACCTAATGATGGGGAGGAAGAATTATTGCAGGCACTTAAGCAGAAAAATAAGACCATAGGTGGCAAGTTAAATTATATTCGATGTTTCAATCCATCATGTTGCATGTGTAGGGTCCTTGTAGAGAATGACTTGAGCTTGGTTGTGAACCTATGGAAAAAGCCCAAGCAGATACGTAAAGGCGTCTGGGCAAAGGAGAACCTTGTGTCGCACTCCAATGAGCCTTGAGTAGGCTCATATGGGGTGGATTGTTCGGGGTTATAGAGTGCCTATAGTTGGAGGATCTAGGATTATGGGCGTTGTGTGCAAAAGTCGCCTTTGAGTCGAGCCAACGATGCTAAACAAAACAGCTTCTCGGGAGGAAACCTGAGGTTATTTTTTGTTTATTTTTCGTATTTTTGTAAACGGATGGGATGCATTTGGGTGCAGGAAATATATTGCAAGAGTGGGAGCTCAAGAAAAATTAGCTAAACTCAGTGTTTTGATGTGGGCTACGTCACGAGTCCGTGATGAAGCCTGGTACAGGCTTATGCCCGGTATCAGGTAGGAAGTAGGAAGAACAATCGTGGTTTGGAAAAAGTCTCTGTTTTGATACGGGTTGGGTGAAGGCCCTTTGATAAAGCCCAACACGGTCTTGTGACCGGAGCTGTGATGATGCCTGTGATCGTGCACTTGGGTCAGTTCGTAGCTCAGCCCGAGCTCAAGCTCGGTCCCATTCTAGCCCGAGCCCACTCCCGAAGTTCAAACGTCATCATATTATCCCTTTTGACCACCCTCTTGAGCACCCATAGTAAGCGGACCACTTTGCTTCTTTGTATATATGTGGTTTATGCTTTCCCATCATTTTTACACATGTTGCGTGGTATTTGATCATTCTCTTATTTCAACATCGCTAGGGCTTAATGGAGTTGGGGAAGCATAATTTGTGTTTTTATTTCTGGTGCATTTGTTATTTTTTTTTGTTTGAGTTTGTGTTTAGCATTAACTATACTAATTTGTGGCTTTTAGAGCGGTGCTTAGGTGGCCACCCCTTTCGTCGAGCTAACGACGTTAAAAAAATGCGCTCGTTGGGTGGCAACCCAACACATAGCGTGGAGAGCGAGATCGATTTAAGGGAGCAAATTATGGCGCCGAACCTTTATAGGTTCTCTCGGGCGAAGAGCTCTCCATCCATTAATGCACGAGGATCTCCGCAGTCAGTGCAGTCACATAATGGTTCTTTGAGGGCAGTATCCCTTCCCTTCCAATTTTATCATGTGTATCGTTATCTACTTCCTTTTATGCTATCTGGTGGGCCATGAGTGCCCGGATTATCGTGCTGATAGATTATGCATATAGGGTTGTGTGGACTGTATACCACTGACTATGAGTGTGGGGTTTTTCTTGGTTATCATTTATCATGTGCATGTGTAAATATGTTTTTACAATGTACATATGTGTTTAGGGTCGCACTAGGGAAAGTGCTCAATTTTAAAGTGCGGGGTGGGGTATGCCTTACATTGTATTTTGTTTTCTTTCGTGTGCTAATGCATCATTTTATGTTTTAAAATTTTGAAAAGTCCAAAAACAATAATAATAAATAAATGATAATATGTTGAGTATAGTGTGTATGGTCTTAAGGTTTCGATAATTGAATTGATGTAAATGCTTATTTCCTTGCATAAATTAAATTCGTATATAGGCATAAATGAATCAAATAAGTAGTGAAAGCACATGCATTAGGCTTAGCTCTTCCACTTGTGTTTTGAGTGTTTCCTAGAACTAGTGTTGTATTCCTTTGAACCCTATGCATGGTAACTTGATTCTAGAACTACATGTATGACCTATTTGAGGCGAAATAAAATAAGGAACATGGTTATTTAGGAATGTGATTTTAGGCCATCTATGGACCCTTTGAGCTAAAATTTGGTTACCTTTACATAATTATATCTCTTAATTACCCCATTTGTGCCCGAGCCTTTCGTTTCTAAACCTGACATTACATTCCTATGTGCCTTTCGTTTCTATTATATATCCTCATTATTGTTTGAACCCATACTTCTTGGCTTAGGTACTTCATTGAGTGGGGTAAGGCATGATGAGTTGGATCATGGTGGTGAGATTTTGGGTAGCTAGTGTTAAAAAAAATATATTGGCATAATAGTGCTACCAGTAGCTATTCAATAAAAGGAAAAAAGGTGAATGGTGCACAAACGAGGTTTGGGATGCGTGAAATATTCATGGGTGTGTGTTGAAGAACTTTTGTCATGAGATATTTTATGTTATCTTCTTTTCATATTCCTTCCACACCCTTTCGCCTAGCCTTACATTACAAGCCAAATTAAAGACCTTTTTTATTCTTGAAATAACCATGGTTCCTTACAATTAACAGATATGGGTCTAGCATGATAGCATATGAATCTCTAAATTTTGTGTATAGGGAAAGAGGAAACTCACGGATATAGTGAATGAGTAAATGCGAGTTTAAATGGAAAGAGTTAATCATTAATGTGAGTAGCATCATGTTTTGTTGTATTCAGTGGTTCATATGCTTCTTTGATGAGTGTAAGATTTTTGGCATGTGCAACTCTGAGAAAATCCTTATGATCCTCTATGACTATTTGACTATAAACTATTTTTGTGCCTTTTTGCATGCATCATATAGTGTGTTACAGGAATGCATTAGATTTAGGATTAATGCATTGCACGTGAATCTTTACTTTTTTGTTGTTTTGAATAAAGGAGGCCCGGACTCCTCCTATCAAGGTAAACCTCGGGGTTTAACCGGTACATATATTTAAATTTCTCTCTTAGTTTAGTTTTCTCGGGGTGAGAAAAGTTTAAGTGTATGGTGTTGATGTGGACATAAATTACATTGATTTTATATGTTTTAGCCCATATTCTTGAGCTTTTTAGTCCCAAGGTTGGATAATTTGGTCTACTTTTCTCTCTTTACTCGTATTGTGTCTATCGTTGTATTTTGTCGGTGCTTTGGTAAAAAATATTAAAATGGAGGAAAAATCGGTTTAAAGAGTTTTGGACGCTGACAGATCTTTCAAAGGGAATAACTCTCTCATACGAACTCCGAATTACCTCATGTAGTATATTCAATCGAAGGGCATCTAAATATCTACAGCTTTGTCAAGGGGTCGTCACTGTCCGGATATGGGAAGCTACCCAGAGCCGTGATGGTGCCCGTCATGGACCCGCACGCACTACTGGTACGTTTCCCAGGATGCACGCAGAATCAGCTTTTCCAGTTTTGTTTCAGATTCTTTTTTCCCGTTTTTAAGTCAAATTAGGTTTAGAAAGGGGTTATCTTGTATGTGAGGTAAGCTAGGAGGAGGGATCTTTGAGAGCTAGGAGAAAAGGAGATCCAAGGCATTGAAGAACATCATTGTAATGAAATTTGTGTATTGTAATTCTCTACACGTTTTTTTATTATGAAGCTTGGTTGTTTGTCTTCATCTATCACTTCATCTTCTTCCTTTTCCATGAGTAACTAAATCCCCATAACTAGGGTTATGGGGGATTAGGGATTTGTTCTCCAATATATTGAATGTCATATGAATTTGAATGTTGAATCAAATTTAGGGTTTATATTTGATTTGTTTGTAATGCTTTATCTCCCGTGTAGGTTTGATAGTTGATGTGAATTGGAATCCGACACTCGGGAGATGAGGGTTTCAATTGGTCTAAAATCAAATATAAATTGGGTTTAAATCTAGACTAGGAATAGCCAGGTTAACACAATTGCAATAGTCATATATTATTATCGAAAGCTAGAAATTATCAAGGAACTTAGTGCTTTTGGTCTTCCTACAACTTTGATTCGGGAGAAATAAATGGTTAGATTCCATTAGGGTCTAAACAACGGGAGAAGTTAGGACTAGTTTAGAGATAGTTCATTGCCGCTCAAAATTAGATAACATCAAATCACTATCGGTATTCAGTATATTGGAAAGGTCTCTAAGAACTCATACCTTAATATTACTACTTTCTTTGATATGAACTCATTCCTAAACCATTTGTGCACTTCCTCACATTTAATTTATTGTTCAAATTTTACATGTGTTAAAACCAAAAACATTTGTATATGGAATAGCTTAATAACAGCTTTAAATAGGATTTGTTTGGCTTGTGCTCCTTTGGGATCGATAACTCGAAACTTAAAATCCTGAAATACCACTTGACGACCGGTACGCTTGTCGTGCTATTTTCTGTGCTAAAAACTGTAGGGCGTTAGTATCTATCCATTATATCCTTGAGAAGGAGAAGCTCAATGGATATTTTTTTCGGAATTCGTCTAGAACAATTAAATCGTTCTCGGGCAAGAGCGTATGGATTATGCTCTCGATGAACCCATTCCCAATGAACCACCTTTTAACGCCATTAGAGTTGAGAAACAAGCGTTTGACAAACATCAACATGACTTTGTGGATGTTGAGTGCATCATGTTTTTTTTATCAGTAAACACAACAATTTTATTCAACCCAACAATACACTCCAAAGGAGAATTACAATCGAGGGAAGAAGAAAGTGCGAAGGCACCAAGGCAGAAAAACCTGCTTAAAGATGATCCTGAAACATTTTGATGGTGACTTTATCGCTTTGAGAGGAGGTGAACTCCATCGACTTGCACATCGCTCATGCCCGTTTAGCTTCAGACTTCTTGCAGAGAGAGCGAGAAGGACTAACATCTTTGAGCGCTTTTAAGTGCTTGAGACGGACGTTTCTAACTCGCTTGTTTTTCCATTTCGGCCGAGGAAGCATCGAGTCGAGATTGACCAAGTGGGAGCGAATATCGGCGATGAAGGTCGAGAACGAAGAGGTAAAACCCCTAGAGGATTGGGTCATGGAGCCCAAAGGAAGAGCAGACCTTTTCGAACTAAGCCTATTCAGGCACAAACCAGTAAGAGTAGATGAAGGGTCATATGACCCATCATCAAAAGCCCGATTCAGAAGAGGCGTATGCGCATGAGGAGACACGCGTGCAGGCTTGGTTGAATGAGGCGACGAAGTCCAAGAGGAAAGTTTCTTGGAACTCGTAGGCGGCGCAACGAGGGGGTCTCGATCTGAGGAGAATGGCTTTCCCAAGGTGAGGCACTGGACCGATGGCCGAAATGGGAGGAGAGAGCATCACCAACGTCTGGAACCGACGAGTGAGGCAAGTTCAGATGCTTACACCTAAATTCCTCATCTTCCCCATCACTCACCTCGATTTCTCCATCTTCTAGATTGTCGAGCTTCGAATCAAGAGGGATGGAGATTTTAGGTACAAGATGGGGTTCGAGAACCATCGCCTTGATCGGGAACGAATTTCCATCGAAATCCAGCTTTATGGCTCCGATCTCCGAGGTCAGACGATGCGTGAAGGTGAGTTAAAAAGGAAAGGTTCAAACGAGCCAGCGAGGAGGAACAAGGATGGATGAGGATAGGGGTCCCGATCGAGGTTGCGAGGTTATAAATCGTCGGAAGGGACCATCCAACGAGAGTTATTCCGGCGAAAGAGACCCACTGGAAGCAACCGCCATTGAGAACGGACCGAACAATTTGAGAAAAATTCGACGAAGAACTCCGAGAGTGCAACCCAGTTGCTGGCTGTCGCCGAGGAGAAGGCTTCTTCGGAGAAGAAGGAAATCAGAAACGCTCTGCTTCCGAGCTCTAACAGGTGAAACTAGCTATGTAGGGAAGGAGGGAGGCCTGAGCGGATGGAGGCTCCAGACATGCAGGTCGCGGTCACTCTAATGATGGAGGAAGTGAGAAGAACTGACGAAAAGGGCTGAAGGGCGAGGTCCATTGCAGACAACGTCTTTGAAGGAACAGGAGTAGGAAGGAACCAAGGAGGGGCCTACTAGGTGCTGTGAGGCAGGGGCAAGCAGATGGTGGCAGCGTTTACGCCCAAGACCATCAAGTAATCCACAATTAGTCGAGCAGGGCCAAGCCAAGACCGATTCAAAGAGGTAAGAGCAGAGGTCCCATCCTCCTTGTTTAGGAAGAAAACAAACCCAAAACCCTTGCCATAATTGGTTGGTTTGGAAGGGATGAACGCTTGACTGCCTTGCCAAACAGAGAGAAGAGATTGAATAAATGATCCTGAGAAAAATCCGACGGGAAGTTTCTTATGAACAGGCGAGAGGAGGGGGGGTTCAGGGAGGAGAGGGAGGAGGGTCGGTAGGTTTCAAACTTGGTTCCATTCTCTTTGTTGAGTGCATCATGGTAGCTAAGAAAATGTTCCAAGAGAAAGCCAAGATGGAGAGGTACAACACGATCAAGAACTTCATGGTATGCAAGATGCATTTTGGGAGAGAGGGGCGAGAGCTCGTCGACGCCGATTCCATCTCATTCAGCCGATAGGGAATCATAAGTTTTCAATGAGCACGAAACTCAGTTAGGTCGAGTCCCTATCGCTGCTCACCCAATTGACCCTAACGGATTGTCAAAAGTCCACGTCGCTGCTCATCCGATTGAAACTAATTGTTTATCGAAGGTATTTGTCTGCAATCTACCTTAATATACGACCCAAGAGTGTTTGATTCATACTTTGGGAACGTAGTTAAGATTGTGAAATATGTCGTTGTTAAACGACCGAATCGGTGAGGAAAGTATTTAGGGTTCATCCATGTCCGATTTAAGAAAGAGGCTGAGAAGTTAATCGACAATTAGAATGGGGTTAAGGTTAAAGGTTTTATATTGTTTGTGGCTCTAGACTATATGGGGAATTTAGGAGGCTTGGATGGTCCGAGGAAAATACTAATTTGGCAACCCAAAATGACCCCTTCTCCGAGCAACATTGGTTCTCTCCAAGATGTGTTTGTAAAAGAAGAAAGTGTGAGTCATTTCAAGGGTGGAGTAATTGCTTTGCTTTGATTAGGAATAAATTTGGAGTCATCTTTGGGGCAAATTTATTCTTTTGGTGCTAAGTTAGGGGATGAACATTAGATGCTTAAATGGGAAGTTTTTCCTACTGGTATGTTCGGACTTATTACTTTCATCTATCTTGCAAGAGCCAAATTGGAGGTGGTTCTCTCCGTGGTTCAATGGTGTCACTGGGGGATCATTGGTGGTGGTATGGGATATCGAGGCTTCCATATTTTGGTGATGAAAGGGGTGTAATGCACAAGGTTTTTGAAGGGTTGGCGTTTGTTGTTAATGTGCAGTCCTGTTCAGTCCAAATGAATTTCTAGGTTCCATCATTGCTTTGATTCGAAGGCCTGTGACGAATCATCGACCAGAACCTCAGCTTCTACTCCTATTTTCCAGGCAGACGAGGTCGTTTTGGATTCAAATTTACCAGATATTAATGGACAAAGGAAGGAGGTGGAACTGTACTCGAAATACCAGGGTGTTAAAATTGGGAACGAATCAGGGAGATATGATTCTGATATTTGAAAAGGGAAAAAGTTGGAGCTACACTCGGATTCGCAAGTTGTAAAACTAGGGAACGAATCAGAGGTAGTTGATTCTACGTTAATTGTAGGCGTGGGTCTTAATGTTGTCCATTTTCCTCCTCTATCAGCTACTCATGAATTTACTCCTAAGCATAAGAACGTCACGTGCAGGTCAAGGCAACCTCGGAGAGCTATCAACGTTCAAAGGCTACAAATTATTGTTGATTCATCGACATACACCATCCAAACGCAGTCCAGGACAAGATCACTAGATGGTGGAAGAGCTAAAGGGGTAAAAAAATTCCTATTTCCGCGCTTTAATTCCAGCTCCTATAGCCGATGCTAGCCAATTATAAGATAAATGAAAGCTACAAATGATCAACAAGCTAGCACTGCAGTGATAAATTCAGACCCAACTATTCCTAAATAGTTGTTTACTGATCATTCTGCTTGTTTAAAGAATGATTTAAATCCCCAAAATGATTCGACCGTGCTTTCTTCATGTTTCAAGAAGTTGATAAGAGAGTAGTTGATTTTGATGTTTTTCGTGGCCTAGGGTTGCACGAGGGTTGGAGTTTTGTAATTGTACCATTAACTCGTCAGTTGTGGTTCTTTCGTGGAGTTGATAATAGTTTGGCTTCAATTCCACATTTATGTTGAGGATGGAGTTTTCGTGCCTAATTGTGTTAGTATATATGTGACTGTGATTAATGTGTTTGGAACTATTTGTGCATTAGATAGGCATCTTGTTTGGGAGCTCTTGATTCAGGTTGCAAAAAGGATCGAGGAAGTAGAAATTTTGGGTAGTGATTTCCTTTGGTGTTACGTTCGATTTATCTTGTTTACCTTTCGTGGTTTGGGTGAGACGGTTGTTTGGGGTTTTTGAGAATCTGTTCTATGGTTGTAGGTTTTTTGAGCTTGTCTTTCGTTTGTTCGGGTTTAGGACCCCTATCTCTTTTCAGAGGCAAAAAGGATCGAGGAAGTAGAAATTTCGGGTAATGATTTCCTTTGGTGTTACGTTCCATTTAACTTGTTCACCTTTCGTGGTTTGGGTGAGACGTTTGTTTCTGGTTTTTGAGAATCTGTTCTATGGTTGTAGGTTTTCTGATCTTGTCTTTTGTTTGTTCGGGTTTAGGACCCCTATCTCTTTTCAGAGCTCTCTTGTTATCGTTGATTTATTTTTCCTTTTCTTCTTTGGAATTTGGATTTTTTCTAATAAAACTTTCGAGCTTTTAAAAAAAACATTCTATAAATGAAGGACAACCACATGTCTTAAAGATGAAGGAGTATTTAGAATACCTCGAAGGACTAGTCCTGAACATTCCACATGAACTGGGAATAGACACCATCCTCTAGTCACTTCACCAAATATGATGGGTTCATCATGAACTACAACATACAGAATATGGATAAGTATGTGCAGAAGTTGGATGAGATGCTACAAACTGCTGAGAAAAGCCTTAAGTAAGACTAAGAGAGTAATGATAGTAAATGAAATTATGAATGAGTGCAATAGAAAGATGTAACTCAAGATGTTATAACTTATTAACTGACATCTTGGTTGACCAACAGAAAGATATTCAATAATCAATAAGCAAGCATACACAAGGAAACATCATTGATTACCCAATTTGGTACTTCATAACTGTCACGCCCCAAATCTGGTTTTGACCGGATTCGAGACGTGAACTAAAATAATAAATAAATAAAACAATTTAAAAGGGAAATAAAATCTGAAATAATAATCCGAAAGTAATAATCCGATAAAACGAGTCAACAGCTCGATATAACCAGTAATAACAATGAGTTTAGTAAACAATAAAACTGTACGTCTCTAGACCACACTAGACAAGACCCTCGCTAGCTCCCAAGCTCTGAAAATCCCGCTAGCACAAATCCCGCTCAAGACATGTAGAACAATAAAGTAAAAGGGTGAGCTTTCGCTCAGTAGGAAAAGTGGTTAAGGTGATAAGTATCCGCTCACTACCACGAGTAACTGTCCAATTAGGGCATACTAGTACGGCACACAACTAACCACAACATGGAAACTCATAACCACAATCCTCAGTCACGGGACTATAACCACACTCACAACATACTTACACGACCACTATCACACTGTAATCACGTCACTTATTCAATCATCAAGCATACAACATACAATAAAATAAACGCATGTCCCGTACCGCAGTCCCCGAACTCCGCTGGCTGTACACATCCCGACTCTATCATATCGTACCGCAACACTCAGCATCGGCCTAAATATCTTCTTGGAACCACATCAGGGTAGAATCACGATACATCATACGGGCCACACAACATCGGCCTAGATGTCTTCCCGGGAATCCGTCGGGGCACAATCACGACAAATCACACTGAATCACAAATCGTCGGCCTAGATACGCTACACCGGCATACACCCTCGATGTAGATATCGTACCGGAACAATACTTTGGGGGACCGCGCATACGTGGGACCACACCGTCGGCCTAGGTACTACCTTACACCGGCATACCCCCTCTGTCACGCCCCAATTTCAGTAAACCGAACTCAGAACGCGAACTTTTAAAACAATAAAACATTTGAAACCTTTTATACAAAACACTTTAAAATCACCGTTTATTCATCAAAATAATCATTTACAACTTAAAGGTACGTCCCAACAAATGGACAAAATGCAAGGTATACGTCGCTAGACTCAAAAGTAAACCAAGAAACCCGCTCCTAGCTCTTCAAGCTTCGGAAGCTCACCTAGTCCAACCTGTAATCAGTACCTGTAGGAAAAGCAGCTAGGGGTGAGCGTTCGCTCACCACCACAGATAACAGACTGACTACGGCATAATTAGCCGACAATGCCGGTAACACCAACAACAAACTCAACACCGGGGAACACTATCCCCAACCCAAGTACTCCGACTGAAACACACTCACTGTTACCTTCCTCGACTGACTCAGCACTCTGACACGTAAAGTAGACCCGACACAAAGATTGACGACCTCCTCCAAAGACTCAAGACCACCACGCAACACCCAAGATCACTGTCACGCCCCAATTTCAGTAAAACCGAACTAGGGACGCGAACATTTTAAAACATAAAAACACTTGAAACCTGTTTTCATTAAACACTTTAAAAGTACCCTTTGTTCAACAAAATAATAATTACAGTTTAAAACACGTCCCCACAAGTGGAAAAAAGTACAAGGTATCCGTCACTAGACTCAAAAGACAAAACCCGGACTCCGCTCCTAGCTCCACAAGCTTCGAGAGCTCACCTAGTCCGTCCCACGAACAGTACCTGTAGGAAAAGCAGCTAGGGGTGAGCGTTTGCTCACCATCACGGATAACAGACTGACTACGGCATAATTAGCAGACAAAGCAGGTAACACCCACAAACAACTCAACACCGGGGAACATCATCCCCAACCCAAGTACTCTAACTGAACATACACCCACTGTTGCCTTCCCTGACCAACTCGACACCCTGACACGTAAAGTAGACCCGACACAACCATTGACGACCTCTTCCAAGGACTCCAAAGAAAGTTACGCAACACCAAACAGCATCACAATGGATCACGCACCAACAAGATCACGAAGGATCGCACACCAAACAAGATCACAAAGGATCGCAAACCAGCTGCCAAGAACGCCCTCCCGGGACTCTAACCCGGTCAAGCCAACCCAAGAATGCTGCAACTTACCGGGACTCTAACCCATAAGCCAGCCGGAAATGCTGCAACTTACTGGGACTCTAACCCATAAGCCAGCCGAAAAATGCTGCAACTTACTGGGACTCTAACCCATAACCCAGCCAAGGTATGCTCACAAACCCAAACCACACACGCGCGGCCAGGACCCCTTTATTGGCGGGCGGCCCCCCTACCCCGTCTGAACATGCAGACGCGTGTGCTCGTGGACCCCCGTTTCAGGAAGCGGGCCCCCAACCTCCGGTAACCACAATCACAATCATAATCACAAACACAATCATAAGCAAAATCAACAACCGGTAACAACACAGGTTCAACACCTATAGGCACTCATGGCCACCAAGACACTAACCGTAAAACTCGGACTCAACAGCCCCACAGACACTCACGGCTTCCCAAGACACACCGACAGTAAGACATGGACTCAACAGCCCCACAGGTACTCACGGCCTCCCAAGACACCAACCATAAAACACGCTTGCAACTTACTGAGACTCTAACTCGTAAGCCAACTAAAGAAAGCTTGCAACCCCCCGAGACTCTAACTCGGTAGGCCAGCCAAAGACACCAACCTTAGTACACGGGCTCTCAAGGCCACCCAAAACACCAAAGGTAAAGACACGAGTTCAACAACCCCACGGGCACTCATGGCCACCCAAAACTCAACGATAAAACACGCTTGGAACTTACCGAGACTCTAACTCGTAAGCCAGCTAAAACACCAACAGTAAAGTACGGTCTCTCATGGCCACCCAAGACGCCAAAATAAACAATCAACCTCCGGCTTAACCCAAGCCTCCAACAGTCCTAATATCAACAGTTTCACAATCAACCTCCGGGCATGGTCATATGCCTCTAGTACTCCTAATATCGATAAGTTCACAGTCAACCTCTGGGCATGGTCATATGCCTCCAGTAAAACAATTACGCTAAGTTCTCTGCTCCTACGACACAACTAAGTATCACATGCTTTTCTCATAATTACTAAGTTCCCGTAACATGCTTTTCTAATAAACGCTACAATCTCGTATCATGCTTTTCTAATATTTAAATAGACATATTCAACCCACGACACCCCGGTGTCACATGCAATTCTACTGTTAACTTTCCCCAGTCAGGGCCGAGATCCGGCTACTTTTCCCTACCTCGTGCGTGTTCTCCCAAAAGCCAACCACGAGCTCCGATGATGATCTCAGTCACTCACCCAGCTTTCCCTTTCCTCGGTCCGTGGCACGATCTAAAGGAACACAATTTAAAGTCACTAAACAACTCGCAGGAATAAACCGAAAACCATTAAACTCGATGCCCAAACTTAACCCCGACAATGTCGATCACTCCCAAACTTCCCAATTACTCGACATTGTCGATAAAGGACCCATAAAGGCCCGATTCGCCCGACATGGCGAATCTGCCCGGGTTTTGTTAATTGCCTTCCAGGGCTCCAAAAGCCCCCGTTTTCGTTTCTACGGTCTTAGAATAGTTCAAGGAACCCAATGTACTTGCCCGAATCGAATTCCGACTCCCGAGTCAATTAAATGACGTTTAAAGTTTCTAAACCCGATAAATTACAACTTCTCCAATTTAATTCCAATTTTCGATTCGGTTAAGGATAATGGTCCGGGGAACGTTTTAAACCACCCGAACACAAAACCCGAGCACCCGAGCAGGTGGGCCCCACACGGCCACAATGGCAAAATTCCCTTTTTGCCCCAAAACGTTCCTAACGAACCCCAAACCTCAACCATTCAATCTTTAAACCAATTTTAACCAAAACCCAACCATAATCAAACCGTTTAAACTCAAACCCTAAATATCAAACGTACCAAAACGAAAATCGGTTAGGTGCTCACCGTAGAGAATGTCGATGTGAGCTCGATTCTTTTATCGTTGAGATGATCCACCGGTCGGATGATCGAGAAATGTCAAAGCTTCCAACTCTTCCTTCTCTTTTCTCTCCTTCTTCTAACTCCCTTTCTCTCTCTACAAAATTCCCCTTTTTTATCAATATGGCCGAACACACCTATAACTCTCATCTTTGTATTTTTTTAAAAACACACCTTTACAATAATTACAAAACTAACACCACTTTTCCATCTTTTGTTTTTTTCAATAAACCTAACACCACCACATTGGTGACATGTGGCAAGGGGGTCCCACACCTTTTTGAAAAATATCTCCTAGATATTTTCAATCAGATTTGCGAAATTCGGCCGTCTCGGGCCCCGAACGGGCACTTTTTCCCAAAAATTACGAAACTTGACGGGCTACAAGGAAACGGCTCAACTAAGACCGCTGCGATGACGGCTAAGCTTTTTGGATCCAAAACGGTCCTCGAATGGACCAAAACGTCGCTCGGTTGACTTTTTGAGCGAAAAGTCAACATTTCCCAAATTAATAAGAAAGTTGCCCTGAGTCCCCCAGAACTCACTTTGGTCAATAACGGGGTCAACTTAAGTCCGGTATGACCCTCGGGGTCCAATTCCGGTTCAATTCAGTGTCTGCTCAAAATTTTTAAATTTTCCTGTTTTTCGCAGATTTGACTGGCGTTGACCGGGAGTGGTTATTACAATCTACCCCCCTTAAAGAAATTTCGTCCGCGAAATTTAGAACGACGCACGTCAGGAGTCGAACCGGTCGGGGTACTTCGCGCGAACCTCGTCCTCACGTTCCCAAGTCTACTCGGCCTCGTGGTGTCGCCACAACACCAGTTCTAAGCGGATATCCTTTCCGCGCAGGACCTGCTCTCGTGGATCCCTTTCCCACATCGGTTTCTCCTTACACGGGACATCACCCGTTACCTCGACATCAGCACACTCAATGACGTACTTGAGACCTCGAAAGGCCCGATACACCGCGGGGCTAACCCGCCTCCGCCGCGGTTGAAACGCATTAGTCCACATTCCGTGCTCACCTCCAGGGATACATGACAACTGATTTCTGACTCGAGAGGTCGGCGTCGTCAGTCAGCGTAACTCCTGCTGACTCTGCGCGGTCTTCAACCGCTCATGCTTTGGCACGACCGACTCAACTGTCTCTCGGTCCTGTTCTAGACCCAGTAACCTCTTATTTCTCACTTCTGCCCATCGCACGGGCGATCGACACGGCCTACCATACAACGCTTCGAACGGTGCTATCATGATACTGGCCTGAAAGCTGTTGTTGTAGGCGAACTCGGCTAATCACTCACGAAAGCCATCGTGACGTGCCCCTATTTCCACTGTGCAACCCGCAGTGGCTGCACTAATCCAGCGGGACGCTGTTTTTCGGCTCTCACCTGCCGACGAGTGAGGCATCGCGATACTAACTCCGCGACCGCTCTCCGCATCCCGCTCCACTAGACATGCCACCTGATGTCGTGTTCCTCTTAGTGCTACCCACGTGCACTGTCAGGCGTGAATACTACGACTCTCGCAGCTCGTCGCCAGTAACAGTCGGCATTGGCTCGGCACTTCGCCATCCAATCCATTCCCAGGACTACGTCGCTGTCAATTCGTAAGTATCCTTCCCACGGATGCACGCACAAGCTCAGTCGCTGCCGATTCTCACGGATCCTCGCAGTCTCTCTAAGGCCTCGCTCCACTACCGTCGTCGTGCCTACCAACTCCGAACATACCCAATCCTCGGGGTGAGGACTCGATCCAACATCAGGGTTCTTGAGCCATCTCTCGAACTTCCTGTATCGGTTCGCTTCTCCAACTCCGCAGGCACGACAGACCCTAGTCAACACCACCCCACCACCAACCGGCGTGTCCCGACGCAGGGGTGGACTCAACGGCTCTAAACTCAGCCCCAACCTCTCATCCCAACTCGACGAACAAACGAGTGTGATAACCTGGCATCCAATGAAACTGACGCCCAAATCGGAAACCGAACACCCACTCCATTAGTCACCCTGGTAAGGTCTAGTGTAACCCTCACACGGTCCTCTAGGCATTTACTTGTAACTTTCCGCAACCAAATCAGTGTTCGGTACTCGTCTCTTGCGGGAAAAGTAGTAAAGGGGATGAGCGTTATGCTCACCTCCACGGACACCCGTTCGATTATGGCATACTAGTAACGCACTAAAGACTTACTGATCTAGCCAGGGCAAACCACTACCTCAAAACCGGATGCCAAACGTCACACTGCTCACGCCATCAACACCTCAAGTACTCGCTTACGTAAGATAAACCTCGACACGGGGAACACTTCCTCAATTCAGTAAATCACTACTGTTCATAACCTCAATACGACACGATCACGTATGGAAACCTCAAACGGGGATCATGTTCTCAACTAAGCCAACACTGTTGCTCACAATATCGATACCCCAGTTACTCGATCGTGTAGGGAACCTCAAATAACCCACTCGCGTGAAGGAAACCTCAATCACCCGTTCACGCGAGGGAAAACTCGAACACCCGTTTACATAGGGAAAAACCTGGTTCGTATGGCGCCACAGCGCACCAACCCTAACCTCTCTCCGTGGTAAGACTCTCACACCGAGGCACTGTACTACCACCGTACGTTATCGATGAGTCTCGAACCCAAGACCTCATCCTTTAACACCGAGTCTACGACCTCTACAACCCACAACTGCGAACACAATCACGTCAAACCAACGCTCAAACCGCACGAAGGTGAACCGAGTCACACAACCACAAACCTAAACGCACAAAGTAACAAAACCACTAAGGAAGAACGAAGACGGCTCACTGGACCAGGCCGGTACACGACCTCTGCCGTGCCACTCTCCGGGCCGGTAACCAAAACCTGCCGGGCCACACGCCGGGCCGGCAACCAGCTCCCGCCGTGCCCCGTTCCGGGCCGGCAAGGAAGTCCCGCCGATCTACCTACCGGGTCAAACCAGTAACCTTGAGCTCCTAGCGATGACGATTTCGCCCTACTTACACCCGTTGTGTCTACCGTAGGGTACTCGTAATTTTCCCGGCTAATAGCGACCCGTACACTAGTACGTCGCAGACACCGAAGGTAAAGACACGGGTTCAACAACCCCACGGGCACTCATGGCCACCCAAAACTCAACGATAAAACACGCTTGCAACTTACCGAGACTCTAACTCGTAAGCCAGCTAAAACACCAACAGTAAAGTACGGGCTCTCATGGCCACCCAAGACGCAAAATAAACAATCAACCTCCGGCTTAACCCAAGCCTCCAATAGTCCTAATATCAACAATTTCACAATCAAACCAAAACCCAACCATAATCAAACCGTTTAAACTCAAACCCTAAATATCAAACGTACCAAAACGAAAATCGGTTAGGTGCTCACCGTAGAGAATGTCGATGTGAGCTCGATTCTTTTATCGTTGAGACGATCCACCGGTCGGATGATCGAGAAATGTCAAAGCTTCCAACTCTTCCTTCTCTTTTCTCTCCTTCTTCTAACTCCCTTTCTCTCTCTACAAAATTCCCCTTTTTTATCAATATGGCCGAACACACCTATAACTCTCATCTTTGTATTTTTTTTAAAACACACCTTTACAATAATTACAAAACTAACACCACCTTTCCATCTTTTGTTTTTTTCAATAAACAAAACCGCTGCGACGACGGCTAAGCTTTTTGGATCCAAAACGGTCCTCGAATGGACCAAAACGTCGCTGGGTTGACTTTTCCAACGAAAAGTCAACATTTCCCAAATAGATAAGAAAGTTGCCCTGAGTCCCCCGGAACTCACTTTGGTCAATAACGGGGTCAACTTAAGTCCGGTATGACCCTCGGGGTCCAATTCCGGTTCAATTCAGTGTCTGCTCAAAATTTTTAAATTTTCCTGTTTGTCGCAGATTTGACTGGAGTTGACCGGGAGTGGTTATTACAATCACAAAGGATCGCACACCAAACAAGATCACAAAGGATCGCATACCAGCTGCTCAGTAACCTCCCCCACTCACGCGCTTTGCTGAACCACTCAGGCCAGGTGGTCGACCTGTCTCAGTAACCTCTCTCACTCACGCGTTTTGCCGAACCACTCAGGCCAGGCGGTCGACCTGTCTTAGTAACCTCTCTCACTCACGCGCTTTGCCGAACCTCTCAGGCCAGGCGGTCGACCTGTCTCAGTAACCTCTCTCACTCACGCGCTTTGCCGAACCTCTCAGGTGTTGGGTCTCGATGGAGGGTATGAACACATACTTGCAGCGGAAATAACTCGAGACCATGTCATAGAACACTACCAAATATTAGATACACAAGAGAATAAACAATATGGATGTTTCCTTACCAACTAGTTCAAGAAAAGGAAGAGAACACCAAAGAAACGATGATCGGCTTGAGTCTCCAAGACGCCTACGTATCCAAATGGAATCAAAGCCACGTAGTTCTTCTTTAGATGACTCAAGAACACAACAAGAGGGGGGAAAAGTGCCAAACTCGAAATTGTAGTGTGAGAGGGAGAGAAGTTGTGTTTCTATTCTTGTCTTGTGATTTGTTGTAGGAAAAAGATGACTTAAACCATCAACAACCATCAAGGACAAGTAAGGTGTGAAGCATGGTGTGA
Organism: Erodium maritimum; assembly: GCA_963921825.1. Taxonomy (NCBI): domain Eukaryota; kingdom Viridiplantae; phylum Streptophyta; class Magnoliopsida; order Geraniales; family Geraniaceae; genus Erodium; species Erodium maritimum. The sequence continues at coordinate 49,937,707 of OY997595.1, read as the reverse complement.
AGTAAGACAAGCATGGTGCTAAGTATGGCAAGACAAGATGGGTTAGGTGGTGAATCACCAACACCTTAATCCTTGTCTTGCTTACTTAGTACTAATTAATCAAGACTTGATTAATTAGTTCCATGGGCCTTGGTTGCATGGGCCTTTCATGGGCCTCTTGGAACATGGCCCATGGCCATTCCCAACGAGGTCCCGTGACGTGCTCATCGCCTCCAAGCCTTCCATACCGGAAATGTCCAACATTATCCGACGCGATCAATCCCAAGACTCCAAGCCTTGTCTTGATCCGTAATGTCCTATTCACTTACGGGCACATGACCCAAAACCCAGTTTTGGTCATGTCCCGAGACAACTCTCTTTTGGCCATTCTCCATAAATGTGTCAATGAGTTTCATCCTTCGGTGTGACCCTTAGGTCTATGCATGTCGATAGATCAACGTAAAATCCCATTTTACTTGATCCTATATAAGTGGCAACTAACGAGACTTTAGTATTGCCTGACACTACATAGCGAATCGAACCAATCGATTCTAACCTTTCCGTCCTCCCTGTCATTATCCTTTTATCTCCGATATCCTGATTGAGATAAGGCATAGAGCCGTCATCCTTATTATTCTCAATCACTGTTCCTTGATATGTGAGATGACTGAATATATGATACCTAGTATCATGTGCATGGCCATGCTATTCTTTCAGTCACTCTCGATCAAGCGGCCGAGAACCGATATCTTTCCCATACCTCAGTATGAGGGATAAATCCCTTAGCCGTCTTTCGTGTCACTCATGCAACCCGTCCCCAAGCCAATCCTGGCCGTTATGGAAGCCCTGTTACGGACAACGTTAGGCTCAGGTCAAACTTAGTTGTTGACTGCATAGTGATCACAAAGACTCCTTGGTCTAAGGATACATGACAAGCTACGACACTGAATATGTTAATGACTCAATCTATGGCACATATTCAGGGCGGGTCGTCCAATATCATGTCCCACATGATATCTATGATCAGACTCCGGAATCCCATTCCAATGACTAACAGAACGTAAGCCATGAAGAGCCATCTTTCATACTAGTCGCTTCTAGTGAAGCTTTATTGACTAGGGACCCATCGAGTGTGATCCATCTCGATCTATGGTTCTATTCGCATGGTGGGCATAGATCAGAAATCACATCGATATATTACTCCAACACATAAGTAATAGAAAGCCGCTTTAATCTTATTGCTAATGATGATATATACATTTGGACATTTATGATTGAACTACGGGCACTAAGACTAACAATCTCCCACTTGCCCTAGTTCCAATCTAAACTCCAATCTATTCCCATTGACCTTACATGCCTCTCATGTTTAGGCAACGATAGTGCCTTAGTCAACGGGTCGGCTATGTTATCATCAGTTGCAATATAGGTGATCTTCACATCGCCTCGGTTCAGTATCTCTCTGATGAGGTGATATCGCCGCAGTACATGTTTGGATTTGTTATGCGATCTGGGCTCTTTAGCTTGCGCAATAGCCCCTGTGTTGTCGCAAAATAGGTTCACCGGGCTGGATGGGTTTTTGATTACACCCAACCCTGCCGTGAACTTCCTAATCCACACAGCCTCCTTGGCCGCCTCTGCAGCCGCTATGTACTCGGCCTCTGTCGTGGAGTCAGCGACGGTGTCTTGCTTCACGCTCTTCCAGCTGAAAGCTCCGCCATTCAGCGTGAACACATATCCTGACTGACTTCTAAAGTCATCTGGATCTGTCTGGAAACTAGCGTCTACATATCCATTAACAACTAGTTCAGAATCATCTTTTCCCCCGTACACTAGAAACGCGTCCTTAGTTCTTCTCAAATATTTGAGAATCGCTTTAACCGCTATCCAGTGTTCCTCACCAGGGTTAGACTGATGTCTGCTGGTACAACTCAAGGCATATGAGACATCCGGTCTCGTGCATATCATGGAATACATGATCGATCCTACCGCCGAAGCGTATGGGATTCGCATCATTCTTTTCAGCTCATCAGGTGTCTTAGGACACTGAGTCTTGCTGAGATGAACGCCATGACGTGCGGGTAAGAGTCCTTTCTTGGAATCAAGCATTGAGAACCTACTCAATACCTTGTTCACATAGGTGCTTTGACTTAAACCCAAGACCCTCTTGGTGCGATCTCTATATATCTTAATCCCTAAGATATAAGCAGCATCGCCTAAGTCCTTCATTGAGAAACACTTCCCTAACCAAGCTTTAGTCTCGTGCAAGGTTGGGATGTCGTTTCCAATGAGTAGTATGTCATCGACATACAACACCAGAAAGGTAATCATACCCCCATTTGCCTTCTTGTAAACGCAAGGTTCATCTTCATTCTTGATAAAGCCAAATCCAATTACAGCTTCATCAAAACGAAGGTTCCAACTCCGAGAAGCTTGTTTCAATCCATAAATGGATTTCAACAACTTACAAATCTTTCCCTTATTCTTCGGATCGACAAAACCTTCGGGTTGAGACATATAAACGTCCTCCGACAAATTTCCGTTTAGGAAAGCGGTTTTGACATCCATTTGCCATATCTCGTAATCGTGATATGCAGCTATGGCAAGAAGAATTCGGATAGATTTGACCATAGCCACTGGGGAAAAGGTTTCCTCATAGTCAATCCCTTGGATCTGCCTATAACCTTTCGCCACCAGTCGGGCTTTGTAGGTCTGAGGGTTGCCTTCCATGTCCATCTTCACCTTGAAGATCCATTTGCATCCGATGGTTCTTACACCACCGATGGGATCAACCAGTTCCCAGACTTGGTTGTCCGACATGGATTGCATTTCCTCCCTCATGGTTCCCAGCCATAACTCAGAGTCGGGTCCGTCCACAGCTTCCTGAAATGTAGCTGGATCATCGTGATCCACCACAAGCTCACCGTCACCTCCAGACACAAAGTAACCATATCTCGGAGGTGGACGACTAACCCTTTCAGATCGCCTTGGACCTTCTGGAATTGTTGCAGGAACTGGTCCTTGCTCTACGACCATCTCAGGCTCTTCTACAGGGTTGTCCAGTGGATCAGTTGGATCTGTACCACCCTGAATTTCTTCTAGATGTACAACCCTCCCACTGACGTCTTTGGAAATAAACTCCCTTTCCATAAAGACCCCACCCCGAGCGACGAACACCGTGTTCTCGCTGGGTTTGTAGAAGTAGTACCCCATTGTTTCTTTGGGATACCCAACGAAGGTGCATTTATCAGATCTTGGTTCGAGCTTAGTCGGAACTAAACGTTTCACATAAGCCTCGCAACCCCAAATCTTTAGGAAGGACAAAACGGGCTTTCTCCCGCGCCATTTCTCAAATGGTGTCCCTTCCACAGCCTTCGTCGGAGCCCGATTCAAAATGAATGCGGCCGTCTCCAGAGCATAACCCCAGAAAGAGATTGGGAGATCAGTCCCACTAATCATGGACCGGACCATATCCAATAAAGTCCGATTTCTCCGTTCGGACACACCATTCAATTGTGGTGTTCCGGGAGGAGTCCATTCCGAAAGGATCCCACTTTCTGCTAGATGATCTAAAAACTCTGTGGTCAAGTATTCTCCACCTCGATCTGATCGAAGTGCTTTAATACTTTTCCCGAGCTGGTTTTCTACTTCCGTCTTAAACTCTTTGAATTTATCAAAAGCTTCAGACTTATGTCTCATCAAATAGACATAACCATATCTACTGAAGTCGTCAGTAAATGTGATAAAGTAGCTAAAACCCCTCCTGGCAAGTGTGCTCATTGGTCCACACACATCCGAGTGTATTAGCCCCAATAAGTCACCCGCCCTTTCACCGCGACCGATGAAGGGCGCTTTAGTCAGTTTTCCCATCAAACAAGATTCGCATCTATCAATCGAATGAAATTCGAATGGACTAAGAAGTCCACACTTGTGAAGTGTTGATATGCGTTTCTCGTTTATGTGGCCTAAACGACAATGCCATAAAAGAGTTTGGTCTAAATCATTGGACTTAGACCTCTTGGTATTTACATTATATATAGAGCTTGAGGCATTGTTATCCATATCCAATATGTACAATCCTCCAACCATTTTGGCGCTAGCATAAAATATATCATTGCATAAAATATTGAAAATCCCATTTCCAACATCAAAATTGTATCCTTCCTTGTCCAACAAAGAAATAGATACAATATTCCTACTGAAAGTAGGTACACAATATACATTGTTCAAAACAAAAACTAGCCCACTTGGCAAAAGAAGACTTATGGATCCTACAGCAGTCGCCACAACTCTAGTCTTGTTGCCCACTCTGAGGTCCACCTCGTCCTTCTTCAAGCTTCTCCTACCTTCCAGCCACTGCACATTAGTACAAATGTGAGATTCAGCCCCGGTATCCAATACCCATGAATCTTTGGAAGTAGTGAGATTTAGCTCTATAAAGAAAATACCTGATGAAGGCACAGTCCCACCGCCCTTCTTCAGATCATCCAGAAACTTCCTGCAATCTTTCTTCCAGTGACCAGGCTGTTGACAGTAGAAGCAGACATTCTCGACATCCTTCCCCTTCCTTGAGGACTCCCCGGTCCTAGGAGGGTTAGGACGCTTCGGATGCCTCATCTTTCCTGCCAAGTGCATAGGGGCCTTGCCCTTACCACTAACAGTTCCCTTATTCTTGAAACTGTTTCCCTGTCTGACCATCAGAACATCCTTGGATCCCTGATCCTTGACGTTCTTTTCAGCAGTTACCAACATTCCATGCAACTCTGAAATGGTCTTGTCCATATCGTGCATATGATAGTTCATGACGAACGTAGCATATGAACGAGGAAGGGAACGCAGAACCACATCCGCTGCCATCTCGTTCTCTATCTTAAGACCCAGTCGATTAAGATGTTCGAGATGCCCCTTCATCTTTAGGACATGAGGACCCACGGAGACTCCTGCTGACATTTTGCAGGAGAGAAGTTCATTAAGGACATTGTATCTCACGATACGTGCCCTTTCCTTGAACATACCCTTTATGATCCCCATCATAGTATAGGGGTCATCAGAGTACTCCATGAACTGGTCTTGGAGATCAGACTCCATGCAGCCCAGCATAATACATGCCACATCTATAGAATCGCTAAGGTGCTTTTGGTATGCATCCTTAACGGCCCTAATGGCATTATTAGCTGGCTCCTCAGGGATAGCCTGGTCTAGGACATATTCTTTGCGCTCGAATTTGAGGACTATCCTCAAGTTTCTGTCCCAGTCCAAGTAGTTTGTCCCACTTAGCTTGATCCTATCAAGAATGGTTTTTAGTGACAAACTACTATTGTTCGCTGAAGTACTTGCCATTTGATCTACACGACAAACAAAATATAATCAGTAAACTGAATAAATTTTATGAAGATCAAGTTCAAACACCAACCAATTGATTCTAAACCTTTAGAACCTAAAACCAAGATCCTTGATTCACCCGATTAAGCTGAACTAATGCTCACTACTTAATCGAGCTATGTAGGTAGGACTCCATCCAATCACATCCAATGTGACTCTTGGCTAGGGTATGTACTCATGTACACGGCTTACCCTATCTGATACCCTAGCTCAACCTCAGGCTGAGAATCGTAGTCGGGTCCACCAATTTTCAACTATGGCCCGTCACTATGTGGGTGCTCCGCTAATGCGCACGACACCTACACATGTCGTCCAAACCTACTACCCCGCTTTCCCATGGATGCTCCGCTAATGCGCACGACACCCATAGGACGGGGAGGTAGTAAGGTGTTGATAATTGGGAGGTATCGGACATGACCCGTTTTTACTTGTCCGGTTGTGTTTTAAACTTTTGGCACATCCTAGATGCGATGAGCACATCAACTACATTCCAAATGTAATGATGCCTCCAATTACATCCAATGTAATTCTTCCTTCGAACCCGTCAACTACATCCAATGTAATGACGATTCTAAGGGCTCACAGACAATGATTAAAACCAATTTTATCTTTGCATGTGAGGTGATATGCTCGGTAAATTAAGTTAAGCATGCAATTCTAAAACACATAGAAAAGATCATGCAAAAACTAAACCAAGCATAAAGCGTTAAATATGTACATAATAGCCCACTAAACTAACTCCCACTAGCTTCTTGAGCTCCACCGACTCCAAGCCGATGTCAAAACCCGAGAAGCCACCAAATGACCTTTTCGCCCTTTCTTCGTCTTGAGTAAAATATTACAATTTAATACACGACTCGCAGGTCGGGAATTAATAAATATTACAAATAAGTGGTACGACGACCACACCTCGAAAAAATAATTACACGCTAACTCTAACGGCTCGCAGGCCGTGAAAAGCGATAAATAATTAAATCAAACTCGGGGCTATTATGTACACCATGCCAACATCACATCACACATCGTGTTATCAAACAAGCATGTTATCAAACATCATGTGATTTTCCGGTTTTAATTAATTGCCAAGTTTCGAAAATTTTTGATACTCGGTTTATCGAAACCGTTCAAAATTGAAACTTTTGAACATTTGATTTTTGAGTTCATCAAGACGGTTCCAAACTCGTCATGACTAACAAAACGGTTTAGCTCGGCATATTGACCATCCAATGGTCATGCTTGGCCTAGCTCCGTCCAACGGAGCCCCGTTCGGTCCCGGTTTCGGCTCCCCGAGAGTCCCGCTCCCGAGACCCGAAAAATCAAATTTTTTTCAAAAATTCCAGATTTGATAAACTTTTCAAAAATTCATTTTTCATGCATTAAACCCATAAACAAGAATTTAAAACATGTTATCAAACAATTTAGCAAATTAACATGCAAAACCGAAACTAGCAAGCAAAACCGAAAGTTCTCTTGTGAATCCCGAAGGTAGCACGGCTCTGATACCACTGTTGGGTCTCGATGGAGGGTATGAACACATACTTGCAGCGGAAATAACTCGAGACCATGTCATAGAACACTACCAAATATTAGATACACAAGAGAATAAACAATATGGATGTTTCCTTACCAACTAGTTCAAGAAAAGGAAGAGAACACCAAAGAAACGATGATCGGCTTGAGTCTCCAAGACGCCTACGTATCCAAATGGAATCAAAGCCACGTAGTTCTTCTTTAGATGACTCAAGAACACAACAAGAGGGGGGAAAAGTGCCAAACTCGAAATTGTAGTGTGAGAGGGAGAGAAGTTGTGTTTCTATTCTTGTCTTGTGATTTGTTGTAGGAAAAAGATGACTTAAACCATCAACAACCATCAAGGACAAGTAAGGTGTGAAGCATGGTGTGAAGTAAGACAAGCATGGTGCTAAGTATGGCAAGACAAGATGGGTTAGGTGGTGAATCACCAACACCTTAATCCTTGTCTTGCTTACTTAGTACTAATTAATCAAGACTTGATTAATTAGTTCCATGGGCCTTGGTTGCATGGGCCTTTCATGGGCCTCTTGGAACATGGCCCATGGCCATTCCCAACGAGGTCCCGTGACGTGCTCATCGCCTCCAAGCCTTCCATACCGGAAATGTCCAACATTATCCGACGCGATCAATCCCAAGACTCCAAGCCTTGTCTTGATCCGTAATGTCCTATTCACTTACGGGCACATGACCCAAAACCCAGTTTTGGTCATGTCCCGAGACAACTCTCTTTTGGCCATTCTCCATAAATGTGTCAATGAGTTTCATCCTTCGGTGTGACCCTTAGGTCTATGCATGTCGATAGATCAACGTAAAATCCCATTTTACTTGATCCTATATAAGTGGCAACTAACGAGACTTTAGTATTGCCTGACACTACATAGCGAATCGAACCAATCGATTCTAACCTTTCCGTCCTCCCTGTCATTATCCTTTTATCTCCGATATCCTGATTGAGATAAGGCATAGAGCCGTCATCCTTATTATTCTCAATCACTGTTCCTTGATATGTGAGATGACTGAATATATGATACCTAGTATCATGTGCATGGCCATGCTATTCTTTCAGTCACTCTCGATCAAGCGGCCGAGAACCGATATCTTTCCCATACCTCAGTATGAGGGATAAATCCCTTAGCCGTCTTTCGTGTCACTCATGCAACCCGTCCCCAAGCCAATCCTGGCCGTTATGGAAGCCCTGTTACGGACAACGTTAGGCTCAGGTCAAACTTAGTTGTTGACTGCATAGTGATCACAAAGACTCCTTGGTCTAAGGATACATGACAAGCTACGACACTGAATATGTTAATGACTCAATCTATGGCACATATTCAGGGCGGGTCGTCCAATATCATGTCCCACATGATATCTATGATCAGACTCCGGAATCCCATTCCAATGACTAACAGAACGTAAGCCATGAAGAGCCATCTTTCATACTAGTCGCTTCTAGTGAAGCTTTATTGACTAGGGACCCATCGAGTGTGATCCATCTCGATCTATGGTTCTATTCGCATGGTGGGCATAGATCAGAAATCACATCGATATATTACTCCAACACATAAGTAATAGAAAGCCGCTTTAATCTTATTGCTAATGATGATATATACATTTGGACATTTATGATTGAACTACGGGCACTAAGACTAACAATCTCCCACTTGCCCTAGTTCCAATCTAAACTCCAATCTATTCCCATTGACCTTACATGCCTCTCATGTTTAGGCAACGATAGTGCCTTAGTCAACGGGTCGGCTATGTTATCATCAGTTGCAATATAGGTGATCTTCACATCGCCTCGGTTCAGTATCTCTCTGATGAGGTGATATCGCCGCAGTACATGTTTGGATTTGTTATGCGATCTGGGCTCTTTAGCTTGCGCAATAGCCCCTGTGTTGTCGCAAAATAGGTTCACCGGGCTGGATGGGTTTTTGATTACACCCAACCCTGCCGTGAACTTCCTAATCCACACAGCCTCCTTGGCCGCCTCTGCAGCCGCTATGTACTCGGCCTCTGTCGTGGAGTCAGCGACGGTGTCTTGCTTCACGCTCTTCCAGCTGAAAGCTCCGCCATTCAGCGTGAACACATATCCTGACTGACTTCTAAAGTCATCTGGATCTGTCTGGAAACTAGCGTCTACATATCCATTAACAACTAGTTCAGAATCATCTTTTCCCCCGTACACTAGAAACGCGTCCTTAGTTCTTCTCAAATATTTGAGAATCGCTTTGACCGCTATCCAGTGTTCCTCACCAGGGTTAGACTGATGTCTGCTGGTACAACTCAAGGCATATGAGACATCCGGTCTCGTGCATATCATGGAATACATGATCGATCCTACCGCCGAAGCGTATGGGATTCGCATCATTCTTTTCAGCTCATCAGGTGTCTTAGGACACTGAGTCTTGCTGAGATGAACGCCATGACGTGCGGGTAAGAGTCCTTTCTTGGAATCAAGCATTGAGAACCTACTCAATACCTTGTTCACATAGGTGCTTTGACTTAAACCCAAGACCCTCTTGGTGCGATCTCTATATATCTTAATCCCTAAGATATAAGCAGCATCGCCTAAGTCCTTCATTGAGAAACACTTCCCTAACCAAGCTTTAGTCTCGTGCAAGGTTGGGATGTCGTTTCCAATGAGTAGTATGTCATCGACATACAACACCAGAAAGGTAATCATACCCCCATTTGCCTTCTTGTAAACGCAAGGTTCATCTTCATTCTTGATAAAGCCAAATCCAATTACAGCTTCATCAAAACGAAGGTTCCAACTCCGAGAAGCTTGTTTCAATCCATAAATGGATTTCAACAACTTACAAATCTTTCCCTTATTCTTCGGATCGACAAAACCTTCGGGTTGAGACATATAAACGTCCTCCGACAAATTTCCGTTTAGGAAAGCGGTTTTGACATCCATTTGCCATATCTCGTAATCGTGATATGCAGCTATGGCAAGAAGAATTCGGATAGATTTGACCATAGCCACTGGGGAAAAGGTTTCCTCATAGTCAATCCCTTGGATCTGCCTATAACCTTTCGCCACCAGTCGGGCTTTGTAGGTCTGAGGGTTGCCTTCCATGTCCATCTTCACCTTGAAGATCCATTTGCATCCGATGGTTCTTACACCACCGATGGGATCAACCAGTTCCCAGACTTGGTTGTCCGACATGGATTGCATTTCCTCCCTCATGGCTCCCAGCCATAACTCAGAGTCGGGTCCGTCCACAGCTTCCTGAAATGTAGCTGGATCATCGTGATCCACCACAAGCTCACCGTCACCTCCAGACACAAAGTAACCATATCTCGGAGGTGGACGACTAACCCTTTCAGATCGCCTTGGACCTTCTGGAATTGTTGCAGGAACTGGTCCTGGCTCTACGACCATCTCAGGCTCTTCTACAGGGTTGTCCAGTGGATCAGTTGGATCTGTACCACCCTGAATTTCTTCTAGATGTACAACCCTCCCACTGACGTCTTTGGAAATAAACTCCCTTTCCATAAAGACCCCACCCCGAGCGACGAACACCGTGTTCTCGCTGGGTTTGTAGAAGTAGTACCCCATTGTTTCTTTGGGATACCCAACGAAGGTGCATTTATCAGATCTTGGTTCGAGCTTAGTCGGAACTAAACGTTTCACATAAGCCTCGCAACCCCAAATCTTTAGGAAGGACAAAACGGGCTTTCTCCCGCGCCATTTCTCAAATGGTGTCCCTTCCACAGCCTTCGTCGGAGCCCGATTCAAAATGAATGCGGCCGTCTCCAGAGCATAACCCCAGAAAGAGATTGGGAGATCAGTCCCACTAATCATGGACCGGACCATATCCAATAAAGTCCGATTTCTCCGTTCGGACACACCATTCAATTGTGGTGTTCCGGGAGGAGTCCATTCCGAAAGGATCCCACTTTCTGCTAGATGATCTAAAAACTCTGTGGTCAAGTATTCTCCACCTCGATCTGATCGAAGTGCTTTAATACTTTTCCCGAGCTGGTTTTCTACTTCCGTCTTAAACTCTTTGAATTTATCAAAAGCTTCAGACTTATGTCTCATCAAATAGACATAACCATATCTACTGAAGTCGTCAGTAAATGTGATAAAGTAGCTAAAACCCCTCCTGGCAAGTGTGCTCATTGGTCCACACACATCCGAGTGTATTAGCCCCAATAAGTCACCCGCCCTTTCACCGCGACCGATGAAGGGCGCTTTAGTCAGTTTTCCCATCAAACAAGATTCGCATCTATCAATCGAATGAAATTCGAATGGACTAAGAAGTCCACACTTGTGAAGTGTTGATATGCGTTTCTCGTTTATGTGGCCTAAACGACAATGCCATAAAAGAGTTTGGTCTAAATCATTGGACTTAGACCTCTTGGTATTTACATTATATATAGAGCTTGAGGCATTGTTATCCATATCCAATATGTACAATCCTCCAACCATTTTGGCGCTAGCATAAAATATATCATTGCATAAAATATTGAAAATCCCATTTCCAACATCAAAATTGTATCCTTCCTTGTCCAACAAAGAAATAGATACAATATTCCTACTAAAAGTAGGTACACAATATACATTGTTCAAAACAAAAACTAGCCCACTTGGCAAAAGAAGACTTATGGATCCTACAGCAGTCGCCACAACTCTAGTCTTGTTGCCCACTCTGAGGTCCACCTCGTCCTTCTTCAAGCTTCTCCTACCTTCCAGCCACTGCACATTAGTACAAATGTGAGATTCAGCCCCGGTATCCAATACCCATGAATCTTTGGAAGTAGTGAGATTTAGCTCTATAAAGAAAATACCTGATGAAGGCACAGTCCCACCGCCCTTCTTCAGATCATCCAGAAACTTCCTGCAATCTTTCTTCCAGTGACCAGGCTGTTGACAGTAGAAGCAGACATTCTCGACATCCTTCCCCTTCCTTGAGGACTCCCCGGTCCTAGGAGGGTTAGGACGCTTCGGATGCCTCATCTTTCCTGCCAAGTGCATAGGGGCCTTGCCCTTACCACTAACAGTTCCCTTATTCTTGAAACTGTTTCCCTGTCTGACCATCAGAACATCCTTGGATCCCTGATCCTTGACGTTCTTTTCAGCAGTTACCAACATTCCATGCAACTCTGAAATGGTCTTGTCCATATCGTGCATATGATAGTTCATGACGAACGTAGCATATGAACGAGGAAGGGAACGCAGAACCACATCCGCTGCCATCTCGTTCTCTATCTTAAGACCCAGTCGATTAAGATGTTCGAGATGCCCCTTCATTTTTAGGACATGAGGACCCACGGAGACTCCTGCTGACATTTTGCAGGAGAGAAGTTCATTAAGGACATTGTATCTCACGATACGTGCCCTTTCCTTGAACATACCCTTTATGATCCCCATCATAGTATAGGGGTCATCAGAGTACTCCATGAACTGGTCTTGGAGATCAGACTCCATGCAGCCCAGCATAATACATGCCACATCTATAGAATCGCTAAGGTGCTTTTGGTATGCATCCTTAACGGCCCTAATGGCATTATTAGCTGGCTCCTCAGGGATAGCCTGGTCTAGGACATATTCTTTGCGCTCGAATTTGAGGACTATCCTCAAGTTTCTGTCCCAGTCCAAGTAGTTTGTCCCACTTAGCTTGATCCTATCAAGAATGGTTTTTAGTGACAAACTACTATTGTTCGCTGAAGTACTTGCCATTTGATCTACACGACAAACAAAATATAATCAGTAAACTGAATAAATTTTATGAAGATCAAGTTCAAACACCAACCAATTGATTCTAAACCTTTAGAACCTAAAACCAAGATCCTTGATTCACCCGATTAAGCTGAACTAATGCTCACTACTTAATCGAGCTATGTAGGTAGGACTCCATCCAATCACATCCAATGTGACTCTTGGCTAGGGTATGTACTCATGTACACGGCTTACCCTATCTGATACCCTAGCTCAACCTCAGGCTGAGAATCGTAGTCGGGTCCACCAATTTTCAACTATGGCCCGTCACTATGTGGGTGCTCCGCTAATGCGCACGACACCTACACATGTCGTCCAAACCTACTACCCCGCTTTCCCATGGATGCTCCGCTAATGCGCACGACACCCATAGGACGGGGAGGTAGTAAGGTGTTGATAATTGGGAGGTATCGGACATGACCCGTTTTTACTTGTCCGGTTGTGTTTTAAACTTTTGGCACATCCTAGATGCGATGAGCACATCAACTACATTCCAAATGTAATGATGCCTCCAATTACATCCAATGTAATTCTTCCTTCGAACCCGTCAACTACATCCAATGTAATGACGATTCTAAGGGCTCACAGACAATGATTAAAACCAATTTTATCTTTGCATGTGAGGTGATATGCTCGGTAAATTAAGTTAAGCATGCAATTCTAAAACACATAGAAAAGATCATGCAAAAACTAAACCAAGCATAAAGCGTTAAATATGTACATAATAGCCCACTAAACTAACTCCCACTAGCTTCTTGAGCTCCACCGACTCCAAGCCGATGTCAAAACCCGAGAAGCCACCAAATGACCTTTTCGCCCTTTCTTCGTCTTGAGTAAAATATTACAATTTAATACACGACTCGCAGGTCGGGAATTAATAAATATTACAAATAAGTGGTACGACGACCACACCTCGAAAAAATAATTACACGATAACTCTAACGGCTCGCAGGCCGTGAAAAGCGATAAATAATTAAATCAAACTCGGGGCTATTATGTACACCATGCCAACATCACATCACACATCGTGTTATCAAACAAGCATGTTATCAAACATCATGTGATTTTCCGGTTTTAATTAATTGCCAAGTTTCGAAAATTTTTGATACTCGGTTTATCGAAACCGTTCAAAATTGAAACTTTTGAACATTTGATTTTTGAGTTCATCAAGACGGTTCCAAACTCGTCATGACTAACAAAACGGTTTAGCTCGGCATATTGACCATCCAATGGTCATGCTTGGCCTAGCTCCGTCCAACGGAGCCCCGTTCGGTCCCGGTTTCGGCTCCCCGAGAGTCCCGCTCCCGAGACCCGAAAAATCAAATTTTTTTCAAAAATTCCAGATTTGATAAACTTTTCAAAAATTCATTTTTCATGCATTAAACCCATAAACAAGAATTTAAAACATGTTATCAAACAATTTAGCAAATTAACATGCAAAACCGAAACTAGCAAGCAAAACCGAAAGTTCTCTTGTGAATCCCGAAGGTAGCACGGCTCTGATACCACTGTTGGGTCTCGATGGAGGGTATGAACACATACTTGCAGCGGAAATAACTCGAGACCATGTCATAGAACACTACCAAATATTAGATACACAAGAGAATAAACAATATGGATGTTTCCTTACCAACTAGTTCAAGAAAAGGAAGAGAACACCAAAGAAACGATGATCGGCTTGAGTCTCCAAGACGCCTACGTATCCAAATGGAATCAAAGCCACGTAGTTCTTCTTAAGATGACTCAAGAACACAACAAGAGGGGGGAAAAGTGCCAAACTCGAAATTGTAGTGTGAGAGGGAGAGAAGTTGTGTTTCTATTCTTGTCTTGTGATTTGTTGTAGGAAAAAGATGACTTAAACCATCAACAACCATCAAGGACAAGTAAGGTGTGAAGCATGGTGTGAAGTAAGACAAGCATGGTGCTAAGTATGGCAAGACAAGATGGGTTAGGTGGTGAATCACCAACACCTTAATCCTTGTCTTGCTTACTTAGTACTAATTAATCAAGACTTGATTAATTAGTTCCATGGGCCTTGGTTGCATGGGCCTTTCATGGGCCTCTTGGAACATGGCCCATGGCCATTCCCAACGAGGTCCCGTGACGTGCTCATCGCCTCCAAGCCTTCCATACCGGAAATGTCCAACATTATCCGACGCGATCAATCCCAAGACTCCAAGCCTTGTCTTGATCCGTAATGTCCTATTCACTTACGGGCACATGACCCAAAACCCAGTTTTGGTCATGTCCCGAGACAACTCTCTTTTGGCCATTCTCCATAAATGTGTCAATGAGTTTCATCCTTCGGTGTGACCCTTAGGTCTATGCATGTCGATAGATCAACGTAAAATCCCATTTTACTTGATCCTATATAAGTGGCAACTAACGAGACTTTAGTATTGCCTGACACTACATAGCGAATCGAACCAATCGATTCTAACCTTTCCGTCCTCCCTGTCATTATCCTTTTATCTCCGATATCCTGATTGAGATAAGGCATAGAGCCGTCATCCTTATTATTCTCAATCACTGTTCCTTGATATGTGAGATGACTGAATATATGATACCTAGTATCATGTGCATGGCCATGCTATTCTTTCAGTCACTCTCGATCAAGCGGCCGAGAACCGATATCTTTCCCATACCTCAGTATGAGGGATAAATCCCTTAGCCGTCTTTCGTGTCACTCATGCAACCCGTCCCCAAGCCAATCCTGGCCGTTATGGAAGCCCTGTTACGGACAACGTTAGGCTCAGGTCAAACTTAGTTGTTGACTGCATAGTGATCACAAAGACTCCTTGGTCTAAGGATACATGACAAGCTACGACACTGAATATGTTAATGACTCAATCTATGGCACATATTCAGGGCGGGTCGTCCAATATCATGTCCCACATGATATCTATGATCAGACTCCGGAATCCCATTCCAATGACTAACAGAACGTAAGCCATGAAGAGCCATCTTTCATACTAGTCGCTTCTAGTGAAGCTTTATTGACTAGGGACCCATCGAGTGTGATCCATCTCGATCTATGGTTCTATTCGCATGGTGGGCATAGATCAGAAATCACATCGATATATTACTCCAACACATAAGTAATAGAAAGCCGCTTTAATCTTATTGCTAATGATGATATATACATTTGGACATTTATGATTGAACTACGGGCACTAAGACTAACATCAGGCCAGGCGGTCGACCTGTCTCAGTAACCTCTCTCACTCACGCGCTTCCCCGACACAAAGTCGGGCCAGGCGGTCGACCTGTCTCAGTAACCTCTCTAACTCAGGTAACCACAATCACAATCACAAGCAAGTTCAACAAACAGCAACAACACAGGTTCAACATTCCACAGGCACTCATGGCCACACAAGACCCCAACAGTAAAACACGGACTCAACAACCCCCACGGGCACTCACGGCCTCCCAAGACACACCAACAGTAACTCACGGGCTCAACAACCCCACGACACTCAAGGCCACCCAAGACACACCAACAATACCTCACGGGCTCAACAACCCCACGGCACTAATGGTCACCAAGACACCAACAATAAAGTAACACGGGTTCAACAACCCAACGGCACTCACGGCCACCCTAGACACCAATAATAAAGTAACACGGGTTCAACAACCCAACGGGCACTCATGGCCACCCAAGACACAACAATAAAGTAACACGGGTTCAAGAAGCCAACGGGCACTCATGGCCACCCAAGACACCAACAATAAAGTAACACGGGTTCAACAACCCCAACGGCACTCACGGCCACCCAAGACACCAATAATAAAGTAACACGGGTTCAACAACCCAACGGGCACTCATGGCCACCCAAGACACAACAATAAAGTACAATCAACCTCCGGGCATAATAATGCCTCCAGCAGTTCTAATATCAACAGTTTCACAATCAACCTCCGGGCATGGTCATATGCCTCCAGTATTCCTAACATCGATAAGTTCACTTCTCGTACGACACTACTAAGTGTCACATGCTTTTCTAATATTCGATAAACCTACTTAACCCACGACACCCCGGTGTCACATGCAATTCTACTGTTAACTTTCCCTAGTCAGGGGCCGAGATTCGGCTACTTTTCCCTACCTCGTATGCTTTCTCCAAAGCGCACAAAAATAAGCTCTAGCGTGATCTCAGTCACTCGCCTAGCTTTCCTTTCCCTCGGTCTGCAGCACGATCTAAAAGAACACAGTTTTAAGGCACTTTTAAACTCGCAGGAATAAACTGGAATTTAATAAACTTAACGCCCAAAAGTAACCCCGACAATGTCGATCACTCCAAAACTTCCCAATTACTCGACATTGTCGATATTGGACCCGGAAAAGCCCGATTCGCCCAACATGGCGAATCTGCCCGGGTTTTGGAAACGCCCTTCCGGGGCTGCGAAAATTCCCGTTTTCGTTTCTACGGTCTTAGAATAATTCAATGGTTCCTAGACACTCGACGGAATCGAATTCCGACTTCCAAGTCATTTAATTAGCGTTTAAAGTTTCTAAATCCGTCAATTACCACTTTCACAATTTAATTCCAAATTTCGATTCGGTTGTGGATAAATGTCCGGGGAACGTTCTAAACCACCAGAACACGAAAACCCGATACCCGAGCATGTGGGCCCCACACGGCCACAATGGCAAAATTCCCTTTTTGCCCCAAAACGTTCCTAACGAACTCCAAACCTCAACCATTCATCTTTAAACCAATTATAACAAAACCCAACCATATTTGAATAGTTTAAACTCAAACCCTAAAATTCAAACGTACCAAAACAAAAATCGATTCGGTGTTTACCGTAGAGGAAGACGATGTGAGCTCGAATCTACTATCGTTGAGACGAACCCATGGCTCGATGCTCGTGAATAGTGACAAATCCCCAAGCTCCTTCTCTTTTCTCTCTTCTTCTCCTTCTCCTTCTCTCTCTAAAACTATCTCTCTTTTTATATTATTTTTCCTTTTTTGATAGATGTGGCCCAAACCTCATATGCAAGTCCATTTTGTTTTGTTTAAAACAACCCAACCAATCCTTAATTACCAAACTACCATCCACTCATCCTTTCCCTTCTAATTGCCGAGACCATCACTTCATTCCCTTTTCATTTTGTTTTGAAAATCAAATCAAATACTTAAGTACAACACTAACACTAAAAGTAGTCTTCTCTTGTCTTGTCTAATAAACCTAACACCACCACATTGGTGACATGTGGCAAGTGGGTCCCACACCTTTTTGGAAAATATCTCCTAGGTATTTTCCAATCAGATTCGCGAAATTCGGCTGTTTCGGGCCCCGAACGGGCACTTTTTCCAAGAAATTACGAAACTTCTCGGGCTACAAGGAAACGGCTCAACTAAGACCGCTGCGATGACGGCTAAGCTTTTTGGATCCAAAACGGTCCTCGAATGGACCAAAACGTCGCTCAGTTGACTTATCCAGCGAAAAGTCAACATTTCCCAAACTGATCAGAAAGTTGCCCTGAGTCCCCCGGAACTCACTTTGGTCGAGAGCGCGGTCAACTTACGTCCGGTATGATCCTCGGAGTCAATTTCAGGTTCAATCAAGTGTTTGCTGAAATTTTTTAAATTTTCCTGTTTTTCGCAGATTTGACTGGCGTTGACCGGGAGTGGTTATTACACCCTCGGTGTAGGTACCATACCGGAATACAACTCCTCTTGGAACATGCATCAAGAAGGTCTCGCGCATCACAATGACATAGTTCAACCACGGTATACCAACCGAGTCAACTTACCACAACACATCACATCGTTCTATCAGTCACCCCATTATATCACAACCATTGGTTCACGTCATACCAAGCATGGAACACTTGCCCAAAACATAACAACACGCTACACCGAGCATATCATAACATGATTCTCAATCTAACAACGGATGAACCACACCTCAAGCATCACAATCAACACACAACCTAAGGGCTCGACATGGCCCGCATGCATTTCTACAACACACCAATTCCCAAACTTACGGCTCGACATATCTCGTAAGCTATCCCTCATTTCACTCGTTTCTCACGTCCTAACATGCAATTCTAACAATTAAATGAAGTAATTACAACCTATATGCATACTAGTAACTTTCCGCAATTAAACCGGTATTCGCTAATTTCCCTACCTCGATCGCTTTCCGAACGCTTAGTCACTTCACGAGGTCCAAAAGTCTCCTCCTCCGCCAAGCTCGGGTCCAAGGTCTAGGATCACAATTAAATAATAGAATTAAGAGTAATTCACAACTGGTTTAAAGAAAAAAAGCATTCCCAATTAACCCCAAAAGAGCTCGGTTATAGATAACCGTCTCAATTACTCGAAATCCAAAAAAATGGGCCCAAAAGGCCTAACCCTTGTCTGTCACGGTTCGAGTCACGGAGCCTTGACGGACTCCGTGACGGTTCGGGTCGCGGAACTGTGATGCTCCCTGTCACAGGTGACGTCACGGAACCGTGATGTGTGCCGTCCCGGCCTCCGTTACGGAGTTGTGACGCGTTCCATCACGGTGCCCGTCACGGATCCGTGACGGGTCTGACACTGTTCCGCCTTCTTCTTCCTCCAGCTTCGGTTCTACGAAATTCTACCTCAAAAACACCATTGATGACCTCCCAAAACTCCAAAACAGACCCAATAACGTCTCTACTTCAATACCTAGGATGGGTCCTCATCATAACAAAAACAATCCAATGAAAATCCATCATCTAACACCCTTTTTCTCTGCATAAATCATCATCCAACACCCAAAACCTCGTAACCCAACCAAGTTCATCCTTTTTCCTCAAAACCCATGAACCAAAATCAACAAAAACGAAAAAGGATTAGATATTTACCTTGGGAATGGAAAATAGAAGAAGAAACTAGTGTTTTTGGGAAGATTTGGGTAGAAAATGAGTTCAAGACCAATCCTTTTCCTCCTTTCTTCCTCCTCAAGCTTCTATAGCTCTTCTCTTCCTTTCTCTCTCTCCAAATTCGGCCAAGAGGTGTAGATGTGCTGAATTTGTTGTTCCAAAACCCTTAAAACATACTTTGGTATTTACCCAATTGCCCCCTTTAACTAAAAGCCTCTCAAGTTCAAGTTTGGGGGTATGAGGGTCCTTTCTACCTTGTTTCTTCTCACCCAAGCCACTATTGACACTTGTCCATGTGGGGACCACCTCTCTTCTTAAGAGAGACCAACACATGATTAATTGATTCACGAAGACCCAAGGTTTGACCGAAATTGACCGATAGTTGACTTTTTCACAATTACATTCGTTTGATAGGAAACGGCCCAACTAAGCTAACCGGAATGACGGCTAAGCTTTTTGGGCCCCAGGAAGGTCCTGAATGACTCCCGGAGTGGGTTGACTTTGCTGGCAAAAAGTCAACATTCGCCGAAAATTGTCGTTTCGACCGGGATTGACCGGGGGCGGTTCTTACAATCTACCCCCCTTAAAAGAATTTCGTGCTCGAAATTTAAAACGAACGTACCTCAAGCTTCGAACAGGTTGTGGTACTTCGCACGAACCTCATCCTCGCGCATCCAGGTCCACTCTGCACCGTGGTGCTTCCACTGCACCCGTACTAGTGGGCTAGTTTTGCCACGCAAGACCTGCTCTCGCGTATCCAGAATCCTGATTGGCTGCTCCTCATACGAAACATCCTCAGCTACCTCGATGTCCGTCCACTCAATCACGTAAGAGGGGTCCGTAGTGTACTTCCACAGTTGGAAGATGTGGAAGACGTTATGGACATTCCCGAGCTGCGGTGGCAATGCAAGGCGGTAAGCAACGGCTCCAACTCTGCCCAAGACCTCAAAATGTCCGATAAACCGTGGTGCCAACTTGCCTCTGCCGCGGTTGAACCGCAATAGTCCCTTCTTCGGGCTCACCCTCAGAAACACATGATCACAAACTGTAAACTCAAGAGGTCGGCGCCGTCTATCAGTGTAGCTCTTCTGCTGACTCTGCGCGGTCCTCAACCGACCCCGAATCAGTGCGACCTTCTCGGTCGTCTCCCGGACAAGCTTCAGACCAAGTAGACTCTTGTCTCCCACCTCTGCTCAACACACGGGCGATCTGCACGACCTACCATACAACGCCTCAAACGGTGTCATCCCAATACTGGCCTGAAAGTTGTTGTTGTAGGCAAACTCAGCTAATGGTAAGTGGTCCTCCCATGACCCTCGGAAGTCCAACACACATGCTCGCAACATATCCTCTAGTATCTGAATCGTGCGCTCTGACTGACCGTCTGTCTGTGGGTGATACGATGTACTAATCAAGACCTCGGTCCCAGTGCTCTCTGCAAGCTCTCCCAAAACCTGGAGGTGAATCAAGGGTCTATGTCGGAAACAACCGACACCGGAACCCCGTGAAGACGAATAATCTCCCGAACGTACAGACGGCTTAGAGTGTCAACCGTATCAGTCATTCTCATGGCTAAGAAGTGTGCTGACTCGGTCTGTCGGTCGACCACTACCCACACTGCATCCTGCCCTCTCGGCGACCTCGGTAAGCCACTCACGAAGTCCATCGTGGCGTGCTCCCACTTCCACTGCGCAATCGACAATTGTTGTAATAAACCGGCGGGGCGCTGATGCTCAGCCTTCACCTGCTTACATGTGAGACATCTCGATACGAACTCTGCAACTGCTCTCCGCATCCCGCTCCACCAGAACTACCGTCTGATATCCCGATATATGTTGGTGCCACCCGGGTGCACAACAAGACGGGAGTGGTGAGACTTTCTCAACACAGCGTCTCTACAACCACGTGACACAAACAACCCTCCTCGGTATCGTAGACCCAGATCAGTACCCTGCTCCCAACCCTCACTGTCAACACCGCTGATAATCCTCTCCCGTATCTCTAACGCCTCGACATCCTCGGATTGTGCCTCCAGCACACGAGCAACTAGTGTGGGCTGCGCCACCAACGAACACATGGCCACGCCATCAGTGATCTTATCCAGCTCGACCCCAATTGTGCTCAACTCCTCCATCATATCCCACTCCCGGACTGATATCCCGGCTAAGCAGTGAATCAACTTCCTACTCAGGGCATCGGCGACGACGTTCGCCTTGCCCGGATGGTGAAGTAGCTTAAAGTCGTACTCCTCCAGTAGCTCTTTCCATCGCCTCTGGCGCATGTTAAAGTCGCGTTGGGAGAAGATGTACTTGAGACTCTTGTGATCCGAGAACACCCAGAATCGCTCTCCATACAAGTAGTGTCGCCAGCTCTTCAGCGCAAAGACAACTGCTGCCAACTCTAGATCATGGGTAGGGTAGTTACGCTCATGTATATTCAACTGTCTGGAGCCGTAAACAACTACCTTCCCGGACTGTATCAAAACACAGCCTAGTCCCTCCCCGGACGCATCACAATACACATCATAACCCACCCCGCGCTCCGGCACTATCAACACGGGTGCGGTAGTCAGACGAGCCTTCAGCTCGGGAAAGGAGTGCTCACAGTCATCAGTCCACACAAACTCGACTCCCTTGCATGTCAGGGCACTCATCAGCGCAGCCAGACGTTATAAGTCATGGACGAACCTTCGATAGTACCCTGCCAAGCCTAGGAAGCTGCGGTTCTTGAAGACACTCATGGGTCGTGCCCACTTCCAGACTGCGTCGATCTTCACCGGATCGAATAGTATACCCTCTCGGGACACAACATGCCCGAGGTACTTCACCTCGGCGAGCCAGAACTCGCACTTCTTCAGGTTGTCGTACAGTTGGTGAGTGTGCAACAATGTCAAAACTATCCTCAGATGCTCCTCGTGCACCTCCTCCGCGAATAAATAAAAATATCATCTACGAACACCACGACAAACTGGTCCAAGTAGGGTCGGAAGATACCGTTCATCAAATCCATGAACGCTGCAGGCGCGTTCGTTAGCCCGAACGACATCACCAGGAACTCGTAGTGCCCATACCGAGTCCGAAATGTGGTCTTTGCCATATCCTCCTCCCAAACCCTCAACTGATCATACCCGGATCGCATATCAATCTTCGAGAAGCACTTCGGTCCCCTCAGCTGATCGAACAGGTCATCGATCCACGGCATCGGATAACGGTTCTTCACCGTGACCCGGTTCAACTTCCGGTAATCGATGCACATCCTCAACGCTCCACCCTTCTTCGTCACGAAGAGGGTGGGTGCTCCCCACGGCGAAGCACTCGGTCGGATAAATCCCTTCTCCGGAAGCTCCTCTAGTTGACGCTTCAGCTCGACCAACTCGGTCAGTGCAAAACGGTACGGGGCCATGGATATCGGTGCCGTACCCGGTATCAAGTCGATCCTGAACTCAACCTCGCGCGCAGGCGGTATACCTGACAGCTCCTCCGGAAAGACCTCCGGGAACTCACACACCACTCGTGCCAGCTCTATATTCTGCACGGTCTCAGCCTCATCTCCCATAGTCAATATAGACATGAGAACTCTGCTCCTACTGCCCAAGACACAAGTGACGATCGTGTCGGCCGATACTACAGTCACCTGTCGTCAATAACAATCGATCGACGCCCGGTACCTCGTCATCCAGTCAATCCCCAAGATCACGTCAAATGTGATCATGTCCAGCACAAGCAAATCACCATAAAAAGGGAAATCAGCCACTTGAATCTCACATGCACGACATACGATACTCAAGACTACCTCTCCCGTAACAGGGGTGTCAAGACATAAAGGTCGACTCAACGACTCTACCCTCAACCCCAACATAACAGCGAAAGAAGAAGAGATGAAAGAATGTGATGCTCTAGTATCAAACAAGAAAGAGGCCCATGAATTGTAAAGCAAGCACCAACCCTGAGTAGCCTCATGGCCGGAGTGACGTCCCTCAGCTCGAGAGTCGGCGACTGCGTACACCCTGCCCTGTGGTGCCTGAAGTCCGCCTCTCGGGGGTGGTGGAAGTGCCACCAGCTGTGCATCTCGCTGCCTCGGCTCTGGCGTGCTCACTGCCTGTCGCAGAGCTCTTTGCGCCTGAGCCTGATGCTGCTGGAACTGCGAAGACTGCCCAATCTGTGACTGTTGTGGTCGTGCGGCCGTCATCTCTCCAAACTGATCGGGGCACCTAGCAGCGAAGTGTCCTGGCCGACCGCACTAGTGGCATAGCGGCTGCCCGACACTCTGCCTTCCCTCGGGTCTGCATGTTGGACGATCTGGTGGTCCACTACTCCTCGGGCAGTCTAGAATCAGGTGGCCCGGCTGCCCGCACTGAAAACACGCTGTCCTTGACGGGGCAGGTGCAACGGATGACACTGATCCGATCTGTCGTGTCCCCCCCAGCTGTGTTTTGGACTAGAAAGATCCCGAGATCCTCTATCTCCTGGGATCACGAGCCTCAGATGGCCTCAAGGAAACGCTCGGTTTTGGCCTGACCTCTAGAACTCAAGTTGTCTGACGGAAGCATCGCTCCACATCCAGTGCCTGATCCACCAGGTCAGAGTATACCTGGGTCCTCATAACGGCTATCCGATCCGTGATCGCAGGGCGAAGCCCTCCCTCAAACCGGCTGCTGTGGTGAGCCTCAATCTGTACCATCTCCTGAGCAAACCGAGACAAGGAGGTGAACCTCGCCTCGTACTCGGATATTGTCAATCCCTCCTGACGCAGTTCCAGGAACTGCTGGTGTCTGTCATCCAATACCGACTGTGGGAAGTACTGCTCTAGAAACTGTTGTCCGAACAACGAAAAGTCATCCCCCACTCGCGCCTGCTCGCGCTTCCACCAACGGTAGGCATCTCCCTCCAGCTAGAATGCCACGAAAGATACCCTCATGCCACCATCCAGTATTCCCAACGTGTCCAGGTTGCGAGTCAACCGCTCCAGCCATCTCTCGGCTGCCTCAGGCTCTAGTTCCTCGGAAAAGACAAGTGTGCCCAACCTACGGAAGTCTCGCAGCGCTTGAGCGGTGTGGCTATCGACCTGACTAGGTCTCTCGATGGCGGCTGCAGTGGCAGCAGGCACGGTCTCCTGTATCGGGGTTGTGGCCTCTCTCCGGGCGAATGCTGCTGCCAAACCTTAAACTGTGCGGGTCAGCTCCTCTAAAGCTGCCGCCTGAGTAGGCTAAGTGACAGGCGGAACTCTGGGTGGGAGTATCGATGGTCCAGTCTCAACTCTCTCCTGCCCCTCGGTGGATGTACCCTGGGCACTCGTAGCCCCTGCAGACTCAATGGCAAGTGGTTGTCCTCGGCCCCCAGCGGGCCAGCTCCTGGTGCCTCGTGGAACGTAAGAAGGCGTCATGTTGTATATCCGCTGCACAGATAACGCACATGTTCAAATTCTTAACTTCTTATAAAACGACGCGCTTAAATAGCTAACGTTCACACACGGTTCAAACAGTCGCACTCGTACTAGTAATATATTTAGTATAATCACACAATTTCACACAATCAGAGAAGCCCGCACACTAGTGCGTCACACGAGTCAAACATTCAATCAACGAGTTTATACACAAGTCACACAATCCAAAATGCATCCATCACACAACAATTACACATTAGACAAACATCAACTTAGATTCAAGTTCTTAGCATGTCCTCTTTCTACTATAACATTCATGTCGATATCGTGTCGTTACAACCCAATTCAGGCGTCCCTGAACTACGTTGTAACCACTTGACATTTCCCCATCACGTCCGACTATAGTGGCCCCTATAGCCAAATCGTGATGGTACATACACTTCAGTTTCTGCAGAAAATTGGGCATGACCCGTTCGTAAATTACACTAACCTTCCGCTTATGCGGAACATCAAAAACACAACCTGCACAATTCACTTAAGACAATCAAAGTACACAGCAGGACCTCGCAGCTACACGCCTCGGGTCTCGGTAATTTCACTCTTACCACCCGGCCAAGTCCACACTCGGAAAGTAGTTAACTCAAACAATGACACCAACCACAATGGTTCACCAAAAGTACACGGTAGGTATCTTGACCGGACATTTCACTAACCCGAGACTCTCCTCGCCTCGATTCTAAGCGTAGGACATCTTCGACTTGCGTAACCGACACACGGAAACCTAACGACCCAACTCTACCCACCTAATTGACGCACGGTTCGAAGTTTTTGAAAAACCAGGCTCTAATACCAAATTGTCACGCCCCAAATCCGGTTTTGACCGGATTCGAGACGTGAACTAAAATAATAAATAAATAAAACAATTTAAAAGGGAACTAAATCTGAAATAATAATCCGAAAGTAATACTCCGATAAAACGAGTCAACAGCTCGGTAAAACCAGTAATAACAATGAGTTTAGTAGACAATAAAACTGTACGTCTCTAGACCACACTAGACAAGACCCTCGCTAGCTACAAAGCTCTGATAATCCCGCTAGCATAAATCCCGCTCAAGACCTGTAGAACAATAAAGTAAAGGGGTGAGCTTTCGCTCAGTAGGAAAAGTAGTTAAGGTGATAAGTATCCGCTCACCACCACGAGTAACCGTCCAATTAGGGCATACTAGTACGACACACAATTAACCACAACACGGAAACTCATAACCACAATCCTCAGTCACAAGACTATAACCACACTCACAACACACTTACACGACCACTATCACACTGTAATCACATCACTTATTCAATCATCAACCATACAACATACAATAAAATAAACACATGTCCCGCACCGCAGTCCCCGAACTCCGCTGGTTGTACACAACCCTACTCTATCATATCGTACCGCAACACTCAGCATCGGCCTAGATATCTTCCCAGAACCACATCGGGGCACAATCACGATACATCATACTGGACCACACAGCACCGGCCTAGATGTCTTCCCGGGAATCCGTCGGGGCACAATCACGACACATCACACTGAATCACAAACCGTCGGCCTAAATACTCTACACCGGCATAACCCCTCGATGTAGATATCGTACCGGAACCACACTCTGGGGGACCGTGCATATGTGGAACCACATCGTCGGCCTAGGTACTACCCTACACCGGCATACCCCCTCGGTGTACGTACCATACTGGAATACAACTCCTCTTGGAACATGCATCAAGAAGGTCTCGCGCATCACAATGTCATCTTCAGAATCCTCTCTAAGGTACTAGCCAACCGCTTGCAACCCCTCTTTCATACATTTATCTCGGATACTCAAGGGGATTTTATCCTGGGCAGGTGTATCTAGGATAATCCTTATAGCCTTTGAGGTCATCCATTTCCTTCGACAGAAGCACCAGGGGGCGATAGGATTTATGACGCTCAAACTCGATATGAGTAAGGCATATGATCGGGTTGAATGGGACTACCTCCTTCAGATTATGGGTCGGTTGGGCTTCTCGGCAGGCTGGATTGAGTTGGTGGCATGTTGTATAAAATCCGTACACTATACGGTTTTGTTTGGGGGCCAGGAGACGCCTCAGCTTACACCGACTTGGGGATTACGCCAGGGTGACCCGTTGTCTCCCTATCTCTTCTTACTTTGTATGGAGGGTTTATCTTCCTGCTACGCTAAGCCTAAAGTGAGGGGCATCTGAGGGGAGTTTGTATCGTGAGGGGGGACCTGGAAATCTCACATATGTTCTTCGCAGACGATTGTTATATCTTCTACCGGGCCACACCTAAAGATGCTCAGACGATTACGGGTATCCTTGACTTGTTTGATATCCTCTCGGGCCAATATCTGAACTTGGATAAGTCATCAGTCCTGTTCAGCAAAAATACACATGCGATCATGAAACAACAATGTTGTCAGATCACCTCGGCAGCGTCTATGTTGTTAGTTTTATGCCCTATGCCAATCTTTTCTTGCATGGCATTATCTTTTATTAATACATTGGCACTTTCATTATCATTTTGTTAAATGTTAATTGTGTGAATAATCGACTCTTTCTAAGATCATCAAGTACGTGACTTGATAGTAAAACTCTTAGAAGAAAAAGAGAGTATTATTCCAATGATCACTAGTCTTATGATATATTAAGACTAGTATGATGTTGACTGATGATCAAGTTTTACTGATCATTCATATTAGATGTGAAGTCAAATCATAGATGCAATTTAGGTAAATGGTATTGGATGACCCACTGTGAGAATACTACATATGAACCGTCATGAGTATTTCTCAGTACCGTAATATGACTTAAGTCCTTTGACCTTATAGTCGTCATGGATTTCTACATAGGTGGTTATGTGTCTTGACGCAGTTCAACGTTGTCTTTGACCGGACAACAATAAAGATTGTTGTTGTATACATAATTGTCTGTGTGAGGAATGTGAGCAACTGATAAGGGTTTTGTCACTCATGTAAATACCAGAGATATCATTTGGGCCCCTTGATAAGTGAGACTGCAAAAATGCATGGCCATGCGAATCGATAATGAGTTATCACTTGTAGTCTACTTAAGATCAAGAAACTAACGATCGAATAAAATAAGGATGACGATCCTATGCCTTATATTCGATCGAGATATCGATGACAAAGGGATTAAGATATTAACGATAAAAGGTTAAATCGGATTGACGATCTTATACAACTTTGAGAAGTCATAATGCCTTGCTAGAGGCCAACTATGACATGTGGACGATACGGGGATTTCGGGCTCACTGCCAACGTTGTATGAGCCTACAGGGTCACACACATCAACAACCCCAAAATCGAGTTGAACTATAGAATATAATTATATTATATTTGATATAATATAATTTCATTCATTTCTCGTTTTCTAATTACTAATATAATTAGATTATATTAGGAAGACAAATGAAATAAATTTATATACATAAGTATTTATTTTAGATTAAACTTTGGAATAAAACCTATATACATTATGTTTATTTTATTTTGTTTTATACTTCAATTAATAATTATTTGAATTTTAGAAATTCAAATAAGCTATTTTTGAATTCCACTCATCCTAAAATATCTCCATGTATCTGATTTCGTAACCCACTTTTGATTTACGAAATCAGATATAGGGGTTACGTTTCTGATAGTGGGTGTGTGAAAAAACGAGAGAGAAAAACCAGAGAAAGAAAAAGAAGAAACTGAGAGAAAAGTTCTGATTTTTGGTGCTAGCACACGAGAGATTTTTGGGAAGAGATTGTTGGTGTGGATACCTGAAGAGGACGGATTCTTTTGAACACGTCTCGACTTTGTCAAACCATCAGAGTGCACTTGGTCCCTGTCTCGAACCAGGCTCGAAACTACAAGAGGTAATCTCTATTTAATTTTCGTTTTTTGGTTTATTCTGAATTACATGGATCGTGAGGGGTTTCTAGGGATTTTATAATTTCCACTGCGTTTTTGGCACCCTAGAAACCTTCATATGTACCTCGGGGTCCCGAATATGATCAGTCAGAATAGGAATGCAACAATGACATATTTGGGAGACCGGATCGTTAAGCGTATTAGATCTTGGGATGGGAAGGTCCTCTCACCAGCAGGACAGTAAGTGATGATCCGGTCAGTTCTTACATCTTTCCCGGTATACGTTATGTCTGTCTTTATGATACCTTCTAAGATTATCTCTCTGATCCATGTGACCTTGGCCCTATTCTGGTAGTGGGTGGGGTGGGGGGGGGGGGCAGTCTGGCCGACTGATTATCTGGAAAGATTGGGACAAGTTATGTATGCCGAAGGAAGTTGGAGGTATGACATTTCGTCACCTGAGCGATGTCAATAAGGCTTTTTTGGGTAAGCAAGCATGGAGTCTAGTCCATCAACCTCAATCTCTGATGGCTCGGGTGCTTAAGGCACGTTAATTCCCAAAGTTTAGCTTTCTTGAAGCTGGAGTCGTAGCAAATCAGAGCTTTACATGGGCTAGTATTATGTCCGCTCAGGAATTACTTTGGGGTGGTCTTCGGATAGCGATAGGGGATGGTCGGGATACCTTCACTACGGGCACCTCATGGCTTTTGTGGCCTAACCCGGAGATAACGTCGTCTAACCAGGCGCTGGTTGGGGCTCGTGTCACGCCCCAAATCCAGTTTTGGCCAGATTCGAGACGTGACCTGAAACAAAGAGGTAAAAGTAGCACAATTGAAATGAATTCTTTTAAAGCTGAAACGAGTCCAAAGTATTCCTCAATAATTCAATCTAAACTTCAAATATAGTGTCAAAACTTGATAAGTAACAAAAGGTAAATAAAGTTCAACAATGCGGACCAACACAACTCTAATACAACTCTCGAGACATCCGGAAGCTCCCGAGCCTCGAATTCCCTAGATCCCAAGTACACCTGTACACACAATAAATAAATGAGAGGGATGAGCTTACGCTCAGTAGGGAAATCGTAAATGACTTTAATCTCCAAGTTTAATGTTAAAACTGCTTTGATTCGATGTCACAAAAGTAGTTAAAAATCCTTAGACGAAAGGTATAATAAACGAATAGGAAGCAACGATGACAATAACGCATTCTAGAGGGTAACGATAAGCTCTCAGAGAATAAGCAGAGAACATTGTCCTAACATAGAAAATCGACACAACGGGAACGAGTAAATTCTATAAATCAATGAAGTGTTATAGAAGCCGGATAATGAAATAGTATCGCTTTTTCCAAGATAGCCGTAATTTAAAAGAAGTTCATAATAAATACTTTAACGGATCAATCAGAGTAAAAATGGGAGTAATCGATATCTTTCCAACCACTTGCTTTCTCAAGCCTCCGATCCATGGATAGATTCTGGGATCACCTCGGTTCCCATATTCCGATTCACCAGAGTATCCATATCATATCAGATTTTCCCTCGGTCCAGAGGACGCACATGCGTTGGGGCACCAGAAACAATCCCAAATGGGCGCTTATCATCGGAATTCCCAGAAATACCTCCAAAGGACCATATATCATAGGGAACCAAGGTAGTGCTCTATGGGGACGCACATCCTTGGGTGGAACCTTAGTAACCATCTCTCAAGAAGTAGTCAATAAATATCCCGCATGATCTGCTCCTAATCGATCTATATCCCGCAGGATCTACCAATAATCAATAAATATCCCGCAGGATCTGCCAATAGTCAATAAATATCCCGTAGGATCTGCTCATAATCAATCTATGTATCCCGCAGGATCTGCCAATAATTAACTCTCGTAATATCCAATAACCAATGCCCTCAGGCTTCAATACTCAGTCCATATCTCACTGTATCTGTCCAACTCCAACCACCACAACGGCACCGGATTACCCCCCGGTGTAGTACCGAACCAAGCAAACAAACAGATAAACCAATAAACGAGCATACATTCAAGAATAAGAATAAAGGGACAAGCATAAATGGGTCACCAATCAACACTCAACAGATCACACTTTCGTCATAATCAAGACATCCAATACACTCCATACTTACCGTATGCTTACCTGTCACGAACCAGCGGTACATCGATCACCTGATTGTACCCCATGGCACAACCAGTCATACTCGATCATCCATTCAATCAACAATTATATCAACATAACCACTCAATCAACCAAGTATGCATTCAACCAATCAATCATCAGTGAACTAACAAATAGTCATTCAATAAAAGACGTTAATCTAGTTTCATTAGACTCTTAAGTTAACCTAATAACTAGCAACCAAGCATGTGAACCTAGCACACAACTAATCCGAGAGCTCTTCACAGCCTCTCTACCAGTCAATCAATTTCCCAAGTATTGAAAGCACACTTCACTAATTGTCATTGTCCTAAGCATGCATAATGGACTCATCCATTTATTAGTAATTGAAATACAATTATTCTAGTTATTCGCATCCTATAGGCAATTCTAGGACCTTTCCGATTTTATTATCCTAATCATGCATACTAAGCGTTAATTAATAAATTAATACTTTCCTACCTTGTGGTCTTCCTCTAATAAAACTCTGATGAAAAGCTCGAGGGATCATAACTCCGTTCTTCACACAGGTTCCGGCGTGATCTTCGTTCTTCTAGCTCGGGTCCAAGCCCTTGATCTCGGGCGAAGTCCCGTCTAGAATTGACAAATAAAACGTCTGAATCAAAACCAAAAAAAGTCTGAAGGTCCACTGATTTAGCCAAAGAGTCCTTTAAGATCTCACCTTTAATTAATTAAATCCATTTTAATTAAATCCATTTTAATTAAATCTGATTTTTAAAACATTTTTTTAATTGAAAACCGGGTTGACCCAGATCCGAACCGGATCCAAACCCGACCCGGGTCCAGATCCGGTCTGGGTCCCGATCCAAGTCCAAGTCTGAGCCTGGCCAGCGTCCACACTGGTCCAAAGCCCGTCCTCCGTTGCTGTCTGGCCCGAGGCCCAACGCTGAGCTAGAGGCCCAGTTTCTCGTCCTGTGTCCATGGTCAGGCCCAAGGCCCGAGCTTCTGGTCTGGCCGTGACGGCGTCGAGGCCGGTAGGTTTCCGGCGAGGCGAGGTCGACGGCGGGAACCTTCGGAGTTGTTTCTCGTCACCGGCGACCGTGTCAGGAAGGCAGAGTGAAGGGGAGACTCGTGTGGACCCTGGACGAGCTTTTGCGTCCAGATCTAACCACCAGAGACGCTCGCCGGAGTCAGGAGGTCAGATCTGAAGCTTGGGAACTCCGGCTGCGTTCTCCAGTCAAGCCTAGCTCAAAGGCCGCTCAAAAACCCGCGATTTTCTGGCGAGACGCGAAGGGGACTACGGATCTGACGAGGAACGAGCTCGCCGTCGCTGGTAACGCCTGAATCCGGCGCGGTGGAGCTCGATTTGACGATGGAGTGTTAGTCTTAGTGCCCGTAGTTCAATCCTAAATGTCCAAATGTATATATCATCGTTAGCAATAAAATTAAAGCGGCTTTATATTACTTATGTGTTGGAGTAATATATCGATGTGTGCTCTGATCTATGCCCACCATGCGAATAGAACCATAGATCGAGATAGATCACACTCGATGGGTCCCTAGTCAACAAAGCTTCACTAGAAGCGACTAGTATGAAAGATGGCTCTTTATGGCTTACGTTCTGTTAGTCATTGGAATGGGATTCCGGAGTCTGATCATAGATATCATGTGGGACATGATATTGGACGACCCGCCCTGAATATGTGCCATAGATTAAGTCATGAACATATTCAGTGTTGTAGCTTGTCATGTATCCTTAGACCAAGGAGTCTTTGTGATCGCTATGTAGTCAACAACCTAGTTTGACCTGAGCCTAACGTTGTCCGTAACAGGGCTTCCATAACGGCCAGGATTGGCTTGGGGACGGGCTACATGAGTGACACGAAAGACGGCTAAGGGATTTATCCCTCATACTAAGGTATGGGAAAGATATCGGTTCTCGGCCGCTTGATCGAGAGTGACTGGAAGAATAGCATGGCCATGCACATGATACTGGGTATCATATCTTCAGTCATCTCACATATCAAGGAACGGTGATTGAGAATAATAAGGATGACGGCTCTATGCCTTATCTCAATCAGGATATCGGAGATAAAAGGATAATGACAGGGACGACGGAAATGTTAGAATTGACAGGGTCGATTCGTTATGTAGTGTCAGGCAATACTAAAGTCTCGTTAGTTGCCACTTAAATAGGATCAAGTAAAATGGGATTTTACGTTGATCTATTGACATGCATAAACCTAAGGGTCACACCGGAGGATGAAACTCATTGACACATTTATGGAGAATGGCCAAAATGGAGTTGTCTCGGGACATGACCAAAACTGGGTTTTGGGTCATGTGCCCGTAAGTGAATAGGACTTTACGGATCGAGACAAGGCTTGGAGTCTTGGGATTGATCGCGTCGGATAATGTTGGACATTTCCGGTATGGAAGGTTTGGAGGCGATGAGCGAATCACGGGACCTCGTTGGAAATGGCCACGGGCCATGTTCCAAGAGGCCCATGAAAGGCCCATGCAACCAAGGCCCATGGAACTAATTAATCAAGTCTTGATTAATTAGTACTAAGTAAGCAAGACAAAGATTAAGGTGTTGGTGATTCACCACCTAACCCAATCTTGTCTAGCCATACTTAGTCCTATTTACACCTTACTTGACACCATACTTGTCCCATGCCTTTAGTTGGACAAGTATGGGTTTTGTTATGTTTAAGTCATCTTTTTTCAACATAACAAACACAAGACAAGAATAGGAAACACATTTTCTCTCCCTCTTCCATGGCCATTTCGGGTTTGGCTAGTTTCCTCCTCCATTTTTTGTGTTCTTGAGTCCTCAAAGAGAAGAACTACGTGGCTTTGATTCCCATGTGGATACGTAGGCGTCTTGGAGACTCAAGCCAATCATTCGTTAACCGGTGTTCTTGTTTTGGTAAGAACTAGTGCTGAATTTTTCTCTTGTGAATCCATTCTTTGTTAGTTGTTTCATGGTTTTAATCGTCTCTTGGTTTTCATTGATTTTCCGCTGCGAGTTGGTTCATCTCCAACCCTACCTCGAGACCCAACAGTGGTATCAGAGCCGTGCTACCTTCGGGATTCACAAGACGGTGTTCAAAGTTTCGGTTTTGCTTGAAAGTTTCGTTTTTGGCATGTTGTTTTGCTAAATTGTTTGATAACATGTTTTAAATTATTGTTTATGGATTTAATGCATGTAAAATGAATTTTTGAAAATTATTTCAAATCTGGAAATTTTGAAAAAAATTTGATTTTTCGGGTCTCGGGAGCGGGACTCTCGGGGAGCCGAAACCGGGACCGAACGGGGCTCCGTTGGACGGAGCTAGGCCAAGCATGACCATTGGATGGTTGATATGCCAAGGCTAAACCGTTTTGTTAGTTATGACGAGTTTGGAACCGTCATGACGAACTCGAAGATCAAATGTTCAAAAGTTTCATTTTTGAACGGTTTCGATAAACCGAGCATCAAAAAATTTCGAAACTTGGCTATTAATTAAAACCGGAAAATCACATGATGTTTGATAACATGCTTGTTTGATAACACGATGTGTGATGTGATGTTGGCATGGTGTACATAATAGCCCCGAGCTCGATTTAATTATTTATCGCTTTTCACGGCCTACGAGCCGTTAGTGTTAGCGTGTAATTATTCTTTCAAGGTGTGGTCGTCGAACCACTTGTTTGTAATATTTATTTATTCCCGACCTGCGAGTCGTGTATTAAATTGTAATATTTTACTCAAGATGAAGAAAGGGCGAAAAGGTCATTTGGTGGCTTTTCGGGTGTTGGCATCGGCTTGGAGTCGGTGGAGCTCAAGAAGCTAGTGGGAGTTAGTTTAGGGGGCTATTATGTGCATATTTATTGCTTTATGCTTGGTTTAGTTTATGCATGATTAATTCTATGTGTTTTAGAATTGCATGCTTAACTTTATTTACCGAGCATATCACCTCACATGCAAAGATAAAATTGGAATTTTAATCCTTGTGTGTGAACCCTTAGAACCGTCATTGCATTGGATGTAGTTGACAGGTTCAAAGGAAGAATTACATTGGATGTAATTTGAGGCATCATTGCATTTGGAATGTAGTTGATGTGCTCATCGCATCTAGGATGTGCCAAAGTTTTGAACACAACTGGACAAGTAAAAGCGGGTCATGTCCGATACCTCCCAATCATCAACACCTTACTACCTCCCCGTCCTATGGGTGTCGTGTGCATTAGCGGAGCATCCATGGGAAAGCGGGGTAGTAGGTTTGGACGACATATGTGGGTGTCGTGCGCATTAGCGGAGCACCTACATAGTGACGAGCCATAGTTGAAAATTGGTGGACCCGACTACGATTCTCAGCCTGAGGTTGAGCTAGGGTAACAGATAGGGTAAGTCGTGTACATAAGTATATACCCTAGCCAGGAGTCACATTGGATGTGATTGGATGGAGTCCTACCTACATAGCTCGATTAAGTGGTGAGCATTAGTTCAGCTTAATCGAGTGAATCAAGGATCTTGGTTTCAGATTCTAAAGGTTTAGAATTGATTGTTGGTGTTT
Organism: Erodium maritimum; assembly: GCA_963921825.1. Taxonomy (NCBI): domain Eukaryota; kingdom Viridiplantae; phylum Streptophyta; class Magnoliopsida; order Geraniales; family Geraniaceae; genus Erodium; species Erodium maritimum. The sequence goes on along the minus strand of OY997595.1, from coordinate 49,902,216 downwards.
AAGCTTGATCTTCATAAAATTTATTCAGTTTACTGATTGAATTTTATCTGTTGTAGATCAAATGGCAAATTCAGCGAACATTAATAGTTTGTCATTAAAAACCATTCTTGACAGGGTCAAGCTAAATGGGACAAACTATTTGGACTGGTACAGAATTTTGAGGATAGTCCTAAAGTCTGAACGCAAAGAATATGTCCTTGACAAGGCTGTCTCTAAGACCATATCAAAGTTACATGAAGTGTCATTAACTGCTGAGAAGAATATCTCAGGGATCTGGGATCCAAGGATATTCTGATGGTCAACAAGGGAATTGGAAGTGGCAAGGGCTGGGCCCATGTGCACTTGGCAGGAAAGATGAGACACCTGAGAATGTCTGCTTCTACTGCCAACAGCCTGGTCATTGGAACCGGGATTACAGGAAGTTCACGGCTGATCTGAAGAAGGGCAGTGGGACTGCGCCTTCATCAAATAGCCTGGATGATCTGAAGAAGGGCAGTAGGACTGCGCCTTCATCAGGAAACCTGGATGATCTAAGGAAGGGCGGTGGGACCGTGCCTTCATTCGGTATTAACTCTATAGAGCTACATCTCTCTACTTCCAAAGGTTCATGGGTATTAGATACCATGACTGAATCTCACACATGCACTAATATATGGTGGCTGAAAGTAGGAGAGATTTGGAAAGCACGAAATGGACCTCAGAGTTGTGGCAACTACTGTAGGATCCATGAGTCTTTCTTTGCCAAGAGGCCTTGTCTTAGTATTGTATCATGTATATTGCATACCTACTCTTAGTAGGAATATTATATCTGTATCCGTGTTTGACAAGGAAAGATATAATGTTAATATTGGAAATGGAGTTTTCAATGTTCTATGCAATGATATGTTTTATACCAGTACTGACATGGTTGGAGGATTGTACATATTAGATATGGGTAACAATGCCTCAAGTTCTATATATTCCGTTAATACCAAGAGGTCTAAATCCAACGATTTAAACCTAACTCTGTTATGGTACTGTCATTTGGGTCGCATAAACAAGAAGCGCCTATCAGCACTTCAGAAGTGCGGGCTTTCAGGTTCATTCGAATTCCATTCGATCGATAGGTGCAAGGTTTGTTTGATGGGCAAAATGACTAAAGTGCCCTTTATCGATCGCGATGAAAGGGCGGGTGAATTATTGGGGCTGATACACTCGAATGTGTGTAGACCAATAAGTTCACTTGCCAGGAGGGGTTTTAGCTACTTTATCACATTTACTGATGATTACAGTAAATATGGTTATGTCTATTCGGTGAGACATAAGTCTGAAGCTTTTGATAAATTCAAAGAGTTTAAGACTATAGTAGAAAACCAGCTCGACAAAGGTATTAAGGCACTTCGATTGGATCGAGGTGGAAAATACTTGACCACAGAGTTATTAGATCATCTAAAAGAGAATGGGATCCTTTTGAAATGGACTCCTCCTAGGTCACTGTAGTTGAAAGGTGTAGCCAAACGGAGAAATCGGACATTGTTAGACAATGGTCTGTTCCATGATTAGTTGGACTGATCTCCCAATCTCTTTTAGGGGTTTTGCTCTAGAGACGACCGCATTCATAGTGAATCGGGCTTCGACGAATGGTGTGGAAGGGACACCATTTTAAAAATGGTACGGGATGATGCATGCTTTGTCCTTCCTAAAGATTTTTGGTTGCGGGCTTATGTGAAACATTTGGTTTCGACTAAGCTCGAACCAAGATCTGAGATATGCACCTTCGTGTGGTATCCCAAAGCAACAAGGGGATACTATTTCTACAATCCCAGTGAGAACATGGTGTTCGTCGCTTGGGGTGGGGTCTTTATGGAAAAGAAGTTTTGTTTCCAAAGACGTCATTGGGAGGACTGTGCATCTCGAAGAAATTCAGGATGGTACAGATCTGTCTAAACCAATTGACAACCCAGTAGAAAGGAGCCAGAGATTGTCGTAGAGTAAGAACCAATTCCTGTTACAATTCCGGAAGGTCCAAGGCGATTTGAAAGGGTCAATCTTCCACCTCCAAGATATGGTATCCGGAGGTGAAAATGAAGTCATGGTGGATCACGATGATCCAGCCACCTTTCAGGAAGTCGTGGATGGGCCCAACTCCGAGTTATGGCTGGGAGCCATGAGGGAGGAAATGCAATCCATGTCGGACAACCGAGTCTGGGAACCGGTTGATCCCATCAATGGTGTGAGGACCATCGGATGCAAATGGATCTTCAAGGTGAAGATGGACATGGACGGAAACCCTCTGACCTACAAAGCTCAACTGGTGGCGAAAGGTTATAGGCATGGATTGACTATGAGGAAACCTTCTCCTTAGTGGCTATGGTCAAAATCGATCCAAATTCTTCTTGACATAACTGCGCATTATAATTACGAGATATGGCAAGTGGATGTCAAAACCGCTTTCCTAAATGGAAATTTGGCTGAGTACGTTTGTATGTCTCGGCCCAAAGGTTTTGACGATCCGAAGAATAAAGGAAAGATTTATAAGTTGTTGAAATCCATTTATGGATTGAAACGAACTTCTCGGAGTTGGATCCTTCGTTTTGATGAAGCTGTAATTGGATTTGGCTTAATCAAGAACGAGGATGAATCTTGCGTTTATAAGAAGGCTAGTGGGAGCAAGATTACCTTTCTGGTTCTCATTGAAAACGACATCCCAAACCTTGCACGAGACTAAAGCTTGGTTGAGGAAGTGTTTTTCAATAAAGGACTTAGGCGATGCTTCTTATATCTTAAGGATTAAGATATGTAGAGATCGCACCAAGAGGGTCTTGGATTTAAGTCAGGGAACCTATGTGAACAAGGCATTGAGTAGGTTCTTAATGCTCGATTCAAAGAAAGGACTCTTACCCACTAGTCATGGCATTCATCTCAGCAAGACTCAGTGTCCTAAGACACATGATGAGCTGAAAAGGATGATGAGAATCCTATGCGCCTGGGGGCAGGATCGATCATATATGCCATGACATGTATGAGACCAGACGTCTCGTAAGCCTTATGTTGTACCAGTAGACATCATTCTAACCCGGGGGAAAGATGATGTTGAACTAGTCGTCGAAGGATAAGTAGACGCTAGTTTTCCAAGACAAATCCAGATGACTTTAGAAGTCAATCAGGATATGTGTTTACGCTGAATGGAAGAGCTTTAGCTGGGAGAGCGTAAAGCAAGATATCATTGCCGAATCTACGACAGAGGCCAAGTACATGGATGTTGCAGAGGCAGCTAAGGAGGCTATGTGGATTTGGAAATTCATGGCAGGGCTGGGTGTAATTAAAAACCCATCCATCCCGGTGAATCCATCTTGCGACAACACAAGGGCCATTGCGCAAGCTAAAAGCCTAGATCGTATAACAAATCCAAACATGTACTGCGGCGTATCCACCTCATCAGATAAATACTGAACTGAGGTGAAGTGAAGATAACCGATATTGCAACAGATGATAACATAGCCAACCCTTTGACTAAGGCAGTGTCACTGCCTGAACATGTTAGACATGTAAAGTCGATGGGGACATATTGGAGTTTAGATTGGAACTAGGGCAAGTGGGAGATTGTTAGTCTTAGTGCCCGTAGTTCAATCCTAAATGTCCAAATGTATATATCATCGTTAGCAATAAAATTAAAGCGGCTTTATATTACTTATGTGTTGGAGTAATATATCGATGTGTGCTCTGATCTATGCCCACCATGCGAATAGAACCATAGATCGAGATAGATCACACTCGATGGGTCCCTAGTCAACAAAGCTTCACTAGAAGCGACTAGTATGAAAGATGGCTCTTTATGGCTTACGTTCTGTTAGTCATTGGAATGGGATTCCGGAGTCTGATCATAGATATCATGTGGGACATGATATTGGACGACCCGCCCTGAATATGTGCCATAGATTAAGTCATGAACATATTCAGTGTTGTAGCTTGTCATGTATCCTTAGACCAAGGAGTCTTTGTGATCGCTATGTAGTCAACAACCTAGTTTGACCTGAGCCTAACGTTGTCCGTAACAGGGCTTCCATAACGGCCAGGATTGGCTTGGGGACGGGCTACATGAGTGACACGAAAGACGGCTAAGGGATTTATCCCTCATACTAAGGTATGGGAAAGATATCGGTTCTCGGCCGCTTGATCGAGAGTGACTGGAAGAATAGCATGGCCATGCACATGATACTGGGTATCATATCTTCAGTCATCTCACATATCAAGGAACGGTGATTGAGAATAATAAGGATGACGGCTCTATGCCTTATCTCAATCAGGATATCGGAGATAAAAGGATAATGACAGGGACGACGGAAATGTTAGAATTGACAGGGTCGATTCGTTATGTAGTGTCAGGCAATACTAAAGTCTCGTTAGTTGCCACTTAAATAGGATCAAGTAAAATGGGATTTTACGTTGATCTATTGACATGCATAAACCTAAGGGTCACACCGGAGGATGAAACTCATTGACACATTTATGGAGAATGGCCAAAATGGAGTTGTCTCGGGACATGACCAAAACTGGGTTTTGGGTCATGTGCCCGTAAGTGAATAGGACTTTACGGATCGAGACAAGGCTTGGAGTCTTGGGATTGATCGCGTCGGATAATGTTGGACATTTCCGGTATGGAAGGTTTGGAGGCGATGAGCGAATCACGGGACCTCGTTGGAAATGGCCACGGGCCATGTTCCAAGAGGCCCATGAAAGGCCCATGCAACCAAGGCCCATGGAACTAATTAATCAAGTCTTGATTAATTAGTACTAAGTAAGCAAGACAAAGATTAAGGTGTTGGTGATTCACCACCTAACCCAATCTTGTCTAGCCATACTTAGTCCTATTTACACCTTACTTGACACCATACTTGTCCCATGCCTTTAGTTGGACAAGTATGGGTTTTGTTATGTTTAAGTCATCTTTTTTCAACATAACAAACACAAGACAAGAATAGGAAACACATTTTCTCTCCCTCTTCCATGGCCATTTCGGGTTTGGCTAGTTTCCTCCTCCATTTTTTGTGTTCTTGAGTCCTCAAAGAGAAGAACTACGTGGCTTTGATTCCCATGTGGATACGTAGGCGTCTTGGAGACTCAAGCCAATCATTCGTTAACCGGTGTTCTTGTTTTGGTAAGAACTAGTGCTGAATTTTTCTCTTGTGAATCCATTCTTTGTTAGTTGTTTCATGGTTTTAATCGTCTCTTGGTTTTCATTGATTTTCCGCTGCGAGTTGGTTCATCTCCAACCCTACCTCGAGACCCAACATGGAGGCTAGGGCTCGTCTGGGTTCAAAGATAAGCAGAGAGAGGAGGCGAGATTTTCAGGTGAGGGGGTTGATTCTGGGGTGAGACGGAGTGGAAGGAGAGAAGGAAGGAGATGAGGAGGAAGGAAGCGGCCGGAGGAGTGGTCGGCGGTGCATTCGGTTCTGTCGCACACGAGAGAGAAAGGGAGAGAGTGAGGCTGGAGACGATGAACAGTAACCCTACCTCAGGGTTCGGTTCACGCTATAAAGCAGCCAGGGCTGGGCCTCTAGCGTCACTGGGTAGGGCCGCGCTTCTGGGCCTGACTCACTCAACAAATTGGGCCCGAACTGGCCCAATTCCCAGCTCAAACCAGATCAGCTCTTTTTTTTTAAAACTTCTCTTCAAAATTCACTCATTACAAAAATCAACCCCGACGTCTCCTATTCCAAATAAAATCCTTTTTTTTTGTAAGAGCGGGGTTTCACAGTCTACCCCCCTTAAAAGAATTTCGTCCTCGAAATTTATAATGAATGTTCTCCTCTTGTCCTCGTCTCAGGGAATGTTCGATAAGCTGCGGGACCAACTTGCCTCCGACACGGTCGAACCGCTAAAAGTCCTTCTTGGCCTCATTTTCAGGAAAACGCGATCACCGACTGTAAACTCTAGAGGTATGCGCCTTCTAACTGTATAACCCTTTTGTCGGCTCTCCACGGTCTTTAACCGTTTCCGAATTTACGCAATAATTGCATGAACGCGCTTCACTTGATCACGTTAATTTCTCAAACGCCATACTTAGCGGTAGAAAACCGTCTCACCCAACTTCACAAAAACACGCGCAAAGTTTCACCAACTCAAGAAAACCGAGCGACTACACAAGTCGAGCAACAACTAAACACTTAACAAAACTAAGGTGAAGTTCTCGAAATTTCACCCCCGAAAATTCCGTCGTCAGAGATATCCTGCTGGAACCCTTTACAGTCAAACCAAGTCGAAACCACACATAACGTAACTCAAGTACTAACAAGACAAGATCGACTCCCAACAACTTCCAAGGGAGTGATACGTACTCCAAACAACAAAAAAAAGACCTCACTAACACCGAAGGATCTGGAACAAACGTTCGTTTCATCACATCTCGTGGAAAGGTAGGCGTACCTCAAACAAGTGAATAACACAAAGCACCGACCTCTAGTCGTTAGTCGGCGTGCCTCAAAACGTACTACCATAAGGAGCTCACATTATCCGATGTGCGGCATACTTGCCCAATTCTAACAATAGGTCACACCTGGTAAAACTGTTCAAGATTCTCAACTACGGTCGAACACAAAGGTTAACCAACTTGTTATAATTCTCTTATCGTCGAAACCAGTTCACACTTCTGACAAAACCAACTCACAAGTCGCTTCGTCCAAGTTAATGTATCTGCGATACCACGGTTTTCCAACTCGGTGTACGATTCCGTGCCACCACGAACTCTACCAACACCTAGTCGAACGAACGACGTACAATAACCAGAGAGGTAGAACCTCGTACTGGCGTTTAGCCGAAAGTAGGCGTCCTTCAAGACACCAAACAACGGACAAAGTCACACTCGACATCGAAACACAATCCAAGATTGATCAATAAGGTTTATCCCGATCGGTCGGGATCCTTATACCGTTGACATTCGTTCACGGGCTGTCGATCAAAACAACTTATAGTTAAGTCCACCGAAGTCACCCATAATGAGTAATCATCATGCACTGAGATATCGATAAATTGAACCATGCAGAAACTAATGCGGTTTCTTCCATCGTTCCTCGAACAACTCAAAATCACCAACGATTAACTCATAACCTTACCTGTGCCCATGCATGGCACGAAACCCGACCTACCACACAACGCTTCGTTCGGTGCCATCTTGTTACTGTCCTGGAAGCTTGTGGTAGTCGCCCTCGGCTATCTGTTGACGGGTGTCAACGCGGGGTGCTCTCACTTCTAAGGCGTAACCCTATGGTACGCTTAGTCCTCACTGGACGAACATAGGGAGCACGTTCTAATCCAATCTCTTAAGTACGACACACACTTGTGCAACTTTTCGCTCTTAAAGCGGGATTTTGAAACAACCCTGCTTCGATGGTTCAAACTTTAAAACTTAAATCATAAGCATGGGTAGAAGAAGCTGGAGATTACTACTCTTGTGGGTTATGGTCCCACCACGCTTCCGCTGCGCTACCCTGATCTCGTCGTTGCTTGGTCATCTCTTGTGACCGTTCGGACCGTCTACTGGTCAAGACCGCAACCTTTCACTGCTCGGGCATTCGTTGCCGGTAGCGTTCGACGAACGTCTGATGTTTCACCACTCTGTTCTTAAAACTCGATTCTCACTATAGAAGAAGGAAAAGAACTTCCCGAATTTCCAGGTCTGTTACTCCTCTTTCACGCCCAAATTGGCGTTCGTTGGTGCTACCGCACCTCTGGTCGGTGTGTTTAAGATGCGGTTAGGGTTTACCAGTCTTAATCTCGTTCCAATAGAGAATAACCATGAAAACAATACGACCCAGTGTAAAGCTCGAGTGTTAGCAAACACAATCCACAACGTAAATCGTAAACGACACTCTAAGCGATCTCAAGATCGATATCAAGTCCCTCAGCTCGGGGCCCGGCATTCTCGTATGCTTGGCCCTACTGAAACAGAAGTCCTCCTCTCGATGGTGGTGGAAGAATCTGATGTGACAGCGTGTTCTCTCATCGGCTCTCGTAGGCCGACCTGCAGGACGGTTTGTGAATGCAACACCCCATGGGCAGTTCCGGCCCAGATGTCCAAACTGTTTGCACGAAGGACAAAATTGTGTCACCGGGACAGATCCAACTGACGCTGCTGCACTAGCCCGTCGTGTTCCATCGGGCTGGGTCCGTGGTTGAAACAATCCTGAGGTTCTCTGCCTCTTAGTATTGCGACTCCTTGACAACCGAAGGAAGTCACTCGGCCTCGGCCTGGTCCTCCGCGCTCTGGCGGTCTCCCGAAGATGCTTCTTCTCAAGCTGAACGGTCGCGAAAACCAACTCGGATGATCATTCGAATACTCTCGATGTAACAAAGTTGTGGGTAATCCGCTCCAACCATACCACGGCTGCCTCGGGGTCTGAACCCCCTGGATGGATTGGCGTTCTCAAGCTACGAAGATTTCTGAGAGCCTGGTCGTGTTGCTGTGCATCTAACATGGCCTCTTGATAGTGACAGCGTCGGCCGTAGGCACAGACTCTGGTGTCGGTACTGCAGTCTCCTGTTGAGCGCTGGGCGTTGCTGGTACTGTGCGAACCACCTCATTCATGGGGGGTCGCCTGAGTCGACTCTGCGACTGGAGGAACTCTGGTTGGTAACCCTGACGGTCCACGCTCAAACTCTGGTGCTCTAAAGGAGTAGTAACCTTGGTACTTGGTGCCCTTGCCTGCTCAACAGCTGGTGTCTGGCTCCATCCCACGGCTGGACGGCTCCTGGTCCCTCTCGGACCGTAAACGCGGAACCTCTCGTGTACTCGTTGCATTTAAAACGTGAGTACTCATAACTCAAATTAACTCAAGTGGTTCGAATTATCAAAAAGGGACGTTCTCATACGTCTTGAAGGGATCCCACTTGGATCGCTAGTACGAAGTCTCGTTTAGAACAATCGGTTCGATCAAAACACAAGGACGTTCACGCGCGTCCCACCAAGATCATATAATGACCAACCGCACTTAGGCTCAGTAGATAAATATATACTTTATAAATAGGCAGAAAAGGCCGCATCCTAGTGCGTCTCACGCGGGCCTCATAGTGCTAGGGAGGTTGTGCTGGGATGCTTCCCGGTTTGGCCAGGTATTCTCCGCCGTAGAACGAGATAATATAATTCAGGTACCACTTTCGGCGCTCAGGGCTAAGGACACAAGGTATTGGGCTGCTGACCGGACTGGGTATTATACTACAAAGATAGGTTAGTTGATATTGGGACATTTATTAGGGATATCCGTGAGATTCTTTCTCAATAAGAGGTGACAACCCTTCGATTTGTAAAAAGAACTACGAACAGGGTTTTCCACTGACTAACCAAGAAAGTTCGTTCTATTCATGTTCTTCAGTGGTCAGACCCTATGCCTGCTGCACTACAATGTATCGTTGATTCTGATTTATAATAAAATTCGTAACTTTCGCTCAAAAACAAAGCATATGTATGATATATATAGCAAAAATTAGTAGTAGAATCATGAATCCTAAAACAAGCTTTTAACTCTTAAGATGATTATGGATGAAACTACAATTCTCCAATGTGGGGAAAAAAGGATGCGAGAGAGAATATAATGGTTACCTACTCACGTGAACCGCACCATTCTGATATATGAATAAACCCAACAAATGATATGCTCAATGTCAATGAGCTCATCAATCATCATTCCCTCAAAAATATCTCTATATGGTGCAAATCGAAGATTATTTTGGTTCTGAGTACATTTAAATCTTTATTCAGTGGTTCCCTCCATAAATGCAATGCACCCCATATCAGTATGCTATGCAATAACTGTTCCTCTTCTTCTCCTCCTCCATATCTACCTCTCACTCTCTCACTCTATCTCTCTATCTCTCTATCTCTCTATCTCTCTGATTTTGATCTCAAGATCCTTCGAATCCAACTCTTTCAAACCGGATATATACCAATGCCACTCAACGTCAGTCATTGCTTACCTATACAATTTCTTCATTACCTCTTAAGTAGTTTCATATATATATATATATATATATATATGTACAGCCTTTCTTGAAATGCTACTAGAAACTAAACTTGTATTATATTTAAGCATTATAATACGCTTCCCTCGGGAACGTATCAAAAGTAAAAAAAGATTACCATAAGCTCTAGCTAGCTATAGCTGGCTAGGGTTTCTACATTCTTATCAATCATATATATGTACTTGTGCTTAATTGTTCGTACGCGCAAGAGAACCCGTTAATTTGGGGTCAGTTTTGTAATCAACTTCATGGTTCCTTCTCATTTATAGACACTGAACCTGTACATTTTGGGAGGGATGAGAAAGTTGTATACATATATAATACTAAATAAAAAGCATTTATAATCATATGAATCGCTTTCACCTAACAACATTTATTTTTAATCTCTGTTTTATGAAATTTCTTTCGTATTTCTTATATATAATAGTACGATTTCAATTTATTCTTGTTGTTCCCTTATATCATTTGGTGGCTCTTTGTTTGGACGCAGAGAAATTAAAAAGGAATAGGTATAGCAAGAGATCAAAGTTTGGTAGCTATGTTCCAACCAAATATGTTCGAGGCTCAGCACCACCACAACATGCTCGATTTGCCAATCCACAAAACCAGTATCGATAGTGAGTTTGCGAAGATGATGAGAGAGGACGAGTTCGAGACAAAGTCAGGGTTTGACATGATGGACATTCTCTCAGGGGACGACCAAGACCCCAGTCACCACCCTCGGAAGAAGCGCTTCCGCCGCCATACTCAACGCCAAATCCAAGAAATGGAAGCGTAAGAATAAGAAGCAACCATGCATGCATACATATATATATAATGACTATTGATTGATTTGTTTTCATGGTTAATAATTAGTTTCTTCAAGGAGTGCCCTTATCCGGATGACAAGCAAAGGAAGGAACTGAGCCGTGATCTTGGCCTAGAGCTCTTGCAAGTCAAGTTTTGGTTCCAAAACAAGCGCACTCAACTTAAGGTACGTACATAACCAACATGCAACAATGTTCATGTTCCGGGCCTGTTTCTTCGACTCACTCAAGTATTTTGAACGGCTCACTAGGCACAACATGAACGGCATGAGAACTCCATTCTCAAGGCTGAGAACGAGAAGCTCCGCGCGGAGAACGCGAGGAATAGGGAGGCCTCGTGCCCCAACTGCGGCGGCCCAGCTGCTCCGGGAGAGATGTCATTTGACGAGCATCAATTGAGGATTGAGAACGCTCGTCTCAAAGAGGAGGTATTGATGACAAGATAGTTGATCATCACTAGCTTGATATTCATTTTATACTTGTGTTCTGGATCGATTTAGTTTGGATCTTCCTTCTTCTTAAATTTTTTTTTTGAGCTTATCTAAAAAAGAATTATACTCTAACGGCTACTACTTGCAGATTGATAGGCTATCAGGAATTGCAGCCAAATATGTTGGAAAGCTTAAGACCCACGTTTCTCCTTATCGCTTAGATCTTGGAGTTGGGACAAAATCAGGTTATGTTGGTGAGATGTATGGTGCAGGTCATGAGCTTCCCAGGCCTACCGAGGCGGATAAGCCTATGATAGTTGAGCTTGCTGTGGCTGCAATGGAGGAGCTAATCAGGATTGCGCAGGCTAAAGAACCGTTATGGGTTGTTCCTGCAGGTGAAGACTCAGGTCGCGAGGTCCTTAACGAGGATGAATACTTAAGGACCTTCCCGAGGGGGATTGGGCCTAAACCCTTGGGGTTGAAGACTGAAGCTTCGAGGGAGTCAATCATTGTTATTGCCAATCATATGAACCTTGTTGAGTATCTAATGGATGTGGTATGTCTCATTTGTTTCTAGTAAGTAAGCATGTCCTGAGGTTGTTGTGTTTAACATCTAATGGATGTGGTTGATTCGTTTACAGAATCAGTGGTCAAGTATGTTCTGTGGCATAGTGTCACGAGCAGCAACTCTAGAGGTGTTGTCAACTGGAGTTGCAGGGAACTTCAATGGAGCCTTACAAGTGGTACTAACTCTATAATATACCAAGCGTCATTAGTGTATATGCAACAGCTTTCATGATAACTTGATATAATATGAACAGATGACAGCAGAATTCCAAGTCCCTTCCCCTCTGGTTCCGACTCGCGAGAACTATCTGGTAAGGTACTGTAAACAGCACGGGGACGGGACATGGGCGGTTGTGGATGTTTCATTGGACAACTTACGCTCGACCCCCATTGCAAGGACCAGAAGAAGGCCTTCCGGATGTCTAATTCAGGAATTGCCCAACGGCTACTCCAAGGTGACATGGGTGGAGCATGTTGAAGTGGATGACAGAGCAGTCCACACCATTTACAAGCCACTGGTTACTTCTGGCCTTGCTTTCGGGGCAAAGCGTTGGGTGGACACTTTGGACAGACAGTGTGAAAGACTTGCAAGCCTCCTGGCAACCCACATTCCACCTGGAGACCTTTGCGGTAACATTTTTTTTGATAAGTTCGAAAATTTATTAATAAGACCGATTCCTTTGCGGTAACATCACATTACATAATCCTAGCTCTAACATTGTTATCAAATTTTTATCCGTTTTATTTATACTCGCAGGGGCGCAAGGGAGGAAGAGCATGCTGAGGGTGGCTGAGAGGATGGTGCTGAGCTTCTGTAGCGGTGTTGGCGCCTCCACCACTCACGCCTGGACAACATTGTCAGCAACAGGTTCGGACGATGTTAGGGTCATGACAAGGAAGAGCATGGATGAGCCGGGCAGGCCTCTTGGTATTGTGCTCAGTGCAGCAACTTCCTTCTGGCTCCCTGTTCCACCAACACGGGTTTTCGATTTTCTCAGAGATGACAACTCTCGAAGCAAGGTATGTCCTCATCTCAACACTAATTAATCACTCCATTTTACCCTCATCGTAATCTGATAGGTCATGTTATTGTGACAGTGGGACATACTATCTAATGGCGGCATTGTACAAGAAATGGCACATATAGCTAATGGTCGCAACCATGGCAACTCTGTCTCCCTACTTAGAGTAAACGTATGTTTCAGTAATTCATGTCTGATTGCTAATGAGCTACTATACTATTTAATTAACTTGAATTATGAAATGAAATGCAGAGTGCTAATTCGAGCCAGAGCAATATGCTGATACTGCAAGAAAGCTGCACTGATTCCACAGGGTCGTATGTAATATATGCTCCAGTGGACATTGGTGCTATGAACTTGGTGCTGGGTGGTGGTGATCCGGACCACGTGGCCCTCCTGCCATCAGGTTTTGCAATACTTCCTGACGGCCCGGGAGGCGGGACAGGAGGAGGGATCCCTGAGGTCGGGTCCGGGGGATCCCTGCTCACTGTTGCATTTCAGATATTGGTTGATTCAGTCCCAACTGCAAAGCTCTCTCTCGGATCAGTCGCCACAGTCAACAGTCTCATCAAGTGCACGGTCCAAAGGATCAAGGCCGCAGTTTTGTGCAACACTAGTATCAAGGACCAGAAAATGTAGGAGCAGCTTTGGGGCTTTACCTAGGGTCTTTTCTGTAGGACTAGTTGTTAGGTTTGTTTTAGCTAGTTAGTTATGAGTGTCCTTCTCAGGTGTAATGGTTCCTAAAGTTACATTTTTGATTGGGATTTGGGTCTCGTTTCTACTTTCTAGTGTTTTAGAATGACTGCAGATCTTTATGTTGAGTTTCACCTTCTTAATCTAATGCTTTTTGATGAATAAGAGTTGGGTTGGCTCCATTTTTATAGCACCATATCATTCTAGTTTTGTAGTTCGCTAGTCTAATATAACTCGATGATGTATGTGCATACGAGCTCTTAACCTATAATTATCCGGCATGAAATTAAGACTACAACTCTCAAATTCAAACCTAGCCCAATAGTAGAAGAGAAGAAAATGGCTATAGGTTAGCTAAGAGAATATCTCAGAGAACATTAACAATCGACAATGACCATAACTAATAAGTAATAACAGAGGTCAGGTGTGGTGCTACAAGAGTGAAGTTAAATAGGAGGGCAGAAAATTAATATAATGAATCGTACGTAGCAGAGAGGAAATTAAAGAGATGGTGGGTATTTACAAAGCTCATCTATTACAAGTTACCAAACAATACGCAGACTTGATGTGCTTGTCCCTTGAGGTTGTTGGAGTCATGAATAGAGTGTAGATTTGAATTGAAGCAAGGGCCCATGTCAGTCAGTCAGGGATCAATGGAGCACACCTTCATCACCTATTCACTCATCTATCCACCCCTTTAACATTTCATCAATGACACGCCTTCAATTTTTCTCGGTAATCGTGACAGTGTTTTTACAACATGTAAATGATGCGACTGATCGTCATACTCCGAAAAACTTTATGTCCATATGATAACGATAGAGAGTGTGTCAGGTCCCAATGAATCAGTCAAACTTAACCACCATTACTTGAGGCCTAAACAAAACAAAATAAAACCGAATAAAAGCATCTACAGGGGTGGGAGGAGAGCTGACGAGGAGGTGTTGGCAGTGATTAATCGGCGGCGGAGAGCTTGTTGACGGCGGTGAGCAAAATTGTGAAGAAAAAAGCTCTTGCCATCACCTCTCACCACCTACCACTGTACGATGCTGACGTTTTCCGTCGACAATAAACTAGTGGTGAGGCAAAAAAATATTATATTAATGTCCACCGCCAACCGCTGACGATGTCAATGTGAATGCTCTAAGTGCAAGTTTTAATACTAAAATATATGATCCTGCTTCAGGAATATAATCAAGTTCCAAAGACAATCAATCAAGGGTGTAGGAAAAGGAGGATTAATTAATAGAGGGGTGAGGAGAGAACCGTTTGTGACAGGGTGAAAGGCAAATAAATAGAGGAGTGAAGAATGGTGCGGTGCGGGTACATGTACAGTGAGTTTTAAATGAAAAGGAGACTGTTGATGACATTAATTTGGAGAAGCATGCAAGAGAGGAGGGGAAATAAGGGTAAGATGTCGGAAGGCCTTAAAGGAGGAAACAGCAGAGGAAGAGCATACAGTGGGAGGCTTAAAGACCATCCTATTTATGTCTATCGGCAGAATCCAAGACACCCGCCCTCACAAGTAGTTATGCCTTTTCATCAATGCTTCTTTCTAGTAAGTACCTCTTATACACAACATTTTAAATCTTACTCATTACATGACTTACTACTTTCATCTCTCATATAATTCCAATTAATCTTCTTTCAGTTAAAAAGCGAAAATTTAGTTTTTTTTTTTAGAATAACAATTGCAATATTATTAAGACATAAGAAGATAGTTTGGTAGGTACACAAACATACCCCACCTACATAAGCAAATCCAACTAACATACAGAAATGAAACGAAAAGCAATAAATTCGGCTCTGGTAATTGGGGGCGGATGAAGGGGATATCTGCGGTAGCGTCTGGTGACACTGATACAACATGCTTCTTCCAAATGGGACGAGGCGAGCCAACCAAGTTTAGGGGAATACTGGTGGACCTACATCTCCCCCGGTGTGTCAGCGTGTGTCGTCCTCCCTGAACTGATAATGGTAGGGCTCCTGAACGCGGGTTTGCTGACTTCGGACTAGCAGGGGAGACAAATATCAACTGATGATGGTGTCGTCGCCATCCATCCGCCGGGAAGGGGCCAAAGTTGACCCACCCGTCCCCGGGCCACCCCCTTCAGCCGTCGTCGCCCCTGCGCTGCCGGAGGCTCCGGCTGCGTGTCGTCCGAGTCCGACGGAACCCAGATCAGCACCCGACCCACCGCCACGTCCGCATGCAGCAGCCCGCCGGACGTACGTGCGCTCCCCTACGAGCCCGGGTGCCCAGTCCTCTCGCCGGGACCCTACGAATATCCGGCACCGCCCAGGTTCGCCCGTCCCCGCCACGGTTCTCCTCGTCCGTCCGCCGGACCGACGAAAACACCAGTCCCGGCTCCGGACCATCTCTCGCCGTTAGTGTCATCGGCGGCGTCAGGTACCCACTGTCCCCTTCCTTCCCACCATCACCGGACGACAGCGGGATCACGCCCGTCACCGCCGCCACTCCCATCACGATCGTCCGATCAGGATGATCAGGACGGTTCGCACCGGCCTCCCGTCCCAGCATCCGCTCCCGTCTCCGACGCCCGTGCCCGTTTCAGCACCACCCAAGATTACCACGTCCTCCTCCGGTTCGCCCCACAGAGAAGGATCACCGGAGAAACCGGAGAGATGAGCCGCCGAGTGCGCCATCGCCTCCAACAACCAAACCCTAGATCCTTTCGCAGAGAGAGCAAAAGGAGAGAGGCGGCTACACAACAAAAAATTAGTATAATACGTTATAAAAATTTTATTTCCAATATAATATCCTATCTTTTTTCTTAATATCTTTATAAAAATTATTTTCAATTTTATATCTAATATTAATTTTTCGTCTATTTTTAGACGAAAATAGTTATGTATCTTGCATATGCCCTTGTATTTTCAAAAAAATTACCTTATTGTTCTTGTCCTTACAACACAAAATCAGTACTATCGTGAAACTTAACAAAATTGTTGCCCCAAAAAGCTTTCAAAAAAACCTACCTATCTCTTGCACATCCGCCACACCTCTGCTGCTCCCCTTCATTGGTGATGGCCTTGGTTGTCGCCTGCGAAGGCTTCCCCTCCTCCTTTCACCTTCACCTACTCCTTCTTCTACTCCTCTTCCCTTTCCCACCGGCCCTTTTGCATGTGCTCGTTGTTGGGTCTCGAGGTAGGGTTGGAGATGAACCAACTCGCAGCGGAAAATCAATGAAAACCAAGAGACGATTAAACCATGAAACAACTAACAAAGAATGGATTCACAAGAGAAAAATTCAGCACTATTTCTTACCAAAACAAGAACACCGGTTAACGAATGATTGGCTAGAGTCTCCAAGACGCCTACGTATCCACATGGGAATCAAAGCCACGTAGTTCTTCTCTTTGAGGACTCAAGAACACAAAAATGGAGGTGGGAATTTGCCAAACCCGAAATTGCAAGGGAAGGGGGAGAGAAGTTGTGTTTCCTATTCTTGTCTTGTGTGTTGTTATGTTGAAAAAAGATGACTTAAACATAACAAAACCCATACTTGTCCAACTAAAGGCATGGGACAAGTATGGTGTCAAGTAAGGTGTAAATAGGACAAGTATGGCAAGACAAGATTGGGTTAGGTGGTGAATCACCAACACCTTAATCCTTGTCTTGCTTACTTAGTACTAATTAATCAAGACTTGATTAATTAGTTCCATGGGCCTTGGTTGCATGGGCCTTTCATGGGCCTCTTGGAACATGGCCCGTGGCCATTTCTAACGAGGTCCCGTGATTCGCTCATCGCCTCCAAGCCTTCCATACCGGAAATGTCCAACATTATCCGACGCGATCAATCCCAAGACTCCAAGCCTTGTCTCGATCCGTAAAGTCCTATTCACGTACGAGCACATGACCCAAAACCCAGTTTTGGTCATGTCCCGAGACAACTCCCTTTTGGCCATTCTCCATAAATGTGTCAATGAGTTTCATCCTCCGGTGTGACCCTTAGGTTTATGCATGTCAATAGATCAACGTAAAATCCCATTTTACTTGATCCTATTTAAGTGGCAACTAACGAGACTTTAGTATTTCCTGACACTGCATAACGAATCGACCCTGTCGATTCTAACCTTTCCGTCATCCCTGTCATTATCCTTTTATCTCCGATATCCTGATTGAGATAAGGCATAGAGCCGTCATCCTTATTATTCTCAATCACCGTTCCTTGATATGTGAGATGACTAAAGATATGATACCCAGTATCATGTGCATGGTCATGCTATTCTTTCAGTCACTCTCGATCAAGCGGCTGAGAACCGATATCTTTCTCATACCTCAATATGAGGGATAAATCCCTTAGCCGCCTTTCGTGTCACTCATGTAGCCCGTCCCCAAGCCAATCCTGGCCGTTATGGAAGCCCTGTTACGGACAACGTTAGGCTCAGGTCAAACTCAGTTGTTGACTACATAGCGATCACAAAGACTCCTTGGTCTAAGGATACATGACAAGCTACGACACTGAATATGTTCATGACTTAATCTATGGCACATATTCAGGGCGGGTCGTCCAATATCATGTCCCACATGATATCTATGATCAGACTCCGGAATCCCATTCCAATGACTAACAGAACGTAAGCCATAAAGAGCCATCTTTCATACTAGTCGCTTCTAGTGAAGCTTTGTTGACTAGGGACCCATCGAGTGTGATCTATCTCGATCTATGGTTCTATTCGCATGGTGGGCATAGATCAGAGCACACATCGATATATTACTCCAACACATAAGTAATATAGAGCCGCTTTAATTTTATTGCTAACGATGATATATACATTTGGACATTTAGGATTGAACTATGGGCACTAAGACTAACAATCTCCCACTTGCCTTAGTTCCAATCTAAACTCCAATATGTCCCCATCGACTTTACATGTCTAACATGTTCAGGCAGTGACACTGCCTTAGTCAAAGGGTTGGCTATGTTATCATCTGTTGCAATATATGTTATCTTCACTTCACCTCAGTTCAGTATTTCTCTGATGAGGTGGATACGCCGCAGTACATGTTTGGATTTGTTATGCGATCTGGGCTTTTAGCTTGCGCAATGGCCCTTGTGTTGACGCAAAATGGATTCACCTGGCTGGATGGGTTTTTAATTACACTCAGCCCTGCCATGAATTTCCAAATCCACATAGCCTCCTTAGCTGCCTCTGCAGCATCCATGTACTTGGCCTCTGTCGTAGATTCGGCAATGATATCTTGCTTTACGCTCTCCCAGCTAAAGCTCTGCCATTCAGCGTAAACACATATCCTGACTGACTTCTAAAGTCATCTGGATTTGTCTTGGAAAACTAGCGTCTACTCATCCTTCGACGACTAGTTCAGCATCATCTTTCCCCCGGGTTAGAATGATGTCTACTGGTACAACATAAGGCTTACGAGACGTCCGGTCTCATACATGTCATGGCATATATGATCGATCCTGCCCCTAGGCGCATAGGATTCTCATCATCATTTTCAGCTCATCAGCTGTCTTAGGACACCGAGTCTTGCTGAGATAAATGCCTTGACTAGTGGGTAAGAGTAATTTTTTTGAATCGAGCATTAAGAACCTACTCAATGCCTTGTTCACATAGGTTCCCTGACTTAAATCCAAGACCCTCTTGGTGCGATCTCTACATATCTTAATCCCTAAGATATAAGAAGCATCGCCTAAGTCATTTATTGAAAAATACTTCCTCAACCAAGCTTTAGTCTCGTGCAAGGTTGGGATGTTGTTTTCAATGAGAACCAGAAAGGTAATCTTGCTCCCACTAGCCTTCTTATAAACGCAAGATTCATCCTCGTTCTTGATTAAGCCAAATCCAATTACAGCTTCATCAAAACGAAGGATCCAACTCCGAGAAGTTCGTTTCAATCCATAAATGGATTTCAACAACTTATAAATCTTTCCTTTATTCTTCGGATCGTCAAAACCTTTGGGCCGAGACATACAAACGTACTCAGTCAAATTTCCATTTAGGAAAGTGGTTTTGACATCCACTTGCCATATCTCGTAATTATAATACGCAGTTACGTCAAGAAGAATTTGGATCGATTTTGACCATAGCCACTAAGGAGAAGGTTTCCTCATAGTCAATCCATGCCTATAACCTTTCGCCACCAGTTGAGCTTTGTAGGTCAGAGGGTTGCCGTCCATGTCCATCTTCACCTTGAAGATCCATTTGCATCCGATGGTCCTCACACCATTGATAGGATCAACCGGTTCCCAGACTCGGTTGTCCGACATGGATTGCATTTCCTCCCTCATGGCTCCCAGCCATAACTCGGAGTCGGGCCCATCCACGACTTCTTGAAAGGTGGCTGGATCATCGTGATCCACCATGACTTCATTGTCACCTCCGGATACCATATCTTGGAGGTGGAAGATTGACCCTTTCAAATCGCCTTGGACCTTCCGGAATTGTAACAGGAATTGGTTCTCACTCTACGACAATCTCTGGCTCCTTTCTACTGGGTGGTCAATTGGTTTAGACAGATCTGTACCATCCTGAATTTCTTCGAGATGCACAGTCCTCCCAATGACGTCTTTTGAAACAAAACTTCATTTCCATAAAGACCCCACCCAAGTGACGAACACCATGTTCTCATTGGGATTGTAGAAATAGTATCCCCTTGTTGCTTTGGGATACCACACGAAGGTGCATATATCAGATCTTGGTTCGAGCTTAGTCGAAACCAAATGTTTCACATAAGCATCGCAACCACAAATCTTTAGGAAGGACAAAGCGGGCATCATCCCGTACCATTTTTAAAATGGTGTCCCTTCCACACCATTCGTCGAAGCCCGATTCACTATGAATGCGGTCGTCTCTAGAGCAAAACCCCTAAAAGAGATTGGGAGATCAGTCCAACTAATCATGGAACAGACCATTGTCTAACAATGTCCGATTTCTCCGTTTGGCTACACCTTTCAACTACAGTGACCTAGGAGGAGTCCATTCCAAAAGGATCCCATTCTCTTTTAGATGATCTAATAACTCTGTGGTCAAATATTTTCCACCTCGATCCAATCGAAGTGCCTTAATACCTTTGTCGAGCTGGTTTTCTACTATAGTCTTAAACTCTTTGAATTTATCAAAAGCTTCAGACTTATGTCTCACCGAATAGACATAACCATATTTACTGTAATCATCAGTAAATGTGATAAAGTAGCTAAAACCCCTCCTGGCAAGTGAACTTATTGGTCTACACACATTCGAGTGTATCAGCCCCAATAATCCACCTGCCCTTTCATCGCGATCGATAAAGGGCACTTTAGTCATTTTGCCCATCAAACAAACCTTGCACCTATCGATCGAATGGAATTCGAATGAACCTGAAAGCCCGCACTTCTGAAGTGCTGATAGGCGCTTCTTGTTTATGCGACCCAAATGACAGTACCATAACAGAGTTAGGTTTAAATCGTTGGATTTAGACCTCTTGGTATTAACGGAATATATAGAACTTGAGGCATTGTTACCCATATCTAATATGTACAATCCTCCAACCATGTCAGTACTGGTATAAAACATATCATTGCATAGAACATTGAAAACTCCATTTCCAATATTAACATTATATCCTTCCTTGTCAAACACGGATACAGATATAATATTCCTACTAAAAGTAGGTATGCAATATACATTATACAATACTAAGACAAGGCCTCTTGGCAAAGCAAGACTCATGGATCCTACAACAGTTGCCACAACTCTGAGGTCCATTTCGTGCTTTCCAAATCTCTCCTACTTTCAGCCACCATATATTAGTTCATGTGTGAGATTCAGTTATGGTATCTAATACCCATGAATCTTTGGAAGTAGAGAGATGTAGCTCTATAGAGTTAATACCGAATGAAGGCACGGTTCCACCGCCCTTCCTTAGATCATCCAGGTTTCCTGATGAAGGCGCAGTCCTACTGCCCTTCTTCAGATCATCCAGGCTATTTGATGAAGGCGCAGTCCCACTGCCCTTCTTCAGATCAGCCGTGAACTTCCTGTAATTCCGGTTCCAATGACCAGGCTGTTGGCAGTAGAAGCAGACATTCTCAGGTGTCTCATCTTTCCTGCCAAGTGCGCATGGACCCCGCCCTTGCCACTTCTAATTCCCTTGTTGACCATCAGAATATCCTTGGATCCCAGATCCCTGATATATTCTTCTCAGCAGTTATTGACACTTCATGTAACTCTGATATGGTCTTAGAGACAGCCTTGTCAAGGACATATTCTTTGCGTTCAGACTTGAGGACTATCCTCAAAATTCTGTACCAGTCCAAATAGTTTGTCCCATTTAGTTTGACCCTGTCAAGAATGGTTTTTAATGACAAACTATTAATGTTCGCTGAATTTGCCATTTGATCTACAGCAGATAAAATTCAATCAGTAAACTGAATAAATTTTATGAAGATCAAGCTTAAACACCAACAATCGATTCTAAACCTTTAGAATCTGAAACCAAGATCCTTGATTCACTCGATTAAGCTGAACTAATGCTCACCACTTAATCGAGCTATGTAGGTAGGACTCCATCCAATCACATCCAATGTGACTCTTGGCTAGGGTATGTACTTATGTACACGGCTTACCCTAAATGTTACCCTAGCTCAACCTCAGGCTGAGAATCGTAGTCGGTTCCACCAATTCTCAACTATGGCTCGTCACTATGTAGGTGCTCCGCTAATGCGCACGACACCCACATATGTCGTCCAAACCTACTACCCCGCTTCCCCATGGATGCTCCGCTAATGCGCACGACACCCATAGGACGGGGAGGTAGTAAGGTGTTGATGATTGGGAGGTATCGGACATGACCCGCTTTTACTTGTCCAGTTGTGTTCAAAACTTTGGCACATCCTAGATGCGATGAGCACATCAACTACATTCCAAATGCAATGATGCCTCAAATTACATCCAATGTAATTCTTCCTTTGAACCTGTCAACTACATCCAATGCAATGACGGTTCTAAGGGTTCACACACAAGGATTAAAATTCCAATTTAATCTTTGCATGTGAGGTGATATGCTCGGTAAATAAAGTTAAGCATGCAATTCTAAAACACATAGAATTAATCATGCATAAACTAAACCAAGCATAAAGCGATAAATGTGCACATAATAGCCCCCTAAACTAACTCCCACTAGCTTCTTGAGCTCCACCGACTCCAAGTCGATGCCAACACCCGAAAAGCCACCAAATGACCTTTTCGCCCTTTCTTCGTCTTGAGTAAAAAATTACAATTTAATACACGACTCGCAGGTCGGGAATAAATAAATATTACAAACAAGTGGTTCGACGACCACACCTTGAAAGAATAATTACACGTTAACTCTAACGGCTCGCAGGCCGTGAAAAGCGATAAATAATTAAATCGAGCTCGGGGCTATTATGTACACCATGCCAACATCACATCACACATCGTGTTATCAAACAAGCATGTTATCAAACATCATGTGATTTTCCGGATTTAATTAATAGCCAAGTTTCGAAAATTTTTGATGCTCGGTTTATCGAAACCGTTCAAAAATGAAACTTTTGAACATTTGATCTTCGAGTTCGTCATGACGGTTCCAAACTCGTCATAACTAACAAAACGGTTTAGCCTTGGCATATCAACCATCCAATGGTCATGCTTGGCCTAGCTCCGTCCAACGGAGCCCCGTTCGGTCTCGGTTTCGGCTCCCCGAGAGTCCCGCTCCCGAGACCCGAAAAATCAAACTTTTTTCAAAATTTCCAGATTTGAAATAATTTTCAAAAATTCATTTTACATGAATTAAATCCATAAACAATAATTTAAAACATGTTATCAATCAATTTAGCAAAACAACATGCCAAAAACGAAACTTTCAAGCAAAACCGAAACTTTGAACACCGTCTTGTGAATCCCGGAGGTAGCACGGCTCTGATACCACTATTGGGTCTCGAGGTAGGGTTGGAGATGAACCAACTCGCAGCGGAAAATCAATGAAAACCAAGAGACGATTAAACCATGAAACAACTAACAAAGAATAGATTCACAAGAGAAAAATTCAGCACTATTTCTTACCAAAACAAGAACACCGGTTAACGAATGATTGGCTTGAGTCTCCAAGACGCCTACGTATCCACATGGGAATCAAAGCCACGTAGTTCTTCTCTTTGAGGACTCAAGAACACAAAAATGGAGGTGGGAATTTGCCAAACCCGAAATTGCAAGGGAAGGGGGAGAGAAGTTGTGTTTCCTATTCTTGTCTTGTGTTTGTTATGTTGAAAAAAGATGACTTAAACATAACAAAACCCATACTTGTCCAACTAAAGGCATGGGACAAGTATGGTGTCAAGTAAGGTGTAAATAGGACAAGTATGGCAAGACAAGATTGGGTTAGGTGGTGAATCACCAACACCTTAATCCTTGTCTTGCTTACTTAGTACTAATTAATCAAGACTTGATTAATTAGTTCCATGGGCCTTGGTTGCATGGGCCTTTCATGGGCCTCTTGGAACATGGCCCGTGGCCATTTCTAACGAGGTCCCGTGATTCGCTCATCGCCTCCAAGCCTTCCATACCGGAAATGTCCAACATTATCCGACGCGATCAATCCCAAGACTCCAAGCCTTGTCTCGATCCGTAAAGTCCTATTCACGTACGAGCACATGACCCAAAACCCAGTTTTGGTCATGTCCCGAGACAACTCCCTTTTGGCCATTCTCCATAAATGTGTCAATGAGTTTCATCCTCCGGTGTGACCCTTAGGTTTATGCATGTCAATAGATCAACGTAAAATCCCATTTTACTTGATCCTATTTAAGTGGCACTAACGAGACTTTAGTATTGCCTGACACTGCATAACGAATCGACCTTGTCGATTCTCACCTTTCCGTCATCCCTGTCATTATCCTTTTATCTCCGATATCCTGATTGAGATAAGGCATAGAGCCGTCATCCTTATTATTCTCAATCACCGTTCCTTGATATGTGAGATGACTAAAGATATGATACCCAGTATCATGTGCATGGCCATGCTATTCTTTCAGTCACTCTCGATCAAGCGGCTGAGAACCAATATCTTTCCCATACCTCAGTATGAGGGATAAATCCCTTAGCCGCCTTTCGTGTCACTCATGTAGCCCGTCCCCAAGCCAATCCTGGCCGTTATGGAAGCCCTGTTACGGACAACGTTAGGCTCAGGTCAAACTCAGTTGTTGACTACATAGCGATCACAAAGACTCCTTGGTCTAAGGATACATGACAAGCTACGACATTGAATATGTTCATGACTTAATCTATGGCACATATTCAGGGCGGGTCGTCCAATATCATGTCCCACATGATATCTATGATCAGACTCCGGAATCCCATTCCAATGACTAACAGAACGTAAGCCATAAAGAGCCATCTTTCATACTAGTCGCTTCTAGTGAAGCTTTGTTGACTAGGGACCCATCGAGTGTGATCTATCTCGATCTATGGTTCTATTCGCATGGTGGGCATAGATCAGAGCACACATCGATATATTACTCCAACACATAAGTAATATAGAGCCGCTTTAATTTTATTGCTAACGATGATATATACATTTGGACATTTAGGATTGAACTATGGGCACTAAGACTAACACTCGTCGGAGCTTTTCTTCTTCTCCGGGTCGTTTCTGGCCAGGGAGCGGCGACTCGTGCTGCTAGGTCAAAAAACGCTCGTCAGAGTCCTCTGCTCGGGCTCGGTGGCGAGGTCTCGGCCATACCTGATCTTGGGCTGCCAAACTTTGTGGGTGCAGCTCCAGCGAACGGGCTGGTGGCTCGCGGTGACTTTGGGTTGTCCGGGCTGGTGCGGTGGCTTCGGGAGCAGCTCCGGCGAACGGGTTTTGTGCAGATCTGGGTAGAGTTTCATGCTTCCAGAGTTATGCTGCTCGGTTCTGCTTCGTGGTGGTGCTGCTCCGTCCGGCGACGTGTCGGGTCCCTTGGGCGGACATGGAGGTTGCTCGCCCGGTGAAGAGCGTGGAAGTAGTGCTCAGGCGCGTCGATCTGACAAGGGCGGCGGCATGCTCTAGGTAAGCTCTTAATTCGGGTAGGTCATCAGGAAGGGCTGGGCCAGTTTCGTTGGGCCGGGCCGGGTCGGGTGTGTTGGACTGGGTCGCTACTGGGCCGGGCCGGGTTTACTGCTGGGTCGGTTCGGGTATGTTGTTGGGTCTGTTCTGCTTATGGGCCGGGTCGGGTAGGTTCTTCTTTTGGGCTGGGTCGGGCAGATCTTCTGGTGGGCCTGTTTTGCTGTTTCGGCTTGGGTCTGTTTGGGCCGGGTTTTTTTTGAACCGGGTCATCAAATCCTCCTTCCACCTTGGCATTTTTCGGTTCCACCTTGATGGTAGTCACTCCTTAAATCAATCTTAGAGAATATTGTAGCTCCATTTAGCTCGTCTAACATATCATCAAGCCTCAGAATTGGATGCATATATTTGATAGTGATATTATTGATGGCTCAACAATCAACACACATCCTCCATGTTCCATCTTTCTTAGGCACTAGAAGGACATGTATTGCACATGGGCTAAGACTCTCGCGGATATAACCTTTTGACATGAGATCTTGAACTTGCTTTTCTAGCTCTTGAGCCTCTTTGGGATTAATTCTATAAGCTGGTCTGTTTGGCAACGGTATGCCCAGAACAAGATCAATTTGATTCTCAATTCCTCTTATTGGTGGCAAACCTGGTCGTATCTACTCGGGAAACACCTCTTTAAACTTCTCCAATAATTCAAGCATCTCGGGCGATAATTCATGCTCTTTTTTGACCTGAAAACAAACATTCCTTAAAGATCATTAGTAGCACCTTATTTAAATAATCAAGAGATTTTAAAACAGTAGAAGGTGTAATATAAATGTTGGTTTTGTCTAACTTAGCTCCTTTGCTCATAGATATTTGCATTTCATGCACTTGTTGTGGATTAAGAGGAGCAAAAGTGTGCTTCTTGTTGGTGTGAGTAAAATAGTAGTAGTTGGTCCTTCCATTGTGTAGAGTTTCTTTATCAAACTGTCATGGTCGTCCTAAAAGAAGGTGACCAACTTGCATAGGAACTACATCACACACAATTTGATCTGCATATTTGCCTATGTTGAAAGGTATAGCGACTTGCTCGGAGATCTTGAGGTCGGAGGCATCATTGAGCCATTTCAGCCGGTATGGTCGAGGGTGCTTTGTGTTTTGGAGACCTAGCTTAGAATTTATGTTGCATCGCGAGTGAAAGACATTTTCTCGTTGAATAGTCTCGGGATCAAAGAGTGAGCTTAGAGCTCTCCTTATGACTAATAGCTCTCCAGATTCGGGATAATCGATAATATCTTCTTCGGATTCAACTCTTTCTTCTTCCTCATCTTCAGACTCGTATTCTCCATTAGCCTTGAGGATCATCACTCGCTGGTTTGGACATTCTCGTGCATAATGTACTTTTCCCTGACATTTAACACAAGTAATATCACGGGTTATTTGAATTAAATCCTTACCTTGCTCTGGTTTGGTTCCATTTGTTGATTATGTTAGCTTCCCTTTGAATTTCTGGTGCATCTCATCGGGCTTTCCTTTGTCTAGCATTTTTGGTGGTTGGCATGACCAAGAATTCTTGTTTCGATTGGTGGAAGTTGTCTTCCTCTTAATGTGTTGTCCAGCTTCAGTAGCAAGGTGCAATAATTCTTCCAAATCATGGTATGTTTGTCTCTCCACCTTTCTAGCAATTCTATAATGAAGTCCATCTAAAATGTGAGCCATTAGAGACTCCTCTGAATCTTCAGATTCTAATCTGTTCCGAAGTGTCTCAAACTCATCAAAATATTCCTCCACTGATTTATTCCCTTGAGAGAGCTTCCCGAATTTTTGTTGCAGGCTTCAGTAATAATAGGTTGGAACATATCTATTCCTCATTATGAATCTCATGTCCTCCCAAGTTGCAATCTGACCGTGCCTATGCCTCCTTCTGTCGGACACATCTCTATCCCACCAAGACAAAGCACCTTCAGTAAGTTGGACAGCAGCTAGGGACACTTTCCTTTATTCCGAGTAGTTGTAATATTCGAATATATACTCCCTACGTCGTTCCCAATCAAGATAAGCTTCTGGATTGACCTTCCATGCGAAAGTTGGAGCATTGAGCTTGACATCTTTGTTTCCATGCCTATCATCCTCTTCTCGGCCTCAATCATAATTGTATTGTCTCCTTGGCCTTGGGTTTTGATAAAAATCTGGTTGGTTATCATCTTCAGAATCTGGTTCATCTTCATTTTGATTCATTCTTGGAGCATTCACATTTCGAATGAGATTTCTATGTGCTGGTGGTGGTTGTTCAATTCTCGTCAATCGATTTCCAAGGTCTTGAATGGTAGCAAGAATCTGAGCCATGTTTGCATCCCCTTGTTCTTCCATAGTCCTAAAATTTGATGTTTCACACAAACAAACAAATCAAGTAAAAGGAAGTTGACAAGACAATAAAACGAAATTGATAAAACAACAAATCTGGACAGATTTGAGTTCTGTTCAAAACTTCTTCTTTTTATTTTTTTGAAAATAGAACAACAACAAATGATAAAATCGAAATTAATAGTAATAAAAAGGATAGATAAAACCTGATTTGGAGCGTTTAACTCTGATACCAGATGATACAAGAACGTGGTGGTAGGATAGAGAACCTTAGTTGGCCGTACAACACTCTCTAAGGTTTCAATGGATGAAGATGGAGTCGATGATGGAGATTGCTTCAATTGGCCGTACAACACTCTTTGAAGAATCGAAGTAACTAGGTGGATAGATGGTGGATTGAATGAGGCCACACTGATTATGGAAAGTCTGTGATAAGTCGAATAAACAACTTCAAGGCTTCGCACACAAGAAGGTTGAATGTGATAAATTCTTTCCAGAAGAATACTTGCATCATACATGCTGAGCAGGGACTTTATTAAATAGTTCAGCAGCAAGTGACCTTCAAGGGTCAAAAATTGATTATATTTGACTCTAATTAATGCTAAATGACTCTTGAGAAACTAAAGGATTGGAGTCTGCAAAACAACAAAAGCAATTCATTAATAATCTGAATATAAATGCATATCTTGGCTATTCATCTTCCTTGAACTAATTAGCTGATTTGTCTTTGGAAATGATGAATAAGTTAGCTTCATTAATTCCTTAGAGTAGAGGCAAAATTAGATTTTTTGAAGTCTTGAATTGTTCTTGAATGCCTTCTTGATTTGCCTTGGTGATCACGTCTTCTTGGAGTTCCCCATGCTCTATGCGTGTAATTAAGCTCTCAACTTCTTGATAGCTTCTTCTTCGGGTTTGGGCAAATTGTTGATAGCTTCGACGACCGGTGCTAGTCGTGTGATATGAATGTTCCTAATAGCTTCGATGTCCTCATCAAATACTCTTTATAGTACGAGCATTAATCAACGATGAGGAAAACCCGAGAAAATATTTGATTGATGTAGGGTATCTTAAAATCCAACCTAGTGCGGCGGAGACGAGCGATCATGTCATACAACTCAGCAACAAAGGTCAAGCCCGACTCATCGACATCAGAAACCAGATCTTCCCACCGATCCAACTTGTCTGAGGAATCCAACGACCTACTAGCACTAGTACTAGGGGCAGGTCGAGGGGAAGTATACTCGACCGGAGAGGTTGGACGATCGAACACTCTTACAAGAAATTGGAGAGTGTTTGGGGCTTACCCGTAGTGTATTAGACGTTGGCCATTGTCACGCCCCAAATCCGGTTTTGACCGGACTCGAGACGTGAACCGAATATAATAATAAAGAAGGCAATTTTAAACAACATGAAACTCCAAAATAGTTTAAAAATAGCAATTTCGATAACAATAGTCAAATGCTCGAAATCCAAAATAGAAAGTTTGGTACGAAAGGGAATACGTCTCTAGACAATCCAAGACTAAGACTCTCACTAAAGCTCCCAAGACTTGAGACGTCCTCTAGTCCAGATCACGATCAAAACCTGTAGGAAAAGTAGTAAAGGGGATGAGCATTTCGCTCACTTCCACGGATATCCGTCCGATTATGGCATACTAGTAAAGCACCATAAATCACTATTTAAACGAGATTAAAACAACGCGAGGCCTAACGAAAAATCAAGACCATTCAACCTTCAACCCTAATGCCAACCTGTTACAGGGGCAACCTCCTCGTCCATACCTTCACCATTTTTTCCACACAGGAACACAGAATAACGGGTAACACAATTAAGCACCAAGCAACACACTCAGCTCAACAATTAATCGACATAACAGGTATCCAAAACAACACCATAACTTAGTCATGGTTTACCGACCTTAGGTCGTTATCAATATATATACATTCCACTAAGGAGCACATATCTATAAGGAGCACACAACTATAGCCACACTTTACCGCTCACGTGTCGGAAGGAGGGGATCCTTTATATCACTAAGTAGCACACATCGTTATATTCCACTAAGGAGTACACAACATTATATTCCACTAAGTAGCACACAGTTATAAGGAGTACACGACTATAAGGAGCACACAACTATAATGAGCACACAACTATAGCCACACCTTACCGCTCACGTGTCGGAATGAGGGGGTCCTTTATATTACTAAGTAGCGCTCAATTATACGTACCATTTAGTAGTACATTCAATCACAGTCACCACCAAACATAAAACAATCGATCATGCCGCATTATCACCAAATCATCACTGTTACCTAACTAAAACATTACCTTCTCGTAGCATATCACAACTATTAATTTGTCACGCCCAAAATCCGGTATTGACCGAACTCGAGACGTGACTTAAGGATGAAACAAAGTATAACAAGAAAAGTATCATAAAACCAATATAACTCCTTAATTTAGTTCAATCAAAATATCTCAAGTAAAAACTTATAATAAATCCTTTCAACAGGAAGGTTTATAACCAAAAGTCAGATTATAAACGTCTCTAAAATAAGTGCACCCGAACCCACAGAAGCTCCCGAGCCTCGAGTCCACTACTCATCACGCAAACCTATAAACACAGTAAATAAACAAATAAGGGTGAGCTTACGCTCAGTAGGGAAAATAAATAACAAGGGTATGCCCTTGAGTTTAGTAATTAGAAATTCACAATTTCAAACGAGTCTCAATAACGCGAAGACTAAGAAGATGATGAATACGGAAGTAAAACGGGTATTTAACGCTTTTAAGAAGATAGAAATAATCATAGAAGTTAAGGGAAACGATAAGGTTCTTAACAATCAAAAGAAGATAGAGCGTTTAAGTACCACTGTGGGACATGAAGTCACCACACTCCGATCCACGATACTCTTTGTGTCATGTCGGATTTTCCCTCGGCCCAGAGGAGACGCATGACATCACAAAGACGTATAACGTCGAGAATACCAGAAACATCTATATGAGGACGAATTCGTCTGGACCCTCGGAAACTTCTCCAAAAGACCATGAATCATCGGGAACCGAGGTAATGCTCATATACTCGGGTGCATCAACAAGTTACCATTCCCCGCAAGGTAAACCATCCAATTGCCCCGCAGGGTCCAATAACCAATGCCCCGCATGGTCCAATAATCAATGCCCCGCAGTGTCCAATCCACCGGCTATGATACTACCCCATACCGGCATTCCCTTCGGTGTAGGTATCTAACTGGATACAAAGTCATCGGCTTATGTACTACCCCACACCAGTATTCCCTTTGGTGCAGGTACCTTACAGGCACTGCCCCACCCGCAGCGTGGGTGCCATACCGATACATAACCCAACTTAAAGACTCATAAGATGATAACATACTAAACAATCATGGATCAACCAAGCTTAGTAAATCACAATTCTATCACAACACACCACAAGAACTAATATAACCTTACACTTACCAATATACTTACCAATCGCACTCCATCGGTCTATCATTCACCCGATCATGTACCATTTAGCACAATCAATTACACTCAATACTCATACAATCATTCATCCAAGAATTCGATCAAATAAGCATTCAAGCATTCAAGTTCGACATTCAAATCATCTAGTTGTATTAGACTCTTGGCTTATCCAAACTAGGCAACCAAGGCATGTGTGGCAACCAATCCTAGGGCTCATCTCGGCCTTTCTACCAGTAAATCAATTCCCAAGTATTAGAAGCGAGTTACACTAGTGATTCACATCCTACGCATGCATACTAGACACGTCCAGTTATTAGTAATTGAAAGACGACTATTCTAGTTATTCGCATCCTATATGCAATTCTAGGACCTTTCCGATTTTATTAACCTAATAGTCATACTAGTATTGAAATGCACGAGGAGTTAGTACTTTCCCTACCTTGTGGTCTTCCTCTAATAATACTTCAAGTGGCGAAATCCGGCTAGCTTCCTCTCCGTTCTTCACACGGGTCCCGAAGTAGCCTTCGTCCCTCGAGCTTGATTCCAAAGTCTTAGAACACAGTTAAACTCTAATTAAAGGCTAACCAAAGTGCAAGCAAAGTCCCAAAAACATCCCCAAAAGTCCGGTTCACAACAAGGATCGAATTTGATGAAAAACACCCCAAAAGAACCCAAAACTGGTCTGCCACGGAATGGGTCACGGAACCGTGACACCACCCATCACGGATGACATCACGGGATCGTGACGTGTGCCGTCACGGACTCCATCACGGAGCTGTGATGCCTCCCATCACGGTATCCGTCACGGATCCGTGGCAGATCTGGGCAGACTCGCCCTTCTTCAACCTCCAGCTCCTTTTTCACGAAAAACAACAACCAAACTCCATTTTAAGTCATCCCAAACTCCCAAAACAGTTAAATACCTCCAAAACTCCTCTACTCATGGTAGGAATCAACAAGCCAACAAGTATCCAAGGATTTTCCAAATCAAAATCAAACCAAAAACCCAATAAAACTCAAGGATTTCAACCACAAAACAACCAATACTTCTCTACAACAACATCTATCACAAAGAGAATCAATCCCAACAACTGTTAGCAAAAACCCAAGGAAAACCCATGAAATGAAATTGATGGAAAAGAGATTTTGATAGCGTTCTTACCTTTAGGAGAATGAGATGGAGAAGATGGTGAGGTTTTCGGAGAGTAGAAGCTAACAACTTGGATCAAGAGCTCCCTTTTCCCTTTCTTCTTCTTCAAGACACTCTTGTTCTTCCTCCTCTCTCTTTTTCTCTCAAAATTTCGGCTACAACAAAACAAATGAGCTGATTTTGGTCTTCATTTGCCTTAAAAGACCTAAATTGGGAAAAGACCAAAAGGGAGGGGTAAATGGGTATTTTGACCTCTTTTTTTCCCCTCCAAGCTAATAGGGACAAGTGTACAAGTAGGGACCACTTGTCCTTAGCTAAAAATCCAGCACTCTTGATTTATGCGTTTTAGTCGATAAAAAGGGTCCCGTTGACCGAAAAATGACCGTTACTATATTACAGTAAAAATACTGGAAATGGCCCAACTAAGCTAACCGTGATAACGGCTAAGCTCTTTGGGCCCTGGAAAG
The DNA here is from genome assembly GCA_963921825.1 of Erodium maritimum. Lineage (NCBI taxonomy): Eukaryota > Viridiplantae > Streptophyta > Magnoliopsida > Geraniales > Geraniaceae > Erodium > Erodium maritimum. Next base: position 49,869,212 of record OY997595.1, on the reverse strand, counting down.
GTCCCGAATGACTTCCAGAGGCATCAGTTGACTTTTCCAACCGAAAGTCAAACTTTGTCGAAATCCACCGGTTCGACCGGGATCGACAGGGGGTGGTTCCTACAATTTAACAATGGAACATACCACAATTAAATCAGTCCAACGTTGCTAGTTACGAAGACAAAATGCAACCAACACACAACCTACGGGCGCAACCTAGCCCACATGAAATTCTACAACACGACAATTCCACAACCTACGGGCACGACATGGCCCACATGCGATTCTACAATTTGAATACGAGTACACTAGTGATTCACATGATATATGCGATTCTAATTATTTTACCGGTTATTAATATTCGATATGCAATTCTAGTAGTTTTCCTTAATCGAACCAATAACCGCTACTTTTCCTTACCACAAACGCGATCCAACTCTACCAAGCACGAACCGTCAACGACTTCCTTCTCCACGATAAAGCCCACAGTCTAGGATAACAAGTAGCACAACACTTAATACAAGTCCAACGTCAATTAAAACGGACAACACCCAAATTAACTCCCAACAAGACGCCTAATTAATTAAAACGGTTACGGGACAATGACTTGGAAGGAATAGTAAATTAACCGGGCGATACGTACAACGGCCCCCGGCCAAGTGGGCCCCACTTGGCCGTGGGTGTGCCGGACCGGACCCACCAAGGGTTGGTGTCAGCTCGAATCCCGAGGTACACGGATGCCGAGGCACATGGATCCCGGGGAACACGGATCCCGAGGCACATGGAACCTGAGACCCACGCCGCACCACCACCGTGGCCGGTCCTCAGGCGACCGGTGAGGACCGGTCCGGTGAGCCTCTAGTCGCCAGAAAATTTTCAACTTCGTCCCAAAACGTCCCAAACAAGTTCTAGGTCCTCAATCCATCAAGTTCTAACCAAAAACATCACCAATTTCACATTTCCCCCCATTCCAAAAGTTAGGGTTTCACCAATTTTTTCCCCAAACACCAAATTTCTTCCATTACTACTCTAATCCAACAAGGGAACAACTATTCCATCAAGACCCAACCTTAATAACCCCCAAAACTCCAAGACTCAAGGTTGGGTTTCATCAAATTAACAAAGCCCATTCAATTTCCACTACAATCCTCCACTTTCTACCATAATCCATCAATTCAACACGGAAAAACTCCAATCCCACAACGCCCAAGCTGAGTTCATTAATTTTCAACAAAACCCATAACCCAAAGTTCATCAAAAGAGGAGTTAATTGAATGCTTACCTTAGGAAATGAGTAGAGGATGAAAACTCTGGAAGAAATGAGGAATTTTTGTGGTGGAATCAAAGAAAATGGCCCTTTCCTCCTCCTCTTCTTCTCTTCTTCTCCTTCTTCAACAATGGAGGCCCACACCTCTCTCTCTCTCTTGTGATTTCCGTTCAAGGCTAGGGAATGAGCTGATATTTGGCTCACATGTGGCCTTTAACCTAAAGAGGAAATGTCCAAATGCCCCTTTAAGCCAAATCCTTTTTTTTGTAAAAAGGAAGGGACAAAAGTGACTTTCTCACCTCCCTTTTCTCTCCTCCATGGACTTAGGGACAAGTGTCCATTTGAGGTCCATCTCCACTCACAAATATCCCAACTCAAGTTAATTAATCCGATAAAACCCTATTTCGACCCCGTATGACCCGAAATTGACTTTTTCGCAAAAACACTTATTTGAAATGAAATGACCCCACTAAACTAACCGTAACCGATAGGTCCCGGATGACTCCCGGAGTCGTCAGTCGACTTTTTCGGCGAAAAGTCAACTCTTCCCGATTTCCACCGGTTTGATGGGTGTTGACCGAAGGCGGTTCTTACAGCCAAACTCTCCAACCAATCCTGGTCTACAACGCAATCATCCCATATTAATAGAGAAAAGGGATAGAATCCGTGTAAGCCGGCACGAGAAGCACATCAACATAAAACCTCGAACCACTAATAGCAACCACTTGTTTACCCGCATATAAACATCAAATATGTGTGAATAAGCACCAAGGCTTTGGAAGACCAAGATTGTGTCAAAGAGGAGAGATAAACGAAAACAAGAAAACCAACCTTCCAAGTTACCTCAGCTATAGGGTCTTGATTCTTACATACGATAAGGAGGTTGATGATGTCGACCCAAAGAAGTTGTCAACCGAACAACATCTGAGAAGGAGAAAATGAGGGATGAAGTGCTTTCCAATCATCGGCCGAAATGGACAACCAAATGTCCTAATCCTCCGAAGATAGAAAGGCTCGCGAACCCAAGTTAAGAAAGTCCACTCCCGAAATCCCGACCAACCGAAAGCCAGTACTAATGGTACGGAATGAGACTCAGTTACTTGTTATTACAATCACACTAAAGGTATCCATCTTCCAAAATCTATGAGTCAACGAAAGGGTACAAGTATCCTTTCGAAGCGAACAAGGATCAATGTTTCTCGGTGTGGAAGTGTTACGGTTGGTCACCTCGGGTGAAGAAGAACTAGTCTGCAGGGAAGAGGACAAGGCTTCACTACGTCAATAATCTTGGACGTCCCAACGCATCCAATATAACCCTTATACCTTATGTCTAACCCAGCCCGAATCTTGTGTTAGTCGAGCTGAGTGTCACTCCAATAACTAAGAGTGTTGACAATCATGACTCTCTATCTTAACTGATTTTTAACAAGTTTTAGAACGACAAATCGATGGTAGTTGTGGTCGGTATATGCCTTAAAGAGCGGAGCAAAAAAATAAAGATTCCATCTGCGAAGTTCCTTACCTAGTCAACGGTTAAATTTATCCATCGGTGAAGACTCAAGACTTGATCGATGGTACTATTTAAGCGTCAGTGAGGCTTAAACTTGGGCAAGGGGTCTACGTTCGTCACCCTAGTCTTAGAGCAAGAACAACGGAACGGCCCCGCTCCCCACGCTGCGACGTTCGCTGGCCGGGCGCGCTGGCCGTTCCGCTGTGATCGTCGAAAAACACGGCCCCGCTCCCCCTCCATGCGCTCCCGCTCCCCCTGCAAACGGACCCGCTCCCCTCTCGCTGGCCGGGCGCGGTTGACGCGCCTGCGCGCCGTCTGCTGCGCTGGCAGTGTCTGGGGCTGCCACGTGTCCCGACCGTTGCACACTAACGGCTATTTTTTTTAATTCAAAAATCAACAAATAAAACCCTATAAATACCCTCTCCTCTCATATTTTTCACACCACTTCCTACTTCAACTATCCAACTTCACTATCTCCTTCCCAAATTCTCCTCTCTCGTTTCAATTATTCTCGCGAAAAATGTCGGGCGACGCTGGGTCTCGTGCACACTCAGTTGGTGACGAACGAGAATTCACCGAGGACGAACTGGCACGAGGTTCCGGAGACATTCTAACGGGCAATCGCTCCAACTCCCCAAGCTCGAACCCGGGGTCGAGTTCAGGTTAGTGCAAACTTATTTTATTGTATTAATGCATTGTATTCATTTTTTTGATTAATTATTTGCACTTATTTTATTATTTTATTTTTGAGCACTCAATTTAATGTATAAATTTTTTTTGTATTAAATTTTTGAGCACTTAATTTATTGTATAAAATTTTTTTGTTAGGGCAAAACCGTCCCCAACAATACCAAATGGCGCCAGGGTTCCAAGTGCCATCACAATGGAGCCTGCCCCCACAAGGTTTCCAGATGCCACCGTTCCCACCACAATCACAATCACAATGGGGCATGGGACCCCAATTCTACAACTACGAGGGTCATCCACTACCCGACGTAGAAACCCCCCAACCATCCTCTTCCCAACGACGAGGCCGAGCCCCTGCCCGAGCCCAACCCCGAGCCCAACCCGAAGAACCAGAGGCGGATGGCCGGACATTCAGCAAGGAGGAGGACCACCACCTCATAACTTGTTGGTTGAGCACAACAAGAGACGCCGTCAAGGGTAACTCGCAAACCGGCAACACATTCTGGTGCGCAGTGCAGAGGAAATACAACTCCCAGGACCGTTACCCACCTCGCCGCTGGGAAGCCATCAAGAAACGTTGGCTCAGAGGTTCCAGCCAGACAAGGAGGATGCTCGGCTATTTGAAGAGGTCCAGGCTTGAGAAGCCGAGCGGCGCAAACGACGAAGAGCACTTGAGACGTGCGAAGCAAATGTGGGAGGATGATGGGAAAGTGATTAAAGACCACCCGCTAAAGTTCGACCTGGATCATTGGGTCAGGAGGCTCGATGGCAATGAGAAGTTCAGTGTCGAGGAGGGTACAATGGGAACTGTCCGCAGTCAGGTACGCCAACAACGACAGCGGTTGGATGAGGCTGGGGCTTACAGCTCAACCCCACCTACAAGCACAGGGGAGGAGGGCACACCTCTCAGTGGTGAGTCCCAACCACCAGAATGGGGAGGAAGCGAGAACTACGAGGGGACTCAGGTCCCTCTCAGCGACACAACCCCATCCCCCGAGGCCGCCCCAAGTCCCCCTCGCCGACCGCAAGGGAAGAAGGCAGCGAAGGCCGCAAAGAAGGGGGTCGTCCTCACGGCCCAAATGGCTGCCTTCGCCGAACTGGAACGTGCACAAATAACCGCTGAACGTGCACGGTTTGAGGCTCAACGTTCACGTGGCGAAGAACAGGAAAATAAGTTTCGCATGTTACAAGCATTAACTCAACAGTGGGAAGCAAACATCGCCAACTACAAGGCCCTGGTGGAGAAGGATACATCTTCCTACGACGAAGAGGCATTGGCAGACCATAAGTTTTGCAAGACCCAAGTGCGAAGACTCATCACTAGCCTTGAAGCCCAAATTGTTGATCTTCGAAGCCAACCCCCACCACCAGATGTCGACCCAACAGAGGATGATTCTTGAACTTGTATTTTGTTTTGGGTTGTATTAAAATGGATTGAATAAAATTAGAAGTTCATTTCTATTCGTGTTGAATATATTAATTATTGATTGTCTTTAATTATTTATTTCCAAAATTGTTTAAATTATGACTAAATTAAACGGTTTCTGATAACGAATTAAATAAAACAGGAAAATAACAAATAATAATACAGTCACCACTGTTCTGCACTCCCAGGACCTCAAGGTCCTTTGTGTTGCAAAACACCCACTTTTCTGCACTCCTACTCCCTGACTTTTGTCCAGTCAGCACAAGGTCTGCACTCCCACTCCCTGACCAAGGTCCTTTCTGTTGTACATGCTCTTATATATTCATTGGCCAAGAGTGTTGGCCAAATTCTCTCCGAATAATTGACCACTTTGATCGAATACCTACTACCGTCAGATGATTTCTATTTTACATATGCATAGTATGTACAACATTATGTACCACATAAACAGTTTTGATTACTTAATTTACTATACAACTTTACACATATTTCAAGAATATCTTACTATCAACCATCTTTTACACATATTACACATGTTTTCTGTAAGTACTTGGATTCATTATTTATTTTACGACAACACTAAGCTAATTAGTATAAAATTTTAAATTATTTCCACCATTTTAATTATGTTATGATTTTAAATTTAAACTTGGGCGATAGATAAGCTATCCGTCGGTACAGTAACTAGTAAAAAATTAACATGTTTTCTCAATGTTGAATGTTGAACGATGCTGCTCTAATTTAATCTTTGAACTTGGGCTACAGATAGCCTATCAGTCGGCCAATTAACTAGTAAGAAAATAACATTTCCGCTAAGTGTTGAATGATGGATGGTGTCGTTCTAATTTTATCTTTGAACTTGGACGACGGATAGCCTATCCGTCGGCCAAGAACCCAGTAAAAAATTAACATTTTCACTAAGTGTTGAATGGTGAACGCTGGCGTTCTAATTTTATATTTTAACTTAGGAGACGGATAGCCTATTTTTCAGCCAAGTCTCTATTTATGTCATAAAAATCATATCAATTTCAGTCTTCTTCCTTTTTCTCTCGTTTCTATTCTCCCCTCCTTTCTCGTAATACAATTCCGACCACGGGGAAAACGTGACGAGCAGATCAGCGCCACTGCCTCTGGCTTCTCCTTCGATAAGTAGTGTCGGAGTGCAAGGAGAAATATTTGAACGTTATCTACTAGAGCTTTAAGCATAACAAAATTCATTTTCAACAAGCATGCTTCCATCTTCTCTTATGGTTTTCCCTCTCCGGACAATCCTTGGAATTTGATTTGTCTATTGTGTCTGATTTCTTGGTTTCTAGAATATGAGGGAAATGATTCATTTTCGAGTTTTTTTATCAGCAAGACATATTATAGATTGAAACCTCTTTAGATGATAAAAAGGAGTTACAAAGCGAACCAACTAGAGTTCGAGCCACAAAAAGGTAAGAACCGAAACTAAAGGGTAGTGAAATGAAATCTGACAGGGCTCAAGGAAATCTGAGATCCCACAAATATAGAAAGAACAGGGTAGTGCTTTGAACTCTGATTGGACTCAAGGAAATCCGAGGAGCCCAATGACATCGAAATAAAACTTGTGCAGTGACCTAACTAATGCAACAAGAACAAAGATGTAAGTTTTTATCACATTTAATTGATGACAAAGTCTGAAGGAGATTAGTGCCAATGAAGGGTAGTGTTTCTGCTTCAGTAGGAGTGAAATTTCTTTGAATTTCTCTATATGTTACAAAGACTATCGAGGTGTGAGAAGTTGCCTTAGTCCATCCATTTATCAGCAAACCATCCATGATGATTGAGTGATAGTTGCAGAATCGATACAATTTTGAGTTGAAAGTGTTTGTCCCTCCCAGGTTGTGAATGAGAAGCCACCAAAGAACAATGAATGGCCCATCCTCAATGTAAACCTGTCAAAAGTAGACTGAAGAAACACACGTAGAGAACCAAAGAGCAAAAGAAGAACACGCAACCTAGAATGAACTACCCTCACACAGAAAACCTAAAGTGGCAACTAACCACACATAGAGAAAGAGCCCAAAAACATCAAATAAAGAGCCTCACCACTCACAACACTCACAAAAAGCACCCACAAAAGCACCCCAAAACCCTACCCCAGGGAAAACTTGACAAGTAAGGCACCAGCTAGACATCAATACCAACAATTCTCAGTAGTTTCCAATCAAGGCAGGCTTTGGGAGAGGATTTCCAGCAATTGAATGAGAAATATTTACCTGCATTATGCAAAGAAGACCATTCCTAAGTGTAGGATTGTTGTACAATTTTTTGAAAGATCTCTTCAGCTGAATAATTCTTCTCATTGAAGATGTTGTCATTTCTAGCCAACCATATTTGCCATAGTGTAAGTTGAAACAATTGGATCCAATTCTTTTTGTATTTTCTCCTTTGAAAGTGAGGCCAAATTACCAGCAAGTCTTTAACTGATCCAGAGATAATGAATAAAGTGCCCCACCACTTAGCCAGCAAACACCAGACCTGCCAAGCTCTAGCACAATTATTATAAAACATGACTTCCATCTTCAAGGTCCCATTGACAAATTGGGCAGATTAGATCTTGCAAGGACAATGATATACCTCTTGTCTCTAGGAAGCATTTAGAGGGGATTGCATCATGGCAGGCCAGTCAAGAGAAGGCTGAGACCTTAGGGGGTATACCAGGAATCCAGAGCAAGTTGCTGCAAGCTGAATCTATAGAGGATCGAGTGCCTTGTTGCTCAAGTAAGGAGTAGAGTTTCTTAATTATGAAGCCTTTAGGATCCAACTGCCAAAATATTCATGAAGCCCAAGCCTTATACCAATTAAAATTTAGGATATAGTAGGCCAATCTTACTCAGCTCTACCCCTAGGAGTTCTACAAAAAGCTAACTCCTAAGAAACACCATTCCAGGCATCAGGCGCCAGTATTTGTTTGGACTGTGATAAAACAAAGAGTCTTGGAAATAGATGCTTAAAAGCAGTGTCCCCTACCATATATCTAACAAGAAAAAAAGTTCTTTCTCCATTGCCAACTTCCCAATGAAGCCCTTTATTGCCAAATAGATTTTCAAACCTTGGATCTTTAACCAAATTTAGGATATGAGTTATGAAGCTTGATGATCCCACTTCAGTAAAATTTGAGAGATCCCATTCCTGACTTCCCCAACCAAACTTTCCACAAATAATCAATTTCCACAAAGAATTCTTCTCTAGAGCAAACCTCCACCACCACTTTGCTAAAAGGGATAAATTCATAATTGAGAGTTTTCTGATGCATAGGCCTCCCTCCTTTTTGGATTTACAGACCTTTCCCCAATTTACTTTACAACAACCTTTCCTTGTTGATTTTCCATGCCATAGATATTTTCTTTGCCAACTCCCCATCTTCCTATATACCCCTTTTGGAGCTCTGAATATTGAGAAGTAGTAAAGAGGTAATGATCCCAATGTTGACTTAATTAATGTGATCCTTCCACCAAATGATAGGAATTTTTCTTTCAACAACCCTAGAGCTTGCTTGAATTTTTGAACTATTAGGGCCCAAGTATTTACTCTTCTTGTGTTAGCACCAAGTGGGAACCCCAACTAAATTATAGGCAGAGTAGTAACTGGACATGTTAGAATGGAAGATATGATCAACTCCTCTCCTTAGGTGAGATTCATTGGTATGATCTGTGACTTTTCATAATTTACAGCTAATCCAGAAGCTGAATAAAACATTTCTAGTGCAAATTTGAGACACCTCACATGATCTGGAAGGGCCTTGATGAAAAATATTGAATCATCTGCAAATTTCAAGTGAGAGATAGTTGGTCCATTAGGAAATGGTTGAATACCTTGTTACAGATTGTTTGTGATTCATGCCCTTATTATTTGGTTCAGTCCTTTTGCCACCAATACAAAAAGTAAAGGAGAGAGGGCACACCCTTGTCTAAGGCCTCTTGGTATTTGAAAGTATTTACTTTGATAGTCATTGATTAAAATTGAGACTGTGGCCGTGAAGCATGAGATCATCCATAGTTTCCAAGTATTTCCAAAACCCATTTTGGTTAATAGATGCAGCACAAAATTCCAGCTGACACTGTCAAAGGCCTTTTGAAAGTCTGCCTTGAAAATTAAAGCTTTTTATTTGGACCTTTTAATAAAATCAACCACTTCTGAAGCTATGAGAATACCATCAATGATCTTTCTTCCTTCTATAAATCTTGTTTGCTCATCCCCGACTAAACTATTGATCATAACCTTAAGCCTGGAGGAAAGAAGCTTGGATAGTATTTTGTAGGGTCCTCCCATAAGACTTATTGGTCTGAAGTCTAAAAAGGTTGGAGGTGTAGGACCTTTGGGAATTAGGGTCATAAAGGATGAATTGATATCTTTCCCTAATTGGCCAGTGTTATAGAATTTTTGAAAGAAGTTCATGAAATCCACCTTGATAATATTCCAAGTAACTTGGTAAAATTTGAGAGTAAAACCATCTAGACCTGGAGCTTTTTCTCCATTGCAAGACAAGATTGATTGCATTACTTCTTCTTCTAAGAATGGCCTTTCAAGCCAGGCCTTTTCTTGTGCTGATATTGAATTGAAAGACAGGTCTTGGAGATCAATAAATTATGCATTTTCACTTTGAAAACTTCTGTAGAAATGTTCAGCTGGAGCTGCTTTTATCTCCTCAGGATCAGTTAATATAACCCCATTGACATAAATAGAAGTGATTTTTTTCTTGGCCCATTTGTAATTTTCTATTCTATGGAAATAGCTGGATCACTTGTCCCTATCATCAAACCATTTTTTACTAGCTTTCTGACTCCATAATTTGGCAAGCAGCTTGTATTTTTTTATTAGATCCGTCTTAAAAGCCCCTCTTTTGAGCTTTCTTGATCAGTAAGGTTCCTTTATTCCACTAAAGTATCTAGTACATTGATGGTGGTTGTTAAATGTTCAATTCAAGTTTCTAGTAGGCCATATACTTGAATGTTGCACTGCTTAAGATTAGCTCTTAATAGCTTGAGTTTCATCCATAAAATATACTGAGGTGTGCCTGTTACTGAGTAGATGTGTCAGAAGGTTGTGACTGCAGGTAGAAATCTTGGATTTCTATCTAGATATTCAGAAATTTGAAAGGTCTTGGGCCCCAATCCAAAGCTTTGTTATAAAGGATCAATGGCTTGTGATCAGAGATTGATCTGGGAAGGCAAGACTGAGTTATTGAGGGCACAAGAGAGAGTAGTTCACTGGTTACTAGAAACCTGTCAATTCTAGAAGCTGTTGAGCCATCTAAAAATAATTCAGACTTGTAGGTTTTGAGTTAAACCCATAATTCAAAAAAAAAACCTAGGTGACATCTAACAAATCTGAGTTAAAGTCTAAGAAAACCTCTAATAATGGCCCTTTTGAATTAGGTTTTGGTTTTGTATTTTCTCCTCTTCACAATGAAAACTTTTGGTATGTAATTATTTTGATTTTATTGTCATTTTGTGCTTCAAGTTTTTTTTTTATCAACAAAAGCATAATATAAAAACCCTCTTCTGAGGAAGAAAACGGTTACAAAAAAAAACCCCATCTGACTACAGAATGGATAAGTAAAGGAATTATGAAAAACAAGTTGGAAGGTGATTTTTAGACAATAATGCAAAAACAAGAGTTGAATTGTGGCCATAATGTGATCTGAGCATATTGTAGTATGAGGTGGGCCTTGATGTCAGGTTGAGTTGATGGCCATAAGGTGATCGTTGATGAGCAATTGCTGAATGAGTTGAATCTGTTGCCAAGGTGATCTGTAATTCCGAGACCTTCAATGGATAGGTTTGTCAGTGAATGTGTTGATATAGCCTTTAATGAAGAACAAAGCGGGTGATGTTGAATGGAGCATTTAGAGATATGCTTATGAGAGATATGCTTATGAGAATCTAAAGGCCTTGAGAGGCTGAAGATTGTGATCTTGAGTTTGAATAGGATAGTCTTTAGGGATGCTTGAGCCCCAAGCTAATGGTTGCTTGCGGCTGAAGTCAGTACTTCAGTAAACATATGTCTGCATAGTGAGCTGAGGGAGAGCAATGGTGTACTCTGGTGGCATTAGATCTGCTGAGAGTTAAAACCTGAGGAGTGACAAGCAAGGAACAAAAGAGGAAAGAGGAACTCTCAAAGCTAAGAAAAAAAACTACCCTCACTCATAAATGGAAAGAACAGAACCCCACACCAAAGGAACAAAAACCCAGGGACATTCCTAGCCTCACAAATCCTAAAAGTCTCACAACCAACCACCCAAACCCATCCCAAGCCCAAATCAGTCCCAGAAAGCAAAGAATCTCCAAGTCAGATAAGGAGGATATTAAGAGTAGCTTCATACCAGTTGAGGAAAAGCCAAAATGAACCTTAATTTCTTCTTGCACAATCCTTTGGAATGGTAATCCAATCATGAATTGTGAAATGGTAGTTTGAGTTGAAAGAAGCCCATTCCCAGCCATAAACCTTGTTCAGGATCTTGTTGAAAACTGTTTCAGGTGGTTCATCTACACCCTTGAATATGAATGAGTTTCTTGCTAGCCATAGTTGCCAAAGTGTAACCTGAAGGATACTTCCCCAACATCTTTTGAGCTTTGAAGGAACCAAGTCAGACCAAGTACAGAAGAGTTGCTTAACATTAGCAGGACAAATCCACAGAACTCCCCACCATTTGCAGACTAATGTCCAAGTATTCCAAGCCTTTGTGTAATGAAGTAGGATGTGTGCTCCATCCTAAAAATCCCAGGATCATTTAGGGCAGATCAGTTTCTGAAGTGACAGATCCATACCCCTTCTTTCTAGAAAGCATTTTGAGGGTATTGCTTCTAGACAGGCAAGCCAAGAAAAAGCACATAATTTTGGTGGTATCTCAGAAGTCCAAAGCTTAGAGGTCCATTCCACAGTAGAGTTATTTTGTTGAGCAAGCAAGGTGTAAATTCTGCTCACTGAGAAGCCTTTTTCATCTAAATTCCAGCAAAGTTTATCCTTAGATGAGCTTAAGACAGTAGAGCTAAGAATGGCTGAAAGTGATCCCCACTCCAATATCTCCCTGCCCATTGTATTCCTTCTGAAGTTGAGATCCCATTCTCCATTGGTTCTGATCTCAGCAATGGTTTTGAATTTGGAATTTGTCAAGGCATATAGTTTGGGAAACAATGTTTTGAAAGGCACATCTCCCCACCAATGATCTTGCCAGAATGGAATTCTATTGCCTTTTCCTTAAGACCAAGTAAGACCTTTATCACCAAAGCAATCTGCAAATCTCTCATCTTTGAGTAGGACTAGGAAGTGAGAGATAAAACTTGGTCTTCCTATTTCAGAGAACTTTGATAAATCCCATTCATTGTAGTTCCAACCCATTTTAGCACAGATGGTGTGCTTCCAAAGGGAGTTTTCTTCCAAAGCAAATCTCCACCACCATTTTGATAGTAGAGATATATTCATCAACTGCAAGTTTTTTATTCCAAACCCTCCCAGCTCTTTGGTTTTGCATATTTGATTCCTACCAACTTTGCAGAATACTTTAGAAGGAGCATCACCATGCCAAAGAAACCTTCTTTGCCAACTTTCCATTTCCTTCTGGACTGCTTTTGGAGCTTTGAGAAGGGAGAAATAGTATAAAGGTAGAGCAGTGAGAGTTGTTTTTATTAAAGTAATCCTTCCTCCAAAGGATAGCATTTTTGCTTGCCACAGTCCAAGACTTATTTTGAATTTGCTGATAATGGGCTGCCAAGTGATGAGTCTTTTGGAGCTGGCACCCAAGGAGAAGCCAAGATGTGGCAATGGTAGATTATCACAGCTGCCGTTTAGTATTGTTGAATAATGCAGGGCTTCTTATGGAGATATATTGAGTGGGATTAAAGAAGATTTGTTGTAGTTAACATTGAGGCCTATCATGAGCTTAAAAATGGAGAGAGTATTTTTCAGATTCTGAGCTCCTTCTGTGGTTGCCTTGATGAAGAATAGTGAGTCATCTGCAAATTGTAGATGTGAAATGATTGGCCCATTTATTCCTAAAGAAATACCTTGAAACTGATCATGAAGTAGTCCTGCTTGCATGATTTGATTTAATGATTCTGCAGCTAATGCAAAGAGAAGGGGGGATAATGCACAGCCCTGTCTGAGCCCTCTAGATAATTTGAAATCAGATGATGGGGAGCCAATGATAAGTATAGAGACATGTGCTCTGAAACAAGATATCATCCAGAATCCCCACTGAAAACCAAAGCCCATTTTCTTCAGTAACTTCATTAGATAAAGCCAATTGACTTTATCAAAAGCCTTCTCAAAGTCTGTTTTAAAAATCAATGCTTCCATCTTTGATTGTTTGATCCTATGAGCCACCTCATTAGCCACTAAAACTCCATCAAGAATCTGCCTCCCAGCAATGAATCCTGTTTGTTCAAACCCTACCGAGGAACTGACCACCCCTTTCAGCCTTGTAGATAGTAATTTTGTGAGGATTTTGTAAGGGCCAGACATTAAACTTATTGGTCTAAAATCATCAAAGGTGAGAGAGGCATCACACTTGGGAATGAGGGTGAGGAATGAAGAATTCAAGCCTTTACCCTAGTGACTTGTCCTATGAAAGTAATGGATAAAGTTTACCAGGTCCTCCTTGATTATTGGCCAACAAGCCTGATAGAATCTTAAAGAGTATCCCTCAGGACCAGGAGCCTTGTCTCCAGCACATGCCATTAAGGCTTTTAGAATTTCATCTTCAGTAAAGGGTCTTTCAAGTTCAGCAGCTTGATCTAAAGTGATTGTCTTGAAGTTCATATTATCAAGATTTGTATGGTTTGATCCTTGTTCAGTGAATCTTGCACTAAAGTGAGAGGTTGCAGCATCTTTGATCTGATCTGGATCATCTAATAGAACATCATTGACAAAGATTTGAGTGATTTTCTTCCTGCTTCCTTGGAAATTGGCTATTATGCGGTAGTATTTGGAAGCTTTATCCCCATCATGATGCCATTTTCTCCTTGCCTTTTGGCTCCATAATTTGGCTTGCAATTTGAGTTTAAGTGTCAAAGCAGCTCTCTTGAAGCCTCTCTCAGAATGTTCAGTAGGAGTGAGTTCTCTATCTTCAACAATTGTATTTAGGTAGTCAAGGTCAGAGTTGAGGGCTTTGATATCTGTATCTAGAAAACCAAAGACTTGAGTGTTCCATTCCTTCAGATTTTCTTTTAGTAGCTTGAGTTTTTTCCATAAGGGCAGATGAGGCTAGCCTGTTATGTGATATGCTGACCAGAAAAATTGGATAGCATTGAAGAATCTAGCATCCTCAAGCCATATATTCAGAAATTTGAAGGGTCTTGGTCCCCAATCAATTTGTTCATCACACATGAGTAAGGCTCTATGATCTGAAATACCTCTTGAAAGGCATTTTTGTGTAAGATTATTTAATTTAGCCAAGAAGTCTGATATAACTAGGTATCTATCAATCCTTGAAGCTTGAGAGCCAGCAGCAAACCAAGTGAATTTTCCTCCATTTAGTGGTAGATCAATCAAGGCTAGGCTATCAAGAAGACCTTGGAATGAGGCAATATCTGTCACGCCCCAAATTCAGTAGAACCGAACTCGGAACGCGAACGTTTAAAACAATAAAACATTTTCAATCCTTTTAAATAAATCACTTTAAAACCATCAAGTAGTTAATCAAAATAATTATTTACAACTCAAAAGTACGTCCCAACAAGTGGACAAAAAGCAAAGTGTACGTCGCTAGACTCAAAAGAAAACCCGGACTCCGCTCCTAGCTCTTCAAGCTTCGAGAGCTCACCTAGTCCAACCCGCGACCAGTACCTGTAGGAAAAGCAGCTAGGGGTGAGCGTTCGCTCACCACCACGGATAACAGACTGACTACGGCATACTTAGCAGAGAATGCCGGTAACACCAACAACAAGCCGACTGACACACACCCACTGTTACTTTCCTCAACCGACTCAACACTCGGACCCGTAATGTAGACCCGACACAACGATAGACGGCTTCCTCCAAAGACACGATAGATAACCACGCAACACCCAAGATCACTAAGGATCGCACACCAAACAAGATCACAAAGGATCACACTCCAACTGCTCAGTAACCCCCACGCCATTTACTGATCACTGTCAGGCCAGGCGGTCGACATGTCGCACTTTTCCCGACACAAAGTCGGATCAGGCTGTCGACCTGTCACCCCTAACCACGCACGCGCAGCCAGGACCCCTTTCCTTACGGGCGGGCCCCCTACCCCGTCTTAACATGCAGACGCGTGCGATCACAGGACCCCCGTTTCATGAAGCGGGCCCCCAACCTCAGGTAACCACAATCACAATCACAACCAAAGTTCAACAAATAGCAACAACACCGTTCTAACACTCCACATGCACTCATGGCCACCCAAAACACACCAACAGTAAAGACTCGGGCTCAACAACCCCACGGGCACTCACGACCACCCAAAACACCAACGGTAAAACACGGGCTCAACAACCCCACGTGCACTCATGGCCACCCAAGACACCAATAGTAAAGACACGGGCTCTCATGGCCACCCAAGACACCAAAAGTAAAGACACGGGCTCTCATGGACACCCAAGACACCAACAGTAATGACAAGGGCTCTCATGGCCACCCAAGACACATCAGTAAAGTACGGGCTCTCATGGCCACCCAAGACATGAACATTAAAGTACGGGCTCTCATGGCCACCCAAGACATAAATTAAACAATCAACCTCCGTGCGTAACCAAATGCCTCCAGTAAATCTAATATCGAAAGTTCACTGCTCCTACGACACTACTAAGTGTCACATTCATTTCTATTGTTCGATACGTTTCCGTATCATACGACACCACTCGGTGTCGCCTGCCTTTCTAATATTCGATAAACCTACTTAACCCACGACACCTAAGTGTCACATGCATTTCTACTGTTAACTTTCCCAAGTCAGGGCCGAGATCCGGCTACTTTTCTCTACCTCGTATGCTTTCTCCAAAAGCGCACAAACAAGCTCCGTCGTGATCTCGATCACTCGCCTAGCTTTCCCTTTCCTCTGTCAGCGACACGATCTAAAAAGAAAGGAATTTAAATACTTTTAAGTTCGCAAACATAAACTGGAATTTAAATAACTTGACGCCCAAAAGTAACCCCGACAATGTCGATCACTCCCAAACTTCCCAATTACTCGACATTGTCGATAATGGATCCGGAAAAGCCCGATTCGCCCGACATGGCGAATCTGCCCGGGTTTTGGAAACGCCCTTCCGGGGCTCCGAAAATTCCCTTTTTCGTTTCTACGGTCTTAAAATAATTCAAGGGTTCCTATGCACTCGACGGAATCCAATTCCTACTTCCGAGTAATTTAATTAGCGTTTAGAGTTTCTAAACCCATCAATTACAACTTTTACAATTTAACTCCAAATTTCGATCCGGTTGTAGACTAATTACTTGGGGAACGTTCAAAACCACCCGAACACGAAACCCGAGCACCCGAGCACGTGGGCCCCACCCGGCCAACCTTGGTCGTGGGTGGCTAGGGCATTTTGGGCCCGGCTCAACATGGTGGTGGCCGGCCCTAGCTCCGACCAGCCACCCCATGGCCGGCCGGCCACCGCACACGGTGGTCGGAGCTCCCCCCGAGCTCCTGGTCACCGGAAAACGTTCAATCCCTGCTCCAAAACGTCTCTGAGACGTCTCCAATGATCCCCACACCTCAATACCACCAAAACTACTAGTTTTACTCAAACCCTAACTTTCAAACTTAAGCAAAAAGAGAATCGATTAGGTGCTCACCGTAAAGAACGTCGACGTGAGCTCCAGTCCTTTAGCTTTGAGACGATCCAATGGTTGGATGCTCGTGAATAGTGGCAAGAACCCAAACCCTCATTTTCTTTCTCTCCCTTTCTTCTCCTTCTCCTTCTCTCTCTAAAAACTCCTTTTTTTCCTTTTTTTTGAATGGTGTGGCCGAACCCTACCCATCCCCTCATCTCTGTCTCCTTTCAAAAATACCTAACACCACCACATATTTGAAAAATATCTCCTAGATATTTTCCAATCAGATTCGCGAAACTCGGACGTTGCGGGCCCCGAACAGGCACTTTTTCCAAGAAATTACGAAACTTGACGGGCTACAAGGAAACGGCTCAACTAAGACCGCTGCGACGACGGCTAAGCTTTTTGGATCCAAAACGGTCCTCGAATGGACCAAAACGTCGCTCGGTTGACTTTTCCGGCGAAAAGTCAAAATTTCCCAAATTGGTCAGAAAGTTTCCCGCAGTCCCCCGGAACTCACTTTGGTCGATATCGGTGTCAACTTAAGCCCGGTATGACCCTCGGGGTCAATTTTAGGTTCAATTAAGTGTCTGTCTTAAAAACTTTAAATTTTCCTGTTTTTCGCAGGTTTGTCTGCCGTTGACTGGGAGTGGTTCTTTCAATCTACCCCCCTTAAAGGAATTTCGTCCGCGAAATTTAAAACAGACGTACCTCAGGAAACGAACAAGGTGGGGTACTTCGGGCGAACCTCGTCCTCGCGCTCCCAAGTTGACTCAGCCCCGTGATGTTTCCACTGCTCCCGTACCAGGCGGATAACCTTGCCACGCAGGACTTGCTCCCGTGTGTCCATGAATCGAACCGGCTGCTCCTCATAGGAGACATCGTCAGCCACCTCGATATCTGCCCACTCAATGACGTGGGAGGGGTAAGCATTGTACTGCCGCAACTGGGACACGTGGAAGACGTTATGAACTCTCCCAAGTTGCGGTGGTAACGCTAAACGATAAGCCACTGCTCCCACTCTGCTAAAGATCTCGAAAGGGCCAATGTACCGCGGAGCCAACTTTCCCCCGCTGCGTCTAAACCGTACCAGTCCCTTCCTCGGGCTCACCTTCAGGAACACGTGATCCCCGACTGCGAACTCAAGAGGTCGTCGTCGTCGTCTATCGGCATAGCTCTTCTGCCGACTCTACGCGGTCTTCAACCGCTCGCGTATCAACGCGACCTTCTTTGTCGTCTCTCTGACAAGATCTGGCCCCAGCAGACTCTTGTCCCCCATCTCTGCCCAACACACTGGCGATCGACACGGCCTCCCATACAACGCTTCGAACGCTGCCATCCCAATACTGGCCTGATAGCTGTTGTTATAGGTGAACTCGACTAACGGCAGGTGGGTCTCCCATGATCCCCTGAAATACAGCACACATGCCCGCACCATGTCTTCCAAGATCTGAATGGTGCGTTCGGACTGACCGTCTACCTGGCGATGGTGTGCTGTACTGAGTAGAACCCCGGTCCCTAATGCGGTCTGCAGACTCGGCCAAAATCTGGACGGGAAACGAGGATCCCTGTCAGATACTATCGACACAGGAACCTCATGGAGACGCACTATCTCCTGAATGTATAGGCTGCTCAACTTGTCGACCGGATCAATCATCCTCATAGCCAGGAAATGGGCCAAATTGGTCAACCGATCGACTACTACCCACACGGCGTCGTGTCCCCTCGTCAATCTCGGCAGTCCACACACGAAGTCCATCGTGATATGCTCCCACTTCTACTAGGCAATCGGTAGTGGCTGCAACAACCCGGCGGGACTCTTATGCTTGACCTTCACCTACTGACAGACGAGGCACCTCGATACAAATTCCACGACCGCTCTTCGCATCCTGCTCCACCACAAATGCCGCCTGATGTCCCGGTACATCTTGGTGCCTCCCGGGTGCACTATAAGACGCGAATGATGTGACTCTCGCAACCTGTCGTCTCTATAGTTGCCCGGCACGAATAACCCTCCTCGATACCGTAACCCCCAATCAGCACTAAATTCCCAGGCTACCACTTCGTCACCTCGGACGACACTCTCTCGGATCTCTAACGTCTCGATGTCCTCCGAATGCGCCTCCAACACTCGGGCAAGTAGTGAGAGCTGAGCCACCCAGGAGTACATGGCTACGCCGCCAGAAATCTCCTCTAGCTCAAGCCCGAACCTACTCAGTTCCCCCATCATGTCCCACTCTCGGACTGATATGCTAGCAAGACTCGGAACCGACTTCCTACTCAAGGCGTCGGCGACCACGTTCGCCTTACCCGGGTGGTAGTGTAGCTCAAAGTCGTACTCCTCCAGTAGCTCCATCCATCGCCGCTGGCGCATGTTCAGGTCTCGTTGGGAAAAGATGTAATTGAGGCTCTTGTGATCCGAGAACACCTGAAATCCCTCGCCATACAGATAGTACCGCCAGCCCTTTAGCGCGAACATGACTGCTGCTAGCTCCAAGTCATGAGTAGGATAGTTGCGCTCGTGTGTCTTCAACTGCCTGGAGCCATAAGCAACCACTCTACCCAACTGCATCAGTACACAGCCCAATCCTTCCCCAGACGCATCACAGTAGACCTCATACCCGATCCCTCGCTCTATCACTACCAATACTGGAGCTGTGGTCAGACGATCTTCAACTCCGTGAATGCACGCTCACAATCCTCTGTCCACACAAACGTGACTCCCTTGCGCGTCAACAGAGTCATCGGCGCGGCTAGTCGCGCAAAGTCCTGGACAAACCGCCGATAATAGCCTGCCAACCCAAGAAAGCTGCGGATCTCGAAGACACTCGTGGGCCGTGCCCACTTCGATACTGCGTCGATCTTTGACGGATCGACCAGTATACCGTCACGGGATACAATGTGACCGAGGAATTTCAACTCAGCGAGCCAAAACTCGCACTTCTCCAGGTTGGCATATAGTTGATGCGTGCGTAGCAGGGTCAGAATAGTTCTCAAATGTACCTCATGTGCCGCCTCGCTCTGCGAATAGATCAAGATGTCGTCTATGAACACCACCACAAACTGACTAAGTACGGCCGAAATATACTGTTCATCAAATCCATAAACGCTGCAGGTGCGTTCGTCAGTCCAAACGGCATCACCAAGAACTCGTAATGCCCATTGCGTGTCCAGAATGCAGTCTTTGCGACGTCCCCCTCTCGGACTCGCAACTGGTAATATCCGGATCGCAGATCGATCTTCGAGTAGCACGTTGACGCTCTCAACTGGTCGAACAAATCATCGATCCTCGGCATCGGGTATCGGTTCTTCACCGTAACCCGATTCAGCTTCCGGTAATCTATACACATATGAAGTTCTCCACTCTTCTTCACGAAGAGTGCTGGTGCTCCCCACGGCGATACGCTCGGACGGATAAATCCCTTCTCTATAAGCTCCTCGAGCTGACGCTTCAGCTCAGTCAACTCTGCCGGCGCAAACCTGTAAGGTGACATCGATATCGCTGTCGTTCCCGGCACCAGGTCAATCCCGAACTCCACCTCACATTCCAGTGGCAACCCGCTCAACTCCTCGGGAAAGACCTCGGGGAACTCGCATACCACTTGCGGTAACTCTCGGCTCTGCACAACCGATACTTCCTCCACTGCGGACAACGCCGACAGGAGGACCCCACTCTTACTACCCAGAACACACGTCACCTTCGTACTGCCTACAGACACTTTCACTCGTCGCCTGTAGCAATCGATATTGGCTCGGTACTTCGCCAGCCAATCAATTCCCAAGATCTCATCAAAGGTTGTCATTCCCAGCACGAGAAGGTCACCAGGGAAAGGACAGTCTGCGACCCTAATTTCGCAGGCACGACAGACCCTAGTCAATGATACACCACCCCCAACTGGGGCGTCTAGGCACAGGGGTGGACTCAACGACTCTAAACTCATCCCCAACCTCTCAGCACAACTCAACGAAATAAAGGAGTGCGATGCCCCTGTATCAAATAAGAATAACACCCACAAATGATAAATAAACACGTACCCTGAATGGTCTCGCGGTAGGTAGTGGATCCTAGGGCCCGGGAGTCGGTAACTGCGTACACTCTTCCCTCTGACGCCTACTGCCTCTGACTCGGCGTACTGACTGCTAGATACCCAGATCCCTGCTGCTGTCTCGGAACTAGTGCGCTCGTGGACGGCTGCGACAACCTCGACTGCTGACTCTGACGAGGGCGACCCCTGGGTGACTGTACTTTACGCGACTGTTGCGGTCGCAGCGCTGACGTTGCCCCCAACGGCTCATGACACCTGGCAATAGTATGCCCAAACCGACCGCACCGGTAACACCTGGCCTCGTCGGCTCTCGACTTCGTGCCCATCGGACACTCTCGCTGTATGTGGCGTGGTGCCCGCAGACAAAGCATCTCAGTCGTCTCTCTGAAGCGACTGGCCCCACTGATGTTACCGACCCCATCCATCTCGCTCCGCCCTGCGAGGCCTGTGGCCGGAAGAATCCCATGGTCCTCTGTCTTCTCGGATCTCGGGGCTCGCACGGCCCGGCCACACTAGTCGGCCGCTGTCGAACCTCACGGGTCATGGCCACGTCCCGGATGCCCTGCTCCACTGTCGTTGCAGTGTCCACGAGCTATGAGTACTCCCGCAACCTTAAGGCGAGGACTCGATCCCGAATCACCGGCCTCAGTCCACCCTCGAATCACAGGCAACGGTTCTGCTCCGTCGCCACCATTTCTGGCGCAAATCTGGTCAGGGCCGTGAATCTGGCCTCATATTCTGCCACTGGCATCCCATCCTGCTGCAGGTCCAGGAACTGCCGATGTCGGTCCAACCGAGCCGACTCGGGGAAATACTGTGCCAGAAAGACCGTCTGGAAGATGCCGTAGTCATGCCCGACTCTGTCCCTCACACGCCCCCCACCAGTGGTAGGCGCTGTCCCTCAGCTGATGAGCTGCAAAGGACACTCTGCGGCGGCCATCCTCGATACCTGATGTGTCCAGGTCCCGCGTGACCTGCTCCAGCCATTTCTCGGCTAGGTCGGGGTTCGGCTCCCAGACAAATGTGGGTATGCCCAGCATCAGAAAGTCCAGCAGTGTCCGGGCCGTATGGTCCTCGGCCTGAACGAGCCTCGCTGGGACCGGTGCTGTCTCCGGAGCTGGCGATACCGACTCTCTACTCGCGATGATCGCCACCAAACTCTGCACTGTCCTGGTCAGCTCGTCCAGGGCGGTCGTAATGGGAGGGTCTGCGACCGGCGGGACGATGGGCGTGCCCATAGAAGGTCCCGCGTCGCTCCTCCTGTCCTCTCCGACAGGAGTACCCTGGGCCTCCGCGTACTCAGCGGGCTCAACGGTGGGCACCCGACCTGGTGTCCCTACTGACCGTCCCCGCCTGCCTCGCGCTAGCGCCCGTCCCCGTGTCACGCCTGATCGTCCTCGTCTCCCACGAGCCATGTGTCGGTATCCTCTGCACGGATACACGCAAACGTTTAGTTTGCAAATTTATATAACGACGACATGCTCAATTATACTAGCGTTCTCGTTACTAAAACATCACCCCGTTCACGCTATCAATACTTCAATTACTAGAACGCGTAAGAGAAACCTCAAATTGACCGCACAAACGTGCGCCAAGTCACGCAACAACAACACGAAAAACTGCGTAATCAAGACGGTGTAAAAGACAGGGGTCACGGATCCGTGACCGACCCTGTCACGGTTGGGGTCACGGAGCCGTGACGAAGGCCCTAAAATTTCCAAAACGCGCTGCTCCGTCACGGATCTGTGACAGGGTCCGTGACACTCGTGCAGGCCTGTTTTTCAAATTCGTTTCAAACTCGAAACTTACCCCGTTTTAACCCTAAGAATAGCCTTAGACGACACACGCGCTTGACCACCAATTGAACAAACACGCGCGCCACGACTCACAGACAAATCAAGTCATTCAACCTCAACCAAAACATGCCCACAGGGCCAACAAAATCACAAACATGCCCACAGGGCCACCAAATTTTAAAACTTTGTCCACTTCATTAAAAATCTTGCTTCTTAACATCACGTAGTTACAATCCGGTACAGGCGTCCCCGAACTACATTGTACCCACTTGACATCAACAACGTCACGCTCGACTACAGGGGCGCCCCTGAGTCGAGTCGCGACAGCCTAAAAACGTTTCACGCAGCACACACAAATAGTATGCCAGTAATGACCGTACTGCACATACACACAACACAAAGATTTGAGTGATTTTCTTCCTGCTTCCTTGGAAATTGGCTATTATGCGGTAGTATTTGGAAGCTTTATCCCCATCATGATGCCATTTTCTCCTTGCCTTTTGGCTCCATAATTTGGCTTGCAATTTGAGTTTAAGTGTCAAAGCAGCTCTCTTGAAGCCTCTCTCAGAATGTTCAGTAGGAGTGAGTTCTCTATCTTCAACAATTGTATTTAGGTAGTCAAGGTCAGAGTTGAGGGCTTTGATATCTGTATCTAGAAAACCAAAGACTTGAGTGTTCCATTCCTTCAGATTTTCTTTTAGTAGCTTGAGTTTTTTCCATAAGAGCAGATGAGGCTGGCCTGTTATGTGATATGCTAACCAGAAAAATTGGATAGCATTGAAGAATCTAGCATCCTCAAGCCATATATTCAGAAATTTTAAGCGTCTTGGTCCCCAATCAATTT
Organism: Erodium maritimum; assembly: GCA_963921825.1. NCBI lineage: Eukaryota > Viridiplantae > Streptophyta > Magnoliopsida > Geraniales > Geraniaceae > Erodium > Erodium maritimum. The sequence goes on along the minus strand of OY997595.1, from coordinate 49,845,888 downwards.
GTTCATCACACAGGAGTAAGGCTCTATGATCTGAAATACCTCTTGAAAGGCATTTTTGTGTAAGATTATTGAATTTAGCCAAGAAGTCTGATATAACTAGGTATCTATCAATCCTTGAAGCTTGAGAGCCAGCAGCAAACCAAGTGAATTTTCCTCCATTTAGTGGTAGATCAATCAAGGCTAGGCTATCAAGAAGACCTTGGAATGAGGCAATATCTGTCATGCCCCAAATTCAATGGAACCGAACTCGGAACGCGAACGTTTAAAACAATAAAACATTTTCAATCCTTTTAAATAAATCACTTTAAAACCATCAAGTAGTTAATCAAAATAATTATTTACAACTCCAAATTACGTCCCAACAAGTGGACAAAAAGCAAAGTGTACGTCGCTAGACTCAAAAGAAAACCCGGACTCCGCTCCTAGCTCTTCAAGCTTTGATAGCTCACCTAGTCCAACCCGCGACCAGTACCTGTAGGAAAAGCAGCTAGGGGTGAGCGTTCGCTCACCACCACGTATAACAGACTGACTACGGCATACTTAGCAGACAATGCCGGTAACACCTACAACAACCCGACTGACACACACCCACTGTTACTTTCCTCAACCGACTCAACACTCGGACCCGTAATGTAGACCCGACACAACGATTGACGACTTCCTCCAAAGACACGATAGATAACCACGCAACACCAAGATCACTAAGGATCGCACACCAAACAAGATCACAAAGGATCGCACTCCAACTACTTAGTAACCCCCACGCCCTTTACTGATCACTGTCAAGCCAGGCGGTCGACGTGTCGCACTTTTCCCGACACAAAGTCGGATCAGGCTGTCTGTTGGGTCTCGATGGAGGGTATGAACACATACTTGCAGCGGAAATAACTCGAGACCATGTCATAGAACACTACCAAATATTAGATACACAAGAGAATAAACAATATGGATGTTTCCTTACCAACTAGTTCAAGAAAAGGAAGAGAACACCAAAGAAACGATGATCGGCTTGAGTCTCCAAGACGCCTACGTATCCAAATGGAATCAAAGCCACGTAGTTCTTCTTTAGATGACTCAAGAACACAACAAGAGGGGGGAAAAGTGCCAAACTCGAAATTGTAGTGTGAGAGGGAGAGAAGTTGTGTTTCTATTCTTGTCTTGTGATTTGTTGTAGGAAAAAGATGACTTAAACCATCAACAACCATCAAGGACAAGTAAGGTGTGAAGCATGGTGTGAAGTAAGACAAGCATGGTGCTAAGTATGGCAAGACAAGATGGGTTAGGTGGTGAATCACCAACACCTTAATCCTTGTCTTGCTTACTTAGTACTAATTAATCAAGACTTGATTAATTAGTTCCATGGGCCTTGGTTGCATGGGCCTTTCATGGGCCTCTTGGAACATGGCCCATGGCCATTCCCAACGAGGTCCCGTGACGTGCTCATCGCCTCCAAGCCTTCCATACCGGAAATGTCCAACATTATCCGACGCGATCAATCCCAAGACTCCAAGCCTTGTCTTGATCCGTAATGTCCTATTCACTTACGGGCACATGACCCAAAACCCAGTTTTGGTCATGTCCCGAGACAACTCTCTTTTGGCCATTCTCCATAAATGTGTCAATGAGTTTCATCCTTCGGTGTGACCCTTAGGTCTATGCATGTCGATAGATCAACGTAAAATCCCATTTTACTTGATCCTATATAAGTGGCAACTAACGAGACTTTAGTATTGCCTGACACTACATAGCGAATCGAACCAATCGATTCTAACCTTTCCGTCCTCCCTGTCATTATCCTTTTATCTCCGATATCCTGATTGAGATAAGGCATAGAGCCGTCATCCTTATTATTCTCAATCACTGTTCCTTGATATGTGAGATGACTGAATATATGATACCTAGTATCATGTGCATGGCCATGCTATTCTTTCAGTCACTCTCGATCAAGCGGCCGAGAACCGATATCTTTCCCATACCTCAGTATGAGGGATAAATCCCTTAGCCGTCTTTCGTGTCACTCATGCAACCCGTCCCCAAGCCAATCCTGGCCGTTATGGAAGCCCTGTTACGGACAACGTTAGGCTCAGGTCAAACTTAGTTGTTGACTGCATAGTGATCACAAAGACTCCTTGGTCTAAGGATACATGACAAGCTACGACACTGAATATGTTAATGACTCAATCTATGGCACATATTCAGGGCGGGTCGTCCAATATCATGTCCCACATGATATCTATGATCAGACTCCGGAATCCCATTCCAATGACTAACAGAACGTAAGCCATGAAGAGCCATCTTTCATACTAGTCGCTTCTAGTGAAGCTTTATTGACTAGGGACCCATCGAGTGTGATCCATCTCGATCTATGGTTCTATTCGCATGGTGGGCATAGATCAGAAATCACATCGATATATTACTCCAACACATAAGTAATAGAAAGCCGCTTTAATCTTATTGCTAATGATGATATATACATTTGGACATTTATGATTGAACTATGGGCACTAAGACTAACAATCTCCCACTTGCCCTAGTTCCAATCTAAACTCCAATCTATTCCCATTGACCTTACATGCCTCTCATGTTTAGGCAACGATAGTGCCTTAGTCAACGGGTCGGCTATGTTATCATCAGTTGCAATATAGGTGATCTTCACATCGCCTCGGTTCAGTATCTCTCTGATGAGGTGATATCGCCGCAGTACATGTTTGGATTTGTTATGCGATCTGGGCTCTTTAGCTTGCGCAATAGCCCCTGTGTTGTCGCAAAATAGGTTCACCGGGCTGGATGGGTTTTTGATTACACCCAACCCTGCCGTGAACTTCCTAATCCACACAGCCTCCTTGGCCGCCTCTGCAGCCGCTATGTACTCGGCCTCTGTCGTGGAGTCAGCGACGGTGTCTTGCTTCACGCTCTTCCAGCTGAAAGCTCCGCCATTCAGCGTGAACACATATCCTGACTGACTTCTAAAGTCATCTGGATCTGTCTGGAAACTAGCGTCTACATATCCATTAACAACTAGTTCAGAATCATCTTTTCCCCCGTACACTAGAAACGCGTCCTTAGTTCTTCTCAAATATTTGAGAATCGCTTTGACCGCTATCCAGTGTTCCTCACCAGGGTTAGACTGATGTCTGCTGGTACAACTCAAGGCATATGAGACATCCGGTCTCGTGCATATCATGGAATACATGATCGATCCTACCGCCGAAGCGTATGGGATTCGCATCATTCTTTTCAGCTCATCAGGTGTCTTAGGACACTGAGTCTTGCTGAGATGAACGCCATGACGTGCGGGTAAGAGTCCTTTCTTGGAATCAAGCATTGAGAACCTACTCAATACCTTGTTCACATAGGTGCTTTGACTTAAACCCAAGACCCTCTTGGTGCGATCTCTATATATCTTAATCCCTAAGATATAAGCAGCATCGCCTAAGTCCTTCATTGAGAAACACTTCCCTAACCAAGCTTTAGTCTCGTGCAAGGTTGGGATGTCGTTTCCAATGAGTAGTATGTCATCGACATACAACACCAGAAAGGTAATCATACCCCCATTTGCCTTCTTGTAAACGCAAGGTTCATCTTCATTCTTGATAAAGCCAAATCCAATTACAGCTTCATCAAAACGAAGGTTCCAACTCCGAGAAGCTTGTTTCAATCCATAAATGGATTTCAACAACTTACAAATCTTTCCCTTATTCTTCGGATCGACAAAACCTTCGGGTTGAGACATATAAACGTCCTCCGACAAATTTCCGTTTAGGAAAGCGGTTTTGACATCCATTTGCCATATCTCGTAATCGTGATATGCAGCTATGGCAAGAAGAATTCGGATAGATTTGACCATAGCCACTGGGGAAAAGGTTTCCTCATAGTCAATCCCTTGGATCTGCCTATAACCTTTCGCCACTAGTCGGGCTTTGTAGGTCTGAGGGTTGCCTTCCATGTCCATCTTCACCTTGAAGATCCATTTGCATCCGATGGTTCTTACACCACCGATGGGATCAACCAGTTCCCAGACTTGGTTGTCCGACATGGATTGCATTTCCTCCCTCATGGCTCCCAGCCATAACTCAGAGTCGGGTCCGTCCACAGCTTCCTGAAATGTAGCTGGATCATCGTGATCCACCACAAGCTCACCGTCACCTCCAGACACAAAGTAACCATATCTCGGAGGTGGACGACTAACCCTTTCAGATCGCCTTGGACCTTCTGGAATTGTTGCAGGAACTGGTCCTTGCTCTACGACCATCTCAGGCTCTTCTACAGGGTTGTCCAGTGGATCAGTTGGATCTGTACCACCCTGAATTTCTTCTAGATGTACAACCCTCCCACTGACGTCTTTGGAAATAAACTCCCTTTCCATAAAGACCCCACCCCGAGCGACGAACACCGTGTTCTCGCTGGGTTTGTAGAAGTAGTACCCCATTGTTTCTTTGGGATACCCAACGAAGGTGCATTTATCAGATCTTGGTTCGAGCTTAGTCGGAACTAAACGTTTCACATAAGCCTCGCAACCCCAAATCTTTAGGAAGGACAAAACGGGCTTTCTCCCGCGCCATTTCTCAAATGGTGTCCCTTCCACAGCCTTCGTCGGAGCCCGATTCAAAATGAATGCGGCCGTCTCCAGAGCATAACCCCAGAAAGAGATTGGGAGATCAGTCCCACTAATCATGGACCGGACCATATCCAATAAAGTCCGATTTCTCCGTTCGGACACACCATTCAATTGTGGTGTTCCGGGAGGAGTCCATTCCGAAAGGATCCCACTTTCTGCTAGATGATCTAAAAACTCTGTGGTCAAGTATTCTCCACCTCGATCTGATCGAAGTGCTTTAATACTTTTCCCGAGCTGGTTTTCTACTTCCGTCTTAAACTCTTTGAATTTATCAAAAGCTTCAGACTTATGTCTCATCAAATAGACATAACCATATCTACTGAAGTCGTCAGTAAATGTGATAAAGTAGCTAAAACCCCTCCTGGCAAGTGTGCTCATTGGTCCACACACATCCGAGTGTATTAGCCCCAATAAGTCACCCGCCCTTTCACCGCGACCGATGAATGGCGCTTTAGTCAGTTTTCCCATCAAACAAGATTCGCATCTATCAATCGAATGAAATTCGAATGGACTAAGAAGTCCACACTTGTGAAGTGTTGATATGCGTTTCTCGTTTATGTGGCCTAAACGACAATGCCATAAAAGAGTTTGGTCTAAATCATTGGACTTAGACCTCTTGGTATTTACATTATATATAGAGCTTGAGGCATTGTTATCCATATCCAATATGTACAATCCTCCAACCATTTTGGCGCTAGCATAAAATATATCATTGCATAAAATATTGAAAATCCCATTTCCAACATCAAAATTGTATCCTTCCTTGTCCAACAAAGAAATAGATACAATATTCCTACTGAAAGTAGGTACACAATATACATTGTTCAAAACAAAAACTAGCCCACTTGGCAAAAGAAGACTTATGGATCCTACAGCAGTCGCCACAACTCTAGTCTTGTTGCCCACTCTGAGGTCCACCTCGTCCTTCTTCAAGCTTCTCCTACCTTCCAGCCACTGCACATTAGTACAAATGTGAGATTCAGCCCCGGTATCCAATACCCATGAATCTTTGGAAGTAGTGAGATTTAGCTCTATAAAGAAAATACCTGATGAAGGCACAGTCCCACCGCCCTTCTTCAGATCATCCAGAAACTTCCTGCAATCTTTCTTCCAGTGACCAGGCTGTTGACAGTAGAAGCAGACATTCTCGACATCCTTCCCCTTCCTTGAGGACTCCCCGGTCCTAGGAGGGTTAGGACGCTTCGGATGCCTCATCTTTCCTGCCAAGTGCATAGGGGCCTTGCCCTTACCACTAACAGTTCCCTTATTCTTGAAACTGTTTCCCTGTCTGACCATCAGAACATCCTTGGATCCCTGATCCTTGACGTTCTTTTCAGCAGTTACCAACATTCCATGCAACTCTGAAATGGTCTTGTCCATATCGTGCATATGATAGTTCATGACGAACGTAGCATATGAACGAGGAAGGGAACGCAGAACCACATCCGCTGCCATCTCGTTCTCTATCTTAAGACCCAGTCGATTAAGATGTTCGAGATGCCCCTTCATCTTTAGGACATGAGGACCCACGGAGACTCCTGCTGACATTTTGCAGGAGAGAAGTTCATTAAGGACATTGTATCTCACGATACGTGCCCTTTCCTTGAACATACCCTTTATGATCCCCATCATAGTATAGGGGTCATCAGAGTACTCCATGAACTGGTCTTGGAGATCAGACTCCATGCAGCCCAGCATAATACATGCCACATCTATAGAATCGCTAAGGTGCTTTTGGTATGCATCCTTAACGGCCCTAATGGCATTATTAGCTGGCTCCTCAGGGATAGCCTGGTCTAGGACATATTCTTTGCGCTCGAATTTGAGGACTATCCTCAAGTTTCTGTCCCAGTCCAAGTAGTTTGTCCCACTTAGCTTGATCCTATCAAGAATGGTTTTTAGTGACAAACTACTATTGTTCGCTGAAGTACTTGCCATTTGATCTACACGACAAACAAAATATAATCAGTAAACTGAATAAATTTTATGAAGATCAAGTTCAAACACCAACCAATTGATTCTAAACCTTTAGAACCTAAAACCAAGATCCTTGATTCACCCGATTAAGCTGAACTAATGCTCACTACTTAATCGAGCTATGTAGGTAGGACTCCATCCAATCACATCCAATGTGACTCTTGGCTAGGGTATGTACTCATGTACACGGCTTACCCTATCTGATACCCTAGCTCAACCTCAGGCTGAGAATCGTAGTCGGGTCCACCAATTTTCAACTATGGCCCGTCACTATGTGGGTGCTCCGCTAATGCGCACGACACCTACACATGTCGTCCAAACCTACTACCCCGCTTTCCCATGCATGCTCCGCTAATGCGCACGACACCCATAGGACGGGGAGGTAGTAAGGTGTTGATAATTGGGAGGTATCGGACATGACCCGTTTTTACTTGTCCGGTTGTGTTTTAAACTTTTGGCACATCCTAGATGCGATGAGCACATCAACTACATTCCAAATGTAATGATGCCTCCAATTACATCCAATGTAATTCTTCCTTCGAACCCGTCAACTACATCCAATGTAATGACGATTCTAAGGGCTCACAGACAATGATTAAAACCAATTTTATCTTTGCATGTGAGGTGATATGCTCGGTAAATTAAGTTAAGCATGCAATTCTAAAACACATAGAAAAGATCATGCAAAAACTAAACCAAGCATAAAGCGTTAAATATGTACATAATAGCCCACTAAACTAACTCCCACTAGCTTCTTGAGCTCCACCGACTCCAAGCCGATGTCAAAACCCGAGAAGCCACCAAATGACCTTTTCGCCCTTTCTTCGTCTTGAGTAAAATATTACAATTTAATACACGACTCGCAGGTCGGGAATTAATAAATATTACAAATAAGTGGTACGACGACCACACCTCGAAAAAATAATTACACGCTAACTCTAACGGCTCGCAGGCCGTGAAAAGCGATAAATAATTAAATCAAACTCGGGGCTATTATGTACACCATGCCAACATCACATCACACATCGTGTTATCAAACAAGCATGTTATCAAACATCATGTGATTTTCCGGTTTTAATTAATTGCCAAGTTTCGAAAATTTTTGATACTCGGTTTATCGAAACCGTTCAAAATTGAAACTTTTGAACATTTGATTTTTGAGTTCATCAAGACGGTTCCAAACTCGTCATGACTAACAAAACGGTTTAGCTCGGCATATTGACCATCCAATGGTCATGCTTGGCCTAGCTCCGTCCAACGGAGCCCCGTTCGGTCCCGGTTTCGGCTCCCCGAGAGTCCCGCTCCCGAGACCCGAAAAATCAAATTTTTTTCAAAAATTCCAGATTTGATAAACTTTTCAAAAAATCATTTTTCATGCATTAAACCCATAAACAAGAATTTAAAACATGTTATCAAACAATTTAGCAAATTAACATGCAAAACCGAAACTAGCAAGCAAAACCGAAAGTTCTCTTGTGAATCCCGAAGGTAGCACGGCTCTGATACCACTGTTGGGTCTCGATGGAGGGTATGAACACATACTTGCAGCGGAAATAACTCGAGACCATGTCATAGAACACTACCAAATATTAGATACACAAGAGAATAAACAATATGGATGTTTCCTTACCAACTAGTTCAAGAAAAGGAAGAGAACACCAAAGAAACGATGATCGGCTTGAGTCTCCAAGACGCCTACGTATCCAAATGGAATCAAAGCCACGTAGTTCTTCTTTAGATGACTCAAGAACACAACAAGAGGGGGGAAAAGTGCCAAACTCGAAATTGTAGTGTGAGAGGGAGAGAAGTTGTGTTTCTATTCTTGTCTTGTGATTTGTTGTAGGAAAAAGATGACTTAAACCATCAACAACCATCAAGGACAAGTAAGGTGTGAAGCATGGTGTGAAGTAAGACAAGCATGGTGCTAAGTATGGCAAGACAAGATGGGTTAGGTGGTGAATCACCAACACCTTAATCCTTGTCTTGCTTACTTAGTACTAATTAATCAAGACTTGATTAATTAGTTCCATGGGCCTTGGTTGCATGGGCCTTTCATGGGCCTCTTGGAACATGGCCCATGGCCATTCCCAACGAGGTCCCGTGACGTGCTCATCGCCTCCAAGCCTTCCATACCGGAAATGTCCAACATTATCCGACGCGATCAATCCCAAGACTCCAAGCCTTGTCTTGATCCGTAATGTCCTATTCACTTACGGGCACATGACCCAAAACCCAGTTTTGGTCATGTCCCGAGACAACTCTCTTTTGGCCATTCTCCATAAATGTGTCAATGAGTTTCATCCTTCGGTGTGACCCTTAGGTCTATGCATGTCGATAGATCAACGTAAAATCCCATTTTACTTGATCCTATATAAGTGGCAACTAACGAGACTTTAGTATTGCCTGACACTACATAGCGAATCGAACCAATCGATTCTAACCTTTCCGTCCTCCCTGTCATTATCCTTTTATCTCCGATATCCTGATTGAGATAAGGCATAGAGCCGTCATCCTTATTATTCTCAATCACTGTTCCTTGATATGTGAGATGACTGAATATATGATACCTAGTATCATGTGCATGGCCATGCTATTCTTTCAGTCACTCTCGATCAAGCGGCCGAGAACCGATATCTTTCCCATACCTCAGTATGAGGGATAAATCCCTTAGCCGTCTTTCGTGTCACTCATGCAACCCGTCCCCAAGCCAATCCTGGCCGTTATGGAAGCCCTGTTACGGACAACGTTAGGCTCAGGTCAAACTTAGTTGTTGACTGCATAGTGATCACAAAGACTCCTTGGTCTAAGGATACATGACAAGCTACGACACTGAATATGTTAATGACTCAATCTATGGCACATATTCAGGGCGGGTCGTCCAATATCATGTCCCACATGATATCTATGATCAGACTCCGGAATCCCATTCCAATGACTAACAGAACGTAAGCCATGAAGAGCCATCTTTCATACTAGTCGCTTCTAGTGAAGCTTTATTGACTAGGGACCCATCGAGTGTGATCCATCTCGATCTATGGTTCTATTCGCATGGTGGGCATAGATCAGAAATCACATCGATATATTACTCCAACACATAAGTAATAGAAAGCCGCTTTAATCTTATTGCTAATGATGATATATACATTTGGACATTTATGATTGAACTATGGGCACTAAGACTAACACTGTCAACCTGTCACCCCTAACCACGCACGCGCGGCCAGGACCCCTTTCCTCGCGGGCGGGCCCTCTACCCCGTCTGAACATGCAGACGCGTGCGATCACAGCACCCTCGTTTCATGAAGCGGGCCCCCAACCTCAGGTAACCACAATCACGATCACAACCAAATTTCAACAAATAGCAACAACACCGGTCTAACACTCCACATGCACTCATGTCCACCCAAGACACACTAACAGTAAAGACTCGGGCTCAACAACCCCACGGGCACTCACGGCCACCCAAAACACCAACGGTAAAACACGGGCTCAACAACCCCACGTGCACTCATGGCCACCCAAGACACCAACAGTAAAGACACGGGCTCTCATGGCCACCCAAGACACCAAAAGTAAAGACACGGGCTCTCATGGCCACCCAAGACACCAACAGTAATGACAAGGGCTCTCATGGCCACCCAAGACACAACAGTAAAATACGGGCTCTCATGGCCACCCAAGACACGAACATTAAAGTACGGGCTCTCATGGCCACCCAAGACATAAATTAAACAATCAAGCTCCGGGCGTAACCAAATGCCTCCAGTATATTTCATATCGAAAGTTCACTGCTCCTACGACACTAATAAGTGTCACATGCATTTCTATTGTTCGATACGTTTCCGTATCATACGACACCACCCGGTGTCGCCTGCCTTTCTTATATTCGATAAACCTACTCAACCCACGACACCCAAGTGTCACATGCATTTCTACTGTTAACTTTCCCTAGTCAAGGCCGAGATCCGGCTACTTTTCCCTACCTCGTATGTTTTCTCCAAAAGCGCACAAACAAGCTCCGGCGTGATCTCGATCACTCGCTTAGCTTTCCCTTTCCTCTGACAGCGACACGATCTAAAAAGAACACAATTTAAATACTTTTAAGTTCGCAGACATAAACTGGAATTTAATAAATTTGACGCCCAAAAGTAACCCCGACAATGTCGATCACTCCCAAACTTCCCAATTACTCGACATTGTCGATAATGGATCCGGAAAAGCCTGATTCGCCCAACATGGCGAAACTGCACGGGTTTTGGAAACGCTCTTCCGGGGCTCCGAAAATTCCCTTTTTCGTTTCTACGGTCTTAAAATAATTCAAGGGTTCCTATGCACTCGACGAAATCCAACTCCGACTTCCGAGTAATTTAATTAGCGTTTCAAGTTTCTAAACCCGTCAATTACAACTTTTACAATTTAATTCCACATTTCGATCGGGTTGTAGATTAATTACTTGGGGAACGTTCTAAACCACCTGAACACGAAACCCGAGCACCCGAGCACGTGGGCCCCACCCGGCCAAATTTGGCCGTGGGTGGCTCGGCTCACCATGGTGGTGGCCGGCCCTAGCTCCGACCAGCCACCCCATGGCCGGCAGGCCACCACACACGGTGGCCTGAGCTCCCCCCGAGCTCCCGGTCACTGGAAAACGTTCAATCCTTGCTCCAAAACATCTCTAAGACGTCTCCAATGATCCCCACACCTCAATACCACCAAAACTACTAGTTTTACTCTAACCCTAACTTTCAAACTTAAGCAAAAAGAGAATCGATTAGGTGATCACCGTAGAGAACGTCGACGTGAGCTCGAGTCCTTTAGCTTTGAGACAATCCAATGGTTGGATGCTCGTGAATAGTGGCAAGAACCCAAACCCCCCTTCTCTTTCTCTCCCTTTCTTCTCCTTCTCCTTCTCTCTCTAAAAACTCCATTTTTCCCTTTTTTTTTGAATGGTGTGGTCGAACCCTACCCATCCCCTTATCTTTGTCTCCTTTCAAAAATACCTAACACCACCACATATTTGACATATGGCAAGTGGGTCCCACACCTTTTGGAAGATATCTCCGAACGGGCACTTTTTCCAAGAAATTACGAAACTTGACGGGCTACAAGGAAACGGCTCAACTAAGACCGATGCGACGACGGCTAAACTTTTTGGATCCAAAACGGTTCTCGAATGGACCAAAACGTCGCTCGGTTGACTTTTCCAGCAAAAAGTCAACATTTCCCAAATTGGTCAGAAAGTTTCCCTGAGTCCCCCGGATCTCACTTTGGTCGATATCGGGGTCAACTTAAGTCTGGTATGACCCTCGGGGTCAATTTTAGGTTTAATTAATTGTCTGTCTTAAAAATTTTATATTTTCCTGTTTTTCGCAAGTTTGACTGGCGTTGACTGGGAGTGGTTCTTACAATATCACTGAGAGAGGCCCTTGCACTGGATCTTTCATTTCTGTCTAGGACTACATTGAAGTCACCAGCTAAAACCAATAGTGGTGGAGGAGGAGAAGCATTAAGTTCAGCAATTAAATCTAGCCACAGGGTCTTTCTTCCTCTGCTATCATAAGGGGCATAAACATTAACTATACGACAAGGATCACCAGAAGCTTTGTGGAATAATCCTCCATTCCCATCCGTATTTAATCCCTGCACTAGGTGTGGTCTGCAAGGATGTCGGTTGGATGAGATAGGCGAAAATGGGGACTGCAAAACCGACAATCCCAGGCGGCGCAACAATGATGGTAGACGAAAGCTCCATAACGGTTAGGGAAGACTAGGACTAGATAGGCTCTCAAGGCTCGGGAGAGAATTTTATTTTTTGCAACATATGCAACTCACATTTGTTGTTAGACCTGGATTATTTGTTTGTTTCACTAACATATAAATATGATATTTATTTACAAGTTTTTAAAATATCTCTGCTAATGTTTGTTATAAAATCAGGTTTGGGTTTTTATTTTCTTATTTTCAGAATGAGGATATATGTTATGCAATTAATTGACGTTATTTATCTTTTATGCTTTTAGTTGAAGTGAAGCTTAATGAATATGTGGATGGTGAGGGAGGAAAAGCAAACATGAGGCAAGCAATTTGGCATCATGTAACATGTTTCTAATTCGTGTCGTGTGAGAAGGTTAATATATCTTTCAGGTGTATCATTTAGCATGCTTTACTAATACATTTTTTTTATCAGCAAATATTTTATTGGTGGACCAATTCGTTGAAAAAAAGAAAAGATCAAGAGTTAAAAACAAACTCTCACATTCATTGGATATTGAGGGGGCTATCTTATGGTTTGGCAAATTACAAATGTGTCAATTATTGTGCTGTATAATAAATGTTTATGCCCCTTCAAATGCTCCTGGAAGAAGATCCCTTTGGTTGGAGCTTGAAGGTAAGATCAATATGATTCAATCTGGGAGGGGGGGGGGGGGGGGGGGGTGGGACTTCAATGCTGTCAGCTGAGTGTAAGATAGAGCATCACAAAGATCGGGAGGCTCAGATATGCATAATTTCCAAGATTTAATACAAAACCTAGGGCTCTTAGATCTCCCTCTAAAAGGTGGAAAATACACTTGGCTTGGCCCTCAATCAAGAGCCTCAAGGATTGACAGGTTCCTTATTTCTCAAGGTTTTTTAGCAAAGTTCAGCAATGTCAATCAGAATTGTCTTCCTAGATCAATTTCTGATCATAGGCCTATTATACTTTTTGATGATCTGGTGGATTGGGGGCCAAGGCCCTTCAAATTTCTTAATATCTGGACTGAAGATCCAAGATTCTTGGTAGCTGTTCAATAATTTTGGTCCTCATATCAGGTCTCAGGCCAACCATACTATGTTCTTTGGATGAAACTTAAACTACTGAAAGCTGATCTAAAGAGATGGAACTCCCAAGTATATGGTCATCTAGATACTCACATATACCTACTCACAAAGGTTATTGATACATTGGATTCAATTGTTGAATTAAGGCCTCTCACATCTGCGGAATGTACCAACAGAGGTGAACTAAAAGCTGAGCTAATTATGAAGTACAAGCTTCTCTCCAAACTCTGGTGTCAAAAGGCTAGGAAGAAGTGGATAGATGATGGGGATAAAAACTCAAAATACTTCCATAGGGTGGCCAATTACAAAGGATACAAAAAGATTTCTCAGATATGGTACAAGGAAACTTTATTAACCTCTCCTTCTGAAATAAAGGCTGCTGCAGCTGAGCATTTTTCCTCTAGATTCACAAAAGATTCCTACTCCCATATCTCTCTGGATGGCCTCCCCTTTGCTTCCTTATCTTCAGAGCAATCACAATGGTTGGAAAGGCCCTTCTCAAAAGATGAAAACCTCGAAGCTCTTATGGCCTGCAATGCAGAGAAAGCATCTGGACCAGATGGTTATACACTTAAGTTTTCCCAAGTCTGCTGGCTTATCCTTAAAGAGGATCTCATGAAATTTATATATTGTTTTTATCATACTGGCCTGCTTGGAAAAGGCCTCAATTCCTCATTCTTGACCCTTATCCCCAAAAATAATGCTCCCTTGTCATTTGATTATTATAGAGCCATTAGCCTTATGTGAGGTGCTTACAAGATATTATCAAAACTACTTTCCACTAGACTGAAACAAGTTATTGGGTTTGTTGTGGGAGAGGAGCAGTATGGTTTCATTCAAGAAAGGCAAATAGTTGATGGCATTTTAATTGCTTCTGAGGTGGTGGATTACATTAAATCAACTAAACAAAAGGCCATCCTTTTCAAAGCTGATTTTGAAAAGGATTTTGATAGAGTCTGCTGGAATTATCTTATGAAAGTTCTGACCAAAATGGGGTTTGGGTACCTATGGAAACTTTGGATCATTTCTTGTCTCAGGGCTCATGTTTCAGTCTTAATCAATGGGGTTCCAAGCCCTGATTTCCAAATCTGTAGAGGGTTAAGGCAAGGTTGTGCCCTCTCTCCTTTGCTCTTTGTCATTGCAGCAAAGGGATTAAATCATATTATGAAGGCTAGCTTGCTAGATGGACTGTTCAAGGGCATCCAATTCCACAATTCAGGGCCAACAATATCACATCTTCAATTTGCTGATGATAGCATTTTCTTCATACAAGCTTCTGAAAGTGGGGCTTTGTGTTTCAAATTTGCTTTAACAATGTTCAATCTAGCTACTGGTCGGAAGGTTAACTATGAGAAGTCTGTGGTCATTCTATTCAATTTAGAAGAGGAAGAGGAGCTAAGCATAATGGAAATTCTTGACTGCTCAACAGGTCAGCTACCAACTACATACCTTGGCTTTTCTCTAGGAGCCAATCCAAAAAGAATCAAAACCTGGGATACAATCATTCAGAAATTCAAAGCAGTACTAGTCTTTTGCAGGCTAAGTTACTTTCTTTGGGTGGAAGAATCACCCTTATTAAATCCACCCCAAGTGTTCTTCCTCTATATTTCTTCTCCATAATCAAAGCCCCAAAGGGAGTATTGAAGGCAATGGAATCTTGGCAGAGAAGGTTTTTATGGCATGGAAAATCTACAACTAGAGCTTTTAGCAAAGTGGCTTGGAACAAGGTCTGCAGAACAAAGAGTGATGGTGGCTTAGAAATTTAAAGCCTAGCACAGATGAATATAGCCCTCCTGGCTAAGTGGTGGTGGAGGTTTGCACTAGATAATAACTCTCTATGGAAGAGAGTGATCTGTAGTAAATTTGGCTGGTCTATATCAGATTGGGATTTAGCCTCATTCCCAGAAATTGGAGGCTCTAGCTTAATGAGTCAGATTCTTGCAATTAACAATGATCCAGCCTTCCAAGATATATTTGGCATCAAGGGACACTCCTGAAAAATTGGAAATGGAGCTAGGGTCATATTCTGGTTTGATATATGGTGGGGAGACACTCCTCTAAGATTCATGTTTCCAAGGCTATTTTCTCTAGCTCAGAACAAAAAAATGCTGGTAGCTGAAGTATACTCAGATGGTGATTGGGAAATTATTTTCACAAGAGTGCCTAGAGGAAGGGTTGATTTCGATTGGGTGATGTTACAACAAATACTCTCAGGGATCACATTATCTCAAGAGGCAGATCTTCTGTTTTGGATAGGAGATCCCAAAGGATTCAATGTGAAAAAATTGTATAAGCTCCTGGATAATTCAACCTCAACTCCTTCAATAAATGCGGCTTGGACAAAACCTTTATGGAAGCCTGGAATTCCCCCAAAGATCACTGCATTCTGTTGGCTAAATTGTCTAGAGGCTATCCCAACCAGGTGCTTTCTTGATGCTAGAGGACTACAACTATCCCTATAGGGTTTGCTTTGTCCTGTGTGCAACAATGATTTAGAAGATGCCTCACATACTATTCTACATTGTCTTAGAGCCTGGAAAGTTTGGAGTCTCATCTTGAACTGGTGGAATGTAAGAACCACTCCTGGTCAACGCCAGTCAAATCAGCGAAAAACAGGAAAATTAAAAAAATTTAGACAGACAAGTAAATGAACCAAAATCTGACCCCGAGGGACATACCGGACTTAGGTTGACCCCGATATCGACCAAAGTGAGTTCCGGGGGACTCAGGGCAACTTTCTGACCAATTTGGGAAAGGTTGACTTTTTGCTGGAAAAGTCAACCGAGCGACGTTTTGGTCCGTTCGAGGCCCATTTTTGATCCAAAAGCTTAGCTGTCGTCACAACGGTCTTAGTTGAACCGTTTCCTTGTTGCCCGTGAAGTTTCGTAATTTCTTGCAAAAAGTGCCCGTCCGGGGCCTGAGACGGCCGAATTTCGCGAATCTGACTGAAAAATATCTAGAAGATATTTTCCAAAAGGGGTGGGACCCACTTGCCACATGTCAATTGTGTGGTGGTGTTAGGTTTCTTGAACAAAACAAAAGATGAGACTTGAGTGTTAGTTTTGTAATTAAATGGTAGTTGGTTGTTTTTGAACCAAACAAAAAGGAAAGACATGGTGATGTTCGGCCATTTTAGAAAAAGAAGAGAGAGAAAGAAGAGAGAGAAGAGAAGAGAGAAAAAAGAGAGAAAGTGTTGGAGTTTTGTTATTTTCCGATAATCCGACCAACGGATCATCCCAACGGTTGAAGAATCAAGCTCCCATCGTCATTCCCTACGGTGAGAACCTATTCGATTCTCGTTTTGGTACGTTTGAATGTTAGGGTTTGAGTTTAAATGATTCAAATATGGTTGGGTTTTGGTTAGAATTGGTGTAAAGATGAATGGTTGAGGTTTGAGGTTCGTTAGGAACCTTTTGGGGCGAAAAGGAAATTTTCCCATTTTGGCCGTGTGGGGCCCACGTGGTCGGGTGGTTTTGGACGAACACCAAGTCGTTAATTCACACCCGGAACGAATTTTGGAATTAAATTGTGAAAGTTAGGAATTTCGGGTTTAGAAACTTTAACACGAATTAAATCGCTCGGAAGTCGGAAATTGATTCTGTCGATTGCATTGGAACCCTTGAATTATTCTAAGATCGTAGAAACGAAAACGGGAATTTTCGGAGCCTCGGAAGGGCGTTTTCAAAACCCTGGCAGATTCGCCGAGCCGGGAGAATCGGGCTTTTCCGAGCCCATTATTGACAATGTCGAGTAATTGGGAAGTTTTGGAGTGATCGACATTGTCAGGGTTGAGTTTGGGCGTCAAATTCATTAAAATTCAGCTTTGCCTGCAAACTTAAAAAGTGTTTTAAATGTGTTCATATTAGATCGTGCCACCGACAGAGGAAAGGGGAAGCTAGGCGAGTGATCGTGATCACGCCTGAGCTTGATTGTGAGCTTTTGGGGAAAGCATACGAGGTAGGGAAAAGTAGCCGGATCTCGGCCCTGACTAGGGAAAGTTAACAGTATAAATGCATGTGACACTTGGGTGTCGTGGGTTAAGTAACTTTATCGAATAATAGAAAGGCAGGCGACACCGGGTGGTGTCGTATGATACGGGAACGTATCGAACAATAGAAATGCATGTGACACTTAGTAGTGTCGTAGGAGCAGTGAACTTTCGATATTAGAATTACTGGAGGCATTTGGTTATGCCGGGAGGTTGATTGTTTAGTTCGCGCCTTGGGTGTCCATGAGAGCCCGTACTTTACTGTTTGTGTCTTGGGTGGCCATGAGAGCCCGTACTTTACTGTTCGCGCCTTGGGTGTCCATGAGAGCCCGTACTTTACTGTTTGTGTCTTGGGTGGCCATGAGAGCCCGTACTTTACTGTTTGTGTCTTGGGTGGCCATGAGAGCCCGTGTTTTACTATTGGTGTCTTGGGTGGCCATGAGTGCCCGTGTGGTTGTTGAGCCCATGAGTTACTGTCGGTGTGTCTTGGTTGGCCATGAGTGCCCGTGGGGTCGTTGAACCCGTGAGTTACTGTTGGTGTGTCTTGGGAGGCCATGAGTGCCCGTGGGGTTGTTGAGCCCGTGAGTTACTGTCGGTGTGTCTTGGGTGGCCATGAGTGTCTGTGAAGTGTTAGACCGGTATTTTTGCTGTTTGTTGAACTTTGCTTGTGATTGTGATTGTTGTTACCTGAGGTTGGGGGCCCGCTTCATAATAACGGGGGTCCTGTGATCGCACGCGTCTGCATGTTCAGACGGGGTAGGGGGCCCGCCCGTGAGGAAAGGGGTCCTGGCCGCGCGTGCATGGGTGGTGACATGTCGACAGCCTGATCCGACTTTGTGTCGGGAAAAGTGCAACAAGTTGACCGCCTGGCCTGACAGGGATCGACAAAGGGGCGACAGGTCGACTGCCTGGCCTGAGAGAGATCGGTAAAGGGCGTGAGGGGGTTACTGAGTTGCTGGAGTGCGATCCTTTGCGATCTTGTTTGGTGTACGATCCTTTGTGATCTTGGGTGTTGCGTGGTTGTCTTTCGTGTCTTTGGAGGAAGTCGTAATCGTTGTGTCGGGTCTACATCACGTGTCCGAGTGTTGAGTCTGTGGAGGAAAGTAACAGTCGGGTTACTGGAGTTTGGGGATGGTAGTCCTCGGTGTTTGGGTCGTTGTTGGTGTTACCGGTATTGTCTGCTACGTATGCCGTAGTCAGTCTGTTATCCGTGGTGGTGAGCGAACGCTCACACCTAGCTGCTTTTCCTACAAGTACTGGTCGCAGGATGGACTAGGTGAGCTTCCGAAGCTTCAAGAGCTAGGAGCGGGAGTCCGGGTTTACTTTTGAGTCTAACGACGTACACTTGTATTTTGTCCGCTTGTTGGGACGTACTTTTGAGTTGTAAATTATGATTTTGTTTAAGTAAATGGTGGTTTTAAAATGATTTATTTAAAATGTCTGAAAGTGTTTTATTGTTTTAAACGTTCGCGTTCCGGGTTCGGTTCTACTGAATTTGGGGCGTGACATGGAATCTTATTTGGGTTATCCCTGATTCAACAAAAAGTTTATTCACATCTTGGGCAGCACTAAATCATGCCTCAAGAAAAGGGCCTTGGGGGACTATAATACACATTACATATTGGCAAATCTGGCTAGCTAGAAACCAAACAATCTTTGAAAATTCCTTTCCTTCTGCAGAAGAGATATTGCTCAAAATTCAGAATATGTCATATAGTTGGGAGTGGGCTAAATTCAAAAAGGGTGGCTATTTTTTCTCCTTCAATTCCTGGGTTAGCTCTCCAAATACTTGCTTTCCCAGGAGACTTGTTCCTTAGTGGATTCTCAGTTTCTGGGTGGGTGATGCACCGAGGGTTTTCAGTTAGATGGGGCTTGTGGGGATGGACTCTCAGTATTAATGACTTGTGTTTATTGCTTAAAGTGGAAACTCTATCAATGGAAAATTTGAAATAAGTTGCTTCTGTCTCAAGTTAAGTCTGGTGGTGTAGCTTGTGACCCACGTTTTATCTGCAACTCTATTTCAGCTCACCAAAAGTTGGTCTTTTCTAGTTTTCTCAGGGTTGGGGGCTGGGGTTGGGTTAGGGTTGGTTTGGGTACTGTTGTGAGTTTGGTAAGGTGCCCCCTATGGGGTTGGTGTGGGGGTTCCTCTTTGTTTTCTCTATCTCCTCTTGTTCTTCAGTGTGGGTAGTTGCCCATTAGGTGAGTGTCTTTTCTTCCCTCTCCTTTCCTTTCTGAATTTTGCAGGCTCTCCCTTCATTGTTGCAGCTTCTCTGGTGGCAGAGGATAGCTCATCATTCTCATCTACTGGATGCTCATAATGGAGTTGCCCCTTTAAACTGAAATATATGGTGGCAGAGGATAGCTCATCATTCTCATCTACTGGATGCTCATAATGGAGTTGCCCCTTTAAACTGAAATATATCAAGTCCCTTTTTGGTGTCCTCCTTTCTTCTCCAAAATTTAAGCCTTGGAGAGTCTTGCTTCTTGGATTGCCTTATGCAAATATTGGATGGCAGAGTTCAAAAACCATCATGGAAAATCTTGCTTCCTGGAATGCACTCTGCAATTATAGGTTGGCAGAGTTTGTGTATAGAGGATCTACAACAACAACATCCTTTTTTCTCCAATCTTTCAAGATCTGGTGGTACTTTTGGCTAAGGCTTCTTCGGATAATTACAATCTGCAGCAACTCCACCTTTGTTTAGGTTTAGTTGAAGACTAAATTCTCTTTGTTAGTTGGGTATTTAGTTTCTTGGGTTGCAAGTTTCGTCATCCCTAGAAAAGCTCTTTTTAATGGGTTGTA
Organism: Erodium maritimum; assembly: GCA_963921825.1. NCBI lineage: Eukaryota > Viridiplantae > Streptophyta > Magnoliopsida > Geraniales > Geraniaceae > Erodium > Erodium maritimum. The sequence goes on along the minus strand of OY997595.1, from coordinate 49,825,683 downwards.
TTATATCATCGTTTGTTGTATTTTGTACCTCCTTTTTCTCCCCGAAAAAGGTTTTGAATCTAAATTTGCTTTGCCGATCAAAAAAAATAAAAACAAACTCTCAAGACACCTACCAGTTCAAAATAGTACCCACCCAAAATAACCCCTTACCACAAAAACTAATGAATGCAATCTTCTGCAGTACTGACACAACAATCAAACCCCCACCATTCTCAGCAAAAACTGATCTACTACTCCATAACTTTTTTCCAGCCAATTCTACAGCAAAAGTGACAGATGAAACCTTACAACCAGCTTCAAATATTAACCTCAAACCTTCAGGACCTCCAATTACTCCACAACCACCACCAGATATGAATTAATGAAACTTGCAAACACAAACCCTCTCTCCAGGGGCTATTGATGCCTCGGCCTTGAAAGTAGAAGCCCAACACCAGAATTTTTTGTTATGCAGTTGCAACATCTTGCCATTCCTCAACAGACACTTGAGTGTGTTCAACCTTGATACAAGACTCCCACACAACAAAAAATGCCAGAAAAAATAGAATACCAAACTAATACCTTCATGTCAATTAACAATCAAACACACACCCTAAACATTACCCACACACACAGGAAACCAGTTAGAATCCTCAAGACAGTGAAACAGTCCAACACTCCAAAAGTACCAAACCCAATAAACTATCCTACCTCACACAAACACCTATAACTCACCCCCAAACCACCCCCTCAAACCACCCAACCCAAACCCCCCAAAAAGCCTGTAACCTCCAATGCTTGCATCCCCAGAAACCCACAAAGTTCCAACCCATTACTGTGAAAAGATAATCAACATATGAGATGAGGGATTTTTATTCTAACATAGGAAGAGGGACTTGATCTCCATTGATTAAATGAGAATGCTCTATACTTGCAGAAGAGTGACCATTCTAGATTAAAGTTGTAGCTCTTGATTTGGTTGAGTATCTCAGATGGGGAAGAGACTTTATTGTTGAAAACCATTGCATTTCTAGCTAGCCAGATGTGCCAAAGAGTGATGAAACAAATGTTCTTCCATTATATTAATGAAGATGAAGTGCATAATGAGTCCCAAGAGTGAAACAACTGAACAACCTTATAAACCCCCACCAATTTAGAACCTCGGACCACACTAACCGGGTCTAGGACAAGAAAGGAGGAGATGGTTGACTTACTCAAAATAAACCTGCACATGGGGCACATGGTTTCATTCAGATCAAGGTTCAAACCTCTATTATCCAAAAACATTTTGGCTGGAATAGCATTGTGGCAAGCAAGCCAGGAGAATGTTTAGATTTTAGGAGGGAGAATAGGAGGCCAAAGTTTTCTAGCCCAAGGCTTCTCCTGTATATCATTTTCTTCCAACTAGGTATACATTTTCTTGACCTTAAAACCAGCACTGTGCAATTTCCATTCAACCTTGTCTTGACCAGCATCTTGTAATGAAAATAAATTGAGTAAATCGCAATTTGTCATACTAATCAAATGAAACTGGTGTATGAATTACAAGGACGGACGCAGATACATCACACAATTTTAAAGACAATTAAGACACAATTCATTATATAGAGTTCTGAATTGACCAAGCTCCCAGCCTCTTAATTCCCTCCTGAATTGAAGAAGTCATTCCCCATTATACCAGAAGAAAGCAACCTTATTGTTTTTATGAATGTTTAGATACACATGCAAGGAATAAATAATTTCTTATACTCCTATTTATCATGATTTATATTTCAAACCTATTGATAAAGAGTGCATTTGTTTAGTTTCGTGCTCCACTTGGGATTTGACTTCTAATCTTTTTTTTCTTGTTGCACAATCTATTTTATACGGTTTACTTCATAGGTTTGCATATGTCGCACAATATAATGGAAACAATACAAAAGGGACTTATATTGATGCTCAAAAAGCTTATCAAGGCATGTCTACACTATCTTTTTTGGGTAAATTACAAAAACCTACCTTAAACTTGTAGTGTTTAACTGATACCTATCATACAGTTTTTTTTAACTTATACATACTCAGATGTTTAGTTATATAACAAATAGCCTAAGTCGTCAGCTAAATGATGAAAATACCCTCAATTACACTTCAATAATTATGTTTTTAAAATTATTTAAAAAAATCACTTTTGTTATATATATGTACTTATTAAATCACTTCAGCTTTATTTTTAAAAATTATTTAAAAAATGACTAAGGGCATTTTCTGTTGTGACCTTGTGTCAATATCATAATCTATGTGTTTTGATGATGACAAGTATGTATATATTTATTCAAGATCAAATAATTATATCGTATGTTTATTTTTTCAAACCAAACTTATTTTATAAGTGTTCTTGTATTTTTGATAAATGTGATTTTCGGATTTTTTTTCCAAGACAACAATTTTTGTTGCATTTGAGGTATCATTGAAAAATCATATAAAATTCATTTCTTTATCAAATTTAGATTTATTTAATATCTTATAAAGCTCTTTGACTCTACTTTTGAATGCACAAAATGAGTAATGGACAGAAAAGTGAGTAGACATCAAATCAGCCAGAATAGGTAAAACAGATTTTATTGGCTGTCTTTCTTGATTAAACTGGGATTATCTACCAGGTAATAATAGACCTAAGCTATACCATTCGAAAGATATATGAGTCTATTTTCTAACCCAACTGACCTTACTTGATTTTCATTCTTGTGGAAAACGTTATGCTCATTTGAACATGCAAAGGTCAAAGCTGAAATTTCTGGCAGCAAGCATGCTCATCATCTACTTGTGTCCAATGAAGTTGTGCACGAAATTTAAATCTCCAAGGACATTTTCAGACCTTCAATGATGATCAAGGAAGGCTATGGAAGATTCAAAATGTCTACTTTGAAAGGGTTCAGGTCCTACCAATAGGATTCTTGTAAGTATGATCATTAAGATATGGTTTATCTAGCTCATCACTCAATCTCTCTTCCCTTATTTAAAAATCTGATTTCTCTTGATTATATAATCCTTTTTTATTCATTCAAATTGATTTTGAAAAGAGAGAAGTCATCATTTCAATATTGAAATGTGTTGAGGACATTTCTTGTCAAGATATGTCACTTGACTTTGCACTCAAGTATTTCTTCCAACAACTCTTTTTTTGAATTATCAAGTGCCAAGTTTTTGTCTATAAAAGCCCTCATTTGTTTCTTCATTTTAAGACACAACACTTCTACTCTTTCTCTACAAAAATTCAGCACAAAGTTCTTCTTCATCTTTGAGAGAAAAGTCATCTTGAGAGCTCTATTCTTCTTTGTTATAGAATTTGTTTTCAAAGTCATGAACTAAAGTTTCATATCTTTTGATCTTTGAAAAACATATATTCTTATTGTTATTCTCTTTTGGTAAACTATTTTGAAATCTTCTTCTCTCAACATCATCTTGAGCTAAGCCTTACATATCTTGAAATCATATATAGCTTCTTTGTACTTAATCTTTATATCTTGATTGTAATTGAGACATTGTGCTTATTCTATATAAGATTAAAAGCACTATATTTTTGACTCTTGGTGAGTTGACCTCAATATCTTCTATTGTAATTGGCCTTGTAGGCTAGAAAAGGGTGTTGTAGATGGTTGCAAGATTTGTTCTTGCAAAGTGTTGTAGTGGTTGCAAGATTTGTTCTTGCTTCCCATTTGGTGTTGTAACTTGCAAGATTAGTTCTTGTGAGACTTTATAACATATACTATAAGTTAGTAAAAGGCCGAACTCTAAGTGAGTTCTTTAGTGTGGACGTAGCAACTCTAAGGAGAGTTGTGAATCACATATATCTTCTGTTGGCTTTCTCTATCTTGCTACCTTTTCTTGTTGTTTAAATTTCCGAATTTATTTTTAAGTTCCTATGCTTTGTAATCAATCTATTCACCCTTCCCCTCTAGATTGATTCCTTAGGACCTAACATTTTTGTCATTTTAGCTGACGGCTTTGGGTATTTGTTATATAACTAAAATCTGAGTAGATATACGTTAAAAAAATTTAGGGTAGGTATCAGTTAAACGCTACAAGTTTGGAGTAGTTAGGTAATAACCACTCCCGGTCAACACCAGTCAAACCTGCGAAAAACTGGAAAATTTAAAATTTTAAAGACAGACACTTAATTGAACCTAGAATTGACCCCGAGGGTCATACCGGACTTAAGTTGACCCCGATATCGACCAAAGTGAGTTCCGGGGGACTCAGGGCAACTTTCTGATCAGTTTGGGAAATGTTGACTTTTCGCTGGAAAAGTCAACCGAGTGACGTTTTGGTCCATTCGAGGACCGTTTTGGATCCAAAAAGCTTAGTCGTCGTCGCAGCGGTCTTAGTTGAGCCGTTTCCTTGTAGCCCGTGAAGTTTCGTAATTTCTTGGAAAAAGTGCCTGTTCGGGGCCCGAAAGGTCCAAATTTTGCGAATCTGATTGGAAAATATCTTCCAAATATTTTTCCAAAAAGTTGTGGGACCCACCTTGCCACTTGTCAAACAAGAGGTGGTGTTAGGTTTTTTGGGGAAAATAAAGATGAGGCCATAAAGGGGGTTCAGCCAAGGGGTGTTAGAAAGAGAAAAAATAGAAAAAAGGAGAAGAGACTTTAGAGAGAGAAGGAGAAGGAGAAGAAGAGAGAAAAGAGAAGGAGCTTGGGTCTTTGCTACTATTCCCGATCATCCAACCCTTGGATCGTCTCAAAGTTAGGAGAATCGAACTCACACCGTCTTCCTCTACGGTACTAACCAAACCGATCTTCGTTTTGTCAAGTTCTAAAATTAGGTTTTGGTTTAAACTAGTAGTTTGGGGCTGTATTCAAGGGTTTCGTGTTCGGGTGGTTTAGAACGTTCCCCCGGGTCATTAATCCACAACTGGATCGAAATTTGGAATTAAATTGTGAAAGTTGTAATTGACGGGTTTAGAAACTTGAAACGCTAATTAAATGACTCGGAAGTCGGAATTCGATTCCGTCGAGTGCATAGGAACCCTTGAATTATTCTAAGACCATAGAAACAAAAACGGGAATTTTCGGAGCCCCAGAAGGGCGTTTCCAAAACCCCGGCAGATTCGCCATGTCGGGCGAATCGGACTTTTCCGGGTCCATTATCGACAATGTCGAGTAATTGGGAAGTTTAGGAGTGATCGACATTGTCGGAGTTACTTTTGGGCGTCAAGTTTATTAAATTCCAGTTTATGTCTGCGGACTTAAAGGTATTTAAATTGTGTTCTTATTAGATCGTGCTGCAGACCGAGGAAAGGGAAAGCTAGGCGAGTGATCGAGATCACGCCGGAGCTTGTTAGTGCGCTTTTGGAGAACGCATATGAGGTAGGGAAAAGTAGCCGGATCTCGGCCCTGATTAGGGAAAGTTAACAGTAGAATTGCATGTGGCACCGAGGTGTCGTGGGTTAAGTAGGTTTATCAAATATTAGGAAGGCAGGTGACACCGGGTAGTGTCGTATGATACGGGAACGTAGCGAACATTAGAAATGCATGTGACACTTAGTAGTGTCGTAGGAGCAGTGAACTTATCGATATTAGAATTACTGGAGGCATATGACCATGCCCGGAGGTTGATTGTTTAGTTTGTGTCTTGGGTGGCCATGAGAGCCCGTGCTTTACTGTTGTGTCTTGGGTGGCCATGAGAGCCCGTTCTTTACCGTTGTGTCTTGGGTGGCCATGAGAGCCCGTGTTTTACTGTTGGTGTGTCTTGGGAGGACATGAGTGACCGTGGGGTTGTTGAGCCCGTGAGTTACTGTTGGTGTGTCTTGGGAGGCCGTGATTGCCCGTGGGGTTGTTTAGCCCGTGAGTTATTGTCGGTATGTTTTGGGTGGCCGTGAGTGCCCGTGGGGTTGTTGAGTCCGTGCTTTACATTTGGTGTCTTGGGTGGCCATGAGTGCTTGTGGAGTGTTGAACCTGGGTTGTTGCTGTTTGTTGAACTTTGCTTGTGATTGTGATTGTGCTTACCTAAGGTTGGAGACCCGACTTTGTGTCGGGGAAGTTGCGTGAGGTGTGGCTAGCCACCCGACTGAGATCGGGGGTAGGGGAGAGGTTGTGGGCTAGCCTCCCGACTGGGATCGGGAGAAGGTGCGCGTGGGTGTGGCTAGCCTCCCGACTGAGATCGGGGGTAGGGGAGAGGTTGTGGGCTAGCCTTCCGACTGAGATCGGGAGAAGTTGCGCGACAGGTCGACCGCCTGACCTGACAGGGATCGGTAAAGGGCGAGCGAGAGAGAGAGGGGTTACTGAGCAGCTGTCGTGCGATCCTTTGTGATCTTGTTTGGTGTGCGATCCTTTGTGATCTTGGGTGTTGCGTGGTTCTCTATCGTATCTTTGGAGGAGGTCGTCAATCGTTGTGTCAGGTCTACATTACGTGTCCGAGTGTTGAGTCGGTTGAGGAAAGTAACAGTGTGTGTGTGTCGGTCGGGTTACTTGAGTTGAGGATAGTGATCCCCGGTGGTTGGGTTGTTGTTGGTGTTACCGGCATTGTCTGCTAAGTATGCCGTAGTCAGTCTGTTATCCGTGGTGGTGAGCGAACGCTCACCCCTAGCTGCTTTTCCTACAGGTACCGGTCGCAGGTTGGACTAGGTGAGCTTCCGAAGCTTGAAGAGCTAGGAGCGGGATTCTGGGTTTACTTTTGAGTATAGCGACGCATACCTTGCATTTTGTCCACTTGTTGGGACGTACTTTTGAGTTGTAAATTATTCTTTTGTTGAACTAATTGGTGGTTTTAAAGTGGTTTATTTAAAAGGTTTCAAAATGTTTTATTGTTTTAAACGTTCGCGTCCCGAGTTCAGTTTTACTGAAATTGGGGCATGACAAGGTATTTGTAATTTACCATCTTTTTTATTATTATCTTTGACTAGTCTGATTATACTACTAACTTCTTATAAAAATCATATCTATCATGAATTATGATGGTCTTTCAAAGTATACTCGACATTCGTTAGTTTTTTTTCTTTGAATTACTTCAGCAAGTTATGTTATAAAACAATAGGCAATATAAACGAAATAGATCGAAAACCAAAATGTGGAGAACACAACGATATAACATAGAAAACCCCTCCAAACAACGGAGAGGAAAAAACCACGGGCGTCAACCAGCAAAACTTCACTATATGGAGAGTGTTTACACAATGTCATGGATTTACACTGATTCATCTTATCCCTCATAGCAGCTTACAGGTGTTATTTATAGGGGTGGTGTAGAGATACTTCATACAAAATAGGGGAACAAAGAATCTCTACAATTAAGACCCAATTTTCTAATACTTGTTTACATGGACAACAAGATAAAGGCTTCCAAGACACTTCCATAAATTGGTTTCTTGGTAACCAAGCCACAATGTATCTTGAATTTGGATCAACTTTCAAAAAGTTAGTCGTGTCTCCTAGAAAATTTTAACGAAGAAACCAAGAAATGTTTTGAGTAGATTGCTTGTATGTATTTATATGTTGGTAATGCACATTCAGATGTACATTTTTCTAATATTTAAAAAAAATTATTTAACTTGCGAAATGGATTGGATCCGTCAGTGAAGTTGTAACTTGGTCGAAGGATGTAATTCGTCGACCAAGTTTATGCTTCAATGACAGATTGGATCCATGGCTGAAGACGAGACCTTATAGACGCACATTTTAACCCGTCGATGCTAAACTTGTGCCACACAACTTCACCGACGGAACTTAGGCAACATATACATCCATCGGCCAAGACCCTTACTATCGGTTATGTCCTCATATGCAACATATACACTCCTTGGCCAAAATGACTTTTATATTTTCAAAATTAGTAGGTAATAGATAAATAATTTGTATGTCTTTTTGTTTTCTTCTTTTTTGTACATATAATGAAGAAGAAAATTAAAGTAGTGAAAATTTTAGATTTTTTTTACAAATTCCCAAATAACTTTTGATGGTAAAATCGTTATTTTAAAATAAATCTACGTAAATTGTAATAATAAGAAAATTTCATTATATTTTTATATTTAGGGACAATTTCACCTTAGTATCCTAAATCTTTCATATTTCATTTAGAGTACCCTAAATCTTTTTTTTTGTCACCTCAATACCCTAAATCTTTCATATTTCATTTAGAGTACCCTAAATCTTTTTTTTTTGTCACCTCAGTACCCTAAACTTTTATTAATTCCATTTTAGAACCCTAAACTTTCATTAATTTCATTTTAGTACCCACCATTAACTTTACCATAATTTTGGTTGATGGTGAGGGGTAGTATGGTCATTTACCTATTTTGGATGGAAAATCATATGTAAAGTTAACAGTGGGTACTAAAATGGAACTACTGAAAGTTTAGGGTACCGAGACGACACAAAAAAGATTTAGGGTACTCTAAATTAATTAATGAAAGTTTAGGGTACTGAGGTGACACAAAAATGATTTAGGTCACTCTAAATGAAATATAAAAGATTTAGGGTACTGATGTGGAATTATCCCTTATATTTATTAAAAAGAGGTAGAACGAATAAAAAACAAGGATGTAAAAATCTCTGCCTGAAGGCACCTAGGCCCAGTCGGGGCATTGAAATGGGCTTCAGAGACCCGATTTATCCTACTAGGGTGCTCCTGGCCGTTTGGGTGGAATATGGACAAATTTATCGGTGACCCGGCCGATTAATCATCAATCGACCGATTAACCGACCAGATAGGCCAGGTGTCAGGTCGGATTTATAATTAAGAAAACAACTTTTAATCTTTAAAAAAAATGAGACCATAAAATTGTACTAGACAAGTTTGTATAACCAACGTTATTCAAGTGTTATATCATGAGTTCGATTCACTTATGCTAATTGAGTTGATAGACATATACTTATTGATCTTGTTTTAAGAATTGTATTATACTTTCAGTTTAGTATAATTTTTTTATTTTTTTACCTATTTAATCTTTGATATTATTAATATTTTTTATATAGGATAATATAATATACAATTTAATAACAATATATATTTAAGAAAATTTAAATAATAATCTGATTATTTATCGAATACTCCTTATTTGGGTCCTAAGTTCGTTTATCACACAAGGGCTAAAACTCGTTCTTTGAATCAAGAGAGGGCTTTGGTCGAGTTTCGTCAACATATGACTCCAAATACTATTGAGAAATTGTGGGACTCTGATCCAAAGGGAAATCGATCAGACTTATAGGGTAATAGGCATGACTTTTTTTTAATTTTTGTGTGATACGAATATGGTTGAGTCTACCCGTTACTCGGGATTAGCTAATTGGTTTTTGTTTTGGTTAGTTGTGAGCTCTTTAGCTTGCTCCTCTTTTTAAGGGCTAGTTTGTATCATGGTTGAAGGTTTTTCCCTTTTTGCGCTCATGTTAATTGAGTTCCTATTTTTTTTTTGATCAGCAAAGCAAATTGAAATTGAAATTGAAACTGTTCTTTGAAAAAAAGAACAGAGTTTTGAGATACAAACACAAGCAATCCACAGGGATCCTTAACCAAATCTCTACACCCAGAGATATAACTAGGAGAAATACAACACAAGGACGGTCCTCTTAGGGTACCACAACCAGCTCCTCAGAAAACAACAACAAAAACAAGGAGTAGAACAACCAGAAGCTAACAAAAATTGGTCTAAAACCCGATTTACCAAACATTAAGCTAAAAAAAAGGGGTCTTGGATACCCAGGTTTAACTAACATGAAGCCCAAATTATGCTTCCAGCTAACCCAGAAAAAGCCAACACCTCAAGTGTCCGGAAATAGACCCCCTGCAAATTTGTCGGCGGCCAGCACTACAGACGGCAAAGGCTTACACCGGGAGATAACTCAACCGGATCCCTAAAAGTCAAGCCAAAATCTGCTACTATTCCCAAGGCCAAGCCCCTGAAACTCGTCGGCGGTCAACACCTCAGGACCGGCGAGCCCGTAATAAGAAACATACGGGAAGGGAGGAAGATAGAACAAAAGATGGAGACTAGGGAAGGAGAAAAAAACCAACCACAAGAGAGAAGGTGGAGATTCTACCTCCGGCTTTGTAAGGAAAGCCTTTTCTTTTGAAACCCTAGACGAGGGCGGAGCGGCCGACGATGATCGGAAATCCTTCAGCAACAAAGCACTCAGGCCACAAGGATCTTCCAAACGAAAGAAGCTTGTCCCACCTCGGAACTGAGAAGCCCGTCGAGATCTGTAGGGCTTACGTCCACCAAAGCAACACCGGTGAAGCAAACGAACCCGCCACAGTGCCGGCGCACGAAAATCACACCGGAGCTAAGAGGCCCAAAACATCAAAACTTCACCAAGCAGTCCCCCCTATCAGCACCGATGGTCGACGTGAAGAGCCCAACTGGGGCCAACACCACCAGAGGCTAGAGCTCTTCAAATCTGAGCCGAAAATAGCCAGATCTGAAATTGCCGATGAGGACAAAACCTACACCAGCTTCTCCGGCAACTCTTCATCACCAACCACCGGGGCGGACTACAGCCAAGGCTCCAGGAGGTCAGATCTAGAACGAATAGATCTGAGAAGAACAGGAGCACTAAAAACCAAAATAGATCTCCCCACAGAAATCCCCGAGGAAGCCTGAAAGACCACGCCAATCCTCTCAGGAAGAAGGGGAAAAGCTCTCACTCATGGGATCTTAGACAAAACCAGGGTAAGGACAGATCTGAGAAGGAAGAAGCTCGAGAAAGGAGAAGAGGGAAGAAGGGAAAAGAAGAACGAAGGCTAAGGAAGGACAAGGGAAGCCCTCACCGGAGAGGACAATGGCCGAAGCCGAGGCCTCACCGGCGAGGGCGAGAAGGAGAAGTGAGACGGCGGGTCTGAGAGGCTAGGGTTAGAGAGGTTTCTAGAGAGATTTGTTTCCACTCAGGCGTTGATAATTGAGTTCCTATTGTAACTGTTTTTGTAGGTTTTAGGACTCTTTTGATCATATCCTCCTTGGAGAGATCATCTCTTTTAATATAAAAAAATTCAGCGCTCATCCAAAAAAAATTAATAATAATAATAATAATAATAGTAATAATAATAATAATAATAATAATACTCCTTCGGAATTTTGGAGAAGCATTTTGTGGAGCAGAGAATTAATGACAACCGGAGCTTTAATTAGACCAGGCCATGGTCGTGATGTCAAAGTGTTTTCGGATCCTTGGCTACCTCAAACACCTTTGCATTTCCCCATCACCCCTCCAAGGGACACCTTAGTGAATACAACTGTTGCAGAATTGTTATAAGAGGAAGGGGGTTGGGATTTTAACAAAATTTAGGACATTCTTTGGCCGGTGGATGTATGGCAAATACGTTGGATTCCAAGAACCAGAACTTCTAGTGCGGCGAGGTGGTTGTGGGAACCAGAAAGGAGAGGTTTGTACACGGTTCGATCGGGGTATAGACTAGCCTCAACTAGTGCTTCGAGCCCATCACATACCTCTAACTCTACTCTTAACGGTTGGTGGGTTTGGTTTTGGAACTTAAACGCCCCATCAAAACTAAAGGTCTTCGGTTGGAGACTTTGGGGAAATATGCTCCCTTCCGCCACAAATCTCAGGGAACATGGAATAAATACGACTTGCATTTGTCGAATTTGTGGAGATCAATTGGAGTCGGACGTTCATGTCCTTATGAAATGTGTTGCTGCAAAGAAAATCTGGGGTATGAGTGATGTACAAATCAGGAGTTCGAATTTCAAACCTGTGAATGGTAAAATGATGATTCAAGGTGCCATTGAAGCTCTCTCTGAGGAGGATTTTCTGGCCTGGTTGGGTGTCTGTTATAATATATGGTGGGAACAAAACAAAATAATTTTTGGGGGTTAGTTCGACAAGAGAATATTGTTGTTATTCAAAATCGAGAATGGATTGAAGCTTACCAAACCACCAATCAATTGCTACATCCTCAAGTTGCTCGCTCAGTCCAAGATTCGCGTCCTCGTTGGATCCCTCCGCCGATTGGACTCCTCAAGATGAATACTGATGCTAGTGTTAGAGGTCATGGTGTAGGTATTGGCGTCATTGTCCGGAATTGGGGTGGGGAACCGATCGTCGGCTGCATGTCATATTTTGAGGGACCTTTTCAGCCGGATGGAGCCGAATTACTAGCTCTAAATCTTGGTATTCATCTCTGTAGAGATCTCTGTAAGAACCGCTCCCGGTCAACGCTAGTCAAAGCGGCGAAAAACAGGAAAATTTTAAATTTTGGGACAGACACTTAAATGAACCTAAATTTGACCCCGAGGGTCATATCAGACTAAAGTTGACCCCGATATCCACCAAAGTGAGTTGTGGGGGACTCATCGCAACTTTCTGACCAATTTGGAAAGGTTGACTTTTTGCCGGAAAAGTCAACCGAGCGACGTTTTGGTCCGTTCGAGGTCCGTTTTGGATCCAAAAAGCTTAGACGTCATTACATCGGTCTTAAATGAGCCGTTTCCTTGTAGCCCGTGACGTTTCGTAATTTCTTGGAAAATGGGCCCGTTAGGGGCCCGAGACGGCCGAATTTCACGAATCTGACAGAAAAATATCTACAAGATGGTTGTTTAAAGAGGTGAGACCCACTTGCCACTTGTCACCCAAGTGGTGGTGTTAGGTGATTTTGAACAAAACAAAAGGATGAGGCATAGGATAGGTTCGACCATAGTTCAAAAAAAGAGAAAAAAATAGAAAGAGAAAGAAGAGAAAAGGAGGAGAGAAAAGGAGAAGAAAAAGTTTAGGGTTTAGGGATTTCCCGACGATCCAACCGCCGGATCGTCTAAACGGTCGAAGAATCAAGCTCCCGTCGTCATTCCCTACGATGAGATCCTAATCGATTCTCGTTTTAGTACGTTTGAAAGTTAGGGTTTGGGTTTAAATGGGTTAAATGTGGATGAGTCGAGGTGTTGGGTTCGTTGGGAACGTTTTGGAGCGAAAAGGATCGGTTTCCGGTGACCGGAGGCTCAGGGGAGCTCCGGCCACCGTGGGTGGTGGCTGGCCGGAGCTAGGACCGGCCACCATGGTGGTGAACCGTTCCAGCCACCCACGGCTAAGGGTGGCCGGGTGGGGCCCACGTGTTCGGGTCTCTGGTTTTCGTGTTCGAGTGGTTTAGGACGATCCCCAAGTCGTTAATCCACACCCGGAACGAATTTTGGAATTAAATTGTAAAAGTTGGAAATGACGGGTTTAGAAACTTTAAACGCGAATTAAATTGCTTGGAAGTCGGAAATTGATTCCGTTGATTGCGTTGGAACCCTTGAATTATTCTAAGATCGTAGAAATTAAAACAGGAATTTTCGGAGCCTTGGAAGGGCGTTTTCCAATCCCGGGCAGATTCGCCGGGCCGGGCAAATCGGGCCTTTCCGGGCCCGTTGCTGACAATGTCGAGTAATTGGGAAGTTTGGGAGTGATCGACATTGTCGGAGTTGCGTTTGGGCGTCTAATTCTTTAATTTAAGTTTTTGCCTGCAAACTTAAAAAAATGTTTTAATTGTGATCTTGTTAGATCGTGCCGACGACCGCAAAAAGGGAAGTTAGGCGAGTGATCGCGAGCACGCCGGAGCTTGGGCGTGGACTTTTGGGAAAGCGTTACAAGGTAGGGAAAAGTAGCTGGATCTCGGCCTTGACTAGGGAAAGTTAACAGTAGAAATGCATGTGACACTTAGTAGTGTCGTAGGATAAGTAAGTTTATCGAACACTAGAAATGAGTGCGATCCTTTGTGATCTTGTTTGTTGTGTGCGATCCTTTGTGATCTTGGGTGTGGCGTGGTTATCTTTTGTGTCTTTGGTGGAGGTTGTAACCGCTGTGTCGGGTCTACATTACGTGTCCGAGTGTTGAGTTGGTTGGGGAAAGTAACAGTTTTCGTGTGACAATCGGGTTACTTGAGTTTGGGGATAGTAGTCCCCGGTGTTTTGTCTGTTGTTGGTGTTTCCAGCTTTTTCTGCTAGTATGTCGTAGTTAGTCTGGTATCCGTGGCGGTGAGCGAACGCTCACCCCTAGCTGCTTTTCCTACAGGTACTGGTCGCGAGACGGACTACGGGAGCTCTCGAAGCTTGAAGAGCTGGGAGCGGGAGTCCGGGTTTCTTTTTGGGAGTCTAGTGACGTACTTGTTGGTTTTTGTCCGCTTGTTTTGGACGTATTTTTAAGTTGTAAAATATTATTTTGATTAATTTAAGTGGTGAATTTAAGTGGTTTATTAAAATGTTTACAAATCATTTTACTGTTTTATCGTTCGCGTTCCGGGTCCGGTTATACCGAATTCGGGGCATGACAATCTCAGCTTTCAAATCTCTGAGATTGAATTCGATTCATCTATTGCAGTTATGGCATGTCGGAACCTGGAGATTTACAGTATGTATGGTGAGGTTATTGAAGAAATACTGATTGGGATGCAAGACTTTCATTCATGCACTCTAAAATGAGTTTCAAGGAAAACAAATGTAGTAGCTCATGAACTTGCTAAACTGGCAGTAAAGAATAGATTATGTGAGTGTTGGAGAGGCTTTGGGCCCTCTTTTGTTTCTACTTTTGTATCTCGTGATCTCTTATGAATAAATTTCCTCATTTAAAAAAAAATAATAATAAAAAAAAAAATAATAATCCAATTAATTCCGCTTAACGCCTAGAACCCCTTATCGCCTGACTAGCGCCTAAAGTTTTTTACCACGGGATTAACTTATTATTATTATTATTATTATTATTATTATTATTATTGTTGTTGTTGTTGTTGTTGTTGTTGTTTTTGTATATACATGTTTCCATCTTTTATCACAACCCACGAATATAATCACTGTTCTTTGGAACATTTGGACATATTGTTCATTTTCTTAGAATAAAAGTGGTAATTCATTAATGTTGAAAATAAAGAGTAACATGGTGGAATTGGAAATGATAAACTTGAAAAGGGCGAGATATAGTCCTAAATAGAACGTCTGAAACGCACGCCCTATAGCTAATATGCCTAACTAATCCAAGTGGCTTCGGAGAGGATAAATACTATTGACAATGTGCGCACAACCATACCTCACTTCGCTCTTTTCCTAACTTCACCTAAAAGTGCATGTGGTGTCTAATAAACACACTAGTATCTCGGCGGAGACCTTCACTTGACATATGTGAGAATACCGGGTATATAGGGATAATACTAGGAAAACGAGGATGTTGAGGGTCAAGATGGCTCAGACCCTGGTAGAGAGGTCCCCGCACACACACCGTTACTTGATCTCACACTCATTGTCCCTAGCGAGGATGCTTTGAAGACCTCGCCTCTATACCCTACAAGAGAGTCATCGTCGACGCTTGGG
Source organism: Erodium maritimum (assembly GCA_963921825.1). Taxonomy (NCBI): domain Eukaryota; kingdom Viridiplantae; phylum Streptophyta; class Magnoliopsida; order Geraniales; family Geraniaceae; genus Erodium; species Erodium maritimum. The sequence continues at coordinate 49,810,445 of OY997595.1, read as the reverse complement.
GGGGGGGGGGGGAGTGGCCATTCTTGCATCAGGGACTCATAACTTATCCATATTTATGCGAGACGACCCTACGCCCATAGTAGGGGCTTGAGGCGTCGAGGTATGCAAGTTCCTTGATCCGAATAAGAACACCTCCTGGTTAGGCAGGAGGTTATGTCTTGCCCCGGGCTTGATTGGTCATACTCCCTTGGAGGCTACGAGTGGGGTATCGGGCCAAGGAGGCACGTTCTTTCGACACTGGTTGTGTGCTGTAGCGCTAGGCATGAAATCTTATGCTGAAGAAATTGTTGCTGGTCCTAATGGGGCAAAACCCGGTGGAATAATAGTCCGAGACGGGGTAGGGCTACAATGGGCTTAGAATCGGGGCTAGATGGGGTCCAACCAATCCTTACGAATCCTTTTATATAGGTTGGGAAGTTCCTCTCCCATTAGGGACATGTCAAAACAAGTAACCACCGAGATGTCCAGGTCCTTCACACGGGGGATCTCCAATTCTACGTTACTGATGTAGCCACACAAGAAGTAGCAGTCCGGGAGCCTCTCGTACTGTTTGTGTTCCCTGATTGGTGTCTCGTGCCCTAGGATCAGAAGCTAAGCCGAGAGAAGAAGTGATGTTACTATGTCTTTCCAGAAGCGTACCTTTAAGGTCCATCCTGAAGCGGGGCCCGTCGAGACCGTTCAAGTAGCCACGAAGCCCACAAGTGCCTCCCCCACCTAGAATCCCGTTTCGGTGGTAAGTTCAGCCAAAAGGATGTCGGATACATAGGCCCACATCTAGAGGTGGGAGAATGGGAAGGTAGCTAGGTTGACTTGCGGCTGAATATCATATAGAACAAGGGTCGCTTGCTTAAAAGACCATGACTCCCCTCTACGGATTTGGTCCTTCTCTTCATACGAAGTGAAGTAAAAGTCGGAGATACTCAAACGAGGTTCTAGATGACGAGGCCATCATGATTCCATACCTTCATTATCGGCCCCTTCATGGACTTCCAATCTTACTAGCATGACGTTAATAGGCGTCCTGCAAGGCCAAAGGTCGTGTGGGCTGGGTCATGGTCCGATCTTGGTTCCCACTAGATGTAGATGTCCTTTTTTCCTGCACATCCATCGTAAGAACATCAAAGCCCTCTCAAAAGGCAATGAGGTCCTCTGTCAAAGGTCGGGGTGCTGCCTTGGGGTCGATCCTTGCGGATTGGCTTCGGTGAGAAAGGCTTAAGGTGCGGCGGAAACATAGTCGAGGTGGGCGGGCACGAACCTCTTAGAACCCTACAGGGAGGTAGGTCGTGACGTAGTTTGAAGAAACCTTAACCATCGACATTCAAGGACGGAAGGTCAGGATAGGACCGAGCGAGGTCATCCCTGGCCGAGTAGCGCGGGAGGGTGAAGTTTGGGAAATGGTTTGTCCGAGCCAATTCGACTTGTCACAGGCCGAGGAGTATCCTCAGAAGCACATAGAGCCGTACCCGATCAAGAAGCACATAGACTCGTACCAGGTCGTGGTTCGACCAAGGGGGAAGTGGGTGCCATCATACGGAGCGAGCGAAGATGAAGAGGAGAAGGCCATGATGCCTTCTTTCGTGGCCACGTCGGCTTAATAAAGCCCACTAGTGGGGCCAGAGCCATCGAGTCAGTGTTGGGGGACGGGAGCAAGCGAGCATGTGATTGGGGATAGAGCTTTTGGAAGCCGCGAGAGGAGTGACAATAGAGGGAGCCATGAAAGATGCAAAAAAACGAGGAGACAAAGGCAGAGTGAGAAAAGAAGAACCTAAGTCTATGAATAATAGAGATGGATGAATTACATTAGTTTATGTTTGGTTAGGAACAATGGAAAAAATTTCACTTATTAAAGGATGTGAATGTTAGGATTGCTTCATCCACATGACACCTCTTCCTTCTCTATTCCCTTTGAATAAAGCCATTTAATGAAACGACGTGTTTGATCAATAGTTAGCAAAGCTTTAGAGAGGACGAGCGCTTGACACATGCTTCATTCCTATTGGAGGGAGGACAAAATATCGTTGGTGGCACTATGCTTCTTCTCCGAGTGGTCCCAGCTCAATTTTGTTGAGATCGTGCATGGAAATTGTGACGTTGCTGCTAGGTCTTGTAGCTAATTTTTTGGGCATGAATTTAATTGTGTAAAACCTAAATTAGCTAGCTTAGAAAAAGGCTATGTTCTATAGTGTCTTGTAGCTAATTTTTATACGCAACACAACCCATTTCTTCTTGGATCCCCGTTCTTCGTCTCCAAATCTAAGCTATAGATAATAGTGGTATGAAAGCCACAAACTTGGGTCTGTCAGTTATGGCTAGCACTGATGCCCCAAATGAACTTCCTGCTCACACAAGCCTGGATTATATACGAGCTGATATGCAGAAATGGTGTTTTCAGACGCACCAAGAGATGAAATTCATGAGACGCAACTTGGAGCTTCAGGTGAGAAGCATGTTGTAGTTGGACCTCCAATTCCACCAACTGTGCATCAAGCACTCAATTCTAGACCCTCTTCTGAAATGATACACCCACTTCACTCAACACTAAAAATGATCCACCAACACCACTATACCCAAAAAAACATTCCCCCACTAGCCTCAACACATAATGGGTTTGTCTTTTCTTCTCATCAGAGAACCTTCTCTCTGAAACAAACACCAATACCTCCTGGCCCGGCTTCACCAAACCTAGTCCCTCCCAATATTAATCCATCTCCACACACACAAACCCTCCTTGAGCTCCATCGACGAACACAAATTACAGTCCTTACCCACACAACAAATACAGACCCCGTACAATGAACTTTCACTAATTTGATGGCTCAGATGTTAGGGGATGTCTCAAAAAGCCTCTCTATATTTATCTTATTATAATGTCCCTGAGAAACATAAGGTCAGACTAGCATCTAAACATCTATGCGGTCTTGCTGATGGTTGGTTTGCGGAGTATGCTATGGGAAAAAACATGATTTGGTGGAAACTCTTTTTCCATGAGGTCACTTGGAAATTTCAGACAATGGGACATGAGGACCTACAGATTGAATTCAAGAAATTACAACAGACAAGATCCTTGCCTAATTGTGAGAATGCATTTGGGGAACTCAAGATATTAATGCTCATAAAAAACCCTAAACTTTTTAAGGACTATTTTTTTCTAACTACATTGGTTGTTAGAGGCCTCACCTACATGCAGGAGTTCAATTGCTGAGTCCTAGATCATTGTCATATGCTATGTATCTGGCAAGACATGAGGAATACAAATTCCAGCAGGTCCAATTGTCTTATCAACCCAAAAATCCATTTTATTCCTCCTAAAAGCCAAGGATGTCTCCTTACACTGTCACAATCCCCCCTTCAATCAATTCTACATCTTCTATTCCTCCACACAGGCCAAAACCTCCTCATGCTAGTAGTGTCACTCCATATTTTGAGGATAGAAAGAGCAAGGGACTATGCTTTACTTTCCCTGCAAGGTACTCCAAGAAACATGTTTGTCCCAACAAGAAAAAGATGTTTATGGTTATTAGGGATGAGGATTAAGATCCCCCTAGTCCTGTAATTGAGGAGCAATAACAATTTCTTGGTGAATAAAGTGCTCAAGGAGAGGACCTCAATGAGGATAACTTGTGCTCTATGACTATTGAGCATCTGTAGTTGTCCAAAAGGATCTCTATTTTGGTTGACTCTAATGCTTCCAAATCTTTCCTAGATCACCTCACTGAAAAGAAATTGGGCATCCCACTATTGGCTTTCACTCCAACATTGGTTCACATAGGCAACAATGAAAATTATGTTTGTTCCACCATTTGCACACTCTCTTGGAAAGTTACTTCTTATCTCTTTAGTTGGGATTTCTTGGTAATGCCCTTGGGTTCTTATGACATGGGTTTTGGTGTTGACTAGCTTAAGACAGTTTCAACAATTTCACTGGAATATGATCTCCGAACCATCACAAATACTAGATCCAATGTAATGATCACATTCTATGAGTATATCCCTCATCATCAATGTGACATGATTAAGCTCAATGAGGTACTTAGTGAACTGAAAGATGGGCAGAATCTCTACCTAGTCCAACTATATTCTATGAATGAGGCATTTGTTCCAGCTCCACACAGTCTTGAACTGGACAACTATTATATAGCTTCCAAGATGTTTTTGCTACACCATCATCCTTACCTCCTGGAAGGGAACCAGACCATTCTATACCTCCTAAGCATAGATCTGTTCCACCATCTATCAGGCCCTATAAACATAGTTTCCAACAAAAATATGTCACGGAGGAATTGTTGGTGAGATGCTCTGATCACGTGTTACTCATAAAAGTCATAATGTTTATTCTTCTCTAAGTCTACTTGTCAAAAAGAAAGAATGATCATGGAGGATGTGTATAAATTATTGGAAGCTGAATAATAAAACAATAAAGGACATGTTTCCTATTCCTATTATAGATGCATTGTTGGATGAATTGCAGGGTAGTATGTTCTTTTCAAAAATTGATTTAAGGGCTAGATATCACCAAATTAGAATGCAGGAGGGGGAAGAGTAAAAGACAGCTTTTAGGACCCACTAGGGTCATTACCAATGTAGGGTGATGCCATTTGGCATGACTAATGCCCTAGCTAGCTTTCAAGCTCTCATGGCACAAGTCCTGCATGGTTTTCTCAGAAAATTCTCTCTTTTGTTCTTTGATGACATACTTATCTATAGCTCTACTTGGGAGGGTCATCTCCAGCACATTGTTATGGTTCTGTAGAGGCTTAAGGAGAGGCAACTCTTTGTTAAATTGAGTAAGTGTGATTATGGCTAACCTCAAATTGAATATGTAGGCCATATAATCTCTACTTAGGGTGTAGCTACTGATCCATCCAAGATTCAAGACATAGTTGATTGGCCTATTCCAAAAACAATAAAGGCCCAAAGACAATTTTTGGGTCTTACTGGCCATTAACGAAGGTTTGTGCAAGGTTATGGGTTGATGGCTAAGCCACTCTCCAACCTTTTGAAGAATGATTTTTTTACATGGTCACTTGTTACTCAGGAGAATTTTTATTCCCTCACGATTTCTATGAGTTTGACTCTTGTCCTCAGACTTCTAAATTTATCAAAGACCTTTTTTTATTTATTAAAACTTATGCTTGTGGGACTAGTATTGGTAGTGTACTAATGCAAGGAGGCCACCCTATTGCATTCATGAGCAAGGCTTTGGATGAAAGGATCTTGGAATTATCTACTTATGAAAGAGAACTCCTTGTCATCATGTCTTGTGTAAAGAAATATAGGCACTATTATCAGAACATACCAACATAGCATGAAGTTTCTACTTGATCAAAAGCTTAATACTACACTTCAACACAAATGATTGGCCAAATTAATGGCCCTGGACTATACCATTTAATAAAAAAGAGGAAAGGAAAACATAATAGTTGATACACTAACAAGAATTCCTAAAGAGGACTATAGAACTATTTCTATTCTCCTAACAACTTGGATCACTGAAGTCATTTCTAGATATGAGAATGATGTTGAGGTTTTAGGGATTTTATTATAGCGCTCCCTTTCACCCAATTCTCTTCTTGATCATTCCATGTATCAAATAATGATTCTAGTGCATGGTAAGATATATTTAGGAGCAGCAAATGACATAAGGGAAAAAAATTATTGTGGGTGCTGCTGCACCAATTCTAAGACTTCTACTGTGGGTGCTGCTGCATTTTGCTGAGGCATTGGTGGGAGGGTTTGATCCTTGCTGTGCAAATCCTCATTGTTTTGTTTTGTTTTGATTTGAACTGTAATTTTGTTAGGCTTGTCTATTTCATTTGGAAAGGCTAGGAGTCAATTGGGGGTTTATTCTGAAACCGAACTCGGTTACTTGGGGTACAAGTCTAGCTGTTGGGTTTAATTGGTTTGAAATTTGTTGCTTGGGGCGCAAGTTAAGTCTGTTGGGTTTAAATGGTTTGAAAATTGTTGCTTGGGGCGCAAGTCAAGTCTGAGAATAGAATTATGTAATAGGCTTAATAGTTTGGGTAGCTTTATGTGGGATGTATCGTTGTGTTTTTCTTGTTTTTTGAGGGCTCCGCCCTTTTCCAAGTTTTTGATTCGAAAACTTGGTTTATAAAATTTCAAAAATTTGCTGATCAAAAAAATAAAAAAAGGGAAAAAAATATTGATTTCTTCCACAACTCAAGTATCGGGGGTCATTCGGGTATTCTTGCCACTCAATCATTTCTTCTGGCCACACATGAACAAGGAGGTCATTGATATGGTGCACTAGTGTTATATCTATTAAAGGATAAAGTTTGAAACCGTTGTCTGTCCTTGGTTACTACAACCTTTTCCTCTAGCTTTCATTTCATGGGGCCACATCAGTATGGACTTTATATAAGGCCTTCCAACTTCTGACAGCAAGGATAGCATATTGGTGATAATTGACAAGTTTTCTAAATTATATCATTTCATTCCATTGAAGCACATTTATACATCTGTGACATTGACATCTACATTCCTTGATACAATTTTCAAACTACACGGCCTGCCTGAAACTATAGTATATGTCAGAGATAAGCTTTTTATTAGCCATTTTTGGACTTAGTTATTCAAGAGGCAGGGGTCTTATCTCAAATTCTCTTATGCATACCATCCTCAATCTGATGTTCAGAGTGAGAGACTCAATCAGTGTTTGGAAAATTACTTGAGGGCTATGACTCATCAATCACCAAAGAAATGGGTTTCTTGGTTTCCCTTGGCTATGTACTGGTAGAACACTTCCTTTCATAGTTCTATACAAATGTCTTTGTTTCAAGCATTATATGGTTATTCTCCACCTCTATGTGGCCTCTCTGGAACTTCTTATCAAGTGCCTGCAATGGAAGATTTCTTCTCCTAGAGGATGGAGCAGTTCAAGGTGCTCAATGAGAACTTATTAAAAGCTCAGCACATAATGAAGTCCCAAACTAACAAGAATAGAATAGAGAGAAGCTTCCTTGTGGGAGATTGGTTATGCTTGAATCTTTAGCCTTATAGACAGAATGATGTTGCTCTCAGGAAGAACATGAAGCTAGCTGCTCGATACTATGGTCCATTTCAGGTGATTGAGAAGAAAGGATTCGTGGCTTACAAGCTCAAATTGCCGGACACCTCAAAAATTAACCCAGTGTTCTATTTTGTATTGCTAAAATAGCAGTTAGGCAATAAGAATAAACTTATGACATCCTTTCTTGACAATTTTGATGAGGGTCAATTAAACCTCCAACCTGCTTCCTTGCTCTAGACCAGACTGATTAAAAGGAGCAATGTGGTTGTAGTCCAATATCTAGTTCAATGGGAGAGATCAACACCTCAGGATGCCACCTGGGAAGATGCTTCTTTCATAAAAGTTTCATTTCCTGGGTGGTACAAGCATATAACACAGGCTTGAGGTCAAGCCTCTTTGAAGAGAAGAGCCCTGTTACGATTGTCTCATCTGCACGACACCTCTTCCTTCTCTTTTCCCTTTGAATAAAGTTGTTTAATGAAATAGTGTGTTTGATCGGTAGTTATCCGAGCATCATAGAGGATGAGCGCTTGACATATGCTTCATTCTCATTAGTCGGAGGACGACATACCGTTTGTGGCACTGTGCATCTTGTCCCAATAGTCCCAACTCATTTCACAGAAATCGTGCGTGGAAATGTTGACGTTGCTGCTAGGTTATCTAGGTTGCTATATATAGTTAGCAATGTCAATTTTTTAGGCATAATTGAATTGTGTAAACCCTAAAAAATCTAGGTTAGAAAAAAGCTATGTTCTTTAGTGTTTTGTAGCTAATTTTCATACGCAATACAACCCATTTCTCTTTGGATCCTCTTTATTCTTCTCCCAATCTAACCTATAGTTAACAATGAACTCAAAATATTGAATATTTTTTTACTGTTGAGGTAAAAGTTTAAATATTGATATCTTGACTCAGAGCCCAATCAACAATTTTTTTGAAGAATGGCTAATAAGTTCAAAACTAACACTTTAACCTGTGCACAACAATAGATGATGAGCTCTGGTAGGGTTTCAGCGCCGCTCCCTCGATCCTCGCGTTGCTGCGAGCTTGACCAATATCCTCCTAGCGTCGTTCCGACTTCTTGTAAGAACCGCCACCAGTCGATCCCGGTCGAACCGGTGAATCCTGACGAAAGTTGACTTTTTATCGGAAAAGTCAACTGATTACTGCGGGAGTCACTCGGGACCTTTCCGAGGCCCAGACAACTTAGCCATCGTCACGGTTAGGTTAGTTGGGCCGTTTCCTTTCTAACGACTGTAATATTGGAAAAGTCAATTTTCGGTCAAAACAGGGACTTTTTATCGACAAATCCTAATTAATTTGAGGTGCTGAATTATTTTCCTAAGGGCTAAGTGGTCCCCACTAGGACACATGTTCTTATTGGCTTGGAGGAGAAGAAATGGGTCTTCAATGACCCATCTACCCTCACAAAAGTCAAATTAGAAGGATAGGACCTAAGGGCATTTTAGACTTCCATCAAACTAGGTTTTTAAAGCAATTGGGAGCACTTTTCTCCTCATTATTTGTGCTGGCCGAATTTGGAGAGAGAGAGGAAGAGAAGAAGGAGTTTTGAAGCTTGAAGGAGAATAAATGTGCAAAAATGGAGTCTTGAGCTTGAGTTCTTCCCAAAAACCCTCCAAATCATCATCTTCTTCATCCCCATTCCACTCTTAAGGTAAATCCTTCATCCATTTTCGTTTTCCTTGAGAATTGATTCATGGGTTTAGAAGGAAGAGCTTGGAAATGAGTGGGTTTCATTGTATTTTGAGGTTTGAAGCTTAGATGATCCAATTTTGGAGTAAATAGGTTGCTTTTGTGTTGGAAATAAATTGTTGTTGATGTTTTTTTGAAGACCCATCATGGGTATTAGATTATTAAAGGTTTAGAAGGTGTTTTGGGATTGATAAAAATGGATTTTTTGGACTGAAATCTCGTGAAAAGGAAGCTGGAGGAAGAAGAAGGTCGGAACCCGTCAGACCCGTCACGGATCCGTGACGGGCACCGTGACGGGAGACGTCACGGATCCGTGAAAGAGACCGTGACGGCGTTAGTCACGGCTTCGTGAGGAGAACTGTGACGACGCAGGTAACGGATCCGTGACCCGATCCGCGGAAGACCTGTTTTGATCCCTTTTTGGGTGTTTTCTTCTAATTCGAACGTTTATCTTGAACCGGTTTCTTGGAGACTTTAACTTAGTTGTTGCATCTTAAAACACCTTTGGTTAGTCTGTAATTATAGTTTTATTTGTTATTCAAGACCTTGGACCCGAGCTCGACGGAGGAGGAGTCCTTTGGGACCGCATGAGAGGACGAGGAGGAAGCTAGCCAGGATGTTAACAACTAGGAGTATTAAGCATTGGAGAATTCAAGGTATGGAAGAGTACTAAACTCCACTCTTAATTTAAAGAATGCTAATAGTATGCCTATAGGATAATAATAACCGGAAAGGTCCTAGTTTGCATATAGGATGTGATTCACTAGAATAACCGCTGTTCAATTACAATAATAATCGGACGAGTCTTAATATGCATATAGGATGTGATTCACTAGTTAACTGCTTTCAATACTTTGGGAAATTTCCATGCTGGTAGAATGGCCATGTTGAGCCTTAGGATTGCTTGTTCAATGTACTTAATGATGATTGTTCGTCCTTAGTATTGATGCATGCTCCGTCTTTAGGTTAATATAAGAGTCACACTAACTAGATGAATTATGATTATTGTAATGTGAATGGTTCATCCGTGCTATGATTGGTCGAATGAATGAAATGAATGTGATATGGTTGGTTGAATGAATGTGTGAATGTGAATTGATTGTGCCTAATGATATGATCGGGTGAGTGATAGACCGATGGGACGTGGTTGGTAAGTCATGCCGGTAAGCTTGGTTCGACAACGTGTGTGTTTGTATTGTGTTTGATATGCTATTGTGTGGATTGAGTGTGTACCCCAAGGTGGACATTCTGAGAAGATACCTAGTCCGATGTGCGGTTCCGGTATGGTATATGAGTGTGTACCCCGAGGTGGTAATTCCGGGAAGATACCTAGTCCGATGTGCGGTTCCGGTATGGTATATGATTATGTACCCCGATGTGCGTTTCCGGTATGGCGTGTGGTTGTTTACCCCGAGGGAGTATTTCCGGGAAGATATCTAGGCCGATGTGCGTTTCCGATATGATATATTACTTGTTCTACCCCGATGATCTGTGGTCCTTTGGGGACATTTCTGGGACCCCTGATGATATGTGTTCTTGGGAACATTTCCGGTAGCCCCAATGATATGTGCCTCCTCTGGACCGAGGGGCTTTTCAATTTGATACTTTGGCTATATATGGATTGGCGTATTGTAGTTTAAATTATCTATGTTCCGTCACTTATGTGTTCTTTAGTTGTTTCTATTAAAGACTAAAATGCCTCTCATTTGATTCCCTTTCAGTTACTATTTTTTTAAGTATTGTAATTATATTTGGTCTCTAATTAAGGTATCTTTTTGATAATCGTGCTATTTGAGGTTTCATTGTCAAAGAGGGGGTTCTTTTACTTTACTACTTTTTCTTACTAAGCGTAAGCTCACCCCCTTTATGTTTACTGTTTTACAGGTTTTGTTGGTGAGTCGGTCTAGAGGACGTCTCAGAGCTCCGTGTGCTCAGCGAGAGTCTGGGGAGGGTTGACTTAGTAGTGGCGTACTCCTTGTACTGAACTCTGTTATTTATTTCGGGCATAGCTATGACTCATAACTTTTTATCGTGTTTTGGAACAATTTATTTGGAGTTATTTTATGTTGGAACTAATTTTAGAGATCTAATTTTCTTAAGTTGCTTTTACTTCTAATATTTAAATTATTATGTTTGTTCACGCCTTGAGTCCGGTCAAAAACGGATTTGGGGAGTGACATTTCTCCTCTGTGTATTAAGAACGTCTCCCCAACCCTCTCGAATTGGTCACGTATCCAGATCTCGCGTGGTGGTGTCACAGTCCCCGTCTATGGATGGCGCGCCATCAATTTTCCAAACCGATATGCTGCCGATCTCCCCGACATCTCTGAACTATCTGGCCCATCCTTCATGGTTTACGGTAACCCATTCCCCAATTTCCCTGTGTTAGGCAACACCATGACTTAGTGCCAGTGTCGTTTGGACCCAAGTTTGGGAAGTTTTACCAACCCAAATCGTCCTTTGGAGAATCTTGATCTAAGGATTCTGGCATGGAATTTTTAGGGTATGGTTTCTCGTGCACATAAGCAGCACCTTAAGGGAAACCGTCCCGACATCGTGTTTTTGTCCGAGACCCTCCTCTCGGCGTGAAATTTCCTCCTACTATCTCGTTCTCTAGGCTTCCACCGGCATATTTATGTCCCAACGTCGGATACCTTAAGGGGCCTGGTTGGTTTCTGGGTTGTTGTGGTAGATGTGATATTCCTTGTGTACGACAACCACTATATTGATGTTGATATCTTGGTTCCAGTTCATGCTGATTTGTGATTGACTGGTATTTAAGGGAAGGCTCGATGGGAGAATAGACACCGAACTTGAGACTTACTCCACCAGCTACACCTATCGCCCCCCAATTGGATCGTTATAGGTGATTTCAATGGAATCTTGGAGAAAGTTGAAACAACATGAGGCGGTACCTACCCCAAGGACTAGTTGAGGATTTTTTCTTCGTTTTCGATGAACTTGACCTTGTTGATGTCCTAATGAAGGGTCACCAATATACATGGTTTTGGGGTAGAACCCATAATCGACGTATTCAGTCCTGTCTCGATAGGACATTGATATCTAGCTCTTATTCTTATTCTCTACCGGACTTGGATTTTTGTAACACGGATACCACGACCTCGGATCATTGGCCGATCCTTCTATTTCTTGCACAAAATGTGACTCATCGAGGCCCCCCAAAAATTCGCTTACAATCTTAGTGTGTACGGGACCCGGGATGTGTCTAGGTGATGAAAGAAAGCTGGGAGAAATTGACCTCATTCCCTATTGTTGAAGTAATATGTAAGGTGGGTTGTTCATTGCACGACTGAGGCCAGAATAATTTCAGACATAATGTGAACCATATTAAGTGTGCTAGTGCTGCATTACTAAGATGAACGGAAGAATGGCCCGTGTAGGGATTCATAGGAATGAAGCTATTCAGATTCAGTATAAACAAGCGCTCTATGCACAAGAGGCATTCTGGCCACAAAGGGAAAACCAACATTGGTTGACATAGAGGGATAGGAATACCAAAAAAATTTAGGTGGCATGCTCCTACAGACGTCGGTTTAATGCAATAATGTCCCTTAAGGATTTAATGGGAGATCTGGTCATGTGAGTTACAGGTATGCGGTAACTTATAATGGACTACTTTGGACATCTATTTTATACTAGCGATTCGAGCCTATGAGTGTCACGCCCCAAATCCGGTTTTGACCGGACTCGAGACGTGAACTAAGAATAATAATAATAAAAGCATTTTTTTAAAGAAATAAACTCCAAAGTAATGATACAAACCAAAATTTCTGACCATACGAGTCAACAGCTCGAAAACCAGGTAATTAAGATGTTTAATAACAAGAGGAAAGTATGTCTCTAGACCATACAAAACCAAGACTCTCTCAAGCCCCAAGCTCTGAGACGCCCTCTAGATCAAATCCCGCTCAAAACGTGTAGAATAGGATAAAAGAGGGGTGAGCTTTCACTCAGTAGGAAAAAGTAGTAAAGTTTATGAGTTATCCGCTCACCACCACAGGTAACCGTCCAATTAGGGCATACTGGAAAGGCACAACAACTAACGACATCCACAGGAATCATATAATCACAAACCATACTCACATGATTATAACCACGCTTAATCACATCACTTACCAATCATCAAGCAAACAATACACAGTAAAACGAGCACAAGTATCGTACAATATCCCCCCCCCCCCCCGTCATCGGCTTCCATAGCACGACTCCACCATATCGTACCGGAACACACAGCCTCGGCCTAGATATCTTCCCGGACCACACAACATTGGGGTACAACTCATAATAAACATACCGGACCGGCACACACCTCGGTCGGATATCTTCCCGGACCACACAACATCGGGGTACAGATCACACCGCCCTCGGCCTAGATGTCCTATACCAGAATCCTCCGTCGGTATAGACATCGTACCAGAACCCTTAGCCCCAGGGGACCGCGTACGTGGGACACCATCCCCGGCCTAGATATCCTACACCGGAATCCTCAACGGTATAGATATCGTACCAAAACACCTCGTCTCGGAACATACCGTATCGGACCACACCCAAAAATGTCTCAAACATGTCACAAGTCCATAGTTCAAACTAACAACATACCATATCAAACAATCTTACCGAGCACACCACATCGGTCTATCATTCACCCGATCATATCACAAGCAATAACTCACGATAACATTCATCACATTTTCATAGCATATCATGATCCTTAGTTTAAAACACATGCATATCACAGACGAATTATGATAATCTACCAACCATCAACACTGCAATTTGCACACAATCCTACGGGCACGACATGGCGAACATGCAATTCTACAGCACGACAATTCCCAAACCTACGGGCATGACATGGCCAACAAGTTATCCCACATCTTACACGCCTACACTCGTTCCTCACATCCTAAATGCAATTCTACAATTATATCATTTGTTCATAACCTATATGCATACTAGTAACTTTCCGCAATTAAACCGGTATTTAGAACTTTTCCCTACCTCTAACGCTATCCAAACGCAAGCCAAAGCGAGTCGCCTAGTAGCATCCTCCGCCGTGCTCGGGACCAACGTCTACGATCACAAGGTAATACGAGAATTAACAATAATTCAAGGGCGGTTTAACGAGAAAACAACCGAATTATCCCCGACAATCAAAACCCGAACCGAAGGTAAACTGGGCCGGAATAAGGCCCATCCCGGGCGGCCCACAAGCCCGGTATCCGATCGGTCCGTGCGGCCCACCGGCCCGGTATTCAGCCCGGTCCGTGTTCCTGAGATTGTCGGTCAGGGGCCCGGACCGTGCCTCTCAGAGGGCCGGTCAGGGACCCGGACCGTGCCCCTCAAGAGGCCGGCCAGAGGCCCGGACCGTGCCTCTTAGAGGACCGGTCAGGGACCCGGACCGTGCCCCTCAGAGGGCCGGCCAAAGGCCTGGACCGTGCCTCTCAGAGGGCCGGTCACGGACCCTCTCCGTGCCCTTCAGAGGATCTCCTTGATCTTCTTCCTTCAACTTCGTCCCTTACGAATTTCCAGCCTCCAAAACTCCATTGATGACCCTCCAAACCTCCAAAACAGTCCCAATAACCTCCAAAATTTCACCGGTTCGACCGGGGGTGGTTCTTACAATCTACCCCCTTAAAAGAATTTCGTCGGAGAAATTTAAAACGAACGTACCTCAAGGGTCTAAAAGGTTGGGGTACTTCGCACGAACCTCATCCTCGCGCTCCCAGGTCGACTCTGCTCCGTGGTGCCACCACTGCACCCGTATTAATCGGATAGTCTTGCCACGCAAGACCTGCTCCCGAGTATCCAGAATCCTGACTGGTAGCTCCTCATACGAAACATCCTCAGCTACCTCGATATCCGTCCACTCAATAATGTGGGAGGGGTCCATAGTGTACTTACGTAGTTGGGAAACGTGGAAGATGTTATGAACGTTCCCAAACTGCGGTGGCAATGCAAGACGGTAAGCAACGGCTCCCACTCTGCCCAGAACCTCAAAAGGCCCGATATACCGTGGGGCCAACTTGTCTCTTCCGCGGTTGAACCGCACTAGCCCCTTCTTCGGGCTCACCTTCAAGAATACATGATCGCCGAATCCAAACTAGAGAGGTCGACGTTGTCTATCCGCATAACTCTTCTATCGACTATGCGCCGTCCTCAACCGATCACAAATCAACGCGACCTTCTCGGTCGTCTCTCGGACAAGATCCGGGCCAAGTAAACTCCTGTCTCCTACTTCTGCCCAACACACGGGCGATCGACACGGCCTACCATACAACGCTTCGAACGGTGCCATCCCGATACTGGCCTGGAAGTTGTTGTTGTAGGAGAACTCGGCTAAAGGTAAGTGGTCCTCTCACGACCCTCGGAAGTCCAACACGCATGCCCGTAGCATATCCTCTAAGATCTGAATCGTGCGCTCTGACTGACCGTCTGTCTGTGGGTGGTACGATGTACTGAGTAGAACCTCGGTCCCTAGCGCTCTGTGCAAACTCTCCCAAAACCTGGAGGTGAAACGAGGATCTCTGTCGGACACGACCAACACTGGAACCCCGTGAAGACGGATAATCTCCTGAACGTACAGACGCTCAGAGTGTCAACTGTATCGGTCATCCTCATGGCTAAAAATTGCGCCGACTTGGTCAGTCGGTCGACATCTACCCAAACTGTGTCGTGCCCTCTCGGCGATTTCGATAAGCCGCACACGAAGTCCATCGTGACGTGCTCCCATTTCCACTGTGCAATAGGCAGTGGCTGTAATAAACCAGTGGGACGCTGTTGCTCGGCCTTCACTTGCTGACAAGTGAGGCATCTCGAGACAAACTCTGCAATCGCTCTCCGCATCCCGCTCCACTAAAACTGTCGCTTGACATCCCGATACATCTTGGTGCCACCCGAGTGCACAGTAAAACGGGAATGATGAGACTCTCAACACATCATCTCTACAGTTGCGCGGCACAAACAACCCTCCTCGGTAACGTAGACCCTGATCAGCACCCCGCTCCCTGCCTTCCGCGTCAACCTCACTGGCCATCCTCTCTTGGATCTCTGCTGCCTTTGCTTCCTCCGCGTGCGCCTCTACCACTCGGGCTACTAGTGTGGGCTGAGCCACCAGTGAACACATAGCCACGCCATCAGTAATCTCATCTAGCTCCAGTCAAAACGTGCTCAACTCTCCCATCATGTCCCACTCTCGGACTGATATACCAACAAGGCAATCGACTTCCTACTCAGGGCATCGGCGACGACGTTCGCCTTACCCGGATGGTAGTGTAGCTCGAAGTCGTACTCCTCCAGCAACTCCATCCACCGCCTCTGGCGCATGTTCAAGTCTCGCTGGGTGAAGATGTACTTGAGTCTCTTGTGATCCGAGAACACCTGAATCATCTTGCCATACAAGTAATGTCGCCAGCTCTTCAGCGCGAAGACAACCGCTGCCAGTTCTAAGTCGTGGGTAGGGTAGTTGCGCTCATGTGTCTTCAACTATCTGGAGCCATAAGCAACTACCTTCCCTAACTGCATCAACACACAACCCAGTCCCTCACCGTATGCATCACAATACACATCATATCTGATCCCGCGCTCCGTCACTATCAACACGAGTGCGGTAGTCAGACGAGCCTTGAGCTCGGTAAAGGAGTGCTCACAACCCTCAGTCCACACGAACTTGGCTCCCTTGCGAGTCAGGGCAGTCATCGGCGCGGCCAGGCGTGAGAAATCCTGGACGAACCGTCGATAGTATCCTTCCCAGCCTAGAAAGCTACGGATCTCAAAGAAACTCGTGGGTCGTGCCCACTTCGAAACCACGTCAATCTTCGCCGGATCGAACTGTATACCCTCTCGAGACACAACATGCCCGAGGAATTTCACCTCGGTGAGCCAGAACTCGCACTTCTCCAAGTTGTCATACAGTTGATGGGTGCGCAGCAAGGTCAAAACCATCCTCAGATGCTCCACATACGCCTCCTCACTCGGAGAGTAGATCAGAATATCATCTACGAATACCACGACGAACTGATCTAAGTAGGGTAAGAAGATACCGTTCATCAGATCCATGAACGCAGCAGGCGCGTTCGTCAGTCCGAACGGCATCACCAGGAACTCGTAGCGTCCATACTGAGTTCGAAATGCGGTCTTCGCCACATTCTCCTCTCAAACTCTCAACTGATAGTATCCGGATCGCAGATCAATCTTCGAGAAACACTTCACCCCTCTCAGCTGATCAAACAATTCATCGATCCTCGGCATCGGGTTACAGTACTTTTCCGTGACCCGGTTCAACTTTTGGTAGTCGATACACATCCTCAGCGCTCCACCCTTCTTCCTCATGAAGAGTGCGGGCGCTCCCCACGACGAAAGTGCTCGGGCGGATAAACCCCTTCTCCCGAAGCTCCTTGAGTTGTCGCTTCAACTCGACCAACTCCGCTTGTGCAAACTGGTACGGAGCCATCGATATCGGCGCCGTCCCCGGTATACAGTCAATCCTGAACTCAACCTCGCGCACAGGCGGTAATCCTGATAACTCCTCCGGAAAGACCTCTGGGAACTCACACACTACTCACAGCAGCTCTCTACTCTACACGGTCTCCACCTCATCTCCCACGGTCAATGCTGACGGGAGAACTCCGCTCCTACTGCCCAGGACACAAGTGACGATCGTGTTGCCCAATACCATCGTCACCTGTCTCCGATAGTAGTCGATCGACGCCCGATATCTCGCAAGCCAGTCCATCCCCAAAATCACGTCAAACGCCGTCATGTTCAACACGAGAAAATCACCAAGAAAAGGGCAATCAACTACTCTAATCTCACACGCATGACATACGCTACTCAGCACCACATCCCCCGTAACCGGGGTGTCAAGACATAAGGGTTGACTCAAAGGCTCTACCCTTAACCCCAACATATCAACGAAAGTAAAAGAAATGAAGGAATGTGATGTCCTAGTATCAAATAGGAAAGACGCCCAAGAATTGTACAGCAAGCATGTACCCTGAGTGGTCTCATGACCAGAGTGACGTCCCACAGCTCAAGAGTCGGCAACCGCATACACTCGGCGTTGCGGTGCCTGAGGTCCTCCCCTCGGGGGTGGTGGAAGTTCCACCTGCTGTGGAGCTCTCTGATGTTGTCTCGGTGCTGGCGCGCTCGCTGCCTACCGTGGAGCACTCGGCGTTTGAGCCTGACGCTGAAGGAATTGGGCCACTAACCTGTATGCGAACGATGTAGTCGTGGGGCCGATATCCCTCCAAACTAATCGGGGCACCTAGGAGAGAAGTGTCCTGGCCGTCCGCACTGGTGGCATAACGGCGGCCCGACGCTCGACCTCCCCTCAGGTCTGCCCGATGGACGATCTGCTGGCCCACTGCTCCTCGGATAGTCTCGGGACATATGGCATGGCTGTCCGCACCGGAAACACGTCCGACCGGACGAGGCGGGTCCAACAGATGCCAGTGTTCCGACCTGTCGCATCCCGCTCGGCTGTGTCTGGGGCCGGAAATGTCGCACCCCAAATCCGGTTTTTACCGGACTCGAGACGTTAACTGAGAAAATAAATAATAAAGGACAATTTAAAAGAAATAAAACTCCAAAATAATAATCCAAGTCAATATATCCGGTAAAACGAGTCAACAGCTCGGAAATCCAATAATAACAACGTTTAATAAAAGTAGACTAGCACGGCTCCACCATATCATACCAAAACACACAGCCTAGGCCTAGATATCTTCCCGGACCACACAACATCGGGGTACAACTCTTAATAAACATATCGGACTGGCACACACCTCGGTCGGATATCTTCTCGAACCACACAGCATCGGGGTACAGATCACACCACCCTCGGCCTAGATGTCCTATAACAGAATCCTCCGTCAGTATAGACATCGTACCGGAACCCTTATCCCCGGGGGAACGCGTACGTGGGTCACCATCCTCGGCCTAGATATCCTACACCAGAATCCTCAACGGTATAGATTTCGTACCGGAACACCTCGTCTCGGAACATACCGTATCGGACCACACCCACAAATGTCTCAAACATGTCACAAGGCCATAGTTCAAACTAACAACATACCATATCAAACAACCTTACCGAACACACAACATCGGTCTAACATTCACCCGATCATATCACAAGCAATAACTCACGATAACATTCATCACATTTTCATAGAATATGATCTTTAGTTTAACACCCAAGCATATCACAGACGAATTATGATAATCAACCAACCATCAGCACCGCAATTTGCACACAATCCTATGGGCACGACATGACCCACATGCAATTCTATAGCACGATAATTCTCAAACCTACGGGCACGACATGGCCCTCAAGTAATCCCACATCTTACACGGCTACACTCGTTCCTCACATCCTACACGCAATTCTACAATTATATCATTTGTTCATAACCTATATGCATACTAGTAACTTTACGCAATTAAACCGGTAT
Source organism: Erodium maritimum (assembly GCA_963921825.1). NCBI lineage: Eukaryota > Viridiplantae > Streptophyta > Magnoliopsida > Geraniales > Geraniaceae > Erodium > Erodium maritimum. The sequence goes on along the minus strand of OY997595.1, from coordinate 49,791,227 downwards.
TCGCTACTTTTCCCTACCTCAAACGCTATCCAAACGCAAGCTAAAGCGAGTCGCCTAGTAGCCTCCTCCGCCGTGCTCGGGGCCAATGTCTACGATCAAAAGGTAATACGAGAATTAACAATAATTCAAGGGCGGTTTAACGAGAAAACAACCGAATTATCCCCGAAAATCAAAACCCGAACCGAAGGTAAACTAGGCCGGAACAAGGCCCATTCTAGGCGCCCCACAGGCCCGGTATCCGACCCGGTCCGTGCGGCCCACCGGCCCGGTTCGTGCTCCTCAGAGGGCCGGTTAGGGGCCCAGACCGTGCCTCTCAGACAACCGGTCAGGGACTCGGACCGTGCCCCATAGAGGGCCGGCCAAAGGCCCGGACCGTGCATCTCAGAGGGCCGGTCAGGGACCCTCTCCGTGCCTCTTAGAGGATCTCCTTCCTCTTCTTCCTTCAACCTCGTCCCTTACGAATTTCCAACCTCCAAAACTCCATTGATGACCCTCCAAACTTCCAAAACAGTCTCAATAACCTCAATACTTCAACATCCAAGTTGGGTTTCATCAAAAACAACAAAACCCACAAGATTTCTATCCAAAACTTCTATTTTTCTTCACAATTCAATCATCTAAACCACTACAATCTCAAAATCCAAGGAGAACTAATCTAGTTCATACGTTTCTATCAAACCCAAAACTCAACTTCATTGAAATGAGGTTTAAATGAGTGCTTACCTAAGGAAATGGATAGAGGAAGAAGAATATGAAGTTTTTGAGGAGCTTTGAGGTGAAAATCAAGTCAAGATCCTCCTTTTCTCTCCTTTCTTCTTCTTCAAGTTTCAATGAGTTCCCTCTCTCTCCTCTCTTGCAATTTTAGGCCAACATTACAAAAATCGGCTGAACTGCCTTCAATTGTTGCCTTTAACCTAGATTAGGATTTCCTATTTTGCCCTTTGGCTCCCTTCATTCTAATTTAGCCCAAATGAGGGCAAATGGGTCTTTGTTGACCCATTTCTTCTCCTCCAAGCCACCATGGACAAATTTCCATGTGGGTCCACCTTAGTCTCTACTTTGACCCTACTTGACCTGCAGTTGACTTTTTCACAAAAGTAGTCATTAGAAAGGAAACGACCCAACTAAGTTAATCGTAACGACGACTAAGCGATTTGGGTCCCGGAAAGCTCCCGAATGACTCTCGGAGTCATCGGTCGACTTTTCCGGTAGAAAGTCAACCTTCGCCAAATTTCACTGGTTCGACCGGTGGCGGTTCTTATAGTGGGGATTGCCTATTCACCTTCCCAATGAAATTACGGTCGCCCAAAAACAGACCCTCCTAACACCAGGGACGACTTCAAAGGTACAGACTATAGTTTTCCAGATGGTCCGATAAATCCCCGGGTCTAGATGACCTTAACCCACGGTTCTACCAGCATTAATGGTAGGTGGTCTCTGATGAGGTGATCCTTTTCATTCAAGGTGTTATCACAACCAGTGAATTTGACCCGACACTGAATGACATATCCATAGTCCTTATTCCCAAGAAATGAGATCTTGATGGGGTTACCAACTTGCGCCCCATTGCTCTCTACAACTTCATCTTCTGTATCTTGTCTAAGGTCTTGGCCAATAGACTACGACCCGTCCTTCAAAATGTAATATCTAAGATGTTGGGTCTCGAGGTATGGTTGGAGATGAACAAACTCGCAGCGGAAAATCAGTGAAAACAAAGAGACGATTAAAACCAAGAAACAACTAACAAAGAATGGATTCACAAGAGAAAAATTCAGCTCTATTTCTTACCAAAACAAGACAACGGGTAACGAATGATTTGGCTTGAGTCTCCAAGACACCTACGTATCCACATGGGAACCAAGGCCACGTAGTTCTCCTCTTTGAGGACTCAAGAACACAAAAAAAGGAGGAAGAACTTGTCTTGGACGAAATTGCAAGGGAGAGGAGGGAGAAGTTGTGTTTCCTATTCTTGTCGCGGCTCGGGTCCCGTCTCGTGTTTTTGTACGACGCGAGTTGTCCGTTTCTGGGACAACTTTTACGCGTCTCGTAAAAACGCGGGCCAGGCCGCGTCCCGCGTCCTGCAAATCCGGGACAGGCCGAGGCCCGCATCCCGCATGCAAAGGCAACCAATGGCAGGCCGCCACATAGCGTTTCATAGGAAACAAAATTCCGACCGTTGGGCAACGATCGGAAATGGTAATATTTTTTTTAATAATCAAATATAATTATTCATAACCCTATAAATACCCCAACCCCATTCTTATCATTCACTCATTCTCCAATTTCACTCACCCATTCCCAAATTCTACTATATCATTCCCAATATCCTCTTCAAAAATGTCAGGCGATGAAAATACCCGTTCACGTTCAGCGGATGACGAACAACAAAGGTCGGAAGATGTAAGATTCTCCCACGAGGAACTAGCAAGCAACCTCCGCGAAATGCTAACGCAACCTGGTGAGAACTCCGCTTTCTCCCCATATATGCAACCGAGTTCGAGTCCAGGTGCTTTCAAACTTTTTTTTAGTGTGTACTTTATTGTTTTTCAAATTTTTTGTAATTTTTTTTAATTGATTGTTGTAATTACTTTTTGTAATTTATTTTTCTAATTGATTGTTGTAATTTACTTTTTGTAATTTATTTCTTTTAGTTTAATTTTTTAATTTACTTTTGTATTTTTTTTTGTAATTATATCGTTTAATTTAATTTTTAAATTTACTTTTGTAATTTTTTTTAAATATATTTCTTTTAATTTTTTAAATTTACTTTTGTAATTTATGTTTTTTTTCAAGGTCAATTCCACTAACCGCAATTCAACCCATCGCAACCACAATTCCACCCATCGCAACCACAATGGTACCAGCCGCCGCCGCAAGGTTACCAACCACCACTGCAAGGTTACATGCCCCCCCCCCCCACAAGGTTAACAGCCACCGCCGCTTCCACCACAATACTATTCGTACCCCGATTACCCACTACACATTGGCACTCGTATGTCGTCGCAGTCATCCTCTGTCTGACCTTCCCAACAACGACTTCGAAAAACAACACAGCCACGAAAGAAATGGACCATCAGGAGGACAGACACCTCATACAAATGTGGCTCTCCACAATAAAAGAGCCGATTAAGGGAAACTCCCAAACCAGAGACACATTCTAGTACAATGTTGCGAAGAAGTACAACGCGACCAAAGAACACCCCTATTTCGGGTGGAATGCGATCAAGAAACATTGGGCTTCACATCAGTCGTGGACAATGAGGTTTCTCGGTTATCTGAAGATCTCGAAGGACGAGTAACTCAACGGATGGAACCATGATGACCACATGACACCGTTGGGAAAGAAGGCTTCGAATAGGAAGGGGACTAACCTCTCGGAAGAAATAAGTGCCATGGAGGAGTTGGAACGATCAAGGTCCGATGGCAACCTAGAAAGAACCCGCCTATTTCACTAGTTAACCTAAAAGTAGGAAAAATACTACGACAAATACAATGCCTTGGACGAAAAGGATACCTCCAACTTCGGAGAAGCCCAGTTGACACGACACGAGTCGTTTAAGTCTCGAATTTTGAAACTTATGGAAGAGATTTAAGATGAAAGTATAGCTCTTTGACGACAACAACAACAACCCCCACCACCACAATGATTCTTGAATTAGTATTTTGTTGGGGTTGTATTAAAAGGGGATGAATAAAAGTTCAAGTTCATTTTTATTCGTGTTAAATTTATTGATCATTATTTTATATTATCATTGATTATTTTTCTAGATTTACTTCAGTTTTATATAATATTAACTATTTTGATAAAGAATTAAATAAAACAGTAAAATATAAATTAATAAACCAGTCAGCATCCACCTGATGCCCAAGCGGTACACTATGCCTCCCGGTAAGTATGCTTCCCCGGCCGAGGTTCTTCAGCTGCAGATCTCTTCGTTTCTCCAGAAGACACACACATCCCACATCCAGTCCCAGGAGCCGCGGGCGCTGGAACTTCAACAGGCCACGCTCCCGAGTGTGCGTGATCTCCACCTCCAAACCCGCCGAGATCAGGGACCGTGACCGCAGCACTTGAATCAACATAGACCCAAATCTTCGCGTGTGTTTAAAACCTTGAGGGCACACGGCCGGCCACTTAGGGAGGTTTATCGGTCGCGAGTGGTTGACGTCCAAAATGGAACCGGATACCCCCAGATTAGGTATCGGGTCCATAGTTACGCCGAAATACCTACTGTGAGACGATCCGTCCTTATGTATCGGGTCCATCGTCATCGGGACCGAAGCTCCAGTCTCCATTCCCGACTTCTGCACTATGTCGTGAATCACACGGGCCTTGGAGACGATCGAGTCATTGAGGTTGGGTGAGCCCCCCTCCGTCCGACCTGGGGACTAGGAACGATCGCCGGAGTACGCCGCAGCAAGCCACTCTGGTATGCCAGAAGATGCCTCGGATACCTGCTTTAGAGCGGCTGCGTGGCTACCCCCTGAACAGGATATCGCTGTTTGGCAGTGAAGGGAACCGGCCTTTCGAAGCCCAATGGACCCTTCCCTAGAATCAATGGAGAAGGGTCGGGGTAGTCGTCACCATGCATGGGACAGGAAGCTACAATATCTAAGGACACCAAAGCCCGCACTCGAATAAAGGTTTGGCGGAGCGTTCGTGTGGAAGAGGTCACCGTCCTTCTCACCCTACCATAAGCGGCACAGGAAAGGTGGTAAGTGCGGCTCGACACCCTAGAGGTCGTGGATACGGTTGAGACTGCCTCTAGAACCACCACCAATGGCGGAGCTGGGACCAAGGGAGGGTTAAGCATGAGCCGAGGAGGGCGGAACAGCCGAGCCGGTTCAACCCCAGAACACCCGCCGCCTGGGGCCAGAGCAAGGTCGTGGCAAGGGCGGGAGGCCAGCGGGCTATGGTTTACGTCGCCAAAGGGAAAAGAGGTTGCACGGCGGCGCAACCATCCTTGCCGTAGCGCCGAGACCCGCGACGGAGAATGGGTTCCCATAGAGATCAGAATCAACCTTGACGATACATCGTGGGGAGCAATCTAGGCCGGGATAAGAGATACCAAGAAGAAGGCGGGTGGACCAACCGTCGTCCCTACCTTCGATTTTGATCCCCCACACCAAGCACGGTCTGCGAGGGAGATGACCAGATGAGACGTGAGGACACGAGAGTGGCGCGGCCGGCAGAAGCAGCAGCAGGTGACGACACAGGAACCAACATGTCTATGGTAGTAGGAGGAAGCTCCATGACGACATAACTAGGACTAAGGCGAGAATCTCAATACGTGAGCCCGAGAGAGAGTATACTCCGATGTATCTATACTTCTGATCATTAATACAACTCGTAATTTTCAGTAAAAAAAATTAATAAAAAAAAGAACCAATCAACATATTAAAGGTTCATATACGTAGTCATTTGAATAACATTAAATAGTTGACAGTGATAAGTTACTATTTCCTCTATATCTTCCCAGTGTTTGTATGTAGTGATAGAAATATATAGCCAGTGGGCTTTTGCCAATTTTTTGAAACAAATGGTGCATAGTTGCAAGCTACAAGCATTGTTTCCACAGAACTAGAACAAGCACCTACAAAAATAAACCTCTCAGAGGTTCCTCTCGAAACCTAAAAAGGTCTTAGCCGCCGCCGTCTTTATCCTCCATCCCCGACCACTAACGCCAGTCTTTCTCTGCCTCCCCACCGCAACAGTCTACTCTCCAACCAGTGGCGCCCAGCCACGCTTGTCCGCCGCGCTCGCGACTCGTCTCCGACCGAGGTGACAGGACAGTCATCACCGCCACCAGATCTCCCTCACCTCCTCTGTGATCATTTCCGCTTCCCCGATGAAGGATCTGCCTCCCCCTCGCCGTGCTGAGCCGGAAATGACCAAATCCGGCCAGATCCGCTCGCATGCAGAGATCGCCCGTGGCCTCGGGACCTCCGCACTGCACCAGGCTCGCAGCGCCATCGAGTTCCCGCGCTGTCTGTCCCGGCATCTCCACCCCCTCGTCAGCAGCCACACAAGACGACGGATCGGAAGGACAAGCCGAGCTCGTCCTCGACAGATCCGACGGCCCTCTCGGGCCTGCCCTCGCCCGTCAAGCCGACCCAGGTCGCCGGCGATGGGACTGATCCAGTGGGACTCAACCCGTCTTATCCCGGCTTGTCATCAACGCCGAGGGAGGTCTACCGGGACTTGATCACTCTCCCTCGGCCAGTCCACTCTCCGACGAATACCCACCGCCCTCCTTCGTCCGAGCAGGGACGGACTGCTACCCCCATCAACCCGAGGGTTGGCCGGCCATCAGGGACAACCTTGGAGGCTCAGACACCTCGTATCTCCTCGATCCCGGACTGGAAAGACGAGGATGAGGAACTGGTGGTCTTGGACAAGGGGATCCCATTATTTACCTCGGGATCGTATGAATTTTCCTTGGCAGCAAGGGTTGCAGGGGACAGATCGCACAATCAGCACATCGTCTGCGGGATGATGTTGAAGAAATGAGAGGTTACGGGGATCCGGGTTGAATTCCTGACCCCCACCGTCACGGGTTATCACTTCCCGTTTGCACGGTCTATGGAAGATATTCGTCATAGGGGCCCCTGGAGCTTTAAGGGATTCCCTCTCCTCCTTGAACCGCTTCGGCGCTTCGATCGGCCGGAAGACATCAGTTTCAATCATGTGGAACTCGGGGTCAGGGCACTGAATGTCCCGGGAGGAGGGAGGAATTCTTACATTCGAGACCTTCTGGCGAGCAGTATAGGGACACAAATCCTATCGGCCCCTATCCCAACGGTCCGCCGGGAGGACAGGCATCTCTGGATGCGAGTCCGTATGGAGCTGTCCCGGCCACTGCGGCGGAGAACCAAACTCCGCTTCTCAGGTACTGATTCTTCCACTGTGATTGACCTACAATACGAGAGGGTGGTGAACTTTTGTCGCAGGTGTGGTATGCTGACACATAGGCTACCGAACTGTCAGACGCTGCTCCAAGGGATTGGTCGGGAGGAGGTCCGCTATGATAGGTCTATCCTGTCCCCCGGGACTTGGATGTAGACTAGCTGATCCAAAGGGACTGGGAGACATCTCCTTCAGCTTCACATCCGGCGATCACGTACCTCCTGAGCGACCTCTCTCTGAACCCAATGATCCGTTCTAGGGAGATAACTATGGATGCTGAGTCGTCCAATGCAGGCAGTCTGAAGCCTGACTTTCTGGCTAAGGTTAACCCTGAAGGGTTGACCAATTTCTTTCAGGGGGATGGCCGTGGAGAATCCTACACGCCTCCTTAGTCCACAAAGCCTGACCTTCTGGCTAACATCCACTATGCCGATGGTCCCGAGACCGGAGCTCCTCCTGGATTCAATGCGATGATGAGGAAGGAAGAAAAGCCAGAGCCACGGGGCTACCCGACAGATCTTCAGGGGAGTCTAGGAAAAGGAGGCCCCAGCAGGGGAAAAGGGAAGAAGACCACCCTGAAGACCAGGAGTGGATCGCTGTATGCTCGCCCACCGGAGACCAAGAAGCACAAGGGGGACCTGCCTACCCACCAACAGCCCTGGGAGCTGTTATTTCAGGGGGATGCACAAGCAGATGGAGCGGAGGTCCAGAGGCCTCCGATGGAGGAATGATCAGCCGCAGCAGGGGTGGGAGGCGTCGACAACAGCCTACACAGACCCGGGACAACCAATGTTGGGATGTCCCGGGCAGCCTGCACTATCAGCACAAGCCATTTTATTTTACTGCTATTACTATTATGTTTGTTGGGATTATGTTTTTTCTGTTGGTTTTGGACATAGCTTTATTTTCCCCCGTTATGTTGAAACGGCGGTAAGGGGTTATCTTGAGTTCTTGCCCACGAGTTCAACTGGGCTAAAATTATGGGTCCATGAGTGCCCGACTTGCTACGGTCGGCCCGGACAAACATCTGGAACCCGAGGCGGTCACGCCTCATCTTGTCTGATTGCCAGTTGGCATTAATGAAATATCCGGTTACCCGTTTCAAAAAAAAAAGAACAAGCACATACAGTTCTTTATGGACCATTAATAATTGGGCGTGGGCCTCGATGGAAGTGGGTTGTAATTCTAAGAGGAACGACAAGGGAAGTGGGCTGTACGAGGATGGACAACTCAATTGTGTCTGTTCGAATTTTGAAGATGGAGCACTCAAAAGTTGAGCCTCATAAACCAGCAAACAAGTGCAAATCAGCACCAAGAACAACCCAACAACGGAACAATTATCAACAAATTTATAGCACTTAGAGCATACACAGCGGGTCAGCTCGGGTCGCGGCTCGGGTTTTTGCAGGACGCATGACACGAGTCGTCCCGTTGTGAGACAATTTTTACGCATCCCGTAAAAACGCGGGCAGGCTGCGTCCCGCGTCCTGCAAATCCGGGACGGGCCTTGGCCCGCATCGCGCGTCCGAAGGCCAACTAATGGCAGGCCGCCACATAGCGTTTCAGAGGAAAAAAAATTCCGACCCTTGGGCAACAGTCGGAAACGGTAATATTTTTTTTCATTAACAAATCTTATTATTTCTAACCCTATAAATACCCCAACCCCATTCTTATAAATCACCCATTCTACAGTTTCACTCTCCCATTCCCAAATTCTTCTCTATCATTCCCAATATGCTCGTGAAGAATATCAGGCGATGAAAATACCCGTTCACATTCAGCGGATGACGAACGACAAAGGTCGGACGATGTAGGATTCTTCCCCGAGGAACTAGCAAGCAGCCTCCGCGATATGCCAACGCAACAGGGTGAGAACTCCGCTTTCTCCCCATATATGCAATCGGGTTCGAGCTCAGGTACTTTCAAACTATTGTTTAGTGTTTACTTTATTGTTTTTTTTTTGTAATTTATTTTTTTATTTGATTGTTGTAATTACTTTTTGTAATTTATTTTTGTAATTGATTGTTGTCATTTATTTTTTGTAATTTAATTTTTAAATTTACTTTTGTAATTATATCGTTTAATTTAATTTTTTTAATTTACTTTTGTAATTTATGTTTTTTTTTCTAGGTCAATTCCACTAACCGCAATTCCACTCATCGCAACCGCAATGGTACCTGCCGCCGCCGCAAGGTTACCAACCGCCACAGCAAGGTTACATGCCGCCGCCCCAAGGTTAACAGTCGCCGCCTCTTCCACCACAATACTATTCGTACCCTGATTACTCACTACACACCAGCACTTGTATGTCGTCACAGTCATCCTCTGTCAGACCTTCCCAACAACGACTTCGAACAATAACACAGCCACGGAAGAAATGGACCATCGAGGCGGACATGCACCTCATACGAATGTGGCTCTCGACAACAAAAGACCCCATTAAGGGAAACTCCCAAACCAGAGACACATTCTAGTGCAATGTTGCGAAGAGAACACCCCTATTTCGGGTGGAATGCGATCAAGAAACATTGGGCCTCACATCAGTCGCGGACAAGGAGGTTCCTCGGTTATATGAAGATCTCGAAGGACGAGTATCGCAGCGGATGGAACCATGATGACCAAATGAGACCGTTGGGAAAGAAGGCTTCGAAGAGGAAGAAGACTAACCTCTCGGAAGAAATAAGTGCCATGGCGGAGCTGGAACGATCAAGGTCCGAAGGCAACCTAGAAAGGACCCGCCTCTTTCACTAGTTAACCTAAAAGTGGGAAAATACTACGACAAATACAATGCCTTGGACGAAAAGGATACCTCCAACTTCGGAGAACCCCAGTTGACACGGCATGAGTCATTTAAGTCTCGAATTTCGAAACTTATGGAAGAGATTGAAGATGAAACCATAACTCTTCGACAATAACAACAACAACCACCACCACCACAAAGATTCTTAAATTTGTATTTTGTTGGGGTTGTATTAAAAGGGGATGAATAAAAGTTCAAGTTCATTTTTATTTGTGTTAAATTTATTGATCATTATTTTATATTATCATTGCTTATTTTTTTAGATTTATTTCAGTTTTATATAATACTAACTGTTTTGATAAACAATTAAATAAAACATCAAAATATCAATTAATTAACCAGTCAGCATCCACTAACAATCTAGGACTCAATCCATGACTCACCATTGTAAAACACAACTTATTTTGAGTCATGAGTCCTACTATTTTGTACAGTTAGCATCAAAGCCTCTAACCCATGCCCTTCCTTTGTACATGCTTTTAAGGCACCGGTAACGTCAACCCGTTGGAGCAAAGGCAACAGAGAGAACCCGGATCCAGAAGCACACCGCGCGTAGAGCCGAAACCTATCATGCGGTCTAGGTTCTGGACACAGTCTGGCTGGCTTATCCCCGGTGATCAGGGTCCGACGCCTCCACCACCATATCTGAGGGGAGGGGAGCCTGGTGCTGATGGCTAGAAAGATATTGGCATCCCTCCTATTAAAAGGATCAAGCGACCTGCTGCGGACGTGCCTCGGGATTGTCACACCCTAAATCCGGTTTTGACCGAATTCGAGACGCGACTTAAGATAAAATAATAATAAAGTAAATAGGATAAATAAAACGAGTCTCAAATGCAATTTAAAGTTTCGAAGATTCAACGAGTCAACAGCTTGATAATAAAAACAAGTCAAAACATCAATAAGACTATACGTCTCTAGACACTAGCCCGAATCCTGTCAGCTCCCTAGCTCCGAGAATCCTGCTAGTACAAGTCCCGCTCAACACCTGAAACACAACAAACTAAAGGGGTGAGCTTACGCTCAGTAGAAAAAGTAGTTAAGGCTCTGAATCTTAGTTCATCACCAAGGGTAACCGTCCAATTATGGAAAACTAGAAAGCATAACGGTTGCAAGTCAAATTAAGCGATTACTCCAAGACAACACTTGGCCTTCACTCAGGCGCAACCCGTAAAACAAACTCACAACGAACCGAACTCATACCACTTTCCACAACTAGCTCTTGACACCCATCACCTAACAATTCTCAATGAACAACGCCTGTGGCTATCTCACGACCGACCACACGTACGAACTCACACTGCAACATAGGAATCAGGTATAACATCACCTCGAGTCACCAAACACTCTCACAAGACCAAAGTCACACTTAACCCAATGTACAAAGCCAGACAACACGCACGGCACACACAGCAGACAACGCACAAAGCCCAACAACACGCACAACACACACAACAGACCCACCCTAAACATAGTATAACCATTTCCAACGTCTCCGGCTATCACAACCCGTCCACTTATGTCGCACCTGAACACGAAGCCTCGGTCCCGACACCCGGTTACCGGTCACTCTCACAAAGTCATAAACAATACTTAGAAAGAAAATGCACAAAGCCAACCAGCAAGAAAAGAGCACACAACGAAATACACACAGAGGTCGTACCACAGTTCCAACGTCATTAAATGCACTAAGCCATTTGCACTGAGCCACTTATATCGTACCGGACCACACAGCATCAGTCCCGATATCTTCCTCTCACTAAGACTGAGGGTAACATCCTCGACTGGAAATCCCTCAGTCCGATGTCTTCCCGTCACACAGACTAGTGGCAATACTCACCATACGTACTGGACCGGCACACACTTCGGTCGTACGCCTTCCCATCACAGAGACTCGGGTATCAATCACGTCATCCTTGGCCTCGATACACCACACGGTTACGCCTTTTCTTGGGACACACAACAAGGATAAAACACGCAGCACAAAGCCAAGGTCGATCTCGGTATACTAATCGGACCCTCTCCACATAGCACACAGTCGGTCAATCACTCACCCGGCCATATCACAATCAAGGGTTTACGTCATGTCAAACACGGCACACTTTCCCACACACAGTCACAACATGAAACACCGATTATAATCTTATTTAGTCTCTCACACCGCGATTATAGCACACAACACGCAATCCTAGGGCTCGACATGGCCCATCTACCAGCACGGCAATTTCCCAAGTATTTAAAACAGGTAATCTAGTAAATCACATCCTACATGTTACTAAGACTCGTCCGGTATTTAGTAATTGACAGAGAGTATTCTAGTGAATCACATCCTATATGCCATCTAGGACCTTTCGGTTTTTTATTATTTCCTAAACATGCTCGCTAGTAACTTTCTGTAATTAAAGCGGTATCCTCTACTTTCCCTACCTCAAGACGATAATAACAGCTGCGTCTCCTAGCTGCTGATGTCCTGGCCTAACTTTGGTCTTCTCAGGCGAAGTCCGCAAAGTACAAGTCTGGGTTTTAACAGTTAAAAAGTCTAGTCAGTTCCTGTAAGTCCAAAGTCCTCGGATTTTTCCAAAACGTCTTTTGATTACCAACTTTAAACCAAATAAATTTATTAATTATTTAATTAATTCTGCCCGACCCGGATCCGACCGGGATCCGCGAACCAGACCCAGATCCAACCCGGATCCGACCCGGTCAGCCCTAGACCAAACCTGAACCCTTCCCCAGACCCGACCCGAACCCGTTCCAGACCCGGTCTTGAACCCAATCATGATCCGAGCCTTAGACCCATCCAGACCTACGCCTGGCCCAAGGTCTGTCCTGATCCACCTCCTTCAGGCCCTTGCCCTGGCCTAAAGGCCCAGCTCATTTGACCCAAGGCCTTTCTACCTGGCCCAACTTCAGGACCTGGCCCAAAGCCCACCAATGCTCGTGTCCGACCTGGTTCCGGCTCCGGCGAGCCAGGGCTGTTCCGGCCATCTTCCACGGCGTCAGGCGAGGCTCGAAGAGGGGAAAAATTGGCGGAGGGGGGCATCAGGGCTTTGGCGAGGGTGTGTCCACGGCGGCGCTGGCTCAAGCGTGAACCCACGCCGCTCCCGAATCATATATAGAGCTCGCAAGGTCGCCGGCGAGGGTTCCAACCAAATCAGCTCGAATCAAGCTCGGGAAGGCATGAAATCAAGCGAGGCGAGGTCGGGGAAGAAAGATGAGGGAGTGAGGGAGCTCGAACCACGTGTTTACGTCGATGGCGCGCTCGATTCTATTTCGGAGAGAACGAACCCGAGGGAAAATCGTCGGCGACTTCTCGTCGCGTGCGTGTGGCTCGGTGGTACTTCAGTGAAGAAGAAGAAGTGAGGTGAGGGTGGGGCGGTGGCGAGGTCGAGCGAGGGAGGAGGGGAGGGATGTCGAGATCGAAGAGGGATCTGAAAGAGATGAAGTGTCTCGAATCTCCTGCGGCGCGTTATAGAAGACGGATGAACAGGAACGCTAGGGTTGTCTCGGGCTCGTCTCGTGGGCCTGGGCCGCGCGCAACTTGGGCTCGGGTGTGCCTTCTGATGGCCCAAGTCTGGCCCAGGCTTATGCCCAGCCCAAACTGCCCTTATTCCCTTTTTTTTCTTTTTACAAAACAGTCGTTGTAGTTTTCCACCCCGATGTTTCAATTTGCAAAACAATACCCTTTTAAAAAGGCGGGCTTTATAGTCTACTCCCCTTAAATGAATTTCGTCCTCGAAATTTAAAACGAACGCGTTCCACTTGACCCTATCCCAGGGAACGTCCGATTAAAACCCCCAGTCTAATATCCTTCATGCACCCGGAACACATAACCTAGTTACTCGATACCGTAATCTTCCGTCGGTAGAGACTTCATAATGACACACGCAGCTTGGCCGAGATAACCTACACTGGAATCGTCCATCGGTATAGGTATCACACCGGAACAATTCTCCCATCGCACTTAAAATGGATCCAACCCACCGACACATCTCCTAGACTACTCACTTCACTTAACCAAGTATCGCGCACACAACGAACCATATAATAAGCCCACGTCCAACCACTCAAGATAGCACGAGGAAACAACACGTAAGCTCGATCAATTTACGAGTTGTTCCCTCCAAATTCACCACAAAACTGAAGATCCACAATACCATTTCCTCAGGGTCCGAACGGTTTGGATACCCCATGCGTACCTTAACTTTGCGCTTCCGCGTCAACTCTGCGCGGTTCTCATCGTTCACAATCCACGCGACCCTTCAGTCGCCTTTTCTAGTAGCTCGGGACCACAAGGGTCAATTGTTAATCCTCAGGTGTGCCCTGCTTAGGCAATTGACCCGACCTACCATCCAACGTTGCGTACGGTGCCATAATGTTACAGGCCTGAAAGCGTTGTGGTAGTCGTACTCCGCGATTCGTTTCTGGATACCTCGTGAGGTACTCCCACTTCTACCATACACTGCACACACTCGTCAACCACAATGTACTTAGTCGGGGTGTCAAGACGCTAGGACCGCCTCAAGTTTCTACTCATAGACCCCCACGTCTCATCAACTGTAAAGAAAAAGAAAAAACGATGCATGAGGGTTATGGGCCCACCACGCTTCCGCTGCGCCACTCTGATCTCGTCGCCACTGGGTCACCTCTCCTGACCGGGCTGCCGGCTTACTAATGTTGTTGCGACCCTTCGCCACTCGGGCACTCGTCTCCGACGTCCCGCCTGCTGATCGTGTAAACACATTGGCCCCCGTTCTAACGCGACGAGACCTACCGATGTTCATGTTCCTGTCTGCTTCATAAGGTCAGACAGAGCTTGCGGCCGAGAGAACCCTGCGGTTCTCCGCCCCCTCGGTTCTCGAGTCTCGTACGACACCGCAACACTGCTCAATCGCTACCGAGTCTTACGGCTCTCGTGGTCTTTCTGCGACCTCGTTCCAGGATTGTCATTGTATCCCCCAGCTCAAAACTACACCCAAATCATCATGTTGAGAACTCGACCCGAACTCCGGGCTCGGGGCCCTCTCTCGAACTTTTTGCATCCATTCGCCTCGATGGCCACCCAAACTGGTGCAACGGTCCACGCCGTAACTCTGACCTCGTACCTCATCTCTGATAACGTGTTGCTCCTCCTAACCTCCCCAGTGGGAGTAACCCAGGCATTTGTTCCCCCAACGACTTACCTCTCCTACCTCGAGGTGCCACGACGCAAGTACCCTCCACACGTGTAATGCCCACGTTTAGTTTCTTACTCTTAAAGAATGACGCGCTTAAAAAAAACTAATGTCACACATAGACCACCACACTAGTAGTTATAGTAATAATATCCTCACTTTAAAATAGTCACTCAATAGCACACAGCAGAGAGTTCGCATACTAGTGCGTCACACATACAATATATGCAACAACGGTTACACACAATTTCACACTCAGCAGCAATTTCACACAAGAGTCACTAAGACTACAGCTTATAGCACAAGCAATTTCACACAGCGAACACCACACAGCAATACACACTAGTCAACAACAACTTAGTTTTGAAAGACTTAACGCGTTCTCTTTCTAACATAACATTCGTGTTGATCTCTCATCATTACAACCCGATTCAGGCGTCCCCGAATTACATTGTAACCACTTGACATCCCCCCGTGCACGTCCAACTACAGTGGCCCCTATAGCTGAATCGTGATGGTACATACACTTCATTTTCTGCAGAAATTCAGGCATGACCCGTTCTCAAATCAAATTAACCAACCATTTAAGCGGGACAACCAATTTCTAACTGTACATAACACTCAATCACAAATTCACACTCAGCAAATTATCTCAACTTACACCTCGGGTCTCGGTAATCTCACTATTACCGCCCGACTAAGTCCATACTTGGAAAAACAATTCAACTCAAACAATAACCATCAATCACACAAGTCCACCCAAAATTCCACGACACTTAGGCTGAACATTTCACCAATCCAACAACGGCCAACCAAGGCGGCAACCCACATAGCAATTAATTAACCAACACGTCATAACCATCCCGAGCCTCGCTTGTTAACCGACCTCGATCACAACCGGTCAACATCACCGATCCACTGAGGTGTACATCAAACAGCGATTAAGGTTCAAATCAAATACGGTAACACTTAAACAACACACTTAACAAACGAGGCTCTTGTCGCTTCGACTCTACACACAGGATATTTCCGACTCGCGTCACTGAGCACTACGACTTGAACCACCTAACTCTACCCACCTAATTGACGTACGGTCCGAGGTTTGAAAAATCATTTCAAATTGCAACCAGGCTCTGATACCAAATTGTCACACCCAAATCCGGTTTTGACCGAATTCAAGATGCGACTTAAGATAAAATAATAATAAAGTAAATAGGATAAATAAACGAGTCTCAAATGCAATTTAAAGTTTCGAAAATTCAACGAGTCAACAACTCGATAATAAAAACAAGTCAAAACAGTAATAAGACTATACGTCTCTAGACACTAGCCCGAATCCCCGTCAGCTCCCTAGCTCCGAGAATCCTGCTAGTACAAGTTCCGCTCAACACCTGAAACACAAAAAACTAAGGGGGTGAGCTTACGCTCATTAGAAAAAGTAGTTAAGGCTCTGAATCTCAGTTCATCACCACGGGTAACCGTCCAATTATGGCATACTTGAAAGCATAACGGTTGCAAGTCAAATTAAGCGATTACTCCAAGATAACACTTGGCCTTCACTCAGGCACAACCCGTAAAACAAACTCACAATGAACCGAACTCATACCACTTTCCACAACTAGCTCTTGACACCCATCACCTAACAATTCTCAATGAACAACGCCTACGGCTATCTCACAACCGACCACACGTACGAACTCGCACTGCAACACAGGAATCAGGTATAACAGCACCTCGAGTCACCAAACACTCTCACAAGACCAAAGTAACACTTAACCCAATGCACAAAGCCAGACAGCACGCACGACACACATAGAAGACAACGCACAAAGCCCAACAACACGCACATCACACACAGCAGACCCACCCTAAACATAGTATAACCATTTCCAACGTCTCCGGCTATCACAGCTCATCCACTTATGTCGCACCGGAACACGAATCCTCGGTCCCGACACCCGGCTACCGATCACTCTCACAGAGTCATAAAAAATACTTAGAAAGAAAATGCACAAAGCCAATCAGCAAGAAAAGAGCACACAGCGAAATACACACAGAGGTCGTACCACAGTTACAACGTCATTAAATGAGGATGATCAAGCGAGGGCTGGTAAACAACCTTGCTAGGAGGAATGTTAGATACAAAGGACCTCAGGGACCGGTTTGGGAGCGGTCTCTTGTATAGGTCATACCTCCTTCTACTGATACAGTCCTGGCTCTTGAATTGGACCAGGACTCCTAGTACCGTCTTCTCACCACCCATCTTTCCTTTATGGCGGACGTCGGGGCATACCAACATCATTTTCTTTCAAAAACATCTATGGTGGTTATAGTGATAAAAAGAACTTTGAGATGATTCTCTGTGTGTTCTTTTTGAGTGGTCAAGAAGTCTGTTCCTTGACGCACATCTTTGTTAATTTTCAATTCTAATAAAATTCGTTCCTTTTAGTAAAAAAAAATAATAGAAGTAAAAACAATTTAAAAAACTAATTTCTAGACATTACCAAGATTTTAGAAAGAAGGGTAAACTACAAATACCTGCCCCAAACTTGTAGCGTTTAACTGATACCTACACTAAAGTGTTTTTTGTAACTGATACCTACTCATATGTTTAGTTATTTACTGATAGCCCAAGCAGACAGCTAAAATGACGAAAATGCCCTCAATGATTTTTTATATAATTTTTTAAAAATAAAACTGAAGTGATTTTTTAAATAAAACTGAAGTGATTTAATAAGTACATATATATACCTAACAAAAGTGATTTTTTAAATATTTTTTTAAATAATTATTGAAATGTAGTTGAGGGTATTTTTGTCATTTTAGCTAAACATCTGAGTAGGTATCGGTTAAAAAAACTTTATGGTAGGTATCAGTTAAATAACTAAACATCTGAGTAGGTACCAGTTAAAAAAAACTTTAGGGTAGATATCAGTTAAACGCTATAAATTTGGGGTAGGTATTTGTAGTTTACCCTAGAAAGAATTTTAAAAAAAACTTATTTAAATGAATATTCAAAAATAATTATGATTTATTCAAGAAATATTATCTTAAAAAGAATTAGTTAAATTATTAATGAATTATTAAAGAGTTAATGAAGAAGAAAGATAAAGTAGTCTTTTTTTTTTGAAACGGGTCACCGGATATTTCATTAATGCCAACTAGCAATCAGACAAGATGGGGCGTGACTGCCTCGGGTTCCAGATGTTTGTCCGGGCCGACCGTAGCAAGCCCGGCGCTCATGGACCCATAATTTTAGCCCACTTGAACTCGTGGGAAACAACTCAAGATAACCCCCTACCGCCGTTTCAACATAACGGGGGAAAATAAAGCAATGTCCAAAACCAACAGGAAAAACATAGTCCCAACAAACATAACAGAAATAGCAATAAAATAAAGTGACTAGTGCTGATAGTGCAGGCTGCCCGGGACCTCCCAGCATTGGCTGTCCCGGGTCTGTGGGTATAGGCTGGTGTCGACGCCTCCCACCCATGCTGGGGCCGATCATTCCTCCATCGGAGGCCTCTTGACCTCCGCTCTTCCAGCTGCTCCTGCACGGACCTCTATCCCCGATGCTTGACCCTTCGCCGGTCCCAGCGGGATCCACGGTTCTCCATCCAGAGGTGACGCCAGCGGTGACATCATACGATTGAGGGCCCTATCGGGATTCCCTTTTTCAACAGGAATCCAGAGCATCGGCAGCGGCGACACAGGGGATCCCAGGACATCCACCCCCGCCCCTAGTTGAAATCCGATCGTGCCCGGCCCTGTCTGTCCGCCGACTTCGTCGCCATCCAGATTGGGAGGGGAGATTGGCCGATCTCCAACTCGGTAAGGCTCGATCATATGCCAACTCGTCGTTAAATGGGTACTCCATGGTGGCCCTCATAAAAGGTCAGGCCGAGGGCGTTGCAGCCGGATGGGGCAGTCATCCGACGATGAGGAGATGAGGGCGTCGGGGTGAAAGTTCGATGCGATCGGTTAGGTAACATTGGAGCGAATCTGGTTACCTGGATCCATGGCTGGGTGACGACGATGGTGATGGCGAAGGGGGAGACAGTGGTCAGCGAAATCTTACGGCGGCGGCGGCGAACGTAGTGGCGAACTCGGGGAAGAGAAGGCAGCGTGGCTAGCGACGGCGATGTGGTGGAGAGAGGAGGGCTGTGTGAGTGGTGGTGATGGCGAGAGAGGTAGAGGACGAACGGAGAAGGTGGTGGTTGACGGCGGCGGCGGCGACCCTTTTAGGGTATGAGAGAACCTCATTGAGGTTGTGTGGAGAGCGTTTTTATTCTTTTCATGGCCTAAGACATAAAGTAGTCTTTCAACTCATATAGATAAGCTGATTCAAATTCGGAAGGGCAAAATGATCATTTCATGGCTAGTTGTTAGTTTTTAATAATAGATACGTGTGACCAATACTTTATGTATCACATTTTTTTAAACGTTAGGTAGTGTAGTGTTCGTGACCTTTAATTTAGAGTAAGTTTCAATATTTAACCCTTTCTTTTATTATTAATTAATTCTGTTAAAAATTTATTTCAATTATCTTTACTATTTACTATTTCAAATAAGAATTTAATAAATTCAGTAAAATATTAATTCAACGTCCATTAAACATCCACTCAAAACCAGAGCCCATTTGTAAATGTCACACTCTAGAACATAGTTTAGATTAAGAGAATCAGACTCATTGTTCTGCACAGTAAGTATATAAATCCCGATCCTTAGCCCCTTAGTAATTCGCACTATTGTACATGTTCTTAGATGACTGTTCTACTTTGTCTATACATCATGTACATATGCTGAATATGTTCATGACTTAATCTATGGCACATATTCAGGGCGGGTCGCCCAATATCATGTCCCACATGATATCTATGATCAGACTCCGAAATCCCATTCCAATGACTAACAGAACGTAAGCCATAAAGAGCCATCTTTCATACTAGTCGCTTCTAGTGAAGCTTTGTTGACTAGGGACCCATCGAGTGTGATCTATCTCGATCTATGGTTCTATTCGCATGGTGGGCATAGATCAGAGCACACATCGATATATTACTCCAACACATCAGTAGTATAAAGCCGCTTTAATTTTATTGCTAACGATGATATGTACATTTGGACATTTAGGATTGAACTACGGGCACTAAGACTAACACATGTCACTTGGGTAAAGGCTTGAATTCTTCATTCCTCACCCTCATCCCTAAGTGTGATGCCCCTCTCACCTTTGATGATTTTAGATCAATAAGTTTAATGTATGTCCCTTACAAAATCCTCACAAAATTGCTATCCACAAGGCTGAAAGGGGTGGTCAGTTCCTTGGTTGGGTTTGAACAAACAAGCTTCATTGCTGGGAGGCAGATTCTGGGTTTGAACAAACAGGCTTCATTAGTGGCTAATGAGGTGGTCCATAATATCAAACACTCAAAAATTGAAGCATTGATTTTTAAAGAAGACTTTGAGAAGGCTTTTGATAAAGTAAATTGGCTTTATCGAATGAAGTTACTGAAGAAAATGGGCTTTGGTTTTCAGTGGAGATTCTGGATGATATCTTGTTTCAGAGCACATGTCTCTATACTTATCAATGGCTCCCCATCATCTGATTTCAAGTTATCATGAGGGCTCAGACAAGGATGTGATTTATCCCCTATTCTCTTTGCATTAGCTGCGGAATCTCTAAATCAAATCATGCAAGCATGACTACTTCATGATCAGTATCAAGGTATTTCTTTAGGAATAAATGGGCCAATCATTTCACATCTACAATTTGCAGATGACTCACCATTCTTCATCAAGGAAACCACAGAAGGAGCTCAAAATATGAAAAATACTCTCTCCATCTTTAAGCTCATGACAGGCCTCAATGTTAACTACATCAAATCTTCTCTAATCCCACTCAATATATCTCCAGAAGAAGTTCAACATTATTCAACAATTCTAAAATGTAGCTGTGATAATTTACCATTGCCATATCTTGGCTTCTCCTTGGGTGCCAGCTCCAAAAGACTCATCACTTGGCAGCCCATTATCAGCAAATTCAAAAAAAGTCTTGGACTGTGGCAAGCAAAAATGCTATCCTTTGGAGGAAGGATTACTTTAATAAAAACAACTCTCAGTGCTCTTCCTTTATACTATTTCTCCCTTCTCAAAGCTCTAAAAGCAGTCCTGAAGGAAATGGAAAGTTGGCAAAGAAGGTTCCTTTGGCATGCTGATGCTCCTTCTAAAGTCTTCTACAAAGTTGGTTGGAATCAAATTTGCAAAACCAAAGAACTGGGAGGGCTTGGAATAAAAAACTTGCAGTTGACGAATATATCTCTACTAGCAAAATGGTGGTGGAGATTTGCTTTGGAAGAAAACTCCCTTTGGAAGCACACCATCTGTGCTAAAATGGGTTGGAACTACAATGAATGAGATTAATCAAAGTTCTCTGAAATAGGAAGACCAAGTTTTATCTCTCACTTCCTAGTCCTACTCAAAGATGGGAGATTTGCAGATTGCTTTGGTGATAAAGGTCTTACTTTGTCTTTAGGCAAAGGCAATAGAATTCAATTCTGGCAAGATCATTGGTGGGGAGATGTGCCTTTCAAATCATTGTTTCCCAGACTATATGCCTTGACAAATTCCAAATTTAAAACCATTGCTGAGATCAGAACCAATGGAGATTGGGAACTCAACTTCAGAAGGAATACAATGGGCAGGGAGATACTGGAGTGGGGATCACTTTCAGCCATTCTTAGCTCTACAGTCTTAAGCTCAACTGAGGATAAACTTTGCTGGAATTTAGATGAAAAAGGCTTCTTAGTGACCAGAATTTACACCTTGCTTGCTCAACAAAATAACTCTGATGTGGAATGGACCTCTAAGGTTTGGACTACTGACATACCACCAAAATTATGTGCTTTTTCTTGGATTGCCTGTCTAGAAGCAATACCCTCGAAATGCTTTCTAGAAGGAAGGGGTATGGATCTGTCACTTCAACAATTGATCTGCCCTCAATGCTCCTGGGACTTTGAGGATGGAGCACACATCCTACTTCACTGCACAAAGGCTTGGAATACTTGGACATTAGTCTGCAGATGGTGGGGAGTTCTGTGGATTTGTCCTGCTGATGTTAAGCAACTATTCTGTACTTGGTCTGACATGGTTCCTTCAAAGCTTAAAAGATGTTGGGGAAGTATCCTTCAGGTTACACTTTGGCAACTCTGGCTAGCAAGAAACTCATTCATATTCAATGATGTAGATGAACCACCTGAAACACTTTTCAACAAGATTCTGAACAAGGTTTATGGCTGGGAATGGGCTTCTTTCAACTCAAACTACCATTTCACAATTCAAGATTGGATTACCATTCCGAAGGATTGTGCAAGAAGAAACTAAGGATCATTTTGGCTTTTCCTCAACTGGTATGAAGCTTCTCTTAATATCCTTCTTATCTGACTTGGAGATTCTTTGCTTTCTGGGACTGATTTGGGCTTGGGATGGGTTTGGGTGGTTGGTTGTGAGACTTTTAGGATTGGTGAGGTTAAGAGTGTCCCTAGGTTTTTGTTCCTTTGGTGTGGGGGTCTGTTCTTTCCATTTTTGAGTGAGGGTACTTCTTTCTTAGCTTTGAGAGTTCCTCTTTCCTCTTTTGTTCCTTGCTTGTCACTCCTCTGGTTTTATCTCTCAACTGAGCTATTGGCACCTGAGTACACCATTGCTCTTCCTCAGCTCACTATGCAGACTTCTCTTTACTGAAGCACTGACTTCAGCCGCAAGAAACCATTAGCTTAGGGCTCAAGCATCCCTAAACAATATCCTATTCAAATTCAAGATCACATTACTCAGCCTTTCAAGGCCTTTTGATTCGCAGAAGCTTATCTCTCAATGCTACATTCAACAACACCAGCTTTGTTCTTCATTAAAGGCTACATCAGCACATTCAATGACAAACCTATACATTGAAGGTATCGGATTTACAGATCACCTTGGCAACAGATTCAACTCATTCAGCAGTTGCTCATCCACCATATCTTATGGCCATCAACTCAGTCTGGCATTATGGCCACTTTTACACCCTTGATTTTGCCTTATTGTCTACAATTCAACTTCTAACTTGTTTTTCATATATACTTTACTTCTCCATTCTGTAGTCAGATGGGGGTTTTTTGTAACCGTTTTCTTCCTCAGAAGAGGGTTTTTATAATATGCTTTTGTTGATAAAAAAAATATATAATTACATAGTATGATTCATTTTGTTACCTCTGGTTAATTGTTAAGCCAAGATACATATGTTTTTTTAATCATTTATAAGCTATTAGGAAAATATATTTAGGCTTCCAATGTTAGTGAGTTTGGAAAGGGATTTCAAGCCACATTCTTGTGGATTATTGTGTTTCACAAGTGATCACATAGTTAGTGAGTTTGGAAAGGGATTTCAAGCCACATTCTAGTGGATTATTGTGTTTCACAAGTAATCACATAGTTATTGATCTTATTTCTCATTCATTTGTTGTTTATTACCTTTCAAGCTTGTGGTATATCAGCATTATGTTGCTATAACCGGGTCTCTTTTCTTTAAGGCATTGTTTTCTTATCACCGAATGCAAATTTAAATTACAAAACTCTCATGAAGTAAAAAAGGAGTACACGATGGTCTAGTTACATACCTGAATGTGGAACCAAGAACCATGAATAGCCTCGAGCGTTGGCATGACAACACAATCTCTTGCGAATCCCAACAAGGGGTGTACACAATCTCTTGAGATCACAAACACGTGGCAACCCCCAACTCGTACTCCTCCTATGTCGAGGCTTCAAAACCACCTCCATCCATGCAACACCGAGGTCGAGAAACCCTAACCCAAGATTCGGTAACTCCAAAAAATTAAAGCACCGGAGACACGCTGCCCAGCCACCGAGGAAGGCAATGCCATCGGCATGCCTCTAGAAGCAACACCACATAGAAGGAAAAAGTTAGAGCTTGAATCAACAACCCATGAGCAGCACCTCAAAACCCTCAGACAAAGCAACCCAACAGCAGGAACTACGAGCTTCCACAAGGACGAGGCTAAAGGATCCAAATCTGGGATGACAATTTCGGCGAGGACGAAGCTGCAGCTTCCAGATAAGGAGCGAAGTGAGATCCTGCAAATAAACACCACGAGCCCGGAAAGAAGAAGACGGGAGGGGGAGAAGGACATGGGGGGAAGGTCACCACTGGTGACAACCAAGGTTAGAGACACTAGCATCGTCGGTGGTGGGGCGTGATGACGGGTAGTTTTAGAAGAAGGGGGCATAGCTTTTTTTTTTTAGAGAGAGCATTTTCATAAGGCATTGTTCATAAATTGAGATTCTAAACTCTTTGTTCATATTGATGGTATGCTTATGGAGGATGCAGATATAAAGAAATACCTTAAGAAAATAGGCTATTTAACAATACGTTTCGGCTTGTTGGGAAGACTAATTTAAATTAACCCATGTGTTTCTCAAAGCCAGACTTTTTCTTATCAATAGATTTTTGTTTTTATAAACCAAGCCTTTAAAAGTGAAAGACAAGGTCAAGGGAAATGCCCTTAAGTAACAATACAACCAAAGGAGCATTCCCCGAAGAACCTCAACTACAACTAATACTAACAATTTGGAGGAAACAGGTCTATAACCAAAATGTATCAACCAAGAAGAAAACATTAAAAGGATGAGTCTAATAATCTTATACCCAGATATACCAACCATGAAGCAAACTAAAATAAAATAGGATATAATATCCAAAATTTAACCACCATATAGCTCAACGGAATAAAAAAATTCGTCGACAACGACCTCCAAACAGAGCACCCCTAGGCTTAATAGTCCTTAAGGAAAACACTTTGTCTCATCGAAATCAATTACTTAAAGAGTGGAAATGAAACTGACACACCGACGTTCAACACCACTAAACGGTAGAGATATTTCGGAGTCCGAAGATCACCGAAACTCAACCAACGTGCCCCTACCAACACTTAGATAAGGAAACAATAAAATCGAACTAAATCTAGTACCAAGGTAAGAAAAGTGCAACCATTAGACACTAAGAAAGAAAAGGGACGGAAATGACCTTACTAACCAAGGAGCGAGGAGAGTATGAATCATCACCAACACCACAACCGATAGCCCAAAATCTGTGTTCCGACCAGTACAAGGCAACCACCAAAGTCCGGGGACTGGAGCACCTAACCCAGCAACCGTCTAAAGAAATGTAACGCTGGGAGCCAACACCCTAGAATCCAGCATTTCAAAAACATCCAATATGATGTAAGACTTCTTAACAAATCTGTCACGATCTAAGTCCCGAAAAGAGAAGAAACGCCTCCTACTCAAGACCTAAAAGAAAACCGACAAAGCTTGACGAAGGCTAGAAGTAACTCCAGCAACCTTGGCCAACCAGGACCCAGACTTGAGTCTGACCTAACCCAAGCAAGTACCAGACTTGTGCCCGACCTGGCCCAAGCCTTAAACTGAACCCGCCTGAGTACGAACTCGGGCAAACCATCACCTAGCCAATATACTAGACATCCGACGACCACGGACCCCAAAACCCGTACTCCGTCGAAGATGCTCAGGACACAACCACGACGGTACTCGGTGAGACAACATTGAACAGAAGAATGCTTCCTCGAAGTCCCTGACCTTCAAAACTCGTCGACTCAAGGAGAAACATCATGATCGAACTGCTGTTGATGGAGTCAAGACTCACCGAGCCAAAAAAGTGACCACGACCGACCAGAATTGAAGGGGGAACAAAGACGAAGGTCTGAAGAGAGGGGGGGAACAGGAAAGGAGAAGGAGAAGGAAGACTTCAGAAACAAAATATGAAAAAATGAAGGAGGGGAGAAAACAAGGGAGGGTTTGGAAGAAGAAAGGGGAAAGTAGGGTGAGAGGAGGACCATCGATGGTGACAACTGAGGCCGGAGCCCACGGTCGTCACTAGGAAGGGCGAGAACACGACATCAACAACCCTGAAATGATAGGGTTTGACACGATTTAAAGAGAGAGAATTCTAATCGTTATGGTCGGACCGTCTGGTTTGATTGACATTTCTCAAAGTCAAGCTTATGACCAAGTTTAGTTTGTATAATTTAAGGTTTAAGAACTGGGGTACGAGTGATTTTGATATTCTGTAACTAATCTCTGGTACTATGGTTTAGGATTAAGTTTGGTAAGTATAATTGTCAATATTGTCAATCATTTGTTTTATTGGATTTAGGGATATTTTAAATTGAAATTTCCGTATAAATTTAGATAGTTAATTGATTATTTTGAAATGCATTCATTTTCCTTTTTATTTAATATGCTACACAATTTGGGCCACAAAATATTGATTTAATCTCCCAAATACTTGAGTCAAAATACTAATTTTGTCTCAACTTGGGATAAAAAGAACTCAAGATTACACTTGGGGGACGTTTTATTTGGTCGTCCAAGTAGGTCAACTTGGACAACAACAGTTTCTTCGCCTGAGTACTTGAGCCACAAAATACTGATTTGTTCGCCCAAGAACTTGGGTCGAAATACTAATTTTGTCTCAACATGGGCAGAAAAAAAATGTGGCTAAGAATACACTTGGGCGGCATTTTATTTGGTAGTTCAAGTGGGTCAACATGGACGAGAACAGTTTCTTTGCCAAATTTTTGGGCCTCGAATTAATTTTGTAGCCCAAGACCATTTTTAGAGTGATGTTCATAATTTATAAGGATAATTATAAAGTCATTGCATATTAACTTATTGTCTCAAGTTTTAAAATATTATTATAGTCAACTATATGTAATGCCATGACCCTCATCTTTTAAAATTTACATTTGTCATTTCAATAGTTTTATTACGTGAAATATTATGTTTATATCTATTCGGTCGTTTTTTTTATTAGCAAAATTTTATTAAAAAGTCAATTCTTTAAAGTAAGGAAAGGGTTAAGAGTACAACTCCCAAATACACAATTAACCCGCAACGAACACTAACAACACAAATAACTACTCAACCATTGGATGCCTTACAGTCCAAGAAATCACAAACACAAATAACTAACCAACCATTGGATGCCTTACAGTCCAAGAAATCGTAATATAGAACTGTAGCTACAAATCAGTACTAACTAATGAACCCATACCTTATAAACACCTCAAAACCGAGCAAACAAATCCAAAGCAATGTTACACAGAATTAAAATGTTTGGGGATTTGTGAAGTTTCCTTCGTAATTGAGGTAGTTCACATTTTCGCCATTTTTGAAAGAAAAAAGTTCTCTAGAATCCTTGAAAGCTCACGTAACTATAAATAACGTTTTAAAATTGGACAACCCCCAAGACTATAATAGGTGAACAGCTGCCTACGTGTACTCTTCTTTCAGCGTTTAGCCTCAACGTTTTCTTCTCCATCCTTTGCATCGTTCTGATGCTTCGGCTTCTCCCTTATTACTCTGGCAGCAGATGTTACTAAGCACCATTAATGAGTGATTACTTATGGAACTTAGGTGTGGAAACTAAAGAGTCTCTTATCTGTTTACATATGGGGCCTCCACCTTCTTCCTCAATCTTACCGTTCCCAGCCTCCGGAAGCCTACTGGTCAACAACTCCGACCTTGATTCATGCCTCTTTATATGCCCCAAGACCATCAACTCAAGCAGTAAGGAATAGATCTTCGTGCTCGGAGACAGCCGTTCATAGCACCGATGGCCACAAGAGGTCTTCGTTTTATGTTCAGTGCATGTTTTTGTTTTTTGAAGCATAGTATGAGTGCTTTATATATTGAAAACTCTATGTTATTATATTCCATTCGTGTGTTTTGGGAGATATTTGATAACATACACACGACCGTACTATCTCGAGAGGAAGAATGCATTAGGATCGTTATGGACTGCTTGAAAGTCTCGAGTTGCTTGCATCAAGAGACAGCAGCTCTGTGTGGTTGTATTTCAAACTTTGTTCTTCCTTCCAAAGAACAGTTTAAATTTTAATTTGCTTTGCAGATCAAAAAAAAGAGACAGCAGCTCTGCTTTTTTTTTTTTATCAGTAATTTTTGAAAATTTTATAAACCCGATTTTCGAAATTAAAGATGAGGCCAAAGGAAATCCCTCCACAAGGTATTACAAACAAGGGAAACTATCCCAACAATCCAGACCCACAAGTTTTGCTTGGTTACCAACTACCTTGACCCGCAAGCCAACTAATCCATCTAACTTAAAATTCAAAAAACAGACCCTAACCCCATTAATCAAACCAATCTTCAGTACTAGACCCAAACAAATCACACCTGGTCTACAACAACTTATACTGAGTAATACCAACAAGCTAGCCGAAGATTGGAAAATCAAAAAGACCTATTCTGAAACACAACAATCATAATACAAGTTTTGATATCTTGCTATTGTTATACTCATTCTGAAAGTTGGTCATTCCATGTAGTATATTGAACTTTATAGGGAAATGTTATACACATTGTATAGGTGTTGGCTTAACGGGAACAGATTGTCAAATTCATCACAAATGCAACAACCACGAATCCATTAATTTTGGCTAACAATGTTAAACTCCCGTGCAAATATTTGAAGTCACATGTTAAAGCGTGACCCAAACTAATCGAATATTTAGAAAATTAATGGACTCCATGTTTTTTTATATTTATGAGAAAGTGATTGTGTGTTCGTGATAAGTCTGCATTTATACAATGAGTTTTTAAAATTAAAAGGTAGTAAAGGGTGTCTTATTAACATTATCCCTAATTTATATGGTCAACTCCCAACCTGAACAATGATGGTTATTGACTTTATATGGGTTGCTTGGTTGTGGTTGTTCTTGCACAAATGCATATATGTTTGTCATGGTGAAAGAATCATAGAAAACTTTGTGCTCTTTTATGGATATTTGCTTTCATGATCAAGTAATATGTATTGTTACTAGGTAACTGTTTGTTTGGATGAATTGAATTTCTCTTTACTGCAAGATCTAATACAATCATTGTTGCTCTTTACACCACAAAAAAACATGAATGCGATACATGAAAAAACATGCGGTTAAAGAACAGATAACAAACCAACGATAATAGAGACACAGATAAGTAGTTTTCTACTTATCTTTACAGATGAGGTTCTTTGCCATACAAGCTATTGTTTGCAGATGGAGAGAGACATAATACCCAACTAACCCATGTTTTAAAATGATTGTTGATACTTCTTGAACACCCATATATACAAGTGACACTAAGATAATTAGTGGAATTTGGTAGGAAAGTAGTTTGAATTTCTGAAATTGATTTTACATCTAATATATACAAGTGAGACTAAGCTAATTACTATAATTTGATAGGGAATTAGTTTGCATTTCTAAAATGGATTTTACATCCTATAGATACAAGTGAGCCTAAGCTAATTAGTGGAAATTGGTAGGAAATTAGTTTGAATTTTTGAAATGGATTCAGTTCTAAGCAATATGTAAATGTGCATGTACATGACAGGTTCAGTCCTTTTACCAAGACACCGTTTCTCAAAGTAAATCTCATCGACAGTTTTTTATCCAAGCAATAAGTGGCAAGAAAGAAGTTTTTGTTGGTTGGATTGGTAACAATGCTCTTAGCCTACGAATATGAGGAAGTTTCTTTTCCTTTTGTTGGAGATATATGATCCTTATCTCAGACAATACCTATATAAGAAATGAAGTTCTTGAAATAGTAATTTTCTTTTCATATATCAAACATGTTGATACTCAAATTGGACTTTTGTTTTCATTGTGATACTGGTTTGCAGAATGGATTTCAAAATTCATTTTTTCAAATATCTTTTAAAGTGCATAGATTTTTTTGTCTTTTTATTTATGATATGTGTAGGTATCATACCTTTCACTGTAAGAGTATTGCTCTCCTTTTAAAATATATACTTGATCACCAACATAATTTCAAGCATAGTTCAAGTCATACCTAATCTGAATGCTCCTATATATTATGTTCATGTTTTTCTATTTAAAAATTAACTATTTGAAAAGCATTTTGGTTTAGTATCATGTTCATTTTTTTTTTGTAACCGGTTTTAGTGGGTTCTCAATTTGTTTTTTACTAGCAGATTAAATTTCATAGACCAAGACTTAGAAAATAAGTATAAGGCCAAGGGCAATGCCCTCAAATGTAACAAATACAACGACAATGTTTCTACACAAACCAATTACAATCGAAAGGGTTTTCATAGAAACCAAACCCCATAGCCAATACCTTGATCAACAAGTAACCCCTAATCCCAAATCGGTACCTTGACAGCCAAGTAACAACAAGCAGTAAAAACCAGCCCCAACATCGACCTTTACCAACAAGTAACCCTTAACCCCCAAGCCGGTATCTTGGCAGCCAAGAAACCCCAGACCACATACTCGCGACCCTAACAACACTCACCACAAGTCTTCAAAGAGGTTCCCAAGAGTTCTGCACCAAAAAATAACTACTGCAACCAAACCAGATGATCCAAACAATTTAAGAAACACCAAGCCATAGTTTCTTCATCGGCACCAAATGTCGCACGGAGAGGGGGAGAGTAGAGCTGCTTGCGAGTCGGCGGCCACAACCATTATTGGTGGCGAAGCTCGCAGGCCGGAGAGAGAAGTGGTGCAGGGTCCTACAGTAAAAGGAGCAGATGGTATCCAGGTTGGTTCCATGGGAACAGGACCGGTAGCGATCGCAGGGAGGAGATCAAGTTTTACAAAAGTTTTCGTCTGTAATTTGCCGGAATTCACGTTGGAGAGTTGGTTGAGGAGTCTGTTCGGTAGATGGGGTAGAGTGGTGACGGCGGAACCAGTGCGCAGTGCAAACAAGAGAGGACAGTATTTTGGCTTCTTATGCATTCGGACTAGAGAAGAAGCGTTAAGAATGGTGGAAAGGATGAACGGTTTCCGGGTGAGCAACTACACTCTCTTTGTCGCGCTAGCCTGGGGGAATGGTGTTCAGGAGAGGCAATCGAGACCAAAATCCTGGGTCAGAATTGAAAAAGAGGTAGATAAGCTAGTTGATCCTTTGATAGTGAATGGTGGAGCAAAGGAGAAATGCGCAACAGAGGAGAAAGGATTTACAGGGGCTGTGGTTGAACATCATCGTCGGGCTGATGTCAATGGAAAATTGGGAGTTGCACTGATTGGTTGCAGTCTGGACTTGTTTGATTTGGAATTGGAGAAGGAAGGAATTTGGGATTTGGAGGTTAGGAGGTTCGGGAGTAGATTGTGTCTGCTCAGTCAAGCCGGAGGCGATGCAGAGTGTAGCGAAATTGACTTGAACTGGGTTGCGCCATGGATTAAGGTGCTTAATGTTAACGGTGAAATGTGTCTCTGTGGAGGCAACTTCCACTAGGTTTACCTGGAAGGATTACCCTTCCATGGCTGGAGTAAACTTAATGTGGAGGGGTTATTACAAGATGAAGGCCAAATCCTGTACATTCACGATAATTTTGAGCGAAGTTTTGACAAAGCTTGGGTGTTGATACAGTCGGAAAAAAGGTTGGTGCATAAATAATTGAAAACTCTGTTTTCAAAGTGAACCTTTGTCCAGTAGAGGAGCAGATTGTCCCGCCCATCAGAGGGACGCTGCACTTTACGAGATCGGAAACGTCGAGTGGTCAACCGGAGGTGGCAATTCCGGCAACAACGACTGGAGGCGACTGCGGATCTTCAGATGGAGGGAAAAAATCAATCTCACCCGTGATTGTAGGAGAATCGGAGGAGATTGGAACAGAAAAGGAAAAAGAGGGAGTTAGAGTGGAAAGATATGATCCTTGCTTGAATCAAAGCACGATCTGCTCGGTTCCTACGCAATCTGGGGCTATACTTCCTTCTGCAGCAGATTCTTCTAAGATTGAAGGACAAATTGAAGGAGACGATCGCGGTGTCTTAATTGAGAATGAACATTGTACGATTATGGAGAAGCAATTATGGAAACAAGGCCAGGTCGCACAAAAGAAAAATCGCAAGTCAAAGCCAGTGTCCATGGTGATTTATCACACACGATCCAAAAGCAAGGAAAACAGGAAGAGTGGGGCGCAAGACACCTGTGAAGGAAAAGAAGTTGCAACGGTTGAAAGCAAGATTGGGTAACTCTAATGGGGAATCTTCGTGGGATTTTTTAAAGAAGATTGGTTACAAAGCTATTGCAAAAGAGGAGCTGATAATAGATCAATTGCAGAACCTTCATGCAGAAGTTAACAAACAACTGGAGTTTGAGGAGGAGTCAGACGAGGAAGAGTGGGACGAGGACTGTGAAGGCCTCGATCCGGCTAATCATCCGTGACTCGCGACCATGAAATTCCTCTCTTGGAACTTGAGAGGAATGAACTCCTCCCAGAAGTGGAGAAGTTTGAAAGAATTGCTAAATAAAGAAAGACCGATTTGTGTTTTGTTACAGGAGACTAAGATGTCTGTGATTCATGATAGAGTAATGAGGGAATGTGGTTTTGGCGTTGGATGGCAGGGGCGAGTAGTGGAGGCAGAGGGTTCGGCAGGTGGAGTTGTCCTTGTTTGGCAGATATGAATGTTAAAGGTGGAGTCAGTAGAATGCCTACCCAATGTGATTTTGTGGAAAGGTACGTTGGGTCATAACAATCTGAAATTGTCAGTTATAAATGTGTATGCGCCTTGTGATGTTCGAGACAGGGCAATGTTATGGGGGAGAATATTAGATAAGGTGGATTCCCTAGAGGATATGATGATTGTAGGAGGAAATTTTAACGCGATTCTTAATTCGAGCGAGAGAACTGGAGGCGGTGTTACGGGGAGAAGTACTAGAGATTTTGAAGATTTTATTCAACAGTTAGGAGTGGTTGATCTAGCCATGACGGGGGGAATTTTCACTTAGTATGGGACGGGTTCGAAAGCGTCTCGGCTTGACCGCTTTTTGGTGTCTCCGGAAGTTTTGACACGACTGGGAAACTTGAAACAGAGCGGGAAATTGGGGGCCAAAACCAGGACGGTTTTTAAATGTTTGGGCGAATCATAAAACTTTTGTACCGACTGTGTAGGAGATGTGGGGAGCCTTGAATGTCACAGGTCTGCCTAGCTACCGGCTGTGGGCGAAGCTGCGTGCCCTGAGAGGATCTCTGAAGGCGTGGGGGAAATAAGTTTATGGAGAAGTGGAGAAGGATGTGGAGTTTTTAACTGCTGAAGTGGAGAGATTGAACAGTTTATTGGAAGTGAGGGTCTTAACCGAAGCCGAGTGTAGTGAGAGGGCTCTATCGCAGGCATTTTTGATTCGAAAAACAAAGTTGTTGGCAAGAATATGGTGTCAAAAAGCGAGGAGCAAGTGGCATAGAGAAGGGGACCGATGTTCTAAATTTTATCACCGTCTAGCAAATTACAGAGCAACTCATAACAGAATCTTCCAGTTGCAGTCGGGGAGAAGACGCTTTTTGATCCCAAGGATATTAAGGCTCATATCAAGGACCACTTTGCTTCCCGTTTTGCGAGAACTGAGGTTACAATGGCCTTGCCTAACTTACCATTTCAGAAATTGACGAGCAGACAGAAAGAGCGGCTGGAAGAGGTTTTTTCTGAAGAAGAGGCTAAGCGAACAGTGGACTCTTGTGGTAGCTCGAAGGCGTCGGGACCTGATGGCTTTACCTTGAGATTTTTTCAGGTTTCTTGGGAGGTGGTAAAACCGGAAGTGTTGGATTTTTTCAATGGTTTTTATGAGGAAGGAGTCATTGGGAAGGGTCTAAACTCGAGCTTCGTAGTTTTGATTCCAAAATGCCAAAGCCCGGAAGTGGTGGAGGACTTTCGTCCTATCAGTTTAGTCACAACCCCTTATAATATTTTGGCAAAGCTTCTTGCCAGACGCTTGAAGGAGGTCCTGCCTGATTTGATATCAGGCTGTCAGAGTGGTTTTGTAGCAGGTAGACAATTGATGGATGGAGTATTAATCGCCTCAGAAGTTATTCATCTCGTTAAGAAACGTAAAGAAGAAGTTGTGGTTTTAAAGCTGGATTTTGAGAAGGCTTATGACAAGCTAAATTGGGGTTATTTGGATTTTGTTATGCAAGCTATGAACTTTGGTGATCGTTGGAGGAAATGGATGCTCTTCAGCTTTCAGGCTCACTTATCTATTTTGGTGAACGGATCCCCTACAGAGGACTTTCCTATGGATAGTGGACTTCGACAGGGATGCCCCTTTATCCCCGTTCTTGTTCTTGTTGGCAGCAGAGGGTTTACACCAAGCTCTGGAAGCAGGTTTGAGGCTCGGGGAGTTCAGAGGGGTCTTGGTGGGTGAAGTAGGCCCGACGGTGTCTCATTTACAATTCGCGGACGACACCCTTTTAATTGTGAAAGTTGAAAAGGGCGAATTGGAAGCTTTGCAGAGAACTCTCTTTGCCTTTCAGATGTGCTCAGGTTTGAAGATAAATTTTCAAAAATCTAGATCTGTCCTTCTTAATGCCAGGATCATGACACAGGAGGAGGTAGTAGGGTGTTTGGGTTGTTCAGGAGGCACTCTACCGATGAACTATCTCGGCTTTAGTCTTGGGGCGAATCCGAGACTGAGATGGACTTGGGACCCCATTGTGTCAAAATTCAAAGCCTCCTTAGCTTTGTGGCAAACTCGTTACTTATCCTTGGGAGGTCGGATTGTACTTATTAAGTCGTCACTTAGCTCCCTTCCCCTGTTTCATGACTCTGCTGAAAGCTCCGAAGTGGGTAATTGCAGAGATGGAGAGATGGCAGAGGGCCTTTTTATGGAGGAAGTCAACAGAAGGTAGGGTGTTTTGCAAGCTAAGATGGGAGAAGGTAGCTCGGCCGAAGGAGGAGGGTGGTTTGGGTATAAGAAGATTGGAGGAAATGAACAACAGGTTGGTTGCCAAGTGGTGGTGGCGTTTTGCAGTTGAGGGGGACATCCTGTGGAAGAGAGTTATATGTGCGAAGATGGGCTGGGATTGTAGGGATTGGGACCTAGCAAAGGTGGATCGTAGAGGAAGCTCGGTTCTGTTCGGCCATATTTTATCTCTTTCCACAGAGCCGAGGTTCAGTAGCCTGTTTGGAGATCAAGGGATGGAGTGGAGATTGGGGTCAGGTACCAGAATTTCTTTTTGGCATGACATTTGGATGGGAACTGTATCTTTACGTTTCAGGTTTCCTAGACTGTTTTCTTTGGCTGTTCTTAAGAATGGGAAGGTCGGTGAGTTTTGGGATAATGATGGTTGGTTTATTGAGTTCTGGCGTAGTTTGATGCCGTGGGAGGAAGATAAACTATGGGATTTAGTGGATGAATTGGTGGAAGTGGAAGTTGATTTTACACGCGAGGACGGGGTGGTATGGGTGCCGAGGAAGGAAGGTTTCACGGTGGTGGAAACCTACGCTAATCTATTGGAGCCGACCAGCAGGGTGTTTCCTTGGGCACATTTTTTATGGGTTTCGAAAGCACCACCAAAATTCTGTGCTTTGGTTTGGCTTGCAGCTCATGACGCCCTACCAACGACGACTTTCTTGGAATAGCGGGGAGTGCATATAACTCTGAATGGTATGTTTTGTCCACTGTGCAGGGAGGCTTTCGAATCAACTGAGCATATTTTGTTACAATGTGCAGTGGCATGGGTGGTGAGGGGAAGGATTATGGATTGGTGGTCAGTCAGTTGGGTAATGCCACAGACGGTGGGAAATCTTTTGTGTTTGTGGTAGAGTATGGGCACAAAGAAATGGAGGGTGGCTTTGCTCCAGACTGGTTATTCGGCCTTGTGGTTCCTGTGGTTGTTGAGAAACTCGTCCCTTTTTAACCACCAAATGTCGCCCCTAGACGCTGTGGTGATTAGAATTCAGAGTTATACGTTCGGGATAGCTTGGGACGCAGGCTTATTTTTGCAGGGAGTGAGTTTTAAGGGTTGGCAGGAGGATCCTTCGAAGTGGTTGAAAAGTATGCAGAGGCAGGGGGAGCGTTGGGGTCGGGCTGAGGTGAGGGACTATGCCCGTTCTTGTTTCTTGTTGGAGACCGTGATAATGGCTTTTTGTTTCCTGTTGTTTTTCTTTGGTGTTTGTAATGAGAGATCTATACGGTCTTTTTCCTTTTGGATCCATCTTGGATCCATAGTTGGAGTAAGCAATAAAATTAATCGCTTTTCAAAAAAAACACCAAGGCAATGCCATCCAACCTGTTGTAGAAACCCTCTGACCAAAAAATAGACAACTAAGCTAGGAAAACAGAAAAAGAGTGCCCAAAAACCCACCCACACCACATAGGACAGTAAAACCCACCACCACCAAAAAAAGACAACAAAGATACCCCCCCCCCCCCCCAAAAAAAAAAAAAAAAAACTTGAGAGTCAGGTAACCCCAAACAACCAGTAACAAATGACAATAACTTAGGAAATACAAAGATGTGAAGAATTCACCCACACAAAAAAGGAGAAGGAGGAGTTGTTTTTGAATTTTGCTTAAAGGAGTTAATAAGAATCACTTTGGATGTGTTGCAGGGTAGTCAATGTATCCTCAGTTTCACTATTAAAGAGAGCCTTGTTTCTGTACAACCAGATCCTCCAGATTATTATTGGAGCCAATATGGTCCAATGTTTTTTGAACCTGAGGGGAAATAGAAGCTTCCAAGCCAAAAACCAGTCCATGATTGTTTCACAACAAGCAGTAGAAAGACCCCACCAATTTAGACAAGAAGAGCAAATCTGCCAAGCCATTTTACAACCCAAGAATAAATGATCAAGCTCTCTAGGATCTTCATTACATATAAGACACCAGATATCATTCATATACATTCCCCTAGCCAATAAAAAGCATTTGGTAGGCGCACAGCTTGCATACAAAGTAACCAAGAGAAAACTGCAATTTTTGGAGGCGGGATGAGGATCTAAAGTAATGCAGGCTAATTTAGAGATAGATCAGCAAGTTCATCTAATGCCACATACATTTATTAACATTGAAACCCTTATCATCACCAAGGGAAAGAGATTGATAATTATTCAGTAAAAGACTAAGAAGGAAAAATTGACTTTTTCCCAACATCTTCTGAAATGTAGTATCCAGTCCCCTCCTACAAAGAAATGTGCAACAACCTTGTTTTTTCAGTGCTGAGATGATAGAGCCTTTAAAATTTATATTTAAGTGGGATATATGTTACCCAAATATCGTCCCAGAAGGACATCCTGTTTCTTGAAACCACTGTCTACTCATCCTCTTGGAACATGAGAGGAGCATCTTCTGTGCAGAAGCAGAAGGTTCTGAGAGGAGTGCTACAAAAACAAAAACCTGGTTTCTTAATGATCCAAGAGACAAAGCTACAACATCTACCTGGGTGTTTTCTAAGATCCATTGGCCTTCCAGTTGGGTGGGAGATTGCTGCAATTGATTCCAATGGCCTCTCTGGTGGGATTTGTACTTGCTGGAACACAGAAATCTTTAAAATGCAGTCCATCAAACCTATTCAGAATGCCTTACTGTGGAAGGGTTACTCTGAGGAGTGGAAAATTAGTTTGGCTATTATTAATGTTTATGCTCCTTGCAATCCAAGGGAAAGAAGGGCTCTTTGGTCAGTGCTTATTGAAGAAATCTCACAGTTGGGACCTTATTATATTTGTGCAGGAGACTTTAATGCAATTTTGCAGTTGACTGAGAAAACTAGCAATTCTCAATCTAGATCTTCCATCAGGAGCTTCAACAAATTCATCTTGGAGACCCCTTTGATTGATTTACCCTTGATAGGTGGGAAATACACTTGGTTTGGGACCAATACTGTTGCATCAAGACTGGATAGGTTCTTACTTGCCCCCCAAGTAATGGACAAGTTTCAAAATTTATCTCAAATTTGCTTACCCAGGTCCATTTCTGATCATAAACCTGTAGTTTTGTTTGATCCTTTTATAGATTGGGGCCCCAGACCATTCAAATTTCTGAATGCCTGGCTGGATCACCCTCTCTTTCTATCTGATGTTAAAAATTCTGGTCTGAGCTTAAGGTGGAGGGAGAGCCTCATATTGTCATCTGGCTTAAACTGAAAAAATTAAAAGATTTCCTCAAGCATTGGAATGTAGAGGTGTTTGGACACTTGGAGACCTCAATTGATTTTTTACAACAGAAAATAAATGGTTTGGATGGGCTGGTGGAATCTAGGGTCCTCACAGAAGAGGAAAGAGCTTTGAGATCCCTCTGCACTGCTCAACTCATTCAAAAGATCAAAGCCTTGTCAAAGTTATGGTGCCAGAAGTCTAGAAAAAAATGGATAAAAGAAGGGGAAAGAAACTCCAAGTATTATCATTTGTGGGCCAATTTCTCTGCAACAAAGAAGAAGATTTCTCAGATCACTGAGGGGGGACAAACACTTTCCTCTCCTACTGATATTAAAAGGGCTGCAGTATCACATTTTGGGTCTAGATTCCAAAAGACCAATTCAATTGTCCTGGATATTTCTCAACTTCCTTTCAGCTGTATATCTCAAGCCAAGGCAGTCTTTTTGGAGAGGCCTTTTAATATTGAAGAGGTTCATTCTGCAGTCATGGATTGTGATGGGGACAAGGCTACAGGTCCTGATGGCTTCACACTCTTGTTCTTTCAAAAGGGCTGGAATTTCTTACAACATGACATATTGAACTTTTGCCAGCATTTCCACAAAACTGGTTTATTGGGCAAGGGAATAAACTTATCATTCTTTACACTAATACCTAAGGTCCCCAACCCCTCCTCTTTCAATGAATATAGACCAATCAGCTTGGTGGGTGCCTTGTATAAAATCATCTCCAAAGTCTTGGCTGCTAGACTAAAGACAGTTATGGATCAGTTGGTCAGTGATGTTCAGACAGGGTTTATAGCAGGGAGGCAAATTCTTGATGGTATACTGATAGCTACTGAGGTGCTTCATTCAGTCAAGGCATCTAAAGAAGAGGTTATATTTTTTAAAGCTGATTTTGAGAAGGCTTATGATCACTTGGACTGGACTTATTTGAACAATGTGTTGAAATTTATGGGCTTTGGGATTACTTGGAGAGGTTGGTTGTCCTCTTTTTTTAAGGCTTGGGGTTCTGTACTGATAAATGGCTCTCCCTCAGGTGATTTTAAATTATCTAGAGGACTGAGACAAGGTTGTTCTCTTTCCCCTTTGCTATTTGCTATTGCAGCTGAGGGCCTTCATTTGATCTTGGAAAAAGGGATCTTAGAAGGCAAGCTGGCTGGGGTGACCTGTGGAATTTCAGGACCTATGATCACTCACCTACAATTTGCTGATGACACACTCATCATCCTCAAAGCCAAAGAATCTCATCTGCATAATTTAAAATCCTCTCTGATGGCCTTCCAACTGGCTTCTGGTTTAAAAGTCAACTTCAGTAAATCTAAAGGTATCTTGATCAACCCTGCATCTTTGAATATTGAGTTAGTGGCACAAGTCCTGGGATGTGAGACTTCTAATCTCCCATTCGATTATTTGGGTTTCCAGTTAGGATCTAATCCTAGGAAATACAAAACCTGGCTACCTATTATAGAAAAATTCAAAAAGAAGTTGAATCTGTGGCAAGCCAAAACACTCAATTTTGGGGGTAGGATTACACTGATTAAATCTTCTCTATCCTCCCTTCCTTTGTTTTACATGTCCCTCTTTAAAGCCCCAAAAAAGGTAATTCTTGAAATGGAGAAATGGCAAAGAAGATTCTTGTGGAATGGGTCTGTGACAAAAAAAGTTCTTCATAAGGTTAGATGGGGACAGGTTTGCACCTCTAAAGATAATGGGGGCCTTGGGATCAAGAGCCTTTTGTGATGAATTATGCTCTCTTGGCCAAGTGGTGGTGGAGGTTTGCTTTGGAGACTAATTCTTTATGGAAGAGATTCATATGTGCCAAGTATGGTTGGAGGAAAGAGGACTGGGACCTTTCTTTGTTGAAGATATCAGGCAATCAAAATTTTCTAAGCCATGTACAGGCTTTGTTGAGTGATCAAAAATTCAGTAGTGCAGTTGGCTTTTCTGGGATTGAATGGTTTGTAAATAATGGGGAAAGAGTTGACTTCTGGAATGATATCTGGCTATTAGAAGTCCCTTTGAAAGACAGATTTCAGAGGCTGTATCAATTATCTATACATCAGAAAAACAAGGTGGTACATTATTGGAACAATGGAGATTGGGTGCTGAATTTTAGAAGACTTCTAAGAGGGTGGGAGCTTGGACAGTTCAACCTACTGTCAGATCAGCTTAACCTCTTTACTTTACAAGAAACTGGGACTGATAGGATGGTGTGGAAAATGCATGAGGCAGGTTTTAAAGTAAAAAAGATGTATTGGCATTTAGCAGACTCAGATTCTCAGCCTCAACCCTGGGCAAGATTGCTCTGGTCCCCTAACCTCCCACCAAAAATCTCAGCCTTTGTTTGGTTGGCCTGTCACAATGCCATCCCTACAAAATTATTTTTAGATGGAAGAGGGATACATTTCAACCTGTTGGATTCTCTGTGTCCATTTTGTGGAGTGGACTTTGAGGAGATCAATCATTTATTACTTACATGCCACAGATCATGGCTGATATGGACTGTAGTGCTGCATTGGTGGGGAGTGTCTACTGTGATGATGGGGGATTTCCTCAGGTTCTTATATGCCTGGTCAGATTTAATTCCCACTCATTCTATTAAGCAATGGAGAACAACCATTTTTGTCACCATTTGGCATATTTGGTTGGCAAGAAATGATCTCATTTTCAATCAAGTTTTGGTTAATCATCAGACAGTCTTACAAAAAATTCAGAGCTACACTTTCAACATAGAATGGGCAAACTTCAACATGTATAAGTCATTTACTTTCCAACAGTGGATCACAGCTCCACAACTATGCCACAGAGTTAAGAGGTAATTCATGGGTGGATCATGGGTCTCCCAAAGGATTAACAGGACTGCTGTTTTATTATGGCCCTTCTTTCACAACTGGTTTGGTTCTGTTATTGGGGGATGGGGTTCTGGGAGGGTTTTGAGGGTGGTTTTGGGGGAGTGAATGTGAGTTTGGTAAGGTACATCTACTGGTATAGTCTTCTACTGTTCTGAGAGGGGGTGTTTTTATGATTAAAGACTGTTCTGAGTGGGGGTTCATTTTAGTACTAAGTCATTTTAGTTTAGAGAGTGTTTATCTTGGACTGGTTTGATTTATTTGTCTTGCCTTGTTAGGAATTAAGGGCTATTGACATGCCTATGGGCATCAGTCTTTTTTTCTGATCCAGCAGGTTATCAAGGCTACTATCACTCACTGGAGGGAGGATTTTCTGCATCATTAGTAGCACTTCTAGTTGCTACTCTTTCACAGGAATATGTTCTTGGTAGTACACAAAGTGGGATTGCATTCAACACATACAAGAATTATTATCTCTTGGGTTTGG
Organism: Erodium maritimum; assembly: GCA_963921825.1. Lineage (NCBI taxonomy): Eukaryota > Viridiplantae > Streptophyta > Magnoliopsida > Geraniales > Geraniaceae > Erodium > Erodium maritimum. Next base: position 49,750,042 of record OY997595.1, on the reverse strand, counting down.
ATCTGTCAATTGTACTGGTACAAACAAAGCTTGAGGAGAACAGGGTTCTCAACAGACTTGGCGTGTGGTCCAAGTTACCGGTTTTTGAATGTCATAGTTGCTTGCAACTCAAGTTTCAGGGTAGTTCATGTTCTAAGGTTTGAGTTTTGGTCTAGATAAGAATGTTGGGACACAAGTGCATGTAAGGGTTTAATTGTTGTTGGGTTAAGTTGTGGTCTAGACAAGAATTGTTGGGACACAAGTCCTTGTAAGGGTTTAAGTGTTGTTGGGTTTGGGTACTTTTTGAGCTAATCTTAGCTCATGGCCTTTTTTCATTTCGAAAAATGGGACCATTTAATAAATCTACAGCTGATCAAAAAAATAAATAAATTAGCAAACTGAGGAGACGAAAGAAGGGAGTCCAAGTATGATAAGAAACCCATTCCAAAATGAAGCAATAATTTAGAGAGGTACCAAGAATCAATCTCCCAACCTTACTTTGCACACAATAATTGTGTCCAAAGTGAATACTTTTCCAAGGCAAATCTCCACCACCATCTAGCTAATAAGGATCTGTTCATAATATGAAAGTTTTTGATCCCCAACCCCTCTGCACTTTTAGGTCTACAGATGAGGCTCCATCTAACTTTATGTAACACCATTTTGCTGATAGAGCCATTCTAGAGAAATCTGGCTTGCCACCTTTCCATCTCCTTAATGATTCCTTTAGGGGCTTTATAAAGGGACATGTAATATAAAGTAAGATATGAAAGGGAAGATTTAATGAGTGTTATCCTGCCTCCAAAGGATTATGCCTAACTTGCCACAAACTCAGCTTCTTCTTAAATTTTTTAACAATTGGCCCCCACTAAGAAACCAAGATAATCAAAAGGGACCTCCATTTCAAGGCACTCCAATATGCCAGTAATCTATTCCTTTGTAACTGAATTGGGATTTAATAGTAACACCTTGGATTTCTGAAAATTTACTTTCAAACTAGTGACTTGTTGATAACATAGCAAGGCATGTTTGTGATTAATTGTCTCTTGTATGTCAGCTTCAATAAAGATGAGTGTCATCTGCAAATTGCAGATGAGAAATCTATGGTCCGAAAATATTACACTTAACACCACCAAACATCCCAAACCTGGTCCCTTTTAGCAATAATTGGTGCAAACTCTCAGCAACCAATGAAAAGATGAGAGGGGAGAGAAAGAAACCTTGTCTCAAACCTATGTGCAAAGCAAAATAAGGAGAAGGAGATCCATTAACCAGAACTGATGACCAAGCTTTTGTAGAAATTTTAATCCAACAGATCCACAATTCCCCAGAATCTCAATTGATGTGATCATAAGCCTTCAGTGGGCTCTCAATTGTGCGTTTTGCTTCCTCCATGTCGACAACTTATGGTTGATTATTAAGTGTATTTTGTTGTTACAGGTTTATGTATTGTCAAATAAACAATTAATAAGAGAGCCATGAGATCCCACTTATGTATACATATAATTTAGGGTTATTTACGATAAGGTACCCTAATGTTTCGTCCACGAACGATAAGGTACCCTTATGAATTTTTTGTCCGATAAGATACCCTAATGATTCGTCCACGAACGATTTGGTTTAAAATTGGCATATTCCGTTAGAAAACTAACGGAATATTCCTCTAAATTAGACATGTGCAGTTAAGTGGGGTGGGAAATGATGATTTTACCCTTTCTTATTTTAAGCTTATAAATTTGATAGACAAAATTACCATTATACCCTTAATTATATAATACAATAAAAAATATAATAAATAAATAAATTTAAATTTTTTTAAAGTTAAAAATTGAATATTTTAAAATAATAATAAAAAATTAGAAATACAAAATATTAAAAAGATTAAATATTAAATAAAAATAAAAATATTAAATAAAAAATTTAAAAATAAAATAATAAAATAAGAAAAAAATATTAAAAAAAATTCACTGCTCATCTATCGTCACCGGCCTGCTCCTCCACCATCGTCGTCGGCCACCCCCTCCTCCGTCGTCGTCCCCGGCCACCCACCCCCTCTCACCGCCACCTCCTCTTCCCTCTTCCACCTCATCCCCTTTCACCGTCCTCGAATTGCAAAGCTGAAGCTCTGCGATTCGGATCTGAACCAAATCGCAGATCTGAATCGCGGAGCTTCAGCTCTGCGTTTCGAGGACGGTGAGAGGGGGATGCGGTGGAAGAGGGAGGAGGAGGCGGCTGTGAGAGGGGGTGGTTGGCCGGGGACGACAGCGGAGGAGGGGGTTGTCGGCGACGACGGCGGAGGAACAGGCCGGCGACGATGGATGAACAGTGAATTTTTTTTCTTTTCTGAATTTATATTTTTAATATAAATAATTTTTTTATATAAAAACTAATTATTAAAAAAATAAAAAAATGATTTTTAAATATAAAAATCGAATTTAAAAAAAAATAAAAACTGATTTTTGAAAATAAAAACCAAATTCAGTTTTTAAAAAATATAACTTTAAAAAAATATATAATTTATTTATTTTATTTTGAAAATTAAAAATAAGTAGAAAATATAAATTAAGGAAAAATAATAATTGAGGGTATAATTATCATTTCCCTTTTAAGTCAAAAGTCAACTGAAATGTCAAAGGGCAAAATAGTCATTCTACATAATTCTGTTAGTTTTTTAACAGGATTAAACCAAATCGTTCGTGGACGAATCATTAGGGTACCTTATCGGACAAAAAAATTCATAAGGGTACCTTATCGTTCGTGGACGAAACATTAGGGTACCTTATCGTAAATAACCCTATAATTTAACGTACCATTTTGATAGTTTTTTATTGGTTTGCAACATTATATGTTCTCATTCTCATCAAACATTTATCGATGTACGTATTAAATAGGTCAACATCTTCAAACAAAACATAAAATGCATATATATAACAACTTGAAGTTTTATATAAGTCCTCACACTAAGCATCGCGCGGTGCCCCCACCTAGTATACATAAACATTATGCAATAGATATCTCTGCACGGTGCCCCCACCTGATATATATATATATATATGTATATATAGGTATACACTCACACGTTACCTATACCTCATTTTGTTACTTGTTACTTGATTATGGACCCTTAGATTAGTGAAAATTAATGGTTTAGATAAGAATGGCGTATAATCGTAAATAAAATGAAATTACATATATATATATAGGTCTACACTCACACGTTATCTATACCTCATTTTGTTACTTGTTACTTGATTATGGACCCTTAGATTAGTGAAAATTAATGGTTTAGATAAGAATGGCGTATAATCGTAAATAAAATGAAATTACATTTTCTTTAAGTAATTTTACAGCTGAAAAGGGCACAAGAGTCTTTTAACATTTAAATTCACCTGACCCTAATTCAACCCATTTACTCTCATCTCTCCCTTTTCTCTCATTTCACGAGCAACCATCCAAATACTTCCTTTGCCGCAGCCGACACTTCCTCCCCGTGGACCAGACGCCACCATCCTCATCTTGTTCCACCGTGTGCTCAAAAAAGGCCCTCACCATTCCGTGTGCTTGAAGAAGACCCTCCTCACCAGCTCCACCCGTCGCCGCCGCGCCAGAAGCGCCTCAGCCTCCCCGACCACACGTCATCACCAGCTCCACGTGCTACTCTGTCCATCCCCGCCATGAACACGAAGAAGACGAGCGGCCGAGGTTCCAGAATCAGATCTGCCATGCTGAGCTCGCGTCGCGCCTATATTCCGGCCGTGCTCCAACTGCACCAGTCGTGGCGAACTTGTGCCATACTCGCCGGCTGCCCTCTCGAGCTCGACCTGCGCCGCTTCTCCTCGCCGTGAAGAAGCTCCATCCGCCGCCACAACTGTCACGCCCCAATTTCAGCGAACCGAAACTAGGAACGTGAACGTTCAAAAAGTTACAATACTGAAACCTGTTTTCGTTAAATCACTTTAAAAGTCAATTTAGTTCCACAAAAGAATAATATTTACATCTCAAAATAATAGTCCCACACTTGGACAAAACGAGATACACGTCTCTAGACTCAAAACACCCAGCAACCCGCTTCAAGCTTTTCAAGCTTCAGAAGCTCACCTAGTCCAGATTACGAATGGTACCTGTAGGAAAAGCAGCTAGGGGTGAGCGTTCGCTCACCACCACAGATAACATACTGACTATGGCATAATTAGTAGACAAAGCCGAAGACACCAACAACGACTCGAAGACACACACACGACCAATCCTTTCCTCAACTGACTCAACACCCGGATACGTTATGTAGACCCCACACTACGATCGACGACCTCCTCCAAGACACGACTGACCACACAATACCAAACAAGATCACAAAGGATCGCAAACCAGCTGCTCAATAACCAATCTCTGTCTCTCGCCCTTTACCGATCATAGACGTGGTCAGGCGGTCGACCTGTCGCGCAACTTCCCCCGATCCCAGTCGGGGGGCTAACCCACAACCTCTCCGCTTCACACGATCCCAGTCGGATGGTTAGCCACACCCGCGCGTCCTTCCCCCGATCCCAGTCGGGGAGCTAGCCCACAACCCCTCCGCTTCTCCCGATCCCAGTCGGGAGGCTAGCTACACCACACAACCTCCACCAGTAACCAATAACCAAACACAATCACAAACAAGTTCAAGCAGACAGTAACGACACCAGTGACAACTCCACAGGCACTCAAGGCCAACAAAACACCGACAACCAAACACAGGTTCAACAACCCTACGGGCCCTCATGGCCACCCAAGACACCAACGATAAGGTATGGGTTCACAACCCCACGGGCACTCACGACCACTCAAAATACCGAAACGACAACACGGGCTCTCATGGCCACCCAAGACTCAGCAATAATTAACACGGCTCTCAAGGCCACCCAAACTCAATCAACAAATAACACGGGCTCTCAAGGCCACCCAAACTCAACAACAAACAACACGCAACAACCTCCGGGCATGGTCATATGCCTCCAGTGAAACAGTTAACGCTAAGTTCTCTGCTCCTACAACACTACTAAGTGTCACATGCATTTCCAATATTCGCTACGTTCCCGTATCATGCATTTCTAACATTCGATAACCTAAATAACCCACGACACCCCGGTGTCACATGCAATTCTACAGTTAACTTTCCCTAGTCAGGGCCGAGATCCGGCTACTTTTCCCTACCTCGTAAGCAACTCCAGAAAGCGCTCCACTAAACCCGAGATGATCGCAGTCACTCGCCGAGCCTCCCTTTGCCTCGGTCCGCAGCACGATCTAAAAGAACACAGATTTAACTCACTTTTAAACTAGTACGAAATAGGTCGAAATTAAATAACTCAAAGCCCAAATTAATAACGGTTCCGCCGTTAAGTTAACGGCTACGATTTGTCCATTTTAAACTTGACAGTTGTCGTTTACACTCGAGCGGGATAAAAGTCGGGTTACGACGGGTCGGGTTCGAGTACCCGCGCACCGAACCCAGGTTTGATCTAAACCCAGTTTAAACCCCTTTTTAACTTAAAACCGTCGTTGAACTCACTTGCTTTAATTAATTCCGTCTTTGATTTTAAAACAGAACGGTTTCCTTCCGTTCGTTTCCAAACTCGATATTTTGGTCCAAGACCCTTATAAAGTCGATCGGCTTCGTTTCCCTTTTTCGATTTAATCTTAACTATCGACTTTCGTTTTAAAACCCGTTAAACTTAACCCGACCTAGTTTTAACGATAATAAATTTACGTCCGAGCGATAACGATCTAACCTTTATTCTAAAGTTGATTTCCATTTTACAAACAGATTTAACCCTTCCTTTTCCACCCTTAAACAGATCAAAAAAAACGTAAAAGACATAACAACAATAACTTAAAATTTGAAGTTCTTCTTTACAGATCTTTACATTTCAGATTTACAATACAACTCAAAACTCCTTAAACAAACCGAGATCACGTTCTTGTTCTATTCCTTTCCATTTCCAAAGTCCCATTCCGTCCCAACCAGATCCAGAACAGAGCGTTCTATCACCGATCGGATCTGAACGGACTCGGGAAAAGGAGAATAAGAGAAGAGGGACGAGCTCGGTTTTGGTCCGGCCGACCACCGGCGATGCCGTTATCGGCCGAGGTTCCACAGCCCAAGAACTCACCGTACCGACACGGTGGAGACGGTGGAGAGCGGCGGGGTACGGCTCGGGTCCGGGCGGCTCGTCCCGTCCTGGATCTAGCGAGCTCGCCGGCGACGGCGGGAGCTCGGCTCGTGTTAGGGCTCGGACGGGGAGACCGGAGACGGGAAACGGGGCGGCGGCGCGTTAGGGCTCGGGACGGAACCGGTGAAGGACGGCCGGGTTTTGGACGGGGGCGGGGAAGACGGCGTGGGGAGCTCGGGGCGAGGGTGGCCGGAGCTGGTGGTGGACGGTGGGCGTTTGGTGAGGAAGATGAAGGAGAAGGGTGAGGCAGGGAGGTCGTGGACGGGGTTGCGTGGCTGGCCGGAGCGGTTACGGAGTCGGGATGGAGGAGGAAGGGATGAGATGAGGGTGGTGAGAGAGGTGACGGCCGGAAATGGTGGTGGCCGGGGCTGGTTCGGCGAAGAAGACGAAGGAGGAGGAGAGGCCGAGAGGATCGAAGGAGAGAAGGAGGGAGGCTACTGCTGCGTGTTCTGATGCTGAAACCCTAGGGTTTCAGCTTATATTCAGAACACGCTGGGCCGAACCCCTCTCGGGCCTCAGCTGAGGAACGGGCCTAAGGCCCAAACGGCTGGCTGGCCGAAACAGGCCTGACCTGTCCAGTTTTTTCCTCTTTTTTTTTTTGCTTTACCACTTGTTTCAAAAACCTACCCTACGGTTTTCGGATTTTAAATTAATACCCTAGTGAAACGAAGCGGGTTTTACAATCTACCCCCCTTAAAGGAATTTCGCCCACGAAATTTTAAAACAGGCGTACCTCGGGAAACGAATAAGGCGGGATACTTCGCGCGAACCTCGTCCTCGCGCTCCCAAGTTGATTCAGCCTCGTGGTGCTTCCACTGCACTCGTACCAAGTGGATAATCTTTCCTCCCCGCAGAATCTGCTCCCGCGTGTCCATGACCCGAACCGGCTGCTCCTCATAGGAGACATCATCAGCCACCTCGATATCTGTCCAGTCAATGACGTTGGAGGGGTCTGCATTGTACTGCCGCAACTGAGACACGTGGAAGACGTTATGGACTCTCCCAAGTTGCGGTGGCAATGCCAGACGATAAGCCACTGTTCCCACTCTGCCCAAAATCTGGAACGGTCCAATGTACCTCGGAGCCAACTTGCCCCCGCTGCGCCTGAACCGCACCAGCCCCTTCCTCGGGCTCACCTTCAGAAACACGTGATCCCCGACTGCAAACTCAAGGGGTCGACGTCACCTGTCGGCATAACTCTTCTGTCGGCTCTGCGCTGTCCTCAGCCGATCGCGGATCAGTGCGACTTTCTCCGTCGTCTCTCTGACAAGATCTGGCCCCAGCAGACTCTTGTCCCCTACCTCTGCCCAACATACTAGTGACCGACACGGCCTCCCATACAACGCTTCGAACGGTTCCATCCCGATATTGGCCTGGAAGCTGTTGTTGTAGGCGAACTTGGCCAAAGGCAGGTGGGTCTCCCAAGATCCCCTGAAATCCAGCACACATGCTCGCAGCATGTCCTCTAAGATCTGAATGGTACGCTCCGACTGACCGTCTGTCTGAGGATGATGTGCTGTACTGAGTAGCACCTCGGTCCCCAATGCCTTCTACAGACTCGGCCAAAACCTGGCCGTGAAGCGGGGATCCCTGTCAGACACTATCGACACCGGGACCCCATGGAGACGCACTATCTCCTGAACATACAAGCTGCTCAACTTGTCCACTGGATCGGTCATCCTCATGGCCAAGAAGTGGGCCGACTTGGTCAACCGGTCGACTACCACCCACACGGCGTCGTTTCCCTTGGGCGATCTCGGTAGTCCACACACGAAGTCCATTGTAATGTGTTCCCACTTCCACTCAGCAATCGGTAGTGGCTGTAACAACCCCGCTGGACGCTGATGCTCGGCCTTCACCTGCTGACAGACGAGGCATCTCGACACGAATTCTGCGACTGCTCTCCTCATACCGCGCCACCAGTAGTGCCGTCTGAGATCACATCTTGGTGCCCCCTGTTAGTCTTAGTGCCCGTAGTTCAATCCTAAATGTCCAAATGTATATATCATCGTTAGCAATAAAATTAAAGCGGCTTTATATTACTTATGTGTTGGAGTAATATATCGATGTGTGCTCTGATCTATGCCCACCATGCGAATAGAACCATAGATCGAGATAGATCACACTCGATGGGTCCCTAGTCAACAAAGCTTCACTAGAAGCGACTAGTATGAAAGATGGCTCTTTATGGCTTACGTTCTGTTAGTCATTGGAATGAGATTCCGGAGTCTGATCATAGATATCATGTGGGACATGATATTGGACGACCCGCCCTGAATATGTGCCATAGATTAAGTCATGAACATATTCAGTATTGTAGCTTGTTATGTATCCTTAGACCAAGGAGTCTTTGTGATCGCTATGTAGTCAACAACTGAGTTTGACCTGAGCCTAACGTTGTCCGTAACAGGGCTTCCATAACGGCCAGGATTGGCTTGGGGACGGGCTACATGAGTGACACGAAAGGCGGCTAAGGGATTTATCCCTCATACTGAGGTATGGGAAAGATATCGGTTCTCGGCCGCTTGATCGAGAGTGACTGGAAGAATAGCATGGCCATGCACATGATACTGGGTATCATATCTTCAGTCATCTCACATATCAAGGAACGGTGATTGAGAATAATAAGGATGACGGCTCTATGCCTTATCTCAATCAGGATATCGGAGATAAAAGGATAATGACAGGGACGACGGAAAGGTTAGAATCGACAGGGTCGATTCGTTATGTAGTGTCAGGCAATACTAAAGTCTCGTTAGTTGCCACTTAAATAGGATCAAGTAAAATGGGATTTTATGTTGATCTATTGACATGCATAAACCTAAGGGTCACACCGGAGGATGAAACTCATTGACACATTTATGGAGAATGGCCAAAAGGGAGTTGTCTCGGGACATGACCAAAACTGGGTTTTGGGTCATGTGCCCGTAAGTGAATAGGACTTTACGGATCGAGACAAGGCTTGGAGTCTTGGGATTGATCGCATCGGATAATGTTGGACATTTCCGGTATGGAAGGCATGGAGGCGATGAGCGAATCACGGGACCTCGTTGGAAATGGTCACGGGCCATGTTCCAAGAGGCCCATGAAAGGCCCATGCAACCAAGGCCCATGGAACTAATTAATCAAGTCTTGATTAATTAGTACTAAGTAAGCAAGACAAGGATTAAGGTGTTGGTGATTCACCACCTAACCCAATCTTGTCTTGCCATACTTTGTCCTATTTACACCTTACTTGACACCATACTTGTCCCATGCCTTTAGTTGGACAAGTATGGGTTTTGTTATGTTTAAGTCATCTTTTTTCAACATAACAAACACAAGACAAGAATAGGAAACACATTTTCTCTCCCTCTTCCATGGCCATTTCGGGTTTGGCTAGTTTCCTCCTCCATTTTTGTGTTCTTGAGTCCTCAAAGAGAAGAACTACGTGGCTTTGATTCCCATGTGGATACGTAGGCGTCTTGGAGACTCAAGCCAATCATTCGTTAACCGGTGTTCTTGTTTTGGTAAGAACTAGTGCTGAATTTTTCTCTTGTTAATCCATTCTTTGTTAGTTGTTTCACGGTTTAATCGTCTCTTGGTTTTCATTGATTTTCCGCTGCGAGTTGGTTCATCTCCAACCATACCTCGAGACCCAACACCCCCCGGATGCACTGTGAGACGCGAATGGTGTGCCTCTCGTAACACGGCGTCTCTACAGTTAACCGGTACGAACAGCCCCCCGCGGTACCGTAGTCCCCAATCAGTACTGTCCTGCCAGCCCACCACCTCGTCACCCCTGACGACTCTCTCGCGGATCTCTGATGCTTCGACGTCCTCCGTCTGCGCCTCCAGCACTTGGGCAAGCAGTGAGGGCTGAGCCACTAGTGAGCACATGGCAACACCGCCAGTAACCTCCTCTAGCTCAAGCCCGAATGTGCTCAGCTCCCCCATCATGCCCCACTCTCGGACAGATATGCTGGCGAGGCTCAGAGCCGACTTCCTACTCAAGGCGTCGGCGACAACGTTCGCCTTACCTGGGTGGTAGTGTAGCTCGAAGTCGTACTCCTCGAGTAGTTCCATCCACCGTCGCTGACGCATGTTCAGGTCTCCTGGGAAAATATGTACTTGAGGCTCTTGTGATCCGAGAACACCTGAAACCCCTCGCCGTACAGATAATATCGCCAGCTCTTCAGTGCAAACACGACTGCTGCTAGCTCCAAGTCGTGGGTAGGATAGTTGCGCTCGTGTATCTTCAACTGCCTGGAGCCATAAGCCTCAACTCTGCCCGACTGCATCAGCACGCAACCCAGTCCCTCTCCGGACGCATCACAGTAAACATCATAACCAATCCCTCGTTCGGGCACCACTAACACTGAAGCTGTAGTCAGTCGAGTCTTCAACTCCGCGAACGCACGCTCACAGTCATCTGTCCACACGAACCCAACACCCTTGCGCGTCAACAGAGTCATCGGTGCGGCTAGTCGTGCAAAATCCTGGACAAATCGCCTATAGTAGCCTGCCAATCCCAGAAAGCTGCAGATCTCGAAAACACTCGTGGGCCGTGCCCACTTCGAGACCGCGTCGATCTTCGACGGATCGACCAGGATACCGTCATGGGATACGATGTGGCCGAGGAACCTCACCTCAGAGAGCCAGAACTCGCACTTCTCCCGGTTGGCATATAGCTGATGCTTGCGCAGTAGGGTCAGAACAACCCTCAGATGTGCCTTATGCGCCGCCTCGTTCTGCGAATATATCAGGATGTCGTCCACAAATACCACCACAAACTGATCTAGGTACGGCCGGAATATGTTGTTCATCAGGTCCATGAACGCTGCTGGTGCGTTCGTCAGTCCGAATGGCATCACCAGGAACTCGTAGTGCCCATAGCGTGTCCGGAATGCAGTATTTGCGACGTCCCCCTCACGGACTCGCAACTGATAATAACCGGATCGTAGATCGATCTTCGAGAAGTGAGTCGCCCCTCTCAGCTGGTCGAACAAGTCGTCGATCCTCGGCATCGGGTACCGGTTCTTCACCGTAACCCGGTTCAGCTTCCGGTAATCTATACACATCCGTAGCTCTCCACTCTTCTTCTTCACGAAGAGTGCTGGTGCTCCCCACGGCGATGCACTCGGACGGATAAACCCCTTCTGCTGAAGCTCCTCCAGCTGACGCTTCAGCTCAGTCAACTCTGCCGGCGCAAACCTGTAAGGCGCCATCGATATCGCCGCCGTTCCCGGCACTAGGTCAATCCCGAACTCCACCTCACGAACCGGTGGCAACCCGCTCAACTCCTCAGGGAAGACCTCGGGAAACTCGCATACTACTCTCGGTAACTCTCGGCTCTGCACAGCCGGTACTTCCTCCTCTACGGACAACGCTGACAGGAGGACCCCACTCTTACTTCCCAGCACGCACGTCACCTTCGTACCACCCACTGTCACTGTCACTCGTCGTCTGTAGCAATCGATGTTGGCTCAGTACCTCGACAGCCAATCCATACCCAAGATCACATCAAAGGTAGTCATCCCCAACACGAGAAGATCCCCAGGGCAAGGACAGTCTGCGACTCTAATCTCGCAGGCACGACATAATCTAGTCAACGATGCACCACCCCCAACTGGGGTGTCCAGGCATAGGGGTGGGCTCAACGGCTCTAAGCTCAACCCCAACCTCTCGGCACAACCCGACGAAATAAAAGAGTGCGACGCCCCGGTATCAAACAAGAATAATGCCCATAAATGATACAATAAACACATACCCTGGATGGTCTCGCGATACGTGCTAGGTCCTGGGCCTCTGGAGTCGGTGACTGCATAAACTCTCCCCTGCGAGGCCTGCTGCCTCTGACCCGGCGCGCTGGCCGCTGAATACCCGTGACTCTGCTGCTGTCTCGGAATCGGTGCGCTCGTAGAAGGCTGTGACGGTCTGGACTGCTGACCCTGACGAGGACGTCCCCTAGGCAGTACGGTCCGCGACTACTGCGGTCGCTGCACTGATGTTGCCCTCGACGGCTCACGGCACCATGCAATGGTGTGCCCAACCTGGCCGCATCGAAAACAGCCGATCTCGTTGGCTCTCGACTCTGTGCCCTGGCTGGTCCGGCTGGTCGCTGGCAATGTCGTAGGCCCTCCTTCCAACGGGCACTCGCGACGGAAGTGGCCTCGCTGCCCGCAGGTAAAGCACGTCGGCGCCCTCTCTTGTGCGACAGGTCCAACTGCTGCCACTGAACCCCGTTGTCTCGATCCACCCTGATGAGGCGGTGGTCGGAAGGATCCCGCGGTCCTTTGCCTCCGCGAGTCTGACGGCCCTGCCCAACTGATCGGCCGAGGTCGGACCTCACGGCCCCTGGCTGCATCCCGGATGCCCTGCTCCACTGTAGCCGCGGTGTCCACTAGATCGGTATACTTCCGTATCCTCAAGGCGAGAACCTGGTTCCGGATGCCCAGCCTTAGTCCGTCCTGGAACCGCAGGCAACGGTTCGTCTCGATCGTCACCATCTCAGGCGCGAATCTGGCCAAGGCTGTGAACCTGGCCTCGTACTGTGCCATTGTCATCTCTCTCTGCTCCAGGTATAAGAACTGCCGATGTCGCTCCAGCCGAGCCGACTCGGGAAAGTACTGTGCCATGAATACCTCCTGGAATACGCTATAGTCGTATCCGACTGTGTCCTTCACCCGCCCCCACCAGTGGTAGGCGCTGTCTCTCAGCTGATGGGCCGCGAAGGACACTCTCCGACGGCCATCCTCGACACCCAATGTGTCCAGGTCTCGTGTGACCTGCTCTATCCATCGCTCGGCTAGGTCGGGATTTGGCTCCCCAACAAAAACAGGTATCCCGAGCTTCAGGAAATCGAGTAGCGCTCGGGAGGTAAGATCCTCTGTCTGAGCGGCCCTCACCGGGACTGCGGCTGCCTCTGGTGCTGGCGAAGCCGACTCTCGGCTGGCGATGACCGCCACCAAACTCTAAACGGTCCTGGTAAGCTCATCCAGGGCAGTCATCACTGGAGGGTCCGCGACTGGCGGAACACTGGGGGTACCTGTAGATGGCCCCGCATCACTTCTCCCGTCTTCTCCGATGGGAGTGCCCTGTGCCTCCGCGTAGTCAGCGGGCTCGACAGCTGGCACCCTCCCTGGTGCCCCTGCTAACCGCCCCTGCCGACCTCGCGTGGGTGCCTGACCCCGTGTTCCTGATGCTCGTCCGCGCCTTCCGCGAGCCATAAACAGTATCCTATGCACGGATACACGCAAACATTCAGTTTGCGAACTCAAATAAAGGCGACAAGTTCAAAAACGCTAACGCTCACACGGTCTAAGTTTACTCTAGCACGTATATCACTAAAGCGCCACACCGCTCAAGCTAAACACACCTTATATATAGTATTAGTATACGAGACCACACCGACATATACCACACAAGCGACGACAAACCAACCAGAGTCGAACCTTGCCCACCGGGCCAACCAAAATCAAACATACGCCCACAGGGCCAATCAAGTTAAAGACATGCCAAAAGGGCCAACAACTTTAAACCTTTTCCCACTCCATTAAAAATCCTCATTTCTTGGCATCAGGTGGTTACAACCCCGTCCAGGCGTCCCCGAACTACGTTGTGGCCACTTGATACCAACACCGTCACGCTCGACCACAGGAGCGCTCCTGAGTCGAGTCGCGACAGTTTAAAAACGTTTCATGCAGCAACACACAAAAATTGTGCCAGTAGCCCCGTACTGCACAAGCACAAAACAAAACAGGACTCAAATCCTAACGGGTCTACACCCGAGTTCCGACTTACGTACCCAACGCAGGACGGGACTCTACCGACTCGACTCTCCCACCTAATTGACGTGTAGTCCGAGGTGTGAAACCTTGCGCTCTGATACCAAGCTGTCACGCCCCAATTTCAGCGAACCGAAACTAGGAACGCGAACGTTCAAAAAGTTACAATACTGAAACCTGTTTTCGTTAAATCACTTTAAAAGTCAATTTAGTTCCACAAAAGAATAATATTTACATCTCAAAATAATAGTCCCACACTTGGACAAAACGAGATACACGTCTCTAGACTCAAAACACCCAGCAACCCGCTTCAAGCTCTTCAAGCTTCAGAAGCTCACCTAGTCCAGATTACGAACGGTACCTGTAGGAAAAGCAGCTAGGGGTGAGCGTTCGCTCACCACCACAGATAACATACTGACTATGGCATAATTAGTAGACAAAGCCGAAGACACCAACAACGACTCGAAGACACACACACGACCAATCCTTTCCTCAACTGACTCAACACCCAGATACGTTATGTAGACCCCACACTACGATCGACGACCTCCTCCAAGACACGACTGACCACACAATACCAAACAAGATCACAAAGGATCGCAAACCGGCTGCTCAATAACCAATCTCTGTCTCTCGCCCTTTACCGATCATAGACGTGGTCAGGCGGTCGACCTGTCGCGCAACTTCCCCTGATCCCAGTCGGGGGGCTAACCCACAACCTCTCCGCTTCACCCGATCCCAGTCGGGTGGTTAGCCACACCCGCGCGTCCTTCCCCCGATCCCAGTCGGGGAGCTAGCCCACAACCCCTCCGCTTCTCCCGATCCCAGTCGGGAGGCTAGCTGCACCACACAACCTCCACCAGTAACCAGTAACCAAACACAATCACAAACAAGTTCAAGCAGACAGTAACGACACCGGTGACAACTCCACAGGCACTCAAGGCCAACAAAACACCGACAACCAAACACAGGTTCAACAACCATACGGGCCCTCATGGCCACCCAAGACACCAACGATAAGGTACGGGTTCACAACCCCACGGGCACTCACGGCCACTCAAAATACCGAAACGACAACACGGGCTCTCATGGCCACCCAAGACTCAGCAATAATTAACACGGCTCTCAAGGCCACCCAAACTCAATCAACAAATAACACGGGCTCTCAAGGCCACCCAAACTCAACAACAAACAACACGCAACAACCTCCGGGCATGGTCATATGCCTCCAGTGAAACAGTTAACGCTAAGTTCTCTACTCCTACAACACTACTAAGTGTCACATGCATTTCTAGTATTCGCTACGTTCCCGTATCATGCATTTCTAACATTCGATAACCTAAATAACCCACGAAACCTCGGTGTCACATGCAATTCTACAGTTAACTTTCCCTAGTCAGGGCCGAGATCCGGCTACTTTTCCCTACCTCGTAAGCAACTCCAGAAAGCGCTCCACTAAACCCGAGATGATCGCAGTCACTCGCCGAGCCTCCCTTTGCCTCGGTCCGCAGCACGATCTAAAAGAACACAGATTTAACTCACTTTTAAACTAGTACGAAATAGGTCGAAATTAAATAACTCAAAGCCCAAATTAATAACGGTTCCGCCGTTAAGTTAACGGCTACGATTTGTCCATTTTAAACTTGACAGTTGTCGTTTACACTCGAGCGGGATAAAAGTCGGGTTACGACGGGTCGGGTACGAGTACCCGCGCACCGAACCCAGGTTTGATCTAAACCCAGTTTAAACCCCTTTTTAACTTAAAACCGTCGTTGAACTCCCTTGCTTTAATTAATTCCGTCTTTGATTTTAAAACAGAACGGTTTCCTTCCGTTCGTTTCCAAACTTGATATTTTGGTCCAAGACCCTTATAAAGTCGATCGGCTTCGTTTCCCTTTTTCGATTTAATGTTAACTATCGACTTTCGTTTTAAAACCCGTTAAACTTAACCCGACCTAGTTTTAACGATAATAAATTTACGTCCGAGCGATAACGATCTAACCTTTATTCTAAAGTTGATTTCCATTTTACAAACAGATTTAACCCTTCCTTTTCCACCCTTAAACAGATCAAAAAAACGTAAAAGACATAACAACAATAACTTAAAATTTGAAGTTCTTCTTTACAGATCTTTACATTTCAGATTTACAATACAACTCAAAACTCCTTAAACAAACCGAGATCACGTTCTTGTTCTATTCCTTTCCATTTCCAAAGTCCCATTCCGTCCCAACCAGATCCAGAACAGAGCGTTCTATCACCGATCGGATCTGAACGGACTCGGGAAAAGGAGAATAAGAGAAGAGGGACGAGCTCGGTTTTGGTCCGACCGACCACCGGCGATGCCGTTATCGGCCGAGGTTCCACAGCCCAAGAACTCACCGTACCGACACGGTGGAGACGGTGGAGAGGGGCGGCGTACGGCTCGGGTCCGGATGGCTCGTCCCGTCCCGGATCTGGCGAGCTCGCCGGCGACGGCGGGAGCTCGGCTCGTGTTAGGGCTCGGACGGGGAGACCGGAGACGGGAAACGGGGCGGCAGCGCGTTAAGGCTCGGGACGGAACCGGTGAAGGACGGCCGGGTTTTGGACGGGGACGGGGAAGACGACGTGGGGAGCTCGGGGCGAGGGTGGCCGGAGCTGGTGGTGGACGGTGGGCGTTTGGTGAGGAAGATGAAGGAGAAGGGTGAGGCAGGGAGGTCGTGGACGGGGTTGCGTGGCTGGCCGGAGCGGTTACGGAGTCGGGATGGAGGAGGAAGGGATGAGATGAGGGTGGTGAGAGAGGTGACGGCCGGAAATGGTGGTGGCCGGGGCTGGTTCGGCGAAGAAGACGAAGGAGGAGGAGAGGCCGAGAGGATCGAAGGAGAGAAGGAGGGAGGCTGCTGCTGCGTGTTCTGATGTTGAAACCCTAGGGTTTCAGCTTATATTCAGAACACGCTGGGCCGAACCCCTCTCGGGCCTTAGCTGAGGAACGGGCCTAAGGCCCAAACGGCTGGCTGGCCGAAACAGGCCTGGCCTGTCCAGTTTTTTCCTTCTTTTTTTTTTTTGCTTTACCACTTGTTTCAAAAACCTACCCTACGGTTTTCGGATTTTAAATTAATACCCTAGTGAAACGAAGCGGGTTTTACAATCTACCCCCCTTAAAGGAATTTCGCCCACGAAATTTTAAAACAGGCGTACCTCGGGAAACGAACAAGGCGGGATACTTCGCGCGAACCTCGTCCTCGCGCTCCCAAGTTGATTCAGCCTCGTGGTGCTTCCACTGCACTCGTACCAAGTGGATAATCTTGATGTTGTTTCAGTTGTATGTATACGCTAAACTTAATGAATGTTTTTACTATTTTCATTTGTATGTGTATGTATGTTTTGTACGTGTAAGTTAATACATTAAGATTAGCTAAAACATACATTAAGATTAGCTTATTCATACAAATGTAGTTGCAAGAACATACAATAGTACACGGTTAACGATTTGTGTTTTTGCTTGTACATGTTTTTTTTGCTTCAAAACATATTCAATATGGTACTTGATAGATAGATCTTGAAAAAAGAAAGTTTTTGGCGCAAGAAAAAATTAAATCGGATTTGAAACGAAGCGGGAAAGATCAAAATAAGAAACTTGGTGAAAAAAAAATAGGCCATGCGAAAATCGTAGCCCTTGGGCAATTTACGATTCCAAAGTTGGGATTAAGTCGTATTTCGTATTTAAAGATTAGGTCGTACCTCAAACTATTAGCACCGTGTGCGCGCGTGGTCAACACGCTCACGCGCGCAGGCAGAGGCGCGCGCGAATCTGCCACGTGTCAGCATCGCGTGCGCTCTGCTGACGTCACTTTGACCGCATCCTGTGGCTTAGATTGGTTGGTAGTTTGCACAGTAAGGATGGTTTTTACTGGATAGCTACCCTATATATATATATATATATAGGGTTGGTATCAAATACAAACCACCCCTTATTGTGCAAATTACGAACTCACCAGATGCTGACACGTGGGCGCGCGCGCTGCTGGTGCGCGCGCACAGTGCTGACACGTGGCGCGCATAGTGCTAATAGTTTGGCACTGTGCTAAACTATTAGCACTGTGCGCGCCAAACTATTAGCACCGTGCGCGCGCGTGGTCAACACGCTCACGCGCGCGGGCAGAGGCGCGCGCGAATCTGCAACGTGTCAGCATCGCGCGCGCTCTGCTGACGTCACTTTGACCGCATCTTGTGGCTTAGATTGATTCGTAGTTTGCACGATAAGGATGGTTTTTACTGGATAGCTACCCTATATATATATATATAGGGTTGGTATCAAATACAAACCACCCCTTATTGTGCAAACTACGAACTCACCAGGTGCTGACACGTGGGCGCGCGCGCTGTTGGTGCGCGCACAGTGCTGACACGTGGCGCGCATAGTGCTAATAGTTTGGGCGCACAGTGCTATTAGTTTGGCACTGTGCTAAACTATTAGCACTGTGCGGGCCAAACTATTAGCACCGTGTGCGCGCGTGGTCAACACGCTCACGCGCGCAGGCAGAGGCGCGCGCGAATCTGCCACGTGTCAGCATCGCGCGCGCTCTGCTGACGTCACTTTGACCGCATCCTGTGGCTTAGATTGGTTCGTAGTTTGCACAGTAAGGATGGATTTTACTGGATAGCTACCCTATATATATATATATATATATATATATATATATATATATATATATATGATCACTATCAGGTACAAACCTCACAAATTGGTCAGAACATAGAACTAATCTCATCCTTTAAAATATTTTATTGGATGGGTGAGATTTGTTTTCCAATTTTAACTACACGCGCATAAAAGTATCCTGAAATTGGGTTTAATTTCGAATTTGAGGGTAATTTAGACTCTTTTTTTCACCAAGTTTACTATTTTGATCTTTCCCGCTTCGTTTGAACTCCGATTTAATTTTTTCTTGCGCCAATAATTTTATTTTTCCAAGACCTATCTATCAAGTAGCATATTGAATACGTTTTGAAGCAAGAAAAAAACGATTTACTCAAACAAAAAAAGGGAAACGAAAGAAATGTATGTTTTGTAATTTTCAGTTGTATGTGTACGCTAAAATTAATGTATGTTTATGTTGTAAAGTGAAAAGTTATGGGTAGTATACATATAAATGCAATTGCAAAACATACATTAAAGTTATCTTACACATACAGATGAAAATGGTAAAAACATACATCCAGTTCAGCTTACACAAACAAATGAAAATGGGAAGAACATACATTAAGTTTAGCTTACATATATGCAGTTGCGAAAACATAAAAAACGTACATTAAGTTTAGCCTACACATACAAATGAAAATGGTAAGAACATACATTGAGTTTTAGCTCCTATAAACATACATTAGGTTTAGCATACACATACAACTGAAAATTGCAAAACATACATTCATTTCGTTTATATTTTTGTGTGTTTGAGTAAATCGTTTTTTTCTTGCTTTAAAACATATTCAATATGCTACTTGATAAATAGTTCTTGGGAAAATAAAAATATTGGCGCAAGAAAAAATTAAATCGGAGTTGAAACGAAGCGGGAAAGATCAAAATAGTAAACTTGGTGGAAAAAAAACGAAAATAGCAGCCAATTTCGTACCTGAATGTTACATGCGCGTGAACCAATTTTCGAAACTACCCCACATAGATGCGCGTGAACCAATTTTACATGTATAATTTCTGAAAATTATGGGCCCTAGATTTTCTACATTGGAAGGTGTAGATTAGTTTTATTTTCTGATCTAAGAAGTGGTTTGTACTTGATAGCCCCTATATATATATATATATATATAGGATAACATTCAGGTAAGACTTGGTTAGTTTTGTACGAAATACGACTCAATCCCAGCCTTTGGAATCGCAAATCGCATGGCCTTTTTTTCTTTCTTTCTTTTTCACCAAGTTTCTTATTTTGATCTTTTCCGCTTCGTTATAACTCCGATTTAATTTTTTCTTGCGCCAAAAACTTTCTTTTTTCAAGATCTATCTATCAAGTAGTATATTGAATATGTTTTGAAGCAAAAAAGAACATGTACAAGCAAAAAGACAAATTGTTAATCGTGCACTAATGTATGTTTTTGCAACTTCATTTGTATGAATAAGCCAATCTTAATGTATGTTTTGTATGTATGTTTTTACAAATGCATGTTTTTTAATTTTCAGTTATATATGTACGCTGAACTTAATGTATGTTTATACAATTTTAAATGTATGTTCTTGGCATTTTCATTTGTATGTGTAAGACAACCTATTGATGTTGTTTCAGTTGTATGTATACGCTAAACTTAATGAATGTTTTTACTATTTTCATTTGTATGAGTATGTATGTTTTGTTCGTGTAAGCTAATACATTAAGATTAGCTAAAACATACATTAAGATTAGCTTATTCATACAAATGTAGTTGCAAGAACATACAATAGTACACGGTTAACGATTTGTGTTTTTGCTTGTACATGTTTTTTTTTGCTTCAAAACATATTCAATATGGTACTTGATAGATAGATCTTGAAAAAAGAAAGTTTTTGGCGCAAGAAAAAATTAAATCGGAGTTGAAACGAAGCGGGAAAGATCAAAATAAGAAACGTGGTGAAAAAAAAATAGGCCATGCGAAAATCGTAGCCCTTGGGCAATTTGCGATACCAAAGTTGGGATTAAGTCGTATTTCGTATTTAAAGATTAGGTCGTACCTCAAACTATTAGCACCGTGTGCGCGCGTGGTCAACACGCTCACGCGCGCAGGCAGAGGCGCGCGCGAATCTGCCACGTGTCAGCATCGCGTGCGCTCTGCTGACGTCACTTTGACCGCATCCTGTGGCTTAGATTGGTTGGTAGTTTGCACAGTAAGGATGGTTTTTACTGGATAGCTACCCTATATATATATATAGGGTTGGTATCAAATACAAACCACCCCTTATTGTGCAAACTACGAACTCACCAGGTGTTGACACGTGGGCGCGCGCGCTGCTG
The DNA here is from genome assembly GCA_963921825.1 of Erodium maritimum. Lineage (NCBI taxonomy): Eukaryota > Viridiplantae > Streptophyta > Magnoliopsida > Geraniales > Geraniaceae > Erodium > Erodium maritimum. The sequence goes on along the minus strand of OY997595.1, from coordinate 49,729,114 downwards.
GTGCGCGCGCACAGTGCTGACACGTGGCGCGCATAGTGCTAATAGTTTGGGCGCACAGTCCTAATAGTTTGGCACTGTGCTAAACTATTAGCACTGTGCGCGCCAAACTATTAGCACCGTGCGCCTGCGTGGTCAACACGCTCACGCGCGCGGGCAGAGGCGCGCGCGAATCTGCCACATGTCAGCATCGCGCGCGCTCTGCTGACGTCACTTTGACCGCATCCTGTGGCTTAGATTGGTTCGTAGTTTGCACGATAAGGATGGTTTTTACTGGATAGTTACCCTATATATATACATACTTATATATATATATATATAAGCATTATGCAATACATATCTCCGATCAGTGACAACCCAGAAGTTCCAAAAACCTAAATCGAATGTTTATATAAGACATTTGATATACTCTTTTCTTACGAAATGTTAGACAAAAGTGAGCTTAAACGAGGTGGAAACGATTAATTTGACGCTCAATTATCTATTTGATCGGCTCATCCTAGTACCATGGAATTATTAGTTTAGTGTTCTAGGAAGTGAGGCCTTTCCAACGAGATATTATGAGGTCTAAACGGACAAGATGTGAATGAGAAATTTAAGCTCAAATATCACCCATTGAATTTAGTTGTTGAGAAAATTGCAAATGAAAAATGCATCATTCTTGTTTAGTCCTACATGGAATGGTTATCAAACTTTCATTGGGTTTATATAGCATTGCCTTTCTAGAATGTTTGGATCGCTTGAATGAAAGGTTGTATGCATAACGCGAATGTTGCAGCAGATTTAGGCCTGTAGCGCTAGCTCCGTTTTGCTTAAGCCCGTATTAAAAGCTCAACAATTAATTTCCAATTTCAGAATATACAAAATAAAGACATTCAAAGTTGATATCTTTTTTAGTTTTGGAAATTGATATACAACAAGGAAATTTTAGAATTTATTATTTCTTATTTTTTTTTGAAATTTTTAATACTTCCAAAATTTATTTAATTTCCGAATGTTATATTATTGAGAAATTAATAATTAATTTATGAAATTATATGTTTACAAATTTTGGTATTTCCCAAAATTAATGTTTCCAAAAATGGCTATCAACTGTCTCCCTTTTTCCTACTTAAGCTATGTTCTTGTTATTATTAGTAGAGACGAAAATTACCCACAAAAATATTCGATCATTCTTCAAGATCAGAGTTATCGTTTTCTATCTACTCGGTGCTACTTCTCATACACGATTTCGAGTTTGTTTACGTTGTCGTTGTATCCTTGGAGACTTGCTCATACAGGGCAATAAAAACTCTTAAGAAAACTTGTCACGCCCCAATTTCAGTAAACCGAACTCGGGACGCGAACATTTTAAAAACATACAAACACTTGAAACTTGTTTTCAATAAACACTTTAAAATCTCCATTTAGTTAATCAAAATAATAATTACAACGTAAAACACGTCCCAACAAGTGGACAAAAGTACAAGGTATCCGTCACTAGACTCAAAAGACAAGACCCGGACTCCGCTCCTATCTCCACAAGCTTCGAGAGCTCACCTAGCCCGTCCCACGAACAGTACCTGTAGGAAAAGCAGCTAGGGGTGAGCGTTCGCTCACCACCACGGATAACAGACTGACTACGGCATAATTAGCAGACAAAGCAGGTAACACCAACAACGACTCAACACCGGGGAACACCAACCCCAACCCAAGTACTCTGACTGAACAAACACCCATAGTTACCTTCCTTGACCAACTCAACACTTTGACACGTAAAGTAGACCCGACACAACCATTGTGAACCTCTTCCAAGGACTCAAAAGAAAGTTACGCAACACCAAACAACATCACAAGGGATCACACCCCAAACAAGACCACGAAGGATCGCACACCAAACAAGATCACGAAGGATCGCACTAACGGCCTCCCAAGACACACCGACAATAAAACACGCTTGCAACTTACCGAGACTCTAACTCGTAAGCCAGCTAAAGAAAGCTTGCAACCCCCCCCCCCCCCCCCGAGACTCTAACTCGATAGGCCAGCCAAAGACAGCAACCTTAGTACACGGGCTCTCAAGGCCGCCAAAAACATTAAAGGTAAAGACACGGGTTCAACAACCCCACGGGCACTCATGGCCACCCAAAACTCAACGATAAAACACGCTTGCAACTTACCGAGACTCTAACTCGTAAGCCACCTAAAACACCAACAGTAAAGTACGGGCTCTCATGGCCACCCAAACACGAATAATAACACGGGCTCTCATGGCCACCCAAGACTCAACAATAATAATACACGGGCTCTCAAGGCCACCCAAGACGCCAAAATAAACAATCAACCTCCGGCTTAACCCAAGCCTCCAACAGTCCTAATATCAACAGTTTCTCAATCAACCTCCGGGCATGGTGATATGCCTCCAGTACTCCTAATATCAACAAGTTCACAAACAACCTCCGGGCATGGTCATATGCCTCCAGTAAATCAATTAACGCTAAGTTCTCTGCTCCTACGACACTACTAAGTGTCACATGCTTTTCTCATAATCGCTACGATCCCGTATCATGCATTTCTAATAATTACTACGATCCCGTATCATGCATTTCTAATAATTAAATAAACCTACTGAACCCACGACACCCCGGTGTCACATGCAATTCTACTGGTAACTTTCCCCAGTCAGGGCCGAGATCCGGCTACTTTTCCCTACCTCGTGCGCGTTCTCCAAAAGCCAACCAACAAGCTCCGGCGTGATCTCAGTCACTCGCCTAGCTTTCCTTTCCCTCTGTCTGCAGCACGATCTAAAAGAACACAAATTTAAGTACTCTTAAGTTCGCAGACATAAACCGGAATTTAACAAACTTAACGCCCAAAAGTAACCCCGACAATGTCGATCACTCCCAAACTCCCCAATTACTCGACATTGTCGATATTGGACCCGGAAAGGCCCGATTCGCCCGACATGGCGAATCTGTCCGGGTTTTTGAAACGCCCTTCCGGGGCTCTGAAAATTCCCGTTTTTGTTTCTACGGTCTTAGAACAATTCAAGGGTTCCTAAGCACTCGACGGAATCTCTTTCCGACTTCCGAGTAATTTAATTCGCATTTAAAGTTTCTAACCACAATTTCCGAATTCTTCCGGATTACAAACCCTAATTCTCCATTCCTCAATACAAAAAGGGAAAATCCAAGACTAATCAAATTTGTAATGAATTTCCCAAATTCAAACCAATAAGCATATAATAGCCTTTGACAAAAACGAAATAAAATAAAACCCAACTCTCAAGAATTACCACAACACCGGCGTCACTTCTTTGTGAAGATGACAAAGCTTTCAATGCTTCACTATATGAGCAATCAATGCTCCAGCAACCAAGAACTTAGAGAAGAATTTACAAAAAGGGAATAAAGAAGCTCAAACACTTCATGGTTTGCTTAATATCCCTTTCCTCTTTTCTTTTTTTGTTTTTCTTTGCTAACCCCACAACACAATAGAATCAACAACTCTAACCTTGTTTTCTCGGTTGACTTCGAGATCACAGCCACCAACCAAGTGACTCCTTTGTTGTCTCTTCCTTGAAATTTGATGACCCTTTATTGCTCCATCAATTGATTTTGTATCAAAACAATCAAAACCTCCTCTGTCCAAAACTGAAGTCGTCCCATCCTTCAAGCCAAAGCCTATGCTCACTTCCCTTTTGTCCAAACAGATCAAGCCGCCACACTGAAGAAGCCAAAGAACCAAAACTTTGGTTTCTCTCTGTACACGACCATCCACTTCAAGATGATGCCGCCCCTCTTTTGTTCTTTCCAAAATGTCACCCAAAACCCTATTGTTTCCACTATTTGTACCCAAAAACCTAACACCACCACATATTTGACATGTGGCAAGTGGGTCCCACTCTTTTTGGCAAAAATATCTTCTGGATATTATTTTTTTTCAGTCAGATTCGTGAAATTCGGCCGTTTCGGGCCCTAAACGGGCACATTTTCCAAGAAATTATGAAACTTCACAAGCTACAAGGAAACGGCTCAACTAAGACCGCTGTGACGACGGCTAAGCTTTTTGGATCCAAAACGGTCCTCAAATGGACCAAAACGTCGCTCGGTTGACTTTTCCAACGAAAAGTCAACATTTCCCAAATTGATCAGAAAGTTGCCCTGAGTCTTCCGGAACTCACTTTGGTCGATAACGGGGTCAACTTATGTCCGGTATGACCCTCGGGGTCAAATTTAGGTTCATTTAAGTGTCTGCTTAAATTTTTTAAATTTTCCTGTTTTTCGCAGATTTGACTGGCGTTGACCGGGAGTGGTTATTACAGTCTACCCCCTTAAAGGAATTTCGTCTGCGAAATTTAGAACAGACGTACCTCGGGAGTCGAACAGTTCGGGGTACTTCACGCGAACCTCGTCCTCGCGTTCCCAAGTCGACTCAGCCTCGTGGTGCCGCCAGAACACCAGTTCTAAGCGGATAACCCTTCCGCGCAGGACCTGCCCTCGTTGATCCATTTCCCACATCGGTTCTCCTTATACGGGACATCACCCGTTACCTCGACATTTGCCCACTCAATGACGTACTCAAGACCTCGAAAGGCTAAACACACCGCGGGGCTAACCCGCCTCCGCCGCGGTTGAAACGCACCAGTCCACCTTTCGGACTCACCCCCAGGGATACATGATCATCGACTGCCGACTCGAGAGGTCGGCGTCGTCTGTCAGCATAGCTCCAGCTGACTTCGCGCGGTCTTCAACCGCTCATGCTTCGGCACGACCGACTCAGCTGTCTCTCGGTCCAGTTCTAGACCCATTGAACTCTTAACCCTCACTTCCGCCCCGCACACGGCGACCGACACGGCCTACCACACAACGCTTCGAACGGTGCCATCGTGATATTGGCCTGAAAGCTGTTGTTGTAGGCGAACTCGGCTAACCGCTCATGAAATCCATCATTTTCCACTGCGCAACCCGCAATGGCTGCAATAATCCAGCGGGACGCTGTTGTTGGCCCTCACCTTTTGACAAGTGAGGCACCTCGATACTAACTCCGCAACCGCTCCCCCACAAACCTCCACGATACCGTAACTCCCAATTAGCACGACGATCCCAGCCCTCGGCTTCAACACCGCCGGCAACTCTCTCTTGGATCTCCGTCGTCTCGACATCCACCGACTGCTGCCTCTATCCCCCGGCCCAGCCGGGTGGGCTAAGTCACCAAGAAGTACATGGCCACGCCGCCAGTAACCTGTTCTAGCTCCAACCCGAGCGTGCCCAGTTCCCATATCATGTCCCAATCTCGGACTGATATGCTAGCAATACTCGGGACCGACTTCCTACCCAGGGCGTCGGCAACCACGTTCGCCTTACCCGGATGGTAGTGTAGCTCAAAGTCGTACTCCTCGAGTAGTTCCATCCATCGCCGCTGGCGCGTATTCAGATCTCGTTGGGAAGAGATGTACTTAAAGCTCTTTTGACTCCGAGAACACCTGAGATCGCTCGTCGCCAGTAACAGTCGGTATTGGCTCGGCACTTCGCCAGCCAATCCATTCCCAAGATTACGTTAAAGGTTTTCATTCTGTAAGTGTCCTTCCCACGGACACACGCACTAGCTCAGTCGCTGCCGAACTTCACGGAACCTCGCGGTCTCTCTAAGACCTCGCTCCTCTACTATTATCGTGCTTACCAACTCCGAACATACCCGAATCCTCGGGGTGAGGACTCGATCCAGCATCAGGGCTCTTGAGCCCTCTCTTCAACCTCTTGTATCGGTTCGCTTCTCCAACTCCGCAGGCACGACAGACCCTAGTCAGCACCACACCACCACCAACCGGCGTGTCAAGACGCAGGGGTGGACTCAACGGCTCTAAACTCAGCACAACTCGACGAAGCAAACGAGTGTGACGCCCCGTTACCCATTAAAATTAACGCCCAAATCGGAGACCGAACACCCACTCCATTAGTCGCTACGGTAAGGTCTAGTGCAACCCTCACACGGTCCTCTAGGCATTTACTTATAACTTTCGCAACCAAACCAGTGTTCGCTACTCGTCCCTTGCGGGGAATGTAGTAAAGGGGATGAGCGTTATGCTCACCTCCACGGACACCCGTTCGATTATGGCATACTAGTAAAGCACTAAAGACTTACCAGTCTAACCAGGGCAGACCACTACCTCAAAACCTGATGCCAAACGTCACACTGCTCACTCTATCAACACCTCAAGTACTCGCTCATGTAAGATAAACCTCGACACTTGAAACATGTCCTCAATTCAGTAAATCGCAATTGCTCACACAATCAATACCTCAATAACCCGATCACATAAGGACACCTCAAACAACCCACTCACGTGAAGGAAACCTCAACCCACCCGTTCACGCGAGGGAAACCTCGAACACCCGTTCACATAGGGAAACCTAGTTGGTACGACGACGCAGCGCACCAACCTTAACCCCTCTCCGCGGGGAGACTCTAACACCGAGGCGCTGTATCACTACCGCAGGCTATTGATGAGTCTCGAACCCAAGACCTCATCCCTTAACACCGAACTTACGACTTCTACAACCAACACGACCGTGAACACCGCCACGCAAAGCCAACACTCAACCGCACAACGAAACAACAAAACCCCCCTTTTTTTTTAAAGTAGCTGGCTGGACCAGGCCGGCAACTGGGCCGGGCCGTGCCACCTACCGGGCCGGCACGCCAGCCGGGACGTGCCCCCTTCCGGGCCGGCACGCCAGCCGGGCCGTGCCCCATTCCGGGCCAAAACAGAGGCCCCGACCACGTTTTCCTAGGGCACTCGCATCCTACCCTGCTCTTAGCGACCCGCTCACTTGTGCGTCACAGACAAACGACCATTAAACTTACACCACACGTACAACGATTTACAGACCAAACACAAGTCACCCAAACCTCAATAACTAGCCGGCAAGGCCAACCAAGATCGAAACCCGCCCACCGGGCGAACCAAAATCAAAACGCACCCACCGGCCCAACCAAAATCAAAACGTACCCACCGGACCAATCAACCTACACAGACACGCCCACAGGGCCAACCAAAGTCGAAACACGCCCACCGGGCCAACCAACTTAAACATACGCCCACAGGGCCAAACAAAATCAAAAACACGCCCACGGGGCCAACGAATTTTCAAAACTTTCTCCTTTTCATTTTAAAACCTCATTTCGTGACATCACGTAGTTACAACCCAGTCCAGGCGTCCCCGAACTACATTGTCCCATTGATGTCAACACCGTCGCGTTCGACTACAAGAGCGCTCCTGAGTCGAGTCGCGACAGCTTAAAAATATTTCACGCAGCAACGCACAAACAGTATGCCAGTAACCCCGTACTGCACATTCACACAAACACAAACAGGACTCACCACACGACGGGTCTACACACGGTTCCGACCTGCGTACCCAACGCACGACGGGACTATACTGACTCGACTCTCCCAACCTAATTGACATACAGTCTGAGGTGTGAAACCTCGAGCTCTGATACCAAGCTGTCACGCCCCAATTTCAGTAAACCGAACTCGGGACGCGAACATTTTAAAAACATACAAACACTTGAAACCTGTTTTCAATAAACACTTTAAAATCTCCATTTAGTTAATCAAAATAATAATTACAACTTAAAACACGTCCCAACAAGTGGACAAAAGTACAAGGTATCCGTCACTAGACTCAAAAGACAAGACCCGGACTCCGCTCCTAGCTCCACAAGCTTCGAGAGCTCACCTAGCCCGTCCCACGAACAGTACCTGTAGGAAAAGCAGCTAGGGGTGAGCGTTCGCTCACCACCACGGATAACAGACTGAGTATAGCATAATTAGCAGACAAAGCAGGTAACACCAACAACGACTCAACACCGGGGAACACCATCCCCAACCCAAGTACTCTGACTGAACAAACACCCATAGTTACCTTCCTTGACCAACTCAACACTTTGACACTTAAAGTAGACCCGATACAACCATTGACGACCTCTTCCAAGGACTCAAAAGAAAGTTACGCAACACCAAACAAGATCACGAAGGATCGCACACCAAACAAGATCACGAAGGATCGCAAACCAGCTGCCAAGAACGCCCTCCCGGGACTCTAACCCGGTCAGGCCAACCCGAGAATGCTGCAACTTACCGGGACTCTAACCCGTAAGCCAGCCGGAAAAATGCTTGCACTTACCGGGACTCTAACCCGTAAGCCAGCCAAAGAAGGCGTGCAACTTACCGAGACTCTAACCCGTAAGCCAACCAAAGTATGCTCACAAACCCAAACCACACACGCGCGTCCAGGACCCCTTTATTGGCGGGCGGGTCCCCTACCCCGTCTGAACATGCAGACGCGTGTGCTCGTGGACCCCCGTTTCAGGAAGTGGGCCCCTAACCTCTGGTAACCACAATCACAATCACAATCACAAGCAAAATCAACAACCAGTAACAACACAGGTTCAACACTCACAGGCACTCATGGCCACCAAGACAATAACCGTAAAACTCGGACTCAACAGCCCCACAGGCACTCACGGCCTCCCAAGACACACCGACATTAAAACACGCTTGCAACTTACTGAGACTCTAACTCGTAAGCCAGCTAAAGACACGGGTTCAACAACCCCACGGGCACTCATGGCCACCCAAAACTCAACGATAAAACACGCTTGCAACTTACCGAGACTCTAACTCGTAAGCCAGCTAAAACACCAACAGTAAAGTACGGGCTCTCATGGCCACCAAAACACGAATAATAACACGGGCTCTCATGGACACACAAGACTCAACAATAATAATACACAGGCTCTCAAGGCCACCCAAGACGCCAAAATAAACAATCAACCTCCGGCTTAACCCAAGCCTCCAACAGTCCTAATATCAACAGTTTCTCAATCAACCTCCGGGCATGGCCATATGCCTCCAGTACTCCTCATATAAACAAGTTCACAAACAACCTCCGGGCATGGTCATATACCTCCAGTAAATCAATTAACGCTAAGTTCTCTGCTCCTACGACACTACTAAGTGTCACATGCTTTTCTCATAATCGCTACGATCCCGTATCATGCATTTCTAATAATTACTACGATCCCGTATCATGCATTTCTAATAATTAAATAAACCTACTCAACCCACGGTGTCACATGCAATTCTACTGTTAACTTTCCCTAGTCAGGGCCGAGATCCGGCTACTTTTCCCTACCTCGTGCGCGTTCTCCAAAAGCCAACCAACAAGCTCCGGCGTGATCTCAGTCATTCGCCTAGCTTTCCTTTCCCTCTGTCTGCAGCACGATCTAAAAGAACACAAATTTAAGTACTCTTAAGTTCGCAGACATAAACCGGAATTTAACAAACTTAACGCCCAAAAGTAACCCCGACAATGTCGATCACTCCCAAATTCCCCAATTACTCGACATTGTCGATATTGGACCCGGAAAGGCCCGATTCGCCCGACATGGCGAATCTGTCAGGGTTTTGGAAACGCCCTTCCGGGGCTCCGAAAATTCCCGTTTTTGTATCTACGGTCTTAGAATAATTCAAGGGTTCCTAAGCACTCGACAGAATCTCTTTCCGACTTCCGAGTAATTTAATTCGCATTTAAAGTTTCTAACCACAATTTCCGAATTCTTCCGGATTACAAATCCTAATTCTCCATTCCTCAATACAAAAAGGGCAAATCCAAGACTAATCAAATTTGTAGTGAATTTCCCAAATTCAAACCAATAAGCATATAATAGCCTTTGACAAAAACGAAATAAAATAAAACCCAACTCTCAAGAATTACCACAACACCGCGTCACTTCTTTGTGAAGATGACAAAGCTTTCAATGCTTCACTATATGAGCAATCAATGCTCCAGCAACCAAGAACTTAGAGAAGAATTTACAAAAAGGGAATAAAGAAGCTCAAACACTTCACGGTTTGCTTAATATCCCTTTCCTCTTTTCTTTTTTTGTTTTTCTTTGCTAACCCCACAACACAATAAAATCAACAACTCTAACCTTGTTTGCTCGGTTGACTTCGAGATCACAGCCACCAACCAAGTGACTCCTTTGTTGTCTCTTCCTTGAAATATGATGACCCTTTATTGCTCCATCAATTGATTTTGTATCAAAACAATCAAAACCTCCCCTGTCCAAAACTGAAGTCGTCCCATCCTTCAAGCCAAAGCCTATGCTCACTTCCCTTTTGTCCAAACAGATCAAGCCGCCACACTGAAGAAGCCAAAGAACCAAAACTTTGGTTTCTCTCTGTACACGACCATCCACTTCAAGATGCTGCCGCCCCTCTCTTTTGTTCTTTCCAAAATGTCACCTAAAACCCTATTGTTTCCACTATTTGTACCCAAAAACCTAACACCACCACATATTTGACATGTGCCAAGTGGGTCCCATTCTTTGTGGAAAAATATCTTCTAGATATTTTTGTTCAGTCAGATTCGCGAAATTCGGCCGTCTCGGGCCTTGAACGGGCACATTTTCCAAGAAATTATGAAACTTCGCAGGCTACAAGGAAACGGCTCAACTTAGACCGCTGTGACGACGGCTAAGCTTTTTGGATCCAAAACGGTCCTCAAATGGACCAAAACGTCGCTCGGTTGACTTTTCCAACGAAAAGTCAACATTTCCCAAATTGATCAAAAAGTGGCCCTGAGTCCTCCGGAACTCACTTTGGTCGATAACGGGGTCAACTTATGTCCGGTATGACCCTCAGGGTCAAATTTAGGTTCATTTAAGTGTCTGCTTAAATTTTTTAAATTTTCCTGTTTTTCGCAGATTTGACTGGCGTTGAACGGGAGTGGTTATTACAAAACTAGTTCGCGGGCCTCGACAAACTATTTTCCTCTCCGATCATCACGTGAGGCTATTGTATCGATTGTATATAGCTTTTACGATTTTGTTACTTTATGTACTCCGACCTTCAATAATAATATTTTTCTACTTTTTATATGTTCTTTATGATTTATAGACTAACCTGTCTAGCAATCTTAAGACTTTTTATGTTTTGCAAGTTTGTAGACGAATAAAAGGTTATCAATGTAGGAGTTTTGATTCAAACATAGTTTGACCGATTTTCCATCTTTGTTCTTCTAATTTTAGTTGCGGGTTGAAGAAGCGTAGGTTGAAGAAAATCCATAACAACTGCTGCTAAAGTACACGGTTGATAAGGAGAAAGGTTGAAGATTGTGAAATTATACAATTTTTGGAGCTTGAATTTCCTTTGGTTGTTGGTGTTTGTTTTTTAGGTTCAATTGTTACTGTTGAATCAAACGCTTGTAGGTCAACAAAACTCAAAGTGGTGCTGAACGGTTGGCGGCGGCCATGGGAGGAGTTGCGCCACTTTTGTTGGTTGTGGGCAGTATAAAAATAATAATTTATGTCGCATATATGGGGTGTTAATGTTTTTTTGTTTATTCGCAGACCCGAAAAGAAAAGAAACTTGAGCCAATTGAAAAGAATTAGCCCAAGACATTAAAAAGGAGGTCACGCTTATGGATCTGGTGTGACCATCCGGACGGGTCGCTCCCTGGGTTAACGTGCGGGGTGTGGGCACTAGATCGAACCATGTGCGGTTCTGGTTGTGGAGCAGGTCCGGTTCGCGGGTCACGTCCAACCCGATTAGACAGATTGAAAAAAAAAACTCTTTTGTTCTTATTTTGTATGCTAAATTTTTTTTTGTGATCGATCTTGTTTCTAGAAACACGTAAAGACGATCTTGGTACACCAATTTGGGTGTCATCTGATTCGGTTCTAGTTAGAACACATACAAACATATTAACTTTTCATCTGATTCGTTTCTAGTTAAAACACGTACTAACATATTAACCATTCATCTGATTCAATTCTAGTTTAGAACACGTACGAACATATTAAATTTTCCAACGATTGAAAACTTTTGACAAATTATATATATATATATATAGGATAGCTATCAGGTACAAACTTGTATCTTTCGTCAGAACGTAGAACTTTCAATCTGGGCCATTGGATCGTAAAATTAAAGGCCCAGATTTAATGCATATCTTTTAATATATTTTTAATTAATGCATATCTTGTAATTGATTTCGTAATCAATCACCCCCCACCCCCCCTGAATTTCGGTGGCCATCCGATTTGGATAATCAATGGTCCAGATTAGTTCTACGTTCTGACCCGAAACAAGGTTTGTACTCGATAGCCCCCATATATATATATATATATATATATAGGATTGGTATCAGGTACAACCCCCCCCCCCCCCTTATTGTGCAAACTACGAACCCATGAGAGTCATAGGATCCCCCCAAAGTGATGTCAGCAGAGCGCACCAGATGCTAACACGTGGACAATATATATATATAAAACACCGCACCTTATTGTGCAAACTACGAACTCACCAGGCGCTGACACGTGGCGCGCAGAGTGCTATTAGTTTGGGTGCACAGTGCTAATAGTCCCAAACTATTAGCACCGTGCTGCGCAAACTATCAGCACTATGCGCGCCACGTGTCAGCACCTGGTGAGTTCGTAGTTTGCACAATAAGAGTGGTTTTTACTGGATAGCTACCCTATATATATATACAATTTCTTTGTGAAACAAACGAGAGAAACAAACTTGGAATAAAATTCTTAAACGGTTTTCTCTAAAGAAGGAAACAAATTGGATTTATTTCCTAAACCGTTTCCTTGTCTCCAAAAGGGAATTTAAAACATTTCCTTAGTAGAACGATATTTGTGATCTATCTTGTTTCTTGGAAACACATAAAGACGATCAAACAAATGGATTCATGAGATCGGTAAGTTAAATCTTATTCAATTCTAAAATTAAAACACGTACGAATATATTAAATCGAAAGTGCTTTCATTCGATGAAAATCAACAAATTGAATGGTTTCAATTAGTTTAAAACATCCAAGATTTGGAAACTTAATTAATTGATTCAGGGTTTTGTGAAAACGTCACAAAGAGTAAGTTGGAACTAAAAATTATGTGTTAAAATTGAAGTTCAATTTTGATTATGTTCTTTAAAGAACACATACGAACAACTTGTTTTCACTTTAGAACATGATGAACAAATGATGTCGTTCTGTCTATTTATGAACCTTAGGTTTACGTAGTGAACTATTTTCTATAGTTGATAAAATAGATTGAATCGATCATATTTCTTTGAAACATGTAAAGACGACTCAATCAATGTTTAAGCTCAATCGAGGTTTGAGTTAAAAGGCTCAATTGGTTTCAAAAATGAAATATATCTATACAAGAACAAGAAAGGAGAAAGTGAATAGTTTCATTTTCCAACTTCTTGATCAAACATGTGCGGATGATTAAAATCAATTAATCGATTCGGCATCCTTGGTGCAAGTTGAACCGAATGTGTCAATTTCTCCTTGAGAAGTTTAATTTGATCATTGACCTATTAATCGATTTCTGTTTCAATGTGAAACACGTTAGAACGATTAAATTTAGGTATTCAAGATCAAGTTAATTTTTCTCCATGTAAGGAACAAATATGATCAAATTAAAGAGTTCCAATTTGAGAGGAGTTCGAACCGAAGGGGACTCTTCAGCCGACGACTCTGGGACCTGGACTCCGGCGACAAGCACCATCTCCGGCCGCTCCGTCTCCACCCCCTCTCACAGGATTCCCTCAGACCTTCCTAATCCGAGAGTGGTGTCCCTGATAACTAGGTTTGAATCTTCTGCTCGGGCTTCTCATGCCATTGTTACTCTCGACAGAACCTTTGTCCCTCATTCTCCTCCGCGCTCATCCGATCAACAACGCCGGTTAGAACCATGCAAGCTCTTTGTCAGCAATTTTCCCCCTCTCGCAAAGGAACCCTGGCTTTATCGCATCTTCGCTGAGCATGGCATCGTCACGGGCATTTATCTCAGTCAACGATCCATTGCTTCAGGCCGTCGCTTTTGTTTTGTTCATTTTGACTCGGTCGAGGATTGCACTAGGATGGCTGCATCTTTGAAAGGCAAACGTTTTGCAGGTCGTAAGCTCCTTGTGGTTCCGGCTTGGCATGATCCAAATCGTCGATCCCGGTCCACTTGGAAGCCTACTACAACCCTTCCCCCTAAGGCCGATGAACCCTTGGCTCCAATAGTGGGCGTTGAGGTCCCTGATCTGAAATTGAGAGCCATTTCCAGTGCCATTGGGATCTCACACTCATTATCCTCGACTGAAGCTCTTCTAGAAGCTATGAACTCCGTAGGGATTCTAAATTTCGAGATTAAGAGTTTTGGAAACCGAGTTTTTATGATCTCTCATCCCGAATCCGTTGTAGATTGGGCCTCCCTAAATCCCTGGTTCGACATTGTTAGTACCTCCGGTGACCTCTTCACAAAACCAGGCTTCTTCCAATGGTTCTCTATTACTGGAATGTCGGTCCAAGGTTGGAGCTTTGAGAATTTCCATTCAATTTGGAAGGTTTTTGGGGATGTTTTGCAGGTTCTAAGATAGGATTTTGAGGGCTTTTTTGTTCTGGTGCATTCTGTCTCCCGCCTCTCTGCACAATCAGTCCCTTTTTGCTTGAATGGCGATTCTTTCAACTTATGGGTTGAGGCAGTTGATGTGAACGTAATATACATCTATTTGAGATGTTTTTAGCCCACATTCGTGAGCTTTTCAGTCCCGGGATAGTGAACTTTGATGAGTATTTCTCTTGGTTTGTGCAGTTGATCAATCTCTAGAGGAATTGGGACATTCGGGACCGAATTGGAGCGAATTGGAGCAATAATACCAAAAGTCAAAATGATAAAGCCTCGCCCACCAAACCACCCTCCAGGGCCTCAGATAACTCTGATCTGCTAAAGCCTCGCCCACCAAACCAACCTCCAGGCCGCGGTGGCCTCGCCACCAGACCACCCTCCAGGCCGCGGAGGTCTCGGCCACCAGACCACCCTCCAGGTCGCCGCGGCCTCGCCGACCAGACCGCGGCCCAGGCCCTAGCAACGCGACTGGGCCTTTTTCACTTCGTTTCAGACTCGTTTTTTCAACTCTATTTAAGTCAAAAGTTAGGTTTAGAAGGGGGATCACGAAATTACAAGGGGAGCACGTTTTTGGTGAAGAAAAACACATTGGAGAGCACTTGGAGAAGATCAAAAGGAGATATACGAGGATTACATCAAAGGTTTTGTGTAGTTTGGATTGCTACTTGATATTTGTATTACTTTCATCAATTAATATGAATGTTATTGTTTCAATCCTTGTGTTTATCTCTCTTTGCCATGAACTAAACTCTCATGATCTAGGGCTAGGGTAAGAAAGTGATGAATTGAGGTAATGTATTCGGTTATATATTTGTCAAACTAGTATTAGGAAGATGTTTGTTCAATTTCGCTCGTAATGCTACATTGCCTTGATCACGTACATGTATGATTCAATCTTGTTAGCCAACAATTGAGAAATGAGGTTAAGAAGAGGAACTAGGAATTAGACAACTCGGGTTTTAATCTAAGCCAGAACATGGTTAGACTGACACGAGTGCAATAATTATAGGAGTAAAACCCGAAAGTTAGAGGAATTCATAAATCGTAGTGCTAAATACCTTTCTACACCTAGATTAGAGATAATTAGGTGGACTGCGTATGTTCGGGTCCTAATACGATCAAGAGATGGTTAGGACTATATTGAGATAATTCATGTTGCCATTGGAATAGTAGTAGATGCAAATGTATACCGAATCTCGTTAAGTTGTTCATCGCATTCGAATCCCGTTAATGTCCTAGATCGCTTTCTATCTCTGATTTACAATCCCGCTGTGATTTGTGCTCTGTTTTCGGATCATTTATATATGCCCAATACTTGCATGAATTTACATTTTACAAACCAAAATCAAACATCGTTATAGGAATAGCTTGACCATCGAAATAATTAACTAAAGTGCTTGTCTAATTGCTCCCTTGGGTACGATATCTCGGACTTAAAACCCGAATACTACTTGACGACCGGTACGCTTGCCGTACCATTTTGATGGTTAATTCTCAGAGTGTCAGCAGTCCATGCCTCCTTTGTTCCTCTGCCCGTGCGTCCCCGGAAAGTCGTCTAATCGGAATCATCTTTGGAATCATCAGACACGTCGCCGGCGAGTCTTGTTGCAGACGCGCGTGTCGATAAGGCTCAAAATTTGAATTCGGAAATTGATTTGGATCGATCTCCTCTATCCACTCAAGGATTCCAAGACTCTGAGGACTCTTTTTTGGGCACTAGGGATAACGTTATTGTTCCTGAATCTGAGTTGGGCCTTTCTGCAATACCCCTCGCTTCAAAACCCTTGATCGCTGGTTTACGTGGATCGCACGACACCCCTTCTTCTCGCAGGAAACGTTCTTCCTCTGCCCAAAAATTCTTTCAGGTATCAGGTCCCTCAAAACCTTCTACATCTGGTTCTGGTATATGGAATTACTGTTGGGTCTCGAGGTAGGGTTGGAGATGAACCAACTCATAGCGGAAAATCAATGAAAACCAAGAGACGATTAAACCATGAAACAACTAACAAAGAATGGATTCACAAGAGAAAAATTCAGCACTATATCTTACCAAAACAAGAACACCGGGTAACGAATGATTGGCTTGAGTCTCCAAGACGCCTACGTATCCACATGGGAATCAAAGCCACGTAGTTCTTCTCTTTGAGGACTCAAGAACACAAAAATGGAGGTGGGAGCTTACCAAAACCGAAATTGCAAGGGAGGGGGGAGAGAAGTTGTGTTTCCTATTCTTGTCTTGTATTTGTTATGTTGAAAAAAGATGACTTAAACATAACAAAACCCATACTTGTCCAACTAATGGCATGGGACAAGCATGGTGACAAGTAAGGTGTAAATAGGACAAAGTATGGCAAGACAAGATTGGGTTAGGTGGTGAATCACCAACACCTTAATCCGTGTCTTGCTTACTTAGTACTAATTAATCAAGACTTGATTAATTAGTTCCATGGGCCTTGGTTGCATGGGCCTTTCATGGGCCTCTTGGAACATGGCCTGTGGCCATTTCCAACGAGGTCCCGTGATTCGCTCATCGCCTGCAAGCCTTTCATACCGGAAATGTCCAACATTATCCGACGCGATCAATCCCAAGACTCCAAGCCTTGTCTCGATCTATAAAGTCCTATTCACTTACAGGCACATGACCCAAAACCCAGTTTTGGTCATGTCCCGAGACAACTCCCTTTTGGCCATTCTCCATAAATGTCTCAATGAGTTTCATCCTCCGGTGTGACCCTTAGGTTTATGCATGTCAATAGATCAACGTAAAAATCTCATTTTACTTGATCCTATTTAAGTGGCAACTAACGAGACTTTAGTATTGCCTGACATTGCATAACGAATCGACCCTGTCGATTCTAACCTTTCTGTCATCCCTATCATTATCCTTTTATCTCCGATATCCTGATTGAGATAAGGCATAGAGCCATCATCCTTATTATTCTCAATCAATGTTCCTTGATATGTGAGATGACTAAAGATATGATACCCAGTATCATGTGCATGGCCATGCTATTCTTTCAGTCACTCTCGATCAAGCGGCCGAGAACCGATATCTTTCCCATACCTCAGTGTGAGGGATAAATCCCTTAGCCTTATTTCGTGTCACTCATGTAGCCCGTCCCCAAGCCAATCATGGCCGTTATGGAAGCCTTGTTACGGACAACGTTAGGCTCAAGTCAAACTCAGTTGTTGTGTCACGCCCCAATTTCAGTAAAACCGAACTAGGGACGCGAACATTTTAAAACTTAAAAACACTTGAAAACCTGTTTTCATTAAACACTTTAAAACTACCATTTGTTCAACAAAATAATAATTACAGTTTAAAACACGTCCCAACAAGTGGACAAAAGTATAAGGTATCCGTCACTAGGCTCAAAAGACAAAACCCGGACTCCGCTCCTAGCTCCACAAGCTTCGAGAGCTCACCTAGTCCGTCCCACGAACAATACCTGTAGGAAAAGCAGCTAGGGGTGAGCGTTCGCTCACCACCACGGATAACAGACTGACTATGGCATAAAAAGCAGACAAAGCAAGTAACACCACCAACAACTCAACACCGGGGAAACCATCCCCAACCCAAGTACTCTAACTGAACATACACCCACTTGTCTTCCCTGACCAACTTGACACCCTGACACGTAAAGTAGACCGACACAACCATTGACGACCTCTTCCAAGGACTCAAAAGAAGGTTACGCAACACCAAACAGCATCACAAGGGATCACCCCAAACTGGATCACGAAGGATCGCACCCCAGACAAGATCACAAAGGATCGCAAACCAGCTGCCAAGAACGCCCTCCCGGGACTCTAACCCGATCAGGCCAACCCAAGAATGCTGCAACTTACCGGGACTCTAACCTATAAGCCAGCCAGAAAATGCTACGACTTACTGGGACTCTAACCCATAAGCCAGCCTGGAAATGCTGCAACTTACTAGGACTCTAACCCATAAGCCAGCCAAGGTATGCTCACAAAACCAAACCACACACGCGCGGCCAAGACCCCTTTATTGGCGGGCGGGCCCCCTACCCCGTCTGAACATGCAGACGCGTGTGCTCGTGGACCCCCGTTTCAGGAAGCGGGCCCCCAACCTCCGGTAACCACAATCACAATCACAATCACAAACACAATCACAAGCAAAATCAACAACTAGTAACAACACAGGTTCAACACTCATAGGCACTCATGGCCACCAAGACACCAACAATACAACTCGGACTCAACAGCCCCACAGGCACTCACGGCCTCCCAAGACACACTGATAGTACGACACGGACTCAACAGCCCCGCAGGCACTCACGGCCTCCCAAGACATCAACCATAAAACACACTTGCAACTTACTGAGACTCTAACTCGTAAGCCAGCTAAAGGAAGCTTGCAACCCCCCCGAGACTCTAACTCGGTTAGGCCAGCCAAAGACACCAACCTTAGTACGCGGGCCCTCAAGGCCACCCAAAACACCAACAATTGACTATGGGCTCTCATGGCCACCCAAGACACCAATTCAAATACACGGGCTCTCAAGGCCATCCAAACTCAATCAATAAGTAATACGGGCTCTCAAGGCCACCCAAAACTCGATAATAAAACACGGGCTCTCAAGGCCACCCAAACTCAATCAATAAATAATACGGGCTCTCAAGGCCACCCAAGACACCAAATAAGCAATCAACCTCCGGCTTAACCAAGCCTCCAACAGTCCTAATATCAACAGTTTCTCAATCAACCTCCGGGCATGGTCATATGCCTCCAGTACTCCTAATATCGATAAGTTCGCAAACAAACTCCGGGCATGGTCATATGCCTCCAGTAATTCAATTATCGCTAAGTTCTCTGTTCCTACGACACTACTAAGTGTCACATGATTTTCTCTTAAACGCTACAATCCCGTACCATGCTTTTCTAATATTTAAATAAACCTACTCAACCCACGACACCCCAGTGTCACATGCAATTCTACTGTTAACTTTCCCTAGTCAGGGCCGAGATCCGGCTACTTTTCCCTACCTCAACCGAAGAGCACCCGCTACGCTTCCTAGCTGCTGACGTTCTGGTTTGCTACCTCCGGGCTTCACTTTGATCGAAGCCGGACGCTAAAGATAACACGAAAGCCATAATTAGAGGCGGTTCCCAGGTTAATTTAAAGGTCACGATTATTCCAGTTTTAAAACCGACAGTAGTCCCTTAAACTCGAGCGGGATAAAAGCGGGGTCACGGTGAATCAGGTTGAGTACCCGAGCACCGAAACCGATGCATGCGAGGCACAGTCCCAATGCATAAATCCCGAGGTCCGATTCAGCGGTCTGCTTTTGTTCCCTTTTAAACCCAAATTGCAGTCCATTTTAACAACCCGATTATTCGTTCCACGCTCAACGGATCAAGATCAATTTTAAATCAAATATGATTGTTCCCTTAAATCGACTTTCTAAAACCCAAGTTTTATTTCCGACGTTTTAGTTTATTTCCTAACAAATCTGATTCTCAACTCCACGATTTAAAACCGTTTTTAAAACCCAAATTGATTTTAATTCCCTTTTTATTTTAAACCCCTTTTTCTTTAATCTGGTTTTTGTTTTACAACTTTTCTTTCCAAAATCCGATTTTGATTCCACTAAACAGATCCAAAATTTACAGTTGTTTTCGTATTAACAGAGATAAGGGCGGCGGGAGGTGGTCGCGGTGCCGGGCGTGGCGGCGGAGCACGACGAGGCACGGTGGCCCCTCACCCGTCTCAGATCTAGGACGACGGGGCTCGGGTTCGAGGGTTCCGACGACGAGAGAGGCGGCGGACCCTCGGAAGAGAGAGGCGAGAGGAGCTCGGGGACGGCGGGGAACGGCCGGCGACGGCGGCTCTGGTCCGAGAAGACGAGGGAGAGAGGCGGGGCTCGGGCGGCGGCGATGGTGGTCGCGGTCGGTCCTCTCCAGATCGGAGACGACGGGTGGCTCGGTGGTGGTGCCGTGGCTGGACGGAGGCTCGGCCAACGGCGGCGACGTGAGCTAGAGAAGACGGGGGCGGTGGTGGCTCCGGTAGCTCGGGAGGGAGAGACGAGGAAGAGATGGTGGCGGCTGGTGGTGGTTCCGGTAGCTCGGGGGGGAGAGACGGGGAAGAGATGGTGGCGGCTGGTGGTGGTTGGACGGAGAAGACCGACGGGGCGAAGGGGAAAGTGAGGGTCGGAGCTGGATGAGGAAGAGGGAGGTGGGAGACGCCGTGGCCGGAGCCGGAGAGAGGGTCGCCGGAGAGGATGGAGTTGGGAGAGAGAGAGGGGCGGCTGAAGTGAGGTTAGAGAGAGAGATGGCAACTGAATTAGGGTTTCAAACCCGAATTCAGCCTCTTATATACACGGGCTGGCTGCCCCTTTTTGGGCCGCTGGCGAGTAAACGGGCCTCAGGCCCAAGCGAGGGGGGGCTTGATCGGTCGGGTCTGGCCTGGCCAGGTTGCTGGTCGGGTCCGGTCCGACCCAAAAGTTTTTTTTTTTTTTTTTTTCGAACCGCTTCCCAATCCCGTCAATTAAAGCCCGTAAAAAGACAATCAAAATTTCAGGACTTTACATGTTGACTACATAGCGATCACAAAGACTCCTTGGTCTAAGGATACATGACAAGCTACGACACTAAATATGTTCATGACTTAATCTATGGCACATATTCAGGGCGGGTCGTCCAATATCATGTCCCACATGATATCTATGATCAGACTCCGGAATCCCATTCCAATGACTAACAAAACGTAAGCCATAAAGAGCCATCTTTCATACTAGTCGCTTCTAATGAAGCTTTGTTGACTAGGGACCCATCGAGTGTGATCTATCTAAATCATGGTTCTATTCGCATGGTGGGCATAGATCAGAGCACACATCGATATATTACTCCAACACATAAGTAATATATGTTAGTCTTAGTGCCCGTAGTTCAATCCTAAATGTCCAAATGTATATATCATCGTTAGCAATAAAATTAAAGCGGCTTTATATTACTTATGTGTTGGAGTAATATATCGATGTGTGCTCTGATCTATGCCCACCATGCGAATAGAACCATAGATCGAGATAGATCACACTCGATGGGTCCCTAGTCAACAAAGCTTCACTAGAAGCGACTAGTATGAAAGATGGCTCTTTATGGCTTACGTTCTGTTAGTCATTGGAATGAGATTCCGGAGTCTGATCATAGATATCATGTGGGACATGATATTGGACGACCCGCCCTGAATATGTGCCATAGATTAAGTCATGAACATATTCAGTGTTGTAGCTTGTCATGTATCCTTAGACCAAGGAGTCTTTGTGATCGCTATGTAGTCAACAACCTAGTTTGACCTGAGCCTAACGTTGTCCGTAACAGGGCTTCCATAACGGCCAGGATTGGCTTGGGGACGGGCTACATGAGTGACACGAAAGACGGCTAAGGGATTTATCCCTCATACTAAGGTATGGGAAAGATATCGGTTCTCGGCCGCTTGATCGAGAGTGACTGGAAGAATAGCATGGCCATGCACATGATACTGGGTATCATATCTTCAGTCATC
Organism: Erodium maritimum; assembly: GCA_963921825.1. Lineage (NCBI taxonomy): Eukaryota > Viridiplantae > Streptophyta > Magnoliopsida > Geraniales > Geraniaceae > Erodium > Erodium maritimum. Next base: position 49,707,131 of record OY997595.1, on the reverse strand, counting down.
TCACATATCAAGGAACGGTGATTGAGAATAATAAGGATGACGGCTCTATGCCTTATCTCAATCAGGATATCGGAGATAAAAGGATAATGACAGGGACGACGGAAAGGTTAGAATCGACAGGGTCGATTCGTTATGTAGTGTCAGGCAATACTAAAGTCTCGTTAGTTGCCACTTAAATAGGATCAAGTAAAATGGGATTTTACGTTGATCTATTGACATGCATAAACCTAAGGGTCACACCGGAGGATGAAACTCATTGACACATTTATGGAGAATGGCCAAAAGGGAGTTGTCTCGGGACATGACCAAAACTGGGTTTTGGGTCATGTGCCCGTAAGTGAATAGGACTTTACGGATCGAGATAAGGCTTGGAGTCTTGGGATTGATCGCGTCGGATAATGTTGGACATTTCCGGTATGGAAGGCATGGAGGCGATGAGCGAATCACGGGACCTCGTTGGAAATGGTCACGGGCCATGTTCCAAGAGGCCCATGAAAGGCCCATGCAACCAAGGCCCATGGAACTAATTAATCAAGTCTTGATTAATTAGTACTAAGTAAGCAAGACAAGGATTAAGGTGTTGGTGATTCACCACCTAACACAATCTTGTCTTGCCATACTTTGTCCTATTTACACCTTACTTGACACCATACTTGTCCCATGCCTTTAGTTGGACAAGTATGGGTTTTGTTATGTTTAAGTCATCTTTTTTCAACATAACAAAGACAAGACAAGAATAGGAAACACATTTTCTCTCCCTCTTCCATGGCCATTTCGGGTTTGGCTAGTTTCCTCCTCCATTTTTGTGTTCTTGAGTCCTCAAAGAGAAGAACTACGTGGCTTTGATTCCCATGTGGATACGTAGGCGTCTTGGAGACTCAAGCCAATCATTCGTTAACCGGTGTTCTTGTTTTGGTAAGAACTAGTGCTGAATTTTTCTCTTGTTAATCCATTCTTTGTTAGTTGTTTCATGGTTCTAATTGTCTCTTGGTTTTCATTGATTTTCCGCTGCGAGTTGGTTCATCTCCAACCTTACCTCGAGACCCAACAGTGGTATCAGAGCCGTGCTACCTTCGGGATTCACAAGACGGTGTTCAAAGTTTCGGTTTTGCTTGAAAGTTTCGTTTTTGGCATGTTGTTTTGCTAAATTGTTTGATAACATGTTTTAAATTATTGTTTATGGATTTAATGCATGTAAAATGAATTTTTGAAAATTATTTCAAATCTGGAAATTTTGAAAAAAATTTGATTTTTCGGGTCTCGGGAGCGGGACTCTCGGGGAGCCGAAACCGGGACCGAACGGGGCTCCGTTGGACGGAGCTAGGCCAAGCATGACCATTGGATGGTTGATATGCCAAGGCTAAACCGTTTTGTTAGTTATGACGAGTTTGGAACCGTCATGACGAACTCGAAGATCAAATGTTCAAAAGTTTCATTTTTGAACGGTTTCGATAAACCGAGCATCAAAAATTTTCGAAACTTGGCTATTAATTAAAACCGGAAAATCACATGATGTTTGATAACATTCTTGTTTGATAACACGATGTGTGATGTGATGTTGGCATGGTGCACATAATAGCCCCGAGCTCAATTTAATTATTTATCGCTTTTCACGGCCTGCGAGCCGTTAGAGGTAACGTGTAATTATTCTTTCAAGGTGTGGTCGTCGAACCACTTGTTTGTAATATTTATTTATTCCCGACCTGCGAGTCGTGTATTAAATTGTAATATTTTACTCAAGATGAAGAAAGGGCGAAAAGGTCATTTGGTGGCTTTTCGGGTGTTGGCATCGGCTTGGAGTCGGTGGAGCTCAAGAAGCTAGTGGGAGTTAGTTTAGGGGGCTATTATGTGCACATTTATCGCTTTATGCTTGGTTTAGTTTATGCATGATTAATTCTATGTGCTTTAGAATTGCATGCCTAACTTTATTTACCGAGCATATCACCTCACATGCAAAGATAAAATTGGAATTTTAATCCTTGTGTGTGAACCCTTAGAACCGTCATTGCATTGGATGTAGTTGACGGGTTCAAAGGAAGAATTACATTGGATGTAATTTGAGGCATCATTGCATTTGGAATGTAGTTGATGTGCTCATCGCATCTAGGATGTGCCAAAGTTTTGAACACAACTGGACAAGTAAAAGCGGGTCATGTCCGATACCTCCCAATCATCAACACCTTACTACCTCCCCGTCCTATGGGTGTCGTGCGCATTAGCGGAGCATCCATGGGAAAGCGGGGTAGTAGGTTTGGACGACATATGTGGGTGTCGTGCGCATTAGCGGAGCACCTACATAGTGACGAGCCATAGTTGAAAATTGGTGGACCCGACTACGATTCTTAGCCTGAGGTTGAGCTAGGGTAACAGATAGGGTAAGTCGTGTACATAAGTACATACCCTAGCCATGAGTCACATTGGATGTGATTGGATGGATTCCTACCTACATAGCTCGATTAAGTGGTGAGCATTAGTTCAGCTTAATCGAGTGAATCAAGGATCTTGGTTTCAGATTCTAAAGGTTTAGAATTGATTGTTGGTGTTTAAGCTTGATCTTCATAAAATTTATTCAGTTTACTGATTGAATTTTATCTGTTGTAGATCAAATGGCAAATTCAGCGAACATTAATAGTTTGTCATTAAAAACCATTCTTGACAGGGTCAAGCTAAATGGGACAAACTATTTGGACTGGTACAGAATTTTTGAGGATAGTCCTCAAGTCTGAACGCAAAGAATATGTCCTTGACAAGGCTGTCTCTAAGACCATATCAGAGTTACATGAAGTGTCATCAGCTGCTGAGAAGAATATCTCAGGGATCTGGGATCCAAGGATATTCTGATGGTCAACAAGGGAATTGGAAGTGGCAAGGGCTGGGCCCATGCGCACTTGGCAGGAAAGATGAGACACCTGAGAATGTCTGCTTCTACTGCCAACAGCCTGGTCATTGGAACCGGGATTACAGGAAGTTCACGGCTGATCTGAAGAAGGGCAGTGGGACTGCGCCTTCATCAAATAGCCTGGATGATCTGAAGAAGGGCAGTAGGACTGCGCCTTCATCAGGAAACCTGGATGATCTAAGGAAGGGCGGTGGGACCGTGCCTTCATTCGGTATTAACTCTATAGAGCTACATCTCTCTACTTCCAAAGATTCATGGGTATTAGATACCATGACTGAATCTCACACATGCACTAATATATGGTGGCTGAAAGTAGGAGAGATTTGGAAAGCACGAAATGGACCTCAGAGTTGTGGCAACTGCTGTAGGATCCATGAGTCTTGCTTTGCCAAGAGGCCTTGTCTTAGTATTGTATAATGTATATTGCATACCTACTCTTAGTAGGAATATTATATCTGTATCCGTGTTTGACAAGGAAGGATATAATGTTAATATTGGAAATAGAGTTTTCAATGTTCTATGCAATGATATGTTTTATACCAGTACTGACATGGTTGGAGGATTGTACATATTAGATATGGGTAACAATGCCTCAAGTTCTATATATTCCGTTAATAGCAAGAGGTCTAAATCCAACGATTTAAACCTAACTCTGTTATGGTACTGTCATTTGGGTCGCATAAACAAGAAGCGCCTATCAGCACTTCAGAAGTGCGGGCTTTCAGGTTCATTCGAATTCCATTCGATCGATAGGTGCAAGGTTTGTTTGATGGGCAAAATGACTAAAGTGCCCTTTATCGATCGCGATGAAAGGGCGGGTGAATTATTGGGGTTGATACACTCGAATGTGTGTAGACCAATAAGTTCACTTGCCAGGAGGGGTTTTAGCTACTTTATCACATTTACTGATGATTACAGTAAATATGGTTATGTCTATTCGGTGAGACATAAGTCTGAAGCTTTTGATAAATTCAAAGAGTTTAAGACTATAGTAGAAAACCAGCTCGACAAAGGTATTAAGGCACTTCGATTGGATCGAGGTGGAAAATACTTGACCACAGAGTTATTAGATCATCTAAAAGAGAATGGGATCCTTTTGAAATGGACTCCTCCTAGGTCACTGTAGTTAAAAGGTGTAGCCAAACGGAGAAATCGGACATTGTTAGACAATGGTCTGTTCCATGATTAGTTGGACTGATCTCCCAATCTCTTTTAGGGGTTTTGCTCTAGAGACGACCGCATTCATAGTGAATCGGGCTTCGACGAATGGTGTGGAATGGACACCATTTTAAAAATGGTACGGGATGATGCCCGCTTTGTCCTTCCTAAAGATTTGTGGTTGCGAGGCTTATGTGAAACATTTGGTTTCGACTAAGCTCGAACCAAGATCTGAGATATGCACCTTCGTGTGGTATCCCAAAGCAACAAGGGGATACTATTTCTACAATCCTAGTGAGAACATGGTGTTCGTCGCTTGGGGTGGGGTCTTTATGGAAAAGAAGTTTTGTTTCCAAAGACGTCATTGGGAGGACTGTGCATCTCGAAGAAATTCAGGATGGTACAGATCTGTCTAAACCAATTGGCAACCCAGTAGAAAGGAGCCAGAGATTGTCGTAGAGTAAGAACCAATTCCTGTTACAATTCCGGAAGGTCCAAGGCGATTTGAAAGGATCAATCTTCCACCTCCAAGATATGGTATCCGGAGGTGACAATGAAGTCATGGTGGATCACGATGATCCAGCCACCTTTCAGGAAGTCGTGGATGGGCCCAACTCCGAGTTATGGCTGGGAGCCATGAGGGAGGAAATGCAATCCATGTCGGACAACCGAGTCTGGGAACCGGTTGATCCCATCAATGGTGTGAGGACCATAGGATGCAAATGGATCTTCAAGGTGAAGTTTGACATGGACGGCAACCCTCTGACCTACAAAGCTCAACTGGTGGCGAAAGGTTATAGGCAGATCCAATGGATTGACTATGAGGAAACCTTCTCCTTAGTGGCTATGGTCAAAATCGATCCAAATTCTTCTTGACATAACTGCGTATCATAATTACGAGATATGGCAAGTGGATGTCAAAACCGCTTTCCTAAATGGAAATTTGACTGAGTACGTTTGTATGTCTCGGCCCAAAGGTTTTGACGATCCGAAGAATAAAGGAAAGATTTATAAGTTGTTGAAATCCATTTATGGATTGAAACGAACTTCTCGGAGTTGGATCCTTCGTTTTGATGAAGCTGTAATTGGATTTGGCTTAATCAAGAACGAGGATGAATCTTGCGTTTATAAGAAGGCTAGTGGGAGCAATATTACCTTTCTGGTTCTCATTGAAAACGACATCCCAACCTTGCACGAGACTAAAGCTTGGTTGAGGAAGTGTTCTTCAATAAAGGACTTAGGCGATGCTTCTCATATCTTAAGGATTAAGATATGTAGAGATCGCACCAAGAGGGTCTTGGATTTAAGTCAGGGAACCTATGTGAACAAGGCATTGAGTAGGTTCTTAATGCTCGATTCAAAGAAAGGACTCTTACCCACTAGTCATGGCATTCATCTCAGCAAGACTCAGTGTCCTAAGACACCTGATGAGCTGAAAAGGATGATGAGAATCCTATGCGCCTGGGGGCAGGATCGATCATATATGCCATGACATGTATGAGACCAGACGTCTCGTAAGCCTTATGTTGTACCAGTAGACATCATTCTAACCCGGGGGAAAGATGATGCTGAACTAGTCGTCGAAGGATGAGTAGACGCTAGTTTTCCAAGACAAATCCAGATGACTTTAGAAGTCAATCAGGATATGTGTTTACGCTGAATGGCAGAGCTTTAGCTGGGAAAGCGTAAAGCAAGATACCATTGCCGAATCTACGACAGAGGCCAAGTACATGGATGCTGCAGAGGCAGCTAAGGAGGCTATGTGGATTTGGAAATTCATGGAAGGGCTGGGTGTAATTAAAAACCCATCCAGTCCGGTGAATCCATTTTGCGACAACACAAGGGCCATTGCGCAAGCTAAAAGCCTAGATCGCATAACAAATCCAAACATGTACTGCGGCGTATCCACCTCATCAGATAAATACTGAACTGAGGTGAAGTGAAGATAACCGATATTGCAACAGATGATAACATAGCCAACTCGTTGACTAAGGCAGTGTCACTGCCTGAACATGTTAGACATGTAAAGTCGATGGGGACATATAGGAGTTTAGATTGGAACTAGGGCAAGTGGGAGATTGTTAGTCTTAGTGCCCGTAGTTCAATCCTAAATGTCCAAATGTATATATCATCGTTAGCAATAAAATTAAAGCGGCTTTATATTACTTATGTGTTGGAGTAATATATCGATGTGTGCTCTGATCTATGCCCACCATGCGAATAGAACCATAGATCGAGATAGATCACACTCGATGGGTCCCTAGTCAACAAAGCTTCACTAGAAGCGACTAGTATGAAAGATGGCTCTTTATGGCTTACGTTCTGTTAGTCATTGGAATGAGATTCCGGAGTCTGATCATAGATATCATGTGGGACATGATATTGGACGACCCGCCCTGAATATGTGCCATAGATTAAGTCATGAACATATTCAGTGTTGTAGCTTGTCATGTATCCTTAGACCAAGGAGTCTTTGTGATCGCTATGTAGTCAACAACCTAGTTTGACCTGAGCCTAACGTTGTCCGTAACAGGGCTTCCATAACGGCCAGGATTGGCTTGGGGACGGGCTACATGAGTGACACGAAAGACGGCTAAGGGATTTATCCCTCATACTAAGGTATGGGAAAGATATCGGTTCTCGGCCGCTTGATCGAGAGTGACTGGAAGAATAGCATGGCCATGCACATGATACTGGGTATCATATCTTCAGTCATCTCACATATCAAGGAACGGTGATTGAGAATAATAAGGATGACGGCTCTATGCCTTATCTCAATCAGGATATCGGAGATAAAAGGATAATGACAGGGACGACGGAAAGGTTAGAATCGACAGGGTCGATTCGTTATGTAGTGTCAGGCAATACTAAAGTCTCGTTAGTTGCCACTTAAATAGGATCAAGTAAAATGGGATTTTACGTTGATCTATTGACATGCATAAACCTAAGGGTCACACTGGAGGATGAAACTCATTGACACATTTATGGAGAATGGCCAAAAGGGAGTTGTCTCGGGACATGACCAAAACTGGGTTTTGGGTCATGTGCCCGTAAGTGAATAGGACTTTACGGATCGAGATAAGGCTTGGAGTCTTGGGATTGATCGCGTCGGATAATGTTGGACATTTCCGGTATGGAAGGCATGGAGGCGATGAGCGAATCACGGGACCTCGTTGGAAATGGTCACGGGCCATGTTCCAAGAGGCCCATGAAAGGCCCATGCAACCAAGGCCCATGGAACTAATTAATCAAGTCTTGATTAATTAGTACTAAGTAAGCAAGACAAGGATTAAGGTGTTGGTGATTCACCACCTAACACAATCTTGTCTTGCCATACTTTGTCCTATTTACACCTTACTTGACACCATACTTGTCCCATGCCTTTAGTTGGACAAGTATGGGTTTTGTTATGTTTAAGTCATCTTTTTTCAACATAACAAAGACAAGACAAGAATAGGAAACACATTTTCTCTCCCTCTTCCATGGCCATTTCGGGTTTGGCTAGTTTCCTCCTCCATTTTTGTGTTCTTGAGTCCTCAAAGAGAAGAACTACGTGGCTTTGATTCCCATGTGGATACGTAGGCGTCTTGGAGACTCAAGCCAATCATTCGTTAACCGGTGTTCTTGTTTTGGTAAGAACTAGTGCTGAATTTTTCTCTTGTTAATCCATTCTTTGTTAGTTGTTTCATGGTTCTAATTGTCTCTTGGTTTTCATTGCTAACGATGATATATACATTTGGACATTTAGGATTGAACTATGGGCACTAAGACTAACAATTATGTTAAGAAACTAGGTTTTAAGGCACTTGCAGTTGGGGGAGAAGTCAAGGAACAATTTGAAAATTTGGACGCCGAGGTTTCGGGACGACTTCAACTTGAGGACAACGATTTTTCAGACCCTGTGCTGGATTCCGGTGGTGGCACTTCTTCTCGGATTGCCTCCATACCTCATAACTCGGACTGAGCATGAAGCTCCTCTCATGGAACGTGAGAGGAGCGGGCTCTCCTCATAAGAGGAGAGATATTAGAAGAGTTCTTCTTCTTATCCGACCTGATTTTGTGATGCTTCAGGAAACAAAGGCGACTGCCATTTATGCTGGGTTTGTTCGTGACTGTGGCTTGTTCTTAGGGTGGGAATTCATCTTTATTCCATCTGACGGTCCTTCGGAGGGGGGGGGGGTCTTGTCCGCATGGAAAACATCTGTATTTCATATCTCATCATCCAAACCAGTCGGCACTGCATTGATTTGGTCTGGCACTTACCTACCCACATCATATGTTTTAACATTAATGTTTATGGTCCTTCGACATCGTCTGGTCGCCACTCTCTATGGGATTTGTTGATTGCTGAAAGAGCATCTCTCATTGAAGATTTAATAGTTGGGGGCGATTTCAACTCGGTCCTTTTCCCTGAGGAACATCACAACTCCAACTCTTCTGTTTTGGATTGTGCCCTGTTTGCCGACTTTCTACAGTGTATGGAGCTTGTCGACATTAACCTCTCAGGTTCGAAGTTCACCTGGTATGGAGGTGGATCAAAGGCTTCGCGCCTCGATCGTTTTGTTCTATCCCCCTCTGCTCCTTTCCTCTTCGGCACTCCCCGCTCTTTATCCGATCACCGGTCGGTCACCTTGTCTTCCACTGAAGCTAACTGGGGTCCTAAACCTATGAGGTTTCTTGATGTTTGGACTGAGCACAAATTCTTTTTGCATGATGTTCGGGACTTCTGGAAGTGTTTGCGAAATGACTTGCAGAGATGGAGCCGGGATGTGTTTGGACGGGTGGACCGAGAGGTTGAAGCTCTTGCAGCTGAGATCGATACTTTTGATGAGGTTCTAGATGACCGGGAGCTATCAGGAGAAGAATGTTTGTCACGGTCGCTGGTTCCGATAGCCTTGATCCGCAAGCAAAAGGTGCTGGCTAGAATCTGGACTCAAAAGGCTCGTCTACGTTGGCATAAGCTTGGGGATGTTTGTTCCCGCTTTTACCATAAGATTTCTAATCTACGAGCTTCAAGGAACAAAATTCACCAGCTCCGTTCGGGATCGGTTATGCTTTCTGAGCCTTCTGACATTCGGAACCATGCTGGAGATTATTTTAGCCTTCGATTTTTGAAACCTGCAGGAGTTCGGGTCCCACTTCCACAGCTACCTTTCGCCAGGCTTTCTGGGTTTCAGTTGTCTTTCTTGGAATAGCCTTTCTCATCTAATGAGATCTTTGCTGCTATTTGTGACTGCAGTCCTGAAAAGGCACCTGGCCCTGATGGTTTCTCTATGCTTTTTTACAAAGTCTGCTGGGATATTATAAAAGATGACTTGCTTCGATTTTTCTCTGCATTCTTTGTTTCAGGTACCATAGGAAAAGGGCTGAATTCTACTTTCCTCACCATGATCCCCAAGATCCGAAATGCTGATAGATTATAGGATTTCAGACCTGTAAGTCTTATTTCAGGCCCTTACAAGATCCTAGCAAAAGTTCTATCTAATTGGTTCTGTCAGGTTCTGAATGATGTTATCAGCGATCCTCAATCAAGTTTTGTTGCGGGCAGACAGCTAGTAGACGGGGTCCTGATTGCCTCGGAGGTTATCGATCTAAACCGTCATTCTGGCGAGGAAACGGTTGTCCTCAAACTTGACTTTGAGAAGGCTTTTGACAAGGTCAATTGGGACTACATTGAGGAGGTGATGGTGGCTATGAATTTTGGGCCGACCTGGTGTTCTTGGATGGCATCCTGCTTTCGGGCTTCTCTAGTTGTTCTGGTGAATGGATCGCCTAGCCGTGATTTCCATATACTTAATGAGATTCGGCAAGGCTGCCCCCTCTCCCCGTTTATTTTCTTGATAGCTGCAGAGAGTTTGCATCAGGTTCTTGAGGAGGGTATCAGGCTGGGAGACTTTTCTGGGGTCCGGATTGGTTCTGCAGGTCCTGTTATTTCTCACCTCCAGTTCGCAGATGACACTCTACTTTTTGTGCAAGGGTTCGTTAATGACCTTTTGAGGCTTAAGAGCACCCTTCTTACCTCCCAGTTCAGCTCGGGACTGAAGATTAACTTTGAGAAGTCCACTGCCATTCTCTTGAATGCTAGGACCCTGTGCTCGGACTCTTTGGCTTATTCTTTGGGATGTCTGGTTGGCTCCCTACCCATCAATTACATTGGTTTTAACTTGGGAGCAAACCCAAGGCGGTTGTCTTTCTAGGATCCTGTTATCAGAATATTTAAGGAATCTCTTGCCTTGTGGAAGATAAAGGATCTCTCCATGCCAGGGAGGTTAGTCCTGATCAAGTCCACTCTCTCAGCGTTGCCCATTTTCTTTATGTCACTGTTCAAGGCTCCCAAGGGAGTCATAAGGGAACTGGAAGCATGGAGAAGACGGTTCCTTTGGCATAATAGGGCTCGAACCCGTGTGTTTTGCAAGGTTCGATGGTCCTCTGTTTGTAAGCCAAAGGCTGAAGATGGCTTGGGTATTCGAGGCCTGGAGAGGGTGAATAACAGTCTGCTAGCTAAATGGTTCTGACGTTTCGCTTCTGAAAAAGACTCTCTTTGGAAATAGGTTTTGTGTGCTAAGTTCGGCTGGAATAAAAATGAATGGGACATCAGTGCACCAGACAAACCAGGTTCCTCTTTTCTTTTCAATCATATAATGGCTTTGTCTGCAGAACAGCCTTTAAGGAACCTTTTCGGGAATCAGAGTCTACATTGGAACCTTGGGAGAGGTGATCGTATTCGATTTTGGCAGGACGTTTGGGTTGGTCATATAGCCCTCCGTTACCGCTTCCCTCGGCTTTATCTTATTTGCACAGGGAAGTGGTTACGAGTCGGTGAACTATGGTCTGCTGATACTTGACTTCTAGTCTATCGTCGTTCTTTCCTTTTCTCTTATGAATGGGATGAATCGGCAATACTCATGGACCTTCTGAGTTCGGTGATGGTTAGACCAGACTCCCCTGATTTGGTAACCTGGTCGCAAAGGGAAGCAGGATTCTCCTCAGCTTCTGCTTATCTCTTGTTATCAGATTCTGACCCGGCTCCAGTTTCTTGGGCCGGTATTCTTTGGGTCAAAAACCTTCCGCCCAAGTACAGCTCCTTAGTTTGGTTACTATCTCACAATGCTATTCCGACTAAGGTTTTTCTGGAGGAGAGGGGTATATGAGTTTCGATCCAGGACATGTTATGCAGCTTATGCTCTCTGATATTTAAGGATTCCTCCCATTTGTTCCTTCACTGTAAGTTCTCTTGGCGGCTTTGGTCGAAGGTCTATGCTTGGTGGTCAATTGTCTGGACTATGCCGGGGGATTGTGTATCTTGTTTGTTCGCTCGGAGGGGGCTTAGCGGAAAAAAATGGTGGAAGGTTTTGGTCAAGGTGGCTTATCTATGTTTCTGGCACATTTGGCTGCAGAGAAATTCTGCAGTATTCAGGCAACAACTTAAGTTTATTGAGGAAACTTTTCTCAAGTTGCAGACACACAGCTTCAGTGTTTGCAAGATGGCATGGGACTTACTGGAGGATCGAGTCTCTCCTTATGGATATCGTCTCCCTCTCTCTGTTTTACTTGTGCTCGCAGGAGCTAATCTTCTTTGGTTGTTTTTAGTCTTTGGAGGTTATTTGGGGTTTTCATCCCCTCAGCTTTGTAAACTTTTCATTTTTAAAGCTTTGAATAAAACATAATTTATCAAAAAAAAAAATTGATAATTGAAATATGGTAAATCAATTTAACCATGTTGGAATACGTCTAAATGTTAAAAATTGTTAATTGGAAGAGTTTCTTAGTGAAACAACGTGAAATTATTTGAAATTGAGATTTCCTACACGAAATTGCTCAAAGTTCAATATGACTTTCGAATACAGAAAGAACCTTGAAACCACTTGAAGCTTACAAGGTTTAAGGACGCTTTATGGGGATGATAAATTAGTTTTGACTAAAGGTTGGATATTTGTGGGAAATGGATATGTTTCGAAACACGTTAAGTCCAAGAAATGAATAAAATAAAGGGGACGCTTCTTATAATTATCTCATTGTGTCGTTAAATGTATGACATGAAAAATTGGACACGTTTACCACGTAGCACTGCGTAAGAGTAAACAATCTCAGAACACATCCAAAAATTCCAACGGACTATAAATGTGGAATTTATGTCAAAATAATTATACACGTGACGAATCTTTTGATCAAATCAAATATGGATTGTCGTGGACATGTTGGGCGGGGGAAGTTATTTTGTTATCCAACTACCTTTGAATAAGGTACCTCTAAAGAATTTAGACAAGACTCTACACAAATCATGGAAAGAGAGAAAATTGTCTAATAATTAGTTGAGAATGTGGGGGTGTCTTGCTAAGTTATTGGCCCCATTATCAAATGAGATGAAATTTGATCCTAAAACAGTGGACTGTAGTCTATTGGACTAAAGCTAGCACTTAAGAAATGGATAAAAACCTTGATGATATCATGCTAGTCAATAACTACAAGATAAACAAGTATAACAAATGATAGATGTTAAAAACACCAATGATGGATATATTATCCTATGTCTATACGTAGAGGACATTTTAATCATGAGGAGTAATGATTAAATGGTAAAGAGTACCAAAACCTTGTTAAACTCTATGTTTGACATAAAATAAATGGTGCTCACAGATATGATTTTGGGCATCCAAATCAAACGTTCATCTACTGGTGTCATGTTAACACAATCACGCTACATAGAAAAGATGTTGAGTAAGTTCAATAAGAAGGGTACTTGTAATGCCAAAACACTAATAGACATTAGTATACACTTGTCTGAAATAAAGGTGAAAGCATTGACTATGTATCTCATGAGTTGTACTAGACCTGACATTGCCTTGACGGTAAGTACATTGAGCGGATTCACGAGTAATATAGGGAAAGACCATTATATAGCTATCATAAGAGTATACTTACGGTATACTCGTGACTATGGAATGCACTATACGAGAGAACCTGCTGTTCTTGAAGGATATTATGATGCTAATTGGATATCTGATATTAAAGATTCAAAAGGTACGAGTGGATATGTCTTTACTGTAGCAGGAGTAGTAGTATCGTGGAAATCCTCTAGACAAACGATTATAACCACATCCACCATGGAATCTGTGTTTGTAGCCTTGGATAAAACCAGTGAAGAAGCTGAGTGGCTATGGAACGTTATTCCCGACTGGCCAAAGCTTGTGCACAAGGTATGCATGCATTATAATAATCAAGCAGCAATTAATAGGGAACAAAGTTTGATGTACAATGGTAAGAATCGACACATACGTCGTCTACACAATACCATTACAACTGATCTCGATTGGAGTTATCGTTGTTGATTTTGTAAGATCAAAATATAACATTGTGGATTCGCTAACAAAGGGTTAAATAAAGATCTAGTAGATACAAAATCCAATGGAATGTGACTAAATCATGTAAACAATTAAGGGCTTATGTGAAGGGAAACCCTACTTAGTTGACTGGAGATCCCAAGATGTAGGTTCAATGGGACAACCTAATTGCATAAACCTTGTGTGGTCACTATGAGGGTCAACCCCGGGTCCATTCCTATGATGTAAACATTGATCTAAAATGTGTTAAGGATAAACTATGCTTTTAATGATTCACTACGCTTCAAGAATATAAGCAAAAGAAATCACTCATGTAAGAGTGAGGTGGAGTCGCTTTAAGGAAAACTATTGGGGCTTAATTGTCATAAACTCTTGCGGAAACAGGAGATGTCATGACTTATTGGGCATAACCATGAGAACTAAAAAAACGGTGTATGTTGGTGTCTGTGTGGAATGTGTCTTGATTTACATAAACGACCGAATAGTTCAAGGACATCGTGTCTACTCGGCAGTCCGTAAAGTAAATATATTTTCACAAGGGAAGGTTTAAAGGTGTTTTCTACTTATCCTATGCACATATCAGCTATGAAAACTCACTATCCTATCGCTTTCTTCTCGTGTTAATTTCTATTCATGTGGGGGATTGTTAGACAAAAGTGAGTTTAAACGCAGTAGAAACAGTCAACTTTGTTAGAAAAATGCAAATGATTTTTTTTATTTAAATAATAATATATTTTTTTTTGTGAGGTTACAAGACCTTTATTGATGGGTTAATGGGAGACGTTACAATCCTTTATGTTGGGAAGTTAGAAGTGGTTTATGGTGGAGGTTACAAGATTTATTTGTATTCAAGATTGAATTCAAATAACATGCTCAATTACCTTTATTCCATTCTATCCTTTATCCTATAAATACTAGAGTTGCTAGCTTATTTGCTCTAGTGCAACTCTACCTTTCTCTCCCAAATTGCTACACTTCCATTCTTACATATTTTCTGAAATTGTAAGTTATCAAGAACATCACTATATTATCCTATTATTCTACAATCTAGTTCCTGGGTATTGTCTCTGCAAGTTCCACATCCAGAACCGTGAGTGTGCACCGAGTTTGGATTAGAAGTTGTGATAACTCGGGGGGGGGGGGGGGGGGGGGGGGGGGGGGGGAACCGACCGTTCACCACCTCAAACGCTCTGGAATAATTTGCTTCAAGTCATTGGCCTCCATACCACGCCACAACTTTCCTATTACTTGTTTTCTTCACAATCGGGTGTGTTCGTTTTATACTATATCTTTTATTGGGTTATATACTTTTTGGTACCCAAATGTTTCGTCCACGAACGATTTGGTACCCTTATGTTTCAAATGAACAATTTGTTATCCTTGATTTGTCCACGGACGGAATGAGCATATTCCGTTAGAAAACTAACAGAATATTCCTCTAAATTAGTCATGTACAGTTAAGTAGGGTGTGAAATGACGATTTTACCCTTTCTTATATTAAGCTTATAAATTTATTAGACAAAATTACCATTATACCCTTAGTTATAAACAATAAATAAATCAAATAAATAAAATAAATGAATTTTTTAAAATTTAAAATGTAAAAAACTAATAAAAATAAAAATTTAAAAAATAAAAAAAGTTATTTTTTAAATTAAACATTAAAAAAAGAAAATAATAAAATTCAAAAATTCAAAACTTAAAATTAAAATAATAAAACATTAAAAATAAAATTAAAATTTAAAAAATAAAATTTTAAATTTTAAAATTAAAAAATAGAAAATTATAAAAAAATTAATAATAATAATAATAATGAAATTAAAAATTAATAAAATTTAAAAAATTTAAAAATAAAGATAAATAAAAATATAAAATATAAGAAAATAAAATAGGTTTATTTATTTTTATGTACACAAAAACTTATTGAAAAATAAGTTTAAATATAAAATTATAAGTCAAAAGTCAATATAAGGGTAAAATGTCATTTTACAATAAAGTCAAAAGTCAACTAAATCAATATAAGGGTAAAATGGTCATTTCACATTATTATGTTAGTTTTTTAACCTCATTAACTCAATTATCGACGATTGTTCGAGGTTCATGAGAGTATCTACTTCTAACAAAAAGAAAGAAAACAGATAATAAACATTCTCTCTCTCAAACTTTTCCTCTGCCTTCTCTCTACCCGCTACAACCCTAGCTCTGCTTCCTGAGGTTGCCGGCGTCGGATCTGGTACTCTCCGGAGCCAGTGATGACGCTATCGGCTTCCCCTCGTTCTCATCTCTCTTTTTTGTCTTCCTTTTCCCTTTCTTCGCTTGTCTTCTCCCCCGTATCCTATCGTACTTCTGTTAGCTCCGGCGACTCGACTTCCTCATATCTATATGTGGGAGTTCTTTCCTCATCGATTCCGGTGGGGACCTTCATAGATCTGGGGAAATCGCTACAGATCTGCTACAAGGCAAGCTCTTTTTGCCATTGTGTTTCCTCCAGTCCCAGATCCACCCTTTTCTTCTTCGTTTCTCGGCTGTTAGGACTACGGGTCTCGTTGGAACGGGTGGTCATCCAGTGAGGGGTTTCGGCTGGTTCTGCTTTGGTTTAGGATCTATTGACGGTGGAGGAGTGTCACGCCCCAATTTCAGTAAACCGAACTCGGGACGCGAACATTTAAAATAATAAAAAAAATTGAAACCATTTTCATTAACCCACTTTAAAAACACCATTTGTTCAACAAAATAATATTTACAACTTAAAACACGTCCCAACAAGTGGACAAAAGTATGATATCCGTCACTAGACTCAAAATAAACCCAGAAATCCCACTCCTAGCTCTTCAGGCTTCAGAAGCTCACCTAGTCCAACCTGCGATCGGTACCTGTAGGAAAAGCAGCTAAAGGTGAGCGTTCGCTCACCACCACGGATAACAGACTGACTACGGCATAATTAGCAGAAAAGGACGGTAACACCAATAACAAGGTCAACACCGGGGAACACTGTCCCCAACCCAAGTACTCTGACTGAACATACACCCACTGTTACCTTCCTTGACCAACTCAACACTCTGACACGGAAAGTAGACCCGACACAACGATCACGACCTCTTCCAAGGACACGTCAGAAAGACTACGCCACACCAAACAAGATCACAAAGGATCGCACACCAAACAAGATCACAAAGGATCGCAAACCAGTTGCCAAAAACGCTCACACCCTCCCGAGACTCTAACTCGGTCAGGCCAACCCAAGAATGCTTGCAACTTACCGAGACTCTAACTCGTAAGCCAGCCGGAGAATGCTTGCAACTTACCGAGACTCTAACTCGTAAGCCAGCCAAAGAATGCTTGCAACTTACCGAGACTCTAACTCGTAAGACAGCCAAAGTATGCTCACAAACCCAAACCACACACGCGCGGCCAGGACCCCTTTATTGGCGGGCGGGCCCCCTACCCCGTCTGAACATGCAGATGCGTGTGCTCGTGGACCCCCGTTTCATGAAGCGGGCCCCCAACCTCAGGTAACCACAAACACAATCACAATCACAAGCAAGTTCAACAACCAGTAACAACACAGGTTCAACACTCGCAGGCACTCATGGCAACCAAGACACCAATAGTAAAACTCGGACTCAACAGCCCCACAGGCACTCACGGCCTCCCAAGACACACCAACAGTAAAACACGGACTCAACAGCCCCACAGGCACTCACGACCTCCCAAGATACACCAACAGTAAAACACGGACTCAACAGCCCCACAGGAACTCAAGGCCTCCCAAGATACACCAACAGTAAAGACACGGGTTCAACAACCCCACGGGCACTCATGGCCACCCAAAACTCAACAATAATACACTCTCGCAACTTACCGAGACTCTAACTCGTAAGCCAGCTAAAACACCAAAGGTAAAGACACGGGTTCAACAACCCCACGGGCACTCATGGCCGCCCAAAACTCAACAATAATACACGCTCGCAACTTACCGAGACTCTAACTCGTAAGCCAGCCAAAGAACGCTCGCAACCTCCCGAGACTCTAACTCGGTCAGGCCAGCAAAACCCCAACAGTAAGGTACGGGCTCTCATGGCCACCCAAACATAAATAATAACACGGGCTCTCATGGCCACCCAAGACTCAACAATAATAATATGGGCTCTCAAGGCCACCCAAAACTCGATAATAAAAACGCGGGCTCTCAAAGCCACCCAAAATCAACAATAATAATACACAACAACCTCCAGCATAATCAATGCCTCAAACAATCATAAGATCACTAGTTTCACAAATAACTTTCGGGCATGGTCATATGCCTCCAGTAATTCTAATGACGCTAAGTTCTCTGTTCCTATGTCACTACTAAGTGTCACATGCATTTCCAATAATCACTACAATCCCGTATCATGCCTTTCTAATATTCGATAACTTACTTAACCCACGACACCCCAGTGTCACATGCAATTCTACTGTTAACTTTCCCTAGTCAGGGCCGAGATCCGGCTACTTTTCCCTACCTCGCGCGTGTTTTCCAAAAGTGCTCCACTAAACCCCGGCGTGATCCCAGTCACTCGTCCAGTTTCCCTTTGCCTCGGTCCGCAGCACGATCTAAAAGAGCACAATTTTAAATGCACTTTAACTCGCAGGAAATAAACCGGAAATTAATAAACTTAACGCCCAAACGTAACCCCAACAATGTCGATCACTCCCAAACTTCCCAAATACTCGACATTGTCGATAAAGGACCCGTAAAGGGCCGATTCGCCCGACATGGCGAATCTGCCCGGGTTTTGTAAATTGCCTTCCGGGGCTCCAAAAGCCCCCGTTTTCATTTCTACGGTCTTAGAATAGTTCAAGGGACCCAATGTACTGGACGGAATCGAATTCCGAATCCCGAGTCGATTAATTAACGTTTAAAGTTTCCAAAACCCGTTAATTACAACTTCTCCAATTTAAAACCAAATTTCGATTCGATTAAGGATAAATGGTCCGGGGAACGTTTTAAACCACCCGAACACTAAAAACCGAGCAACCGAGCACGTGGGGCCCACCCAACCTATTTGGCCGTGCCCTAGGGTTCAAGAGGGGGGGGGGCTCGGACACCATGGTGGTGGCTGGTCCCAGCTCCGGCCAACCACCCCATGGCCGGCCGGCCACCACCCACGGTGGCCGGAGCTCCTCCCGAGCCTCCGGTCACCGGAAAACGTCATCTTTCCCCTCCCACACCTCCAAAAAGTCTCCAACAATTACCCCAACATACAAACCACCTTAAACTAATAGTTTCACCCAAACCCTAACATTTGAAAACTATCAAAACAACGATCGGTTTAGTACAAACCGTAGAGGAAGACGAGGGACGATGCTTGCTCCTTGTCTTGAGACGATCCAAGGGCTCAATCTCTCCCAACCCTAACTTCTTTCTCCTTCTCTCTTCTTCTTCTTCTCTCTCTAAACTCTCTCTTCCTCTTCTAAAACAACTAACTCTAATTTGTATTTTTTTTTGTATAAGTGGCCGGCCACACATAGCCCCACACCACTCATTTTCCCCACAAAACTAACACCACCACTTGGTTGACAAGTGGCAAAGTGGGTCCCACACCTTTTGCAAAATATCTACTTGATATTTTCCAATCAGTTTCGCGAAAATCGGACGTTTCGGGCCCCGAACGGGCACTTTTCCCAAGAAATTACGAAACTTGGCGGGCTACAAGAAAACGGCTCAACTAAGACCGCTGCGACGACGACTAAGCTTTTTGGATCCAAAACGGTCCTCGAATGGACCAAAACGTCGCTCGGTTGACTTTTCCAGCGAAAAGTCAACATTTCCCAAATTGATCAGAAAGTTGCCCTGAGTCCTCGGAACTCACTTTGGTCAATAACGGGGTCAACTTAAGTCTGGTATGACACTCGGGGTCATTTTAGGTTCACTTAAGTGTCAGTCTTAAAATTTTTAAATTTTCCCTGTTTTTCGCAGGTTTGACTGCGTTGGTCGGGAGTGGTTATTACAATCTACCCCCCTTAAAGGAATTTCGTTCGCGAAACTTAGAATAACGCTCATATAAGGTACAATAAACACGTACCCTGATAGGTCTTGCGGTAGGTTGGGGATCCTGGGGTTCGGGAGTCGGTAACTGCGTACACTCTTCCCCCTGGCGCCTGCTGCCGCTGACTCGGCGCACTAACTGCAGGATAACCATAGCTCCGCTGCTGTCTCGGAACTGGCCCGCTCGTCGACGGTTGCGAAAACCTCGACTGTTGACTCTGACGAGGGCGATCTCTGGGTGATTGTACTGTACGCGACTGTTGTGGTCGTTGCACTATCGTTGCCCCCAACGGCTCGTAGCACTGGCCGACAGTGTGCCCAACGCGGCTGCACCGGTGACACCTGGCCTCGTCGGCTCTCGGTCCCGTGTTCATCGGACACTCTCGCTGCATGTGGTCTGGCTGCCCGCAGCTAAAGCATCCCAGCCGTCTCTCTGAAGCGACTGGCCCCACCGACGCCACTGACCCCTGTTGTCTCGATCCATCCTGGTGAGCCTGAGGTCGGAAGGATCCCGTGGTCCTCTGTGTTCGCGGGTCTCGTGGCTCGGACGGCCCTGCAAAGTTGGTCGGCCGTTGTCGGACCTCACGGGCCCTGTCCGCATCCCGGATACCTTGCTCCACCGTCGCTGCGGTGTCCACAAGATCTGTATACTTCCGCAACCTCAAAGCGAGAACCTGGTTCCTAATCACTGGCCTCAGTCCTCCCTGGAACCGCAGGCAACGGTTCGGCTTGGTCATCACCATCTCCGGCGCGAATCTAGTCAAGGCCGTGAATCTGGCCTCGTACTGCGCCACTGTCATCCCCCCCGCTCCAGGTCTAGAAACTGCCGATGTCGCTCCAACCGAGCCGACTCGGGAAAGTACTGCGTCAGAAATACCTCCTGGAAGATCTCGTAATCGTGCCCGACCGCGTCCTTCACACGCCCCCACCAGTGGTAGGCGCTGTCCCTCAGCTGGTGAGCGGCAAAGGACACTCTGCGGCGGCCATCTTCGATACCTGAAGTATCCAGGTCAGCGTGACCTGCTCTAGCCACCTCTCGGCTAGGTCGGGGTTCGGCTCCCCGACGAAGATGGGTATCCCGAGATTTAGGAAGTCTAGTAGTGCCCGGGATGTGTGATCCTCTGTCCGACCGGGACTCACTGGGACCGCGGTTGCCTCTGGAGCTGGTGAAGCCGACTCTCGGCTGGCGATGACCGCCACCAAACTCTGGATTGTCCTGGTCCGCTCATCAAGGGCAGTCATAATGGGTGGGTCTGCGACCGGCGGGACGCTGGGCGTGCCCGAAGAAGGTCCCGCATCGCTTATCCTGTCCTCACCGATAGGAGTACCCTGCGCCTCGGCGTACTCGGCAGGCTGAACGGTGGGCACCCGTCCTGGTGTCCCCGCTGACCGTCCCCGCCTGCCTCGCGCGGGCGCTCGTCCCCGTGCCACTGCTGCTCTTCCTCGTCTGCCACGAGCCATCAGCAGGTATCCTCTGCACGGATACACGCAAACGTTCAGTTTGCGAACTCATACAAGACAACAAGCTCGAATACACTAACGTTCACACGGTCTACGTCTACCCCAACGTACTTGTTACTAAGCGTCATAGTGTTCACGCTAATTATACTTTAATTATAACACCACATAAGCGGAACCTCAAATTTAACCACACAACGTACACCAAGCCCTTATTCGGTCCTTTATGCAGTTACTTATAACTTTCCGCAACCAAACCAGTGTTCGCTACTCGTCCCTTGCGGGAAAAGTAGTAAAGGGGATGAGCGTTACGCTCACCTCCACGGACACCCGTTCGATTATGGCATACTAGTAACGCACCAAAGACTTACCACTCTAGTCAGGGCAAACCACCATCCCCAAACTGAAGCCAAACGTCACACCGTTCAACCTAACAACACCTCAAGTACTCGCTCGAGTAAGATAAACCTCGACACGGGAAACACGTCCTCAAATCAGTAAAACACCACTGCTCGCGCTATTAAAGCCTTAAGTATACTAATACGTAAGCGAAAAAAAACTCAACAACAACCCAACCGTGCACCAGGCCTACGGCCTCTACAACCCACAACCGCGAACCCAAACGCACAAAGAAACAAAAACAACCAAAGAAAATTGAAGACGGCTCACTGGACCAGGCAGGCACACGACACGGGCCGTGCCACCTTCCGGGCCGGTAACCTGGCCGGTCCGTGCCCCCTACCGGGCCGGAACCCAAAACCTGCCTGGCCCCTTACCGGGCCGGCGTCCACTACCTACCGGGTCCCTTACCGGGCCGGCGCCTAATACCTGCCGGACCCCTTACGGGGCCGGCAAACAATACATGCCGGACCCCTTACCAGGCCGGCGACCAAAACGTCCCATTCCACCTACCGGGCCAAACCAGTTACCCCGATAATGTAGCGGTAATGATTTCGCACTACTTACACCCGCTATGTCTACCCTAGGGTATTCGTAACTTTCCCGGCTAATAGCGACCCGTACTCTAGTACGTCGCAGACAACAACCACCAAACACATAACACAGTTACGGAAACTCAAGACCGACCTCAAACACAAGCCCACACGGCCGAGTAACAACAATACACGCCCACCGGGCCAACCAACACCAAACCACGCCCACCGGGCCAACCAAAACCAAGACTTTCCCCTTTTTATTTTAAAACCTCAGACTTGACATCACGCAGTCACAACCCGGTCCAGGCGTCCCCGAACTACGTTGTACCGACTTGATGTCAGCACCGTCACGTTCAACTACAGGAGCGCTCCTGAGTCGACCCGCGACAGCTTAAAAACGTTTCAAGCAGAATCAATCAATCAACAAGCCAGCAATAACACACTGCACATACACACAATCCCAACCAGGACTCAGAACGCTACGGGTCTACACTGACTCGACTTTTCCCACCTAATTGACGGACAATCCGAGGTGTGAAACCTCGAGCTCTGATACCAAGCTGTCACGCCCCAATTTCAGTAAACCGAACTCGGGACGCGAACATTTAAAATAATAAAACATTTTGAAACCATTTTCATTAACCCACTTTAAAAACACCATTTGTTCAACAAAATAATATTTACAACTTAAAACACGTCCCAACAAGTGGACAAAAGTATGGTATCCGTGGCTAGACTCAAAATAAACCCAGAAATCCCGCTCCTAACTCTTCAAGCTTCAGAAGCTCACCTAGTCAAACCTGCGATCGGTACCTGTAGGAAAAGCAACTAGAGGTGAGCGTTCGCTCAACACCACAGATAACAGACTGACTACGACATAATTAGCAGACAATGCCGGTAACACCAATAACAAGGTCAACACCGGGGAACACTGTCCCCAACCCAAGTACTCTGACTGAACATACACCCACTGTTACCTTCCTTGACCAACTCAACACTCTGACACGCAAAGTAGACCCAACACAACGACCACGACCTCTTCCAAGGACACGATAGAAAGACTACGCCACACCAAATAAGATCACAAAGGATCGCACACCAAACAAGATCACAAAGGATCGCAAACCAGTTGCCAAAAACGCTCACACCCTCCCGAGACTCTAACTCGGTCAGGCCAACCCAAGAATGCTTGCAACTTACCGAGACTCTAACTCGTAAGCCAGCCGGAGAATGCTTGTAACTTACCGAGACTCTAACTCGTAAGCCAGCCAAAGAATGCTTGCAACTTACCGAGACTCTAACTCGTAAGCCAGCCAAAGTATGCTCACAAACCCAAACCACACACGCGCGACCAGGACCCCTTTATTGACGGGTGGGCCCCCTACCCTGTCTGAACATGCAGATGCGTGTGCTCGTGGACCCCCGTTTCATGAAGTGGGCCCCCAACCTCAGGTAACCACAAACACAAACACAATCACAATCACAATCACAATCACAAGCAAGTTCAACAACCAGTAACAAGACAGGTTCAACACTCGCAGGCACTCATGGCAACCAAGACACCAACAGTAAAACTCGGAATCAACAGCCCCACATGCACTCACGGCCTCCCAAGATACACCAACAGTAACACACGGACTCAACAGCCCCACAGGCACTCACGGCCTCCCAAGATACACCAACAGTAAAGACACGGGTTCAACAACCCCACGGGCACTCATGGCCACCCAAAACACCAAAGGTAAAGACACGGGTTCAACAACCCCACGGGCACTCATGGCCACCCAAAACTCAACAATAATACACGCTCACAACTTACCGAGACTCTAACTCGTAAGCCAGCTAAAACACCAAAGGTAAAGACACGGGTTCAACAACCCCACGAGCACTCATGGCCACCCAAAACTCAACAATAATACACGCTCGCAACTTACCGAGACTCTAACTGGTAAGCCAGCTAAAACACCAAAGATAAAGACACGGGTTCAACAACCCCACGGGCACTCATGGCCACCCAAAACTCAACAATAATACACGCTCGCAACTTACCGAGACTCTAACTCGTAAGCCAGCACAAGAACGCTCGCAACCTCCCGAGACTCTAACTCGGTCAGGCCAGCCAAACCCCAACAGTAAGGTACGGGCTCTCATGGCCACCCAAACATAAATAATAACACGGGCTCTCATGGCCACCCAAGACTGAACAATAATAATACGGGCTCTCAAGGCCACCCAAAACTCGATAATAAAAACACGGGCTCTCAAAGCCACCCAAACTCAACAATAATAATACACAACAACCTCCGGCATAATCAATGCCTTCAACAGTCCTAAGATCACTAGTTTCACAAACAACCTCCGGGCATGGTCATATGCCTCCAGTAATTCTAATGACGCTAAGTTCTCTGTTCCTACGACACTACTAAGTGTCACATGCATTTCCAATAATCACTACAATCCCATATCATGCCTTTCTAATATTCGATAACTTACTTAACCCACGACACCCCAGTGTCACATGCAATTCTACTGTTAACTTTCCCTAGTCAGGGCCGAGATCCGGCTACTTTTCCCTACCTCGCGCGTGTTTTCCAAAAGTGCTCCACTAAACCCCGGCGTGATCCCAGTCACTCGCCGAGCTTCCCTTTGCCTCGGTCCGCAGCACAATTTAAAAGAGCACAATTTTAAATGCACTTTATATCGCAGGAAATAAACCGGAAATTAATAAACTTAACGCCCAAACGTAACCCCAACAATGTCGATCACTCCCAAACATCCCAATTACTCGACATTGTCGATAAATGACCCGTAAAGGCCCGATTCGCTCGACATGGCGAATCTGCCCGGGTTTTGTAAATTGCCTTCCGGGGCTCCAAAAGCCTCCGTTTTCGTTTCTACGGTCTTAGAATAGTTCAAGGGACCCAATGTACGTGACGGAATCTAATTCCGACTCCCGAGTCAATTAATTAACGTTTAAAGTTTCCAAAAACCGTTAATTACAACTTCTCCAATTTAAAACCAAATTTCGATTCGATTAAGGATAAATGGTCCAGGGAATGATTTAAACCACCCGAACACTAAAACCCGAGAAACCGAGCACGTGGGCCCCACCCAACCTATTTGGCCGTGCCCTAGGGTTCAAGGGGGGGGGGGTGCTCGGCCACCATGGTGGTGGCTGGTCCCAACTCCGGCCAGCCACCCTATGGCCGGCCGGCCACCACACACGTTGGCCGGAGCTCCTCCCGAGCCTCCGGTCACCGGAAAACGTCATATTTCCCCTCCCACACCTCCAAAACGTCTCCAACAATTACCCCAACATCAAAACCACCTTAAACTAATAGTTTCACCCAAACCCTAACATTTGAAAACTATCAAAACAACGATCGGTTTAGTACAAACCGTAGAGGAAGACGAGGGGACGATGCTTGCTCCATGTCTTGAGACGATCCAAGGGCTTAATCTCTCCCAACCCTAACTTCTTTCTCCTTCTCTCTTCTTCTTCTTCTTCTTCTCTCTCTAAACTCTCTCTTCCTCTTCTAAAACAACTAACTCTAATTTGTATTTTTTTTTGTATAAGTGGTCGGCCACACATAACCCAACACCACTCATTTTCCCCCCAAAACTAACACCACCACTTTGTTGACAAGTGGCAAAGTGGGTCCCACACCTTTTGCAAAATATCTACTTGATATTTTCCAATCAGTTTCGCGAAAATCGGACGTTTCGGGCCCCGAACGGGCACTTTTCCCAAGAAATTACGAAACTTGGCGGGCTACAAGGAAACGGCTCAACTAAGACCGCTGCGACGACGACTAAGATTTTTGGATCCAAAACGGTCCTCGAATGGACCAAAACGTCGCTCGGTTGACTTTTTCAGCGAAAAGTCACATTTCCCAAATTGATCAGAAAGTTGCCCTGAGTCCCCCGGAACTCACTTTGGTCAATAACGGAGTCAACTTAAGTCCGGTATGACACTCGGGGTCATTTTAGGTTCACTTAAGTGTCAGTCTTAAAATTTTTAAATTTTCCCTGTTTTTCGCAGGTTTGACTGCGTTGATCGGGAGTGGTTATTACAAGGAGACTACAAGGACGCGAGAGGCTTTGCTCGATCTGCTGACGCGATTTCGGGTTGCATCCCCTACCTTTGTGGTGGATGTCCAGGTAAAATCCTCTTCCCGTAAACCCTCTACTCTCTCTGATTAGAGATTCGGACTGGTTGTTCCTGGTGCTGGCGGCGGCCGTTAGGTCCGATTTGGGGGTTTTAGGGTTCTGGTTTTTTTTTTTCATTTGGTATCTACGTGGATTCCGGCATCCCTCCTCTCGTTCACTTCCTTGTGTTTTCTCGGAGGTGAGTTACCTCTCGGGTAACAGGGGCTGGGTGCAATTAATCCCCCTGGTTCGTATTGGTATGGGCCTTGGGTTAGTGCTTTGGAAGGTTTTCCTTGGTTTGTATTTGTTTCTGTTTTTGTTTTGCCCTTGTTGGCGTTAGGTTTACTTAATGGTTGCTATATCATCTTGGGTAAGAGTCCTTGCCCCTGTGTGGGTTCTAGTTGTTCTTCATGTAAGGTAAATTTTGGTTCTGTAAGACCTGTGTAGTTCTGGTTTTGAGGTGCCACTGAGCATTCTCGGGTTTGTAAGGTTTGGTGAGGGTTTAACCCTTGGCTTTGTTTTCAGTTTGAAAACTTGGCTTCTTAATAAAATTTGCTGATAAAAAAAACAAAAAGAAGAAACTGAGGAGATGATTATTAAGTTCAAAAATGAGGTAGAAAACGAACTAGAGAGGAAGATGAAGAAAGTGGGGTCTGATAGAGGTGGCGAGTATGGTTCAAACATTTTGAAGGAAGTTTGTGAGTTGCACGATATTATCCACGAGATCAGTGCACCATATAAACCTCAACAAAATGGAGTAGTTGAACGTAAAAACCGAACTCTAAAGAACATGATGAACGCGATGCTTCTGAGTTCGGGACTTTCTGAAGAAATGTGGGGGGAAGCAGTCCTGTCAGTGTGCCATGTTATGAACCGAGTACCACACAAGAAGGTCGACAAGACCCCTTACGAGATTGGGAAAGGATATGCTCCTAACCTTCGGTTTCTCAGAGTGTGGGGGTGTTTGCCCAGAACAACGCAGCGTATAGATTCAGGTCTCTAGTGGATCATTCGATCTCTTAAGCTAGAGATGTTGAATTCTATGAGCACATCTTTCCGCTAAAGAAAGGTGTTGCTACTCCTTTGGGTGAACCCACTGTCACCGAATCCTTTCCCTCATTGACTGATAGGTGGGTTACTGATCCGTTTACGTCTGATGCTCGTCCTAAAGAACCCAGAAGAAGCAGGAGAGCTATGGAGTTTTGGAGATGACTTCGTGGCGTCATTTCTCTCCGAGGTATTTACGACGGACGACATCACTGACGAGCTTGTTTCAGCTTTCTTGCTAGAAGATGATCCTAGAACCTACGATGAGGCTCAAAGATCAGTTGATGCTAACCTCTGGAAAGAAGCCATCAAGATTGAACCGTACTCTATCATATCTAACCAGACTTGGGATCTAGCAGACTTACCTAAAGGTTCTAAACTTATTAGTTGTAAGTGGATCTTCAAGAAGAAGATGAGACCTGATGGTACGATAGAACAGCTCAAGGTGAGACTCGTAGTACGTGGGTTTACACAGAAGGACATTGACTACTTCGATACGTACTCCCATGTGACCAAGATTGCAACGATTAGATCTCTAGTAGCCATGGCTACCATTCACGACTTGATTATCCATCAGATGGATGTAAAGAACGCATTTTTGAATGACGATCTAGAGGAACAGATTTACATGACACAACCCGAAGGGTTCGTTCTCAAGGGTCAAGAGGAGAAGGTTTATAGATTGCATAAGTCTCTTTATGACCTGAAACAAGCGGCTAAGCAATGGTATGAGAAGTTCAATCATACCATGATATCTGATGGGTACACCGTAAACATCTCCGATACATGTTTATATTCGAAGATAACTGAATCAGGGTGTATTATTATATATCTTTATGCTAAGGTTTATATACTTCTAGGTACCCAAATGTTTCGTCCACGAACGATTTGGTAACCTTATGTTTCAAATGACAAATTTGGTACCTTTTGATTTGTCCACGGACGGAATTGGCATATTCTGTTAGAAAACTAACGGAATATTCCTCTAAGTTAGTCATGTGCAGTTAAGTAGGGTGTGAAATGATGATTTTACCCTTTCTTATTTTAAACTTATAAATTTGATAGACAAAATTACCATTATACCCTTAGTTAAAATACAATAAATAAATTAATTCATAAATTTTAAAATAAAAAATAAATTTAAAAATTTAAAAATTAAATAAATAATACTTTAAATTCTAAAACTTAAAAAATTAAAAATTAATATATTAATACATTAAAACATTTAAAAATTAAAAATTAAAAATTAAAATAATAAAAAATATAAAATAAAATATTAAAATATTAAAAAAAATTAAAAATAATAATAAAAATCAAAATTAAAATTATAAAATTTTAAATTTTAAATTATAAAATAAATAAATAAATATATTAATTGTATAAGAAAAATGTAAATTAAAAAACAATTATTCATTATAAATTATTCAGAAAATTATTTTAGAAAATTTAAAAACAATTATTAATTATTTCAGAAAATAATAAATAAGAAATTAGTAAAATATATTAACATAAAAAATTTATCAAAAAATAATTCTATAAAATAAAATAAATGTAATTATTTTTACGAAAAAAAACTTATTAAAAAATAAGATTCAATATAAAGTTAAAAGTCAAAAGTCAATATAAGGGTAAAATGGTCATTTTACATCAAAGACTAAAGTCAACTAAATCAATATAAGGGTAATATGGTCATTTTACATTAAAGACAAAAGTCAACTAAATCAATATAAGGGTAAAATAGTCATTTCACATCATTTATTAGTGTTTTAACCCCATTAACTCAAATCATTCGTGGACAGAACATTAGGGTACCAAAAAGTATATAACCCTTATGTTAATGACATGTTGATTCTTGGAGTTAATATCGAGGTTGTGAACAAAGCCGAGAGTTTCCTGTCAACAAGTTTTGAGATGAAGAACCTAGGAGAACTTGATGTTATCCTTGGAGTAAGAGTGATCCATAACTCCAATGGGATCTCGTTGAGTCAATCTCATTATGTTGATAAAGTGTTGAAGAAATTCAATTATGTTGACGTTGTAGCTGCTAGAACTCCCTACTATCCCAATGTACATCTTGAGAAGAATTAAGGTGAAAGCGTTACACAAATCGAGTATGCTAAGATCATAGGAAGCATGATGTTCTTCATGAATTGTACCCAACCAGATATAGCCTATGCTGTGAGTAGGTTGAGTCGATACACACATAACCCGAGCTAAGATCATTGGGGTGCTCTTCGTAGATTGTTGAAGTACCTAAAAGGGCCATCCGATTGGTCCCTACACTATAATAGATTCCCCGATGTGTCAGAGGGATATTGCGTTGCAAACTGGGTGTCAGGTAACGAGGATCTCAGCTCGACGAGCGGGTATGTGTTCACCATAGGTGGAGGGGCTATTTCATGGAAATCATCCAAAAAGTGTATAGCCTACTCCACCATGGAGTCTGAGTTCATTGCTCTTGATTTAGTCGGTCAAGAAGGAGACTGGTTGAGGAACTTACTAGCAGATGTGCCTGTATGGGGAAGACAAGCACAACCCGTGTGACTACATTGCGATTCGCAATCGGCGATATGTGTTGCAAAGAGTAATGTCTACAATGGGAAGAGAAGCCATATTTGTATTCAACATGGTGCAGTGAAGGAACTCCTGAAACGATGAGTGATCTCCTTAGACTACGTGAAGTCTAAAAGGAATCTCGCTGATCCCCTCATTAAAGGGCTTTTGCGAAGGTTAGCCATTGATACATCGAGAGGTATGGGCTTAAAGCCTATAAATGAAGACCGTGTGGTTGACCTTTGAGAAGATCACTAGATGCCATCCGAGTCTTCATGATCTATAGTCACATGTTGTGGTGGTGCTTCGTGACGTACTTGATAGATCATGATCCATAGCCAGTATCGGGTGGTGTTATCCGACATGCATTTGATGGATTTTATTCCCGATCTAGATCTATAGTCACGTTTTGTGGTGGTTCTATTTGAGGCGCACTTGATAGATTATGATATTTAGCCTAGATCTATACCCAGTTTTGGGGGGTGCTTTGAGATGCACTTGATAGATCCCAATCTATATTCCACGTTTGTGGTGGTGCCATTAAGATGCACTTGATAGATCAGATTGTTAGTCCATATCCAGATATTGCAGTGCTATCCGAGAAGCGCTTGATGGACTACACTGACAAGGATGGACATGTTGTCCTTAATGGTTCGAGCCGTTACGGTAGGTGCTTTCGAGACACACTGAGGAACCACCTACGTGTGTGTGATGGTAGGCCGCCATCTATGAAAGACTTAGGCTAAGTCTTTCTAGAGCACTCATTAGACCGAGTGATACGCATGGCCTTCAATAGTGTTTTGATGTTTCGTGGAACTTTTGGAGTTTTAAAGTTAAGATATGTGTCATAGGGCATATCAACTGAAGCTGAACAAGTTCAAGACTTGTTTCACTTATTCTAAGTAAGTTGTTACCCTACGTCACTATATGTCAATTCAAATCGAAAGATGTTGACACTTAAGTATCTCGTTCTTCCTATACTCAGGAATTTTCTTATCCTTTCCGTTCTTTATCTCCCAATCCTTGTCCCTCTCCTGTGTTCCATCTCAAAAGCTTTTATTGCATTTTGTTGGGGATTGTTGGAAAAATGCAAATAAAATGTTTTGTTTTTATTTAAATAATATTATTATTTATTTGAGAGGTTACAAGACCTTTATTGGTGGGTTAATGGGAGAGGTTACAAGACCTTTATTGGTGGGTTAATGGGAGAGGTTACAATCCTTTATGTTGGGAAGTTACAAGTGGTTTATGGTGGACGTTACAAGATTTATTTGTATTCAAGATTGAATTCAAATAACATGCTTAATTACCTTTGTACCATTCTATCCTTAATCATATAATTACCAGAGTTGCTAGCTTATTTGTTTTAGTACAACTCTACCTTTCTCTCCCAAATTGCTACACTTCCATTCTTACATATTTTTCGAAATTGTAAGTTATCAAGAACATCACTACATTCTCCTATTATTCAACAATCTAGTTCTTGGGTACTGTCTCTACAAGTTCCACATCCAGAACCATGAGTAGGCATGAGTTTGGATTAGAATGTGTGATAACTCGGCAGGGGGGGGGGGGGAATCGAAGGTTCACCACCTCGGACGCGCCGGAATAGTTTTCTTCAAGTCAGTGGCCTCCATACCATGCCTCAGCTTTCCTGTTACTTGTTTTCTTCACAATCGAGTGTGTTCGTTCTATACTATATCTTTTATTGCTTGTTTCATGTTGCTTGTTTGCCTGTTTTGTGGTTTTTCATCTAGAATATCAAAATTATTCCTACAAACTTGACGCTCAATTATTTATTGGATCGGCTCATCCTATAACTATGGATGTTCAAGGAAGTGAGGTCCTTCCAACGAGATATTATGATGACTAAACGAACAAGAGGTGAATGAAAAATTAAAGCTCAAAGATCACCCATTCAACTTAATTGTTGAGAAAGTTGCAAATTGAAAATGCACCATTCTGGTGTAGTCTCACATGAAAAGATTACAAAACTTTCATTGGTTTTAATAGTGTTGTCCTTCTAGCATGTTTGAATTGGTTGGATGAAATGCTCTATGCGAGACACGAATACTGAAGCAGATTTGGGCCCGTAGCACCAGCTACGTTTTGCTTTGGTCCGTATTAAAATCTCAACAATTATTTTTCAATTTTATTATGTATAAATTAAGGAAATCCGAAATTGATATCTTTTTCAGTTTTAGAAAATTGATATACAACAAGGAAACTTCATAATTTATTATTTCTAAAATTTATATTATTTCCTAATTTTTTATTATTTTGAATTTTTTAATATTTTCAAAATTTATTTAATTTCTGAACATTATATTATTCCGAAATTAATCATAAATTTCTGAAATTATGTGTTTCAAAATTTTAGTATATCCGGAAATTAACTTTTAAAAAATTCGATATCAACTATCTCCCATTTTTCTATTTAAGCTATGTTCGAGTTCATTATTTCTAGAGACGAAAGTTACCCACAAAAATATACTCTCCTTCTCCAAGATCAGACCCATCATTATCTTCCTACTCGGTGTTACTTCTCATACACGGTTTTAATTTCGTTTACGTTGTCATTGTATATTCGGAGACTTGCTCATACGGAGCAATAAAAAGTCTTAAGGAAACCGGTTCGTGGAACTCGACAAACTAGTTTTCTTTTTGATCATCGCACGACCCGTGAGGTTACTGTATCGATTATATATCACTTTTACGATTTTGCTACTTTATGTACTCCGATCTTCATTAATAATATTTGTCTACTTTTTTTACCTTTTATGGTATATGGACGAACCCGTCTGACACGAAAGACTTCTAAAGAAGGTTTAATAATTATGACATTTTTTCTTTTAGATTAAAAGCAGGTCTTTAAAATATAATTTTTATAGACCTTAATATTTTTTTTTGAACTGATAGACCTTAATATTAGCTGTAATATTTTTAAGAAAAAACTATAATTATTTTTTAGGGGAATTTCTTGAGTCATTGGTTAAATGGCTTAAAAATTGTTTAGTCTTGCGCAAAAGCCGTTCAAAATAGAGGCGACTAGATACTTTTTGTCTCGCCTGGGACCCTCAACCTAGAGCAAGCCTTGTCGCTATGGTGCTCTCTCCTGACAACGCCGCCTTTGTGCCGCCTGGGTATCCCCGTCTCATCCGGTCAATCCCCTCACAGACCAGGCCTGGTGGCGGGAATAAAAACCATTGGGATGGGTCACCGCCATTACCTTTCGTTCCCTCTTCATCCCTCATCTCGCCGGCTTCGGTTCCTACATCCATGACACCCTGGTCGCCCTTCCCATCACTGCTTCCGAAGGTTGGGTTGGATCCGTCTCCTCCTCCACATGGGGAGTTTCGTCCCTGGATACTGCGGTGGCGGCCACAGGTGGCGTTGGCTTTACGCTATTGGGGGCTCCAATCACGTCGAGCCCTAAGGTGTTTTCCTGGTCTCACCACGACCTTGATCTGGTTATACCCCGAGTGGCGACAGTCAAGAATGTAGCCGGGGTACTCAAAGCATCTCACGGTCATGTCGGTGATGGCGCAAGCCCACTGTATGACCTGTGACAACCATGGGGGCACCGGGGTGGGGTTGGCGCATCCTGCAGGGTTCATCGTCTAAGCTGGTTGCGAAGGAAAACTCGAGTTTGGGACCCCTGCGGAGGAGCTACGCTAGGGCATGGGGCTGAGATGGGTAGCGTGCCGTTTCTCCTTGGGATAGGGGTGTCGGCCCCCATAGAAGTCCCTGAAGGGAACTAGGCAAGGCGGTAGTAGAGGGACTGGTTGCCACCGGAAGGGTTGCTTATGGGGCTGTTCGAGGGACAAAGGCCCGAAGAAAGGGCATTGCTCTTGATGGGAACCTGGAAGACGGAACAACACTGATCGAGATTCGGGGGGACATTAGTTGCACCCCACTGATACTGGATCCAAAACCTAAGGATGGGTTGTCTAGAGGATGGGGTGCTCGTGTGACATTGGACTTGGGACCTAACCCGGGACCCCGTCGTTCGCCTTGGGGCATCACTCGGCCACCCGAGATAAGCCTCCCTGGGAGGGCTGCTCCTTTGTGGGGACCCATAATAAGGGCGGGGGATATACCCCACCGGGAGAAATGGCACACCGTCTGAGCATTAGGGACTAACCTCGAGAGGGGTCCCTAGACGATGCTTTGCCTCGCGCCATCACCATTATTGTTGAGGTCCCTCAGGATCTCCGGTACCTCGTTCTCTTTCTCCGCCTTCTCTATCTGCCCAAGAAGCATCAAATACCGTCTGTGACGATTATGATAGTATAATCTATTGTTCGTTACTGCTGGCCTTCCGATGGTCGGAGAGCATATTCCTGATACATGATAATGTAATCGATTTCAAGTAATAGAGTTGCAGTCTTCGCTCAAATAAAAATAGAGGTGACTTTTGTTATCATTTTGTTTCTAGATATATAATTGATCACCACACACGCTTTTTCATAATGATTTTATACCCACAACTATTCTAAAGCAAAAATTACATGCTTGTTGGAAAACATGTACGGTAAATATAGTCTTTCAGTTAAATAGTTGCAAAGCAGGATCGAATTTAATAACCATTTATATTTAACCTTTTTTTTGAAACGGGTAATCGGAGACTTTCATAAATACCAATAGGTAATCAAACAAGACAGGGCGTGACCGCCCCGGGTTCCGGATGTATGTCCGAGCCGACCGTAGAAGGCCTGGCGCTCATGGACCCATAATAAAAGCCTACTTGAAATCGTAGGCACAAACTCAAGACAGCTCCTTACCATCGTCTCAAAAACAGCGAGACATAAAGAAAAAGGTCCTAAACAAAATATGAAAGAAATTGTTCCAGAAATAAAGTAAATAACGAGAAAGCAGATAATAATACTGAGATGTTGTTGCAGGCTGCCCGGGACCTCCCAGGACTGGCTGTCACTGGTCTGTCGGGTCGGGTCATTCCTGCATCGGAGGTTGATGTGCCTTCTCCTTACCCCCCTATCCCCCTCATTGTATATTAGCCAATAGATGTCTGGTTGGAGGGTCGAATGATCTAGCGACTTCTTTGGCCCCGGCGGACGAGCATACAGTCTTTAGGGTAGACGTCTTAATATTTCCCCGGCTGGGCCCCCTTTTCCCTAAGGCTTCTTGGGGATCATTCTCCCTCCATTGGGGATCTTTCTCCTTCCCCTCTCGGGTCACTACAGTGTCTCCAGGCTCGGCTTGGCCAATAGGATCACCAGCAGGACGGATGTTAGCCAGGTTGTTATGCTTTGTAAAGCCAGGAGGCCCTCCAGAGGCTGGACGCACTCCATCCGACATTACATTGGTTACCCCTCCTGGGGTAACCCTAGCCAGATTGTCAGACTTCGAAATAATGTCTGCAACGGGGAGTCTTTCTACCATAACAACTTCCCTAGATCGAATCAGCGGATTCAGGGACATACCATTCAGCATGTCAGTAACAGCCGGATGTGTCACCGAGGGGGGGGGGTGTATTCCAAACCATCTGCAGCAGCCGATCCACATCCATCTTCCTTGAGTCATATCGGCCCTCCACCCGACCAATACCCGGCAAATGAGTCGTACATCACATAATCATGTGGGTCATCAGCCCACACCTGCGACAAAAATCCGTTAGCCTCTCATATTGCAGCTCAATCAAAGAGGAGGATGTAGTCTCTGGGAATCTGAGTCGTAGTCTTCTCCATAGAGGTCGGTTCAGCTCCATCTGAACCTGCAGCCCTAACAACAGATCATCCCGCCTAACATAGGGAATTGGGCCCGATAGCACTTGAGTCCCAATGCTGTCTGCAGTAAGACCAAGGATATATGGATTCCTAGCTCCTATCGGGACGTTCAATGCCCTGACTCCAAGCTAAATGTGATGGAATTCAATCTCATTTGCCAAGACATAAGGCCTGAGTGGCTCCAACTGGAGGGGGAAACCCTTGAAACTCCAGGGATCCATATGACGAATATTTTCCATCGTCTCTACGGACGGTAAGTGGTAACTCGTAACCTCCAGGGACATGAATTCCACATGTATTCCATTCACCTTCCACTTCTGCAGCATCATCGCGCAGACAACGTTTTTATTGTGGATTCGGTCCCCTGCAACCCGGGCTGCCAGAGAAAACTGATATGTGCCCTTGGTGAAAGTCGAGACCCCTTCCTCCGAGACCACCACCTCGTCATCCTCATCCTCCCAATCCGGGACCGGGGAAATCTGGATTGAGCTCACCTCAGTTTGACGTACATGCAACCCAGATCCACTGGCTGCCGACTACTCGGGTCCGGTACCCGATCTGTCGGAGGGTGATACCGAGACACCTCCGTCGGTGGCTGTGGACGAGGAAGGGGCGGTAGTTCCGCCTGACCCTCCCCCATTTTTAATCGGCTCCCGACCTGACCCGAGGCGTCCAATGGCGCCCCAGAAACCAAAGTGACGTTCAGATGCGTACCTGGTTTAACCTTCAGGGCAAGAAGGTCGGCCGGCCAGCCTTCGGTGGTCCGGTAGAGGGCGGGAGGGGGGGGGGAGCTTCAGTGGATGGCGTCTTGAATATGACATCAGCCAGGAACCCTACCAGAGCAGGGGCATGTGGCTAATGTGGCTCGTCGACGGGATGGATCTGATCGCTAGGTGCCATTTCTGGATTAAAGCCGACAAAAGACGACCGAATCCGGTACAGGGGAGGGCCGAGACGACGAGGGGAAGACGACGAGGTCGTCGGAACCACCGCGGAAGGACGAGCTCGATGAGATTTACCTTCGTGAAGCAGGGAGGAGCGACCAGCGTACTGATCTACACCAGATAGAGGGACGGTGACTCAGGCGAGAGCGATGAGAGCGATGAGTGGCGGCGGTGTCGAGACCCTGGCTAGGGTAGAAATGAAACCTCTCTAAGAGGTAGGTAGTGAGCTTTTTATTTATTTATATTTAACCTTAATTTATGTAAAAAGCATTTGAAAAACTATTTTTGTTTTATGTTTATTTTTCTCTTTCCAATATTTCTATTAGAGAGAAATAAATTACAATCGAAGAAACAAATACAAAAAAAAGAATCCTACAAATCCTGGAAGGGTAAAGCAAAAAAGCAAAACCAGAAAAAATAATAAAATTTGAGAGTAACAATTATATATTGAAATTTTTTTAATACAATACTCTGGCAAACATGTATTTGCAAGATAATATCCTAGTATAATTTTTTTCAATATAATATTCAGCCAAACATTTATTTGCAAGATAATACCCCTGGCATAAAAAAAATTTTTGCAACCCTACCAAACATTTAACCACAATTTCGTACATAACCGTTAACTTTCTTTTACTTTTCCATCCAAAGAGTGTAAGAAGTTCAAAATACCCATGACCATGAAATATCAAAATTGTCCTTCCTTCATCTTCAAATTTTCAAAATTGATTTGTTATGGTGGAATTTGAAATTTTGAAGATGAATGAAGGACAACTTTGACATTTAATGATGAGGGGTATCTTAGACTTTTACACTCTTTGGATGAAAAAATAACATCAAGTTAACGGTTAGGTACCAAACTGTGATTCAATGTTTGGTAGAGTGTTATATTGCAAAAAAATTATGTTAGGGTATCATGTTGCAAATAAATGTTTGGTAAGGTATTATGTTGCAAGAAATTATGTTAGGGTATTATATTGTAAATAAATGTTTGGAAGGGTATTATATTGAAAATGTTCCTTTTATATTTGATGACTTAATATCGTTTAACATTTCTAAAGTCCTTCTTAATTGATAAGATCAGAAAAACTAAGAAGTCGCAATCATGGTACTACTATGGGAATAGGACCTTCACTTTTATATATTTGATGACTCAATATCGTTTAACATTTCTAAAGTTCGTCTTAATTATTAAAAATTAACAAAACTACAAAATCGCAATCATGTTACCATGATGGGAATAGGACCTTACTTTATATTAATGACTCATTAGCATTTCAGTATTTCTGAAGCATTTCTCAGATAAAATTCTATAGAAAACTCCACTAAACAAATAATCATATCAAAATATGGAGAAACTTGTTGAAATTATCTTGTTGGCAGATCTGACTACCCAGTAATGGAGTCATCTTTCAAGACAAAAGAGTGGAAGCTTCATAGATCATTCAGAGAATTAAATCCAAAGCCTTCAGTTGAGAATGAGCTTACTTTAATGAGAACTATTACTTTCCCTTTGAGGTTTGGTATATTGCTCCTTAGTCTTGCTCAAAATCAAAATTAAAGAAAAGGTCATCTCTTGTCTGACCTTTCCTTGAGTTGGTTGCTTGGTTTTAATTTTTGGTTGATGGTGTCTTTATCTTGGATCTCTGGTATTTTGTATTGGGTTGGGTTTGGGGGTGGTTCTAGGTTGGTTTGGTGTTTGTGGTGAGTTTTGTGAGGTCAAGTTCTTTCTTTGTGTCTTTTGGTTGCTGGGGTTGTGTCTTTGTCTGGTCCCTGACTCAGCTTCTTCCTTGTGTGTGGATAGTAGGTCTGTTCCTTTCTCCTTTTCTTTAGGTTTCTCTTTCCTAAGTGTGGGTTGTTGTTTTCTAGAGGTGGAGAGTTTGAGTTTGTGTCTTTCTTCTCTTCTGGTCTTTCTCATGTCCTTCCCTTTATCCAAGCATGTTCTGTTTTGGTTCCTCTTGGGATGGTTATTCTTGTTTTAGCAAGGTTGCGTGTGAGTCAAGTTTCTGCTCATCAGCTCAATCATTCTCAATTTCAGATGGATTTTCAGAGTGTTAAAGCTCCATACCTTCGATGCTTATATGTTAATTCAAGTGGATCATTCGTTGATGCCTGTAATTGGGTTTCATCTCTACCTTCTTGTCGTAGCCTATAGTTCAAAGTCTTGATCATCCCCATCATTTGAGGTTTTCGTGTGGGTCAAGCTACCAATCATCACCCTCTTCTTATTCAAGATCATCTGATTTTTCAAAGGCCAAAGCTCTAAAGCTCCATCATGGTTTCTCTGTTAGTTTTGCAGTTTCATTCCTTGACATTTGCTTTGTCATCTTTTGTTATTGATTTGGTTTCTTCATTTCTATGGTCTCTATAGCTAGAGATATTTGTCCTCTCTTTTCAACATTTGAAAGAAGTTAGATTTATATATTGCTTTGCTAATAAAAGTAAAAATAAAAAACTAATTTCCTTTTTTTTCTCGGAGTGTAGAAATGAGAAAATATGTTCTCATTCAACTTTTTTTTATTATACACAAGGAACTAATATATATACATAAGTATTGAGACTCTTCAACTACTCCATTAATGAAGAGATCATTAATGGTGACTTCTCAACTCCTCAATACTAATTACACTCCCCCTCAAGCTGAGGCATATATATTAATCATGCCCAGCTTGTTATAAAGATAATCAACCCGAGTACCCAGAAGTGCTTTAGTGAATAAGTTCCCTAATTGATCTTCGGTTTTCACATATGCGGTTGTAATCAACTTTTGCTGAAGTTTTTCACGCACGAAATGACAATCAATCTCGATATGCTTGCTTCGTTCATGAAACACGGGATTTGAGGCAATATGAAGAGCAGCTTGGTTATCACGCCATAATTTTGCGGGCATGGAGAATTTGAGATCAAGTTCTGAAAGGAGTTGGTAGATCCACATTATTTCACTTACAGACTGGGCCATGGCTCTGTATTCCGATTCAGCACTAGATCAAGAAACTACATTTTGTTTCTTGCTTTTCCATGAGACCAAATTTCCTCCTACAAATACATAGTACCCTGAAGTGGATCGACGATCAATCTTGCATCTTGCCCAATCTGCATTTGTAAAACACTCTATATGAGTATGACCATGATTATGATAGAGTATACCTTGTCTAGGTGCTCCTTTTAGATAACCCAAGATATGTTCGAGCGCGGCCCAATGCTCGACTGTAGGGGAAGACATAAACTGACTTACAATGCTCACTGAGTATGCAATATCATGCCGGGTTACTGTAAGGTAGTTTAGTTTCCCCACAATTCTTCTATACCTTTCTGGATTTTCAAACAATTCTCCTTCTTACATGAGTTGTGTATTTTGAGGCATTGGGGCAAAACATGGCTTGACTCCTAGCTTCCCAGTTTCTGTTAACAAGTCCAGCACATATTTTCTCTAAGATAGGAAAATTCACTTCTTGCTTCTTGATACTTCTACTCCCAGAAAGTACTTCAAGACTCCCGAATCTTTGGTACTGAATTGACTGTGGAGAAACGACTTCAACGAAGAGATGCCCACCTTTTTGCTGCCAGTGTTAACAATATCATCCACATATACCACTAGAAGAATAACACATGCTGGAGAGCTCCTGTAAAACACATAATGATCGGACTTGCTCTTGTTCATTCCAAACTTTTCCACTGCTTGGCTAAACTTTCAAAACCACGCTCGAGGACTTTGTTTGAGCCCATATAATGATTTCTGAAGATGACATACCAGTCCAGACTCCCCCTAAGCAACAAAACCTGGAGGTTGCTCCATATAAAATTCCTCATGCAAGTCCTCATGCAAGAAAGCATTTTTGATATCTAGTTGGTATAATGGCCAATCATAAGTGGCTGCCAAAGAGATAAACAATCACACAGAAGTCAGTTTAGCAACAGGAGAGATAGTATCCGAGTAATCCACCCCATAAGTTTGAGCGAAGCCTTTAGCCACGAGGTGAGCCTTAAGATGGGCTACAGAACCATCGGAGTTGAATTTAGTAGCAAATACCCACTTACAGTCAATAGCCTTTTTCCCGGGAGGCAGCGGAACCAATCGCCAAGTACCATTAGCATCCAATGCACTCATCTCTTCTGTCATTGCTGAACACCAGCTAGGATGGGATAAAGCCTCATGAAGAGTTCTAGGAACCGAAACTGAATCAAGAGAGGAAATAAAGGAACACGACATAGGAGACAACTAATCATATGACACAAAAGAAGAGATAGGATATGTACACTATCGTTTACCTTTACGGAGGGCGATAGGGAGATCATCATTAGGATATGTTGGCAAAGAGGAACTCGGCTTTGGACATGTAGTGGGAGGGGCTTGAGTAGCGGGTGGTGCCTGTGTAGCGTGAGGGGCCTTTCATCGGGAATAAATGTATCGGATTGGCAGTGGCGGCGGCGGTGGTGGTGGATTCGGAACAATATGCATAGATGGTGTTGGCGTAGTGGTAGGTGTAGGTACAATCACTTCTCGATGAGAGATGCGGTAAACTAACAAGTCATCGTTCTCCCCCTGTCTTGGAGTACGAGGAATTGCCGAATAACAGAAAGGACAATGCTCCATAAAAGTGACATCAATGGAGACAAGATATTGGTGGAAATATGGACAATAACAACGATATCCTTTCTGTAAACGAGAGTACCCCAAGAAAACACACTTGACCGATTTTGGATCCAGTTTTGTACGACTAGGGCGAACTTCACGAACAAAACATGTACTCCCAAATATACGAGGATTAATTGGAAAAAGAGGTTTTGTGGGGAATAAGACTTGATACGGGATGTTACCTTGAAGGACAGCCGAAGGCATACGATTAATGAGAAAACACGCAGTGGAGACTGCGTCAGCCCAAAAATATTTTGGCACATGAGTCTGAAATAAAAGGGCTCTCGCAGTTTCAAGAAGATGTCTATTTTTTCTTTCAGCAACCCCATTTTGAGATGGAGTGTCAACACAAAACGATTCATGAAGGATACCATTCTGAGCCATGTAAGTAGTGAATGACGCAGAAAAATATTCTTTTGCATTGTCACTTCTCAAGATACGAACTTTAGTACCAAAATGCATTTTTATTTCAGCACAAAAAGCAGTAAAATGAGAAAATAACTCAGAATGGT
This sequence comes from Erodium maritimum, assembly GCA_963921825.1. Lineage (NCBI taxonomy): Eukaryota > Viridiplantae > Streptophyta > Magnoliopsida > Geraniales > Geraniaceae > Erodium > Erodium maritimum. The sequence goes on along the minus strand of OY997595.1, from coordinate 49,665,721 downwards.
TTTTCATGAAATAAAGCCATGTAGTTCGGGGAAAATCATCCACAAAAGAGACAAAATATTGAACCCCAGTTTTAGACACCACGGGTGACGGACCCCAAACATCAGAGTGAACTAATTCAAAAGGGGGACAAACTCTTTTCTTGACTCTAGGAGTAAAAGGGAGATGATGATGTTTAGCAAACCGACATGCTTCACAATCGAAAGATTGTACCTTTTCAAACTGGGGATAGAGGCGCTTCAGAACTGGAAGTGATGGATGGCCGGAACGACAGTGAGCTTCAAGCGGGGTTAAGGAGGCTGAACAAGCGATTGGTGGTGCGGGTCTTTGGGTATCCATAATGAAAGCCCCTCTGATACATGTCCTTTGCCAATAATTCGCTTCATCCAAAGATCCTGAAACAAACAATGATTAGGGTAAAATGAAACACAAAAATTGAGGGCCCGAGTTATTTTACTGATAGACATCAGATTAAAAGAAAATCCAGGCAAACTTAAGACAGATGGTAAGGAAACGGACGGTGTAAGGTGGGTTGTCCCAAAACCGAGAACCAAACACTCAGACCCATCAGCTAGTGTCACAGAAGAACACGAAGAATGAGGCTCATAAGTGTCAAGTAATTTAGGGTTACATGTCATGTGATCTATGGCGCCAAAATCAAGGACCCATTGGGAAGAGGATGGTGATGAAATGGAACACATAGGTAGATTACCTAACCCGGCGGCAGAAGCGACGGAGTGAGATGAGTGCATGAGTATGTCCTGATAGTGACGAAATTGATCATACTCAACAGCAGATAGAGTGATTGTTCGATTATCAACAGATCGTGGTTCTCGATTCCAATGCCTAGGTTTACTTTCCATCACAATCGTATTTTTGGTCTCTTCAGCCATTCAAAGAAGTAAAGCGTAGAATTGAATAATAACAGATGAAAAATACCCGGACCAGGCTGGCAGAAGCAGAAAAATAGAGATATTGACTTTCAGCGGACGGGCGGTGGTGGAGTACGGCGGCGCGTGATGTCATGCGCGGCGGCAGGTGGTGGCGCGTGGGGCCCACGTGCTACCGTGTGCTACGGCAAGAAATCCCAAAATATCCAGAACGGCCGGTCTTTCTTCGATATAGCCTCACTCGCCGTCGGTGAGGAAAAATAAAGTCAGGAGCTTCGTGAAATGACCGGAACAGGTTCAATACTTTCATGACTTCGCGTGGAAAGTGTGACTCTGGTGGTGGTCGGCTAGTTCTGAAATTTCAGATATGAGCAGCCCAGAAAGTCCTCTATCTTATGGGATATGAGGTGAGAAAAGACGTTGTCGATAACAACACGAATCTGCACTCTTGGGAAGTGGTAGTGCACACCGGACAAAAATGGAGTCTTGCTCCTAATTTCCCTAATCCCCTAGAGCTACCACATGCTCTAATACCATATAGAAATGAGAAAATATTTTCTCATTCAACTTTTTTTTTATTATACACAAGGAGCAAATATATATACACAAGTATTGAGACTCTTCAACTACTCCATTAATGAAGAGATCATTAAAGGTGACTTCTCAATACTAATTACACGGAGTAATGGACTCTATTTGGGTTTCCGCGTGCCGCCACCAGTGTCAAGTCTCTTCTCCCGACAAAGTTCCGGTGATGCTTTCTCTCTTCTTGGATCAGTTTCCCCTGATCCTCTCCTCGCAGATTTCACCAGCCCTTGGGTTGGACGAGATTGGCTCCCATGCCTCTTTCTCGGCGACACACCGTCGACCACACTCCTCCAAGAGGAATCGGTCCTCCCCTCGGAACCCTAGTCCTTTGCGAATAGGGGCTTCGTCGCCGGTAACTTGACCGCCATCATCCACACCTGCTTCTGCGTCCCTGGCTGATGTGGATTCTGGACCAATCTCTAGAATTTCGACACCAATCTCGTTAGGCCCCTCGTCTTTAGGGTTGTTTGGGATCGCGTCGCAAGGGACGTCACAGGCTCGGGTCCAATTTGGATCCCCGGGGTCTCCCTCTCCACCCTCTCCTACTTCACGATCACTGCAACGTAATTGGGATCCGGGCCTAAGGACTTCTTCATCACATATGAAGCCGGACCTGCGGCTCTTAGCATGGAACTATCTTGGTATGGGTACGGGACTACACAAACAGCAACTCAGACAGTTGTTCAGTAACCATCGGCCCCACCTGTTGTTGCTCTCGGAATCGTTGATGGACACTCAGAATTGTGCATTGTTGTCGTGGTTATTGGGTTTTTCACGATCATATATGTGTCCCCTGCATCATAGGGTCTAGGAACATGGCGAATTAGAGGGGTCTGGCTCTATTCTAGGTGTCGGGTATAGCGGTGACATTCAGGTCATTGTCTACTCGATATATTGACATTGAGGTCTCGGTCCCGGGACATGTAGGGCTGAGGTTAACAAGGATTTATGGGGAACCCCGTCGGACAGAAGGCATCGTACTTGGGAAATGATCCGGAATCTCCATACCCCGATAAGGCCCAATTGGATTCTTATAGGACACTTGAATGGAAATCTGGACTCAGATGAAACTACAGGATGAGGATCGTACCCTCTCAGTCATATGGATGGCTTTTTCTATCTGGTGCATGATCTACGCCTGGTGGATATCCCGATGACTGGTCATCCATATACTTGGTATAGGGGCCGGAGGCATGATGCCCAGATCCAGTCACGTTTGGACAGAGCCTTTGTATCGAGTGCTCTCTTCTCCTCCTTTCCCAACCTGGATCTCTATAATACGGAGGTGACGACCTCAGACCATTGGCCGATCTTTCTCTCTTTGGCTCAGCAAGTATCTCACCCTGGTCCTCCGAAGTTTCCCTTCAGTCTCAATGGATTCGTGATCCAAACTATAGATGCCTCATCCAGACTTCATGGGATAAGTGTCTAGCGAAACGTATTGGGGAAGTCATACATTCGGTGGGCAGGTCCCTGTATGATTGGGGCCGGCGGCACTTTCGTCGTAACCTTAATCACATCAAGTGGTCTTAGTGGCATATTGCGCATCTGAATGGTCGGACGGATAGAGTAGGAGTGCATCATCGGGAGGCTATTCAAATCCAGTATGAACGAGCGTTGGGAGAATAGGAGGCCTTCTGGTGTCAACACGCGAAACAGTACTGGTTGGCTGAGTAAGATCGGAATACAAAGTTTTTTCAGACAGCATGTTCGTATAGACGTCGTGTCAATGCGGTTTTGTCTCTAAAGAATGAACAGGGAGATTTGGTCACATGGGACACAGGGATCAGGGAATTAATTGTGGACTACTTCAGCATGCTATTCACGACGAGTCTTCCGGACCTCCGTGATTTCCCCATCGCACTATCCATGTGTATTGCCCTGATGCAGAATCAGTTGCTTTTATCTCCTTGCTCGGTGATGGAGGTCCGGACAACATTATTTCACATGGGGCTTGATAAATCACCGGGCACAGATGGTCTAAATCCCCAGTTTTATTAGTATTCCTGGCCAAATGTGGCAGATTAAGTGGTAAGATTCATAAGTGAGGTGTTTGCCTCTCGGGATTTCGATCCCATTTTGAATGACACCTTCATTGTTTAAATCCCGAAGAACCCTGGTCTAGATAAGGTAACTGATCTCCGGCCGATTGCCCTGTGTAATGTCATTTTTAAGGATCCTCTCTAAGGTCTTAGCCAACCTCTTACGGCCCCTCCTTCACACCATTATCTCGGACACTCAGGGTGTAAGAACCGCCCCAGGTCGATCCAGGTCGAACCGGTGAATTTTGGTGAAAGTTGACTTTTTTCCGGAAAAGTCAATCGATGACTCCGGTAGTCATTCGGGACCTTTTTGGGACCCAAAAAGCTTAGCCGTCATTACGGTTAGCTTGGGTGGTTTCCTCTCAATTGGCTGATTTCACGAAAAATGTCAAACTCGGGTCAAACTAAGCTTAATTAAGGACAAAACCGAATTAATTAGAAGTGCTGGATTTTTTTTGGGTTAGAACTGGTCCCCACAAAGACACTTGTCCATGTTGGCTTGGAAGGGAAGAAATAGATGAGTTCTGACCAAACTACCCTCATGTGAGCCAAAGGAAGGAGAGGGAGCAAGAGGGGCATTTTAGGGAGATCATTATTAGGTTAAAGCCCCCAAAAGGAGAGCAATCAAGCACAATTGCTTAGTGTTGGCCGAAAATCACCAAGGGAGAGAGAGAGAATTGGAAAGCCTTGAAGCTTGAAGAAGAAGCAAGGAGAAAAGGAAGCTCATTTAGGGGATTTTCACCTCCAAACATCTCCAATTCTACTTCATCTTGTTCATATCTTCGTTTCCTATAGGTTGGTATCCTTTAATTCCTTATTTGATGAAATTGGTGTTGTGGGTTTGGGTAGAGATGCATGAACTAAGTGGGTTTTTGGAGTTGTTTGTGTTAGATGATTGTTGATGAAGAAGTTGGGGAAGTTTGATGATAGAAATCACTTGGATTGTGTTGTCTTTGAGGAAACCCATGGTGGGTATTGAAGTGTTGAAGGTTTTGGGGTCTGTTTTGGAGTTTTGGGAGGTCATCAATGGAGGTTTTGAGGTTGTTTTTCGTGGAAACGAAGTTGGGGGAGGAAGAAGAAGGCCTCTGTCCAGACCAGCACGGAACGCCGCACGGACCGTGCCAGGGTCAGGCACGGAGTGCTGCACGGACCGCGCCAGGGTCCGGCACAGAGTGCCACACAGACCGTACTAGCTACCGGGCCGGCGTGTAGCACGAACCTTGCCAGGTACCGGGCCTGCGTGCCACACGGGCCGTGCCTGGTACCGGGCCGGTGTGCCACACAGGCCGCGGCTGATTCCGGGCCGGTGTGCTGCACGGGCCGGGTCGGGTCGGTTACCGGGCCTGTTGGCCACCCGGATTGGGCCTCGTTCCAGCCCATTTTCCCTTTAGCCCATGTTGACTTTCACGCTTAATTTAGTTGTTTTCTCGTTAAAAACGCAATTTTTTTAGCATTGATTTGCGAATGGTTTGTGATCTTAGACTTTGGACCCGAGCACGGCGGAGGAGACTTTTGGACCTCGTGAAGTGACTAAGCGTTCGGAAAGCGATCGAGGTAGGGAAAGTAGCGAATACTGGTTTAATTACGGAAAGTTACTAGTATGCATATAGGTTGCGAATACTTGTTTAAATGATAGAATTGCATGTAGGATGTGAGGAACGAGTGAAATGAGGGATAACTTACGAGCCATGTCGAGCTGTAAGTTTGGGAATTGTTGTGCTGTAGAAATGCATGTGGGTCATGTCGAACCCTTAGGTTGTGTGTTGATTGTGAAGCATGATGTGTGGTTTGTCCGTCGTTAGATTGAGAATCACGATATGGTATGCTCTTGTGATATGTTTGTGTGTTTTGATAAGTGTGATATGATTGGTATGACGTGAACCAATGCTTGTGATATGATCGGGTGATTGATAGACCAATGTGATGTGTTGTTGTAAGTTAGCTCGGTTGGTATACCGTGGTCGAACTATGGCATTGTGATGCGTGAGACTTTCTTGATGCATGTTCCAAGAGGAGTTGTATTCCGGTATGGTACCTACACCGAGGGGGTACGCCGGTGTAGGGTGGTATCTAGGCCGACGGTGTGGTCCCACGTATGCGCGGTCCCCCGGGGAATGGTTCCGGTATGATATGTACATCGAGTGGGTATGCCGGTGTAGGGTATCTAGGCCGACGGTTTGTGATCCGGTATGATGTGTCGTGACTGTGCCCCGACGGATTCCCGGGAAGACATCTAGGCCCAGTCTGTGTGTTCCGGTATGATGTATTGTGACTGTGCCCCGATGCGGTTCCGGGAAGATATCTAGGCCGATGTTGTGTGTTATGGTACGATATGATAGAGTCGGGCTGTGGACAGCCGGCGGAGTTCGGGGACTGCGGTACGGGACGTTTGATTGTTTACTGTGTATTGTATGCTTGATGATTGGTTTAAGTGATGTGACTACAGGGTGATAGTGGTCATGTAAGTATGTGCTCTCCTTGGGTGCCTTTAGTGTTGTGCTCGCTAGTATGCCCTAATTGGACGGTTACTCGTGGTGGTGAGCGGATACTCATCACCTTAACTACTTTTCCTATTAAGTGAAAGCTCACCCCTTTTACTTTGTTGGTCTACAGACCTTCAGTGGGATTTGGACTAGCAGGATTCTCGGAGCTTGGGAGCTAGCGAGGGTCTTAGGCTAGTATGGTCTAGAGACATGTTGTTTTACTTTTATTAAACTTATTTACTATTTGGTTTTGCGAGCTGTTGACTCGTGATGTTACTTGGATCTTTTAAACCGTTATTTGAGACTCATTTTGGTATTAAATTGATTTTATTATTTATTATTTTAGTTCACGTCTCGAGTCCGGTCAGAACCGGATTTGGGGCGTGACACGGGGGGCTTTTATCCTAGGTAGGTGCATCCAGGACAATATCATGATAGCTTTCGAGGTCATCCATTTCCTTCGTCAAAAGCGGTAGGGTGCGGTAGGCTATATGGCTCTCAAACTTGACATGAGTAAAGCGTACGACCGAGTTGAATGGGATTACCTGCTTCAATTTATGGCTAGGCTGGGTTTCTCAGCGGAGTGGATAACATTGGTGGCGTGCTGTGTGAAATTTGTACATTACACGGTTTCGTCAGGGGGGGAGGGAAACGCCGCAACTTACACCAACGCGGGGATTACGACAGGGCGATCCGCTCTCTCCCTACCTCTTCTATGTATGGAGGGGTTGTCTTTCCTGTTGCGCCAGGCCCAGAATGAGGGTCGCTTCAGGGGTGTCTATGTCGCATGTGGGGCTCCAGATATCTTGCATATGTTCTTCGCGGATGATTTCTACACATTCTTCTGATCTACTCCTGAGGATTCTCAGACGACCACATGCGTTCTAGGCTTGTTTGGGACCCTCTCGGGTCAAGTTTTGAACTTGGATAACTCGTCGGGTATGTTCGGCAAGAATACTTCACGAGCCATGAAACAACAATGTTATCAGATTCTGAATATAACAGAGACTTCAGCGGCATCTATGTACCTTGGTGTCCCGAATATGATCGGCCGAAATAGGAATGTCGTCATGGCATATCTGGGAGATCGGATTGTTAAGCGTATTCGGTCTTGGGATAAGAAGCTTCTCTCGCCGGTAGGACGGGAAGTGATGATCCTATCAGTTCTTAACTCACTTCATGTCTACGTCATGTCTATCTTCACCATACCTTCTAAGATTATTTCCCGTATTCATGTGGCCTTGGCTCGATTCTGGTGAGGAGGGAAAACTGCTCGCCCAATTACCTGGCAAGATTAGGACAAATTGTGCATGCCGAAGGAGGCTGGGGGTATGGTGTTCCACCACGTGAGCGATGTCAACAAGGCGCTCTTAGAGAAGCAAGGTTGGAGCCTTATCTACCGTCCTACCTCTCTGATGGCCCGGGTACTTAAGGCACGTTACTTCCTGAAGGTTACCTTCCTTTAGACTAGAGTTGTATTTAATTAGAGCCTCACCTGGGCCAGTATTATGTCGACTCAAGAATTACTTAGGAGTGACCTTCGGATAGCAATTGGGGATGACCGAGATACCCTTATTTTGGGTACACCATGGCTTTTGGGGCCGAATCCAGAAGTCACGTCATCTAACCCAACGTTGGTTGGGGACGGGGTTAAGGGTCTCATGCAGCCTGGGAGGTTATGCTGGGATGTTGCCGGAATGGTTCAGGTATTCTCCGTTGAAGAGCATAATAGTATACTTCAAGTACCCCTTTCGGCGCTCCGACCTAAGGACACTTAGTATTGGTCGGCCGACCGACATGGGATGTATACTACAAAAACAGGATATAGGATACTAGCTATGGCGAGGCAGGCAGTACGACAGCACATGACTTTGGTAACTTGGTCGGCTTTATGGTTTATCCCTGCTCCCCCAGCCTCTTGATATTTTTGTGGAGGGGCCTGACTGATACGTTGTAGGTAGCTACTAACCTGAACCGTAAATTTGTTCTCATTTCGGCGACTTGTGATATTTGTGGGAGAGCCTCTTAATCAGTTGACCATTTGTTTCTTGAGTGTAGATTTGCTAAAACGTGTTGGGCACAAGTTGGCGATCTTATTCCACAAGGTCTTGGTGGGACGTTCGTGCAGTGGTGGGAGGGGATTGAGAGCGGGAGGTCTCGGGATAAGGTTGCTGAGGTCCTATCCATTTGTGGAAGATTTGGAAAGCAAGGAATGAGCTCAAGTGGAGAGCGACACCCTGGCGGCCCTTAGGGTAATATCCTCGGCAGTTGCGCATTTGATGGCATAGAGAGAGGCGGAGGCGGCCTCACCAAAACCATGCCAAATACCCTCTGCCGGGATGGCGAAGTGGATCCGCCCACCCTCAGGTACTATTGTTATCAATGTGGATGGGGTCGTCTTTCAAGATACACATCAATCTGCTTGGGGTATCATTGCTAGGGACCATAGTGGCTCGGTACGGTTGGCCGCAAATGGTATACTCCCGAGAATATGGGGGCCGCTAATGGTCGAAGCATGTTCCCTGGCGACAGCTCTGAAGAATGCACCAAGACTCGGGTCGAATGCCATTATTCGCTCGGATGCTCAGATTCTTATCAACTTAATCTCTAAAGGCGACCCACCGTTATCACTCATTGGGACGTTTATTAGGGATATTAGGGAGTTTATTTCTCAACAAGAGGGGACAACCTTTCAATTTGTAAAAAGAACTGCGAACAACGCTTCTCATTGGCTCGCCAAAGAAGCACGTTCTATGTCTGTTCTTCAGTGGTCAGACCTTGTGCCTGACGCACTCCAGTATATCGTGGATTCTGATTTACAATAAACTTCGCAATTTTAATTCAAAAAAAAAAACTAATCTCCTCATGCTTTTAGTATCTGCATTCTTTTTTATTGTCCGTCTGTTAGGCTTTTTTGCCTTCTAGAATTCCATTTGGGTTCAAAATAGGATCTCCTCTTCCTTCTCAATGAAAGAAGACGAACTAGAACAGTTCCAACTTTATGAATTGTTTCAATGCTTTTCAGAAGTTCGAAATATTTTTATCTTAACCATTCAAAAAATACAAATATGAAAATATGTGGTCCGTTCAAAAAATGTAAAAAATATATACATAAAGAGCAAATAGAGGACTAAAGTTGACGATGGAGAATGCATCGTACAAAAAATGCCAAGGTGGCAGCAGTTGCATGTGTCTATAATTGTGCGTGTCCCTCTCTGCTAGATTTTTTGGGCTACCAAACAATTGATCGATGGATTGTTGTGATGCAATTGGAAAGTATATGTGGGGTCGGTTCAGTGAATTTGCGGTTCACAATTAGTAATAGCATCAACGATCAGGAACAATGAGAGGAAGAAGACAACTATTTGATGTTGAAATAACGCTTGAATTTGGAGGGCAACATCATTCAAGAATAAGTGTTTTGATCACATAACCAATAAAGACTCGTGTGTCGTGAGTTGTTATTATTTCAACCATTTGATGTTGAAATAACGCTTGAATTTATAAGTTCTTTTTTATCAACAATATAAAGATAAATGACAATAAATTGGGGAAACCCTGTTTCCTAATTCCATTTGAGCTTTATTTTTCAATTCCTAACCTATGTTTATCTTTGTTGACATTTTACAACTATCACTTTTCAATTTTTTGCAGAAAGTATAGTTTACCGTTTATTTTGACGATACCGTTAGTTTTTTTGCCATGTGTCAGTTCACCGTGACGACACGTGGGCAAAAAACTAACGGAATCGTCAGTTTTGACGATTTCTGATACTTTCTGCAAAAAATTGAAAAGTGATAGTTGGGAAATGTCACCAAAGGTAAACCTAAGTTAGGAATTGGAAAACAAAGCACAAATGGGGTTAGGAAACAGTGTTACCTTTTTCTTTAGGGTAACATGAACTAAATTTCCCTTTTTCTTTTTTACTATATGTATAATTGATTTGCAGACTATTAGATGAGTGATTATTGTTCTAGAGAGAAGGCACAACATCTCTCTCTAGAAACCCTAGACTTCTCCCCTAAATTCGCATTCGTCGTCGACAACCCTCTCCTCCGACGGCGATCTCCTCGGAGATTGTCGGCGGTGGCTCCTCCCCCTACCATATCCCCTTTCCGCCTTCCTTTGCACCTCCTTCCTCACCGCTTCACCATTGTTCTTTCTACCTCCGCCCTCTTCTTCACCCCTTCAGTTAATATCGGTCAGTCTCGGCCTTGAAGGGATCAGATCCGGTGGCGTTGCGTCTCTCCTCCTCGGATCGTTGGTTCCTCGGTGTTGGCCGTCAACGAGGGTTCTACCCAAGACCAGATTTGGAGCCGCTCGTCGCTGCTACAAGCCCCGACGCTCCTCTCCTCCACCTCTGCTCCTCAGGCCGGATCTGCCGTGTTTCTAACCGGTCGGGCTCCTCTTCTTCCGCCTCTACTTCCGGAGATTCCGACCTCTTGGTTTAGGTCTCCTCCCAGGTCAGATCTGGTGCCCCTTTGCTTCCCATCCTTCTATTTTTCCCCGTTTTTCTCCTTTTCCTGTCCCATATGCGGTGGCGCTGCGTGTGACCCAGGGCCTGAGCGTCGGTGTTGGCCGACTCGGGTTCGTTTTGGCCGGTGTGCCTTGTTCCGAAGATCCACGGGGTACTGGGTTTTTTGGGGTAGTATTGTGGTACTGGATCTGGTGGTCCTAAGGCTTCCTCAGAAATCTTTAGATCGTCCTGGGTTTGATAGGCCTGAGTCCCGTTAGGGTTTGGATTTTGGCCGGCTGGTTTTTGTTCTTCAAGCTGTTTTACCTTGGTTATCACACATGTTTGCTCTCTGTTTAGTTGTTGTAATTGTTTGATTATTGTAATTGGTTGTCTCTCATCCCATGTTGAGTTTTGATTTGTATGTTACTAGTTTAGGAAGGGTGAATCATTGTTAATCCCAATCTGTGGGTTGTTGTTTCCGTATTTGTTCTGAGGACCTCTAATGGGGGTGCTCGTGTTTGTATTGAGAGGATTTTCCTCTTTCTCAGATCTGTTTTCACACAGTTCTGAGACTTTAATTATTGCTAGGTTTCCAAAAAAAGAATCGTTTATGGGGTGCATGAATTATGCTTTGAATCCTAAATAATATGTTGGTTTGAATATGAACCATGGTGCAAGAGAGAATCAACCTACACACATGCTAGGAAGTGTAGGAGTCAATAACTATTGAGAAACATAATTGTCAAAAACTACCTTAAAGTTTCGTCCACAAACGAGTTGATGCACAAAGTTTCGTCCACGTTGTGTGGCTAACCTAAAGTTTTGTCCAAGACTTTTTTAGTTTTGACGTAGTAGGGATGTTCAGAATTATGGTCTTGGCAGTGCTTCTCGGATTGAATAGAAGCATGGACAAAACTCCAATGCACCCGCAAAACGTGGACAAAACTTAAATGCTCCTACAAAAGCGTGGGAAAAACTTCAATGCACCCACAAAAGTGTGGACAAAACTTCAGTGCACCTACAAAGCGTGAACAAAACTTTGTGCATCAATTTGTTTGTGGACGAAACTTTAGGGTAGTTTTTGACAATTATCCCCCCCCCCCCCCAAAAAAAAAGAATTGAACAAATCCTTAGACATGTTGGGTCTCGAGGAATGGTTGGAGATGAACCAACTCGCAGCGGAAAATCAATGAAAACCAAGAGACGATTAAACCATGAAACAACTAACAAAGAATGGATTCACAAGAGAACAATTCAGCACTAGTTCTTACCAAAACAAGAACACCGGGTAACGAATGATTGGCTTGAGTCTCCAAGACGCCTACGTATCCACATAGGAATGAAATCCACGTAGTTCTTCTCTTTGAGGACTCAAGAACACAAAATTGGAGGTGGGAACTTCCCAAACCCGAAATTGCCATGGAAGGGGGAGAGAAGTTGTGTTTCCTATTCTTGTCTTATGTTTGTTATGTTGGAAAAAGATGACTTAAACATAACAAAACCCATACTTGTCCAACTAAAGGCATGGGACAAGTATGGTGTCAAGTAAGGTGTAAATAGGACAAAGTATGGCAAGACAAGATTGGGTTAGGTGGTTAATCACCAACACCTTAATCCTTGTCTTACTTACTTAGTACTAATTAATCAAGACTTGATTAATTAGTTCCATGGGCCTGATGTTGTCCTCCACATAAGGCCCCATGCTAATTGGCCAGAATCTTGGAAGACCGACCAGTCAACATTCAGAGTTACAATTCCCCTGCGACTATGGTACCCATACCGAAGAGAAGGGAGGGGGGGTCGAGTGAGTGTTGTAATAACCACTCCCGGTCAACGCCAGTCTAACCTGCGAAAAACCGGAAAATTTAAAAATTTTAAGACTCACACTTAATTGAACCTAAAATGACCTCCGAGGGTCATACCGGACTTAAGTTGACCCCGTTATCGACCAAAGTGAGTTCCGGGGGACTCAGGGCAACTTTCTGATCAATTTGGGAAATGTTGACTTTCCGCTGGAAAAGTCAACCGAGCGACGTTTTGGGTCATTCGAGGACCGTTTTGGATCCAAAAAGCTTAGCCGTCGTCGCAGCGGTCTTAGTTGAGCCGTTTCCTTGTAGCCCGTCAAGTTTCGTAATTTCTTGGGAAAAGTGCCCATTCGGGGCCCGAAACGTCCGATTTTCGTGAATCTGATTGGAAAATATCTAGGAGATATTTTACAAAAGGTGTGGGACCCACCTTGCCACTTGTCCAACAAGTGGTGGTGTTAGTTTTAGGGGGGAAAGGAAGGTGAGACCAAATGTGGTTCGGCCACACATTTTAGAAAGAGAAAAAAAATAGAAAAAAAGAGAAGGAAGTTTAGAGAGAGAAGGAGAAGGAGAAGAAGAGAGAAAATAGAAGGAGTTAGGGTTTTGTGCTACTATTCACGCTCATCCAACCTTTGGATCGTCTCAAAGTTCAAAGAATCGAACTCACATCGTCTTCCTCTACGGTAATCACTAAACCGATCGTCGATTTGTTTAATTTTGAAAGTTAGGGTTTGTGTAAAACTATTAGTTTAGGGTGTTTTGAGGTTGGGGGAATTGTTGGAGACGTTTTGGAGATGTTTGGAGGTGAAGGGGAACGTTTTCCGGTGACCGGAAGCTAGGGAGGAGCTCCGGCCACCGTGGGTGGTGGCCGGCCGGCCATGGGGTGGCTGGCCGGAGATGGGACCAGCCACCACCATGGTGGCCGGGCCCCAATTTGAACCCTAGGGCCCACGACCAAGTTGGGCCGGGTGGGGCCCACGTGCTCGGGTAAACGGGTTTTGTGTTCGGGTGGTTTAGAACGTTCCCCAGACCATTTATGCATAACCGAATCGAAATTTGGAATTAAATTGGAAAAGTTGTAATTATCGGGTTTAGAAACTTTAAACGTTAATTAATTGACTCGGAAGTCGGAATTCGATTCCGTCGAGTGCTTAGGAACCCTTGAATTATTCTAAGACCGTAGAAACGAAAACGGGAATTTTTGGAGCCCCGGAAGGGCGTTTTCAAAACCCGGGCAGATTCGCCATGTCGGGCGAATCTGGCCTTTCCGGGTCCAATATCGACAATGTCGAGTAATTGGGGAGTTTGGGAGTGATCGACATTGTCGGGGTTACTTTTGGGCGTTAAGTTTATTAAATTCCAGTGTATGTCTGTGAGCTTATAAGTATTTAAAATCGTGTTCTTATTAGATCGTGCTGCGGACCGAGGGAAAGGAAAGTTAGGTGAGTGACTGAGATCACGCCGGAGCTTGTTGGTTGGCTTTTTGAGAACACGCACGAGGTAGGGAAAAGTAGCCGGATCTCGGCCCTGACTAGGGAAAGTTAACAGTAGAAATGCATGTGACATTGGGGTGTCGTGGGTTAAGTGGGTTATCAAATATTAGAAAGGCTTGATACGGGAACGTAGCGAATATTGGAAATGCATGTGACACTTAGTAGTGTCGTAGGAGCAGAGAACTTAGCGTTATTAGAATTACTGGAGGCATATGACCATGCCCGGAGGTTGATTGCGAACTTATCGAGATTAGGAGTACTGGAGGCATATGACCATGCCTGGAGGTTGTTTGTGAAACTGTTGATATTAGGACTGTTGGAGGAATTGGTTATGCCGGAGGTTGATTGTGTATTTTGTGTCTTGGGTGGCCATGAGAGCCCGTGTTTTACTGTTGTGTCTTGGGTGGCCATGAGAGCTCGTGTTTTATTGTTGTGTCTGGGTGGCCATGAGTGGCGTGGGGTTGTTGAGCCCGTGAGTTATTGTTGGTGTGTCTTGGGAGGACGTGAGTGCCCGTGGGGTTGTTGAGCCCGTGAGTTATGGTTGGTGTGTCTTTGGAGGCCGTGAGTGCCCGTGGGGTTGTTGAGTCCGTGTTTTACCGTTGGTGTCTTGGGTGGCCATGAATGCATGTGGAGAGTTGAACCGGTCTTGTTGCTATTTTTTGAACCTTGCTTGTGATTGTGATTGTGTTTGCCCGAGGTTAGTGACCCGACTTCGTGTCGGGAAGTGGTGTGGAATTGGGCTGGCTTACCTGATAGGGATCGATAAGTTGCGAGCGTTCTTTGGCTGGCTTGACCGAGTTCGAGTCTCGGGAGGTTGCGAGCGTTCTTTGGCTGGCTTGACCGAGTTCGAGTCTCGGGAAGTTGCGAGTGTTCTTTGGCTAGTCTGACCGAGTTCGAGTCTCGGGAGGTTGTGAGTGTTTTTAGGCGATGAGAGGGCAGCTCCCCTTCCGACTAGCTATCGGAAAAGCAGCGCTGTATATATCGCCAACAGGTCGACCGCCTGGAGCCTGACAGGGATCGGCAAAGCGCGTGGGGCAGGCTCGAGCCCAGCCGGTTAGCAACCGGCACTGAGCAGCTGACAGGAGTGCGATCCTTTGTGATCTTGTTTGGTGTGCGATCCTTTGTGATCTTGGGTGTTGCGTGGTGGTCTGTCGTGTCTTTCGGGGAGGTCGTCGATCGTTGTGTCGGGTCTACCTTACGTGTCCGAGTGTTGAGTCGGCTGAGGAAAGTATCAGTGTGTGGGTGTCGGCCGGGTTACTTGAGTTTGGGGATAGTGATCCCCGGGGTTGAGTTGGTTGTTGGTGTTACCGGCATTGTCTGCTAATTATGCCATAGTCAGTCTATTATCCGTGGTGGTGAGCGAACGCTCACCCCTAGCTGCTTTTCCTACAGGTACCGGTCGCAGGTTAGACTAGGTGAGCTTCTGAAGCTTGAAGAGCTAGGAGCGGGATTCTGGGTTTATTTGAGTCTAGCGACGGATACCATACTTTTGTCCATTTGTTGGGACGTTTTTTAGGTTGTAAATATTATTTTGTTGAACAAACGGTGATCTTAAAGTGATTTAATGTAAAAGGTTTCAAAATGTTTTATTGTTTTAAAAGTTCACGTCCTGAGTTCGGTTTACGAAATTGGGGCGTGACAAGTGTGATTCGTATCCCTCTATGTAGTGAGATTAACCCTAGCAGCCGAGTTTACCCCAATGACAGACGGAGTAACACTCTGCCGGACTTTAGCATTCCTCGCCTTCTTGATTTCCCATAAGTAGCAAAGTATCTATATGACCGCTTTGGGATCGTCCCTATTGTGACCACAATCTATTAATCAGCAAAAGAAAGTTCAACCCCCATTGCAAGTAGTCCCCCAAATTGGTTCCAATATGTTTGAGAAAAACTGCAATACACTAACAGATGGGTAGTTGTTTCCCTATAATGGCCACATATGGAACAAATAAGGGAGATAGGGACAAAACGTTGATAAAGGTTACCAAAGAACTGAAGGGTGCCAGAAAGGGCCCTCCAAAGGAAAGACGAGGGTGGATTGATATATCCTAAATATTAGCCCAGGGAGGTGGTCATCCTACCTGGCTGGCTTATTGTCTTCATGTAGTTAAGATCCGATACCTTGCCTTGGTAAATTAGTGAATGAACTTGTCATACCCCAGTACCACGTATCCTTATCTCTTGTTAAAGACAACATGATTCCAAATATTTTCCTTTGATCTTATGGTAAAAAAATATTGGATTAGACCTGCTTCCCAACATAGCGTACCCGGTATCATAAGGCCTACCACTGTAGCCCAATTCAGAAATGGGGAGGTTGTCTAGATTCTAGCTTTAGTCTCTACGAGCCATAGGGAGTCTGAGATAAGGGTGAACATCTCCAATGTCACCCATATCCTTTGCGGAGCAAGGGATGAGTCGAGACTATGCTAGACCATGTGAAGCTCGTGTTAAGCCCTGCCTTAGCCAACAGAAAATGTATATCTGGAATATATTTGGATTTAAGGAGTCATGCAACCAAATTGTTAGATCGATGTATCAGTCCCTACGATTGTTTACCTAAAATTTCCAATTTCACATCTTGAAGATGACGAAACCACGTGCCACCTTGAGATTTCGGTGTACAAAGCTTATCCCAATCTTTCCCGATGATCTCCTTGGCCTCCGGGGTCTTACTCCCCGACCATAACTTAGCTGATGATGTATGGATACAATTGATTATTCATCTCGGGACCTTAAATAATAACATGACGGATATTGGTAAGGAAGTTAAGACCAAGCTAATCATAACCTCCCTTCCAGCAAGTGATACCAATTTACCATCCCATGAATGGATCCTCTTAACGATCCGATTGCCAAGATATGCCATAGTCTGAGCCCGATTCCTCCCAATCATCTTTGGCACCCCTAAGTACATAGAGCTCTCGAAAGTCTCACCAATATATAAGATATCACAACCATCGCGTCTTGTACTATGTGATGTTAGTACTAAAAAAGATTGAAGACTTTTGAAGTTTGAGTACCTATCCCAAGAATTCCTCAAAAACCTAAAAGATGGACCAAACAACACATGCCTCTAATAGGATAGCTCGATAGAAGATATAACAATTATCTGTAAAAAAGTATATATGAGATGACTAGTGTCTCCCACGCCACTAATGTAAAGACCGCTCCTGGTCAACGTTGGTCAATCGGCGAAAAAACGGAAAAATTTAAAAAAATTGGACATACACCTAAATGAACCTAAAATTGACCCCGAGGGTCATATCGGACTTAAGTTGACCCCGATGTCGACCAAAGTGAGTTCTGGGTGACTCAGGGCAACTTTTTGACCAATTTGGGAAAAGTTGACTTTTTGTAGTAAAAGTCAACCGAACGACGTTTTGGTCCGTTCGAGGCCCGTTTTGGATCCAAAAAGCTTAGTCGTCGTTACAGTGGTATTAGTTGGGCCGTTTTCTTGTAGCACGTGAAATTTCGTAATTTCTTGGAAAATGGGCTCGTAGGGGCCCGAGACGACCGAATTTCGCGAATCGGACTGAAAATTATCTACCAAGATACTTTTCTAAAGTGTGGGAGCCACATGACACATGTCACCCAAGTGGTGGTGGTTGGTTTTTTTTAAAACTAAAGAAAAGGAAAAGTGAGGGTAGTTTTGTAAATAAGAGATGTGTTGTTTTCAAACAAAATAAAAAGGAAATGATGAGTGTAGTCTCGGCAATTTGAGAAAAAAGGGAGAGAAGGAGAGAGAAAGTAGAGAGAAGAAGAAGAAGAAAGAGAAAGGGGGGTTTGGGCTCGATCTCCCTACGATCCGACCGACCGATCGACTCAACGACTGCGGATTCATCATCCCTTCGTCAATCCCTACGGTAAGAATCTGTTTTTTCTCGTTTTGGAACGTTTGAATTTTAGGGTTTGAGTTTAAACGGTTTGATTAAGGTTGGGTTTTGTTTGAGATTGGTTTAAAGATGAATGGTTGAGGTTTGGGGTTCGTTAGGAACGTTTTGGGGCGAAAAGGAAATTTTTCCTTTGGGGCCGTGTGGGGCCCACTTGGTCGGGCCTCGGGTTTTTCGTGTTCGGGTGGTTTTGGAAGATCCCCGAATCGATAATTCACACCCGGAACAAATTATGTAATTAAATTGTGAAAGTTGGAAATTTCGGGTTTAGAAACTTTAAACGTGAATTAAATCGCTCGGAAGTCGGAAATCGATTCCGTCGATTGCATTGGAACCCTTGAATTATTTTAGGATCGTAGAAACGAAAACGGGAATTTTCGGAGCCCCGGAAGGGCGTTTTCCGATCCCGGACAGATTCGCCGAGCCGGGCGAATCGGGCTTTTCTGGTCCCTTTGTTGACAATGTCGAGTAATTGGGAAGGTTGGGAGTGATCGGCATTGTCGGGGTCGCGTTTGGGCGTCAAATTCATCGAAATTCAGCTTTGCCTGCGAACTTAAAAAGTGTTTTAATTCTTGATCTTGTTAGATCGTGCCGCCGACCGCGGAAAGAGGAGGCTAATCGGGTGACTGCGAGCACGCCGGAGCTTGAGCGTGGATATTTGTAAAACGTTACGAGGTAGGGAAAAGTAGCTGGATCTCGGCCTTGACTAGGGAAAGTTAACAGTAGAAATGCATGTGACACTTAGTGGTGTCGTAGGATAAGTGAACGTATCGAACATTAGAAATGCATGTGGGCACTTAGTGGTGCCCGTAGGTTAAGTAACTTGTTGTGTTTATGAGGGTGGTCATGTGTGCCTTTGGGGTGTTGAACCCAAATGTTATTGTGTGTGTGTCGTGGGTGGTCATGTGTGCCTTTGGGGTGTTGAACCCGTATGTTACTGTTTGTGTGTCGTGGGTGGCCATGTGTGCCTGTGGGGTGTTAAACCTGTATTGTTGCTGACTGTCCTGCTGAGGGGTAGTTAGTCGTATATTATTGTCGCTATTTGTTGAACCTTGGGTGATGACTATGATTGCATGGAGGTTGGGGCCAACCTGACAGAAAAGGGGTGCCACGGGGTCGCACGCGTGAGGGTTGGCTAGCCTTCCGACTAACCATCGGTAAAGTTGTGCATTCTTCTGTGATGAAGGGCGGATCCCCTTCCGACTAGCTATCGGAAAAGTATTGTTGTATATGTCGCGAACAGGTCGACCGTCTGGCCCGACTGCGTGTCGGGGAAAGTTGCGTGGGGCAGGCTCAAGCCCAGCCGGTTAGCAACCGGCACTGAGTAGCTGGAGTGCAATCCTTTGTGATCTTGATTGTTGTGTGCGATCCTTTGTGATCTTGGGTGTTGCGTGGTTATTATGTGCGTTTTGGGTTGAGGTCGTAACCGCTGTATCGGGTCTACATTACGTGTGCCGGGTTTTGAGTTGGTTGGGAAAGTTTAATAGTGTTTTGCGTGACCGTTAGTCTAAATCATGTTTTTGGGGTAGTAGTCCTCGGGGTTGTTGTGGTCGGGTTCCCGGCATTTCTGCTGGTATGCCGTGGTCAACCCGGTATCCGTGGCGGTGAGCGAAATGCTCACCCCCTGCTACTTTTCCTGCAGGTACTGGTCGTGAGACGGACTAGGAGAGCCCTCGAAGCTAGAAGAGCTGGGAGCGGGAGTCCGGGTTTTTGGGAGTCTACCGACGTACATGTTGGTTTTTGTCCGCTTGTTTTGGACGCTTTTCAGTTGTAAAATATTGTTTTTGATTAACATAAGTGGTGTTTTTAACGAGGTTTATTAAAAGGTTTGAAAATTATTTTATTGTTTCACCGTTCGCGTTCTGGGTCTGGTCCTGCCGAATTCAAGGCGTGACAACTAAGACCCCTTGAATCTCCCATATTTCATGAGCTCTTATGAGTAGTCTAGACAACCCTTCCGTACATAAGAGAAAGTGCACCCCGTGCCCAACACCTCTGGTTGGACTAAACATTAAGGTATCCTTACCCCGGAGCTGACAGAGTAAGTGTCTGCATACAGAACGATAAGAGAGCCTACCACTATTCCAAGAAACCTAACCGTTACATGATGGTTAGGATAAAACCTCATTCATCCTTGTCATAGGGCTTACTCATGTCTAGTTTAAGAGCAATAAAGCTAATATCTCTTGTCATTTCCTACGTATGTAATGAACAAATTCAAATAGGAAAAGAATATTATCTTGTATGCATCTACCTGGGATGAAGGCTCCTTGTGAGGGAGATATTATCTGATGGAGGAGCGATTTAAGTTTAAGCTAACACCTTGTATAAGATTTGGAATATCACATTACATAAGGCGATAGGCTTGAGATCCGTGTCCACCTTCGGGTCAGACTTCTTAGGGATAAGCACAACACTCGTGGCATTTAGACATAGATCGATAGAACCTTGAGTCAATACGAGTTGTATAAACGGGATTACCTCATCTACCAAAATAGGCCAGTAGTGTTGATAGAATCGGGGGTTGAGGCCATCTGATCCTATTTTAAAGACTACTGCCCGGATTTCGTCCTCTATATCTAGATTGAGAAGCAGTCGATTGTGAGCCATGGTAATATCATGAAGAAATCGGATGGGGAAATTGGTCAAGTCTGGAAACTATGTTGGGAATAAAGTGATGAAGTATTTTAGGATAAACTCTTTCATTCTAGTATCCCACGTGACTTTCTAGCCTATCTCGTCCATGAGAGAGTAGATTTTGTTGATCTGACTCTAGAAGGATATTTCCACAATAAAAAGCTTTATGTTCTTATCCCATTTTGTAAGCCAGGGATGCTTCGCTCGTTAGTGTCAGAATGCCTCATATATCCAGAGAGCATGCTCATATTGAATCTAAATGGCCTCCCGCCTATGCACACCCTGTTGGATCTCGATGGAGAGTATGAACATACAATTTTTTGAGGAAAATAACTCGATACCATACATGAAACACTACAACAATTAGATTCACAAAACAAAACTGAAATCACCATTTCTTACCAAATCAAGACCACCAGGTAAGGAATGATCGGGCTTGAGTCTCCAAGACGCCTACGTATCCTCCTAGGAATCAAAGACACGTATGTCTATGCTTAAAGGACTCACGAACAGAAAAATGGAGGAGAAACTAAGTGTTGGCCAAAATTTGAGGGAGAGGGGAGAAGTGTTGCTCTTCCACTTTTGTGTGTTGTGTCTTATTTTGATAAGAATGACCATTATGAAATTTAATCCCATCAACAAAATAAACAATTAGTATATAGGACAAGGATGGTGCAAAGTAGTTAGAAGTTGCTGGGGAGTTGGTGACTTGAATCACCAACTACGTAATCTGACTAATTAGTTAGAACCGTTTAGTTAAGACTTAACTAATTAATTCCATGGGCCTCTGGTGGCATGGGCCTCCCATAGGCCTCGCGGGTGATGGTCGGTGGCCATTTCAGATGAGGTCCCGTTACGCGCTCATCCCCTCACATGCATTCCATCTTGGATATGTCCAATATTATCCGACGAGATCATTCCCAAGACACCAAGTCTCGTCTCGATCCGTAAAGTCCTAATTACTCACGGGCATATGACCTAAAACCCAGTTTTGGTCATGTCCCGTGTCAACTTCCCACTTGGCCATTATCCATAAGTGTGTTACTAAGTTTCATCCTCGGGTGTGACCCTTTGATCTTACATAAGTGGCAACTAACGAGAATTTAGTATTGCCTGACATTGCAAAACGAATCGACCCATCGATTCTAACCTTTCTAGTATCTATGTCACTATCCTTTTATCTTTTAATATCCTAATTGAGATAACGCATAGAACTGTCATCCTTATTATTCTCAACCACTATTCTTTGATATGTGAGATGAATGAATCTTTGATACCCAGTATCAATTGCATGGTCATGCTATTCTTTCAGTCACTCTCGATCAAGCGGCCGAGAACCGATATCTTTTCCATACCGTAGTATGAGGTATAAATCCCTTAGCTATATTTCGTGTCACTCATACAGTTCGTCCTCAAGCCAATCTTGACCTTTATGGAAACCATGTCATAAACAATGTTGGGCTCAGGTGAAACTCAGCTATTTACTGCATAGCAATCATAAAGACTCCTTGGTCTAAGGATACATGACAAACTACGACATTAAATATGTTCATGACATGATCTATGAAAGATATTCATGTCGGTCATCTAATATCATGTCCCACATGATATCTATGACCATACTCTAGAATCTAATTCCAATGACTAATAGATAGTGAGCCATAAAGAGTCATCTTCCATACTAGTCGTTTCTAGTGAAGTTGTTGACTAGGGACCCATCAAGTGTAATTCCTCTCGATTTATGGTTCTACTTCACATGGTGGACATAAATCAGAACAGACTTCGATGTAATAATCCAACACATAAGTAATGTAAAGTCGCTTTACTTTTATTGCCAACGATGATATATACATTTGGATGTTTATGATTAAACTATGATCACTAAGACTAACAATCTCCCACTTTTCCTAGTTTCAATCTAAACTCCAATCTATTCCTATTGACTTTACATGTCTAACTGTTGGGTCTCGAGGTAGGGTTGGAGATGAACCAACTCGCAGCGGAAAATCAATGAAAACCAAGAGACAATTAAAACCATGAAACAACTAACAAAGAATGGATTAACAAGAGAAAAATTCAGCACTAGTTCTTACCAAAACAAGAACACCGGTTAACGAATGATTGGCTTGAGTCTCCAAGACGCCTACGTATCCACATGGGAATCAAAGCCACGTAGTTCTTCTCTTTGAGGACTCAAGAACACAAAAATGGAGGAGGAAACTAGCCAAACCCGAAATGGCCATGGAAGAGGGAGAGAAAATGTGTTTCCTATTCTTGTCTTGTGTTTGTTATGTTGAAAAAAGATGACTTAAACATAACAAAACCCATACTTGTCCAACTAAAGGCATGGGACAAGTATGGTGTCAAGTAAGGTGTAAATAGGACAAAGTATGGCAAGACAAGATTGGGTTAGGTGGTGAATCACCAACACCTTAATCCTTGTCTTGCTTACTTAGTACTAATTAATCAAGACTTGATTAATTAGTTCCATGGGCCTTGGTTGCATGGGCCTTTCATGGGCCTCTTGGAACATGGCCCGTGGCCATTTCCAACGAGGTCCCGTGATTCGCTCATCGCCTCCAAGCCTTCCATACCGGAAATGTCCAACATTATCCGACGCGATCAATCCCAAGACTCCAAGCCTTGTCTCGATCCGTAAAGTCCTATTCACTTACGGGCACATGACCCAAAACCCAGTTTTGGTCATGTCCCGAGACAACTCCCTTTTGGCCATTCTCCATAAATGTGTCAATGAGTTTCATCCTCCGGTGTGACCCTTAGGTTTATGCATGTCAATAGATCAACATAAAATCCCATTTTACTTGATCCTATTTAAGTGGCAACTAACGAGACTTTAGTATTTCCCGACATTACATAACGAATCGACCCTGTCGATTCTAACCTTTCCGTCGTCCCTGTCATTATCCTTTTATCTCCGATATCCTGATTGAGATAAGGCATAGAGCCGTCATCCTTATTATTCTCAATCACCGTTCCTTGATATGTGAGATGACTGAAGATATGATACCCAGTATCATGTGCATGGCCATGCTATTCTTCCAGTCACTCTCGATCAAGTGGCCGAGAACCGATATCTTTCCCATACCTTAGTATGAGGGATAAATCCCTTAGCCGTCTTTCGTGTCACTCATGTAGCCCGTCCCCAAGCCAATCCTGGCCGTTATGGAAGCCCTGTTACGGACAACGTTAGGCTCAGGTCAAACTCAGTTGTTGACTACATAGCGATCACAAAGACTCCTTGGTCTAAGGATACATGACAAGCTACAACACTGAATATGTTCATGACTTAATCTATGGCACATATTCAGGGCGGGTCGTCCAATATCATGTCCCACATGATATCTATGATCAGACTCCGGAATCCCATTCCAATGACTAACAGAACGTAAGCCATAAAGAGCCATCTTTCATACTAGTCGCTTCTAGTGAAGCTTTGTTGACTAGGGACCCATCGAGTGTGATCTATCTCGATCTATGGTTCTATTCGCATGGTGGGCATAGATCAGAGCACACATCGATATATTACTCCAACACATAAGTAATATAAAGCCGCTTTAATTTTATTGCTAACGATGATATATACATTTGGACATTTAGGATTGAACTACGGGCACTAAGACTAACAATCTCCCACTTGCCCTAGTTCCAATCTAAACTCCAATATGTCCCCATCGACTTTACATGTCTAACATGTTCAGGCAGTGACACTGCCTTAGTCAAAGGGTTGGCTATGTTATCATCTATTGCAATATCGGTTATCTTCACTTCACCTCAGTTCAGTATTTATCTGATGAGGTGGATACGCCGCAGTACATGTTTGGATTTGTTATGCGATCTAGGCTTTTAGCTTGCGCAATGGCCCTTGTGTTGTCGCAAAATGGATTCACCGGACTGGATGGGTTTTTAATTACACCCAGCCCTGCCATGAATTTCCAAATCCACATAGCCTCCTTAGCTGCCTCTGCAGCATCCATGTACTTGGCCTCTGTCGTAGATTCGGCAATGGTATCTTGCTTTACGCTTTCCCAGCTAAAGCTCTGCCATTCAGCGTAAACACATATCCTGATTGACTTCTAAAGTCATCTGGATTTGTCTTGGAAAACTAGCGTCTACTCATCCTTCGACGACTAGTTCAGCATCATCTTTCCCCAGGTTAGAATGATGTCTACTGGTACAACATAAGGCTTACGAGACGTCTGGTCTCATACATGTCATGGCATATATGATCGATCCTGCCCCCAGGCGCATAGGATTCTCATCATCCTTTTCAGCTCATCAGGTGTCTTAGGACACTAAGTCTTGCTGAGATGAATGCCATGACTAGTGGGTAAGAGTCCTTTCTTTGAATCGAGCATTAAGAACCTACTCAATGCCTTGTTCACATAGGTTCCCTGACTTAAATCCAAGACCCTCTTGGTGCGATCTCTACATATCTTAATCCTTAAGATATGAGAAGCATCGCCTAAGTCCTTTATTGAAAAACACTTCCTCAACCAAGCTTTAGTCTCGTGCAAGGTTGGGATGTTGTTTTCAATGAGAACCAGAAAGGTAATATTGCTCCCACTAGCCTTCTTATAAACGCAAGATTCATCCTCGTTCTTGATTAAGCCAAATCCAATTACAGCTTCATCAAAACGAAGGATCCAACTCCGAGAAGTTCGTTTCAATCCATAAATGGATTTCAACAACTTATAAATCTTTCCCTTATTCTTCGGATCGTCAAAACCTTTGGGCCGAGACATACAAACGTACTCAGTCAAATTTCCATTTAGGAAAGCGGTTTTGACATCCACTTGCCATATCTCGTAATTATGATACGCAGTTATGTCAAGAAGAATTTGGATCGATTTTGACCATAGCCACTAGGGAGAAGGTTTCCTCATAGTCAATCCATTGGATCTGCCTATAACCTTTCGCCACCAGTTGAGCTTTGTAGGTCAGAGGGTTGTTGTCCATGTCCATCTTCACCTTGAAGATCCAGTTGCATCCGATGGTCCTCACACCATTGATGGGATCAACCGGTTCCCAGACTCGGTTGTCCGACATGGATTGCATTTCCTCCCTCATGGCTCCCAGCCATAACTCGGAGTTGGGCCCATCCACGACTTCCTGAAAGGTGGCTGGATCATCGTGATCCACCATGACTTCATTGTCACCTCCGGATACCATATCTTGGAGGTGGAAGATTGATCCTTTCAAATCGCCTTGGACCTTCCGGAATTGTAACAGGAATTGGTTCTTACTCTACGACAATCTCTGGCTCCTTTCTACTGGGTTGCCAATTGGTTTAGACAGATCTGTACCATCCTGAATTTCTTCGAGATGCACAGTCCTCCCAATGACGTCTTTGGAAACAAAACTTCTTTTCCATAAAGACCCCACCCCAAGCGACGAACACCATGTTCTCACTGGGATTGTAGAAATAGTATCCCCTTGTTGCTTTGGGATACCACACGAAGGTGCATATCTCAGATCTTGGTTCGAGCTTAGTCGAAACCAAATGTTTCACATAAGCCTCGCAACCACAAATCTTTAGGAAGGACAAAGCGGGCATCATCCCGTACCATTTTTAAAATGGTGTCCCTTCCACACCATTCGTCGAAGCCCGATTCACTATGAATGCGGTCGTCTCTAGAGCAAAACCCCTAAAAGAGATTGGGAGATCAGTCCAACTAATCATGGAACAGACCATTGTCTAACAATGTCTGATTTCTCCGTTGGGCTACACCTTTCAACTACAGTGACCTAGGAGGAGTCCATTCCAAAAGGATCCCATTCTCTTTTAGATGATCTAATAACTCTGTGGTCAAGTATTTTCCACCTCGATCCAATCGAAGTGCCTTAATACCTTTGTCGAGCTGGTTATCTACTATAGTCTTAAACTCTTTGAATTTATCAAAAGCTTCAGACTTATGTCTCACCGAATAGACATAACCATATTTACTGTAATCATCAGTAAATGTGATAAAGTAGCTAAAACCCCTCCTGGCAAGTGAACTTATTGGTCTAAACACATTCGAGTGTATAAGCCCCAATAATTCACCCGCCCTTTCATCGCGATCGATAAAGGGCACTTTAGTCATTTTTCCCATCAAACAAACCTTGCACCTATCGATCGAATGGAATTCGAATGAACCTGAAAGCCCGCACTTCTGAAGTGCTGATAGGCGCTTCTTGTTTATGCGACCCAAATGACAGTGCCATAACAGAGTTAGGTTTAAATCGTTGGATTTAGACCTCTTGGTATTAACGGAATATATAGAACTTGAGGCATTGTTACCCATATCTAATATGTACAATCCTCCAACCATGTCAGTACTGGTATAAAACATATCATTGCATAGAACATTGAAAACTCCATTTCCAATATTAACATTATATCCTTCCTTGTCAAACACGGATACAGATATAATATTCCTACTAAAAGTAGGTATGCAATATACATTATACAATACTAAGACAAGGCCTCTTGGCAAAGCAAGACTCATGGATCCTACAACAGTTGCCACAAATCTGAGGTCCATTTCGTGCTTTCCAAATCTCTCCTACTTTCAGCCACCATATATTAGTGCATGTGTGAGATTCAGTCATGGTATCTAATACCCATGAATCTTTGGAAGTAGAGAGATGTAGCTCTATAGAGTTAATACCGAATGAAGGCACGGTCCCACCGCCCTTCCTTAGATCATCCAGGTTTCCTGATGAAGGCGTAGTCCTACTGCCCTTCTTCAGATCATCCAGGCTATTTGATGAAGGCGCAGTCCCACTGCCCTTCTTCAGATCAGCCGTGAACTTCCTGTAATCCCGGTTCCAATGACCAGGCTGTTGGCAGTAGAAGCAGACATTCTCAAGTGTCTCATCTTTCCTGCCAAGTGCGCATGGGCCCAGCCCTTGCCACTTCCAATTCCCTTGTTGACCATCAGAATATCCTTGGATCCCAGATCCCTGAGATATTCTTCTCAGCAGCTGATGACACTTCATGTAACTCTGATATGGTCTTAGAGACAGCCTTGTCAAGGACATATTCTTTGCGTTCAGACTTGAGGACTATCCTCAAAAATTCTGTACCAGTCCAAATAGTTTGTCCCATTTAGCTTGACCCTGTCAAGAATGGTTTTTAATGACAAACTATTAATGTTCGCTGAATTTGCCATTTGATCTACAACAGATAAAATTCAATCAGTAAACTGAATAAATTTTATGAAGATCAAGCTTAAACACCAACAATCAATTCTAAACCTTTAGAATCTGAAACCAAGATCCTTGATTCACTCGATTAAGCTGAACTAATGCTCACCACTTAATCGAGCTATGTAGGTAGGACTCCATCCAATCACATCCAATGTGACTCTTGGCTAGGGTATGTACTTATGTACACGACTTACCCTATCTGTTACCCTAGCTCAACCTCAGGCCGAGAATCGTAGTCGGGTCCACCAATTTTCAACTATGGCTCGTCACTATGTAGGTGCTCCGCTAATGCGCACGACACCCACATATGTCGTCCAAACCTACTACCCCGCTTCCCCATGGATGCTCCGCTAATGCGCACGACACCCATAGGACGGGGAGGTAGTAAGGTGTTGATGATTGGGAGGTATCGGACATGACCCGCTTTTACTTGTCCAGTTGTGTTCAAAACTTTGGCACATCCTAGATGCGATGAGCACATCAACTACATTCCAAATGCAATGATGCCTCAAATTACATCCAATGTAATTCTTCCTTTGAACCCGTCAACTACATCCAATGCAATGATGGTTCTAAGGGTTCACACACAAGGATTAAAAGTCCAATTTTATCTTTGCATGTGAGGTGATATGCTCGGTAAATAAAGTTAGGCATGCAATTCTAAAGCACATAGAATTAATCATGCATAAACTAAACCAAGCATAAAGCGATAAATGTGCACATAATAGCCCCCTAAACTAACTCCCACTAGCTTCTTGAGCTCCACCGACTCCAAGCCGATGCCAACACCCGAAAAGCCACCAAATGACCTTTTCGCCCTTTCTTCATCTTGAGTAAAATATTACAATTTAATACACGACTCGCAGGTCGGGAATAAATAAATATTACAAACAAGTGGTTCGACGACCACACCTTGAAAGAATAATTACACGTTACCTCTAACGGCTCGCAGGCCGTGAAAAGCGATAAATAATTAAATCGAGCTCGGGGCTATTATGTACACCATGCCAACATCACATCACACATCGTGTTATCAAACAAGCATGTTATCAAACATCATGTGATTTTAAGGTTTTAATTAATAGCCAAGTTTCGAAAATTTTTGATGCTCGGTTTATCGAAACCGTTCAAAAATGAAACTTTTGAACATTTGATCTTCGAGTTCGTCATGACGGTTCCAAACTCGTCATAACTAACAAAACGGTTTAGCCTTGGCATATCAACCATCTAATGGTCATGCTTGGCCTAGCTCCGTCCAACGGAGCCCCGTTCGGTCCCGGTTTCGGCTCCCCGAGAGTCCCGCTCCCGAGACCCGAAAAATCAAATTTTTTTCAAAATTTCCAGATTTGAAATAATTTTCAAAAATTCATTTTACATGCATTAAATCCATAAACAATAATTTAAAACATGTTATCAAACAATTTAGCAAAACAACATGCCAAAAACGAAACTTTCAAGCAAAACCGAAACTATGAACACCGTCTTGTGAATCCCGAAGGTAGCACGGCTCTGATACCACTGTTGGGTCTCGAGGTAGGGTTGGAGATGAACCAACTCGCAGCGGAAAATCAATGAAAACCAAGAGACAATTAAAACCATGAAACAACTAACAAAGAATGGATTAACAAGAGAAAAATTCAGCACTAGTTCTTACCAAAACAAGAACACCGGTTAACGAATGATTGGCTTGAGTCTCCAAGACGCCTACGTATCCACATGGGAATCAAAGCCACGTAGTTCTTCTCTTTGAGGACTCAAGAACACAAAAATGGAGGAGGAAACTAGCCAAACCCGAAATGGCCATGGAAGAGGGAGAGAAAATGTGTTTCCTATTCTTGTCTTGTGTTTGTTATGTTGAAAAAAGATGACTTAAACATAACAAAACCCATACTTGTCCAACTAAAGGCATGGGACAAGTATGGTGTCAAGTAAGGTGTAAATAGGACAAAGTATGGCAAGACAAGATTGGGTTAGGTGGTGAATCACCAACACCTTAATCCTTGTCTTGCTTACTTAGTACTAATTAATCAAGACTTGATTAATTAGTTCCATGGGCCTTGGTTGCATGGGCCTTTCATGGGCCTCTTGGAACATGGCCCGTGGCCATTTCCAACGAGGTCCCGTGATTCGCTCATCGCCTCCAAGCCTTCCATACCGGAAATGTCCAACATTATCCGACGCGATCAATCCCAAGACTCCAAGCCTTGTCTCGATCCGTAAAGTCCTATTCACTTACGGGCACATGACCCAAAACCCAGTTTTGGTCATGTCCCGAGACAACTCCCTTTTGGCCATTCTCCATAAATGTGTCAATGAGTTTCATCCTCCGGTGTGACCCTTAGGTTTATGCATGTCAATAGATCAACATAAAATCCCATTTTACTTGATCCTATTTAAGTGGCAACTAACGAGACTTTAGTATTTCCCGACATTACATAACGAATCGACCCTGTCGATTCTAACCTTTCCGTCGTCCCTGTCATTATCCTTTTATCTCCGATATCCTGATTGAGATAAGGCATAGAGCCGTCATCCTTATTATTCTCAATCACCGTTCCTTGATATGTGAGATGACTGAAGATATGATACCCAGTATCATGTGCATGGCCATGCTATTCTTCCAGTCACTCTCGATCAAGTGGCCGAGAACCGATATCTTTCCCATACCTTAGTATGAGGGATAAATCCCTTAGCCGTCTTTCGTGTCACTCATGTAGCCCGTCCCCAAGCCAATCCTGGCCGTTATGGAAGCCCTGTTACGGACAACGTTAGGCTCAGGTCAAACTCAGTTGTTGACTACATAGCGATCACAAAGACTCCTTGGTCTAAGGATACATGACAAGCTACAACACTGAATATGTTCATGACTTAATCTATGGCACATATTCAGGGCGGGTCGTCCAAT
This sequence comes from Erodium maritimum, assembly GCA_963921825.1. NCBI lineage: Eukaryota > Viridiplantae > Streptophyta > Magnoliopsida > Geraniales > Geraniaceae > Erodium > Erodium maritimum. The sequence goes on along the minus strand of OY997595.1, from coordinate 49,635,320 downwards.
ATCATGTCCCACATGATATCTATGATCAGACTCCGGAATCCCATTCCAATGACTAACAGAACGTAAGCCATAAAGAGCCATCTTTCATACTAGTCGCTTCTAGTGAAGCTTTGTTGACTAGGGACCCATCGAGTGTGATCTATCTCGATCTATGGTTCTATTCGCATGGTGGGCATAGATCAGAGCACACATCGATATATTACTCCAACACATAAGTAATATAAAGCCGCTTTAATTTTATTGCTAACGATGATATATACATTTGGACATTTAGGATTGAACTACGGGCACTAAGACTAACACTAACATGATTTGGAAACGATAGTCCCTTAGTCAATGGATCGACTATGTTATCATCAGTAGCAATAGAGGTGATCTTCACTTCACCTTGGTTCAATGTTTCTTCGTGAGGTGGTAACACCGCAGTACATGCTTTGGATTTGTTATGCGATCTGGGCTCTTTAGCTTGTGCAATGGCCCATGTGTTGTCGCAAAATAGATTCACCGTGATTAGACGGGTTTTTATTTACGCCCAACTATGCCGTGAATTTCCAAATCCGCATAGCCTTCTTAGCTGCCCCTGCATCATCTATGTACTCGGCCTTTGTCGTAGAATTGGCGATTGTTTCTTACTTTACGCTCTCTCAGCTAAAAGCCTCTCCATTCAGCGTAAACACATACCCTGGCCTACTTCTAACGTCATCTGGACCTATCTGGAAACTAGCGTCCACATATCTATTGACGACTAGTTCAGCATCATCTTTCCCAAAGGTTAGACAGATGTCTGCTGGTACAACTTAAGGCATACGAGACGTCCGGTCTCGTACATGTCATCGCACATATGATCGATCTTGCCCCTCCTCCCTAGGCGCATGTGATTCAATATCATACTTTTCAGCTCATTAGGTGTTTAAGGACACTGAGTTTTATTGAGATAAATGTCGTGACGAACAGGCAAGAGTCCTTTCTATGAATCGAACATTAAGAACACTGTCGTGATTTGGAGCAGGACTTCCGATACCATCTTCTTATCCCCACCTTTCCTTCCTGTCTTTATAGCGTTTCAATGTCGTCTGTGACAGTTCGAGTACTTCACAAAACTACAAACATATTTTTTTGTATCTATTCTTTCCTCGTGGTTAGGAAGTATGTTTCCTGACACACATCTATATAGTTGGATTCTAAATTTATAATATTGTTTATTTTAGTGGAAAAAAAAACCTCTATTTGACTGCATGTTCATAGCTGTCATGCACACTCTGTCACGTAACAGAGTATCAGTCCACAATCCCCTGTTTTCTCCCACCGTTTCTTCTACTATAAATCTGTCACCTTTCTCCTCATTTCCCTACAAATCACCCACCTTTTCATTTCCACCTCTCCATAGCAGAAAAGCTCTTCACAGTTCACATTCACATTCTGATATCTCAAGAAAATCTTCTTCTCATCGGACCCTTACCCATTTGTTTGTCCGCTTCTATTTTCCCCAAATTCGTCGACATGTTGTCTTCAGTGAAATGCTCAACCTCTTGTTTTTCATCCTCTGATTTGTTGAACCGGAAGGGATCAGCACATAAAGCTAGCTCCTTTCCTCTACCCATTGCTAAAACTGCAGAACAGAGCTCGAATCCGTTGATTCCGTCCCTAAAACCGCTCTATATTTCTTCCGTTGAGAACTTTGCATTGCTGCCCAAGACCCAGAAGAAACTTGGCCACTGCAAGGCCTATGAAGCAGACAGGCCGAGACTTGAGATCAACATTGAGCTGCCAGATGAGGACGCTAGAACAGCGGCGGCGCAGAGGCTTAAGATCGGTGTTTACTTCGCCACCTGGTGGGCTTTGAATGTGGTGTTCAATATTTACAACAAGAAGGTTCTGAACGCTTTCCCTTATCCATGGCTCACCTCTCTCCTCTCTCTCGCAACTGGCTCTCTCATGATGTTGATTTCGTGGGCCACCAAAGTTGCCGACGCCCCTAAGACAGATTTCGAGTTCTGGAAGACCCTTTTCCCTGTAAGATTCGTTTCATAATTTGAGGGTTTTGTTCTGTTTGTCTGCTGAGAAAATGTCGGAAAAGAAAAGGGTAGTTGAATGTTTGTCTAAATGCTTGTTGCTGTGTAGGTTGCTGTGGCACATACAATCGGACATGTAGCCGCCACAGTGAGCATGTCAAAGGTTGCTGTTTCGTTCACTCACATCATCAAGAGCGGCGAACCAGCGTTCAGCGTACTGGTCTCGAGGTTTCTGCTGGGTGACACATTCCCTGCTCCGGTCTACATGTCTCTTCTGCCCATCATCGGGGGCTGCGCGCTCGCAGCTGTGACGGAGCTCAACTTCAACGCCATCGGTGAGCAAGGATAACATCGATTCTTAACTTAACTGAAAATGTCATTTACAATTCGTAATTGTCTTCGACCTTTTGTAAAAAATTATAAAAAACCGGATTAGGATATTTGACAAAAGGTCACCTTTTATGTTAGGGTCAGTGACAAAAGGTTAATGACGGTTAGCAAATCGTAATGAAAAGTCACAGAAGACCAGGAAACAACGTTTTCCCAAAAATATACTTGGGTTTGTGAATCATGTGTCTCTAAGTCTAACTGTGTTGCAGGGTTCACGGGGGCTATGATATCGAACTTGGCTTTCGTGTTCCGCAACATATTCTCCAAGAAAGGAATGAAGGGCAAGTCCGTCAGCGGGATGAACTACTACGCGTGCCTGTCAATGATGTCTCTTTTGATCCTCACACCTTTCGCAATTGCTGTCGAGGGTCCTCAGATGTGGGCCGCTGGATGGCAAAACGCGGTTTGTCAGATTGGACCCAACTTCGTATGGTAACTAACCACAATCACCTACCTCTCACTTTGTTAATGATAAGTCTCTTTCTGTGGCCTAAACCTAAACTATATGTTGTGAATGTGCACAGGTGGGTGGGTGCACAGAGTGTGTTCTACCACTTGTATAATCAAGTGTCGTACATGTCACTGGATCAGATCTCTCCCTTGACATTCAGCATCGGAAACACGATGAAGAGGGTATGCGTCATAGTCTCCTCCATAATCATCTTCGGCACGCCGATCCAGCCCATCAATGCCCTTGGCGCTGCAATTGCAATCCTCGGCACCTTCCTTTATTCACAGGCAAACTTACGCTAAGATGGGCTGAGGGTATCAGGTTGGCTTCTGTGCGTGTATACAGCGTGCTTTGATCATTGTGATAGTGCATGTGACAAAGATGTAACAGAGAGGATGTATGGGAGATGTGAGTAAATAACAAGAATGTGTGAGACTTTTGTGGTTAAATGTTTGAGTGATTTTGTATGGATGCATACATGAACTGATTTAATTGGTTGCATTAATGCCATGAATCAGACCCAAATATGTACATTGGCAAGGCATTATTCAACCAGTAGATCACTAGTATTTGTCGGTTGAGTTTCACATGTCTATGTAGACATGTATATATGATCACTATATACACCGTCTATTACCATCCAAGCTACACGTCAACAAAAATAGTTGGATTCGAGGATATGATGGTCCACATCTGGAAGCGCGCAAGAGGCAATTTTATGAGTTTTTCCATCATTTAGACGATATTGTAGCACACGTTGACTATGCTAGTAACACGCAAAAGGTATCACCACCTTTGCATACTAAGTATCAATACCCCTCCAGCAGCAAATAGCCTCACTGGATAATGACAGGAATGTAGGAGTTGATCTGGAGTAAGAAAATGAAGAAGAGTATCTACACCTCTCCAAAGACTGATAATTTTTATTGTGGACTAGAGGTGAGCAATAGACTCAGTCCACTTTCCCCTGTTTAATTTTAGGTATGAAGCTCCTCTCATGTAACTTGAGAGGGTTGTCTTCCTCTCAAAAAAGGAATACCCTAGGTGACGTGATCCGCAAGCAACATCCATCTATGATCCTTGTTCAAGAAACAAAATTACAAACACCATTGCCAACCTTTCTCAGATCTTGTGGCATGCATCGGGGATGAGAATTGGACTATATTTCCGCAATTGACCTCTCTGGTGGCCTTATCATGTGTTGGAAATCAAGCTCCTTTCAGGTGATCAGTGTGAAGAAGATTGTTGGAGCAATGATCTGGCTAGGGATAGATAAATTGTCTGGTGCTCATTGTTGTATAACAAATATTTATGCCCCATGTTCCAGAAGAAGAAGAAGAAGAGATCTTTGGCTAGAGCTAATAGCTAAGATTACCTCCATAACCCCCTTACCAATATTGGCTCTTGGTGGAGACTTTAATGCAGTACTATCAGCCCAGAAAAGATCCAATGTAAGAACATCAGCATCAAACATGGCTAACCTCCAAGGTTTGATAGACTCACTTGACCTCATTGATCTACCTCTCACAGGAGGCAAATACACTTGGTTTGGATCTAGGTCTACTGCATCCAGAATTGATAGTTTCTTATATCATCAGACTTTTTGGCCAATTGCAATCATCTTTCTCTAAAATGCTTACCAAGATGAATATCTGATCACAAAGCTTTAATCTTATTTGAAGAACAAGTTGATTGGGGAGCAAGACCCTTTAAATTTCTTAATATCTAGCTAGAAGATGGGAGATTCTACAGTGTTGTGGAACAATTTTGGGCTTCCTTTCAAGTCACAGGGCCTCCTCACATTATTCTCTGGCAGAAACTCAAACTCCTAAAAGAAAAACTCAAGGAATGGAATTTGCAAGTCTTTGGGAACCTTGATACACAAATAGCTATGCTCGGACAAAATCTGGATCAGTTGGACAGTATTATTGAAGAAAGACCGCTTCCTCCTACTGAATGCAATTCTAGAGGATCTTTGAAGGCTGAATTAATTCAAAAGACGGCTCCTGGCCTAGTTATGGAGTCAAAAAGACAGAAAAAAATGGTTTCATGAGGGTAATAAGGGATCCAAGTACTTTCACAAACTAGCAAACTATATAGGGGCAAGGAAAAAAATTGTCCAGATATTGGTGGATTGTAATACTATTGAAGAACCCTCTCAACTTAAAGCAGTAGCAGCCAACCACTTCATCAACAGACTTTTAGAGCCCTCTACTCATCAAATTAACATTGATCATCTGTAATTCAACACAATAACTTAGCAGCAAGTAGAAGAGCTAGAGTTTCCTTTTACAGAAACAGAAATTCTCAAGGCTATAATGGCTTGTTCTGGAGACAAAGCTACAGGGCCTGATGGCTATACACTCAAATTCTTTCAAGTATGTTGGAAAATTATTAAGCAGGATCTAGTCAACTTCATCACTCATTTTCACATGTTTGGACATCTGGGAAAGGGTATCAACTCATCCTTTTTAACACTTATTCCTAAATGTGATACTCCACTCACATTTGATGATCATAGACCTATCAACCTCATGGGAGGACCCTACAAGAGAAGATCAAGGGTATTCTTTTCAAAGCTGACTTTGAGAAAGCCTTTGACGAGGTCCATTGGATTTTTGTGATGAAATTATTAACAAAGATGGGCTTTCGTAGTCTATGGAGACTTTGGATGATTTATTGCTTCAAAGCACATGTATCTGTTCTTGTTAATGGATCCCCATCCTCTGACTTCAAAATCCATAAGGGTGTAAGATAGGGATGCGCCATATCCCCACTTCTCTTTGCACTGGTTGCTAAAAGCTTAAACCAGATAATGAAGGTCGGACTACTGCACAATCAGTTTTAAGGGATCAACTTAGGAAGTAATGGTTTGGTTATTTCTCACTTGCAATTTGCAGATGACACAATAGTTTTTATCAAGGCAACTGCTGAAGGCACAACAAAATTGAAGAATGCACTCACAATTTTTAGATTAGCTACAGGGCTCAAAGAAAACTTCAATAAATCAAGCATGATCCCTTTCAACCTCTCCCAAGAACAAACTCACAGATCTTAGATTGCTCAGTGGAAAGCCTACCAATCTCCTACCTGGGATTCTCTCTTGGAGCACACTATAAGAGGATAGTCACTTGGGAACCAATCATTCAAAAATTCAGGAAAAGTCTTGGTTTATGGCAAGCTAAAATACTGTCATTTGGAGGCACAATTACACTAATCAAGTCTACACTCAGTGCCCTGCCCCCCCCCCCCCCCCCCCGGCCCATCATTTCTAACTCCTAAAAGCTCGAAAAGCAGTTATACTTAGTAGAGAGAGATACCAAAGAACATTCTTATGGCATGGAGTTGCACCTTCAAAAGTCTTTTGCAAAGTAGATTGGAACAAAGTCTGCAAAGCTAAAGAAGATGGTGGCTTGGGCATTAAAAGTCTTAAGCTTATGAACTTAGCTCTCCTTGCAAAATGGTGATGGAGGTTTGCTTTGGAGGAAGACTCTTTATGGAAACAAACTATCTATGCTAAATTGGGCTGGAACTACAATGAATGGGATCTATCCAAATTTACAGAAATAGATATGCCGAGCTTCACCTCTCACATTGTAGCATTATTAAAGGACCCAAGATTTGCAGACCTTCTTGGTAATAGAGGGTTCACTTGGGAACTTGGAAGAGGCAATAAAATTCACTTCTGGGAAGATCTTTGGTGGGATGATATAGCTTTCAAAACACTTTACCCCGGGATTTATGTACTGGAAAACTCCAAAAACATGATCATTACAGCACTTTGGGATGGAAGTGACGGGGATATATTATTGAGAAGAACCCGTAGAGGGAGAGAAGCACAAGAATGGGGAGCTCTTTCTGCATTACTAAGCTCTACACAACCAAAATCTGCTGATGACAAACTCAATTGGAAAGCAGACAACAAAGGCTTCACAGTAGGGAGATTTTATGGATTACTTGTTCAACAAGGTAACTCTCAAATTCAATGGACCTGAAGAATCTAGATCCCTGGCATCCCCCCAAAAATATCAGCATTCTCTTGGCTAGCTTGCTTGGAGGCAAATCCATCAAAATGCTTTCTTGAAGGAAGAGGCATGACTTTCTCTCTACAGGACCTACTTTGCCCACATTGCTCATGGGATTTTGATGATGGGGCTCATATCCTTATTCATTGTCAAAAGGTTTGGATCATTTGGAACCTAATCCTCAGCTAATAGGGGCTATCTTAGGTCTGCCCTGCATCTGTCAAGCATCTTTTCAGCTCTTGGTTCAGTTTAGTCCCTACAAGACTCAAAAGAAGTTGGAGGATTATTTTACACGTCACTCTTTGGCAAATCTGGCTTGCTAGGAACACTTTGATCTTTAACCACATTGAAGAGTCAACTGAAACTATCTTATTTAGGGTAATCAACAAAACCTATAATTGGGAGTGGGTCAACTTCTCCTCAACCTATCATTTCACTTTGCAGGAATGGACCTCTAATCCATGGCTCTTTGTCAATAATTAGATCCTCTAATAGCCCCAATCCTCAACTAGAATGGGATGGACAAACTCTTCTGCTTGATTTGGGGGTTTGGGATTGGTTCGGGGTGGTTTGGTGGTAAGCCTTAGTTCTTTGTGACGTTAGGAGTGTGTTGGGGTTTCTTTGGTCACTCTGGCCTTCTCTCTTGTGTGTGGGTAGAACCTCTTAACGCCTCTTCTTCTTTTTTGTGGGTAGTTCTTTTTAGGCGTTGAGTGTCCCTCTTCTTATTTGTTCTTTTCTGCAGGTCTGCTGGTCTTTGCTCTATTGCATCCTGCACAAGCCCCAGCCAGATCAAGACTGCACCACTTAGATCAAAATTGCAACAACTTCTTACATCATCTTATTGACAAATCTCAAGACAACTACAATCCTACTCCTCAATTCCAGCTTCAGCACTTGTGGGATCATCCTCAAGGCTCTTAACAATCACTTTTGGTCTCAGCCACTACTTCACCATTCACAAGACTTGTGGCTCAGTATTTTGGAAAGCAAAAGCACTCGACTTCACCTCAGAGTTCCCTTGTTCAAGCCAACAACATACACACACGCGGGATTACTTGGATCACAAGCCAATACACATCCCTTCAGGTTACGTACAATGCAAGCAACCCACAGACATATTGCAATCTCAGCTACCTCACCTCCCTTAGTATCCTAGCACACCAATTCCATGAGATTACTTAACCACATTTTAGGACACTTCATCATTCAAAAGCAACACAAGATAACCCCTCTTTTGGCACAACACACTCACTACCATTGCCTGTTGTTCTTTGTTTTTTGTTCCCGTAATTCTCAATCTGTAGCTAGGTTGTGTATTACTGGTTTGTATGCTTTTCTTCCTCAGAAGAGATTAATTCAATTTACTTTCGCTAATAAAAAAAAGTATCAGTACCCTTTGGTACGTAAGGTACCAGCACCCTTGTATATAATGTATCACCACCCTTGTATATACAAATATAAGGTATCAACACCTTTATATATAAAGTACCAACACCTTATATATAAGGTACCGACTCTTTTTGGTGCATGACTGCGTTACAGTCATGATCGACATGCACTATAATAGTAGTCAACAATGCTATAATACTGTGAAAAAATAAAAATTCGTCTTTTGGTCTCTTTCATCCATTGTTTAGATCTAGCGGCCTATAATGATTTGTAGTTTGCACGATAAAGACGGTTTGTATTAGATGTTGTATATATATAGGAGCTTTCGGGTACAAATCATTCTTCCTATATGAAATTCGAACTACATCATGACCATTATATTGAGGATGAGATGAAAATTTCATTAATGACGCGTGAGTTTGTTGGAAATGATAGTTTATAATTTTTATATTTGTAACTCAATAGCGCATCACATGTCAATTTCCAGACAGATCCCTTTGTTTCTTGAAAAAGAATATAAAATTTGCACATTCTCGCTTCGTTTTAATTATGATTGGCTTCGTTCGTGCGCCAATATTTTTATTTTTTTCAAAGGCAACCTATTAAGACCAATATTAAATATACTCTAAAACATTGGGAAAATATAGACAATCAAGGAACTTCAGTACTTTCAAACCATTTTCTTAGGATTTAATAAAACCTTTTTAGGATAATTTCCACATTATTCTAATGTATGCCAAACCATTTTCTTGGGATTTATAAAATATTTTTTAATATAGTTTGCAAAATATTGCAATAGATTGGCAAACCATTTTCTTAGGTTTTACAAACAATTTTTATACGATTTACAAACCATTGTATTAGTTTGGAAACTATCCCACTCCCTTCATCGTCACTAATTCTCGTACATTTACAAATTATATCCGAAAAATGAAAAACTATAAACCATTTTCACAAACTACGCCCTAAGTGCTAAAACCTAAAACTAAACACTACATGTTAAACCCTAAATAATAAACTCTGAAAGCTAAACCCAAATACTAAACCCTAAAACTAAATTCTGAATGATAAACACTAAATGGTATGTCGCATAACAACAGCTCGCCTGAGTCTTGGCTCTGCTCGTCCGATTCTTACAGTGGTTAAGTTAGTCGTTACTAGAAACAAAGTCGGACTGGGTGAGGTTGTTTTGGAAGCTCGTCGTACAGAACCTTGGAACCATGGTCGGACCAAATGCAAAACAAATGGAAAGAAGATTAAGGCATATCGGGAGAGAAAAACGAGGGTTACATTTTCTTTTTTGTTGAAACGAAAGGATATAGATTTATTACTTGAAATGGCGTAGAATACATTTGAATGCATCCGGAATAATGAAGTTGGACCACAAAAGGACAGACATAGAACGGGTTTCCCGAGCTAGCCAATGGGTTGCTCTGTTCGCTGACCTAGAAACATACTCGAGTTTGACATCCTGGAGAACAACAAAAGATTTCGATAGTCGTCAACTAGTCGGCCCAGAGGGGAGAACACCTGATGAGTCCCCTGAATCAAATGTACCAGATATTGTGTGTCGCTACGGATAACGACTCTGGTAAGATGTGACTCTTGAATCCATTGCAGAGCCTGCCAGATCGTCATAGCTTCCCTCAAGGATTGCACCAGTTTCCGTTCTGCATAGCCATCCCCATCCAAATTGTCCTAGGTCGGCAAAAGTTGCACCATCTACATTGATAGTTGACCAGGTCGGGGGCGATAGGCTCCATCTCGTCTTCCTGCAAGGGGGGCGGCCGGAGGTTTAACTCAGCCACTTTGGGCCTCTAACCAGCTGCACTGGTTACTGAGTATTGTGGCTATGACACTTTGAGGAGTGGAGAGACTATTGTCCCAAACCTTCCCATTTCGTGCTTTCCAGATCTCCCAAAGAATCATAGTCAGTCTGCTCTTCACCACCATATCAGGCAGTTGTAGTACCAAAGATAACCAGTCATTTAGATTGCTCGACGGGGGAATAGGAACCTGTGTACCTGACAAATCCCAGACGGCCCGAGCAAAAGGGCAGTGAAGAAGGAGATGGTTAGTAGTCTCCTGATCAGCCTGACAGATCGGGAGACATTTGGTGCGCAAATTGACTGCTACTTGGAGGGTACTTAATAAAGCCCGCCAGAGGAAGACCTTGATACGTGGCTGAATATCTAAGTCTCATATGCCCGTCGAGACCGTTGTCCCCACTGATACGTGCCATCCACCATTCTCCCGAGATAGGGCTCTATACCCTTCCTTAACTGAATACACTCCCCGGATGTTGTACTTCCAGGACCACTTGTCTTTGTGATGATGCAGGGGAGGTGGGACCTGCAGGATATCCTCCACTATAGCAGGAGGAAAGTTGTGTTGAAGCTTTGAAATATCCAATGACTGACCCTGACTCGAAGCTAAATCTGAGACCTTCATGTCTGGGGTGATACATGTATGAGGTGGGATGATGGGGTCATTCCCTAGGAGCCAGGGAGTACCTTCAACCAGGGTCGAGCAGTCATCCCCAATAGTACGAACCAGCCCCTGCCTGAGTAGCCCGTAGTCCTGACCATATCTGACTTGGGTTGTTACCCCCACCTGCGGATAAAAAGTCTCCTGTTAGAAAGTACCGAGCATTGAAGAGACGAGCTACCAAACTATCGGGCTGGGACAAAATATTTCATCCCATTTTGGCTAACATGCCTAGGTTCATGTCTCTCATATCACGGAATCCCATTCCTCATCCTCCTTCGGCCTGCATAACTTCTTCCAATCTTGCCAGATAATCGGCTTGTTTCCCCGAGGGGTCCCCATCCACCAGTAATGTGCTAGGGCAACATGGATCTTGTTGACGGAATCCCATTCCCCATCCTCCTTCGGCCTGCATAGCTTCTTCCAATTCTTGATCGACAAGAAAAGGCCCTAGGGGCAGAACTATCCCACCGGTACGGGTGCAGTGGAAGCACCACGGAGCAGAGTCAACCTGGGAGCGCGAGGACGAGGTCCGTGCAAAGTACCCCAGTCTGTTCGACCCTTGAGGTACGTCCGTTTTAAATTTCAAGGACGAATTTTTTTTAAGGGGGTAGACTGTAAAGACCGCCCCGATTTAAAGAATTAAAAAAATTTAAAATCATCGATTGAAACGTCGTGGTTGGAAAACGGGTTAAAAATTGGAACGAATGTAAAAGAAAAAAAAGGAGAGGAAGAAGTTGACTTGGGCCGGCCAGGCTCAGGCCTAGTCCGAAGGACCGAGCCCAAACCCAAGTACGCACCAGCCCAAGCTCGTTTCCTAACCCTAGCTACTATTCACCCGTCTCCCACAATTCGAGCACGCTCCTCAAGGCGTCTCTTCCTCGCTCTCTCTCCTTCTCTCGATCTCCCTCTCTTCCATCTCTTCTCTCTCGTACCCGAAGCCGCCTAGCCACCGCCGCGTTCTTCGTCTCCGAGTACGAATCAAACCACCGTGCACGAAAACGAGACGCCACCGCCGAGAATCCCCTCGCTCTGGTTCGTCTTCTCCGGTTGCGAATCGCGCAGTGCCGGAGACGGAGGAAAATGACACGGTTCGTGACCTCCCTCTCGCCCTTTCAGCTTCTCCGACCTCTCACCGCCTGAAAACCCACCGTGAGAAGATCGATTGGACGAGCTTCACCGCCTGAAACCCCGAGCTTCGTCGCAGCCCCCCACGTCGGCGAGTGAGAGAGCTTCGCTCTCGCCAGATCTGAGACGGCCGGAGTCTGACGCCCCTTCCAGCCAGCTTTGCTTGCCCTCCGGGCTTCCCTGACGCCGTCGTCGGCGGCGGAGCAAACCCTAGCCTCTCCTTCCTCAACTCTAGCTCATACCGAGCCAGGACGGGCCTTGGGGCCAGGACGGGATTTGGGCCCGGACAGCCTTAGGCCAAGGCACGAGCCTCGGGACAGATCCAGACCAGGCCTTGGGCCAGGCCCAGGTCTCTGGACTGGGTTCTGGACTCGGCATCTGGACCGGGTCTGGGTCGAGTTTGGAGCCGGGTCCGGGTTGGTTCTAGGTTCGGTCGGGTCTGGGTTCCGGACCGGGTCGGATCCTGGTCGGATTCGGGTCTGGTTTTCGGATCCGGGTCAGGCAGATTAATAAACTAATTAACTAATTTAAATAAATTAATATGGAGCACTTAAAGGGCTAATTTGGCAAATTAGAGGACTTTTGGACTATGCCGGGACTGATTAGCAACTTTACCTGTTAACCTCAGACTTGAACTTCGCCCGAGAAGACCGGAGGTAGGCCCGGACGTCAGCAGCTAGGAGACGTAGCTATTGTGTTCTTCTTGAGGTAGGGAAAAGTACTAAACTCTTCTGGTAATTTAAGAACATTAATAGTATGCCTATAGGATAATAATAACCGGAAAGGTCCTAGTTTGCATATAGGATGTGACTCACTAGAATAACCGCTATTCAATTATACTAATAATCGGACGAGTCTTAGTATGCATGTAGGATGTGATTCACTAGATTAATCGCTTTCAATATCTTAGGAAATTGTTGCGCTGGTAGAATGGCCATGTCGAGCCTTAGGATTGTGTGCTGATTGTATTTTATTGATGATTGTTCGCCCTTAAGGCCGATGCATGCTCCGTAATTAGGATAAGATAAGAGTCATATTAAATTAATTGCATTATGATGATCGTAATGTAAATGGTTGTTCCGTGTTATGATTGACTGATTGATTAAACGTTTGAGTAGGAATCGGTTGTGCCTATGGATATGATCGGGTGAGTGATAGACCGATGATACGTAGTTGGTAAGTTATGCCGGTAAGCTTGATTGACAACTTGAGTTTGTTGTATTGTGATTTGTCGGGAATTGCGTGCCTTTATTGTTTACTTGCCCGAGGGTGTTTCCGGGATGATATACGATCGAGAGGGTATGTCGGCACGATACGTTTACATTGTTGTTTCACCCCGATGCTACGTGTTTTGGGAAGACCTAGGCCGAGGGACATTCCGGTATGGTAGATTATTGTCTTATCCGATGCTACGTGTTCCGGAAAGACTTGTTTCACCGCGATGCTACGTGTTCCGGGAAGACCGAGGCCGATGGATGTTCCGGCATGGTACTTTATTGTCTCATTCTGATGCTACGTGTTTTGGAGAGACTCACTTTATCCCGATGATCTGTGGTCCTCTGGGGATATTTCCGGGACTTCCAAGGACGTGCGTTCCTAGGGAGCGCTTCCGGAAACCCCGATGATAGTGTTCCTCTGGACCGAGGGGCAATCTGATATGATGTACCAGTCAGTGTAGGGATCAGAGTCTTGGGGTTTGATATTCAGTATTTCAGTATTTGTGTGCTTCTTTAATTAATCCCTTGAGTATATCGTTATCTTTCCGTTGATATCCTTGAGTGTTACCTTCTCTAAATTATTGTGATTCTTGTGAACCTTATTCAGTTTCGGTTGGTTAATTGTACTAATCAGTTTTATTGGTAAAACGGGGGTCTCTTTTACATTACTGCTTTTTCCTACTGAGCGTAAGCTCACCCCCCCCCCCCCCCCCCCCCTTCGTGTTTATTGTTGTTTTACAAGTTTCCTTGTTGAGTAGGTTGTAGGACGTCTCAGGGCTCGGGAGTTCACTGAGGGTCCGGGCGTTACTATGTTAGAGACGTACCTTCAATTTTGTTCGAAACTATGTCGCATTTGTTTTAGCTTGAGTGTCACGCCCCAATTTTAGTAAACCGAACTCGGGATGGGAACATTTAAAAAGATACAATATTTGAAACCTGTTTTGAATCAACACTTTAAAAATCGTCATTTAATAAATCAAAAAGGATCATTTACAACTTCAAAAACGTCCCAACAAGTGGACAAGTACAAGGTATCCGTCACTAGACTCAAAAGATAAAACCCGGACTCCGCTCCTAGCTCCTCAAGCTTCGAGAGCCCACCTAGTCCTTCCTGTGATCAGTACCTGTAGGAAAAGCAGCTAGGGGTGAGCGTTCGCTCAGCACCACGGATAACAGACTGACTACGGCATAATCAGCAGACAAAGCCGGTAACACCAACAACCAACTCAACACCGGGGATCACTATCCCTAAACTCAAGTAACCCGACCGACACCCACACACTGATACTTTCCTCAGTCGACTCAACACTCGGACACGTAAAGTAGACCCGACACAACGATTGACGACCTCCTCCAAAGACACGATAGACCACCACGCAACACCCAAGATCACGAAGGATCGCACACCAAACAAGATCACTAAGGATCGCACACCAAACGAGATCACAAAGGATCGCACTCCTGTCAGCTGCTCAGTGCCGGTTGCTAACCGGCTGGGCTCGAGCCTGCCCCACGCGCTTTGCCGATCCCTGTCAGGCTCTAGGCGATCGACCTGTTGGCGATATATACAGCGTTGCTTTTCCGATAGCTAGTCGAAAGGGGAGCTGCCCTTCATCGCCTACAAATGCTCACAACCTCCCGAGACTCGAACTCGGTCAGGCTAGCCAAATAACGCTCGCAACTTTCCGAGACTCGAACTCGGTCAAGCCAGCCAAAGAACGCTGGAAACCTCCCGAGACTCGAACTCGGTCAGGCCAGCCAATTTCCACACCACTTCTCGACACACAGTCGGGTCACTAACCTCGGGCAAGCACAATCACAATCACAAGCAAAGTTCAACAAGCAGCAACAACACAGGTTCAACACTCCACAGGCACTCATGGCAACCCAAGACACCAACAGTAAAACACGGATTCAACAACCCCACGGGCACTCACGGCCTCCCAAG
Source organism: Erodium maritimum (assembly GCA_963921825.1). NCBI lineage: Eukaryota > Viridiplantae > Streptophyta > Magnoliopsida > Geraniales > Geraniaceae > Erodium > Erodium maritimum. Next base: position 49,620,273 of record OY997595.1, on the reverse strand, counting down.
ACACACCAACCATAACTCACGGGCTCAACAACCCCACGGGCACTCACGGCCTCCCAAGACACACCAACCATAACTCACGGGCTCAACAACCCCACGGGCACTCATGGCCACCAAGACACACCAACAGTAACTCACGGGATCAACAACCCCACGGGCACTCACGGCCTTCCAAGACACACCAACAGTAACTCACGGGCTCAACAACCCCACGGGCACTCATGGCCACCAAAACACACCAATAGTAACTCACGGGCTCAACAGCCCCACGAGCACTCATGGCCACCAAGACACACCAACAGTAACTCACGGGCTCAACAACCCCACGACACTCATGGCCACCCAAGACACACCAACAGTAACTCACAGGCTCAACAACCCCACGGGCACTCATGGCCACCAAGACACACCAACAGTAACTCACGGGCTCAACAACCCCACGGCACTCATGGCCACCCAAGACACACCAACAGTAACTCGCGGGCTCAACAACCCCACGGCACTCATGGCCACCCAAGACACACCAACAGTAACTCGCGGGCTCAACAACCCCACGGCACTCATGGCCACCCAAGACACAACAGTAAAACACGGGCTCTCATGGCCACCCAAGACACAAAATACACAATCAACCTCCGGCATAACCAATGCGTCCTACAGTCCTAATATCAACAGTTTCACAAACAACCTCCAGGCATGGTCATATGCCTCCAGTACTCATAATCTCGATAAGTTCGCAATCAACCTTCGCCCATGGTCATATGCCTCCAGTAATTCTAATAACGCTAAGTTCTCTGCTCCTACGACACTACTAAGTGTCACATGCATTTCCAATATTCGCTACGTTCCCGTATCATGCCTTTCTAATATTCGATAACCCACTTAACCCACGACACCCCAATGTCACATGCATTTCTACTGTTAACTTTCCCTAGTCAGGGTCGAGATCTGGATACTTTTCCCTACCTCGTGCGTGTTCTCCAAAAGTCAACCAACAAGCTCTGGCGTGATCTCAGTCACTCGCCTAGCTTTCCTTTCCCTCGGTCTGCAGCACGATCTAATAAGAACACGATTTTAAATACTTAAAAGCTCGCAGACATAAACTGGAATTTAGTAAACTCGACGCCCAAAAGTAACCACGAAAATGTCGATCACTCCCAAACTTCCCAATTACTCGACATTGTCGATAAAGGACCCGTAAAGGCCCGATTCGCCCTACATGGCGAATCAGCCCGGGTTTTGTAAATACCCTTCCGGGGCTCCGAAAATTCCCGTTTTCGTTTCTACGGTCTTAGAATAATTCAAGGGTTCCTATGCACCTGACGGAATCGAATTCCGACTTCCGAGTCAATTGATTAACGTTTCAAGTTTCTAAAACCCGTTACAACTTTTCCAATTCAATTCCAAATTTCGATTCGGTTATGGATAAATGGTCTTGGGAACGGTCTAAACCACCCGAACACAAAACCCGACCACCCGAGCACGTGGGCCCCACCCGGCCCACCTTGGCCGTGGGCCCTAGGGTTCAAGTGGGCCCGGCCCACCATGGTGGTGGTCGGCCCTAGCTCCGGCCAGCCACCCCTCATGGTGGCCGGCCACCCCCTATGGTGGCCGGAGCTCCTCCCGAGCTCCCCGTCGCCGGAAAACGTTCTCCTTCACCTCCAAAACGTCTCCAACACTTCCCCAACATCAAAACAACCTTAAAATAATAGTTTCAAATCAAAACCTAAATTTAGAAAATGACAAATCGAAGATCAGTTTGGTGATTACCATAGAGGAAGACGAGGTGAGCTTGAATCTCTTCACTTTGAGACGATCGAAGGGTGGAAATGACGTGAATAGTGGCCCAAACCCTAGCTTCTCTCTCTTTTCTCCCTTTTCTCTCTTCTTCTTCTCTCTCTAAACTCTCTCTTCTTTTCTATTCTATTTCTCTTTTTTTTTCTTTTGATTTAAGGTGTGGCCGACCCCCCCTTTACTCTCTTCTTTCATTTTTCCCCCCAAAACTAACACCACCACTTGTTGGAAAAGTGGCAAGGTGGGTCCCACACCTTTTGAAAAATATCTACTAGATATTTTCCAATTAGATTCGCGAAAATCGGACGTTTCGGGCCCCGAACGGGCACTTTTTCCAAGAAATTACGAAACTTGACGGGCTACAAGGAAACGGCTCAACTAAGACCGCTGCGACGACGGCTAAGCTTTTTGGATCCAAAACGGTCCTCGAATGGACCAAAACGTCGCTCGGTTGACTTTTCCAGCGAAAAGTCAACATTTCCCAAATTGATCAGAAAGTTGCCCTGAGTCCCCCGGAACTCACTTTGGTCGATAACGGGGTGAAATTAAGTCCGGTATGACCCTCGGGGTCATTTTAGGTTCAATTAAGTGTCAGTCTTAAAAATTTTAAATTTTCCTGTTTTTCGCAGGTTTGACTGGCGTTGACCGGGAGTAGTTATTACATTGAGCTTTTGACTATTCGGTTGGATTTGTTTATGAGGATTACTTGGAGTTTTACTTCATCAAAGTTTATCTATTTATTGTCATTTATCTTTATTTTAACTCACGTCTCGAGTCCGGTCAAAGCCGGATTTGGGGCGTGACACAGGGAGTACCTTCAACAAGGATCGAGTAGTCATCCCCGATAGTACGAACCAGCCCCTGCCTGAGTAAACCATGAGTAGCCCGTAGTCCTGACCATATCTGACTTGGGTTGTTACCCCCACCTGCGGATAAAAAGTCTCCAGTCGGAAAGTACCGAGCTTTGAAGAGACGAGCTACCAAACTTTCTGGCTGGGTCAAAAAAATTCATCCCATTTTGGCTAACATGGCTAGGTTCATGTCTCTCATATCACGGAATACCATTCCCCATCTTCCTTCGGCCTGCATAGCTTCTTTCAATCCTGCCAGATAATCGGCTTGTTTCCCCGAGGGGTCCCCGTCCACCAGTAACGTGCTAAGGCAACATGGATCTTGTTGATGGATTCCCGAGGCAGTAGGTTTACGCTCATCGCCTAAATCGGCATGGCCTGAAGTACCGATCGAATCATCACCTCTTTTCCACCAGAGGAAAGCATATGTCCGTCCCAAGACCCTATTTTCGGCACTATCTGATCATATAAAAATTGGAGACTCTGTCCTTTACGTCTACTTAGCATGTTCGGAACTCTCAAGTACATAGAAGGACCTGAAATATCCTGAATGACTAAAATACCACAACAGGCCGCCCGATTCTCCGGTGAGGTGTTGGTACTGAAGAAAATGGAGGACTTGGCCTTGTTAACTACCTGGCCCAACATATGTTCGAAAGATTGCCGAATTTGCTGAACTTGTTCAGCTTCATCCTTATCGGCCCTACAGAAAATATAACAATCGTCTGCAAAGAAAATGTGAGACACAACCGGGGGCCCCTTGTCCACTGATACCCCGTGAATAGTTCCATTCCTTTCAGCTTGATTGAGCATACGGGACAGACCTTCCATACAGAAAAGGAATAGATAGGGAGACAAAGGATCACCTTGACGAATCCCCCGCCCAGCTGTGAAAGGGGTAGTATGCTTTCCATCTAAGCTAACCGTTTACTAGATGGACCGCATGCAGGCTAGGACCAAGGACCTCCACCCTAAATCGAAACCAAACGCACCCATCATGGATAACAGGAAAGACCATTCCACCCTATCGTACGCCTTGCTCATATCCAGCTTTAGCGCCATAAATACTCTCTTCCCTTGGGTCTGACGCCTGAGTGAGTGGATAACTTCATACGATATAAACTCGTCATCTTGGATATGACGACCTGGGACAAAAGCTCCCTGATTGGTGGAAATAATGGGGTTTAGAAGTGGTTTTAGCCGATTGGCCAGAACTTTGGACAAAATTATGAATATGACGTGGCATAGGGCTATAGGCCGGAGTTCTACAATCTTCCTAGCCAAAGTCTTTTTGGAGATCAGTACAAGTGTAGTCTTGTTGATATCGTAATCAATATTGCCAGTTGCCACCGCAGATCGTACGAATTCAATAACTTCATGGCGCATGGTATCCCTGTAATGCTGGAAGAATTTCGGATTAAGGCCATCCGGACCTGGAGACTTCGACGGAACCATCTGGAAAACTTCCTTACAAACCTCTGCATCCGATACCCGCTTCGTCAACCGTAGATTCTGGGTCGGGGATATCATATGGGGAATTGTCATGGGGAGGTCGTAATCATCAATGTCCCCAGCAGTGAAGATATTGGCAAATTCGTTGTGGACCAGATCCCTCATCCCCGTGTGTCATTGCATTTCTACCCCCTGATCATTAACCAAGGATTTGATTTTGTTCCTCGACTGCCTTTTCGTGGCCGAACGCTGGAAAAAATTCGTATTTCTGTCACCCTCTCCCAATCAATGTTGTTTTGCCTGTTGACGCCAGAACTCTTCATGTTTGGCCAGAGCTTGGTTATACAATCTTTGCAGAGCCAACCGGAGTTTGATGCCTTGCCTGTCTATGCGACCATTCAGTTTAGCAGTTTCCTCTGAAGAGATCGGATCTGGTTGATATTATCCCGAAAGACAGCCTGACCCCATTCGTCGAGAGATGTACCGATATCTTTGATATGATGCTTGATGTGTCGATCCCCCGGTCTGCCCCATTCGGTTTGAACTAGGTGCCACATTCGGGATGCTCCAGCCAGGCATTCTCAAACCGGAATTGCCATTGCCGCCGCTCTGGTGCTTCCTTTTGAAGTTGAAGGAAGATAGGCATGTGATCTGATGTCGAGAAATCCATGTTTTGCAGAGATGCATCCTGAAACCTAGCCCTTTCTTGTGGGGATATGAAGGCCTTATCAAGTTGAATCTCCATTTTGGTCTCGGATCATGTCCTCTTGTCCACGTAAATTGGTACCCTTACAATGGTAATTCCTCCACCCCGATGTTAGTAATGGCATGTTGAAACCCCTGCATGAGTCCTACAGGGTACGCATTGCCCCCCCCCCCCCCCCCTTCTCTGATGGCCGGAGGATACCATTAAAGTCCCTCATTAACACCCATTCTGTTGGAGCCGGAATCGTAGCCAGGTGACGCATGAGATCCGAAGTCTTGTACATGTTCTCCCAAGACGGTTCCCCATAAATCCCGGTAAATCGCATAAGCATCTCATGATCGAATCGTATGATAATATCAATATGTGACTGCTGGACCGAGAGTACACCCCCACACACATATCCGACCAAAGTAGGATAACCCCGCCTTTGTTCGATGGTGCTCTAGTACCTAGACAAGTCGGGGGAGTCACTCTTGGGACCCCTTTACCCCCATGAAACCCCAAAGTCCGCCGGAGAATGGCCAACCTTGATCGACAGTTTTGAGACTCTACATGACGTGTTTTTGTGAGAAAAACCACGTCCGGTTTAAGGCGACCAACCAAGTCCTTGAGCTGACGACGGTTATGGTCCGCACCCAAACCACGACAATTCCAGGATAAAATCGTCGGCATGTGAAAAACAAGGAACCACAACCAAAACGGGACAATCGATAACACAAACCAGAACGAACGACACGAAAATAAGCCGCGCAAGCAAGATCACAAGGACTCGGAATACCTTAGTGATGCTAGGTCAAAATGGCGTCGAGACCTGAGGCAGAGCCGACCGAGCAGGCGTCGAGGAGGCTGATGGACCGTCGGCGACGAGGATGACCGGCTGCAGCAAGCCACCGACGCCTGGATCCCGGGCCTTGATCCCGGATCGATAGAGAGAAGGATATAGGGAGGGAGAAGGTCGACGAATGGGGACGCCAACAGCGGAGGGAGGGACGTGAGAGATCGCCGGGACCACTGTAGCGATCGACAGCAACAAACACACCGACGCAGAGATCCTGGTTTGTTGATGGCGAGGAGGCACGGAAGCGGACCGGGACGCGGGTCTGCGGAACGGAGACGACGATCGGCCGGATAGTGCAGGAGCAGAACCATGTCAATCAGGGAAGACCGACGACGATGAGCCTTACCCTGAGGGGTTATGGGTGAACCCTAATACGATTAGAGAAAACGCTTCAAAAAAGACCGGAAAAAGGGTTACATTTTCTTAGGGTCATTAATAGGCAGTAGGTAAGATGAAAATATGTAACATGATTTTTTTTAAATGTTAATGGTTAAAAACTACAAAATGTTTTTCCACTTGCTAAAAACTATACTGAGAATGAGAGTGAACAAAAAATATATATAATTAATATTATCCACGATGGTTTGTTAAAATGATAAAAGTATAATATTATGTCCTGATTAGTATTGGTCCAAATATTTTGTTTACTGTACATTTCAAGACCCATACGTTTTATTTTTTAACGCTAGGGGTTGCGCTCTCTCTACGCAGCCTCCTTCCCCCCCCCCCCCCCCACACACACACACTAAAAGTGCTCTGTCTACCTTTGAAAGTTATTCAACTCTACCATTTTTAGGGTTTTATTTTTTTATCTTTTTTTGCAGCCGGTCCACCTCTGCAGGTCGCCGCCGCTCATTCAATCCGTCCCACGGCCTCTCCCTAGTCTCGCGCTTCCGATCCTGCGTCGCCGGACCGGTCCCGTCCTCGAGCCATTAGCCACTGTGGCCCCCTGTCGTTCTCTGGGATACGGGCTCCACGCGCCGTCCTCCATCTGCAGCGGCCTCCCGCCCCAGGGTCACCCTTCGCCGGCATGGGTCTGCTCTTTCGATGGATCTGGGATCCGGGAGGGGGGACGGTAGGTTGGGACCTATTTCACCGGCACCCGAAATCGAGACTCTCAACCCCGAACAATCTTTTGCAGCAGGGAGGTCTCGGGGAACTGCACTAAAGGCTAATTCTCTAGTAGGTTTCACTGGTTTAGATCGAATAATCTTTTGGCTAAATAAGTTTGGGACTTTGGTTTATTATTTTTTTGTAACGTTGGATCGAGGAACTCTTGAGTTTGGATCTGCGAGTCAAAGCAGACCTCATGTATGGAACCATGAGCGCCTGACGGGCTACGGCCGGTTGGGACAAAATTCTGGTATCCGGGACAGTTATGCCCCTTCTTATAAGCTTGATATTTCGTAATACAATACTTCTTTCCCGTTTCAAAAGAAAAAGACCCATATGTTTTGGCCACATGTTTTTCATGCTAATATATTTCATTCAAATTAAAATTAGAGAAAATATATGACTTTTTATTTATGATTTACAAATTATTTGTTCGTTTAGTTTGTGTTAGGTTAGATTAGTTCTGTTAGGTTAAGTTAATTTAGATAAGTGCATTTATGTTATCTCAAGAAAATGAATAGTACAAATAGACGACATTAGAGGGAAAAATGTATGTCGTCTTTTGGTGTAAATGTTAGTGAAGTCATTTGAAGTTTTTAAAGTGAACATAGTCATGTGAAAAATATTACAGATTAGTGTATGTATTTATAAATATCCTAAAAATATATATAATGATTGACCTTTGTAGTTAAGAGCATATCCAACACCAGTGGGGTTGTTGGCGTTTTGTTGTTGGCGGAGAGTAAACGTCGGCGGCGCGCTGGCGTTTCGCAATAATTTTCGCTAGCGCTTTGTTGCTGACAGAGGTTGTCGATGTTGATGCAACCATCAACACCATGAGTAGGCGTCAATGGCTAGTTCCATATTGACCAATTGTTGAATCTCGAAAAAATAATTTTTTATGTTGAAACTAACAAAATTAAATGTTAATTTATTTTTCCAAATTATGTATAATTGGAGGTTTTTGCATCCAAAAAAACACATCTTTCATTACCATTTCCTCCAAAAAAATTAATTTGTCTCTCTATTTTCTCTTCCAAATGGCGAACAATGTTGTTTCTCGTGCCAACGAGTTTGTTCTCAATCGTGTTTTGGAGCAAGCACTCGAAGAATGCATGTCCAACGAGGTCATTCAAGGTTTGTTAGACCAAGCCATGGTCGCAGTACGACCACGGAAGATAAGCTACATCGAACGAGACCAGGAAGCTGCGAATGAACGTTTAATGCGCAACTATTTCGATAGGAACCCCGTGTACAAGGAGGTGCATTTCAGTCGTCGTTTCCGAATACCAAAGGATGTGTTCATCCCCATTCTTTGTGCATTGAAGGATAACGATGCGTACTTCAGGAAACGTTATCTCCGTGTCAAAAATGTATTGAATGTATCGTTATCTCCGTGTCAAAAATGTATTGTGGTAATTAGGCAATTATGTTATGGAATTGTAGCTGGTGGACTGGACGAGTACCTGAAAGTACGCGAAACCACGGCCTTGGAGTGCGGATCAAATTTTGCAGGGGAGTTGTTACTATTTTCGTCCTGACGTACCAGCGTAGGCCAACACAGGCTGATAGGAACTACACCTTATCGGTGAATGAAGCGCGTGCATTTTCCCGGATGCTTGCAGTCTTGACTACATGCATTGAGAGTGGAAAAATTATCTGACGGCTTTTAGGGGATCACATTCAAGGAGGGGGCACGAAAACAGACCAACCGTGGTTCTTGAGGCGGTTTCCACACGTGACTTATAGATTTGGCACTCGTTATTTGGTATGTTGGGATCCAATAACGACTTAACTGTGGTGAACCATTCTAGACTGTTCGCAGAGGTCATCAATGTTGGCAACCACCAGTCTAATACACGGTAAATGGTAACCAATACGTACTTCCTTATTATCTTGCTGATGGTATTTACACTTTATGGCCAGTTTTTGTGAAAACAATCTCATTGGCTCGTCGACCGAAATAGAAGAAGTTTGCATAATTTCAAGAAGCTTGCAGGAAGGATGTAGAACGAGCATTTGGGGTCCTTCAATCTTAGTTTCACATTATCACTCGACCGAGTCGAATGTGAATGCTACAGTCCCTCGACTTAGTCATAAACGCATGTGTTATCATGCACAATATGATAATCAAGGCGGAACGTCATACATATGATGCTTCATTGAACCAATAGATGAGAGTGAACCAAGCGAACCAGCAATCACACGAGGAAGCTTTGTCCCACCACATGTCATAGTTGGAAACACCCATATGATACAGGATGAACGTGCTCATTATCAATTGAAGGACGACCTCGTCGAACACATTTGCAATAGATATGACGACGCTTAATTGTATTTGCATTCTAGTTATTTCGAACTCAATGTTGTAATTTAAATTATTTTCATTAAAAATGTCATTGTCATTCGACTTTTATGCAATATAAGCAGTTACAAAAGATACAATATCTGAAAAAGTATCAAACACATTTGAAAAAAAAAATATTTAATTCAAACAGCCTGCCACTAGAGATTGTTAGTTGATAGTGCTGACTGATGGATGAGAGCAAGCTGAAATATTATTTTTTAATTGAACAGTCAACATGAACAGCCAGCACGAACAAAATGCCATTAGAGATGCTCTAAAGCTCAAATCTTAGGTGTTGAAGTGTGTGGATAAATTGACCCATTGATATACATTTTGATGCCTCCACCCATTAGTTCGAGCTTTTGGGTTGGATTGAGCTTTAATATGGTATCAAAGCTGGTTCGGCCCATGACTCGTTTGTCACCTCCGCCCTGTGGTCTCTGGTCTATACGCAGATGTCCAGTCCTGATATGACTCACGTGTAGATGTCCAGCCCTACACGTGAACGGGAGTGTTGAAATATGTGTCCCACATCGAAAGTGTGAGGATTAATTAACCCCTTGATATACATCTTGATGCCTCGACCCCATAAGTTCGAGCTTTTGGGTTGGATTGGCCTTTAACATGGTATCAGAGATGGTTCGGCCTACGACCTATTTGTCGTTTCCACCATGTGGTCTCCGGCCCATATGCAGATGTCCAGTCCTGCTATGGCCCACGTGTAGATGTCCAGTCCTACACGAGAAGGAGAGTGTTGAAGTGTGAGTCCCACATCGAAAGTGCGTAGATAAATTGACCCATTGATCAACACTAGTGCAAAGCCAACACTTTCGTTTCTAATCGAAGAAAAAAAACTGGTTTCTGATTGAAATGGAAAGAAAATTACATATGTTGAACCAGAAAAGTACAATTTCTATTGCCCATACGAAAAATAATTTACAGAATTCAGGGTAAAAAACTTTAGAGAATAATTGATTTAGCTCTACACTATTATGCATTTTCTACTCCCAGAACAGAAATTTCCTAGACTAAAAATCGATGGAAAAGTATGGAGCTTGGAATATGCATCTTCCAATTTGTCTATTCTATGCTTTCTTCTGCTCTCCACCAGGGAGCTCCAGCCTCGTAAAGGTGCTCTCCTTCGTCCCAAGAAATATGAGAAGCTTGAAGACCAATAGCAACTCTTGGTTCTTTTCCATGCTGATCAATCCACTCTGCAACAGCACTGTCTTTGTCGCTTTCTGTAACATATTTTTTCTTGTACTTTCCATACGGATTAATCCCAGGACTCCTCATCTCTGCAATCGAAGCTGGCATGTACATGGAGTCGCCAACTAAGGGTGCACTGCATGCAGCCAACTGTGCCCGAATCTGAAAAAAAAAATGTGCCATTAACTTTCTTTAGGAGCTGAATGAAACATTTCTAATGATTTATACTACTCTGACTTAGAGGGGAATGGCTATACTAATAAATAAACTACTAAATTTCTAAAATCCATGGATTTCTATCACCTGATATGGATCACAAACTACTTTTCAGATACCTGATGAGTACGACCTGTCAGAAGCTTAATTTTACACTCATATGCATAATCTTTTGTAGTCCAACCACAATCTTCAACACGATACTTCTTCTCAATGACAGTGTTTGGCCAGGGAACCTTCCTGCATTCCATGACTTCAAGTTGGCAAATGCTCCATCCTTCAATTAGTTCTTTGTTCCATACAAGGAGAGAGATCATATAAGTAACCTCTAACTAAACAAAACCTATCACTAGAGCCGCAACTGTGAGGTGATAGGCTATCACCTCACAGTTGTTCTTTTTATGCAACTGTCTTAAATTAAACAGAAACACTGATCCATAATGCTTAAGATAATGAAACTATGCCAAAGTGTCAATACAGAGTTGGAAAAGATATTTTTAGTCGTCCATAGTGTTTCCTGTGGGTTTCACTGTTAGGTAAATGTATCAATAAGCTTTTCAGTCAGGAATTGTTTATTCAAGGGATATAGGAGAATTCCTAAAGTCGTGAAAATGATTTATAGAGATAATCACCTTCTGACACGAGTCTTGGAGTTCTTGGAAAAACATTAACAGGGCGCATGTAGTGGGTAATTATTCCAATAGGAACAGGAGCAGCAGAAAGAGCGAGATAAAGCTTCTTTACCTTCTTATCCTAATAATAAGAAACAAAAAATACAGCTTCACCGGATAGAATATCCAAAAATATAAATCCACGCTATCCCTTGAGGGTTCTGATTTTCTGTAGTGCATCTTGGGTCTAAGAAAATTGATTCTTATATACGCCAAGAATTAAAATCATGAAGTTACCTTGATCATTCCATGAAAAATTGGGCAGTACTCCTCAGTCCTAGCGAACACAACACTGCAAGTGAATACTAACCATTAGTCCTATCCACATCTTTGACAAGAACAAGTTATGATGATTAGTTGCATGAAGTACAGTACCAGCCCTCTGTACAATTATCAATCTGATGGGTAGTCCTCAACGGAGTTGTCAATCCCAAGGCACGAGTTGCAAATGTTACACAGGTTTCTTCAATGTTGTCTGCAGTTCCTCCTACCTAATGAAACTTGGCATTGAAATCAATATTCAATAGCATGCTTCTAATCAATAACCAAGAACAAACATGGCTTTAGTAAACATTCCATTCATGTAACTGACAACGGTGCAACTCTTAGCAGTCATAACATACCGATGTACCAGCAGGTTTGTTGAGAACCACATATGATTCTGTCACTGCTATAATTCTTGATTTCCAATCAATTTCATAGCACCTGTCAGACTCAAACAGCCACAACTGTCAGTTTGGGCAAAGTGGTAGCTACTTGCAAAACAGAAAATTTTACCTTGGAAAGCGTTTAGGGTGAACATGCACGCGTAAGTATGTTCCAGGTTCAACAAACTGGTCAGTACAAGTGATCCTATAAGTTTTCTGTGATTGTTGTATGGTTTTCCCTTTGATTGAGGTTCGCTCTCTCAGAACTGATGGCTCTGTTACTTCTTCATAGGCCTTAATTTGCTCTGGGGTTGCCGTTGGCGGAGGTTTTGGGTGTACAAGAGCATAATAGGCTGCTCCAAAATGAATGAGATCTGCAACATACCTTCAAAAAATGAAACCTCAATCGTCGCGCCTTGTAACTAATAATACAGAATTTAAAAAAACGAAAACGCAGAAGATGATGGTGTAAAATCAAATCAAAGCAATCAGAATGTACAGGAGAAGCACCCACAAAGGAGGAAGATCCAGAGCTTTACAGATAAATTGAAGAACAGGCCCTCCTTCTGAAACAACCAAGTGCTCAATTCTTGATGAACCATTCATTGATGGACAAGGTAACAATCGATTATATTCAGGGTAGCTGAAGAAATTAAATCAAGTAAGTCATCCAGCATGAACTTAAAGTAAAGCAAGTTATATAAAAATGAATACAGGCTATGAATGATTCAAGTAAAATTTATCGAGTTCCAATGACAAACATCATATACAAATTAAATTGTCAGCACCTATTAACTGCATGTATTTCTCGATTTTCATCTTCTTGCTGAAACAAAATAAGTAAAAACTGAAATCCTTATTCTGAAACAATCTAAAAGGTTTAAATTTGATACAAGAGATTACAACTTCTCCCAAATTTGTAGCATAACTCATTAACACCCAATACAAATCAGGCAACTAATTACAAATTTTGCCACTACCCATCAGCAAGAGTAACCTGGTGCCATGAAAACAAGAACACTCCAATTCTTCTTCTGATTTCCAATTTTTTCTATGCCACCAAACAAAACCCAGCTACAAAACTACCAACAATTGAGCTATGAACCACTTCGAATAATAATCATCGACACTCCAGGCCCTATATGCAAATGTAGGCATGAAGCTGAAGTACCCATTTGCAGAAGTGGCGTTGATTGTTTGAGCAGAATCTTGATTCGCATAATTGAGTGTTTTGTCCTTTGAGCTATACGAACACCAATTAACCAGCTCTTTACCGTGGAGTATAATGAGAGCTGGTTTAGAGACAAATGAGAGCCTCGTGGGTGCGAAAGCGAAAGCGGTGCTGTGAACGAAACCAGAGGGGAAGATTGGAGCCAAGCTCGCAGCAGTCATGGCAGAGATTGAATGAGTAATAGGAATCACTTCAGGCGAAGAAAATGCTCTGCTGATCCAATACAAGATTCAAGTTCAGCTTCTAAACTCGTTATTGGGCCTCAATATGAAACACTTTCTCATAGGCCGGGCTTTCCATTGAGTCCTTCACTTTTGGATCAGATGGGAATATATCCAATATACTCTTTAAATCATAACTCAAGAACCCGAGTCACGAGTTATGGTTACGTATAGGTCTTTAAGGTTTTTCAAAATCTCTTTCTCCTTTTATTTTTGCCTCCGCCCCAACGACGATCCAGTCATCATGGCTTCATCTCCATCATTACTGTACACGCTTCTTGTTCCTTGCCTCACGACTAACGCAATGGAGACCTTGGATCCGGATGCTGGAGAAGCCCTCACACTGACCTCGCACTGTCACCTCCTACTTGTTGGTTTGGCTTATCTTCCGGTAAGGAATCTCTTTCCCACGACTGCCCCCACGAGCGGTGATGTCGTTCCAGAGATACCACGCTAGAGAAGACAATGTCTCGATCCTCCAACGGTTGCCCTCTGATTCGATCGCCTCACCATAGGGTTATCCATCAGGACGGTCTCATCCGGTTTCCCTAACGCTACTCTTTAACCAAGGAGAAGATCGTCATCCGCTAGGGCCTCGACGTCGTGTGAAATATTTGAGGACTGGTCATTCCCGGCGCATAGAGCCACTCCAACTGATCAATCAAGGATCAGCGGTGACTCGCCTCTCCTGAACATACACCCCTGGAGATCTATCCACCAAGATGAACTGGTAGTGAGGAGGAAACTGACGATGATGGACCAATAAGGAACGGATGGGAGGCATCAAGGCCATGAATCATGTTGGTTCCGTATCCGTACCACAATGATTGTACGTCCTTCAATGTATCCCCCAAATGAAATCAAGGATCATCGCGGAACCTTCAGGGTTCGGAGGGCTTCTCCGGGAAATGGAAGACACCACGACGAACATAAAATGGATGACTTAAAATCACCCCTTTTGCCAAAATAGGAGCTCACGGACATCGTCTCTATGGCAGGAGTGACCGTAATCTATCCAGGAAACCTGGCCCCGTTGGGCATCAGTGAGGTCTGCCAAGCTGCCTCGTTGATCCCATGAGACCTTTCTGGCATTACGTGGTTTCCTAGAGGAGCCACACCCTGACCCTCAAGGAACGGATGTTAGACGTCCCCCAAGCTCCTCTTTTCCCTTGCATACTCCTTGAACAACTATCTCGGCACCACATGCTTGTTCAAGTCAAGACGAAGAAAGATTTCTAGATCAAACGCGTCACCCACTGGGTGAATAGGGAACCCCCACCCCACCCCCTTAATGTTTTTCCTGGTAGTAGCATTATTTTAAGATATGATTAGTGTTCCAGTCGTCACCGAAACCACAACTCGTCCTTTATAATCATTTCCATGATTGTACAATTATATGCCTTATATCAATCAGGATATCGAAGATAAAAGGATAATGACATGGAAGACAGAAAGGTAGCATCGACAGGTCGGTTCGTTATGCAGTGTTAGAAAATACTAAAGTCTCGTTAGTTGCCACTTATGTATGACCAAGTAAAATGGGATTCTACGTTGATCTACCGACATGCATAAACCTAAGCGTCACACCAGAGGATGAAACTCATTAACACATTTATGGAGACTGGCCAAAAAAGGAGTTGTCTCGGGACATGACCAAAATTGGGTTTTGGGTTATGTGGCCGTAAGTATTTAGGACATAACGGATCAAGACAAGGCTTGGAGTCTTGGGATTGATCGCGTCGGATAATGTTGGACATATCTGGTATGGAAGGCGTGGAGGCGATGAATGCATCATGGGACCTCGTTGGGAATGGCCACGAGCCATCTCCCTTGAGGCTCATAGGAGGCCCATGCTACCAAAGGCCCATAGAACTAATTAATTAAGCTTTGATTAATTAGTTCTAATTAAGCGAGACAAGATTAAGGTGTTGGTGATTCAACACCAACTACCATCCAATCTTGCACTATACTTGTTCTATTTACACCATGCTTGTCCCATGCTTGCACCATGCTTCTCTTATATTGTTGTTTATTATGTTTAGAGGATTTACTTGTTTAAGTCATCCTTGAAAAACATAGCAAACACAAGACACGGATAGGAACAAGAAGCTCTCTTTTTCTCTCCTTGGAGGCTTAGGCCATGGTGATGTTTTTGCTCCATTTTCTTGGGTTCTTGAATCTGATAAGCTAAGAACTATGTGGCTTTAATTCCTATATGGATACGTAGGCGTCTTGGAGCCTCAAACCGGTCATTCCTTAACCCGGTGTTCTTTAATTGGGAGAAACAAGAGGAAAAATCTGTGCAGAATTTGCTACATAGATTTTCTCTGACCATCCACCTTCAAGAGCCCGATCGGAGGTTCATCCAAGGTCCGATGAAACTTATTTTTGGATTGAATGTTCTAAACATATAGTTCTTCAAAGTGCACGGTGAAATTTGGATTTCGACAGTTCGTTATTTAGATACACGAGCTGCAAGTTGAGCCACTTCAACAATTGGTAAGGAAATTGTGATTTCGGTTTTGTTTTGTGTTTCTAACTTTGATAGTGTTTCATGGCTTTCATGGTCTCGATTTTTATTTCCACTGAAAGTATGCGTTCATACCCTCCATCAAGAAACGATTGATTGGAATTATGAGTAATGATATAGCTCTATCAGGGTGATTTTAGGGTTAGTGTGTGATTTTGATGAGATTAGCCCTAGGGTTGTCTGATTTAAATATATAAATGATAGGTTTTAAATTCACTTGATTGATTTTAAATTCATTCGATTACTTGTTTTTAATAATTGAATAAATAACAGGGTAAACTACATATGCAGACCCTGAAGTTGGCACGTTTAACCGATGATTACCCTGAAGTTCAAAAACTACTGATGCATACCCTGAAGTTACAATTTGTAACTAAAAACCCCCTTACGTCAGTTAAAATGACGAAAATACGCTCAGTGATTTTTTAAAATAAAACTAAAGTGATTTTCTAAAGGGAAAATTTCAGTATAATACCCTGCCAAACATTTAATTTCGGGTTATTTACGATAAGGTACCCTAATGTTTCGTCCACGAACGATAAGGTACCCTAATGAATTTTGTGTCCGATAAGATACCCTAATGATTCGTCCACGAACGATTTGGTTTAAAATTGGCATATTCCTTTAAAAACTAACGGAATATTCCTCTAACTTAGACATTTGCATTTATGTGGGGTGTGAAATGACGAATTTACCATTTCTTATTTTAAGCTTAAAAATTTGATAGACAAAATTACCATTATACCCTTAATTATATAATACAATAAATAAATTTAAAAATTAAATTATTTAAAATAATAATAAAAATATTAAAAAATACAAAAAAATTAAAAATCATTTTTATTTTTAAAAAAAATTATTTATATTAAAAAAAATACTGGAGCTCGCGACTTCGTCTTCTCCGGCGTGGTCTCCGGCCACCCCTCCTCCACTGGCGTCGTCCCCGACCATCCCCACCTCCGCCTCCTCCTCAGGCGTCGTCCCTCTTCCCTCCTCCCTCAAGCATAGCCGGCGTTCCTCGCTGATTTGGTTCAGATCTGGTTCTGGTCTTCTTCTTCGAAATTAAGGGTTATTTCAACTGTGTTTTTGAGGAATTGGAGCTTGAAGTTCTGGATTTAGGGATTTAATTTTTATGGATCTCCTTCGTCCTCTGCGATTCAGATCTCCTTCGTCCTCTGCGATTCAGGTCCAAATCTGGTGAGGGCGTGGTCGCGGTGAGGACGGTGGAAGAGGGAGGAGGAGGAGGCAGAGGTGGGGGTGGCCGGGGACGGCACCGGCGGAGGAGGGGTGGCCGGAGACCACGCCGGAGAAGACGAAGTCGCGAGCTCTAGATTTTTTTAATAAAATTAATTTTTAAAAAAAATAAAAATGATTTTTATATATAAAACTGTTTTAATAAAAATTATTTATATATAAAAAACTAATTATTAAAAAATAAAACTAATTAAATATAAAATCTGATTTAAAAAAAATAAAAACTGATTTTTGAAAAAAAAACAAATTCAGTTTTTAAAAAATATAACTTTAAAAAATATATATAATTTATTTATTTTATTTTGAAAATTAAAATTAATTAGAAAATATAAATTGAGGAAAAATAATAACTGAGGGTATAATGGTCATTTCACTGTTAAGTCAAAAGTCAACTGAAATGTCAAAGGGCAAAATAATCATTCTACATAATTCTGTTAGTTTTTTAACAGCATTAAACCGAATCGTTCGTGGACGAATCATTAGGGTACCTTATCGGACACAAAATTCATTAGGGTACCTTATCGTTCGTGGACGAAACATTAGGGTACCTTATCGTAAATAACCCTTTAATTTCAGTATAATACCCTAACATAAATTTTTTGCACTTTCATACCTAAACCAAACATTTAATTTCACTTTAATACCCAACCGTTAACTTTCTGTTAGTTTGGAAGGAAAAAGTTAAAAAGACCATAATACCCCTAACTATTACTCAAATTTTCAAACTCATGTCATTGGTTCAGAATTTGAAAATAAGTGAAATGACAATAATACCCTCCATTGTTAGGGTATTAAAATGAAAATTTCACTCTTTTTAAAATAAATTCAGTTTTTTTTATAAATTAAGTTTTTACTAACTAAAATTATTTTTATTTTTAAAAAAATCAGATTTTAATTTTAAAAATACATAAAAATCAATTTTTTTTATAAAAATCAGTATTTTTTATAAAAAAAAATACATAAAAATTAGTTTTTCTATAAATTCAGTTTTTTTTTCAAAAATTCAGATCTTTTTTTAAAAATACATAAAAATCAGATTTTTTTAAAAAACATCAAAATCAGATTTTTATTTAAAATACATAAAATCAGTTTTTTATAATTTAATTAATAATTTATTATATTTGTTTTTTAATTTTCCTTTTTTCATTTTTATACCCAAATCACTCTCTCTCTCCTCCCTTACTTCGTCTCTCTCTCTCCAAACATAATACTCCAAATCAATTGTCATTAATTATCATAATTCTCCAAATCAATTCTCATTTTTCTACCCAAATCACTCTCTCTCCCCCCTCTTGCATCCTCTCCACGATTTCAGTTCCAAGCTCCTTCAAACAATTTCAGATCCAAACAAGGATCTTCATCCCCCTCCTTTTGCTCTCGATTTCGTTTCTCTCTCATGTCCATCTTCCTCTCAACTATTGTGCTCGATCTGGGTTAGTTGTAATCGAGCCAGAGGGAGTGAGGTCGCCGTGGCCGGGGTCAAAGTCGTCGAGGAGGTGGTGGGGGACGGAACGGCGGTGGCGGAGGGGGATCTTGTTGGTGGTGATGTCGAGGCGGCGGTAGACCCGAATCTTGTCGGAGTTGATGCTCTCGGTAGAGAAGAGCGCGATGAGGTCGATGGAGAGGGTGGATTTGCTAGTGCCGGTGGCGCCCATGATGACGAGGACCTTTTCCTTGCGGCGGTGGTGGCCAAGGGAGGCCTTATTGTTCTTGGGTCGACAGCTAATGTTTCATATCTCTATTTTCAGATCTAGTGTTTCAGAGCACAACTCAAAACCTAGAATTTTTAGATCTAATGTTTCATTCCCTTTAGGGACTTGTGGTTGTGCATCGTTGGTTGGGATAGGGGGCTCGTTGGTGGTGGAGGGTGTGGATGAAGATGAGAGGAGAGAGAGAGACGAAATTGAGGAGAGAGAAAGAGAGTAAATTTAGGTATAAAAATGAAAAAAATAAAATAAAAAACAAATATAATAAAATATTAATTAAATTAAAAAAACTGATTTTTATGTATTTTATAAATAAAAAAACTGATTTTTTGTATTTTTTTTAAATTAAAATATGAATTTTCTTAAATAAAAACTGAATTTATAAAAAAAAACTAATTTTTATGTGTTTTTATATTAAAATCTGAATTTTCGAAAAATAAAAATAATTTCATAAATAAAAACTGAATTTATTTTAAGAAGAGTGAAATTTTCATTTTAATACCCTAACAATGGAGGGTATTATTGTCATTTCACTTATTTTTAAATTCCGAACCAATGACATGAGTTTGAAAATTTGAGTAATAGTTAGGGGTATTATGGTCTTTTTAACTTTTTCCATCCAAACTAACAGAAAGTTAACGGTTGGGTACTAAAGTGAAATTAAATGTTTGGTTTAGGTATGAAAGTTCAAAAAATTTATGTTAGGGTATTATACTGAAATTAAATGTTTGGCAAGGTATTATACTGGAATTTTCCCTTTTTTAAATAAAAATGAAGTCATTTAATAAGTAAATATATATACATAACAAACGTGATTTTTAAATAATTTTTTAAAAATAACTATTGAAGTGTAGTTGAGGGTATTTTTGTCATTTTAGTTAACGGAGGGGTTTCTAGTTACAAGTTGTAGCTTCAAAGTATGCATCAGTAGTTTTTGAACTTTAGGGTAAGCATCGGTTAAACGTGTCAACTTAAGGGTTGTCATTTTTAGTTTACCCTAAATAATATCATTGGTTTTAAAATGCAAGATACCGCCAAAAAAAAGAGTTAAAATTGTTAGGTCTCGATGGAGGGTATGAACGCATACTCGCAGCGGAACCAAATAAAACCCGAGACCATGCAAGGAAAAACTACCACGATCAGATTCACAAAACAAAATGAAATCATCATTTCTAACAAATGTTCAAGAACACAATAAGAGAAGAGAACACCAAGAAAAGGATGATCGGCTTGAGTCTCCAAGATGCCTACGTATCCACTTGTGAATCAAAGTCACGTAGTTCTTCATATGAGGACTCAAGAACACCAAAAAATGGAGAGAAACAAGCCAAAACCAAAATTGTAGGAAGATGGAGAGAAAAAAGTTGCTTCCCATTTGTGTCTTGTGTTTGTTTTATTGAAAAAAGATGACTTAAACATAACAAACTCCATAATTGTCCAACTAAAGGCATGAGACAAGCATGGTGACAAGTAAGGTGTAAATAGGACAAAGTATGGCTAGATAAGATGGGGTTAGGTGGTGAATCACCAACACCTTAATCCTTGTCATGCTTACTTAGTACTAATTAATCAAGACTTGATTAATTAGTTTCATGGGCCTTGGTTGCATGAACCTCTTGGAACATGGTCCGTGGCCATTTCCAACGAGGTCCCGTGATTTTCTCATCGCCTCCAAGCCTTCCGTGCCGAAAATGTTCAACATTATCCGACGCGATCAATACCAAGACTCCAAGCCTTGTCTCGATCCGTAAAGTCCTATTCACTTACTGGCACATGACCTAAAACCCAGTTTTGGTCATGACCCGAGACAACTCCCTTTTGGCAATTCTCCATAAATGTGTCAATGAGATTCACCCTCCGGTGTGACCCTTAGGTTTATGCATGTCAATAGGTCAACGTAAAATCTCATTTTACTTGATCCTATATAAGTGGAAACTAACGAGACTTTAGTATTGCCTGACACTACATAACGAATCGACCCTATCGATTTTAACCTTTTCATCGTCTATGTCACTATCCTTTTATCTTTGATATCCTGATTGAGATAAGGCATAGAGTCGTCATCCTTATTATTCTCAATCACTGTTCCTTGATATGTGAGATGACTGAATATATGATATGTAGTATCATGTGCATGGCCATGCAATTCTTTCAGTCACTCTCGATCAAGCGACCGAGAACCGATATCTTTCCCATACCTTAGTATGAGGGATAAATCCCTTAGCCGTCTTTCGTGTCACTAATGTAGCCCGTCCCCAAGCCAATCTTGGCTGTTATTGAAGCCCTGTTACGGACAACGTTGGGCTCAGGTCAAACTCAGTTGTTGACTACATAGCGATAACAAAGACTCCTTAGTCTAAGGATACATGACAAGGTACGACACTAAATATGTTCATGACTTAATCTATGGAACATATTCAGGGCGGGTCGTCCAATATCATGTCTCACATGATATCTATGATCAGACTCCGGAATCTCATTCCAATGATTAACATAACGTAAGCCATAAGGAGTCATCTTTCATACTAGTCGCTTCTAGTGAAGCTTTATTGACTAGGGACCCATGGAGTGTGATCTATCTTGATTTATGGTTCTATTCGCATTGTGGGCATAGATCAGAGCACACATCGATATATTACTCCAACACATAAGTAATATAAAGCCACTTTAATTTTATTGCTAACGATTATATATACATTTGGACATTTAGGATTGAACTACGGGCACTAAGACTAACAAAAATGTCAGAGGAAGAGACTTCCCCCTCACCTACCCCCACCGATGCCCCTTCCACTACCCCCGCCCTCATTATGGTCGAGGGGACTACATAAACAAACCAATCCAGCTCGCGTCCAACGTTATGGTCGGCGATGATTGCGTTGGTTGTACCTCCTGCGACTCAGACATCACAAGGAGGCCGAGTTTGGGAATGGCGTCAAGATTCACGTCTCCGAGCGACGTTTGGTACATCCGTAAGGCGGAAAAAAAGAGGAAGCCTACCGAATGTCCCCCCACTGGAAATCAACTACGACGAGAGCGGTGGCGAGATCGGGATCTCTGATAGTGGGTCTGCCTCTGACTTTGACTCCGAGGAAGATACTAAGGGCGTTGACGCCACTCACGGGAGTGAGTTTGTTGACGCCACTCCCGGGAGTGAGTTTGTTGACGCCACTCCTTAGAATGAGGCAGCCTCTGCTAAAAAGAAGAGGGGTGGTAAAAGGGGGTTCGTGTCGACCTTCTAGACACGAAAATGGGTGCAGAATAACAACCACTACTGCTGATCTTGACCTGGGAGACGGATCAGATCCGTCTCCCAGGTTAACTTATCCGTCGGCCTGGATCTTGGCTGACGGATACATCCGTCGGCCAAGATCCGTCGGCCAGGTCTCGTTGGCCAAGTTTTTGGCCGACGGATGCAACAATCCATCGGTAAGCTGGACAATGACCCGACAGATCCCTTCCGTCTGCCAAAACTGAGCACCTGAGTCACGGATCCGATCCGTCACTCTGGTTCGGTGATCCTGCAGACGGGTGTCATCCGTCTGTCAAGAATTTCCACCTGGCCGACATATCCGACCCGTTGGCAAGGAGTAACTTCTTGACAGACGGATTACACCCGTCGGCAGGGTGTTATGGCTTGGCAGTCGGATCCCACCCGTCAGGCAAGTGTTATGGCTTGGCAGTCGGATCTCACTCGTCTGGCAAGATGTCCACCCTGCCGACGTCTGCCATATGTCGGTCAAGGTTTAACACCCTGCCGACGGGTGCTATCTGTCGGCCAGGTCTAAACCTGTCCGATGGATGTAGATGCTTGTATCCGTCAGCCAAGTTGTAGTAAAAAAACAAAAAAAAATGTTTCAAAATTCATGCACCCAACCGTGCAATAAAATGTACTTGTTCCTGTACCATCCAAACAGTAATAACAGCAAGCACATAAAAACCATAAACACGGCAACCAAACATTCAACCGACATTATCAAATATAGTAGTTCTAAATAAGTTTATCAGTGCACTGAACATAAAAAGTTATCAGTTCAGGTATCCAAATATCATAATGTTCATAGGAAAAAGGGGAGGACTGACTAAGGTCAAGATGGCGGGGCTAATTGCGGGGTCTCTGAAGCCGGAGTCGCTGACGGTCTGACAGAAGAAGGCACGATGTTGTTCTGCTGAGTGGAAGCCCAAGAGTTGAACAACTCCCGGAATTGAGCTTGTTCAGCAGCTTGGGCAGCAATCCTGGACTCCATTTCTAGGCGTTGCTCCTTCATCAACCGGCGTTGCTCCTCCAATTTCCGAGCGAACTCAGCCTGTTGATCAGCCAAGCGAGTCTTCAGGTCTTCTAGCTCCTCAGACGAGTTGACTGAACGCGCACTCGAGCACCCACTGGCTCCCACATCCCGTTGGGTTGGGAGCTTGACCGCCTTCCCGATGCCTGATTGGAGTCTTCCCTTCTGCTGTTTACCCGTGATAATCTGGATGAGGGGGAACTCTTCCTCCAAAGTCAATGGCTTCGCCACAGTAGGCGATGAACCCTCGCACTCCGTCACCTGTGACTGCGATAACCGCTCACGGGCCTCCTCCACAACAGATTGTGCATGTGCCTGAGATACACAAAACACCAATATAATTTAAAGTTTTATACGATACAGGAGAGAAAAACCAATAATTTATGCGTATGTAGCATATGTAAATTTACACTCAACTCAATAACAAAAACAAAAGCGCTAAGGAATAGAGAATAAGTTATGCAAAAAATTTAAGTAAAACAAGATATACCGCTCTTTTCACGTTCTCCTTGTTGAGGTCATTTTCCTTTGTGTAGACCTCGACGTAGGCGTCGCATCGTGGAAGGAGGGAGGATTTGGCAAGAAACCGTCTGGCCCGTTTTGCGAGCGGCATACTACCCCCGTGGTGTGCAGTCAGGTTCTGTGCTCGAGAGGCCTTCGATTTCTCGCTCGCTTTCTACAATAAACAAATCAGATGGTATACAATTATGATACACTCTAATTCAAAACTAATTATTGATAACGCGTGAGTAATACGATGTCGTTTTGCCTTCAACACTTAGAAATTTGGCAGAAATTTCTTCACCTGGCCGATGGATATCTACATCCGTCGGCCAGCATTGTTTGACTACCATTGACCAAAACCCGAAAACCCGTCATATTTCCCGACTATTAGAGTATTGAAAATGGACCGATATAAGTACTTAGTATGACTCATAGTTTGGAGAGAATATCGTATAATACTCATACATATGACATAAAAAAATGAACGAGACAATGTCATACGTTATAAGGTGAATATGTTCATGCACATACTGGAACTGGCGATTTCGATCAATACCTGTCGGTATCTCGCATATGATATAATCAAGACCGGTCATCACATATGTACTATCTACACTAGTGTACTTATGTAAAAAAAAAAACATCGAACGGTTCATTCGTCGTTAATAGGGTGGTCAAATATATTTTTCAAATTAGTCAACCATCTCTACCGACATATAGGTCGACCTTGGCAGACGGATACGCATCCGTCTGCCAAGTGTTAACAACCTTTCCGACATATTCAGGGGATATGTCGGTAGAGAAGTAAAAAAATCGATTAATTGACTTAATGATTTCCGTAATTCTCTTTCACATCATATATATGTTTAGGGTGTTGTAAAACAATGTATGAACGCTGTAACATACAAAAACAAAGCAATGTCACGGGTTTATGCACGAATTACCCACTGAAACAGAGCATTTGCTCTCTGTTTTTGTGTCTGCTTGGATCCGTCGGCCAGGTACTGTCCTGACCGACGGATGCTCGCATCCATCGGCCAAGTGACAGGGCAGAGTAGAACAAAATTGCAAGAAACGTCATGCTACCTGGAAAACAGTTTATCTGCACAGCCAATCATTGCATTTCTTTCAACTTGATAAGTTTGCACACATACAACACATTAGAAGTTACATGTTTGTACGTACAATATTAGTACAATGTTTATTTAATCGGATTCATGTATTTCTTCATTGTTGTATCCATGATCTTCGCATTCATCTTCACTATTCTCGTCGTTATTGTCCACATCATGTACCTCTTGGAGACCGCCATCATAATGGGGTAGCACATTTAGTTCCGCTACAAGAAGTGCAGTTTCAGGCTCGGACTCTTGGTAAGGAGCGTCAACCGCGTACGAAATGGATGGAAAACGATTTGCAGAGATGAATAGTCCTCTAGGGGCAACCTTGTTCACGATCTTATACCCTCCACCCATTTTCGGGTCATCGATGTAGAATATCTGTAATGCACATTAAATAATTAGTAACACATCCAACAATGAAGTACAATACTATATACAACTAATGCAACTTGCCTGTTTGGCCATGGTTGCTAGACAGAATGGATCGTCGCGATATGCATTTGTGTTGGTATTTATGGATATCAAACCATTATCTACTTTAACGGATTTTAGATCATACCATCGACAGTAAAACAGAACAACCGGCATCCGTCCAGTGTATATAAGTTCAACGACGTATAACAACACACCATAATAAGCTACATCGCCCTCTGCATTTAGCATCACACCACTGTTATGTGAGCTTCTTCCCTTATCGCGCTGTTCGGACAAGTATTTCACACCGTGTACATGACATTGCGCATAATAATTTACTCTCTGCACGTAACGACTCAGAGCCTTTGATGCCGTATATTGTGGATCGTCATCGGGATACGATTCCATCTGGGAAATTGTGCTTACAGGTATTAGTAATATATACACAGTGACAAATATATGTTTATTTATATATATAGGACTACACGTTTAACTGATATTGAACTTACGGTTTCCTTGAACATTGAGCAAAATGTTCCAATTCGGTGTTGTAAATCGGTTGACCCTGGGTATTCCGTCTCATAATCCTCTTTGAAATCAATCATCTCGGAGCTGAATTCTTCAGCATTCTGCATAGCGGTCCAATGAGCGATACGCACAAATTCCTTTGTTAACAAGGGCTCCCATATCTGAATAGTTGGAAGGACATGTTTGGAAACAATAGAAATGCCCCATGTATCTGGGGTCTCCGGATCCATGACTCGTTTATCGAGGTACAAATTGATGAACGTCGCACATTGATGATTGATATACGATTCTGCGATGCAACCCTCTGGGTATCGGTGGTTGCGCACCCATTTTTTGTAGTACCCCAATTCACGTTCCATCGAGAACATTCAATTATAGTGGACAGGACCGGTTTGCAGTACTTGAGATGGGAGATGTTTACATAAATGTACCATGATCGTGTGGAACGGCGGAGGGAATATCATTTCCAACTTACTGAGAATCAATACAATATCAACCTGCATCTCTTTTAGCTTCTTCTTTGAAATCTCCCTTGCACAAAGAGACTGAAAGAAATTTGCAAGCTCACATATCACGGTGGCTACGTGCGGTGCCACATAAGGGCGTACAATGATGGGAAGAATACGTTGCAGCAAAACATGATTGTCGTGTGTTTTAAGGCCAAAAAACTTCTTATCCTTCACGCTTATCTTGTTTTTTAAGGATCCCGCATAGCCCGATGGAAACCTTATATTTGTAACCTTATCAAGCGTTTCACCACGTTTCTCAGGCTTGATCGTGTAGTCGGCATAAGGCATGAAAGTCTTGTTGCCCGTTGTTTTGGCCCAAAGATCCTTATGCACACCCAATTCCTCCCACATTTGTCTGGCTTTCAAATCATCTTTTGTTTTCCCAGACAAGTTAAAAAGCGTTCCAATAAGATTGTCGCACACATTTTTTTCAATATGCATCACGTCCAATGCGTGCCTTGTATGAAAAGATTTCCAATACGGGAGTTCCCAAAATATCGACTCATGTGTCCAACACAACCTTTTCTGGCCGGCTTTGTTCTTCTGAGTAAACTTTGGATGTAACGACAGTTCGGGAAACTGAATGTCCGATATTTCTTCATATATTTCATACCCACTCTTTTCAGGGCGGAATTTTTTCATCTCCCGTTTCCCGTTTATTTTTTTATTTTTCCGTAATGCATGATTCTCTGGCAAGTCCTTCCGTGCTCCTACGTAGTACGTCCGATTATGACTGTGAAGCCCTTTGAGATCATCCAGGCATATTGGACAAGCCTTATAACCCTTTGTCTGAATGCCTCCCAACATTCTCAAACCGGGAAAGTCACTAATAGTCGATAAAAACGCCGCTCGCATCTTGAAAGTTTGCTTGTTGGCTGCATCAAAGGTTACAACCCCTTCGGACCACAACTTTTTCAAATCATCAATCAACGGTCTCATTAAAACATTTAGGCACTTCCCAGGCGACTTAGGGCCAGAAATCAACAACGTTAAGATGTTAAATTCTTTCTTCATGCACGAGGTTGGAGGTAAATTGTAAGGCATAACTACAACGGGCCACACACTATAAGGGACAGCATTTGCACCAAACGGACTAAACCGTCAGTTGCCAATGCAAGACGTACATTGGCAGCTTCAGATCCAAAACGAGGCCACGTCCTATCGAAGTCCAACCAGCCTTCCCCGTCTGCTGGGTGAGTCATCTTATCCGGGTCGATCCTTCTTTCCTCACTACAATGCCATTGCATTTGCTTTGCAATATCAGGTGAACTGTACAATTTCTGCAACTGTGGAATAATTGGGAAATATCTTACAGTTTTCTTAGCCTTTGGTTTTCGCATTCCGACGACCTTCTCATAGCGAGGTGAATCACATTTGTAGCACACATCATCTTTCGCATTAAGTCCATCGAATAAGATACAACCATTTTCACATGCATGGTAAGTCTTGTAACCCATCCCGACACTCTTCAAAACACTCTTTGCCTCTTTGAATGAAGCCGGGTAATGATTCTCAGCCGGTAACAATGCTTTATGCAACACACAAGACGCAGTGAATGCTTCATTCAACAATTGATATTTCTCCTTCAGAGCCATCAACTCCATGATAACCGTCAACCTATCCGTTGTCGCGTCTTTGTACAATTGTTTTTTATGCTCTTTCAATAACTTTGTGTAGTTGTCTGCCGCTTCTTGTGCAATCGACCTGTCAACATCCGTAATTTCATCGTCATCCTGTACCAATTCATCCATTTGTCCCCCACACCGAAATGGGAACACATCCTCCATATACTCCATCATTACTGGATCGCTCTGGTGCTCTTCATTCACTACTACATTTGCGCTACTTGATGAACCTCCAGTGTCCCAACTTCTTCTACTACTACTCATTACTTCTGTTAACATTGGCATGTTAAATTTTTCACCGTGAAAAATCCACACATCGTACCCCCTCATCATTCCGTTCCGAATCAAATGCATATATATATCCGGCACAGTCTGATAAAATGCGTTAAGACAACTACCGCACGGACACCTGTGTGATTCTATATTAGGGAAATTTGTCTGTATATATTCGATAAAAACCGCTACCCCTTCCATAAACTTCGGATCATATTTACTGAAAGTCATCCAACTCTTATCAATATCCTGATACACAGTCAATACTAACAACTATTGAACACAATATCTAATAAATAGATCGATATACAGAACAAGAGGAACAAAATTTTAGTAATAAACATACGTACCATAATCGAGCTTCAAGCACCTTCCACGAGCCACGAATGTTGTCAGTACCAACACGAGCCACGAATGTTGTCAGTACCAACACGAGCCACGAATGTTGTCAGTATCGAACAAGACAAAAGATTCTTTTCAATAGTGACAAACAAATGGGAATCTTGTGTAGAGAAAAAGAAATGGAGGTGGGAGAGAAAAAAGAGATTTGGGAAGAAAGAAAGAAAGAGTTGGGAGATGAAAAAGAGGTGGGAGAGAAGGTAAAGTTTTTTGAGTGGCTGAGAATCTGTCCAGCGGAGAACACTTGGCCGACGGATGCATCTATCCATCGGCCAGGTGTAACAGATACACAAAAATGCTATCGTTTCAGCCCTGGACTCGGCCATTAAACGATACGGTGTCGTTTTTCCTTGACTGACGGATGCATGTATCCATCGGCCAGGTGAAACAGATACAGAAAACGGTACCGTTTTCAGGCCTGGACGCGTCCATTAAGGGATACGATGTCGTTTTTCCTTGACCGACGGATGTGCGTATCCATCGGCCAAGACGATAGAGTATTTAACTCCCTCAACCCTAGTTCCTCCCATTTCAGAATCAACAACCCCCTTCCTCTCTTCTCTCCATCCAGCCGCCCCTACCTCTCGCTGCCATCTTCGACGCCGTTCGCCGCCAACCGCCGCCGTCCACTCGCCGCCGCCCTCCACCCGCCGCCCTCACTTCAAGGTACGTAATGTTTCAAATCTGTACAAACAGTTGAATGATTTTAGATATATTTCATATAATTTGAAAAGTTGATACTTGAGACGTGCGACGTGCGATTTGTTTGGGATAGTTGTTTTGGTTTGTTTTGCTGTTCAAGTACTCTGGTTGTAGAGTTCTGTAGGTTCAGTTGTGCTTAACGTTAGACATCTAGGTATTGACCTTGTAATTGTTTGTTTCACTGGTTCGCCGTTTTGGGTTGTTGTAACGAGGGCTTGACCCTTTTCCTTCGATTATAATTTATAATCGTTGGATTTTTATATAAAAAAACTTGCTGATCAAAAAAAAAATATGTACAAGTCGGGGTAATACCCGACCCGAATGGGTGGAGATTGGGTAGGTATTGATCAGGTTTTGGGTATTAAAATCAGATAGGGTACATATATCACAAAATCCGACTCATATAACATCCGTAGTTTCCGGGCAGTTTAGTGTCACCATAATTTAGGGTTTAAAGAATGTAGGGTTGCAGAATTAGGCTACGGGTTTCAGGGCAATTTAGTTTCACAATAATTTTAGGTTTCAGGAATTTGTGGTTGCACAAATAATTAACCTTGTGTTGAATAAGGGTTTTCGGGAAGTTTAGTTTCAAAATATTTTAGGGTTTAATAAAATACGATACATGTGTGACAAATATTCAAAAAGTTAGAAAAGTAGGGTTTAATATAATGCACGGTATGTTTGCATCCTGAAAAACAAGTTCATTCGTGTGTGTATTAGGTTATCCTTTCGATGGATGACAACAATAGCAGTAGTGTTGTGGAGAACAGCCTAACTGGGGCAGATCACTTTGATGAAGAAGTTCCCGTAGTGACGGAAGTAGATTGGGAAAAATCAATGAACTTAGTGATGAACAAATTGCCTAGGGGACTTTCTTCGATGCACGAGGCAAAGACTCGCATGTATATTAGGCGGCTGATTTCAGCTGAAGGTAATAGACTTAGAAAGGAAAAGGAAGAACGAGATAGGGTCGCCGCTGCGAGACAAACTGCTCGAAGCGCAAGACGGACTCCGTCTGATGGATCGACTTCGAAGCGCCCGTCCCGAGACTAGTTTACTACTTAATTAGTGTATGAACGATGTTTAAATTAGGTTATATTTAAGTTCATTTTGTATGACTCGGTGATTAATATGCTAATACATTTTATGATGCTAATATACGTAAGTTTCAATTTGTTTCTGCTATATTCGTTTTGATATAGTACTAAGACTTTCTTTCATTTAGTCAATGGATGACAGAAGTAGCGTAGGGGAAAACATTATCCCAGATGACGAATATGATGGACCTCAACAAGTGGGCCCTGATTTGCATGCTGAGATGATGCGCTTATTCAACAGCATTCCAAGAGCGTCTTTGCCACGCACGAGAGCTGTAGCAGCTGCTCGGATGAGGTTACTGGGCCTCATTAACCGAGAGGGACGAAGGTTGCGGCTGAAGAAGCTGCTGAAAGACAAACACTTGCTGCTGAACGAGCCGCTGAACGAGCTGCTGCAAGAGCTAGGCTTGAGGAAAGAGGTTGGCGTCTTCATGTAAGGGTTGCTGCTCTCTCAGAGTCTGGTACATCTGATGGAGCCACCTCCATGCGCGACCCGAAGCATGACGCAAGGGTGTACGTGCAGTGGCTGAAAGACAACTTTGTGCGCGAGGACGAAGACTAGACGCCTAGCTAGAATATTAATTTCCTACTATTTAACGGATGTGTGTTAAGGATGACTTTTACTTCAATAGCACTTTTTATATGACTTTGTACTTTGAATGGTTAACAGTTGTTTTAATTATTGTTCACTTTATTTATTAACTGTTGGTTTATATGAATATTATTTGCGTATGATTTGACTTAATTATTTGGGATTGATTATAATTGTAATATGTTCTTTGACTAAGTCAGGATATATGGAACCGAACTCTGATCGTAGACTAGAGCGTAGGTGGCGACGACGTGAAAATGCGGAAACCGTTGTACCTGGTCCACATAGAGTCAACGCTGCAGCTGCCCCAGCGTGGGTCCAACATAATTCCCTATTAGTCCAGGAATCACATCAATGCTACGACTATATTTCTCAGCTGATGAATAAGAAAGGTATGGAAATATCTCCACCCCCTGTTGGAGGCCCGCAGCATACCCCTCCGTGGTTGAACGAGGAATGGATGAACGAGGTTCAAGACAATGACCTTCAAGCTAGAGCGGAGCCTGCGTGGTTTCGACATTTTGTGGACTGGATGGAAGTGACCAAAGAAATGCAGGAGCGTGTCATCAGAAACCTGCTTGTTTTGTAACTCTATTAGGCGTGTCTGTGTTTTCTTTTATGACTATGTTTAATGTTGTGATTCTGTGAACACATTATCTGGCAAATGTTTCCAAACACATTATCTATGAACTGTTTTTTTTATATACGCATTGTTTCATACATATTTCATGTGTAATGTCGTTATGTTTATCGGGATACCGTTACATTCTTTCGTATATTGCCTCACCTTACCAACGGATACAACGAACTTGGCTGACGGATGCAACATATGTGGCTAAGGTATGTCAGTTGGCAGACGGATGCACATATGTGGCTAAGGTTTTTGCACTTGGCAGACGGATGCACATACGTCACTCAAGCTCTTTTCACTTGGCTGACGGATACAGCATGCGTGGGTCAAGTTTTTGCACTTGACAGACGGATGCACATACGTCACTCAAGTTCTTTCCACTTGGCTGACGGATACAGTATGCGTGGGTCAAGTTTTTCCAGTTGGCCGACGGATATGAGTTTCCTTATCTACGGATCTAACATCCGTCGGCCTGGTGGTTCACTTGGCAGACGGATTGCTGTATCCGTGACCTAAGGGCTAAAACTTAGGCCACGGGTCCATTTTATCCGTCTCCTAAGTCGATTTCTGCAGTAGTGAACGGGGAGAAAAATACTCTCGTTTACTCCACCAAGGAGAAAATTGTGGTTTACCCTGACCACCCGGAAATAGACTATCATATAGTGATCTGAGATATCGGGTCCCTCATCCGTGCCTATTTTCTAATGTTGGCCGAAACGTGGAACCATATTCAACAGTAGGCTCGATTTGGTTTACCAAGGAGGCTCAAGGTAAGTATTTTCCCGATAAGCATTGTTTATTTTGGTTTTTAAATCGTTTGTTAATTAATTTCTCCACGTTTTGTGTGTAGTCGATGTACCTCTATAGCGAGAATGAAGATCCAGTATGTGATTGGATAGAAAAAGAATGTTGCGATCTGTTCAAGGACTGGAAGTCCAAAATCAACTGAGCTCGTAACGGCAGAATCAAGGAAAAGGGGACCATGCATATCACTCCTCTATACTAGTTTAAATTCCGCTTGAAAGAGTGGGAGTTCCTTTTCCAGGACTTTGATTTTTCCCAGTTCAAGGTAAATAATAATGTTAGTAATTCAATTTTTATTTAGAATTTTCTAATTATTCAATTAATTAGTATCTTTTTTTACAAAAAAATGATAGGCCAAGTCAAAGTAGACAGTAGAGGCGAAGAAAAAACTGAAGACCGCACAACGAGGGGGATCGTGCTTGATAGGAGGCCAGGCTAAGAAGATCGCGAAAAAAAACCCATCCAACCCGACACCACTCTTTGACGCCTGCAAGCAAGTCTTCCCGCCAAACGACAAGAAGAAGGCCAATCGTCGAAAATGGGTAAATGAAACAATTGTTTTTGAACTTGATGTTTGTTTATTATTTGTTAGGGTTTAAACCAAATTTTGTTTTATTTAACTAGAGTCGAATATCCATGATTTGTCTTACTCCTTGTTTGTTTCTGCTCAGAAAAAGTTCGTTGTTGCGATCTAGGAAGTCCGACGGTCGGCTGACGTCTCTACCCCCGTCTCGGACCTGGTTCAGGTAGAGGCACTAGCTGCCAAGCTGAACAAAGAGAGGAAGGGCAGCCAACAGCCAGGATGTGGAAAAAGAGTCGTCCTCCCAACGCGGAAGTCAATGGCGTCTACCTCGACCACCGCTTCTTTCGTCGAAGTCTCTCAGTAAATCAAAGGCAGAGTGCGGGAGTTAGTGACAGACCAACTCAATGAGAGAGTAAGGGAGTTAGTAGTGGACCAATTCAAGGAAGATAAGGAATAGCCGAGGAGAGAGCGTGAAGTGCTGGAATTGAGGAACGCGGACCAACTCAAGGAAGAGAAAGAACAACTAAGGAGAGAGCGGGAAGCGCTGGAATTGAGGAATATGGAGGTGGAAGGGTCACTATAGCGGGTAAACGACACGATGAGACTCTTCCAAGGAGTTGTCCCGGTGATACAACAACGTATTGTTGAAGACATTCAGGGTAAAGACGAGTCGGATAAGGACGAATTGGGTAAAGACGGATCGAGATTTAGGCTATGAACATTTGTTACGATTTGGTTGGATATTTGTTATGTGTATGAATTTGGATGTTTATAACTTTTGGACTATTTCGTGTGTATATATATAATGCAAGTTATGAATGTGACTGTTATTTGGTTGCACTTTTGGTATTGTGCAGGTTTTGCATGTTCGAATATACGTTTAAATAATATATATTTTTTTAAATTCTGCATATAACTTATGCGCAGAGGTATGGCGTTGCAGAGGTTTTATAGAATTTTTCTTCTACAACGCCATTTATTCCGTGGAAGGGTAACAAAACATTTGCTACATCATTCCATGACGTAGCAAAAGATTCGTTACCTCTACTACACCATTTATTCTATGGCAGAGGTAACAAAGCCTCTGATATGCCATTGTATGACGTAGTAGAAGTTTTGTTACTTCTACCACAGAATATATGGCATAGTAAAGGTAATGAATCCTCTGCTACGTCATATACTGGCGTAGTAGAGGTTTTGTTACCTCTTCCTTGGAATACATGGCGTAGTAGAAGACAAATTCTTCTGCTACGTCATTGTATGACGTCGCAGAAGTTAAAATTTAGATGACTTACTTCTGCCACGCCATACATATCATCTGCGACGCCATTGGGTCATGGCAGAAGCAACTTTCCCTTGTAGTGAAAACCCTAACAAGAAATATGCTGAAGAATTCGTACCTCAGACTCCGAGAGTTTTATCCAGAGCTGATTCTATGAAAGACAGATGTCTTCTCGTACTCGTATCCTCATAAAATCACCTAGCTCAGCCCGTGTACATCCTTGTCCACTTCCAAAAAGATGCCAAAAGTACTTCCCAAGCGGAAGCAAACCCCCCATTTCCACGTACCTACCAAGAGATATAGGCCCACTATGAGAAATGGGTGAATAGAATATCATAAGGCCTGATATGTGGCCAGAAGTCCGCGAACAACACTATGGACCTCCAAAACACCCAAGGTTTGTCGGTAGCACCCGAGCTCTCTCCCTTGCCTACCGGAAGAAGAACCCCACCATATCGTCCTCTAGCCTCGAGCTATCACATCTGGTAGTTTTCACAAATCAACAACCAGTTTACCAAGGACTTCCAGTAAAACCTCTTCGGAGACATTACACAGGCCACCACAAAAAAAAAATTAAGCCCACACCCACACAATTTTGTCATGTATCACGAACTCTCGAATTCCAAAGCTTCCCAAACGCCCCCCAAATCGTACACACTGTCGTGCCCATGATCAAGAGGTCTAGGAAAATGCAAATGATCGGGAATCTATATGATATCAAAGTTTGGTTCGGGATGACCGGATCGTCAAAGAGAGCCAAACTACCTCGCCGGAATGTCAAAACTGTCCCGGGGATCCTGGCAGAAGTGACTTCGGCGTTGAGTACAGTGGTGTTGGCACTAAACCACGTTTTGATGATCTCGGAGTCATTGACTTCTCACCGGACTAAGGTGTCGCCGGCGAAGAAGAAGGATCGTGGGGATGAGAAAGTGGCCCCTGTTTTGGGTCATGGTCGTGTTCGACGTCGGCGAAAGCGAAATTCTGCAGCAACAACTAGTTCCGGGAATGAAGTTGTTGAGACCCGAGTCTCTCTTCCTCGTGTGGTTTATGAGGCACAACGGGCTCCGGTGGTGAAGCGACCGGCGTCGAGGGTCGTTCGTCGGCCTAAGGCAAATGGTAGTTTCATCGAATTGGAGGACGAGGTGTTCGTCAATTGCTTACCCTTCGAGTCATCGGAGGACTGGACGCGCGCCTTGTTCAGTCCCTTTGGAACGGTGGTATTTGTACCATGCAGTGCAAGCCAAAGATCTCTGATCGCGAGCGGTATATCCGTCCAGTCGATATTGGGAAACAAATTGAGCAGGTTCGAAACGGGAACA
Source organism: Erodium maritimum (assembly GCA_963921825.1). NCBI lineage: Eukaryota > Viridiplantae > Streptophyta > Magnoliopsida > Geraniales > Geraniaceae > Erodium > Erodium maritimum. The sequence goes on along the minus strand of OY997595.1, from coordinate 49,584,881 downwards.
CTCAGGTCGTAACTTCTTCTCAGGGCGTTGACGCATGGACCTCAATCCGTGAATTAGCCGCCAAGAAGGTTGCGAAGGATCGGAGTTAATCTCGGGTATCGAGGATTAGCTGTGTTTTTTCCTGTGTTTTTCTGAGTTTTTACTGCTCTTTGTTTTCTTTTTCTTTCAAAGGTTAAGCCTTTTGGCTCCCTTTGCTGGAGCCCCCTTGTAATCGTTGGTATCTTCCATGTTTCTTCTTGAAACATGGCATTCTAATTCCACTATGGAATTAGTCTTACTAATAAAATTTTCGAGCTTATCAAAAAAAAAAAGGTCTAGGAAAGACTGGTCATCGAGCCCCTTGCCCCTAGGGCCTCCAGTCGACCTTGGCCTACGAACAGGTGGGCCTTCATAAGGTATCTTGTGCGTTGTTAGGCCTCTAAGAACCAACCCGCTTGCTACTGGGCCTCCACTCCCTGACCCGCAAGCAGCCTGACACCTCAGAAGAGGGTTAGGAACCCTAAGGGTGGCCGAGAGGGTCTTGCACCGCCAACGGTCGGACCGTTCCCTACTCGGCTTTGTTCCTCATCCCGACGTCCAGTTTGTAGATCCGTCCCACCAGCTGGTGTTCCTGTCCGAGTTCTCGCCTTCCGTCCCAAACATGGAGTCTCATCATGTCCCTTGCATTGTCGAGTCCATCCCCGACGATGAGATGGCCAGGCCCGCCTCCGGTGGAGAAGCCAGCCTTGCCGCTCCATTCCTATCCGCGCTCCACATGACCTGGTCGGGGTGGAGGGCCTCGCTCCAGGGTCCAGAGAACCAATCCCCTCCACTACCTAGTCGGACCACCGATCTAATGTCCCCTTCCTCCCGTCGTTGTTGTGCCGCCACTTGGGCGGAGAAAACGAGACCCTCCCTCTTCATTACGATCTCGAAAGGCCCAATTTCCAGTAGAGAAAGGGTGGACTCACCTAATGCATCGAACAGAGAGTAGTCGGTCTCGTCACTATTAGGGTTAGACGTTGTCGTCGTCGTCGAGGACGGAAACTTGCCATTTCTACAAAACTTTCTCCTATGATTTCAAAGAAACCATTATCTCATCGTTGTAGGTGTTGAGCGTTGTCGCCGTTGTCGGACCGTGGTGACTAGAACTTGTCATTTCTACAAACTTTCTCCTTGGATTTCAAAGAAGCCATTATCTGTTGGATTTATATTTCATACATCCATTTATCAAGTGAATGATTTTGGTTGATTCTAATAATACTTAGCTTAAGGAATGATTTTCTATGGCTTTGTTCTATGGTCTAATGTGTTGCAGTACTTCTTTGAAAAAGTAGGAAATAATTATTACTGCGCTGAGGTAGATTAGCCAAGACCAAATTAATCCGTCTTCATTTATTACCAATGTCTTATTTGTATTTATAGCACAAATACTATTCTCCAGTACCACTCACCCATTTTCCTCTTTTCATTCTGTAATCCCATATCGTCCGCAATGGAGTTGATAGACGTCCTCCTCCTTTTCACCTCCTCTATATTTCTCTTCTTCTGGTGGCGCCACTGCTCCGCCACTGGTGGCGGTCCCAAGAACATCCCACCGGGACCGCCGGGCTGGCCTGTGGTGGGCAACCTCTTGCAAGTCGTCCTCCAGCGTCGCCCATTCATCTTCATAGTCCGCGATCTACGTAAAAAGTACGGTCCTATCTTCAGCATGCAGATGGGGCAGCGCACCCTCGTCATCGTGACCAGCTTCGACCTCATCCACGAAGCTTTGGTCCAGAGAGGCCCATTGTTCGCCAGCCGATCCGTCTGGTATTCAGCGTGGGCAAGTGCGCCATCAACTCTGCCGAGTACGGCCCACTCTGGCGCGCCCTCAGACGCAACTTCGTCACGGATCAAGCAGTGTAGCTGGATCCGGAAGTGGGCCATAGGGACCCACTTGACCCGGCTCCGGAAGGAGGCTTCCGAAAACGGCGCCGTTGAGATCATGAGCAACTGTAGGCTCACTATATGTAGCGTCCTTATATGTATCTGTTTCGGCGCCAAGATACCCGAAGACCGTATCATGACCATCGAGAGCGTGCTCAAGGATGTCATGCTCATGACAGCGCCCAAGCTCCCGGATTTCTTGCCGGTTTTCACGCCGCTTTTCCGGAAACAGTTGAAGGAAGCAAAGGAGCTCAGGAACAAGCAGCTCCAATGCTTGGTTCCGCTAATAAGGAAGAGGTAACTCTATTAATTAATTTATTTGATGAGTATTTTTTATTTTTTATTTTATATCCAAAAACACCAGGAAAGCTTACATTGAAAGTGGAGGAAAGGCTAGCGAGATGGCGAGTCCAGTGGGTGCGGCCTATATTGACTCGTTGTTTGGACTGGAGGCGCCGGGGAGGGGGCGGTTGGGAGAGGAAGAGCTGGTGACGCTGTGCTCGGAGGCGATCAACGCAGGGACGGACACGACGGTGGAGTGGGCTCTACTTCACTTGGTGCTGAAGCAGGAGATTCAAGAGAAGCTGTACAAGGAAATCGTGTCGACCGTGGGGAAGAGCGGGGTCATCCTGGAGGAGCACGTGGAGAAAATGAGCTACCTGAGCGCGGTGGTGAAGGAGACTTTCCGGCGACACCCTCCAAGCCACTTCATGCTGTCCCACGCCGCCACCGAGGACACGGAGCTAGGCGGCTACCACATCCCGGCCAAGGCAAGCGTCGAGTTTTACACTGAGGATCCGGGCATGTGGAAGGACCCGGAAGAGTTCCGACCCGAGAGGTTCTTGGAGGGAGATGGATATAAATATACATATTATCCATATTGATATTATGGATATAAATATACATATTATCAATTCCTATAAGAATATATAAGTAAAAGATCACGTCAACTAAAGACAAAGACTTGCTTTGGTCAATTAGTCATTCAGTTTTTCTCTCTGAACAGTATCCTTCCTTTTGCAAAATCTCTAACACAAAGAGGTCTTATCTTCTCCGTTATCGGTGGCGATTATGGCTCCAGTCATGAAAGTCGTCGGCAGAGTCCTTTCCCTTATCTCTTTTTCTCTCTTCGCCCCAGTTTCTTACCTCCGTTTGTCGTAAGTTCCTTTCCCCCGCTTGCCTACTTCGTTTCTCTATCGGACAGAGATCTTGTCTTGTCGACGTTCCACCTACTCCGCCAGCTTTGGTTGAGCTCTCTCTGCTCAGGCAACATAATGCTTCTCCTTCCAGCGACCTTGACCTACGTATCTACTAGATCTGGTGTCTCGGAGGAGAACGAGGAAGGGTTGACTTCCCCAGCCACCCAAGCCCCATCCTCCTTCGCCAGATCTGCAGCTCCAGCGCAGTCAACCCCGTCTCGCTAGCTACAGCCAGCTTTGGGAGCTTTGCTCTCGCCAGAGTCGCCGTCACTCGTGCTCCTTCGCCGTCCTTTCTCCGCAGCCGCTCATCGTTAACCAAATCTCCCCTTTTTTGCCTATCGATCCCCGTCTCGTGGTCTCCTCTCGTCGGTCAGATCTGTTGCTCCATCCCGAAAGTCGGACAGATCTGGCTCACCTTTATCCATCACGCTCATATCCCTTGTCAACAGTGGTCATCCATAGCCACGAGCATCCCGACGACGACCAAGTTTGACGGAAAGCCCCCACCCCTCGGCAAGGAATCCTCCTCCGACCAAGCCTCTCCGCCACGTCCTTATTCCGGCCATACCGTCATATCTACGCTCAGTTTCCGTCAGAACACCGCAGTCTGAGTCGTTCAGCAGTGCTCATGTATATCGTGTTTACCCGACCAGATCCGTGCATCAGCCCCAAGCGAATCATATCTGTACCCGACGACGCCGCCCTCCTCGCCCTAGACTTCGGAGGTCGACCGCGAGTAGTTTTCGGTTGTTGTTGTTTTTATTATTTATTTTGTCCATGTTGTTAGGTTTTAATTGTTCCCCCTATCAGAATCTCAGATCTCCGGTAGGTGCGGTTGATGCCTCTGGTGGCATGTCCAGTCAAGTCTTTCTTTTGACGGTCCTCTCCGAAGAGTCGATAAGAAAGTCTGATTTGGAAGTTGTTGTTTTTTCTGGGTGTTGCGTTGTCCTTGTCGAGAACAATTTATCTCGCTAGTCGTTCTTCGGATTCTCAAAAACGACCGACTGATACAACGCTTATATTGTTTCAGTGTGTTTGTTCGATCTATAAAATTTGTTAACTATTAATAAATCTTTCTTCCCAAAAAAAGATCACATCAACTATTTTGAATTGTATAAAATATAGGATAAGTTTAGATAACTTACAGCACCAAGTCACGTGATAAAACTCACATATACTTTGACTAAAAAAATCACAATTTTTTTTGAAACAAAAAAAATCACAATTAATATAGAAGAATGTTCAGGAGCGAAGCATGTAAGTAGCTTGAGGCATTTACTGATACTGTCACAAGTTAGTTGAATATTTTAAAATAGTTTCATCCGTTTATTTATTACATTACATATACAGAGTGAAGTGCAAGTTTACACGTAGACAGAAATAATATAAATATCATAGGCTTGAAGGCAAAACGACAATATATTTAATATAGATATATGTATCTTCACTTTCCCAGATCTAAGGCAAAGCATTAACTTGTGCTGTTGACCAATGGCAACTGCAATTGGATAAACCGAGAAGAGTACATATAGTCGGTGGCAGTATTTCTTCAATCAGCTTTGGTATTCAATAAATCCATACCTTCATGCTGAGGTACTAAGAGCATCTACAATCATCTCGTCGGTTGCGGGCGAGATGATACCGACGAGATGATTTAAAATATGTTTTTTTAATCATCTCACCAGCTCACCGTCAGCGAGCTGTGCAGTGGGGGTACTGATGCTTGCGAGGAGCCGCCGGCGAGATGGAAAAAAAACAAGTATAAAAGAAAAAAAAATTGCTACTCAAACCCACAACTTTATTATAACTATACATATAGCACACATACGATAATTAAAACATAATTTAGCACACAGATGGTAATTTAAAACATAATTAAACGATATATAATTTTATTACACGTTCACGATTTACAGCTCGTGAACGTACTGCAGGAATTTGGGATGGTCTCGAACGATCTCCCACAGAAAGCACTTCGTGAAATGTTGGCCATGGGCCCTGTGGTGCTCAGCGGCCGCTGCAGAGCGATGGTAATTCTCGGTACTTTCCGGCGGGGCGTTATGAACTGTTACACGGTAGCACAGTTCATAACGGTGGATTTTCCTGGCGAGATCCTGCCAGTGGTCTCGACACTGCTTTTGGGTTCTCGGCGGGGAATTGGCCGGAGCACCGTGGACAAAATTGGCGTACACTACCGGCCAGTACCTATGATTTGGGCCCGACCGAGCGTCCTGTAGCCACCATCTCTTCCTCGTTGGTCCACGGGTATGAAGCTACGGCGGCCATTGGTGCTTCGAAGAAGAGGAGAAAATAAGAACGAAAAAAGGTTGGGAGATAGAGAGAGAATTGGGAGAAGAGGTGTGAAGAATGAAGGAGGAGAGGGTTCTATTTATAGCCCAAGCCGCCAGTCACAAAGGGGCATTTTGGTCTTTTTGGTGGTGGTGGCATTAATGACACACATCCCAAAAAACCTACAATTCACTAATGCAAAAAAAAAAACAACTATTTGTTTTACCAAATTGAAAAACCACCAATTGATTACCGAAACATACAACAGTTTTGTAAAAAAATTACTAAGTGATTGACATTTAAAAAAAAAATTGCCGAAACATAAAACATTAAACAATTCATTAAAGAAATTGGAAATACAACTTCAAAAAAAAACACAAGTACGTAAAATAAACAGCGGGCGTCACTGGTTCATCAGATTGCGCAAAATCGTAAGTTAAGTAGTGTGGGCCTCGAGCTGCGCGGGAGTCATGGCCAAAGTGTCCCTTGCTTCCGCTTCCACCCACTGCTGGAATGTCATCACCTTCAGCTGCACGACCTTCTCAATGGTCCTGACAGTGCTTGCTTCTTTGGCCGATATATGGGCCCTCTCGACACGCTCGGCAACCGCTTACTTAGAGGATGATACAGAGCTCTTACCTCTGAGCTTCGCAGCCTTGGCAGCCTTCTGGCCCATAGGCCTCTTGTACTGGGTTGACCGTCCGTATTAGCACCCGTCGTCTGCTGACTGTCCTCAAAGCCCGGCGTGTCTTCACGAGTGCGCTTCCCCGAGTCGGTAGAATCATCGACATCGAACTGCATAACCGGTGTCCCTTCATCGGGCGCGTCAACGGAAAAATAACAGGAATTCCACTTGTGTCCACCATTCACAAGATCCCTCCAGTGTTTCCATGTGAATGGATGACCACAAGTCTTTACGTATTTCTCCTCGGTCAAACTCATGATTTCCGCATCCGATCGGCCGCTCCTATGGTCCCTGCAGTTCTTCACAAACAGCCCTTGGAAGAACGTCACTCTGGTATTTGTCTACGCCCAGTGGTCTTTGCACTGCTTAGCCGTCCTCACCGGATCATACCGGCCCCGAGTAGAAGCAAGTTCCTCAGCGATGGCCACCCAGTACTTCAGATTATGCTTCTGGTTGTCGTGCACTGAGTCGTACGAGTGGTGCATCCAAGCTCGAACTAACCTGCAGTCCTCGTCGGCGGTCCACAAGACACGCTTTACTTTGGCCTTTGACGAACGGACGTCGGCGGGCTCGGTAATAGTTGGAGAGGATTGGACGGTCGGGTTGGGGGAAAAGCTCGGGTCAAAGAACTCTTGGGACATCGCGTCATCCTTCACCAACCTATAGTTGAGAACCCACTCGTCGAGATCGAAAGACATAGCAAAAATTTGAAACTTTGGAAGTGTAGTAGAAGGAGAAAGGATTTGATTGTGTGTGAAAAATGATTTGTGGATGTGTTATTTATAGGGGGAAAGTGAAAATATCAACAAATAGTGCTGCCAGCGACCATGCCACGTGTCGCCAGTGAGTGACTCGCCAACGGCCGGCACGCCGACCGAGGCTGTCCAGTCAAACTCGCCAGCGAGATCGCCAACGTCTCTCTTCCTCTTCAGCGCCCTTCTCGCCTTCTCCTCGCCAGGTCCCCGCCACCTCCTCGCCGGCGGTTTCTCCTCGCCAGTGTCATCTCGCCCACGACTGTGGGTGCTCTAATATATAAAAGAACTTAGATTCTCGGCAAATGTCTTTTTGATTTGAGACGCTAGTTTTTGTTTGATCGTCAAGTTTTGTTAATAAAGAACCTAGACTTTAAAATGAAGGGTTTGGCTTAAGGGAAACCCTCGAGGATGATTCATACAAACTGATAACAATTGTGTTAATTGTATTGAATTGAATGAATAAAAGCCTACAGTGTACATGTATATATAGCGGCATTTCACCACTAGGGTTTTCCTAAACCCGATGTTAACCCTAACGAGCCACATGGGCTGGGCCTATACATCATATTCTAACCCCCCCCCCCCCCCCCCCCTCAAACTCAAGATGGTGGTAATGAACCCAAATTGAGTTTGTCAACTAAAGGTTTGAACTTCCCTGGGATTAAAGCCTCAGTGAAGATATCTGTAATCTGATCGCTAGAGGAGACAGATCGGAGAGCGAGGGTGCCCTGATTGAGATGTTGTTTGACAAAGTGACAATCGATCTCAATATGCTTGGTGCGTTCATGGAAGACATCATTATGAGAAATCTGAATAGCACTCTGATTGTCATAATGAATGGTAGTGGCTGACTTGTGAATAACACCCATGTCATGTAGTAACCAACGAAGCGATATGAGTTCGGAAGTAGCATCAGCAAGGGCTCGATACTCAGCTTCCGTGCTGGAGCGGGCAATGGTTGTTTGTTTCTTACTTCTCCAGGAAATCAGAGAGTTACCAAGAAAGAAACAGTAACATGTGGTAGATCGTCGGTCTGTGGGATCGCCTGTGTTGGGTCTCGAGGTAGGGTTGGAGATGAACCAACTCGCAGCGGAAAATCAATGAAAACCAAGAGACAATTAAAACCATGAAACAACTAACAAAGAATGGATTAACAAGAGAAAAATTCAGCACTAGTTCTTACCAAAACAAGAACACCGGTTAACGAATGATTGGCTTGAGTCTCCAAGACGCCTACGTATCCACATGGGAATCAAAGCCACGTAGTTCTTCTCTTTAAGGACTCAAGAACACAAACATGGAGGTGGAAACTAGCCAAACCCGAAATGGCCATGGAAGAGGGAGAGAAAATGTGTTTCCTATTCTTGTCTTGTGTTTGTTATGTTGAAAAATGATAACTTAAACATAACAAAACCCATACTTGTCCAACTAAAGGCATGGGACAAGTATGGTGTCAAGTAAGGTGTAAATAGGACAAAGTATGGCAAGACAAGATTGGGTTAGGTGGTGAATCACCAACACTTTAATCCTTGTCTTGCTTACTTAGTACTAATTAATCAAGACTTGATTAATTAGTTCCATGGGCCTTGGTTGCATGGGCCTTTCATGGGCCTCTTGGAACATGGCCCGTGACCATTTCCAACGAGGTCCCGTGATTCGCTCATCGCCTCCATGCCTTCCATACCGGAAATGTCCAACATTATCCGACGCGATCAATCCCAAGACTCCAAGCCTTGTCTCGATCTGTGAAGTCCTATTCACTTACGGGCACATGACCCAAAACCCAGTTTTGGTCATGTCCCGAGACAACTCCCTTTTGGCCATTCTCCATAAATGTGTCAATGAGTTTCATCCTCCGGTGTGACCCTTAGGTTTATGCATGTCAATAGATCAACGTAAAATCCCATTTTACTTGATCCTATTTAAGTGGCAACTAACGAGACTTTAGTATTGCCTGACATTACATAACGAATCGACCCTGTCGATTCTAACCTTTCCGTCGTCCCTGTCATTATCCTTTTATCTCCGATATCCTGATTGAGATAAGGCATAGAGCCGTCATCCTTATTATTCTCAATCACCGTTCCTTGATATGTGAGATGACTGAAGATATGATACCCAGTATCATGTGCATGGCCATGCTATTCTTCCAGTCACTCTCGATCAAGTGGCCGAGAACCGATATCTTTCCCATACCTTAGTATGAGGGATAAATCCCTTAGCCGTCTTTCGTGTCACTCATGTAGCCCGTCCCCAATCCAATCATGGCCGTTATGGAAGCCCTGTTACGGACAACGTTAGGCTCAGGTCAAACTCAGTTGTTGACTACATAGCGATCACAAAGACTCCTTGGTCTAAGGATACATGACAAGCTACAACACTGAATATGTTCATGACTTAATCTATGGCACATATTCAGGGCGGGTCGTCCAATATCATGTCCCACATGATATCTATGATCAGACTCCGGAATCTCATTCCAATGACTAACAGAACGTAAGCCATAGAGAGCCATCTTTCATACTAGTCGCTTCTAGTGAAGCTTTGTTGACTAGGGACCCATCGAGTGTGATCTATCTCGATCTATGGTTCTATTCGCATGGTGGGCATAGATCAGAGCACACATCGATATATTACTCCAACACATAAGTAATATAAAGCCGCTTTAATTTTATTGCTAACGATGATATATACATTTGGACATTTAGGATTGAACTACGGGCACTAAGACTAACAATCTCCCACTTGCCCTAGTTCCAATCTAAACTCCAATATGTCCCCATCGACTTTACATGTCTAACATGTTCAGGCAGTGACACTGCCTTAGTCAAAGGGTTGGCTATGTTATCATCTGTTGCAATATCGGTTATCTTCACTTCACCTCAGTTCATTATTTATCTGATGAGGTGGATACGCCGCAGTACATGTTTGGATTTGTTATGCGATCTAGGCTTTTAGCTTGCGCAATGGCCCTTGTGTTGTCGCAAAATGGATTCACCGGACTGGATGGGTTTTTAATTACACTCAGCCCTGCCATGAATTTCCAAATCCACATAGCCTCCTTAGCTGCCTCTGCAGCATCCATGTACTTGGCCTCTGTCGTAGATTCGGCAATGGTATCTTGCTTTACGCTTTCCCAGCTAAAGCTCTGCCATTCAGCGTAAACACATATCCTGATTGACTTCTAAAGTCATCTGGATTTGTCTTGGAAAACTAGCGTCTACTCATCCTTCGACGACTAGTTCAGCATCATCTTTCCCCCGGGTTAGAATGATGTCTACTGGTACAACATAAGGCTTACGAGACGTCTGGTCTCATACATGTCATGGCATATATGATCGATCATGCCCCCAGGCGCATAGGATTCTCATCATCCTTTTCAGCTCATCAGGTGTCTTAGGACACTGAGTCTTGCTGAGATGAATGCCATGACTAGTGGGTAAGAGTCCTTTCTTTGAATCGAGCATTAAGAACCTACTCAATGCCTTGTTCACATAGGTTCCCTGACTTAAATCCAAGACCCTCTTGGTGCGATCTCTACATATCTTAATCCTTAAGATATGAGAAGCATCACCTAAGTCCTTTATTGAAAAACACTTCCTCAACCAAGCTTTAATCTCGTGCAAGGTTGGGATGTCGTTTTCAATAAGAACCAGAAAGGTAATATTGCTCCCACTAGCCTTCTTATAAACGCAAGATTCACCCTCGTTCTTGATTAAGCCAAATCCAATTACAGCTTCATCAAAACGAAGGATCCAACTCCGAGAAGTTCGTTTCAATCCAGAAATGGATTTCAACAACTTATAAATCTTTCCTTTATTCTTCGGATCGTCAAAACCTTTGGGCCGAGACATACAAACGTACTCAGTCAAATTTCCATTTAGGAAAGCGGTTTTGACATCCACTTGCCATATCTCGTAATTATGATACGCAGTTATGTCAAGAAGAATTTGGATCGATTTTGACCATAGCCACTAAGGAGAAGGTTTCCTCATAGTCAATCCATTGGATCTGCCTATAACCTTTCGCCACCAGTTGAGCTTTGTAGGTCAGAGGGTTGCCGTCCATGTCCATCTTCACCTTGAAGATCCATTTGCATCCTATGGTCCTCACACCATTGATGGGATCAACCGGTTCCCAGACTCGGTTGTCCGACATGGATTGCATTTCCTCCCTCATGGCTCCCAGCCATAACTCGGAGTTGGGCCCATCCACGACTTCCTGAAAGGTGGCTGGATCATCGTGATCCACCATGACTTCATTGTCACCTCCGGATACCATATCTTGGAGGTGGAAGATTGATCCTTTCAAATCGCCTTGGACCTTCCAGAATTGTAATAGGAATTGGTTCTTACTCTACGACAATCTCTGGCTCCTTTCTACTGGGTTGCCAATTGGTTTAGACAGATCTGTACCATCCTGAATTTCTTCGAGATGCACAGTCCTCCCAATGACGTCTTTGGAAACAAAACTTCTTTTCCATAAAGACCCCACCCCAAGCGACGAACACCATGTTCTCACTGGGATTGTAGAAGTAGTATCCCCTTGTTGCTTTGGGATACCACACAAAGATGCATATCTCATATCTTGGTTCGAGCTTAGTGGAAACCAAATGTTTTACATAAGCCTCGCAACAACAAATCTTTAGGAAGGACAAAGCGGGCATCATCCCGTACCATTTTTAAAATGGTGTCCCTTCCACACCATTCGTCGAAGCCCGATTCACTATGAATGCGGTCGTCTCTAGAGCAAAACCCCTAAAAGAGATTGGGAGATCAGTCCAACTAATCATGGAACAGACCATTGTCTAACAATGTCCGATTTCTCCGTTTGGCTACACCTTTCAACTATAGTGACCTAGGAGGAGTCCATTCCAAAAGGATCCCATTCTCTTTTAGATGATCTAATAACTCTGTGGTCAAGTATAGTCCACCTCGATCCAATGGAAGTGCCTTAATACCTTTGTCGAGCTGGTTTTCTACTATAGTCTTAAACTCTTTGAATTTATCAAAAGCTTCAGACTTATGTCTCACCGAATAGACATAACCATATTTACTGTAATCATCAGTAAATGTGATAAAGTAGCTAAAACCCCTCCTGGCAAGTGAACTTATTGGTCTACACACATTCGAGTGTATCAGCCCCAACAATTCACCCGCCCTTTCATCGCGATCGATAAAAGGGCACTTTAGTCATTTTGCCCATTCAAACAAACCTTGCACCTATCGATCGAATGGAATTCGAATGAACCTGAAAGTCCGCACTTCTGAACTGCTGATAGGTGCTTCTTGTTTATGCGACCTAGATGACAGTGCCTTAACAGAGTTAGGTTTAAATCGTTGGATTTAGACCTCTTGGTATTAACGGAATATATAGAACTTGAGGCATTGTTACCCATATCTAATATGTACAATCCTCCAACCAAGTCAGTACTTGTATAAAACATATCATTGCATAGAACATTGAAAACTCCATTTCCAATATTAACATTATATCCTTCCTTGTCAAACACGGATACAGATATAATATTCCTGCTAAAAGTAGGTATGCAATATACATTACACAATACTAAGAAAAGGCCACTTGGCAAAGCAAGACTCATGGATCCTACAGCAGTTGCCACAACTCTGAGGTCCACTTCGTACTTTCCAAACCTCTCCTACTTTCAGCCACCATATATAAGTGCATGTGTGAGATTCAGTCCTGGTATCTAATACCCATGAATATTTGTAAGTAGAGAGATGTAGCTCTATAGAGTTAATACCGGATGAAGGCACGGTCCCACCGCCCTTCCTTAGATCATCCAGGTTTCCTGATGAAGGCGCAGTCCTACTGCCCTTCTTCAGATCATCCACGCTATTTGATGAAGGCGCAGTCCCACTGTCCTTCTTCAGATCAGTCGTGAACTTACTGTAATCCCGGTTCCCATGACCAGGCTATTGGCAGTAGAAGCAGACATTCTCAGGTGTCTCATCTTTCCTGCCAAGTGCGCATGGGCCCCGCCCTTGCCACTTCCAATTCCCTTGTTGACCATCAGAATATCCTTGGATCCCAGATCCCTGATATATTCTTCTCAGCAATTAATGACACTTCATGTAACTCTGATATGGTCTTAGAGACAGCCTTGTCAAGGACATATTCTTTGCGTTCAGACTTGAGGACTATCCTCAAAATTCTGTACCAGTCCAAATAGTTTGTCCCATTTAGCTTGACCCTGTCAAGAATGGTTTTTAATGACAAACTATTAATGTTCGCTGAATTTGCCATTTGATCTACAACAGATAAAATTCAATCAGTAAACTGAATAAATTTTATGAAGATCAAGCTTAAACACCAACAATCGATTCTAAACCTTTAGAATCTGAAACCAAGATCCTTGATTCACTCGATTAAGCTGAACTAATGCTCACCACTTAATCGAGCTATGTAGGTAGGAATCCATCCAATCACATCCAATGTGACTCCTGGCTAGGGTATGTACTTATGTACACGACTTACCCTATCTGTTACCCTAGCTCAACCTCAGGCCGAGAATCGTAGTCGGGTCCACCAATTTTCAACTATGGCTCGTCACTATGTAGGTGCTCCGCTAATGCGCACGACACCCACATATGTCGTCCAAACCTACTACCCCGCTTCCCCATGGATGCTCCGCTAATGCGCACGACAACCATAGGACGGGGAGGTAGTAAGGTGTTGATGATTGGGAGGTATCGGACATGACCCGCTTTTACTTGTCCAGTTGTGTTCAAAACTTTGGCACATCCTAGATGCGATGAGCACATCAACTACATTCCAAATGCAATGATGCCTCAAATTACATCCAATGTAATTCTTCCTTTGAACCCGTCAACTACATCCAATGCAATGACGGTTCTAAGGGTTCACACACAAGGATTAAAAGTCCAATTTTATCTTTGCATGTGAGGTGATATGCTCGGTAAATAAAGTTAAGCATGCAATTCTAAAACACATAGAATTAATCATGCATAAACTAAACCAAGCATAAAGCGATAAATGTGCACATAATAGCCCCCTAAACTAACTCCCACTAGCTTCTTGAGCTCCACCGACTCCAAGCCGATGCCAACACCCGAAAAGCCACCAAATGACCTTTTCGCCCTTTCTTCGTCTTGAGTAAAATATTACAATTTAATACACGACTCGCAGGTCGGGAATAAATAAATATTACAAACAAGTGGTTCGACGACCACACCTTGAAAGAATAATTACACGTTAACTCTAACGGCTCGCAGGCCGTGAAAAGCAATAAATAATTAAATTGAGCTCGGGGCTATTATGTACACCATGCCAACATCACATCACACATCGTGTTATCAAACAAGAATGTTATCAAACATCATGTGATTTTCCGGTTTTAATTAATAGCCAAGTTTCGAAATTTTTTTGATGCTCGGTTTATCGAAACCGTTCAAAAATGAAACTTTTGAACATTTGATCTTCGAGTTCATCATGACGGTTCCAAACTCGTCATAACTAACAAAACGGTTTAGCCTTGGCATATCAACCATCCAATGGTCATGCTTGGCCTAGCTCCGTCCAACGGAGCCCCGTTCGGTCCCGGTTTCGGCTCCCCGAGAGTCCCGCTCCCGAGACCCGAAAAATCAAATTTTTTTTCAAAATTTCCAGATTTGAAATAATTTTCAAAAATTCATTTTACATGCATTAAATCCATAAACAATAATTTAAAACATGTTATCAAACAATTTAGCAAAACAACATGCCAAAAACGAAACTATGAACACCGTCTTGTGAATCCCGAAGGTAGCACGGCTCTGATACCACTGTTGGGTCTCGAGGTAGGGTTGGAGATGAACCAACTCGCAGCGGAAAATCAATGAAAACCAAGAGACGATTAAACCATGAAACAACTAACAAAGAATGGATTCACAAGAGAAAAATTCAGCACTATTTCTTACCAAAATAAGAACACCGGTTAACGAATGATTGGCTTGAGTCTCCAAGACGCCTACGTATCCACATGGGAATCAAAGCCACGTAGTTCTTCTCTTTGAGGACTCAAGAACACAAACATGGAGGTGGAAACTGGCCAAACCCGAAATGGCCATGGAAGAGGGAGAGAAAATGTGTTTCCTATTCTTGTCTTGTGTTTGTTATGTTGAAAAAAGATGACTTAAACATAACAAAACCCATACTTGTCCAACTAAAGGCATGGGACAAGTATGGTGTCAAGTAAGGTGTAAATAGGACAAAGTATGGCAAGACAAGATTGGGTTAGGTGGTGAATCACCAACACCTTAATCCTTGTCTTGCTTACTTAGTACTAATTAATCAAGACTTGATTAATTAGTTCAATGGGCCTTTCATGGGCCTCTTGGAACATGGCCCGTGGCCATTTCCAACGAGGTCCCGTGATTCGCTCATCGCCTCCATGCCTTCCATACCGGAAATGTCCAACATTATCCGACGCGATCAATCCCAAGACTCCAAGCCTTGTCTCGATCTGTGAAGTCCTATTCACTTACGGGCACATGACCCAAAACCCAGTTTTGGTCATGTCCCGAGACAACTCCCTTTTGGCCATTCTCCATAAATGTGTCAATGAGTTTCATCCTCCGGTGTGACCCTTAGGTTTATGCATGTCAATAGATCAACGTAAAATCCCATTTTACTTGATCCTATTTAAGTGGCAACTAACGAGACTTTAGTATTGCCTGACACTACATAACGAATCGACCCTGTCGATTCTAACCTTTCCGTCGTCCCTGTCATTATCCTTTTATCTCCGATATCCTGATTGAGATAAGGCATAGAGCCGTCATCCTTATTATTCTCAATCACCGTTCCTTGATATGTGAGATGACTGAAGATATGATACCCAGTATCATGTGCATGGTCATGCTATTCTTCCAGTCACTCTCGATCAAGTGGCCGAGAACCGATATCTTTCCCATACCTTAGTATGAGGGATAAATCCCTTAGCCGTCTTTCGTGTCACTCATGTAGCCCGTCCCCAAGCCAATCATGGCCGTTATGGAAGCCCTGTTACGGACAACGTTAGGCTCAGGTCAAACTCAGTTGTTGACTACATAGCGATCACAAAGACTCCTTGGTCTAAGGATACATGACAAGCTACAACACTGAATATGTTCATGAGTTAATCTATGGCACATATTCAGGGCGGGTCATCCAATATCATGTCCCACATGATATCTATGATCAGACTCCGGAATCCCATTCCAATGACTAACAGAACGTAAGCCATAAAGAGCCATCTTTCATACTAGTCGCTTCAAGTGAAGCTTTGTTGACTAGGGACCCATCGAGTGTGATCTATCTCGATCTATGGTTCTATTCGCATGGTGGGCATAGATCAGAGCACACATCGATATATTACTCCAACACATAAGTAATATAAAGCCGCTTTAATTTTATTGCTAACGATGATATATACATTTGGACATTTAGGATTGAACTACGGGCACTAAGACTAACAGCCTGCCCAATCTGCATCTGAATAGGCTTGTAGGACTAAAGGTGAGCCATAAGAGAAATGTAGTCCTTGTGATAAGGTGCCTCGAACATAGCGCAAGATCCGAAGAACGGCCTCATAGTGAGTAGTGCGAGGTGTCATGAACTGACTGACGATGTGGACAACATATGCAATGTCAGGACTAGTAATAGTGAGGTATACAAACCCTCCAACTAATTGGCGATATAAAGTGGGATTCTCGAGGGCTTTACCATCTGATGGAAAATACTTGACATTCGCTTCAATGGGAGTGGAAGCGATCTTGCTATCGGTTATTCCCCCCTTGGAGATGAGCTCGGCTGCATACTTGGCTTGTGACAAATGATAACCAGAAGATAGAGAGAAAATTTTCAAACCAAGAAAGTAAGAGAGATGACCCAGATCCTTCATCTCGAATTGTTCGCTTAGTTGATGCTTGAGATCCACAATGTCGGTAGCATCATCACCAGTAATGATCATATCATTCACATATAGAAGTAAGAGAGTATGTCCCCGAGAGGTCTGACGAACAAACATTGAGCTGTCGTGCGGACTAGAGACGAAACCAAAGACTGTCATCGCACCACTGAACTTAGAGTACCATGCCCGCGGAGCCTGCTTGAGTCCATAGATGGATTTGCGCAAACGACAAACCATGTGTGGGGGATGATCATAGCCTAGCGGGGGCTTCATATAAACCTCCTCTGTAAGATCTCCATTGAGAAAAGCATTCTTCACGTCCATTTGAAAAACGTCCCATTGTCGACCAGCAACAACATCAAGAATGGTGCGAACAGAAGTGAGTCTCGCAATAGGAGCAAATGTTTCCTCAAAATCAACCCCATGTTCCTGGGTAAATCCACGAGCCACAATATGTGCCTTGTAGCACTCGATAGAACCATCTGCCTTGGTCTTCACCTTGTATACCTATCTAGAACTGACCACATGTTTGTCCCGAGGCAAAGGTACCAGATCCCATGTATGAGTCTTTACCATGGCCTGTAGTTCCTCAGTCATTGCTTGCTGCCACAGGGGGTTAGTGCAAGCCTCCTGATAGGTGTCAGGCTCATATACAGAGGACACTATGGAAGCAACACGAGTTGGTAGGGTTACCTCAAAGTCCTGGAGGTGAGATGGGAGTTGCCGATGACGCTGTGGTCGAGTCGGTAGCACAGGATCCTCTAGCACGGGATCCTCTGGCGGAACATGGTCCATGGTAGGAGGCAGAGATGTCGGAGCACCTGCAAGAGTCAGCTCAATGGGAGAACCCTCATCATCATCAGAAAACATATCAATATCGGGATTAGAAAAGAAAGGAGTAGACTTGGGAATGTAAAAAGAAGACATGGAAGAAAACATCTTATGTTCCCAGAATGTGACATGGCGAGATATGCGGAGACGTTTGGAAACAGGGTCCCAACATTTGTACCCTTTGTGTTCGATCCCATACCCAATAAAGCAACAAAGACGAGAACGAGGTTCAAGTTTAGTACGTTCATGAGGTTGAAGATGAACAAAACAGACACACCCAAAGACACGAAGAAGATCATAAACTGGAGGACGACCATACAAACACTCGTAAGGAGTTTTGTTACCTATGACCGGGGATGGAACTATTTTGATGGTGTAAACGGTTGTGAGGGCAGCCTCCCCCCCAGAAACGTTCAAGACAGGCAGCTGCAACGGTGAGAGCACGGACCGTATTAAGAATATGGTGATGTTTGCGTTCTGCCCGACCATTTTGTTGCGATGTACCAGGACAGGAGCACTGAACGATAGTATCGGTGGAAGCAAGTTGTGCAAGGAAGGATGACTCTTTAAATTCCATGCCGTTATCCATACGCAGTGTTTTGATAACTTTTGAGAATTGTGTGCGAACCATGGCAGAAAACTCAGAATAAATTTTGTTGAACTCAGATTTATTATGCATGAGATAAATCCAAGTAAAACGACTATGATCATCAACAAATATAACAAACCACCAAGACCCCCCCCCCCCCCCCCAATGGTCGGAACAGGTGCCGCTCCCCACAAGTCAGAATGAACAAGATCAAAAGGTGCAGAGGAAATAGTAGTATTAAGAGAAAACGGTAGTTTATGATGTTTAGCAAGCTGACAAGACCCACAATCACCAAAGTTATGCGAAACTGACCCCAACAAACCATTAGAAATAAGACTACTCAAACGAGAGGAAGACGGATGACCTAGGCGAGAGTGCCAGAGATCGGCGGAGATGACAGCCCCACAAGTAGACGAGGATGATGATGATGGTGAAGGAACCACCAGTGAGGTGAGTTCGAACAGGCGACCAACTTTACGTCCTGTCCCATGGATTTGTCCTGTTAGTGGATCCTGCACAAGAACAGAAGAAGTACGACCAGAAAAGTTAACGTCAAAACCCAAATCACACAATTGACCAACCGATACAAGGTTCAGTGACAAATCTGGGACAAGCAAGGTGTTCGGTAGTGATAACTGGTCTGTGGTTGCGGTACCACAGTGTGTGGCAAGTAAAGTTGAATTATCAGCAGTACGAATAGACAGAGACTTGGTGACCGGGGTTACACATGTGAGCAAATCTGACTGAAAACAAGCGGAATCAAGATACCAAGTGGATGTGCTACCTAGCGTAGTAGTGGATGAGCTAGTCGACGAGGCAGTGTGAGATGATAGGAACCCTCGTATGTCACCCAAGAGAGAAGTCATGTCAGGATATTTGGCAGACACAGCATGTGTAGCAGCAAAAGTGCCATTGGGCCTGTTGGAAGGTCGATGATCCCCACGATTGGGCATGTTGGAAGGCCGATGATCCCCACGGGAGCCACGCCCCCCCTAAAGTTTTGAGAGGGCCTGGAGTTACCCCATCGAGGGTTGTCTGAGGCAAGAAGGTGACGAGCATGTGTTCTGCATTCAATTAAGACATGTCCAGATCTGTTGCAGAACGTATAGTGGGGCTTGATATCAAAATTTTCCATTAGGAATACCTGAAAAGAAAACACCCGAAATAAAGGATTAGTTTTTTTTAATAGTAGAAGTCAACGCGTGTGTGGTGCACGCGGTCAACGGTCTAAGGCGCGTGCGCGTGGGGCGCGTGGGTGGAGGCGGGCGTGTATGGTGCACGCGTCTTCTTCCTTGCGCGAATTTACAGGCGGCGGCGTTGCTTCGTCTGCTTCGTCGGCGTTGCTTCGTCGGCGTGGCTCGCGACACAGAGAGCAGCAGAGCTGAACGGCGGTGACATGTAGGAGCAAGGAGAGGCGGCGTGGTCGATCGTGGTCGGCCGAGAACTTCACGCCGGCGGAGCTCGTCTGCGTGGTGTGGTCGACCGGAGGAGGAGAAAGCGGCTGAAGTAGGAGCAGGAGCAGCCTTCTGGAGCAGGAGCGGCGTTCAACGAAGGTGAACGGTGCGGCGGCGACGGCAGCGGCGACGGCGGCGGTTGAAGCGGAAGCGATATTTAGAGCGATAGAGACTCTGATACCATGATAACAATTGTGTTAATTGTATTGAATTGAATGAATAAAAGCCTACAATGTACATGTATATATAGCGGTGTTGCACCACTAGGGTTTCCTAAACCCAATGTTAACCCTAACGAGCCACATGAGCTGGGCCTATAGATTATATTCTAACACAAACAAAGGTAACTTCATATTGAAGTCCATAGAGTAACAAGAGTATGAACCACAAACAAACACATCCCAACAAAGGGATTACGACCAACACCTTAGAGCCTGAATACAGCAATTAAAATACAGCCAACAAAGGAAACATTAAACTTAACACCTATTCCCAACAAGGGGAACTAAACAGTTCAGATCAAGGTCAGATAAACTAAACACATATTAACCCTAAGACCCGAAACAACACAAGAACCGGCAAATCCCAACCCACGAGAAAAAGAAAACGAGTGCTCCTCGGGCATCGAACCCCATATACTTCTCGGGAAGGGCACCTCGCGTGCTCCTCGGGCAGTGCACCTCAGTCGCCGCTCGACCACCGACGAAAACAACAGCAAATATCGGCGACCTCTCATATCACCCCAAGGACAATCCAAAGCTAGAGCAACCAAATCAACTCGTACCAGTACCCACCGGAGAGAAGAAAGTCTCCGATTACCGTCGGCCAACACCGAGAACAGCCAAGCACTTCAAACCTGTAGTGTACCTCACAAAACCCACTCCCTTTCCCAAATGTAAACTCCGGACAGGGTCAGAATAGACAATAACAAACTCGTCCGGCCAGCACCGGCGACGAGCCCCGCGTCCCATCTCAAAAACCAAGAGTAGGGACCGGAAGAGAAGAATACAAGTGGAAAAGAAGAAAAGGAATTTGAGGGTGACAGATCTGACCTAGAGGAGGATTCGACGCCACTGACTACAAGTCCGGCCAACCAAACCCAAAGCCGACGTCACCCAAGACCCACGACGATCCTCAACGATGGTGGGGAAGCGTGTCCCACAACCGGATCTAGAGTAGGTCTTCTGAGAACAGGAGGAAAGCACAGCGAAACAACCCACCCCACCAATCCGAGCACCCCACGAACGAGGAACGAAGGTCGAAACCACTTCGATCAACACCAAAAGAGGTAAGGAAGAGGACCCCATTGTAGTTCCAGTTGTAAACGTCCAAAGCCAAGAGGTGTAAACGGTCGGAGAAGTGGAGTGGGTCACAGGGGAAAGTGAGGTGGAGAAGGAGGAAGAGAGGGTGAGAATTAGAGGTAAAGGAGTGGGAGGGGCCGCCGTCAACCGGCCATCCACAAGGACCGGCTAGTCGACGGAGGCCAAAGGGTCAGATCTAGGGTTGAGTTGAGAGGGGAAGAGGCGAGAGGATTCTAGAGAGAAGTTGGTGTCTCATATCATGTCCAAACCTGTGACCTCAATGTTCTCGCCAAAGAGACGTGGACACCCAAAAAAGGGTCATTGGAAGATGATTGTTCAACAAATTGTTGTTTACCAGATAAGAGCCAAGACTTATGCTGATAAAGGGGATAAATCTGGACGTTTCATTGTGAACGTTGCGAAAAAAGATAACTCGGGTAATTGGAGCTATAGCTCGAAAGTTGGGAAAAAAGGCAACTGATCTTTGTTCTTTGGCGCTCGATCAGTTCAAGAAGGACTCCGAGGGTAGGAAGGACGATTTTTACCTTGAACCAACTTCAGAACAAGCATTAACCCCTTAACTAGTCTCTAACCGGTTTACTTGTTTGAACCCGGATAGGAAGTAGGTAAGGAGTTTTGTTTGCATCATGTTTTGTTTTTGTTCTGTTTTTGCTCTGTGTAGCTGTAATGGTTTGAGTAAAAGGTCTTTCTAGATCTTTTCTTTCTTTGTTCTGTAGTCTTGTAAAACAATTGTTCAATAAACTTTTAGCTTACCAAAACAAAAAAACACCCCAATGAGCATTAGACCAAGGCCTTGTGGTACCTTGAGGCTAAAGTAATTTGCAAACATTATTGACAATGAACCGTTTCTCATCACATACCCAATACGTTTGGTCCTCTATGTCCAAAGCCAAAGAAAAACCTATCAGCAATGCACGAAGCTCAATAAAGAGTCTTTCTCCAAACCTCTCAAGATTTTTTCAAAACCAAAAGAACCATATTATTACATCTTAGAAGGATTGCACTTTCTCCCCTTTGTTGACTGGTAGATGACAAAGCCTAGGAAATGTTTTTTTCAAATTTCACTTCTACAATCCAAATATCAAGGCAGAACCGATCTTAAACCTCAATGCAAGCCTACATCGAATGCCACTATTACCAAAGATAGGTCTGAAAGAGATATTACACAAAGGATTGAATGTAAGTAACAAGATAGCCATTTTCAGTAGCATCAGATTTTGCGAGATCCTATTAGTTCTCAGTCTAGCCATATTTTGTGCACACAACTTCCTTTTAAAGGAAATCCTTCTCAAGAGCGAATCTCCACCAACACTTGAACTACAAACAATCATTCAGTGCTGAAAATTTCCACAAACCCAAGCATCCTTTTGGTTTAGGAGTACATATGATCCTCCAGCTAACTTTACATATTGCTTTTTTCCTTGTAGATCCACCTCATAAGAAAGGTCATTTGCATTTTTCTAGCTCTTTAATTACCCTTTTCGGAGCTTTCATCAATGCCACATAAGATAAGGATAGGGCTGGTGATGTCGATTTGATTAGCCTACCCCTTGGTTCAAGCTTGTAAATTTTATTTGCCAAATACCCAAAAGTTTATTGTATTTGGATATAATCGAATCCTAAGTCTTAAGCCTCTTTAGGATAACCCCCAGATTAAAGCCTTGTTATGGTACTTGAAAATCCAAAAATATTTACAATTTAGTCCT
Organism: Erodium maritimum; assembly: GCA_963921825.1. Lineage (NCBI taxonomy): Eukaryota > Viridiplantae > Streptophyta > Magnoliopsida > Geraniales > Geraniaceae > Erodium > Erodium maritimum. The sequence continues at coordinate 49,562,230 of OY997595.1, read as the reverse complement.
TCAAAACCTCTTTTGGGTTGAAGAGACGGACACTTGACTTCCTGAAGTTTATTTTGAGACTCTGGGAATGTTGGGTTCCAAATAACGTGCGCCTTAATTTTTCATCTTCCATGAGACATTCTCTTATGAAGATAACGACATTGTCAACAAATTGGAGATGCGGGAAAGATGGGCCTATTTCCATAAACATGTCTCCTTTGAATTACTGATTAAACTCTCCATCCACCAGGAGTTGAGGAAGACCTTCCGCTGCAATATCAAAGATTAGTGGCGATGTGGGGAAGCATTGTCTCAGCCCATGACGTATTGAAAATTATAGGGAAGACAAGTCATTTATAAGCACAGAACTATGGGTTGTGAAGCACTGAACCATCTATGAACTTCATTTACGGCCAAAGCCAATGATTTTGAAACTATTTTCTTTAAATGACCAGTTCACTATGTCTTATGCCTTCTCAAAGAAAATCTTAAGCCGTATGGCTTCTTTTCTAGATTTTTTTAATGCAGTACAAAAACTTCCAAGCATGAGGAATTCATCAAGGATTTCACTGTGGTCGATAAACCTAGACTAAGTATCGTTTACCAAACCATTTATGACGGATTTGGACCTTCTAGAGATTACTTTGGCTAGGATTTTATATGTAAAACTAATCAAACTTATAGGTCTGTAGTTTGTAAATCACACAAGGTCGTCCACCTTCAGAATTAAGGTGAGGACAATTTGCCTTTACCTATTCTCTCATTCCAATGAAATTAATGAATAAACTCCATTACATCTGTTTTGATACTTTCCCAATAATATTGGAAAATTTTCATGGTGTAACCATCAATACCTGGGGTTTTGGATCCACTATAATCATTCAAGGCCAGTATGGGGCTTTAAGAATGGAGGCTTGATCTGATTTTTTGAGGTGTTACTGTCCACGTTTATATTTTGGCAACATTTGATAAACATAGTTTACCAAGCCTAACCAATTGAAGAGCTACACAAGGGATTCGAGCATCCATTCTTTCTTTCTTTCGATAATTATCCTTAACCGCTCTTATGTATTAGTAACACGCCTTTAGTAGCCATAAGTTTCAAAATGTTCAATAAAGGTGTCCATGTGTTTGGTCGTTGTAGCTTCTTCCTCGGATTTGAACTCATCAATTGCGCCTCTATGTTAAAACTTCACCACGACCGAGCCTAATCTAACGTCGTCGTCGCCGCCCCTCCTCTATTGGCCCGGCCGCTTGCTTTGTAGATATACACTTAGATTTTCCTCTTACCAATAAATCTGCCTAAGCAGGAACCTATCATCTCACGAACACAAAAATTTTCCTAAATGTTTCCTTAGAACCCAAAACAACAGCATAAAGGATCAAATTTTTGGACAATACTAATGAAAACGAAGATACACGAACCCAAGTCAAAGTTGTAATTAAAAATGAAGAGATGTTGAAACAGAAATGAAATTTAATTTATTTGTTCTTTTAGAATTATTATTTAACCTATTTTTTTGAGTAAATGCAATTTTCATTCCTTTAATAGAGTCAATACATGCTTGGATACCTGAACGGGACAAACACAAAAACCTTGTAACTACTGAAACGTCTAGGACGTTTTGTTGAGATGCCGTGGAGGCGACCTAGGACTGACAACCAAATAAACTGAACTAGAAAAATAACGAAAGACCCACTCCTCAATCCTAACAATGAGAAATCAAAAGACAAGAAAATTAAACTCCGCTGACAAACACTGCTCAAGGTGGGGCCTGAATAATGTTCGGTCTCCCGAGGGCGACGCTCTGCTACATTGTTAAAACCGAACATGTGCTTATCAGTGGGGAAGGTTGGACAGGTCATCCTCAGGAACTCCTTCCTGTCCCGGATGACTGCTAGGGGACTCATGGGAGTCGGCGGAGCTGTGTCCCAGCCCTCGCCCGACTTGTGGCCCGCTGGCCACCCCAATCTTCCAACGCCGACCTCTCCCGTATACCAACCCAGCCATACCCCCAGCGACGGGCGATGGAACTTCAACAGGGCGAGCTCTAGACAACGCCCGCCCTCTTCCACCGAACCCTCTATTATAGAATCTCGGGTCCCCAGCAACTGAGTCAGTCGAGGGCCAACCCCCTACTGTAGCACCCAGGATATGTGTGTGTACAAAACACCCCGAGTGGTCAAATGTACACAGCTGGTCGGGGCCCAGGTGAGGTAACAGATTCATGGATACCCGCCACCTAACCCACGACCCAACCCAATCATAGGTAAAGGATCCATGGACAATGGGCCCATCCATTCCGCGCCGCCATTCACATCACCGTCGTGATCCCGAGTCGTCCCCTAATGCCCTAGCAAAGGCCTAGGTCCCGTCCCTAGTGGTCTCCGCATGAAAGCCGAGCGAGTCAATGGGTAGTCCTCGAGCCACCGGTTCCTAGTTGCCGGAACCGACAGATGCTCCCATGTCGGGTCGTAGTACGCCAAAGGTTCCACCAGGAGCGGCCTAGGGCACCACCCACCTACTGATCCAAAGCGTCCTCCACGACGCCCAAGAGGAGGAGAATCAACCCACCCTAGAGGTCTCGGGCCCTTGTCCGTGAAGGGGGCCGACTAGCCCGAGGAGAGATCCTGCCTATCAGCATGTTCCGAGCAGCATACCGATTTCCCAAAACCCTAAGATGAACCAGAGCCCTAGGAAATCCACTTTGATGCCCGCTCCTCCCATGCAACATCATCCGGCCCAGAGTAAGGTCATGGGTCGATCCAGCCTTAAAGCATGACCGCGGAGAACGAGAAAAAAACGTCGAGGCAGACTCCAGGAGTCCACGGGCGTCCCCTCACAAAACCCCGCTGTGGGGGAGAAGGAGACCTAACCGACCGACCCCGGGAGTAAATCGGACCCAGAGTCGCACGACGTCGGTGCAACATAGGGATATAGGTTGGCGAGGGTGAAGAGGATGACAGCACATGTGATGACGATGGAGGGGAGGAGGAGGTCGAGGAAATAAAGATCGAGCTATAGTTCAACACCTGTGGAGGGGGAGGAGAGGATGGAGAGGACGACGACGAACGATACAGCGGTGTAGAGGATGGAGGGGAAGGAGAGAAGGAATTGGACGAGGAGATAACGATCAGGGGAGACGTAGAAGACCATGCCTCCGACACGATCTCCGAAGAGCATTGCATGGTGGCAGGTGAAGACGGGACTCGCCGAGAGGACGCCGATAGGGTGTCAGCGGCAGACGCGGCGTGAGCATGAGCTAACTCCATGCTAGGGTTAGAGTAATGTCTCAACAGCAGCGAGTAGAATTTTTTTTAAAATTTTTCTTAATTGTATTGTTTTATTCTTTTAGAGCTACTCTTTTTATTTAACTTATTTAATTTTTTACTTATTATTAAATTTAAATTAAATAGTAGTTTCACCTATAAAAAATTTAGGGTTCAAATGAATAACGATAAAAACGAAATTTTAATCTCCATTAATTAACACATCTAGATTAATATGACGACATAAATTTTTGTCTAATATTTTGGAACTTAGAGTGTGACCAATGTATGTAAGTAATTTTTTTCCCCTAACCTAATGTCCCATTCCACTAGATGCGATAGTATGAGATGTTGGCAAGTAACCATGAATTAGCTCGTGTGCTTGGAGGATGGGTAGCAAGGGATGTGAAAAAGTCGTGGTTCCTGCAAAGGTGTCGGAGCTAGGACCGACTATGGTTTAGGGCGTCAGAGGTAGAATTGATTAAATGTTTATGGTTGGATGCTAAGGCCTAAGGGAGCAGCAATGCAGTTGAACAATTATTCATTTCAATAATTAATCCACCAATCCACAACTGTAAAAATATGTGTAGGAATTTGCCATGGGGAATTCTGTCGGTCAATAGTGTAAACATGTTCGTTCTCCAACTCTAGAATCATCCATAAAAGCATGTATAATGGTCAATAGTCCAAAAGATAAGATATTTGAAAGAACGCGCCGCGCGTGGAATAGAAAAAAGCGATTCGCGAATTTCTCCTTTAGGGTTCGGCTCGGTGCCGGAGCTTCGACCTCGGCGGAGTCTTCCGATCAAGGTAAAGCTAATCCTGGGGTTTTTGGTCGTCGGCAAACGGCGATTCTAGCCTATGTTGCTAAAAGAATCAATTTTGTGGATCCACAATTCGGCGCGCAAAGGGAATCAGTTGGCTTCAAAAACTACGGAGACTGAAAATCCCTAAGAGTACCATGAAAAATTGATTGAGGGTAAGCTGTTCCGAGTGCCTAAACTCTCTTCGGTGATCTGTAGGTTGGAGGATTCTGCTCAGGTGCCGATCAGGAACTCGGTCAGTCAAGGTGAAGGGAAATCCGTGAGTCCGAATATCGAGCCTTCGTCAAGTCCGATCCGAAGTGCGAGCAGAGGAAGTAAAGGCCCGATCATTTCTTCGACTGATTCAAAGGACATGAGTAAGCGCTTTATTTGCAATCTTCCCCCTGATTCAAATCGTGTGAAGCTGAGAGCCTGGTTATAACAAATCACTCCAGTGCTCAAAGTATTTGTTTGCAAAAGGCAAAATGTTGGAGGTCGTTTCTTCGGGTTTGTATCGGTTAGATCAAGGGAAGAGGCGACTTTGTTAGTGAAGGCTTGTAATGGGTCGATGTGGAAGGAGCATAAGGTTTTCATGACCTTTGCTTGGCCAGAGAGACTGAGTAAAAGGATGGGGAAACCATCGGTGGATCAAGTTTGGAGACCAAAAAAATTGAGTAGCAATGATCAAGGGAAAACTATGGAGGCTTCTACCCTTTGCCCAGAAGTTAACGATACTGTTTCAAGTTACCTTTCACCTTGGTCTGAGGCTAGTCTTATGGGAGTGGCGAGATATGATTTTTCTATATCGGAGTTAAGGAATCACATCAATTCTAAAGAGCCCTTAATCATGCAATTTCGATACCTGGGAAAAAAAAATTTCCTGTTACTCTCTTCTGATCAGGACATTCTGTCTAGTATTTTGAATTCAAAATGGAAATGGTGTTCCTCAGCATTCATCATGTTCGATTGGGCTAAGGATTGGCTAAATGTTGAGGGTTGTTTCTCTTGAGTGAGGGTCTCTGGCGTACCCTGTTCGGGTTGGTGTATGTCGACTTTTAGTGAGCCGGGAAATACCATGGGGACCTTTATTATGTCCCTGCGTGATGAGACCTCGACGTTGTTAGATTTCAATTACCTCCTGTGAAAATTGAAATCTCACGCCCAATCTTTCTCTCGTAGTCTGGTTTTGGAAGGGAAGTATTACCCTATTGAAGCTCGCAGAACCACAGATATACCAGTCACCGAACCTGTCGTTGAGTTGAAGACTCAATATGTGGATTATAATGAAGCACTTGGTCTGAACGACAGGTTAAAGTTCCCTTCTTCGGGAAGTATGTTGAAGAACAAAGGATTGCTGCATGAATCATCCCCCTCGGCCAGTAAAGTGGTGGACTCCCAGAGCCAGAGCAGCCCGAACCCATCGAGTCTTATGCGTGGGCCTCAAGCTACTCGGGCCGGGAATTCTGTTTGCCGCAATTTGCTAACTTCAGGTAAACCTAACTACGTGTATTGATCTTATGCGGCAAGGGGGTGTTCTTTGAGTAAGGAGAATGCGGATCGTGATAAAAGATGGAAACTCCTCAAAGCTAGTCAGAAAGCCATTGCTGGCAATCCGGAAGCTGCAGAACAAATAGAAGCCTTGGACTTTGAGCTGGGTGATTCAGTTGATCCCGAGTTTCAGGAGGACTCCAAGGATTTTTGCACCGATGATGAGGTAGAAGAGGGAGTCTCTCTCCCTACTTCTCTACCTTTCTAGTTGAAGTACGATGATGAAATTCATCTCCTAGAACGTGAGGGGGATGAATGCCGTCCAAAAGAGACGGAGTATTAGGGTGGCGCTGGCTAAGCAAAACCCGGATATGGTGTTGTTGCAGGAAACAAAGAGGGAAGATATGCCTCTTTTTATTTTACGTAGCTGTGGCTTTGGTGGAGACTGGGGTTTGGGCTTTGTACCTTCTGTAGGAGCTTCTGGTGGGGTGATTTTGGTGTGGAAGCAATCTGTTTTTTCAGTTATTACTTCCTTTCCCATCGAAAAAATTCTAGTTTGGAAATGTTCCATTCTTCTTGATTCCACTCACTTGAATGTGGTGAATGTTTATGCTCCGTGTGACAGTGGTGGTCGAGTAATGTTTGTCAGACATCCAGGCTGTAGGATTAGAAGTGTGCCTCTCGCCCGAGGAAGTGTTCAGTGCTTTGTCCAATAATGGGAATAAGAAGGCCCCGGGACCGGATGGTTTTTCGATGCTATTTTTTAAGACCTGCTAGGAGGTGATTAAACTCAATGTGTTACGATTCGTGGAGGACTTCCATAGCTCGGGTGTCTTTAGGAAGGGACTTAGTTTGGTTTTCATGGTTTTAATTCCCAAGGTTCCAAACCCGGAGTCCTTTGACGAATTCAGACCGATAGGCTTGATATCCGGCCCCTACAAAATTTTAGCAAAGTTGTTGGCTAACAGGCTTAAAGTTGTATTGCCAGATTTAATAAGTGATAGTCAAAGTGGCTTCATCGCAGGTAGACAGCTTGTTGATGGTGTTCTTGTAGCTTCAGAAGTGATTCATGAGGCGAAGAGATCAAAGGTAGAAGCGGCTATTTTGAAGCTAGATTTTGAAAAGGCATATGACAAGGTCAATTGGTCTTATCTCCTGGATGTTATGCGAATTATGGGGTTCAAGGAGCAGTGGAGAAAGTGGATGGCAAGTTTTTTTCGAGCTAATTTGTCAGTGTTGGTAAACGGGGCGCCTAATGCAGATTTTACTACAGAAAATGGGCTAAGACAGGGTTGCCCATTATCTCCCTTCCTTTTTCTTCTGGCAACTGAAGGTCAGCATCAAATGTTAATGGATGGTATTCGGGGAGGTGATTTTAGAGGTGTCAAAGTCGGCCGAAACGGACTGGAAATCTCGCATTTACAATTTGCGGACGACACCATTTTATTTATCAAAGGTACTAAGGTTGGACTTCGAAATGTGAAATATGTCTTGGATTTATTTCAAGCTTTGTCGGGACTGAAAATTAATTATGCTAAGTCAAAGGCGGTGCTTCTCAATGGTTTGGTTTTGAGTGAAGGGCTGATTTCAGACATTATGGGGTGTGAGGTTTGTGATTTGCCCATTCAGTATTTGGGGTTCCAGTTGGGTTTAAGTCTCAACCGTGTAGCTTTCTAGGAGCCGGTTTTTGACAGGGTTAGAAAATACCTTAATGGTTGGAAAGCGAAGCACCTTAATCTTGCAGGTAGAGTTGTTTTAATTAAATCAACTTTGGCAGCGCTTCCTGTTTTCTATATGAGCATCTTTCAAGCTCCAAAGGTTGTGATACAGAAGCTAGAAAGGCTTCAACGCAAATTTCTCTGGTCTCATAGTGTGGCTAGAAGGGTGATACACAAAGTTAAGTGGGATATGGTGTGCAGGCCGAAAATTGAAGGTGGTCTGGGTTTGCGTCGCTTGGAGGAGGTCAATTTAAGCCTCCCGGCGAAATGGTTTTGGAGGTTCGCGGAAGACGAGAACTCCTTATGGAAGAAGCTCATTTGTGATAAATTCAGATGGCAGTATAAGGAATGAGATCTCATGAAACTGGATAAACCCAATATCTCCTTCCTTTTTGGTCAAATTATGAGTCTAGCTAATGATCCGCGATTTATAAAATTATTCGGTGGACAAGGGATTCTTTGGAGAGTGGGTAATGGTGTTCAGTTTCGTTTTTGGGACGATGTTTGGCTAGGAAATATGGCCTTTCGATTCAGATTCTCCTCTAGTATTCTCGGGGAATATGGGGGCATATTTTCTCGTGGTGGTCAATATATTTTGTGATGCCAGGATCGGTTCGTTGTGTTTGTGAGAGTTGGGCATTATTGGCAGAGTCGTTGAGAACCTCGGTGTGGTTGAAAGTATGTTATGTTACTTGTTGGCATATTTGGTTACAGAGAAACAGTGTGGTTTTCAGGAGCATTGTTCAATCGGGTTGTGAGGTGTTTGAGAAGATCAAGCCTCATGTTTTCAGCATAGCCTCTTTGTCAGGTGACCTTTGGCAGAATGTGTCTTTCGAGCAGTGGAATGCGGCCTGAGATCGTGCCTTTTGTTGCGACGCCGTAGATTGCTTGGAAGGGGGTAACTTGGTTTATTTCGCTGTTTTTTGTTCTCAGATGTATTCTTTTGGCTTAGTTATTTTGGTGTAGCCTTTCGAGGTATTTTTTCAGGAATCCACCTTGGATTCTTGTAATAATAATTTCATCGCCTATCAAAAAAAATGGAAATGCTCATATGTGAAGCTCACATATAAGGCTAACATGTTGACTGGACAAAATAGTGGGACTCATGACTCAGAATAGTAGATGTTTTGCAATGAGAGACATGTATGTGAGGCTTGTATTATTAGTGGATACTGAGTGGTTAATTAATTAATATTTTACTATTTTATTTAATTATTTATCAGAAACAGTTTAAATTATATAAAATTTAAATAAATGTGAAAAAATAAACAATGATAATAAAAAATAATCAATTAAATAAAAACTGACAATTTTATTTATTCCAAAATAGGAGCATCAAGTACAAAAGACTAACAGTCGACATTGAAACCAACTCCATATAGACCCCATAAGTGCTCAATAAGATCATGTTGTAGTTGCATGTGGGTCTGATGACTTGTGACACTATGTTGAGCATCCACTCGTTGTTGGTATTGCAATGGCCCTCCTCGGTGCCATCGTTCCGGAGGTGTCCAATTCGACATTTATGGAGGATGCTCGTACAACAACTCATCATCTCCATATTCGTATCGGCCGCGTTCATCATCTACAATCATGTTGTGTAGAATGATGCAAGTGTGCATGATATCTGCCAAAGTGTGTTTGCTCCAAGTACGATCGGGACGGGAAATGATGTTCAACCTTGCTTGAAGTACTCCAAAAGCCCTTTCAATATCTTTCTGAGCACCTTCTTGGCATTTAGCAAACAACTTCTCTTTGGGCAAGTAGGGATGCCGAATAGTCTTCACGAACCGTCCCCATGTTGGGTAAATGCCGTCCACCAAGTAATAAGGTTGGTCATAACGATGCCCGTTGATATGGTACTCCACGGCAAGCTCACGGCCGTAATAAGCGTCTTGGAATAAGTGGTTGTTGTTCAGGACGTTGATGTCGTTGTTCGAGCCAGCCATCCCGAAAAATGTTAGTCTTAGTGCCCGTAGTTAAATCCTAAATGTCCAAATGTATATATCATCGTTAGAAATAAAATTAAAGCGACTTGATATTACTTATGTGTTGGAGTAATATATCGATGTGTGTTCTGATCTATGCCCACCATGCGAATAGAACCATAAATCGAGATAGATCACACTCGATGGGTCCCTAGTCAACATAGCTTCACTAGAAGCGACTAGTATGAAAGATGGCTCTTTATGGCTTACGTTCTGTTAGTCATTGGAATGGGATTCCGAAGTATGATCATACATATCCTGTGGGACATGATATTGGACGACCCGACATGAATATGTGCCATAGATCAAGTCATGAACATATTCATTGTCGTAGCTTGTCAAGTATCCTTAGACCAATGAGTCTTTGTGATCGCTATGCAGTAAACAACTAAGTTTGACCTGAGTCTAACGTTGTCCGTAACAAGGCTTCAATAACGGTCAGGATTGGCTTGGGGATAAACTGCATGAGTGACACGAAAGAAGGCTAAGGGATTTATCCCTAATACTACGGTATAGGAAAGATATCGGTTCTCGGCCGCTTGATCGAGAGTGACTGAAAGAATAGCATGACCATGAACATGATACTGGGTATCATATATTCAGTCATCTCACATATCAAGGAATAGTGATTGAGAATAATAAGTATGACGGCTCTATGCCTTATATCAATCGGGATATCGGAGATAAAAGGATAATGACAGGGACGACAGAAAGGTTAGAATCGACAGGGCCGATTCGTTATGCAGTGTCACGCAATACTAAAGTCTAGTTAGATGCCACTTAAATAGGATCGAGTAAAATGGGATTTTACGTTGATCTATTGACATGCATAAACCTAAGGGTCGCATCATAGGATGAAACTCATTAACACATTTATGGAGAATGGCCAAAAAGGAGTTGTCTCGGGACATGACCAAAACTGGGTTTTGGGTCATGTGCTTGTAAGTGAATAGGACTTTACGGATCGAGACAAGGCTTGGAGTCTTGGATTGATCGCGTCGGATAATGTTGGACATTTTCGGTATGGTAGGCTTGGAGGCTATGAGCACGTCACGGGAAATCGTTGAAAATGGCCACGGGCCATGTTCTAAGAGGCCCACGCAACCAAGGGCCATGGAAATAATTAATCAAGGTCTTGATTAATTAGCACTAAGTATGGAAGACATGGACTAAAGTGTTGGTAATTCATCACCTAACCACATCATGTCCACCCATACTTAGCATCATACTTGTCCTATTTACACTATGTTTCTCTACACCTTGTCTTATATCTTTTGTTTATTATATTGATGGGATTATTGTCATCTTATTCAATATAACAAACCAAGAAAAGAATAGGAACAACTCCAACTTCTTCATCTTCTCTCTCAAGGTTTCTTTCCATTCTTGGTGTTCTTGAGTTCTCTTCACAAGCACTACTTGGCTTTGATTCCCGCGGTGGATACGTAGGCGTCTTGGAGACTCAAGCCGATCATCTTTTCTTTGTGTTCTTGAACAAATAGAGAAGAAAAGGTGCATAATTTTCTGCACTGTTTTCTGTCCAACCATCCACCTTCATGTGCTCGGTCGGAGATTTATCCAAGGTCCGATGAAGCTGATTTTTGGAGTGAATGTTCTCCACATATAGTTCTTCAAAGTGAACGGTGGAATTTGGACTCGGACGGTTCGTTATTCTGATATACGAGCTGCAACTTGAGTCACTTCATTTATTTCATTTTGTTTTGTGAATCTAATCGTGGTAGTTTTTCCTTGCATGGTCTCGGGTTTTATTTGCTTCCATTACGAGTATGCATTCATACCCTCCATCGAGACCCAACAAAAAACGCATGCCAAATCCATAAATCACGGGACGCTACTGTTAGTCTTAGTGCCCGTAGTTCAATCCTAAATGTCCAAATGTATATATCATCGTTAGCAATAAAATTAAAGCGGCTTTATATTACTTATGTGTTGGAGTAATATATCGATGTGTGCTCTGATCTATGCCCACCATGCGAATAGAACCATAGATCGAGATAGATCACACTCGATGGGTCCCTAGTCAACAAAGCTTCACTAGAAGCGACTAGTATGAAAGATGGCTCTTTATGGCTTACGTTCTGTTAGTCATTGGAATGGGATTCCGGAGTCTGATCATAGATATCATGTGGGACATGATATTGGACGACTCGCCCTGAATATGTGCCATAGATTAAGTCATGAACATATTCAGTGTTGTAGCTTGTCATGTATCCTTAGACCAAGGAGTCTTTGTGATCGCTATGTAGTCAACAACTGAGTTTGACCTGAGCCTAACGTTGTCCGTAACAGGGCTTCCATAACGGCCATGATTGGCTTGGGGATGGGCTACATGAGTGACACGAAAGACGGCTAAGGGATTTATCCCTCATACTAAGGTATGGGAAAGATATCGGTTCTCGGCCACTTGATCGAGAGTGACTGGAAGAATAGCATGGCCATGCACATGATACTGGGTATCATATCTTCAGTCATCTCACATATCAAGGAACGGTGATTGAGAATAATAAGGATGACGGCTCTATGCCTTATCTCAATCAGGATATCGGAGATAAAAGGATAATGACAGGGACGACAAAAAGGTTAGAATCGACAGGGTCGATTCGTTATGTAGTGTCAGGCAATACTAAAGTCTCGTTAGTTGCCACTTAAATAGGATCAAGTAAAATGGGATTTTACGTTGATCTATTGACATGCATAAACCTAAGGGTCACACCGGAGGATGAAACTCATTGACACATTTATGGAGAATGGCCAAAAGGGAGTTGTCTCGGGACATGACCAAAACTGGGTTTTGGGTCATGTGCCCGTAAGTGAATAGGACTTCACAGATCGAGACAAGGCTTGGAGTCTTGGGATTGATCGCGTCGGATAATGTTGGACATTTCCGGTATGGAAGGCATGGAGGCGATGAGCGAATCACGGGACCTCGTTGGAAATGGCCACGGGCCATGTTCCAAGAGGCCCATGAAAGGCCCATGCAACCAAGGCCCATTGAACTAATTAATCAAGTCTTGATTAATTAGTACTAAGTAAGCAAGACAAGGATTAAGGTGTTGGTGATTCACCACCTAACCCAATCTTGTCTTGCCATACTTTGTCCTATTTACACCTTACTTGACACCATACTTGTCCCATGCCTTTAGTTGGACAAGTATGGGTTTTGTTATGTTTAAGTCATCTTTTTTCAACATAACAAACACAAGACAAGAATAGGAAACACATTTTCTCTCCCTCTTCCATGGCCATTTCGGGTTTGGCTAGTTTCCACCTCCATGTTTGTGTTCTTGAGTCCTCAAAGAGAAGAACTACGTGGCTTTGATTCCCATGTGGATACGTAGGCGTCTTGGAGACTCAAGCCAATCATTCGTTAACCGGTGTTCTTATTTTGGTAAGAAATAGTGCTGAATTTTTCTCTTGTGAATCCATTCTTTGTTAGTTGTTTCATGGTTTAATCGTCTCTTGGTTTTCATTGATTTTCCGCTGCGAGTTGGTTCATCTCCAACCCTACCTCGAGACCCAACAGTGGTATCAGAGCCGTGCTACCTTCGGGATTCACAAGACGGTGTTCATAGTTTCGTTTTTGGCATGTTGTTTTGCTAAATTGTTTGATAACATGTTTTAAATTATTGTTTATGGATTTAATGCATGTAAACTGAATTTTTGAAAATTATTTCAAATCTGGAAATTTTGAAAAAAGTTTGATTTTTCGGGTCTCGGGAGCGGGACTCTCGGGGAGCTGAAACCGGGACCGAACGGGGCTCCGTTGGACGGAGCTAGGCTAAGCATGACCATTGGATGGTTGATATGCCAATGCTAAACCGTTTTGTTAGTTATGACGAGTTTGGAACCGTCATGACGAACTCGAAGATCAAATGTTCAAAAGTTTCATTTTTGAACGGTTTCGATAAACCGAGCATCAAAAAATTTCGAAACTTGGCTATTAATTAAAACCGGAAAATCACATGATGTTTGATAACACGATGTGTGATGTGATGTTGGCATGGTGTACATAATAGCCCCGAGCTCAATTTAATTATTTATCGCTTTTCACGGCCTGCGAGCCGTTAGAGTTAACGTGTAATTATTCTTTCAAGGTGTGGTCGTCGAACCACTTGTTTGTAATATTTATTTATTCCCGACCTGCGAGTCGTGTATTAAATTGTAATATTTTACTCAAGACGAAGAAAGGGCGAAAAGGTCATTTGGTGGCTTTTCGGGTGTTGGCATCGGCTTGGAGTCGGTGGAGCTCAAGAAGCTAGTGGGAGTTAGTTTAGGGGGCTATTATGTGCACATTTATCGCTTTATGCTTGGTTTAGTTTATGCATGATTAGTTCTATGTGTTTTAGAATTGCATGCTTAACTTTATTTACCGAGCATATCACCTCACATGCAAAGATAAAATTGGAATTTTAATCCTTGTGTGTGAACCCTTAGAACCGTCATTGCATTGGATGTAGTTGACGGGTTCAAAGGAAGAATTACATTGGATGTAATTTGAGGCATCATTGCATTTGGAATGTAGTTGATGTGCTCATCGCATCTAGGATGTGCCAAAGTTTTGAACACAACTGGACAAGTAAAAGCGGGTCATGTCCGATACCTCCCAATCATCAACACCTTACTACCTCCCTGTTCTATGGTTGTCGTGCGCATTAGCGGAGCATCCATGGGAAAGCGGGGTAGTAGGTTTGGACCACATATGTGGGTGTCGTGCGCATTAGCGGAGCACCTACATAGTGACGGGCCATAGTTGAAAATTGGTGGACCCGACTACGATTCTCAGCCTGAGGTTGAGCTAGGGTAACAGATAGGGTAAGCCGTGTACATAAGTGCATACCCTAGCCAAGAGTCACATTGGATGTGATTGGATGGAGTCCTACCTACATAGCTCGATTAAGTGGTGAGCATTAGTTCAGCTTAATCGAGTGAATCAAGGATCTTGGTTTCAGATTGTAAAGGTTTAGAATCGATTGTTGGTGTTTAAGCTTGATCTTCATAAAATTTATTCAGTTTACTGATTGAATTTTATCTGTTGTAGATCAAATGGCAAATTCAGCGAACATTAATAGTTTGTCATTAAAAACCATTCTTAACAGGGTCAAGCTAAATGGGACAAACTATTTGGACTGGTACAGAATTTTGAGGATAGTCCTCAAGTCTGAACGCAAAGAATATGTCCTTGACAAGGCTGTCTCTAAGACCATATCAGAGTTACATGAAGTGTCATTAACTGCTGAGAAAAATATCTCAGGGATCTGGAATCCAAGGATATTCTGATGGTTAACAAGGGAATTGGAAGTGGCATGGGCTGGGCCCATGCGCACTTGGCAGGAAAGATGAGACACCTGAGAATGTCTGCTTCTACTGCCAACAGCCTGGTCATTGGAACCGGGATTACAGGAAGTTCACGGCTGATCTGAAGAAGGGCAGTGGGACTGCGCCTTCATCAAATAGCCTGGATGATCTGAAGAAGGGCAGTAAGACTGCGCCTTCATCAGGAAACCTGGATGATCTAAGGAAGGGCGGTGGGACCGTGCCTTCAATCGGTATTAACTCTATAGAGCTACATCTCTCTACTTCCAAAGATTCATGGGTATTAGATACCATGACTGAATCTCACACATGCACTAATATATGGTGGCTGAAAGTAGGAGAGATTTGGAAAGCACGAAATGGACCTCAGAGTTGTGGCAACTGCTGTAGGATCCATGAGTCTTGCTTTGCCAAGAAGCCTTGTCTTAGTATTGTATAATGTATATTGCATACCTACTTTTAGTAGGAATATTATATCTGTATCCGTGTTTGACAAGGAAGGATATAATGTTAATATTGGAAATGGAGTTTTCAATGTTCTATGCAATGATATGTTTTATACCAGTACTGACATGGTTGGAGGATTGTACATATTAGATATGGGTAACAATGTCTCAAGTTCTATATATTCCGTTAATACCAAGAGGTCTAAATCCAACGATTTAAACCTAACTCTGTTATGGCACTGTCATTTGGGTCGCATAAACAAGAAGCGCCTATCAGCAGTTCAGAAGTGCGGGCTTTCAGGTTCATTCGAATTCCATTCGATCGATAGGTGCAAGGTTTGTTTGATGGGAAAAATGACTAAAGTGCCCTTTATCGATCGCGATGAAAGGGCGGGTGAATTATTGGGGCTTATACACTCGAATGTGTTTAGACCAATAAGTTCACTTGCCAGGAGGGGTTTTAGCTACTTTATCACATTTACTGATGATTACAGTAAATATGGTTATGTCTATTCGGTGAGACATAAGTCTGAAGCTTTTGATAAATTCAAAGAGTTTAAGACTATAGTAGATAACCAGCTCGAAAAAGGTATTAAGGCACTTCGATTGGATCGAGGTGGAAAATACTTGACCACAGAGTTATTAGATCATCTAAAAGAGAATGGGATCCTTTTGGAATGGACTCCTCCTAGGTCACTATAGTTGAAAGGTGTAGCCAAACGGAGAAATCGGACATTGTTAGACAATGGTCTGTTCCATGATTAGTTGGACTGATCTCCCAATCTCTTTTAGGGGTTTTGCTCTAGAGACGACCGCATTCATAGTGAATCGGGCTTCGACGAATGGTGTGGAAGGGACACCATTTTAAAAATGGTACGGGATGATGCCCGCTTTGTCCTTCCTAAAGATTTGTGGTTGCGAGGCTTATGTGAAACATTTGGTTTCGACTAAGCTCGAACCAAGATCTGAGATATGCACCTTCGTGTGGTATCCCAAAGCAACAAGGGGATATTATTTCTACAATCCCAGTGAGAACATGGTGTTCGTCGCTTGGGGTGGGGTCTTTATGGAAAAGAAGTTTTGTTTCCAAAGACGTCATTGGGAGGACTGTGCATCTCGAAGAAATTCAGGATGGTACAGATCTGTCTAAACCAATTGGTAACCCAGTAGAAAGGAGCCAGAGATTGTCGTAGAGTAAGAACCAATTCCTGTTACAATTCCGGAAGGTCCAAGGCGATTTGAAAGGATCAATCTTCCACCTCCAAGATATGGTATCCGGAGGTGACAATGAAGTCATGGTGGATCACGATGATCCAGCCACCTTTCAAGAAGTCGTGGATGGGCCCAACTCCGAGTTATGGCTGGGAGCCATGAGGGAGGAAATGCAATCCATGTCGGACAACCGAGTCTGGGAACCGGTTGATCCCATCAATGGTGTGAGGACCATAGGATGCAAATGGATCTTCAAGGTGAAGATGGACATGGACGGCAACCCTCTGACCTACAAAGCTCAACTAGTGGCGAAAGGTTATAGGCAGATCCAATGGATTGACTATGAGAAAACCTTCTCCTTAGTGGCTATGGTCAAAATCGATCCAAATTCTTCTTGACATAACTGCGTATCATAATTACGAGATATGGCAAGTGGATGTCAAAACCGCTTTCCTAAATGGAAATTTGACTGAGTACGTTTGTATGTCTCGGCCCAAAGGTTTTGACGATCCGAAGAATAAAGGAAAGATTTATAAGTTGTTGAAATCCATTTCTGGATTGAAACGAACTTCTCGGAGTTGGATCCTTCGTTTTGATGAAGCTGTAATTGGATTTGGCTTAATCAAGAACGAGGATGAATCTTGCGTTTATAAGAAGGCTAGTGGGAGCAATATTACCTTTCTGGTTCTCATTGAAAACGACATCCCAACCTTGCACGAGACTAAAGCTTGGTTGAGGAAGTGTTTTTCAATAAAGGACTTAGGTGATGCTTCTCATATCTTAAGGATTAAGATATGTAGAGATCGCACCAAGAGGGTCTTGGATTTAAGTCAGGGAACCTATGTGAACAAGGCATTGAGTAGGTTCTTAATGCTCGATTCAAAGAAAGGACTCTTACCCACTAGTCATGGCATTCATCTCAGCAAGACTCAGTGTCCTAAGACACCTGATGAGCTGAAAAGGATGATGAGAATCCTATGCGCCTGGGGGCAGGATCGATCATATATGCCATGACATGTATGAGACCAGACGTCTCGTAAGCCTTATGTTGTACCAGTAGACATCATTCTAACCCAGGGGAAAGATGATGCTGAACTAGTCGTCGAAGGATGAGTAGACGCTAGTTTTCCAAGACAAATCCAGATGACTTTAGAAGTCAATCAGGATATGTGTTTACGCTGAATGGCAGAGCTTTAGCTGGGAAAGCGTAAAGCAAGATACCATTGCCGAATCTACGACAGAGGCCAAGTACATGGATGCTGCAGAGGCAGCTAAGGAGGCTATGTGGATTTGGAAATTCATGGCAGGGCTGGGTGTAATTAAAAACCCATCCAGTCCGGTGAATCCATTTTGCGACAACACAAGGGTCATTGCGCAAGCTAAAAGCCTAGATCGCATAACAAATCCAAACATGTACTGCGGCGTATCCACCTCATCAGATAAATACTGAACTGAGGTGAAGTGAAGATAACCGATATTGCAACAGATGATAACATAGCCAACCCTTTGACTAAGGCGGTGTCACTGCCTGAACATGTTAGACATGTAAAGTCGATGGGGACATATTGGAGTTTAGATTGGAACTAGGGCAAGTGGGAGATTGTTAGTCTTAGTGCCCGTAGTTCAATCCTAAATGTCCAAATGTATATATCATCGTTAGCAATAAAATTAAAGCGGCTTTATATTACTTATGTGTTGGAGTAATATATCGATGTGTGCTCTGATCTATGCCCACCATGCGAATAGAACCATAGATCGAGATAGATCACACTCGATGGGTCCCTAGTCAACAAAGCTTCACTAGAAGCGACTAGTATGAAAGATGGCTCTTTATGGCTTACGTTCTGTTAGTCATTGGAATGGGATTCCGGAGTCTGATCATAGATATCATGTGGGACATGATATTGGACGACCCGCCCTGAATATGTGCCATAGATTAAGTCATGAACATATTCAGTGTTGTAGCTTGTCATGTATCCTTAGACCAAGGAGTCTTTGTGATCGCTATGTAGTCAACAACTGAGTTTGACCTGAGCCTAACGTTGTCCGTAACAGGGCTTCCATAACGGCCAGGATTGGCTTGGGGACGGGCTACATGAGTGACACGAAAGACGGCTAAGGGATTTATCCCTCATACTAAGGTATGGGAAAGATATCGGTTCTCGGCCACTTGATCGAGAGTAACTGGAAGAATAGCATGGCCATGCACATGATACAGGGTATCATATCTTCAGTCATCTCACATATCAAGGAACGGTGATTGAGAATAATAAGGATGACGGCTCTATGCCTTATCTCAATCAGGATATCGGAGATAAAAGGATAATGACAGGGACGACGGAAAGGTTAGAATCGACAGGGTCGATTCGTTATGTAGTGTCAGGCAATACTAAAGTCTCGTTAGTTGCCACTTAAATAGGATCAAGTAAAATGGGATTTTACGTTGATCTATTGACATGCATAAACCTAAGGGTCACACCGGAGGATGAAACTCATTGACACATTTATGGAGAATGGCCAAAAGGGAGTTGTCTCGGGACATGACCAAAACTGGGTTTTGGGTCATGTGCCCGTAAGTGAATAGGACTTCACAGATCGAGACAAGGCTTGGAGTCTTGGGATTGATCGCGTCGGATAATGTTGGACATTTCCGGTATGGAAGGCATGGAGGCGATGAGCGAAACACGGGACCTCGTTGGAAATGGCCACGGGCCATGTTCCAAGAGGCCCATGAAAGGCCCATGCAACCAAGGCCCATTGAACTAATTAATCAAGTCTTGATTAATTAGTACTAAGTAAGCAAGACAAGGATTAAGGTGTTGGTGATTCACCACCTAACCCAATCTTGTCTTGCCATACTTTGTCCTATTTACACCTTACTTGACACCATACTTGTCCCATGCCTTTAGTTGGACAAGTATGGGTTTTGTTATGTTTAAGTCATCCTTTTTCAACATAACAAACACAAGACAAGAATAGGAAACACATTTTCTCTCCCTCTTCCATGGCCATTTCGGGTTTGGCTAGTTTCCACCTCCATGTTTGTGTTCTTGAGTCCTCAAAGAGAAGAACTACGTGGCTTTGATTCCCATGTGGATACGTAGGCGTCTTGGAGACTCAAGCCAATCATTCGTTAACCGGTGTTCTTGTTTTGGTAAGAAATAGTGCTGAATTTTTCTCTTGTGAATCCATTCTTTGTTAGTTGTTTCATGGTTTAATCGTCTCTTGGTTTTCATTGATTTTCCGGTGCGAGTTGGTTCATCTCCAACCCTACCTCGAGACCCAACAGCTACAGCTTCAAGCATAACCGTCTTTACCCCGTGGTGACTTCCCTGCCCATTGGCTCCCTGCTCTACGGTTGGGCAATTCTTCCACTCCCAATGCATGCATTCAAGACTCCCAGCCATTCCGGGGAACCCTCGGTTGTACACTTCTCAGAGTAAGCGCTCCATGTCAGCCGATGTTGGTGTACGCTGGTACTTGGCTCCGAATACCTCAATGACGACCTTGCCCCTCTCAATCCTTCGCCGGACTCGTTCCTCAACTATCTGCATTTGGGCTGCCAATTCCTCATATGTCGGCATTTGGGCTGCCAACTCCTCATATGTCGGACCCTCATCGTCGGATATTTTGTATCGAAAAATATAACTAAAATTTGTAGAGAAGTTGTAGGATAGTTTGTGGTTTGAGAAAGGAGTTGGGAGGGGGGGGGGGTATTTATAGGGGTAAAATGTAGGAATTTTGAATTAAAAATTAGAGTCGTTAGCCAAAGGTCGGGGACACGTGGCAGCACGGGAGTGGCTGGCGACCGGTGGCGGGACGCGGGCTTCGGCCCGTCTCGTGGTTGTGGGATGTGGGACGCGGGCCATGACACGGCCCGCATTTTTGCAGGACGCGTAAAAGCCGTCTCACAACGAGACGGCCCGCGTCTTGCGGCCCGCAAAAATGCGAGCTTGGCCGATGGGTCGTTCCACTGTACATGCTCTAAACAGTTTTGACCTTGCGTGTTTTTTTATCCAATCTCACCACGTCTCTTTTTGTTCAAAGTAGATGATGATAATGTCTTCTTCTTCTTCTTCTTCTTCTTCTTCTTCTTCTTCTTCTTCTTCTTTCTCTATCGTTCATCTAAACTTTATCTTCCTCCTTCTACCTTCTTCTCTGCTTTTCTTCTAGTTTCAGTGCTGGCGATATCCAAAATACCAAGCTCGCCTCTACAAACATCGACCCTCTTAACCCAATCATCCCCTCCTACTTCCCTCAAATCCGACTTATCTGTTGAATCCTCAACACATCCGGCACAAACCATACCAGAATCACTGACCACAAGAGGATCTAGTCACCGTGAGTCATTTTTTTTCTTGTACTTGACTTGGAGCATCTCTACTGGTCATGCCTCGCTCTTGTCATCTCGGGGCCATCTATCGCCGAAGTGTCTGTGGACTCCATGGTGTCTTGGGTGGGGGTCTCGGATCCATCCATCTCCTAGGATGAGACGTACCATTGAGGCTTTACCGGTCCCTAGATCGGGGGGAGGCTTAAGAAGGGAAGGATACCAAATAGGTTCTTCTCGGCGTGCCCTGTGTATCGGCTCTAAAGGCTGCTCAATCCCTTGATCGTGGTGCCTCTCAGCTTTGGCAGAGGGATTGTTCCCAACTCCCGTGTATTGGTAGGGACAAGTATCTAGGGTCACTCAGAGTCGCAACATCATCGCCATCGTCTGTGGCTCACGCGTATGATCATGATCATCTAAGCCATTCGTAATAGGATGAAAAAAGTGTGGTCATAATGGTGGATTAGCCACCATTGGTAGGGATCATCCGAGGAAGACCAACTGTCTTAGTTGGCTCGTGATCCCAACTTTGGCATCCGATCTTTCGCTCTATTGCTGCAGATAATCATTCGGTCTTGCCGAGATTGATTCTTATGCCTGGGAGGATGGTGGTACGGGTGAGACGGGATCATAGACAGTGAGTGTGCCATGATCGGTCCTTAGTTTCCTCTATTCACATCGGCTGGATCGGAGATCCACTAGGGACCGAGATCTTCCGTGGGGGCGTTATAATCTGTCGGCGTGGTGGTTGGATTCGTGGTTCCAATCGGTCAGGGTGGGTGGCTGTTTGGGGATACACCATTTCGTGTGACAAGAAGTGGCGATCATTGGAGAACGCGTCGGATCCACCCCATGAGATGATCTAGGATCCCAGTGGGCTGATCGGGTCATGGTTTGGCGCCAAACCGGTAGGTGGTACGTTAGGGTAGATGCCGGTGACCGAGATGCTCTAGCATCTATGGAGACTAGTTGGTCGGAGAAGACATACGACTCAAAAAGTGGTCGGCGGAGGCCAAAATGACTTGAAAGGAAGAGGTGTGTTTGAAAATTTGAGAAAACCCCAAGTGGTACAGTGTAGTGTATCTTTATGTGTTTTTTTTACTAAAAGGTAGAAATTCATTAAAATAGATTCCAATTACAAGCGAGTGCATCAGGAAGGCATCTCCTAACCACTAAGAACAGATAGAGAACATAATTGTTCGTATTCTTTTAACAATATAACCTTCATAGACGGTATTGGATGAAAAGACATATAGGCAACTTAAAACTAACTTATGACGAAATTGACTGTGACTGCTCTAGGTATTACCTAAACGCTGGATACTCTGTAGAGTGAGACAAAACCTTTTTTCATCAGTTTCAAAGGGAGGCAGAGCTCTTCCCAAGGGCCCTTCCTAGAGCCAGTCCCTAGAGCATTGCATCCCTTTCATTCCTCCTAACGGGGCTGCTTCCTCGCCCTTTATTGATCCTCCTAGGGTTCTCTAGTAGACCCCCATTTCATTCCCCCAGCTCCTGCTTTAGCTCTAGATCCAGACCCAAGTACAATTCTATCTCTGTGCCTAGGCATGCCTGGGGTTTTAGGTTCCTAGCCATCAGAGAACTGACCAGTCACCATATTCTTCCATCTCGAATCCACCTATCAGGCCTGAATATCGCCCCGAGGACTTGCATTATTAGGTACAATACTTAGGGATACAACTGGGCCCCTTCCCCGAGGCAAGGTGCCCTTAGGTACAGGTGCCAAAGATATAGGGCACTAGGGTTCCTAACGACCCCAATATATTGCATAAGGCATGACGATTCAATTCCTCTAATACTCCAGCATAGACGAGTCATACTATGGAGGGCCAACCACCTCCCGCTTACACTCATGGAGATCGTGGCCTATCAGTCCACAATTAAAACAAACCTAGGTAATTCTTGTATAAGTGAGTGAAACACGAACCAGGTCGGGAAATTCTCGAAAGCGTAATAGGAGACGACGTCGCAATGGACCCTCTACTAGGTGCCAAAATATGACCTTCACCGCTTTTCCACAATAGAGGCCCCACTGGTCACACGGGACATCAACACACAGCCCTAGAGTAGCGCCGATCGTCTCACTCGTGGCTCGGGTCCTTACCAATGGAGGAAGACCATGGGCACGAACCCATAACTGAAATCGATCCAGAATGTGGGACTCCCTTTCCATTGGGTATAAATCCCCTAGCAGGAGCGGACGCCATTCAAGCATCAAGGTTCATTTTCGCGAACCCATGCACGAGCATCCTCCGTCTCTAAGTAGAACCTGAAGACGTCGGGACCGAGGTCCTTTATCACCAAGCCCTCAGCCGACTTCCCCCAGGATTTGGTGATCCTCCTTCCAAGAAGGCTTAGAATCCCATATTTTGACCATCATAGAAAACTGCTGGCGAGCCATGACCGATGGGCTCACCGGGGAATATGAAACCAGAACCTCGACCTCCTCCTCTTCCTCCAACGAGCATGCTGAGAATCCTTCTTGGAGGCTAGCCAAGAGAGATTCAAGGGACTTCGGCGCGATCTGTATCCTTAACGGAGTGCCAACCTCCTTAGCTTTGAAGACCCAACGGTGGTATCGTACCCGGTGGCGGATTAAGGAGGGTCGGAATCATAGAGATACGCTTAGCATTAGGGGTCGAAATCCCCTCGCAGAGAGTCTCTAGAGCCGTCCTTCCTGGCTCAACCACGGTGCTTTACCACGAAAAGGGTCCTGATACCGTCGGGACAACAGAACGTCGGTGGAGGCTTCCAGTTGCGGCGAGGCGGTTGTTGGAGCAGGCAGATGCGGCGGGTTTAGGCTAGGGATAGGCGTGGAAGGCGGTAATCGAAACGCTTCGTCAACAAGAGGGATTACTAGCGGAGGCTCCAGAACCCTATGTTTGCTTGCAGGAGAAGCAATGGCCAAAGACTTAAGCGGACGCCCCCGACGTGGCTTACTCGATGGAGCAGAACACTCCGAAGAGAAGTCCATGAAAGTCGTGGATGGTGATGACGGTAGAGTGGTGGACGGTGAGGAGAGGGAAATAGGAGCAGAAGAGTTTTGCTTCGTTCTCCTTCGACGCGTTGCTTTAAGGGAACCACCTCGGAAGAAGGGGGAAGCACAAGTGCCGAGAACTGCACAAAGGTAGGCGGCAATGAGACAAGACCGGCGGAGGCAGTAATCTTACCAATAGCTGTGGCAGAGAACTCCATAGGTCAGGATTAGGGGCTAGGGTTTATCAAGAAAGAACACTCGACTTTACGAGAAAAAAGTTCTTTAGGGAGAGAAGATTTTTATATCGCCTTTCCTTATTTCTTCTTCTCAGAACGTAGTGGTCTCTAATGTGTATATTTTGTGTGTTGATTATAGAGAAGAAATAAAATAGAAACCACCTCTTAACGTAAAAACCGTGTGAACCAATCTAACCCATAAATTTCATAAATGGATAGATGAGATGCAATTGAGTTGTTGACTGAAAAAAAATAGCATTTTTTTGGTAAGTTGTAGTGGCTTTTTAGTAAAACTATCATATTATTTTTTTTACCAATTCACAAATTTAATTTTTCCTACTTCGTTTAAACTCCGATTGGCTTCAAAATTGCGCTAATATTTTTGTTTTATCAAGGGCTTTCTATCAAGATCAGTCATGAATATATTTTGAAGCATGAAAAGAATTTATTTTGGAGTTGATTTAAAAAAAACTATATCTAGGTAATTTTTATCAACACTTTACACTGGTTTTATCAACATTGGAAACTAGGTTTATCACCTCATTTTTCAAAACTAAACATGATTTGATTTTTCCCGCTTCGTTTGAATTCTGATTGTCATCCAACTTGCGTCATATCTTTGTTTTTTCAAGGGCTTTCTATCAAGATCAATGGTGAATATGTTTTAAAGAAAGAAAAAAATAAATTATTTTGTGGATGATTTAAAAATAAATTATATCTGGGTAATTTTTATCAACACTTTACACTGGTTTTATCAACATTTACTCTGGTTTTATCAACACTGAACACTAGTTTTATCATCTCATTTTCCAAAACCGAAAATGATTTTTATCACCTAATCACATGTTTTTTTATGAACACTAAGCACTAGTTTTATCAACACTAAACACTATGTTTATCACTAAATTACATGTGTTTTATCACCCCATCACATGTGTTTTTTTATCAACACTAAACTCTAGTTTATCACACTTACTATCAAAATTGAACACGTTTTTTATCACCTCATTATTTATTTGTTATCACCTCAGTACATGTTTTTTTATCAACATTTAGCACTAGTTTGATAACCTGATATAAAACATTTATTAGTGAAGATTTATCAACACTCAACATTATTTATATCACCCCGATATAACTTCTTATTTCTGTTCTTCAAAATATATTTATGACTGATCTTGATTTAAAGCCCTTGAAAAAAGAAAAATATTGGTTTAAGTTTGAAGCTAATTGGAGTTGAAACGAAGCGGGAATGATTAAATTAGTGAATTGGTGAAGAAAAAAAAATAGACACTTGTCCACATGGCACCATGCTATTACAATTATGGTCTTGTTTGTGTGAGAAAGGATGAAAGTGACGTGAATTTTGGGTTCGATTGGGATGATGGTGTGACATTATGGTGAATGTTGGATCTTAAGAGTGTATGGCTAGGATTCGTTCACATAGTTTTTAGGGTAAGAAGGGTGTCTATTAGATTTATTCTCGTTGATTATATATGAATTGTTTTTTTTAATAATATGATTTTTAATTGAAGGAGTGGTATCTATAGAACTAAATATATTGCTTATGGCATTCAATCAAAGCTCCCTGAATACCCATTTTTAGGTTGCATAATACTCTTTTAGGGTTCTCTCACTCCTGCCTCCCTCTTTGTCGCCGACCTCCTCCAACCTCCACCTTGCCGGCCTCCTTCTCGCCCTGCACTCTCTACCACCGATTGCCCCGTCTACCGACTCACCATATCCACCGCGCATGTATCGTCGACTATGTCTTTGGCATCTGCCCAATAAAACCCTCACCAGCCCGACACAGTGCAGCCACCTCCTCCGGGCTTCCTCCTCGAAGTCGAGTTCCTTGCACCGGTCGTCGCCCAGTCCTCTGCCCTGACGGACGGACAACCAGATCTTGTTTGCGGCTCGCATCCGAAGCCGCAGGACTCGCCAATATCGGCATGTGCGGGCGTCCTCGTCCCCTTCGAACGCCAGCCATCGGAAAAAGCCATGGCACCGGAGTGGATGGCCCCTCGCCGGCCACATGCAGAGATCGGCCGCAACCACCGCGATCATCCTGAGCCGCTGCAGACCCCTAGAGACCTTGAGCTGGACAAGATCGTGGAGGACCAGAAGCATCAAGCGGAGGCAGGGCAGTGGGTCTGGCCGCTGTTGGCCTATACCCACAGACCCGGGACAACCAGTGTTGGGAGGTCTCGAGAAGCCCGCATTCACAACTCGACACTTCTAGTCACTTTTATTTTATTCTGCTTTTTGTTGGAACAATTTTCTTTATGTTTTGGTTTGGACAATTTCCATTAAGTCTCGTTGTTTTGAGATGTCGGTAAGAGGATGTCATAAGTTATTGTCTACGGTATTAAGTAGGCTATCTTTATGGGTCCATGAGCGTTGGGCTTGCCATGGTCGGCCCAGACACATATCTGGAACCCAGGGCTGTAAAGACCGCCCTGGTTAAAGAGGATTAAGATTTAAATCGTTCGTTGGTATAGTCGTGGTTAGAAAGCGGGATAAAATTTGGATCGACTGCAAACAAAAAAAAGAAAGAAAACCAAAAAAAGAAAAAAGAGGAACATAAGATGTTTGGGCCAGGCTGACCGGGCCAGCCAATTGGGCCAAGCTTAGGACGCGCGCCAGCCCAGCCCATTTCGAGCGAACCCTAACCCTACAACCTTACCTCTTCCTCCTTCAGATCGAGCGCGCAACCCGAGACAAGCCACCATCCTCTCTTCTTACTCTCGCCGCTCTCCTTAGAAACTGCACCATCGTCGTCCCTCACCGGAGATCCAGAAGCACCGCCGAGGTCTCGTCTCGCCCGTGTGTCTCCGTGTCCGTTCAGGGTCACGCCGCCGCGCCTGTGATGGAGGCCTCCGAGTAGGTAAACGACGCGTCGGCAAGCTCTATCCAGATCCTCCGTCCCGAAGCCCTATCTCTCTATCCCTCTTTTGCTCTGGTGCGCCGCCGTGAACTCGCGAGTGGCGAAGCTCCATCCGAGCTCGTTGGGTTCTAGGAGGGCGTGGATCTCGCGAGTTATAGGTCGCCGGAGAACAGACCAGATCCACCACGCTTAGCTTTCTCTCTCGCTCTCTGTCGCACCGCCGTGAATCCCTCCGAGCTCTAGTGAATCTGGGAGGGCGTGAGCGTCGAAGGGCACTGGTTGCCGGAGATCGCTCGCCGGAGCGGCGAGGGGGAGAGGAAATCGTTTCCCGAGCACCACGACCTCCCTCCTCTTTCTCTGACAGCTCCACCGCCGGCGCCGGAGCAAGAGAACCCTAGCCTCTTCTGCACTCTGGCTTGGGCCCGGACGAGGTCAAGATGGGCCTTGGGCCCAGGTTCCTGAATCGGGGCTAGACTCGGGTCCGGACTCGGGTCAGAGCCAGGTCTGGGTCGAGTCTGGGGTCGGGTTCGGGTCGGTTCCAGGTTAGGTCTGGGTTGGGTCTGGATCCGGGTCGGATCCGAGTCAGACCAGTTTTAAAGAGTTAATTAATTTAAATTCAGACAAATTAATTATTAAATTAATTTAAATTGGAGATTTAAAGAATTTAAAGAGGAAAGACTCATCAGACTTAATTGATAAAAATTAGAGGACTATTACGGACTGGACCGGGACTGATTACCGTCCTTTTATTAAACCTAGGCTTGGACCTCGATCGTGGAGAAGACCGGAGGTAGGCCCGGACGTCAGCAGCTAGGAGATGCAGCTGTTGGTTCTTCTTGAGGTAGGGAAAGTAGCGAATACTGGTTTAATTACGGAAAGTTACTAGTATGCATGCTAGGTAATAATAAAACTGGAACGAACATTTATATTATAAATATAACCGGACGAGTCTTAGTAACATGTATGATGTGATTCACTAGTGTTAGCCGCTTTCAATATTCTTGGAAATTGTCGTGCTGGTAGAATGGCCATATCGAGCCTTAGGTTGTGTGCTGATTGAATTGCCTGATCTTGGTTGAGATGCATGTTGTGTGACTTAGTGTCGATAAGTTTAAGAGCCAAGTTATAACATTTTCGGTGTAACATGTTGTTGCTATGTGTGGGCAAATGTGCCGTGAATGATATAACGTGAACCATTGGTTGTGATATGGTCAGGTGAGTGATAGACCGACATGTTGTGTAATTGTGGTAAGATTGTTGGGCCTGTGAGCCGTGTTTGATCTGTGGCATTGCGATGCGTGATATTATCTTGATGTGTGTTCCAAGAGGGTAGTATGTCGGTACGGTACCTACACCGAGTGGGTGTGCCGGTGTGGGGTAGTACCTAGGCCGATGATGTGGTCCCACGTATGCGCGGTCCCCCGGTGTGTTTTTCCGGTACGATGACCTACATCGAGGGGGTATGCCGGTGTAGGACATCTAGGCGACGGTTGTGATTGGGCCTACGGGTCGTGTTTGGGTCGACGGGCCATATTGTGATTGGGCCTACGGGTCGTGTTGGGCCTATGGGTCTTGTTGGGCCTACGGGTCGTATTGGGCCGACGAGCCATATCATATTGGGCCTACGGGTCGTGGTTGGGCCTACGCATGTGTCTCCTCTCGACCGAGGGGCTATCCGAGATGATACGATGACTTTCTGGTATGATTTGATGTAGTTCGGGGACTGCGGTACGGGACGTGTGTTGGTTGCTTTTGTGTGTGATGTGTGTGATGTTCGGTTAATGTATTATTATGTGAAAGCGGTCGTTTGAGTATGTTGTAAGTTCGGCTATGAACCCCGGGTTGGCAGTTAGGTATGTTGTACTAATATGCCCTAATTGGACGGTTACTCGTGGTGGTGAGCCGATGTTCATTACCTTAACTACTTTCTCTGCTGGGCGAAAACTCACCCCTTACCTTGTTGTGTTTCAGGTGTTGAGCGGGGTTTGTGCTAGTAGGACACAACTGAGCTTGGGAGCTGGCGAGGGTCTTGTCTAGTAGGTCTAGAGACGTGCAGTTGTTTTTGGACTATTTACTGTTTTTACGGTTCCTTAAGAGCTGTTGATTCTTTTAATCGAATTTATGAAATTACAGTTTATTAATTTAAGCTTTATTACTTTAATTTTCGCGTTAGCTATCATTATTTTAGTTCACGTCTCGAGTCCGGTCAAAACCGGATTTGGGACGTGACAAAGGCGGTTACGCTCTACCATGTATGATTTCTTTTTTGCATTAATGCACTTTCCCGGTTACCCGTTTCAAAAAATATATATATCGTTTATGTGTTTAATTATTTTAATCAGGTTATGTGAACATTTTTTTTTTGAGGTAGAGGTTATGTGAACATATTTTGGTGTGTTAATATGTAGCACGCTCCAATTATCTGTTATAACTGGTAGCAATGGTTAGCGGGAATTAAAAGACAGTCTCGTTCCAAACCCATAAAACGTAAAATGCACACATTTCGAGTTTTTTTTTTTTTACCCTAAATTACACTAAACCAAGAACCCTAATTGCATCATTTCCAAATAGCCCAAATCTTGAAGAAACATCTCCCAGCCACATAGAGAAAAGATGGAGAGATGGGTTTCGATGCCAAAGCTGGAACTTCATGCCCACCTCAATGGCTCCATCAGAGACTCCACGTTACTGTGAATTGCCTCTTCCTCCTCCTCCTATTCTCTTATCCTTTTTCTTCTACCTTTCTCAATTGTTCTGATTTCCTTTTTTGTCATTTCAGAGAGCTTGCAAGAGCTTTGGGGCAAAAGGATGCCACAGCCTTTTCTGATGTGGAGCGTGTCATCATGAAAGGTATCTCTATATCCCCTTTTATCTCCTTTTGTGAAAACACTGTTACTATTGTTTGCCTGCTGAGAAATTATAGTCAAAGGTAAACATGATTGAACTCGTTTTTTTAAATGATTTATGATTTTTGGTATCAGTGAATGTTTCAACTTGATTGTACCAAGCACGATGCATGTAACTTAGCTAGCTGTATTGATTTGTAATAGTTTCTGCTCCTTACAAGATAGATATATACACTTTGAATATCCATGATAGTGTAGTATTTATTTTCTGTTATTGAAACGTTGACATAACTGGTGCTTGATTTTCTTGGGTTCAGATGATCGTTCCTTAACTGAAGTATTTAAGTTGTTCGACTTGATCCACATTCTTACTACTGATCATGCAACTATTACAAGAATTACTAAAGAGGTATTGCATTAGCTGCTTCTATTTAAATCTGTGTTATCCGCACTTGTACATTAAATACTAAATTCTCATTTTCATGCTTATAGGTTGTTGAGGATTTTGCTTATGAGAATGTAGTATATCTGGAGTTACGAACAACTCCAAAGGTACTTGGGGGGCCTCTGTTATTTCAATCGCAAAGATATGTTATGGCTTTGTTTTATTTCTCAAGTGATGGGTTTTACATGCACAGAGAAATGATGCTGTAGGAATGAGCAAACATTCTTATATCGAAGCAGTGGTCAAGGGTTTAAAGTCAGTTGAATCGGTTGATATTGCTTTTATTCCTCATACTTTAGTTGCTACAAGTGCCACAGATGAATTGTGTAATGTAACTACAAGGAAGAAGATATATGTTAGACTTCTGCTCAGCATTGATCGCCGCGAGACAACTGAAGCTGCAATGGAAACTGTATGTTACTCGGTCAATTACGACTTAATTAACTGGATTATAACTGATCAATACATGTGATGGTTAAGCTTTTCCACTTCACCTTGTGTAGGTCAAGCTTGCATTAAAAATGAAGGATGAAGGGATAGTTGGTATTGACCTTTCTGGAAATCCTACTGTGGGTGAATGGTACTTCTTTCCTATTAAATTTTTTGTTACTGAATGAATATGTGCATGTTTGTTATGGAGATGGTCAAATGTCATATACTCTTTGTACGAGGCAGGAACACGTTTTTGCCAGCTCTGAAGTTTGCTAGGGAACAAGGTCTCTACATCACACTTCACTGTGGAGAGGTGCATTTTTCATTTTCTTTTGTGCCAGTAGTTCCCAAGTTTTTGCTCTCCGTTGCTGTCGGAACTGTCCTGACTGTTTATTGGTTACCTAGTGCTTGTAGGTACCTAATCAGACTGAGATCCAGGCAATGCTGAACTTCTGTCCTCAAAGGATTGGCCACGCCTGTTGCTTTGACGAAGAAAATTGGAAAAAATTGAAATCCTCTAAGATCCCGGTTAGACATTTATGAGTAGTCAATGATCTTATAGCCTTTCAAGAAGGAACAAAATATATTTTAATTATTTTTCTTTATTTATGTTACATCTATTCCCATTGAGCCTTTTGCTCACTCGCCCCTATGCTTCTTGTAGCACTTGAGTCTGGAATAGTAGAATGTTTCTTATCTTGTTGTCTTGATGTCGAAGGACACATTCCTAAACAATTATCTGTCACATATGGTTTGCTTTCCCTATTTCCTGTGGGGCATTTATTTATTTATTTATTCTACCCCTCTACCTCTACTCTACCTATATGCACAAAAGCTCATTGCTTTCACTCTTCATAAGAATTCTCCATAATATTGTATTGATTTTCTGAGAAGACCAAGAACGTAGAGTTTATTTATTAAGATTTACTTCCATTATAGAGGTTGTGAAATTTCGTCCATTAGATTTACTTTCATATTCTTTTTATTTTGTAATCAAATATTCAATCTCAGAATGAAGCATCCAAATCCTAGAGCTAAATGTAAATAGTTTCAGCATTTTCTGCATTCTAATTTATTGTGTCTTCTGTGTATTTCGCAACATGCAGGTTGAGATTTGTTTGACATCCAACATCAGGACTAATACAATTTCTTCCATAGATGTTCACCATTTTGGTAAGATCTCTGTTTTGTATATATTCAGAAACAAATACTTCTATAACAACTTAGGCTCTGTTTGGATAAGTTTTTGGAATTTGAGTCCAACTCTTAATTCCATTTGTGGTGTTTTTATTAATATTAAGATTCATTGCTGTCTTCTTAGAAGATGAGATGAGCATGAATGTCATCAAATTTTAAACAACAACAAAAAGAGAACATAAATGGGTGAATTCTAATCCAAGTATCAAAAAATTGTGGGTTTCATTTTCATTCCCAAGCAAAAAGTTCTTATCCGAAGGCTGTCTGATTTTATTTCCTCTCTTAGACAACCACTAACTAATAACCTTCTTCCTTCACATTGTTGTAGCATATTAGTTTTTTGGCGGGGATTAACTTTTGATGTCTGGGCAATAAAATGCAGCTGATCTGTATAATTCAAAGCATCCTGTACTCCTTTGCACCGATGATTCTGGAGTGTTCTCTACCAGTCTTGCTCGAGAATACTATCTTGCTGCTTCTACATTTGGTATGCACTATATCACAATGTTGCGTATATACATTAGAGGGATTTTTGTAAAAAAGTACCCTGTATGATAGACTTTTTGCAGGTTGGTACTTATATCTTCAAAACGTCTCCGGTAGTGGTCCTAAACTTATATTTTGTGGCTCTTTGTGTCGATTTATTCCAAAATAACGCTTTTACCCTTGAAATGTTAAATAAAAAGTAAAATACACAAAATCATTTTTTTCGATTTTCAAATATTATTATCATAATCAAAATTTTCATTCTACTAATTGTAATCAAATTGTGGATTTTTTTCCTTTAAAATTTCAAGGGAAAATCGGCATTTAAGAACAAAGTGCAACAAAGTATAAGTTCGGGGCCACAACCTGCTACGATTTGAAGATAAGGGTACGAACCTGCAATAATTTGATTGTACGTGTTACTTTTTTTGCCATTATCCCTACATTAGAGGTGGTAATGGCAAGTAATTGCTGACTAGGTTTTGGTTTGTTGATGGGAAAGGTCTGGGAGAGAGGGAGCTATTTCAGCTGGCAAAGGGTGCGGTGGAATTCATATTTGCTGATGAAGATGTGAAGGAAGACCTCCGAGAGATATTTGATTCTTCAGCCAATAAGCTGGTTTCATGATTACTATGGGCTATATGATTCTAGGATAAATAAAAGCGGCCATTGTACAATTTTGTGGAAGTGGAAGCTGGATATCATTCATTGTTCATAAGGACCACCATTCATCAGCATAGAGACCCTCTTCCCATATGGGGTACAAAGTTGGTTTTACAATACTAATGAAAACCTAAGTGGTACTTTTCCTTTCTACTGTAATGTACTATACTTATTGTTCTTGGTTTTGGCTTTGTTGTTCCTTAAATTCTCTATGTTGATTGTTCCTAAGTAAAGAGCTTCACATGTTCTCATGTCTGCTTTTATTGCCTGCAGCCGGTGGGGAGCTATACCCAGGTTATTTGGAAAAATATCACTATTCTTGACTAAATGCTGAATTTTTACAACTCAGTTTAGTTAAAAAGTTTGCTTGGAGGTAGGGGTGGGCAAAAAAAACCGAAACCGCTAAAACCAACCACCACCAACCGCAAACCGCACCGGAAAAACCGAAACCGGAAAGTTAACGGTTGGTTGCGGGTTCTTGACGATCGAACCGGAAAGTTAACGGTTGGTTGTCGGTTCTTGAAACACCAAACCACCGGTTAACCAACCAAACCGGTACTGTTTTTCATATACACATGGCTTCATAATAACCACTGATATGATATAGATGAATGACTCATGAGCACTCTTTTGTGTCACACCGATTGCTAACATAGAACACGATGACTTATATGTAATTTTTCTTTTGTTTTGGAGAATGTAGTCAGTGGCGGAGCCAGCTTTTTCAGTGAGGGGGGCACCAAATTTTTTTTTATGTTAGTACACAACATTAAGATAATATGAACTAACATTTAAAAATATTAATATCGTAAAAAAACCAATAAATAATAGTCTGAGACCCTAAAAATGACTAAAATATAAAAAAATGACTTACATACTGATAAGTTCGTAAACTAATTGAAGTTAAGAAACTTAAAACAATTAGAAGTTTTAAAAAATAAGAAACATAAAACAGTTCGGAAATTGAACGATGAGGGACATAATTAGATTATTTTAAAAAATAAGGGGTGCACTTATAAATTTAAAAGAAACAAGTGATAAAAATAAAAATTAAAGAATATTTGAGGGGGGGCACAACTTCAAAAAATGAAAAAGTTATGGGGCATAAACCAAAATTCTCTAAAATTTAGGTAACAAAAACCCCAAAAAAAATTTTGAGGGGGGGCACGTGCCCCCCCGGGCCCTTAGTAGCTCCGCCCCTGAATGTAGTAATATGTTTTTGACTTGAAATAGAAATATGTATATGGTTATTGGTATCTAAATTTGTACTTACATGTAGTAAAGTGGTTGGTTGGTTAAAACCATTAACCAACCGGTTAGTGAAATGGTTGGTTTCACTGTAAAAAGTTGGTTTATGGGTTGGTGTTGGTTTCAAGATATGTCAAACCGATAATATCGGGTTGAGTTCGTAACAGGTTTCATTGGGTGGTTAACCACCCAATGCCCACCCCTACTTGGAGGTACTATTAACTTTTCAAAAGTTATATGTCAGTCTTTTGTATCTATTGTTGGAAGTAGGGATGTCAAATGGGCGGGTATGGGTGAATATACTAATACCCATTTCTACCCATTTAACATTCCTAACTCCCCATATCCACCCAAAACCCATTACTTACTCATCTTTGTTTTACCCATTTCTACCCAATACCCATATGGGTACCCACGAATACCCATTTCGCCCATATTAATATACAATTTACAAAAATCATACCCAAACTTGTCTTTTCATATTCATTTTTTATAATTACAAAAGCGTACCCTAAACTTTTATTTTACTCATCTTGTTTGATGATTGCAAAAACATACCCTAAAATTATCTTTTAGTCATCTTGTTTGGTAATTGCAAAAACCTACCCTAAACTTGTGTTTAAGTCATCTTGTTTGATAATTGCAAAAACATACCCTAAACTTGTCTTTTTGTCATCTTGTTTGATAATTGCACAAACATACCCTAAACTTGTGTTTTAGTTTTCTTGTTTGATAATTACAAAAACATACCCTAAAGTTATCTTTTTGTCATATTCTTTCATAATTGCAAAAACATACCCTAAAGTTATCTTTTTGTCATCTTCTTTCATAATTGCAAAAACATACCCTAAACTTGTCTTTTTGTCATCTTGTTTGATAATTGCAAAAACATACCCTAAACTTGTGTTTTCGTCTTCTTGTTTGATAATTGCAAAAACATACCCTAAAGTTATATTTTAGTCATCTTGTTTGATGATTGCAAAAACATACCCTAAAGTTATCTTTTTGTCATCTTGTTTGATAATTGCAAAAACATACCCTAAACTTGTCTTTTTGTCATCTTATTTGATAATTGCAAAAACATACCCTAAACTTGTGTTTTAGTCATCTTGTTTGATAATTGCAAAAACATACCCTAAAGTTATCTTTTTGTCATCTTCTTTCATAATTGCAAAAACATACCCTAAAGTTATATTTTAGTCATTAGATGGCAATGAATTTGTGTATGGGGGACGAAAGCGATGGTTTATGAACCATTAGATTGATGAATGTAGTTTGGACCCTTTGCCAGCTACCTACATACTTGGAAAAAAATAGAGGTGCAATAGGTTGACCTTAAAGCTAACCCTTAATCATTAGATATTTAAATTACAGTTACAAAATGATGATATGGAACAAGTAAACGTGCATTTGCATGTGGTGGAATCATGTCATGCTACTTCATGTCTTTGCATTTGAAGACAAGTAAACAAATCTCAACACATAGCCCTAAAGGATTATCATGACAATGCACGTCTAACATGTTCTTCACAAAGAACCATATAGACAAACCTTACAATTCATAATGTGATAAATAGTACAACAAATAAATACTATGTCTGCCAATGGTGTGAATACTAAGATTACATTACACGTTAGGAAAAGACCGACTGTTGTAGAACCAGATTTGTGGAAGCAACATACCGGTACACAATGCATTTCCACCTCCTCTATCTTGTGGAACACTTGCTCCTCATTTCTCCATATACCTAGAAACAAACCCGGTAACAATTTATGGATATGGTAACATTGCATTCAACTAAGTCGATGAAAAATAACAGATCGAAAGCATCATATCTATACATCACTTGCAGATACAACATTAAAAACATTTTGAGTACACTTAACATCCCTTTATACCTCTTCTTCTTCTTCATACTTCATGCAACTTTGTACCTCATCATCTTCTTCATAACAAAAACAGTACAAATATAGTGACGACCAGTCAATAATTTGGCATTTAAAATAAAAGAACATCATCTTCAACAAATTTATACATCATGTGAAAGCAACTTAAAGGGCACTTGTGTTGTTGTGGTTAGAGAAATAGCCTAGCCATTGTCTGTCCTCGAATATAAAGCCAAAGAAGAGAAGACCAAGTCCCAATGACATGCTTAGTCCTATTTGAACAACTTGGCAGCTACACATTTCCTCTTCCCCTCTCTCATTCTCTGGTTTTTTGTCATATTTCAGAAT
Source organism: Erodium maritimum (assembly GCA_963921825.1). Taxonomy (NCBI): domain Eukaryota; kingdom Viridiplantae; phylum Streptophyta; class Magnoliopsida; order Geraniales; family Geraniaceae; genus Erodium; species Erodium maritimum. Next base: position 49,525,992 of record OY997595.1, on the reverse strand, counting down.
TTTGATCATCATCGCATGTCTTGTTCACCTAAAAACAAGCCCACCATTTAGCCAACACCACCCACAACAAGAAAAAAAGGTATGGATATCTTCTTGTCCCAAAGAGAGCAAAGTTTATATGATTCCTCACACACCATTTCATCTATATATGAGCAAAGTTTATTACCCCAATTCACAGCAAACTCAGAAGCTTCCTGATTTCTCAATAGCTTTTCCATTTCCAAAAATGGGTTTCAGTTGGCCTGTGACATTCTCTCTCAGCAAACTGAGAAAAATTGAGACTTGCAAGTATGTTTCAATCCACCCCCAACCTCCAACCATCTCCACCCCCAACCTCACGTCCCCATCCAGAAGATATTAACATACCCATTTTATATAAATTAATTACTGAACAGAAAAATTAAGAATTACCCAGAAGTGCAAGCTACTCATCAGAACTCAACAATAATTCAACAATCAAACAAAAAAAACGAAATAGGAAGAATTATAGTCACCAAAAAAACGGAATAAGCAACTGTGCACCAGTAAGATCTGAGATGTAAAAAGTACCTGAAACTGAAACCAAAGAAGCTGAGGCAGGTTTCGAAATCGAAACTAGAAGATGGAGAAGAAATCTAAAGCATCTTGGATTGAGAAAACCCTAGGAAGTTTGTGGATTAGGAGCAGGAGAGTTTGTATTCGGAAGTCGGAACAAGCGATTCAGGGAATTTTGGTTTGTAGGTTTCGGGTAATATGGGTACCCAAACCCAAACCCGGAATCGACCCGAACCACATTAACCCAAGTCTAAAAATTACCCATACCCGACCCGAACCCGAAAATACTCATACCCGAAACTGACCCAAATAGGCAGAAAACGGGTACCCATCGGGTATGGGTATTTTTGTCATCCCTAGTTGGAAGCAGAATATTCATGAGCCAAGCAGCCAAGCATATGACCATAATTTTTTGTATCCATTGTTGGAAGTAGAATATTCATGAGCCAAGTACATGACCATAATTTTTTTACATGGATAAAATTGCTCTTTTTTTAACCCAAGCCCCTAAATCACCCTTTTTTAACCCAAGCCCCTCTCCTCCTTCATTCTCGGTCACTCATTTTCTCTTCTACAACTCTCTCCTTCAAGCCCTTGCTCTGCTCTATGTTGTTTCTCATGCAGCTTCTCCAGCGGCGGAGGATGGATGACTAGGTCTCCATTACCGTCAGATCTAGCATAGCGTAAGTAGTTGGAGACTTGATTCTCGTCGGCAATGTTCTAGTAATCCAGCTGCGAGTCATTTGGTGCTAGGACCGCTGGCTTGAGCTCGAGGCAAATAAGGAATAGGGGCATGGAGATTGGTCATTGGCGCTTCTTCTTTGATCTTATCATGCTCTCTATTGAACAATTGATGTAAATGTAAAGAGAAAAAAAGAAGAGAACTCATGTTCTATGTGTCTCTCATTTTCTTTCTTCTATTCTGATATAGTGCAACACGGAAATTGGTTTGATTGGTAGGGAAATGATAGATTGACTTGTAGGTTTTGTAAAGGTCATGACGAGCCCCGATGTTAGTGTGTGCGTGTTTTTTTTGTTGCTAAAATTGGATTATGGGATTGTTCCTATTTTGGCGTGACTATAAGAAGAAAAAGAACAAACTTGTATTGATTGTTTTGAGGGGTAATTTAATCCCACTACCATAACAATAAAATTTCTGGTCTCCCTACCTGGAATTTTGTTCTCAATTTAGTATCTATGGTCAACATTCCATTTGTTTTTGGACGAAAAATCGTCATGTGCCTGACACATGACCCAAATAGTTCTTAAAAAAGTCAAAATTGCCCCTCAAATCATTCACTCCTAATAGTATATGTATGATTCAATAGACTAAGTTAGAAGGATTTGAGAATAATTTGAGGAGCAATTTCGACATTTTCCAGAACTATTTGGGTCATGTGTCAGACACATTACGATTTTTCCACCGAAAATGAATGGAAAGTTAACGATGGGTACTAAATTGAGATAAAAAAAACTCCAAGGTAGTGAGACGAGAAAAAATTAGGGTAGTGAAATGGAATCCGAAACTTTTAGGGTAGTGAGATGGAATTACCCCTTGTTTTTATTTTGAGTTTGCAAAGAAAAAAAAGATTTTTTTTAGTTTTAATTTTAATAAATTAATAAAATGAAGAATAATAAATTTAAGGGTTATTATCATCCGAGTACCCTAAAAATACTTGGTTTTCATTCGAGTACCCTAATCAAACTTTGTGACACATCAGTACTTAAACGAAACATTTTGTTTCAAGTTAGTACCCGTCGTTAGTTTCGGTCTATTTTCCATCTATTTTTCCATCCAAACACATAAAAAGTCCAAAATACCCCTCACTAACAATCAAATTTTCAAACCCATGCCATTGAATTTCAAAAACTATTTCCATTTATTAATTTTCTTAAAATTAGTTTATTTATTTTACAAAAATTAGATTTTATTTTAAAAAATAAATATTTTATTTAATAAAATCTGAATTTACTTTAAAAATCAGATCTTATTTTTAAAAGATCAGAATTACATTAAAAAATTATTTTTGTTTTAAAAAAAATCAGATTTTATTTTAAAAAATTATTTTTTCTAAAAATCATTTTTAATTTATTAAAATCCTTTTTTTATTTTTAATTCATTTTTTTTCATTAATAACTATTTGGGAAAAATCAGTTTTAATTTATTAAAATAATTTTTTTATTTGTAATTAATTTTTTTCATTAATAACTATTTGGGAAAAATAAGTTTCATTTTTTTAAATCATTTTTTTATTTGTAATGAAATTTTTTAATATGTCTCATGCATCATCTTCCTCGGCAGATTATGATCTGGGCAACATTCATCTTGCTTCATGCTTCACTGTTCTCATAAAAATCTAGAAAATATGCAAACAATCTGGACCCAAAGCTTAATTGTTAAGAGAGAACAGATGAAGCTCCAATTATGACAAACCAAAGCATAAACAAATCTAGCCCAATCCCTACAAACTTTAATTTCACTGACTGTTGGCATAAAGCATGAAAAATCACAAAACAAAGAGAGAACAGATGAAGCAGAGATCTGGAACTCAACCCATGGCGAGATTTGGAACTCAACCCATCTGATTTGGTCAATACCAGAGAGACGCGCCGTCGACCCTTCATCTCCAGCACCGCCGCCGCCCTTTCATCTCCACTCACCGGCCACGCCCCTTCGCAGATCTAGACAGACGTGGTGTGTTGCGAGCTTCCCTCACCAGACACCGAAAAAGAGACCGGCCACGAAGCGACGAAGTCAGGAGTTGCGGAGAGGAAGCGCCAGAGTCGAGCTCAGAGACAAAACTCACCAGTGAGGATGGAGAAGCCGGCGAGTATGGAACTCCGGAGAGGATGGAGGATTGAGGATGGATGGGAGGAATGAAGGTGAGAAAGAGTTGAGGTTGTGTAGAAATTAGAAATTAGGGTTTGAAATGCGAAAAATTAAAAGGGAATAAGGTTAAAAAGGTTAGAGAAGCTGTGGATGAGAGGGTATAATTGGTATTTAGAGAAAAATTTAAGGTCATGTGCAAATGGATGGAAAACTAACGGCGGGTACTAAGTTGAAACAACATGTTTTGTTTGGGTACTGATGTGTCACAAAGTTTAGTCAGGGTACTCGGATGAAAACCAAATATTTTTAGGGTACTCGGATGATAATAACTCTAAATTTAATATTTAAAATAATTAATGAAAAAAAAGAGAAATAAAGAAATAAGAGAAAAAGAATTTAAAAAACAAAGAGTAATGAAGAAAATAAATATTAAAGAAAAAATAAATTGAGGAAACACAAACAAATAAAAAATATAAAGAATTAATGAAAAGGAATAAATTTGAATGGTTTATTTTTAAAATTTGAATATTATAGAAGGGTATTATAATAATTTCATCGTTTTATGTTTTAAAGAATATATGTAGTATAGTTTTGAAAATTTATTGTAGATGAGCCCTATTTTGAGCTTGTTGGATGGAAAATAAAGCCTAGACTAAAGTGATTTTTTCAAAAGTTAAGGTACTTCTCAAGCGAACTTTTTAGTGAAAGTTAGTTATGTGAAATTCGTCTTCAGATAAGGGTACTTAAAGTGATATTTTCCCTTGTTATTTCATTGTTTAACTATTAACTACTTATTGTCCATACTTAGTATGTTCATAGATAAGTGTTATGTTTTTCCCTTAGTGCAACAACTAGGGTTTCGTGCGATTTCGAAAACATTGTGTACAAGGTGTAGTTTTTATTACTATGAGTATGAGGGTTTAGCTCCTGGTGTCTTGGTAGTTGTAAGGATGGTGTTATGCTCTTGTCACTAGGGTTCTACACGATTTTAACGAAATCGCATCTAGAAGAGTTCACTACAAAGAATAAGGGCAAGGAAAAGAAAGCCGGTTTCACTACAAATGAAGAAGAGTTCGCAGATCTGATGAGCAAAAAAAAAAGTAGGGGAGATCTTAAAGAAGAGAAGGAAACAAGAGTGCACAAAGGGAGAAATCAAAACCAAGAGACAAGTTGCAATTGAGAGGTTGAGCAAGAGAAAGAAACATGAACCTGCCACACCATCTACTTTGGGGAGCCAAACTTGTAGTCCTGCAACAACACAAGGACCTGAAATTGGGTTAACTAGATCTGAGTTGAACAAGATGAGAATGAAAACTCAAGTATGAAACTGCAACTGAAATCCTTACCTAATTTGTTTGCTGAAATCTTGAACTATTTGCATCTTTCCATGTGTAGAGCATGTTTGTGTCTCTTCAAGGACAATGGTAATTGGTGGAGGGCTGTTTTTTGTCGACCGGGGTGTGTTCCCTCATTGACACCCCAAAAGTCCTGATCCAATTCATGGTGACCTGCGAGGCAATCCAGTATGCCTCGATGTTTCTTCATCTGGGTTGGCCTCCTCAGTACTGTTCGTGTCCTTGGAGTGCGGGCTTCCTATCACATAGGTTCTTGAGTCATTCGAATCTTGAGATGAGACATCCTAACGAGGGTCTAGTACCCGGTGGATAGGGGCGTGGGAGTCGTCCCACTTAGATGGTGGTGAAACCTAGTTGGAACCGTGACATTGCATGTCACAATGGTCCTTGGTTGGAGACTCGGGTCATCGGTCCGGAGCATGTGTTTCTTTTAGCGGCTATCATAAATCCTTTCCCGAGATATGCATGTCCACCGCAACACGAAACCTTAGCAGTATTCCACAACCCCTCAGAATTTGGTGGGAGCCTTGTTCAAAGGCGTCACAGGTGACTGGATCGGGAATGATCCGTTCATAATGGTAGACTGTCGTCTATGGAAAAGGTTCGCCATATCGGGGCCATCGGTCTTGTCTGGGGCATGACCACGATCCCGTAGTTCCTCACAATGCATGGTTTATTGGCCTCCATCAGACCCGGACTTGGGTGTCGGCGCCTGATGCAGACGCATCTTAGCATTAAAAGGCCACATTTAGAGGGATTTTATTAGTGATTTTAGCCCATTATTGTCTCGCTCTCCCATGTTTTACGCTAGAACTCACTGATCTGTCTCGGATCTGGACGTGCACGCCCAACCGTGACGCGCCCATAGACTATCTTCCATAATTCGTTTCAGATTCTATTTTTACCCTATTTAACCCAAAATTTAGCCTTGGAAGAGATAACTTGTATTTTTGAGAGCTAAGAAGAGAGGAGAGTTGAGAGCAAGCTATGGAGAGGATTTTTACTTGGAAGAACATTATTGTATTCAATCTTGGGTATTTTATTTCTCTACTTTATTCTGTTATGAAGCTTTGTTTGTGTTCATCAATGAGATCTTCTTCTTCCTTGTTCATGAGCAACTAAACCCCCATAATCTAGGGTTATGGGGGAGTAGAGATTTACTTTCCAATGTATTGAATGTATGAATGGGTATTGTGTCGGATGATTTGATTTAGGGTTTGTACTAGATTTGAACTTAATGCTCTATCTCCCGGGTACGCTTGATATAAGGTGTGAATTGAAATCTGACACTCGTGAGAGGTGGATTGTAAATAGGTCAGAAATCTTATACAAATTAGGTTTAAATCTAGACTAGTGATAACTAGGTTAACACGATTGCAACAACCATAGGATTTGTACCGAAAGTTAGTAATTACCCAGAGAACGTAGTTCTTTGGGTCTTCCTACATCTTGATTCGTGAGAACTGGGTGGTTAGATTCCATTAGGGTCCAAAAAAACGTGAGGAGTTAGGACTAGTTTGAGAGATGATTCGTTGCCCCTAAAATCAGACAACTTCACAATGTTCATCGTCATTTAAATGCATTGGAAGTGGTCTGTATGAACCCAAAACCTTAGATTGCTTTTTATCTGAATTAAAACTCTTCCAAGCTTCGTGAGTACTTGTTCACTATCAATTTGCCTACTGTTTACTTTTACATGTTTTAAAACCAAAAACCATCATATTATCGAAATAGCTTGACAACTACTTTGAGATAGAACGTGCTTGATTCATGCTCCTAGGGTTCGATAACTCGGAACTAAAAATCCTGAAATACTACTTGACGACCGGTACGCATGTCGTGTCCTTTTCTATGCTAAAACCGCAGGGTGTCAAGTTAATGGCGCCGTTGCCGGGGAGCAATTGAGCAACCCTTTCTATAAAAGTTGTGTTACGACTATTTCAGTTTTTTAATTTTTGCTTTACATTCAGCTTTCATCTTGTGTCCGTTACTAAAGTTATTTTATGCTCACAAGATCTAAATCCACTCTAAGTGATTTGCTTAGTGATACATATATATGTTGGGACTTGATGTCGTGGACAAGAAAACAAGAATTTGCAGCGGAAATTAACCACGAATCAAGAAAATAAACTCTACCAAATATGAAGAACAAAGCTGAAAAATCAGCAAGGTTACAAGAACATCACCTTGACGTTTTGATGGTGAAGATGGAAGAATAACACCAACTATGCTTCGGCTTGAGTCCTTTGGACGCCTACGTATCCGAGATGGAATCAAAGCCAACGTAGTTCTTGAGTATGATGACTCAAGAACATGAAAACAACCTATGGAGCTTGGAGGGGGTTTCGGCCAAGGGTAGAAGAAGAACAAGAAGAAGCTCTCCAATTCTCTACACTTGCATGTTGTTATATCCAACCTATCTTGCATGCTTAGTTAAGTGGAAACACTTAGCTCTCTACTTGAGACAAGTGTCCATGCCAAGATGCTAGGTGGAACTAATAAACCAGCTAGTTTATTAGTTTAGTGGAAATTGGGTCCCACCCAATTTTGGTCAACAAGACTAATAGTCATCTAATGACTTGAGTCCTTGTTGGGCCTAGCCTATATGGGCCGGCCATGGGCCTCTCCAAGAGAGCCCATGCAGAGCCCAATACGCTAGCCGGTCCACTATGGCGATCCCCGCCACAATTCCCTCCAACTCAGGTTCGTCATGTTCTTATTGAGTATCAAACTGTTGGTGTGACCCTTAGGTCTATGCATGTCGGTAAGATCAACGTAAAATCACATTTTACTTGATCTTACCAAAGTGGCGACTGACAAGACTCAGTATTGCCCGACCCTGCATAACGAATCACGCCCTGTCGATTCTGACCTTTCAGCCGTCCTTGTCATTATCCCTTTATCACCGATATCCGGATTGAGATAAGGCACAGAGCCGTCATCCTTATTATCCTCAATCCATGTTCCTTGATATGTGAGATGACTGACCTTATGATACCCAGTATCATGTGCATGGCCATGCTTTCTTGTCAGTCACTCTCGATCAAGCGGCCGTGAACCAGATATCTTTCCCATACCGTAGTATGAGGGATAAATCCCTTAGCCGTCTATCATGTCACTCATGCAGTCATTCCCCAAGCCAATCCTGACCGTTATGGAAGCCCAGTCACGGTGCAACGTTGGGCTTTCAGGTCAAACTTGGTTGTTTACTGCATAGCAATCATATAGACTCCTCAGTCTAAGGATACCTAACAAGCTACGACTCTGAACATGTTCATGACTTAATCTATGGAACATATTCAGGTCGGGTCGTCCAACATCATGTCCCACATGATGTTTATGATCAGACTCCGGAACCCTTTCCTATGGCTAATAGAACGTAAGCCATCAAGAGTTATATCTCATACTAGTCGCTTCCAGAGAAGACTATTGACTAGGGACCTCATCGAGTGCAATCCATCCTGATCTATGGTTCTATTCGCATGGTGGGCATAGATCGGAAATACACACGACATATTACTCCAACACTTAAGTAATATAAAAGCCGCTTTATTTTATATTGCCAACTATGATAATTACAATTGGACATTTACGATCGGACTGCGGGTACTGAGGCTAACAATCTCCCACTTGCCCTAGCTCCAATCTAAATTCCAATCTAATCCCATTGACCTTACATTCCTTTCGTGCTTGGGTAATGAGAGCACTTTGGTCAACGGGTCGGCTATGTTATCATCCGTTGCAATATACGTGATCTTCACATCACCTCTGTTCAGAATCTCTCTGATTATGTGATATCGCCGCAATACATGTTTGGATTTGTTATGCGATCTGGGATCTTTAGCTTGAGCAATGGCCCCAGTGTTGTCGCAAAATAGGTTCACCGGGCTGGATGGGTTTTTAATTACACCCAACCCTGCCGTGAACTTTCTAATCCATACAGCCTCCTTGGCCGCCTCTGCAGCCGCTATGTATTCGGCCTCTGTCGTGGAGTCAGCGACGGTATCCTGCTTCACCCTCTTCCAGCTGAAAGCTCCGCCATTCAACGTGAACACATATCCCGACTGACTTCTAAAGTCATCTGGATCTGATTGGAAACTAGCGTCAACATACCCTTTAACGACTAGTTCAGACTCATCCTTACCCCCGTACACCAGGAACGCATCCTTAGTCCTTCTCAAATATTTGAGAATCGCTTTGACTGCTATCCAGTGTTCCTCGCCAGGGTTGGACTGATGTCTGCTGGTACAACTCAAGGCAAACGAGACATCCGGTCTCGTGCATATCATGGCATACATGATCGATCCTATCGTCGACGCGTAAGGAATCCGACTCATCCTATTCAGCTCATCAGGTGTCTTAGGACACTGAGTCTTGCTGAGGTGGATGCCATGACGTGCGGGCAGGAGTCCTTTCTTGGAATCTAGCATTGAGAACCTACTCAACACTTTGTTCACATAGGTGCTCTGACTTAATCCCAAGATCCTCTTGGTGCGATCTCTATATATCTTAATCTCTAAGATATAAGCAGCCTCGCCTAAGTCCTTCATCGCGAAACACGTCCCTAACCAAGCTTTTGTCTCGTTTAAAGTGGCGACGTCGTTTCCGATAAGTAGTATGTCATCGACATACAGCACCAGAAAGGTGATTGTACTCCCTTTTGCCTTCTTGTAAACGCAAGGCTCGTCTTCGTTCTTGACAAAACCGAATCCAATTACAGTCTCATCAAAACGAAGATTCCAACTCCGAGAAGCTTGTTTCAATCCATAGATGGATTTCAACAACTTACAAATCTTTCCCTTATTCTTAGGATCGACAAAACCTTCGGGTTGAGACATATAAACGTCCTCCGATAAACTTCCGTTTAAGAAAGCGGTTTTGACATCCGTTTGCCATATCTCGTAATCATGATACGCAGCTATGGCAAGAAGAATACGGATGGATTTGACCATAGCCACTGGGGAGAAGGTTTCTTCATAGTCAATCCCTTGGACTTGTCTATAACCTTTCGCCACCAGTCGAGCTTTATAGGTCTGAGGGTTTCCATCCATGTCCATCTTCACCTTGAAGATCCATTTGCATCCAATGGTTCTTACACCATCGATGGGATCAACCAGTTCCCGGACTTGGTTATCCGACATGGATTGCATTTCTTCCCTCATGGCACCCAGCCATAACTCGGAGTCGGGCCCGTCCATGGCTTCCTGAAACGTGGCTGGATCATCGTGATCCACCATAAGTTCACCGTCACCCCCAGACACAAAGAAACCATATCTCGGAGGTGGACGACTAACCCTTTCAGATCGCCTTGGACCCTCAGGAATCATTGCAGAAACCAGTCTTTGCTCTACGACCACTTCAGGCTCCTCTACTGGGTTGTCCAGTGGCTCTGAGGCACCCATACCATCCTGAATCTCTTCGAGATGTACGACCCTCACACTGACGTCTTTGGAAATAAACTCCCTTTCCATAAAGACCCCACCCCGAGCGACGAACACCTTGTTCTCACTGGATTTGTAGAAGTAATATCCCATGGTTTCTTTGGGATACCCCACAAAGGTGCATTTATCAGATCTTGGTTCGAGCTTGCTGTGAACTAGTCGCTTCACATAAGCCTCGCAACCCCAGATCCTAAGGAAGGACAAAACGGGCTTCCTCCCGTGCCATTTCTCAAATGGTGTCCCTTCCACAGCCTTTGTAGGAGCCCGATTCAAAATGAATGCGGCCGTCTCCAGAGAAAAACCCCAGAAAGAGATTGGGAGATCAGTCCCACTGGTCATGGACCGGACCATATCCAATAGGGTCCGATTCCTCCGTTCGGACACACCATTCAACTGTGGTGTTCCAGGAGGAGTCCATTCCGATAGGATCCCACTTTCTGTTAGATGATCTAAAAACTCTGTAGTTAAGTATTCTCCTCCTCGATCCGATCGAAGAGCCTTAATACTTTTCCCGAGCTGGTTTTCTACTTCAGTCTTGTACTCTTTGAATTTATCAAAGGCCTCAGACTTATGTCTCGTCAAATAGACATAACCAAATCTACTGAAATCGTCCGTAAAAGTGATGAAGTAGCTAAAACCACTCCTGGCAAGTACACTCATTGGTCCACACACATCCGAGTGTATAAGCCCCAACAAGTCATTCGCCCTTTCACCGCGACCGATGAAGGGCGCTCTAGTCAGTTTGCCCATTAAACACGATTCGCATCTATCAATCGAATGGACTAAGAAGTCCGCACTTATGAAGTGCTGATACGCGTTTCTCGTTAATGTGGCCCAAACGACAGTGCCATAACAGAGTCTGGTCTAAGTCCTCGGTCTTAGACCTCTTGGTATTTACATTAAATATAGAGCATGAGGCATTGTTATCCGTATCCAATACGTACAATCCTCCAACCATTTTGGCACTAGCATAGAATATATCATTGCGTAAAATATTGAAAATTCCATTTCCAACATCAAAATTGTATCCTTCCTTGTCCAACAAAGAAATAGATACAAGATTCCTACTGAAGGTAGGTACACAATATACATCTTTTAAAACAAAAACTAGCCCACCTGGCAAAAGAAGACTAATGGTTCCTACAACAGTCGCCACAACTTTGGTCTTGTTGCCCACTCTGAGGTCCACCTCGTCCTTCTTCAATCTCCTGCTACCTTCCAGCCACTGCACATTAGTGCAAATGTGAGATTCTGCCCCGGTATCCAATACCCATGAATCTTTGGAAGTAGCGAGATTAAGCTCTATAAAGTAAATACCTGACGAAGGCGCAGTCCCGCTGCCCTTCTTCAGATCATCCAGAAACTTTCTGCAATCTTTCTTCCAATGACCAGGCTGATGACAGTAGAAGCAGACATTCTCGATCTCCTTCCCTTCCCTTGAGGACTCCCCGGTCTTAGGAAGGTTAGGACGCTTCGGAATTCTCATCTTTCCTGCCAAGTGCATAGGGGCCTTCCCCTTGCCTTTCACAGTTTCCTTCTTGAAACTGTTTCCCTGTCTGACCATCAGAACGTCCTTGGATCCCTGATCCCTTACGTTCTTTTCAGCAGTCACCAGCATGCTGTGCAACTCTGAGATGGTCTTGTCCATATCGTGCATGTGATAGTTCATGACGAACCCACCATATGCACGAGGAAGGGAACGCAGAACCACATCTGCTGCCATCTCGTTTTCAATCTTAAGACCCAGTCTATTAAGATGATCGAGATGCCCCTTCATTTTCAGGACATGAGGACCCACGGAGCTCCATGCTGACATTTTGCACGAGAGTAGTTCGTTGAGGAAATTGTATCTTTCGATACGTGCCCTCTCCTTGAACATATCTCTGATGACCCCCATTAGAGTATAGGGATCCTCAGAGTACTCCATGAACTGCTCCTGGAGATTAGGCTCCATGCAGCCCAACATAATACACACTACATCTATGGCATCGTTTAGGTGCTTTAGGTATGCATCCTTGACGACCCTTGTAGCGTTATTAGCTGGCTCCTCAGGGAAAACCTGATCAAGGGCATATTCCTTGCGTTCGAATTTGAGGACTATCCTCAAGTTTCTATCCCAGTCCAGGTAGTTTGTCCCATTGAGCTTGACCCTGTCAAGAATGGGTTTAAGCGACAAACTACCAGTGTTCGCTGATGTGTTAGCCATTTTGATCTACACGACAAAGTGAATTTAATCAGTAAACTGAATAAATTAAGAAGATCGAGTTCAAACACCGACATGCGATTCTAAACCTATAGAATCTTGAACCAAGAACCTTGATTCACTCGATTGAGCTGAACTAATGCTCACCACTCAATTGAGCTATGTAGGCCGGACTCCATCCGATCACATCCAATGTGACTCTTGGCTAGGGTATGTACTTGAGTACACGACTTACCCCATCTGATACCCTAGCTCAACCTCTGGCTGAGAATCGTAGTCGGGTCCACCAGTTTTCAACGATGGCCTGTCACTATGCAGGTGCTCCGCTAATGCGCACGACACCCACATATGCTGACCAAACTTACTACAACTCCTTCCCATGGATGCTCCGCTAATGCGCACGACACCCATAGGTCGAGGAAGTAGGAAGTTGTTGATAAACTGGGAGGTATCTGACATGACCCGTTTTTACTTGTCTTGTCGTGTTTGAACGTTTTGGCACATCATTGATGCGATGAGAACGTCAACTACATTCCAAATGTAATGACGTCTCCAATTACATCCAATGTAATTCTTCCTTCGAACCCGTCTACTACATCCAATGTAAAGACGGTTCAAGGGTTCACAAGCAAACGATTAAAACCAATTTTATCTTTGCATGTGAGGTGATTTGCTTGAAAATTTAAATCTAAGCATGCATTCTAACCAAACAATCATGCATAATTTAAACCAAGCATCAAGCAAAAGGACGTGCACGTCAAAGCCCCCTATACTATTCCCAACCCGGTCTTGAGCAACCTTGACTTCAAGCTGACGACGTGAGCCTCCCACTTGCCCCTTGACGTCCGTCTACTCCAAGCCGTTTCCTGCGGTCTCCCACTTGCCTCTTGAGCTTCTTCGTCTCCAAGCCGGCAATAACGGTTACAATAAAATACACGACTCGCAGGTCGGGAAATAATAATTATTACAAACAAGTGGTACGACGACCACACCTTTAAAAGAATAGTTACACGCTAACACTATCGGCACGCAGTACGAGAAAAGCGATAAAACTACCCGGGGCTTAATAACGTGCACCATGCATAAATCATCACATCATACAGCGTGTTATCAAACAGCGTGTTATCAAACAGCGTGTTATCAAACACCGAGATATGACTGGTTTTAGTTAGCTTCCAAGTTTCGAAAATTATTACACGGTTTATCGAAACCGGTTTCAAAAATGAATTTTCCGAACGTTTAATTTCGTGGTTCATCATGACGGTTCCAAACTCGTCACAATTCCCCAAATGGTTTAGCCCCGGCGTTCTGACTATCCAATAGTCACGACTCGGCCTAGCTCCGTCCAACGGAGCCCCATCCGGTCACGGGATCGGCTCCCCGAGAGTCCCGGTCTCGTGACCCCAAAATTAAACTTTGTCCAAAAAAATCAGATTTGATTTTATTTCGAAAATCACCAATTTCATGCATAATAACCACATGCAAGAAACTAAATCATGTTATCAATCAAGCATACACCCATATATGCAAAAACATGAAATTAAGAAGCTAACATGCATATTTGAGCACTTTAAGAAAAAAAACCAGCAAGCACTTCAAAATTTACAACACCAAAACTGAAAAATTTCAGCTCTTGTTTTTCCCGTTGGTAGCCATGCTCTGATACCACTGTTGGGACTTGATGTCGTGGACAAGAAAACAAGAATTTGCAGCGGAAATTAACCACGAATCAAGAAAATAAACTCTACCAAATATGAAGAACAAAGCTGAAAAATCAGCAAGGTTACAAGAACATCACCTTGACGTTTTGGTGGTGAAGATGGAAGAATAACACCAACTATGCTTCGGCTTGAGTCCTTTGGACGCCTACGTATCCGAGATGGAATCAAAGCCATCGTAGTTCTTGAGTATGATGACTCAAGAACATGAAAAACAACCTATGGAGCTTGGAGGGGGTTTCGGCCAAGGGTAGAAGAAGAAGAAGAAGAAGCTCTCCAATTCTCTACACTTGCATGTTGTTATATCCAACCTATCTTGCATGCTTAGTTAAGTGGAAACACTTAGATCTCTACTTGAGACAAGTGTCCATGCCAAGATGCTAGGTGGAACTAATAAACAACCTAGTTTATTAGTTTAGTGGAAATTGGGTCCCACCCAATTTTGGTCAACAAGACTAATAGTCATCTAATGACTTGAGTCCTTGTTGGGCCTAGCCTATATGGGCCGGCCATGGGCCTCTCCAAGAGAGCCCATGTCGAGCCCAATACGCTAGCCGGTCCACTATGGCGATCCCCGCCACAATTCCCTCCAACTCAGGTTCGTCATGTTCTTATCGAGTATCAAACTGTCGGTGTGACCCTTAGGTCTATGCATGTCGGTAAGATCAACGTAAAATCACATTTTACTTGATCTTACCAAAGTGGCGACTGACGAGACTCAGTATTGCCCGACCCTACATAACGAATCGCGCCCTGTCGATTCTGACCTTTCACCCGTCCTTGTCATTATCCCTTTATCACCGATATCCGGATTGAGATAAGGCACAGAGCCGTCATCCTTATTATCCTCAATCCATGTTCCTTGATATGTGAGATGACTGACCTTATGATACCCAGTATCATGTGCATGACCATGCTTTCTTGTCAGTCACTCTCGATCAAGCGGACGTGAACCAGATATATTTCTCATACCGTAGTATGAGGGATAAATCCCTTAGCCGTCTATCATGTCACTCATGCAGTCATTCCCCAAGCCAATCCTGGCCGTTATGGAAGCCCAGTCACGGTGCAACGTTGGGCTTTCAGGTCAAACTTGGTTGTTTACTGCATAACAATCATATAAACTCCTCGGTCTAAGGATACTTGACAAGCTACGACTCTGAACATGTTCATGACTTAATCTATGGAATATATTCAGGTCGGGTCGTCCAACATCATGTCCCACATGATGTTTATGATCAGACTCCGGAACCCTTTCCTATGGCTAATAGAACGTAAGGCATCAAGAGTCATATCTCATACTAGTAGCTTCCAGAGAAGACTATTGACTAGGGACCTCATCGAGTGCAATCCATCCTGATCTATGGTTCTATTCGCATGGTGGGCATAGATCGGAAATACACACGACATATTACTCCAACACTTAAGTAATATAAAAGCCGCTTTATTTTATATTGCCAACGATGATAATTACAATTGGACATTTACGATCGGACTACGGGCACTGAGGCTAACAATATACGAGAAGCAAGACAGTTGAAGATAAGAGCTTTAAAGAAGAAACTTGGTGAGGGAAGTGTCAACTCAGACACGATGGAAACTGTGGGCGTTGATGCCACTGAGGAGAATGCACGAAGGGGACAGCCAAATAACCAGGTGGTTCAAGAAAATCAACAAGAGGGTCCTATAGCTGTCGTGGAGCCACCAAGATATCTCTGTAACTATGGCACACCTCATACCAATAACCTACATCAGAGCATTAGCCTACCACCAGTGGAAGCTCACAAATTCGAGATTAAAACCTCTACCATCCATTTACTTCAACAAAATCAATTTAGCGGGAATCCAAACACATATCCCGATCCCGCTGCGCATCTGACTAAATTTATTGAGATTTGTTCTACTTTCAGGTACAATGGAGTGTTAGGCGATGCCATTAAACTACTAATCTTCAAGTTTAGCTTAAGAGATGAAGCAGCTGACTGGATTGAAAGCTTTCCTAACCACACGATTACAACATGGGCCGATCTATCACAAAAGTTTCTAGCTAGATTCTACTTGCCAAGGAAGACTAAGGAGCTTAGAGCCAAAATCCAGAATTTTTCTCAATCAAACTTTGAATCATTGGCAGAAGCTTGGGCGAGATATCAAGGACTCATGAGGAAGTGTCCTCATCATGGACAAGAGTTGAGGTTGCAGCTGCAAACGTTCTACCAAGGGTTAAACAGAGCAAGTCAAGCAGAGCTGAACGCCGCATCTGGTGGCTTGTTCACCAAACATACTCTGTAGGAATGCCAAGAGATTCTAGAGAATATTATGGCCAATGATGCTCGACATTCTGAAAGAGGACCTGGAGATTTTACAGTCAATTCAGTCAACTCATCAGCAGAAATAAATCAAGTCATGGAGCAGTTAAAAGAAATGAAGCTGATGGTGGCAGGCATGCATGGACAATCGCCACAACCTAATCCAATGGACTGTGAGGAGGCTAACTAGGTGAATCACAACAACAGCCAAGGGAGGAAGTACGACCCTTATTCCAACACTTATAATTAGGGTTGGAAAGATCGCCCTGAGTTCAAATGGGGAGGAGATCAGAATCAAATAAGCCAAAATCTAATACCTCCCGGATTCAATCAGAGACCTCAGAATCAAGGCAACCAGCAGAGAAATTCTCAACCTCAGCAAAACTAAGGTAACCAACAACCTTCTTCTAACCCAACTGATTTAATTTTACAGATGATACGAAGACAGGAGGAGGAGAACGAGAAAATATACAAGCGGTTAGAGGATGGAGATCAGTAGATAATGCAGCTGCTTAGGAAGCAAGCTGAAGCAGATAACAACTATAGACAAGGTTCTAAAAATTGCTAGGTGCTAGTTGGGCGGCTAAGGCCTTCGGGGACTAGTCGAAGATTAATCGGATTTTTTTTCTATTTTTAATTTTTTTAATAGATATATTATTATATAGAATATATCTATCCAATTATATATAATTAATATAAACAAAATATAAATTTTATTATATAAAAAATAATAAAAAATATTTTAAATATCTAAAAAATGTGTTACATTCATATTCTTATAAGACATACGTTTAAATAAAATTGAAAATAATGAAACTAGTTAGTTGCTAAGTTATATAATATTCTCATAATTAGATAGTTATTCAATTTTCTCATTTAAATTAAAATAATAGAAATATGATGTTAACGGAGATGAAAAGTAGACATTAATTATCGAAAATAATGTCCCCGTCATTCCTTTGAATCTCAAAGTATATGTTCAAAACTTAAAAGTCTCTGATTCAATATTTCTAGATGACATAAATACACTAGAAGTAAATCCCACATCGGTAAAAAATGATACAACTTCTTTTGTTTACCCTATAAACCAAAAGCAATTGATCATTTAAAATCTTAACACAGACGTAACTCTATGATGTGCTTTCAGTATTTCTGGGCCTTAAGAGTTCAGAAGCAGTAAAATTTTCAGTGTAAAAGGAGTTAATTGTTTATACTCTTGTTTAGTTCAAAGTTTAATGGGATGCGACACGCTTATCTAGGTGCCGACCCACGATTTTTTCTTCGATCTGTATGATTTATTTCCAAAAATCGGACCAACCGACTTGTGCCGCCCGACTAAACCAAATCGGGTCGGTGAACACAAAAATAGTGCATGCTCTTTAATGTGGTGGCATGGATGAAACGACCTATAAATTGGTTGGATTGGTAGTATGTCAGCAAGTGGAGACGGTAAGTGCAATATCACAGGTTGGGTAACCTTCGATGATCGATCATGGTTGTGTGTTACCTAGTGTTGAGCGTGGTTACGGTAACGTCGGGATTGTGTGTGTTTCGAGGTGCGCCTATCTCCGACTAGGTGTCGGTAAGAGGTACTTGTGATTCATGAAAGTTTGGAAAATGCGATTAGACACTTTAATTGCGAAATTGGGAAGGCTCGGACCCCGGAATTGGATTCCGTTAAGTGCTTTGGAACAGGTAAATTATTATGTTGGATAGACACGAATAGGGAAACTTTCGGAGTCCCGAGGGACGTTTTCCCGATTTCGGGCAAAATGGGCCTTCCGGGCCCATTTCGCCAAATTGAGCAATTGAGATTAGTTTGGTAATTCCCTCTTTAAATGCACACTTGAATTAGCATTAATTCTTGTATTGCTTGTAATCTTAGACTTTGGACCCGATCGCGGCGGAGGAGGAGGCCTTTGGACCGCGTGAGAGGACAAGGAGGAAGCTAGCCACGTCGTCCGCTGCTAGGATTGGTTTGCTTTCGAGGTAGGGAAGAGTAGTAAACTCCACTTTTAATTAAAGAATGCTAATAGTATGCCTGTAGGATAATAATAACCGGAAGAGTCTAGTTTGCATATAGGATGTGACTCACTAGAATAACCGCTTTTAATTATGGGAATTGTCGTGCTGGTAGAATGGTCATGTCGAGCATTAGGATTGATTGTTGATTGTCCTTGATTGCAGTTTTTAGTCCTTAAACGTTGATGAATATTATCTTCTTTGATCACTTTAAGAGTCATAACATGCTATATGAATGTGATACGAATGTTTTTTCTTGATATGATTGATCGAGTGAATGTGATGAATGTGAACTGAATTGTTGACTTGTGCTATGATCGGGTGGGTGATAGACCGATGTGATGTGTTCGGTAAGTATGTTGGTAAGCTATGATGTTACGATATGATTGGTGTGTTATGTTGAATTGATATGGTTGGTATTGCACGATGTGGTGTATTGTTGCTTGCCCTGATGCTAAGTGTTCTGGGAATACATCTCGACCGAGGGGTATTCCGGTACGATGTTTGTGGTTTCACCCCGATGCCCAGTGTTCCAGGAAGATATCCGACCGAGGTGTATGCCAGGCCGGTATGTTTATTATATTGTTTCACCCCGATGCCTTGTGTTCCGGGAAGACATCTAGACCGAGGGACATTCTGGTACGATGTATATTGTTTCACCCCGATGCTCTGTGTTCCAGGAAGACATCTAGACCGAGGGATATTTTGGTATGATGTATTCGTTTCACCCCGATGCTTTGTGTTCCGGCAGGATATCTAGGCCGATGTGTGTTCCGGTACGATATGTTTAGCTTGTGCGTGGATCGGTTCTTGTGGTATGACTATCTTATATTTCGGTGTTCGTGTGTTTCTTTAGTTTGTTTCTGTTGACGTTTAAAGTTGTTCCGTTTGGTATCCATTTTGCGTTGTCCTTTAGTGAGTTTTACTAATCAAGGATATTGGTGACAGAGCGGGAGTACTTTTTCCCTTTACTACTTTTTCCTACTGAGCATAAGCTCATCCCCCTTTGTTTTACTGTTTTACAGGTTTCGTTGATAAGTATTCTTAGAGGATGTCTCATGGCTCGAGAGCTCATTGATGGTCCGGGTTGTTTTATTTCTTAGAGACGTACTTTCAGTTTCGCATTAAACTTGGTCCTTACTTTATTTGGATGATATTTCTTTTGAACTCGGATGTTCAGACTTTTATTCAGAGTTTCTTATTAATTAAATTTGGTTTTATTATTATTCATTTATCTTTTTTCAACAAGGGAAGAACAAAAACCAGTGTTCCGCGAGGACTAGTACAACCCCTAAGATTACACCATAGAAGTGAGAGCACCTCATGTTGGAATCCGGAAACAGCTAGCCTAGTGCGACTGATGTGGACATAAATTGAATCGATTCTAGATGTTTTTAGCCCACATTCTTGAGCATTTTAGTCCTGGGATTGTATAATTTGAACCACTTTTCTCTCGTTACTCGTATTGTGCCTCTCATTATGTTTTGTAGGTGATTTGATCGAAAAAAGAGCTAAAATAGAGGAAAACCCGGTTTTAGGAGTTCTGGAAGTTGGCTGATCTTGCAAAGGGCATAACTTCTTCATACAAACTCCGATTGCCTTGAATTTTATATCAAATCGAAGGGAATTAAGAGATCTACAACTTTTGTCAACGACTCAAGACCATCAAAAACTCTCTGCTCCACCACGGAGCCGTGACTTGGTCCGTGACGGGTCTCACTATGGAGCCGTGACAGAGATCGAAAACGGCCAAAAACTCTCTGATCCATCAAGGATCCGTGACATGGTCCGTGACGTGTCCCGTCAAAGAGCCGTGATGCGCGCAGAACTCTGTTTCCAAATCCGATTCTAAGGCGAAAAAGAGGCAAATTTCCTCTTTTTCAAGTCCGATTTTGAGGAGAAAAAGGCCACCAAAACTCTTATAAATAGGGGAGAGCTATGTTAGAGAAGAATAACTTGTTTTTGGGACAATCCTTGAGAGCTAGAAGGTGAAGATTGGTGAACTTTGAAGCTTGAAGGAATAGAAGCAACTTGGGCAAGATTTGGATGAGAAGAGAGTGCTTGAACTCAACCATTGTAATTCTACATTGGTATTGTATTTCCACTACTCTTTCAATATGATGATTACTTATGAATGTTTTTGTTCTTCATCTTCTTCTTCTTCTTTCTCCATGAGTAGCTAAACCCCATAATCTAGGGTTATGGGGGAGTAGAGATTTACTTTCCAATGTATTGAATGTATGAATGAATATTGTGTTGGTTGATTTGATTTAGGGTTTGTATTAGATTTGAACTTAATGCTCTATCTCCCGGGTAGGCTTGATAGAAGGTGGGAATTGTAATCTAACACTCGTGAGAGGTGGGTTGCAATTGGGTCAGAAATCTTATACAAATTGGGTTTAAATCTAGACTAGTGATAGCTAGGTTTACACGATTGCAATAATCATAGGATTCAAACCGAAAGTTAGAAATTGTCAAAGAACATAATGCTTTGGGTCTCCCTACATCCTGATTCGTGAGAGCTGGGTGGTTAGATTCCATTAGGGTCTGAAACAACGTGAGGAGTTAGGACTAGTTTGAGAGATGATTTTTTGCCCCTAAAATCAGACAACTTCATAGTGTTCATCATCGTTTAAATGCATTGGAATTGGTCTCTATGAACCCAAAAATCCTTAGATTATCTTTTTCTCTGATTCTAATCTCTTCGGTTTTACCTAAATACTTGTTCACCTTTTAATTACTTGTTTACATTTGCATGATCTTTTAAAACCAAAAACCATTTTTTTAACGAAACAGCTTAACTACGAACTTCAAATAGGAATTGCTTGTCTTGTGCTCCCTTGGGTACGATAATCCGGAACTAAAAATCCCGAAATACTACTTGACGACCGGTATGCTTGCCGTGTCCTTTTCTGTGTTAAAACCGCAGGGCGTCAAGTTAATGGCGCCGTTGTCGGGGAGCAATTAAGGCAACCTTTTTTATATAGTTTGTGTTACGAATGTTTCATTTTTTTATATACCTTTTTAGTCAATTCTTTGCAACATGACTTTTATGGATTATAATTATTGTGATATATGCGGAGCTACTGGTCATTGGTTTTTGGATTGCGAGTTTCTTGTGATTTCCGTTAATCGAAATTGGGGGGAAACTTCCTCACGATTGCCTAAAGAGATTCAAAGTCAATTGAATGATCTCGTAGAATTGATTAATAAGACAACCTTCAATGATCAAGCAATACACATTGAGGATGATCATTCCGAACACTTATGTGACACAACAGAGCAAGAAACTCCTGATTCAACCATGCGTTTAGAGGTAAGTGCGGAATGTGAGGTATCAAGTTCTTATCCCTCTTGTATTATGCCAATTCCATCTCCATGTAGTTTTGATGCATTGAATTTTGTAGATGTAAATAATAATTGTATAGTTGAAGAAAAGAGTTCACCAACTCTTGTTGAGCCAAATCTTCCCATAGTATCCATAGAGTTGGCTGACAGATCTATTAGATATCCAAGGGGTACTATGGAAGATGCTCTCAAGAAAAGGGTTGTTCTTGAATCTCCCATTGATTTTATTTTGCTTGACATCGAGCATGATGTCGAAATTCCTTTTAGTGTGAGAGATTCATATTTGGATTCCAGCAAATCAACTCTATATGTTCAACCTATACCATTGGTCTTTAAATTTAATATTGAGCATATAGTTGTTAATATTAATCATGAATTTCTTGACACATTTGCTAGTCCTCATACCCCGTTTCTGAACTATTATTCTATTTTGGTGGATGCTACTAACCCTGGTGGACAGGTGAATATTCCAATTCATGGGATTCATATCCCTATCAAGTTATGCCAAGATGAACTTGATCATAATTATTCTATTAAGGAAAGCTTGATGATGTTGGCCTTGAGTTTGAAGTTCTTACAAAACTCAAGGAAATTGTTCTTATGCTACATTGTGTTCCGTCTCCCGACTTTTTATCTACACTTGAAGAGGAGGACGCAATGGAAGTATGAGACGTTCGGGAGGCCTCCTGATTGAGACTCCTACCCGTCGAGCAAACGACGTTAAACAAATGTGCTTGTTGGGAGGCAACCCAATATCTCTACCCCTCTTTGTTTTGTATATGTTATGTCTTGATCTTATTTTCTGATTATTTGTGCAAGTTGGTGATACATGATGGAAGCATGAGAATTATAATTGTATTTGTTGGCGCCGAGTTCTTGTGAACTCACTTGGGCGAAGTACCTCTTCATCCATCCATGCACGAGGATTCCCACAATTGGTCTAGTTCGCATAGCGGTTCTTCGAGTGGCAGTATCTCTTCCCTTCCTATTTTTATTGTATACCACTACTGTATTTCCTTTATGCTATCTGGATGGCGTTGAGCGCCCAAATTGTCGTGCTGATTGAACATGCATATAGGATTTCGTGAATTGTGTATATGCTGATTATAAGTGTGGGGTTGTTAGTTATGAGGCTAGGAGCATGTGTAGGATTGAGTCGCATTGGGGACAATGCTTAGTTTTAAAGTGTGGGATGGGGTATGTCCTGCATTTTGTGTTTTCTTTTGTGTGCTCATGCATCATTTCGTGTTATAAATTTTTGAAAAATCCAAAAAAATTAAAAAATTTGAAAAAAATCAAAAAATATTTTCTGGTGATATGTCGAGTCTAGTGTGTATGATCTTAAGGTTTCAATGATTGAACTGTTACATATGCTTATTTCCTTACATAAATCAAGGTTGTAGATGAGCATGTGTGAATCAAATAAGTAGTGAAAGCACATGCATTAGGATTAACTCTTCCACTTGCTTTTGAGTGTTTGCTACAACCCATGTTGTTTTCCTTTGATTCACATGCATGGTAACTTGAGTCTAGAACTACATGCACGACCCATTCGAGGCGAAATAAGAATAAGGAACATGGTTGGTTAGGAAAATGATTTTAGGCCATCTATGGATCGTTTGAGCTAAAAAATTGCCTACCCTTGCATGATTGAATCTCTTAGTCACCCATTTGAGCCAAAGTCTTTCGTTTCTAAACCCGACATTACAATCCTATGTGCCTTTCGTTTCATGTTTATATCCCCATTATTGTTTGAACTCATATCTCTAGGCTTAGTTGCTTCATTGAGAGTGGTTATTTTTGGGATAATGAGTGAGCGAAAGAGAGAAAAAGTGATGAAAGGATAATATGCCATTGGTTTGTATTGAGAACAATTTTATCATCGCCTTACCCCAAAGAAAAAGAAAAGAAAAGAACAGGGGATAGAAAAAAATCAAATTATTAATATCCCTAGTGAAAAACAAGTGTGGGGTAAGGCGTGATAGTGGTTTAGAGAGGTAGTGAATTTAAGGATAGCTATGACATATTAGTGCTACCATTAGCTACTCAATAAAAAAAAATGGTATTAGAGATTGCAAGAGTTGGATGGTAAACAAATGGGGTTTGAGATGTGTGACATACTTTGTGGGTGTGAGAATGAAGCAACTTTGTCTTGAGATATTTATGTGAGCTTCTTTTGGTTATCATTCCCTACCCTTTGCCTAGCCTTATATTACAAGCCAAATTAAAGACCTTTCTGATTCTTGAATAACCATGATTCCTTACAATTAGTGAAGATGAGTCTAGCATGATAGCATATGAATCTCTGAACTCCATGTATGGGGAAATAAGGAAACACATAGTTATGGTGAATGAGTGAATGCAAGTTTAAAAGGAAAGAGTTCATTCTTTAATGTGAGTAGCGTCCTATTTTAATGAATTCATTGGTTCATATGCTTTTTTGATGAGTGTAAGATTTTGGTGTGTGGCGACTCTGAGAAAACCCATGTGATCCTCTATGCACAACTTTGAACATCACCTGTTTTTTGTAACCTTTTTGCATGCATCATATAGTATGTTTTAGGAATGCATTAGATTTAGGATTCATACATTGCACGTGCACTTTTACTTTTTGTTGTTTTGAATAAAGGAGGCCCAGACTCCTCCTATCGAGGTGAACCTCGGGGTTTAACCGGGACATATCTTTAAAATGCTTTCTTAGTTTAGTTTTCTCGGGATGAGAAAAGTTAAGTGTGGGGTGTTGATGTGGACATAAATTGCATCGATTCTAGATGTTTTTAGCCCACATTCTTGAGCATTTTAGTCCCGAGATTGTATAATTTGAACCACTTTTCTCTCATTACTCGTATTGTGCCTCTCATTATGTTTTGTAGGTGATTTGATCGAAAAAAGAGCTAAAATAGAAGAAAACCCGGTTTTAGGAGTTTTGGAAGTTGGCTGATCTTGCAAAGGGCATAACTTCTTCATACAAACTCTGATTGCCTTGAATTTTATATCAAATCGAAGGGAATTAAGATATCTACAAATTTCGTCAAGGACTCAAGACCATCCATGTCACGCCCCAATTTCAGTAAACCGAACTCGGGACGCGAACATTTTAAAATAATAAACACCTTTGAAACCATTTTTATAGATCACTTTAAAATCATCATTTGTTCAACAAAAATAATAATTACAGTTTAAAACACGTCCCAACAAGTGGACAAAAGTACAAGGTATCCGTCACTAGACTCAACAGACAAAACTCGGACTCCGCTCCTAGCTCCACAAGCTGCGAGAGCTCACCTAGTCCGTCCCACGAACAGTTCTATAGGAAAAGCAGCTAGGGGTGAGCGTTCGCTCACCACCACGGATAACAGACTGACTACGGCATAATTAGCAGACAAAACAAGTAACACCAACAACAACTCAACACCGGGGAACACCATCCCTACCCAAGCACTCTAACTGAACATACACCCACTGTTGCCTTCCCTGACCAACTCGACACCCTGACACGTAAAGTAGACCCGACACAACCATTGACGACCTCTTCCAAGGACTCCAAAGAAAGTTACGGATCACCAAACAGCATCACAATGGATCAGCACCAACAAGATCACGAAGGATCGCACACCAAACAAGATCACAAAGGATCGCAAACCAGCTGCCAAGAACGCCCTCCCGGGACTCTAACCTGGTCAGGCCAACCCAAGAATGCTGCAACTTACCGGGACTCTAACCCATAAGCCAGCCGGAAAATGCTGCAACTTACTGGGACTCTAACCCATAAGCCAGCCAAAGTATGCGTGCAACTTATCGGGACTCTAACCCGTAAGCCAGCCAAAGTATGCTCACAAACCCAAACCACACACGCGCGGCCAGGACCCCTTTATTGGCGGGCGGGCCCCTTACCCCGTCTGAACATGCAGACGCGTGTGATCGTGGACCCCCGTTTCATGAAGCGGGCCCCCAACCTCAGGTAACCACAAACACAATCACAATCACAATCACAAGCAAGTTCAACAACCAGTAACAACACAGGTTCAACACTCACAGGCACTAATGGCCACCAAGACACCAACAGTAAAACTCGGACTCAATAGCCCCACAGGCACTCACGGCCTCCCAAGACACACCGACAGTAAGACACAGACTCGACAGCCCCACAGGCACTCACGGCCTCCCTAGACACCAACCATAAAACACGCTTGCAACTTACCGAGACTCTAACTCGTAAGCCAGCTAAAGAAAGCTTGCAACCCCCCCGAGACTCTAACTCGGTCAGGCCAGCCAAAGACACCAACCTTAGTACACGGGCTCTCAAGGCCACCCAAAACGCCAAAGGTAAAGACACGGGTTCAACCACCCCACGGGCACTCATGGCCACCCAAAACTCAACAATAAAACACGCTTGCAACTTACCGAGACTCTAACTCGTAAGCCAGCTAAAACACCAACAGTAAAGTACGGGCTCTCATGGCCACCCAAACACGAATAATAACACGGCTCTCATGGCCACCCAAGACTCAACAATAATAATACACGGGCTCTCAAGGCCACCCAAGACGCCAAAATAAACAATCAACCTCCGGCTTAACCCAAGCCTCCAACAGTCCTAATATCAACAGTTCCTCATTCAACCTCCGGGCATGATCATATGCCTCCAGTACTCCTAATATCGATAAGTTCACAAACAACCTCCGGGCATGGTCATATGCCTCCAGTAATTCTAACAACGCTAAGTTCTCTGCTCCTACGACACTACTAAGTGTCACATGCTTTTCTCAAAAATTACTAAGTTCCCGTAACATGCTTTTCTGATAAACACTACAATCCCGTATCATGCTTTTCTAATATTTAAAATCAACCTACTCAACCCACGACACCCCGGTGTCACATGCAATTCTACTGTTAACTTTCCCCAGTCAGGGCCGAGATCCGGCTACTTTTCCCTACCTCGTGCGTGTTCTCCCAAAAGCCAACCACGAGCTCCGGTGATGATCTCAGTCACTCACCCAGCTTCCCTTGCCTCGGTCCGTGGCACGATCTAAAAGAACACAATTTAAAGGCACTTAACAACTTGCAGTAACGAACTGAAAATCACTAAACTCGATGCCCAAACTTAACCCCGACAATGTCGATCACTCCCAAACTTCCCAATTACTCGACATTGTCGATAAAGGACCCGCAAAAGCCCGATTCGCCCGACATGGCGAATCTGCCCGGTTTTAGTAAATTGCCTTCCGGGGCTCCAAAAGTCCCCGTTTTCGTTTCTACGGTC
The DNA here is from genome assembly GCA_963921825.1 of Erodium maritimum. NCBI lineage: Eukaryota > Viridiplantae > Streptophyta > Magnoliopsida > Geraniales > Geraniaceae > Erodium > Erodium maritimum. Next base: position 49,498,972 of record OY997595.1, on the reverse strand, counting down.
TTAGAATAAATCAAGGGTCCCGAAGTACTTGCCCGAATCGAATTCCGACTCCCGAGTCAATTAAATGACGTTTAAAGTTTCTAAACCCGATAAATTACAACTTCTCCAATTTAATTCCAAATTTCAATTCGGTTGTGGATAAATGATCCAGGGAACGTTCTAAACCACCCGAACACAAAACCCGATCACCCGAGCACGTGGGCCCCACCCGGACAAGCTTGGCAAAATTCCCTTTTTGCCCCAAAACGTTCCTAACGAACCCCAAACCTCAACCATTCATCTGTAAATCAATTCTAATTAAAACCCAACCATATTTGAATCGTTTAAACTCAAACCCTAAAATTCGAACTTAACAAAACGAAAATCGGTTAGGTGCTCACCGTAGAGAATGATGGTGTGAGCTTGAATCTTCTATCGTTGAGACGATCCAACGGTTTGATCGACGGGAATCACCAAAACCTTCAACTTCTCCTTCTCTTTTCTCTCCTTCTTCTAACTCACCTTTCTCTCTCCAAAACTCCATTTTTTTCAATAATGAACGTGTACACTCTTCATCTTTCATTTTGTTTTAGTTTAAAAACACTAACCACACATCAAAAAGACCAAAATACCCCCCCTTTTCATTTTGTCTTTTCTTTAAAGTCAAGGGTAAAGTTGTCCTCCCTTTTTCCTTCCACCACATTAATGACATGTGTCAGATTCGCGAAATTCGGCTGTTTCGGGCCCCGAACGGGCACTTTTTCCAAGAAATTACGAAACTTGACGGGCTACAAGAAAACGGCTCAACTAAGACCGCTGCGACGACGGCTAAGATTTTTGGATCCAAAACGGTCCTCGAATGGACCAAAACGTCGCTCGGTTGACTTTTCCAGCGAAAAGTCAACATTTCCCAAATTGATCAGAAAGTTTCCCTGAGTCCCCCGGAACTCACTTTGGTCGATAACGGGGTCAACTTAAGTCCGGTATGACCCTCGGGGTCCAATTCCGGTTCAATTCAGTGTCTGCTCAAAATTTTTAAATTTTCCTGTTTTTCGCAGATTTGACTGCCGTTGACCGGCAGTGGTTATTACAATCCAAAACTCTCTGCTCCACCACAGAGCCGTGACATGGTCCGTGACGGGTCCCACTATGGAGCCGTGACGGAGATCGAAAACGGCCAAAACTCTCTGATCCATCAAGGATCCATGACATGGTCCGTGACGGGTCCCGTCAAAGAGCCGTGACGCGCGCAGAACTGTGTTTCCAAATCCGATTCTAAGGCGAAAAAGAGGCACATTTCCTCTTTTTCATGTCCGATTTTGAGGAGAAAAAGGCCACCAAAACTCTTATAAATAGGGGAGAGCTATGTTAGAGAAGAATAACTTGTTTTTGGGACAATCCTTGAGAGCTAGAAGGTGAAGATTGGTGAACTTTGAAGCTTGAAGGAATAGAAGCAACTTGGGCAAGATTTGTATGAGAAGAGAGTGTTTGAAACTCAACCATTGTAATTCTACATTGGTATTGTATTTCCACTACTCTTTCAATATGATGATTACTTATGAATGTTTTTCTTCATCTTCTTCTTCTTCTTTCTCCATGAGTAGCTAAACCCCATAATCTAGGGTTGTGGGGGAGTAGAGATTTACTTTCCAATGTATTGAATGTATGAATGAATATTGTGTTGGTTGATTTGATTTAGGGTTTGTATTAGATTTGAAATTAATGCTCTATCTCCCGGGTAGGCTTGATAGAAGGTGGGAATTGTAATCTAACACTCGTGAGAGGTGGGTTGCAATTGGGTCAGAAACATTATACAAATTGGGTTTAAATCTAGACTAGTGATAGCTAGGTTAACACGATTGCAATAACCATAGGATTCAAACCGAAAGTTAGAATTTGTCAAAGAACGTAATGCTTTAGGTCTCCCTACATCCTGATTCGTGAGAGCTGGGTGGTTAGATTCCATTAGGGTCCGAAACAACGTGAGGAGTTAGGACTAGTTTGAGAGATGATTCGTTGCCCCTAAAATCAGACAACTTCATAGTGTTCATCATCGTTTAAATGCATTGGAATTGGTCTCTATGAACCCAAAAATCCTTAGATTATCTTTTTCTCTGATTCTAATCTCTTCGGTTTTACCTAAATACTTGTTCACCTTTTAATTACTTGTTTACATTTGCATGATCTTTTAAAACCAAAAACCATATTTTTAACGAAACAGCTTAACTACGAACTTCAAATAGGAATTGCTTGTCATGTGCTCCCTTGAGTACGATAATCCGGAACTAAAAATCCCGAAATACTACTTGACGACCGGTACGCTTGCCGTGTCCTTTTCTGTGCTAAACTGAAGGGCGTCAAGTTAATGGATATCAAACTGAAATACTACTTTCAGTTTCATATTAAACTTGGTCCTTACTTTATTTGGACGATGTTTCTTTTGAACTCGGATGTTCAGACTTTTATTCAGAGTTTCTTATTAATTAAATTTGGTTTTATTATTATTTATTTTTCTTTCCCGGTACGATATGATTAGCTTGTGCGTGGATCGTTTCTTGTGGTATGCCTATCTTATATTTCGGTGTTCGTGTGTTTCTTTAATTTGAATCTGTTGACGTTTAAAGTTGTTCCGTTAGATATCCATTTTGCGTTGTCCTTTAGTGAGTTTTACTAATAAAGGATTTTGGTGACGGAGCGGGAGTACTTTTTCCCTTTACTACTTTTTCCTACTGAGCGTAAGCTCATCCCCCTTTGTTTTACTGCTTTACAGGTTTCGTTGATGAGTATGCTCAGAGGACGTCTCACGGCTCGGGAGCTCATTGATGGTCCGGGTTGTTTTATTTCTTAGAGACGTACTTTCAGTTTCGCATTAAACTTGGTCCTTACTTTATTTGGATGATGTTTCTTTTGAACTCGGATGTTCAGACTTTTATTCAGAGTTTCTTATTAATTAAATTTGGTTTTATTATTATTTATTTATCTTTTGTCAACAAGGGAAGAACAAACACCAGTGTCCCGCGAGCACTAGTACAACCACTAAGATTACAGCATAGAAGTGAGAGCACCTCATGTTGGAATCCGAAAACAGCTAGCCTAGTGCGACTACCACAAAGCTTCCAGGTCAGTAACAAGATGGCACCGAACGAAGAATTATATGGTAGGTCAGGTCAATTGCCCATGCAGGGCACAAGTGAGAGTTAAGAGTTGACCATTGCTAGTCATGAGTTGTTCGAGAGACGATTGAACGAACCGCGCAGAGTCGGCGTGGAAGCGCGAGGATAAGGTGCGCTTAAAGTACCATAAACCATTCAAATCCTTAAGATTACAAGGCTGTAGGGTGCTCTTTAATGTGGTGGCATGGATGAAACAACCTATAAATTGGTTCGATTGGTAGTATGTGAGCAAGTGGCGACGGTAAGTGCAATATCACAGGTTGGGTAACCTTCGATGATCGATCATGGTTGTGTGTTACCTAGTGTTGAGCATGGTTACGGTAATGTTGGGATTGTGTGTGTTTCGAGGTGCGCCTATCTCCAACTAGGTGTCGGTAAGAGGTACTATCAATCCCTGTTGAGGTGCACCGTCCGTCTGACTGGATGACGGTAGAGTTTGTGGTTATTCCGAACCGTGCAGTGATCATGATATCTTTGTCTTGATAAATGCAATTGTGTGTTATTTCCTTGTATTTTTGTGTGTGGTTGGTCGTGACCTAATCGTGTTTGAGCTCTAGTGTGAAGTGTCCGAGTAACGATTATTAAGAGGACAATTGAGGAGATGTGTCTATGTGATGTATCCGACTTTGTTCGATTTACGTAGTGTTCTGGTGTGATACCTATACCGACGGGAAATTACGGTATAGGATATCTAGACCGGTGTTGTTTGTGGCGGTACGATATCTATACCGATGGAGGATCTCGGTATAGGATATCTAGACTTTTACCTTGTGTTCCATTGTGTTTTGGTAATAATCGACTGGGAGTATTTACTCGGTGTTTCTTTGAGTTTTGGTATGAGTGGTTACACTGTGAATTTGGAAATTGTTGAGTAAGGCTGTTTTTCACCGCCGAGTACGGCGTTTGAGGAAGTAGTGTGATCAAGGGAGGTACGGTTAAGTGAAGTGCGTTCGTTTTAATTTTCGAGGACGAAATTCTTTTAAGGGGGTAGATTGTAAGAACCACCCCCGATCGATCCCGGTCGAATCAGAGGTTTTTTGCGAAAGTTGACTTTTTACCGGAAAAGTCAACTGATGACTCCAGGAGTCATTCGGGACCTTTCCGGGACCCAAAAAGCTTACACGTCATTACGGTTAGCTTAGTTGGATCATTTCCTTTCAAATGACTGTAATTGTGAAAAAGTCAAACCCGGGTCAAACTAGGTCGATTTTGGATTATTAACGAATAAAATAATAAGAGCTGAGATATTTTGGGGTAGGAGTGGTCCCCACATGGACACATGCCCATGTTAGCTTGGAGGGGAAGAAAGGTGGGTCAAAAGACGAATTGGTCCCCACATAAGGGCAAAATAGAGAGAGATGGACTAAAGGACGAAAGGGACATTTCCACCTTGAGGTAAGACCACATGGGGCATCAATTCGGCCCATTTTCTTCCTCTTGGCCGAAACCTCCTTAGTGAGAAGAGAGAGAGTTCAAAACTCCATTGAAGCTCCATTGAAGCTTGAAGAAGAAGCAAGAGAAAGGAAACTCCTTTTTGGCCATCTCTACACCAAATCTTCTCGAATTTACTTAATCTTCTTCATCTCTTCATTTCCAAGAGGTTGGTATGCTTTATTTCCTCATTTGATGAAATTAATGTTGTGGGTTTGAGTAGACATGACTTGAACTAGTGGGTTTTGGGTGTTGGTGACTTAAATGTCGATTTGTGAAGAAGAGGTGGAGTTAGATGATGGAGATAACTTGGTTTGAGTAGTTTTTGATGAAACCTATTTGGGTCTTGAAACTTGGATGATTTGAGGTGAAAATTGAAGTCCTAAAGCTTAAAAATGGTGATTTGGAGAATCTAGAACTAGTTAGGAGCTTGTTTGAGAAATTAGATATTTTTCCGACGACCGGAGGCTCGCTGAAGCTCCGGCCGGTCACCGGAATCCGGCCACCGGAGAGGGAAAGGACCGGCCATGGCTCGACCATCCTTGGAAAGGGCCGGCTATGGTCCGGCCACCTTGAACCGTGACTGGCCGGCCACCTTGAACCTTAACGTGAACTAGTTAGGTGCTTTGGAACAAGTAAATTAATTATGTTGGATAGACACGAATAGGGAAACTTTTAGAGTCCCGAGGGACGTTTTCCCGATTTCGGGCAAAATGGGCCTTCCGGGCCCATTTCGCCAAGTTGAGCAATTAGGATTAGTTTGGGTAATTCCCTCTTTAATCCACACTTGAATTAGCATTAATTCTTGTATTGCTTGTAATCTTAGACTTTGGACCCGAGCGCGCGGAGGAGGAGGCTTTTGGACCGCGTGAGAGGACGAGGAGGAAGCTAGCCAGGTCGTCCGCTGCTAGGATTGGTTTGCTTTCGAGGTAGGGAAGAGTAGTAAACTCCACTTTTAATTAAAGAATGATAATAGTATGCCTATAGGATAAGAATAACCGGAAGAGTCTAGTTTGCATATATGATGTGATTCACTAGAATAACCGCTTTCAATTATGGGAATTGTCGTGCTGGTAGAATGGCCATGTCGAGCCTTAGGATTGATTGTTGATTATGCTTGATCGCAGTATTTAGTCCTTAAACATTGATGAATATTATCTTCTTTGATCACTTTAAGAGTCATAACATGCTATATGAATGTGATACGAATGTTTGTTCTTGATATGATTGATTGAGTGAATGTGATGAATGTGAATTGAATTGTTGATTTGTGCTATGATCGGGTGGGTGATAGACCGATGTGATGTGTTCGGTAAGTATGTTGGTAAACTATGATGTTACGATATGATTGGTGTGTTATGTTGAATTGATATGGTTGGTATTGCACGATGTGGTTTATTGTTGCTTTCCCCGATGCTAAGTGTTGCGGGAAGACATCTAGACCGAGGGGTATTCCGGTACAATATATGTGGTTTCACCCCAATGCTCAGTGTTCCGGGAAGATATCCGACCGAGGTGTATGCCGGTCCGGTATGTTTATTATATTGTTTCACCCCGATGCTTTGTGTTCTGGGAAGACATCTAGACCGAGGGACATTCCGGTACGATGTATATTATTTCACCCCGATACTCTGTGTTCCAGGAAGACATCTAGACCGAGGGACATTCTGGTACGATGTATATTGTTTCACCCCGATGCTCTGTGTTCTGGGAAGACATCTAGACCGAGGGATATTCCGGTATGATGTATTCGTTTCACCCCGATGCTTTGTGTTTCGGGAAGATATCTAGGTCGATGTGTGTTCCGGTACGATATGTTTAGCTTGTGCGTGGATCGGTTCTTGTGGTATGACTATCTTATATTTCGGTGTTCGTGTGTTTCTTTAGTTTGTTTCTGTTGACGTTTAAAGTTGTTCCGTTTGATATCCATTTTGCGTTGTCTTTTAGTGAGTTTTACTAATCAAGGATTTTGGTGAACGACCGGGAGTACTTTTTCCCTTTACTACTTTTTCCTACTGAGCATGAGCTCACCCCCCTTTGTTTTACTGTTTTACAGGTTTCGTTGATGAGTATGCTTAGAGGACGTGTCAGGGCTCGGGAGCTCATTGAGGGTCTGTGTTGTTTTATTTCTTAGAGACGTACTTTCAGTTTCAGATTAAACTTGGTCCTTACTTTATTTGGATTATGTTTCTTTTGAACTCGGATGTTCAGACCTTTACTCAGAGATTCTTATTAATCAAATTTGGTTTTATTATTATTTATTTATCTTTCTAGTTCACGTCTCGAGTCCGGTCAAAACTGGATTTGGGGAGTGACAAGGTCATCTCGAAGGCTCTACTCTAAGGTCTAAATTCTCAGCAAGGGTAGACGAAAATGGAAAAGTGCGACGCCTGTGGGTTATGGGCCCACCACGCTTCCGTTGCTCCATTCTGATCTTAATGCTACTCGGTCACCTCTTTTGATCGGTCCGACTGTGTAATGGTATTGCTGCAGCTCTTCGCTGCTCGGGTACTCGTTGCTTATAACGATCGATGAACGCTTGATACCTCACAACTCGGTTCTCGTAACTCTCTCATCACTCGAAGAAGGGACAACAACTTCCAGTACGGAAAGGTCTTTAGGAAGAAGACGGTGTGCTATTCTACTTTCAAACTCACAACTAACCCTAATTGGCACTAAAACACCCCCAGCCGGCGTACTAAGGCACGGGTGGGCTTAACGGTTCTAATTTCTATCCCGACATAAAGCAACCATGAAGAAATAAGCAAGCGGGTACTCAAGTAATAAATAAAGCGATACTCAATTTTAAATGGTAAGCGCGTACCCTGAGCGATCTCATGATCGGGATCATGTCTCTCAGCTCGGAAACCATCGATCGCGTAAGCTCGACCCTGCGGTGTCTGGGGTCCTCCTCGCGGGGGTGGGGGAAGGGTCGTCTGCTGTGGAGCCCTCTGCTGATGTCTCTGCACTGGCGTACCCGCTGCCTGCCGTGGGGCTCTCGGAGCCTGAGCCTGGCGTGGGCGAAACGAAGGGGTTTGCTTTCGAGGTAGGGAAGAGTAGTAAACTCCACTTTTAATTAAAGAATGCTAATAGTATGCCTATAGGATAATAATAACCGGAAGAGTCTAGTTTTCATATAGGATGTGATTCACTAGAATAACCGCTTTCAATTATGGGAACTATTGTGCTAGTAGAATGGCCATGTCGAGCCTTAGGATTGATTGTTGATTGTGCTTGATTGCAGTCTTTAGTCCTTAAACATTGATGCATATTATCTTCTTTGATCACTTTAAGAGTCATAACATGCTATATAAAAGTAATACGAATGTTTGTTCTTGATATGATTGATCGAGTAAATGTGATGAATGTGAATTGAATTGTTGACTTGTGCTATGATCGGGTTGGTGATAGACCGATGTGATGTGTTCGGTAAGTATGTTGGTAAGCTATGATGTTACAATATGATTGGTGTGTTATGTTGAATTGATATGGTTGGTATTGTACGATGTGGTGTATTGTTGCTTGCCCCGATGCTAAGTGTTGCGGGAAGACATCTAGACCGAGGGGTATTCCGGTACGATGTATGTGGTTTCACCCCGATGCTCAGTGTTCCAGGAAGATATCCGATCGAGGTGTATGCCGGTCCGGTATGTTTATTATATTGTTTCACCCCGATGCCTTGTGTTCCGGGAAGACATCTAGACCGAGGGACATTCCGGTACGATGTATATTGTTTCACCCCGATGCTCTGTGTTCCGGGAAGACATCTAGACTGAGGGATATTCCGGTATGATGTATTCGTTTCACCCCGATGCTTTGTGTTCCGGGAGGATATCTAGGCCGATGTGTGTTCCGGTACGATATGTTTAGCTTGTGCGTGGATCGGTTCTTGTGGTATGACTATCTTATATTTCGGTGTTCGTGTGTTTCTTCAGTTTGCTTCTTTTGACGTTTAAAGTTGTTCTATTTGATATCCATTTTGCGTTGTCCTTTAGTGAGTTTTACTAATCAAGGATTTTGGTGACGGAGCGGGAGTACTTTTTCCCTTCACTACTTTTTCCTACTGAGCGTAAGCTCTCCCCCCTTTGTTTTACTGTTTTACAGTTTTCGTTGATGAGTATGCTTAGAGGACGTCTCAGGGCTCGGCAGCTCATTGAGGGTCCGTGTTGTTTTATATCTTAGAGACGTACTTTAAGTTTTGGATTAAACTTGGTCCTTACTTTATTTGAATGATGTTTCTTTTGAACTCGGATGTTCAGACTTTTATTCAGAGATTCTTATTAATTAAATTTGGTTTTATTACTATTTATTTATCTTTCTAGTTCACGTCTCGAGTCCGGTCAAAACCGGATTTGGGGCGTGACAATTTGGTATAAGAGCTTGGTTTTTCAAAAACTTCGGACCGTACGTCAATTAGGTGGGTAGAGTTAGGTTGTTGAGTTTCGGTGTGTTGGGTACGCAAGTCGGAAATGTCCTACGCGTAGAAACGAGACGGAGAGAGTCTCGGGTTAGTGAAATGTCCGGTCTAGTACCGTGTACTTGTGGTGAACCATTAGGGTTGTTGCCTTGGATTGTGTTATTCGGTTGCCGAGTCTGAACGTGGCCGGGTGGTAATAGTTTAATTACCGAAACCCGAGGTGTGTAGCTGTGATAAATTGCGGTGTTCTGTAATTGTGTTGAATGCTTTGTGCATATGGTGATTTGAATGTCCCGCATAAGCAGATGGTTAGTAGAAATTACGAACGGGTCATGCCCAATTTTCTGCAAAACTGAAGTGTTTGTACCATCACGATTCGACTATAGGGGCCACTGTAGTCGAACGTGACGGGGGGATGTCAAGTGGTTACAACGTAGTTCGGGGACGCCTGAATCGGGTTGTAACGACATGATATCGATATGAATGTTATAGTAGAAAGAGGACATGTTAAGAACTTGAATCTAAGTTGATGTTTGTCTAATGTGGAGTTGATGTGTAGTTTGATTTGTGAATTGTGTGACTCGTGTGTGAAATTGTTGAAATGTGTGTATTGTTAATGACTTGCTGTGTGGTTGCTATTGCTTTACCTGTGTGTTTGTATTGGCTGAACGATGCAAGTTGTGCCCCGTGTTGCTGAAAGATACCCGACCGTAGGAGGATTCCGGTCCAGTATGTCATGAGTTGTACCCCGATGGGAAGATGTCTAGGCCGATGTTAATTTCGGTACGGTGTGGTTGAGCCGGGCTATGGGAAGCCATCGCATTGTTCTGGGATACCATAGGTGGTAGTGATTGTTGATATTGCTATGTGTTTTGATATGTGTTGACTACTGTAACTGCTTATGCATGCTAGGTGATCTTCTTTATCTAAGAAACAGTTTAACCTGAGTTTAGTTTATTGCTGTGCGGGTTCGCACGCGTGGTCGGTTGTGAGATAACCGTGGTTTTTGTCTATTAAGACTTGAGTGAATGATAGTGGTCAAGGGCATAGATGAGAAAAGTGGTTTTAAGTTCGGTTCAGCGTCGAGGCTAATTTACGGGTAGTATCCGAGTGGGGACTAAGCGTTGTCTTGAATTTTCTGTTTAACTGTTCTTAGTTATTGTGCTTACTAGTATGCCCTATTTGGACGGACACTCTGGCTAGCTTCCTCCTCGTCCTCTCACGCGGTCCAAAGTCTAAGATTACAAGCAATACAAGAATTAATGTTAATTCAAGCGTGGATTAACGAGGGAATTACCCAAACCAATCCCAATTGCTCAACTTGTTGAAATGGGCCCGGAAGGCCAATTTTGCCCGAAATCGGGAAAACATCCCTCGGGACTCCGAAATTTTCCCTATTCGTGTCTATCCAACATAATTAATTTACTTGTTCCAAAGCACTTAACGGAATCCAATTCCGGGGTCCGAGCCTTCCCAATTTCGCAATTAAAGTTTCTAATCACTTTTTCCGAACTTTCATGAATCACAACCATAATTCGTTCCGGGTGTGAAAACATCGTCCCGGGGTTCACCCACGATTTTCCAGTTTATGAAATCACCAAATCCCGGCCATGTGGGCCCCACGGCCACACTTGGCCGTGTATGGCCAAACCGGGCTGGCCAGTCACGATTCAAGGCGGCCGGACCATGGCCGGTCCTTTCCAAGGATGGTCGAGCCATGACCGGTCCTTTCCAAGGATGCCCGATCCATGGCCGGTCCTTTCCCTCTCCGGTGGCCGGATTCCGGTGACCGGCCTGAGCTCCGGCGAGCCTCCGGTCGCCAGAAAAATATATAATTTCTCAACAAGCTCCTAACTAGTTCTAGGTTCTCCAAATCACCATTTTTTAAGCTTTAGAACTTCAATTTTCACCTCAAATCATCCAAAGTTTCAAGACCCAAGTGGGTTTCATCAAAAACTACTCAAACCAAGTTATCTCCATCATCTAACTCCACCTCTTCTTCACAAATCGACATTTAAGTCATCCAACATCCAAAACCCACTAGTTCAAGTCATCTCTACTCAAACCCACAACATTAATTTCATCAAATGAGGAAATAAAGCATACCAACCTCTTGGAAATGAAGAGATGAAGAAGATGAAGTAAATTTGAGAAGATTTGGTGTAAAGATGGCCAAAAAGGAGCTTCCTTTCTTTTGCTTCTTCTTCAAGCTTCAATGGAGCTACACTGGAGTTTTTTACTCTCTCTCTTCTCACTAAGGATATTTCGGCCAAGGGGAAGAAAATGGGCTGAATTGATGCCCCATGTGGTCTTATCCTCCTCAAGGTGGAAATGCCCCTTTCGTCCTTTAGTCCATCTCTCTCTATTTTGCCCTTATGTGGGGACCATTTGGTCTTTTAACCCACCTTTCTTCCCCTCCAAGCTAACATGGACATGTGTCTATGTGGGGGCCACTCCTACCCCAAAATATTTCGGCTCTTACTATTTTATTCGTTAATAATCCAAAATCGACCTAGTTTGACCCGAGTTTGACTTTTTCACAAATACAGTCATTTGAAAGGAAATGACCCAACTAAGCTAACCGTAACAACGGCTAAGATTTTTGGGTCCTGCAAAGGTCCTGAATGACTCCCGGAGTCATCAGTTGACTTTTCCAATAAAAAGTCAACTTTCGCCAAAAACCTCTGGTTTAATTGCGGAAAGTTACTAGTATGCATATAAGTTGTAATTACTTGATATAATTGTTACAATTGCATGATTAGGATGTGAGGAACGAGTGAAATGAGGGATAGCTTACGAGCCATGTCGAGCCGTAAGTTTGGGAATTGTCGTGCTGTAGAAATGCATGCGGGCCATGTCGAGCCCTTAGGTTTGAGTGTTGATTGTAATGTCATGATCTATGATTGTTATGCTTGATGTGTGGTTTATCCTTTGTTACGTTAAGAATCATGATAGGGTATACTCGGTGTAGTATGTTGCTATTGTGAGGAAGAGGTGGAGTTAGATGATGGAGATAACTTGGTTTGAGTAGTTTTTGATGAAACCCACTTGGGTCTTGAAACTTTGGTGATTTGGAGAACCTAGAACTAGTTAGGAGCTTGTTGGAGAAATTATATATTTTTCCGGCGATTGGAGGCTCGCCGGAGCTCCGGCCGGTCGCTGAAATCCGGCCACCGGAGAGGGAAAGGACCGGCCATGGCTCGGCCATCCTTGGAAAGGACCGGCCATGGTCCAACCACCTTGAATCGTGACCGGCTGGCCCGGTTTGGCCATACATGGCCAAGTGTGGCCGTGGGGCCCACATGGCCGGGTTCTGGTGATTTCGTAAACTGGACATCGTGGGTGAACCCCGGGACGATGTTTTCACACCCGGAACGAATTATGGTTGCGATTCATGAAAGTTCGGAAAATGCGATTAGAAACTTAAATTGCGAAATTAGGAAGGCTCAGACCCCGGAATTGGATTCCGTTAAGTGCTTTGGAACAAGTAATTTAATTATGTTGGATAGACACGAATAGGGAAACTTTCGGAGTCCCGAGGGACGTTTTCCCGATTTCGGGCAAAATGGGCCTTCCGGGCCCATATCGCCAAGTTCAGCAATTGGGATTGGTTTGGGTAATTCCCTCTTTAAATCCACGCCTGGGTGCAATTTTTAGAACCATGACTATAGATCAATGCAGACTTAGCTAGGACAGTTTGCCACAGTAGCGAACTACAGACCTCCAGGATCCCTACCTAGTGACAGCGAGAGGAATCCTAGAGAAAATGCTTATGAAATTACTACAAGAAGTGGCAAGGTGGTGGAACTAGAAGAGAAGGAAAGTGAGAAAGAACTACCACAAGAAATCTCTGTATAAAAAATTCAAGATCAAGAGCAAGAAGACTTAACAAAGGTAGTAAGCAGAGAGCGCTCCACAGGTAAGAAGGTAAGGGAGCCCATGGTTGATTCAGAAACCCGGACTCCACCTCTCCCTTTCCCCTATGTTGTTAAAAAATCTAAACATGATGATCAGTATGCTAAATTCTTGAATATGTTTCAGAAGTTTGAGATTAATATTCCTTTTCTTGACGCAATTAAAAACATGCCTATTTATGCCAAATTCTCGAAGGATATAATATCTAACAAAAGGAAGTTGAAAGAGCATGAAAGGGTTAATTTAAGTGAGGAGTGTTCTGCCATCTTGCAGAATAAACTGCCTCCTAAATGAAAGACCCGTAGCTTTACTATACCATGTGAAATGAGGTCTCTTCATTTGCAAAAGCTTTGTGTGATTTAGGGGCTAGTATAAATTTGATGCCCTTAAATATTTTCAAACAATTAGGAATAAAAGAGGAACTGAAACCACCTTCTATGTCCCTACAACTAGCTGATAGATCTATTAAGTACCCTAGAGGGATTGTGGAGGATGTGTTGGTAAAAGTTACAAATTTATTTTCCCTGCTGACTTTGTTATCTTGGACATGCAGAAAGATTATGAGATTCCCCTAATCCTAGGAAGACCATTCTTGGCCACAACCCGAGCTCTTATTGATGTAGAGCAAGGGAAATTGACCATCCGATATGGCAAAGAGGAAGTGGTTTTTATTGTTTTCAGATCCCTTAAACATTCTATAATTGATGATACTTGTTTTAAGACTGACTTGATTGATTCTGTAGTGTAGGAAATTTTTTATTCCTAATGATCCTTTACTAGCATGTTTAATTAATGAGGATACAAACACTTGTGATCTTATGCAGGATGATGAACCAGAGATGGTCAATCTCTTAGAGGCATGCCCCCCAAGAAAGAGAGATAGACCCCACACTCATCTCACCTTGGAGGCGAGGCAAGGGCCTATGCTAAAACTCTCTATTGATGTCACGCCCCAAATCCGGTTTTAGCCGAACTCGAGACGTGAACTAAAATAAAATAAAGACAATAATAAAAGGAAAATTAAACGAATATAACTCCGAAATTTAGTTCCAAATCAACAAAGTCGATACCACGAGTCAACGCTCAAAATATAGATAAAGAAGGACACTGTTTTGTACATAAAAGAAAAGTACGTCTCTACTAAAAGATAAATCCCCAGACTCTCAGTGAGCTCCCCAAATTTGAGACGTCCTCTAAACCGACTCACGATCGAAACCTGTAAAACAGTAAAACAGCGAGGGTGAGCTTTCGCTCAGTAGGAAAAAGTAGTAACAAGAATGGACTTCCACTACGTCACCATAATTACTCAATTAACAACACTTACTAATAATTGACAACATAAACAGAAGCCAACCGGAACTCAACTTCATCGACAATAGAACCAAGCTAAAGAAACATACAAAAAAACAGAACATTATATACTATAACCACTACGAATGACACTCAAAGTGACATCACACGAACTTAAGATAAGTAAACCATGATACTCCGATCCACACACGCAGCTTAACATATTATACCAGACACGGCCTCGGTCTAGATATATTCCCGGACACACAACATCGGGGTGAAACAAATACATCATACCAGAATACACCATCGGTCTAGATGTCTTCCCAGACACACAACATCGGGGTGAAACAATACATCATACCGGAATACCCATCGGTCTAGATGTCTTCCCGGACACACAGCATCGGGGTGAAACAATACATCATACCGGAATACCCATTGGTCTAGATGTCTTCCCGGACACACAACATCGGGGTGAAACAACACATCATATCGGAATACCCATCGGTCTAGATGTCTTCCCGGAAACACAGCATCGGGGTAAATCTCATAACAACATACCGGACCGGCACACACCTCGGTCGGGTATCTTCCCGTAGCACGGGGTACAAGTCACACCACACAATACCAAACCCAACATATCACACCGAACTTATCATACCGTCGAAGCTTACCGACATAACTTACCAAACACACCACATCGGTCTATCATTCACCCGATCATATCACAAGACAACAGTTCATATCACATTCATCACATTCATTCAACCAATCATATCACGAGACAACCATTCATATCACATTCATCACAATTCATATAGCATCATACTATGGTTCTTAAAGTAACCAAAGAATATACCATGAATCAACATTTAAGGACCATTAACTACAACCGAACACAACCAACACACAATCCTAAGGCACGACATGGCCACATGTGATTCTATAACACGACAATTCCCATAATTTAAAGCGATTACTCTAGTTATTCACATCTTATATGCAATCTAAGACTTTTCCGGTTATTAACGTCCTATAAGCATTCTATTAGCATTTCTTAATTAAAACGGTAATTACTACTCTTCCCTACCTCAAATGCTATCCAAACGCTTAGTCAAAAGAGTCGCCTAGAAGTCTCCTCCGTCGTGCTCGGGAACAAGGTCTAAGAGAACAAGCAATACGAGAATTAAGAGTGATTCAAGAGCAGTTTAAAGAGGAAAAGTACCAGTTAAATCCCCAAAAGGCTCTGTTATAGGTAACTTTCCTAATTAACCACGGATCCGTGACGGGTTTGACAGCTCCGTCCTTCTTCTTCCTCCACCTTCTTCTCCTCTAAATCAAACCCCCAAAACTCCATTTTTACCAACCAAAAACCTCCAAATCAGTCCCTTAAACCTCAATACTTCACTACCCATGATGGGTTTCATCAAAACAACAAATACCCAAAAGATTTCTACTTAAATCAACCACTTTCTTCTCATAAACAATCATCTAACAAAAAATAACTCAAAACCCAACTAGTTCATGCAATTTCTATGGAAACCCATAACCCCAAATTGATTGAAAATAGATTGTTAGAGCTTACTTACCTTGGGGATGAAGAGGTGATGAAGATTAGGTAGATTTGGAGAAGATTTGGGAAGAAAAAACACTAAAGGAGCTTCCTTTCTCCTTGCTTCTTCTTCAAGCTTCAATGGAAGCTCTCTCTCTCTCTCTCCCCCTTGTATATTTCGGCCACACCAAGAAAAATGAGCCGAAATGTGACCCAAAAGGGGTCTTAAACCTAAGGTAGAAATGACTAAAAGGCCCCTCTTGCTCCCTTTCTTCTATTTTGGCACATTTTAGGGTAAATGGGTCATTCTAGACCCATTTCTTCTCCTCCAAGCCACCATGGACAAGTGTCCATATGGGGGCCACCTTAACCTTACTTATTCCCATCACCTTTAATATAAAATGATTTAACCTCTAATTAGGCCTAGTTTGACCCAAAGTTGACTTTTTTCTCAAACTTAGACGTTTGGAAGGAAACGACCCAACTAAGCTAACCGTAACGATGACTAAGCTTTTTGGGTCCCGGAAAGGTCTCGAATGACTCCCGGAGTCATCGGTTGACTTTTCCAGCGGAAAGTCAACTTTCGCCAAAAACCACTGGTTTGACCGGGATCGATCGGGGGCGGTTCTTACAGTTGAGCAAGCCCCAGAGCTTGAATTAAAACCCCTCCCAGATAATTTAAAATACATGTTTTTGAATGAAGACAATACTTTACCTGTAATAATTTCTTCTGAATTGTCTTCTCTACAGGAGGAAAAGCTGATGAGGGTGCTCAAGGAACATAAAAAGGCCTTTGGATGGACAGTAGCTGACATTAGAGGAATTAGCCCGTCAACATGTATGCACAAGATCTTAATGGAAGATACTTACAGACCAACTGTGCAACCACAAAGGAGGCTCAACCCATTAATGCAAGAGGTAGTAAAAAAGGAAATTATAAAGCTACTCGATGCAGGTATTGTCTATCCCATTTCTGATAGTGCTTGGGTTAGTCCTATTCAATGTGTGCCTAAGAAAGGGGGGATGACGGTAGTAACAAATGATGAGAATGAATTAATTCCTACTAGAACTGTTAAAGGGTGGAGAGTATGCATAGACTATAGGAAGTTAAATGATGCCACCCGAAAAGACCGTTTTCCCTTGCCTTTTATTGAGCAAATGTTAGAAAAATTAGCTGGACATGAATACTATTGCTTTTTAGACTGATGTAGTGGCTACAACCAAATAGCCATAGCTCTTAAGGATAAAGAGAAAACAACTTTAACTTGCCCTTATGGAACTTTTATAAAGAGATTTTCTGAAATCTCTAAACCACTAAGTAATTTTCTAGTAAAAGATGTCCCTTTTAATTTTGATGATGCATGTTTGAAAAGCTTCTTAACATTAAAAGAAAAATTGGTAAATGCACCTGTAATGGTCAGTCCCGATTGGTCTCTACCCTTTGAATTGATGTGTGATGCTAGTGATATAGCGGTAGAAGCAGTTTTAGGGAAAAGGAAAGATAAGATTTTTCATACCATATACTATGCTAGTAGAGTTCTCAATGAGGCTCAATTAAATTATGCTACTACTGAAAAAGAACTATTAGCTGTTGTATTTGCATGTGATAAATTTCACTCATATCTTGTCCAAGGTTACAGTATACACTGACCATGCAGCTCGTAAGTATCTGTTTAGTAAGAAGGATGCCAAGCCTAGACTGTTAACGTGGATTTTACTACTCCAAGAATTTGATTTGGAAATACTAGATAAGAAGGGAGTAGAGAATGTAAAGCAGACCATTTGTCTAGGATTAAGAATCCATATGAAGAGTTGAGTAAGCCGATAAATGAGGAGTTCCCGGATGAGCACCTGTTCCAAGCAAAGCTCGCTGAGGCCCCGTGGTTTACAAGTTTTGCAAACTATTTGGCAAGTGGTGCTCTAATTCACGACATGGCATCCTACCAGAAGAAGAAGTTCTTACATGATGTGAAAAATTATTTTTGGGATGATCCTTTTCTGTTTAAAATTTGTGCAGATCAAATGGTGAGAAGGTGTGTTCCGAAGAGGAACAAGAAGCTATTTTGCATCAATGCCATGGTGGTGATGTAGGAGGTCATTTTGGGCCACAAAGGACAACTCAAAAGGTACTTCAATCCGGTTTTTATTGGCCTAACTTATTTCATCAAGCTATTCGGTTTGTTGAGCAATGTGACAGGTGCCAAAGAACAGGCAATATATCAAAGAAGCAGGAGATGCCTCTGAATATCACCATAGAGGTAGAGTTATTCGATGTATGGACCATCAATTTCATGGGTCCATTCCCTCGATGTAACGGTATGGAATATGTACTAGTTGCGGTTAGTTATGTGTCAAAATGGGTAGAGGCGATAACCTTACCACTAATGATACCAACCGGTGGTTGCTTTCCTTAAGAAGCACATTTTTTCCCGGTTTGGCACACCCATGGAAATAGTAAGCGTTGGTGGAAAACAATTTTGCAATAAGATATTTTGGAAAATTTTAGCTACACCCTACCATGCCCAAACTAGCGGGCATGTGGAAGTTACTGATAGGGAATTAAAAAGTATTTTAGAAAAGATTGTTGACATGTCTAGGAAAAATTGGGCACAAAAGTTAGATGATGCACTTTGGGCATATAGAACAGCATATAAAACCCCTATTGGAATGTCACCGTTTAAGATGGTATATGGGAAGTCATGTCACTTACCGTTAGAGTTACAACATAAAGCATATTGGGAGCTTAAGTTTTTAAATTTTGATGCTAATCTTTGTGCTGAAAAGAGGTTGATGCAGATTAATGAGCTGGACGAGTTTAGGTCCCTTTCCTATTTCAGCACAGAGTTATACAAGGAGCGCACCAAGATTTCCCATGACAAGAAAATTGTGAAAGGGGAGTTTAGGGAGGGAGATAGGGTCCTTCTCTATAACTCTCGGTTGAAGATCTTCTTCGGGAAGCTCGTTTCGAAGTGGAGCGGGCCATTTAAAATAACTCAATTCCTATCAAAAGGGACGTGGAGATTTGTGATGGAAAGCGGCCCCTATTTTTGGTCAATGGACATCGTGTTAAGCATTATTATGGTGGACCGTTGGGACCAGAGGAGTGCCTATACTGGGAGGAGCCAGATTATGAGGAAGTAGAGGCAGCCTAAGCCGCCTTTGAGTCGTGTTAACGACGTTAAACAAAAGCGCTTCTCGGGAGGCAACCCGAGGTTATTTTGTGTTTATTTTAATTGTTTTTCGTGAATTGATAGATGCATTTGTGTGCAGGATTATCAGAGGAAGAATACGAGGATCAGAAAAAGCAAAGACAATTGCTGTAGGATAACGACTCTGGGAGGAACACCGTCACGGAGACCATCACGGCTCTGTGATGCAGTAGAGAGAACAAAAATAAAAAGGAGCTTCATCACGGCTCCATCAAGGTGGCCGCCACGGTTAGAGTCACGGGACCGTGACCGAGCGAAGAGAAAAAAAAGAGATCAGGTCGGGCGGCCCACTCAACTAGTCCCAGTTCGAAGCCCACTACCCAAAGCCCCATCCGAACCCAGTTACCTTTCTTCTCCTTTCCTTCTCCAAACCCTAACTCCTCTTCTTTATCTTCTCTTTCACGCCTCCATCCCCTCATTCTCTTCTTCTTCAACCTCACATCATCCCACAGACCTCCTTCTTCAATAACCATTGTTCCTCCACCAACCTTTCTTCTTCCTCCATCTCTCGAGCTCCTTGTCCACCGAAACCCACTTATCCTCTCTTCACCTTCAAACTCCACACATCCACCAAAACTCCTTTCCCCTCTTCACCTTCGACCTCCAAACCTTCCATACCCCTAGTCACCTCGGGCTTCAGACAGAACACTTTCCTCGGCGTCAACGTTCTACGCTGGCATTGGTCGTTGGGACTTTGTCACGGCTCCGACCCGCAACCCCTCGCGGCTCTGCCTTGAAGACCGTACCAGACGTCGTCACAGCCCCAACCTACAACATGTAACGGAAATCATAACGGCTCCGGCCTGAGCTCTGTTACGGCCTTCGTTGCGGCTCTTTGGTGACCTCCGTGGTTAGGCAGTGAGGGTTGCCTTTTGTGTAGACTTTTTATTTGTTTGCTTTGATCGATCCTTGGTTGTTTTGTTTCAGATGACCCCCAGAAAGAAGAAGAAGAAGGGAGAGGCGTCAGGATCACAGCCTGCACCATTGCAAATCCTTCATCCGGACCCGAGCTCTGGCTCGAACAGGGCGGACCAGCGACCTCTGAGTGCTCCGAACTCGGCCAAGCGT
Organism: Erodium maritimum; assembly: GCA_963921825.1. Classification (NCBI taxonomy): domain Eukaryota; kingdom Viridiplantae; phylum Streptophyta; class Magnoliopsida; order Geraniales; family Geraniaceae; genus Erodium; species Erodium maritimum. The sequence goes on along the minus strand of OY997595.1, from coordinate 49,478,935 downwards.
CTCAAACAAAACATGAAACGAGGCACTATGCAAAATCATTTCGTGGATACCCACTTCGTCACACGAACTTTGGGTTGTGCAGATGGATGCCTTTGGGTGGCCCAGACTATGGGTTTGGGAGCCCCGACATTATGAGAAACTCACTCTCAAGTTTCTCACGTCGTATAGTCGGTTACACTTGTGTGATGAGCCGGTTGAATTTAGACTATGTGGGCGAGAAATTACACTCTATTTATTTGAATTTCGAGAAGCCTGCGGGTTTACTCATATTGAGGGGGATTACCCCGATTATTGTCGAATCGAGTATGCTTGGGCAGAAATTAGTGAGCCCAACATACCCCTGACCTTGAGCCCCCATGCTAGACATCCAAATTCCATAATGCTTAAATACATGCATAGGGTGTTGAGTTACACTCTGTTTACATGGAGTGATAATTTACACATCATGAACCATAAGGAGGTTCGGATTCTCCATTGTTTCGAAAAGGGAATTTCAGCCCCCTTTAAGAAGCTCCTTTTGTAACACCTTGACCAGCATGTTATCAGGCTTAATGGGAGGATTGGTTGTGTGGCGATTGCCACACAACTAGCCCAATTTCATGGGGTTTGGGACAACCCCCAAAAAGCCTACACGTTCTTTAAATCCAACTTGGTTGACAAGTCAGTATCTAAGGGTACCGACATGCGGAAGGCAGCCCCCGAGCCAAAGGAGGCCAAGGGGGAAGGAGATGCTAGGTATGCGGCCCAGTCGGCCCAGATCACAGCTCTCCAAGAGGAGATGTGCACGGGTTTCCAGAGACAGGAGACCCGCCATGATGAGTATGTTACCCAGTTTCATGGTATATCTACTCAGTTTGACGGGGTCGATACCCGGTTTGGTGGGCTGGATGCTTAGTTCGACAGGGTTCACACCCGATTCGATACGGTGGACTCTAGTCTTGAGTCCTTGTCCACCGTGCCGATGTCTGTTGAATGGATCCAAACCCGCATGGGGTCTAACTGGTGGGGTTGCAGCCGCCAATCTGGACATTTCTCTGACCTCCCTCCTGACCATCCGTAGTAAGCGGGTGACACTTTGAGAATTAACTCTCAGAATGGCACGGCAAGCGTACCGGTCGTCAAGTAGTAATCAAGTTTTAAGTCCGAGATATCATACCTAAGGGAGCAGTCAGACAATCACTTTAGTTAATTAATTCGATGGTCAAGCTATTCCTATAACGATGATTGGTTTGGTTTTGTAAAATGTAAATTCATGCAAGTAATGAAATTATATGAATGATCCGAAAATAAGCACAAAGTCACAGCAGGATTGTAAATCAGAGATAAAAAGCGATCTAGGACATTAACGGGGTTCGAATGTGATGAACAACTTAACAGGGTTCGGTATACTTTTGCAACTAATATTATTCTAAGGGCAACGGGAATTCTCTCAATGTAGTCCTAACCATCTCTCGATCGTATTAGGACCCTAACATACTCAGTCCGCCAAATTATCTCTAATCTAGGTGTAGAGCGGTATATAGCATTATAATTTATGAATTCCTTTAACTTTCGGGTTTCACTCCTATAGCTATTGCACTCGTGTCAGTCTAACCATATTCTGGCTTAGATTAAAACCTGAGCTATTTAATTCCGTTTTCCTCTTCTTAACCTCATTTCTCAATTGTTGGTTAACAAGATTAAATCATACATATACGTGATCAAGGCAATGTAGCATTACGAACGGAATTAAATAAATGATATCCTAATACTAGTTTAACAAATGCATAACCAAACTAAGTTAATTCAATTCATCACATTGTTCCCCTAGCCCTAGATCATGAGAGTTTAGTTCATGGCAATGAAATATGAACACATAGAGATGAATAAACCACTGAAATTCATATTAAACATTAAGAGTAATACCAATTTCAAGTTTGAATCCAACTACACAAAACCTTGATGTTCTAATCTCTTGCTTTTGATCTTCTCTCCAAGCTCCTAAGTGTGTTTTTCTCCTCAATTTCGTGATCCCTTCTATAATGGCCTAATATCCCTTTTATATGTTGAGTTAAATCTGATTAAAAAGGGAAACGCAACAGGAAATCGTGTTTCTGACGTTTGCATTCTCGCATGCACGTCCTGCATTTCATGGTGCATCTTAAGTTGCACTGGTTATTTGCACGGCGTGCAACTTTCCGGTGCAGATTTTTTTGTCTATGATCTGGATGCACCACCAGGTTGCACGCCGTGCAACAAATGGTGTACTGCTTCTTTGCACCCCGTGCAAAGAACTGGTGCACCTTATTGACACTTCTTCCCATCTTGCAATTTGGCTATGTTTCGCTCCCGTTTCACCCCATTTTGCTTCAGTTGCTTGGCGAACTCTGAAATAAGACCAATTACACAAAATGAGAGTAAAATGCATCATTTTATATTAACTCAGGATTAAAAAGAACATAAATGTGGGCTAATGACATCCGAAATAGATGTATTTTATGTCCACATCAACACCCCACACTTAAGCTTTTCTCGTCTCGAGAAAATTAAACTACCAAAACAGTAAGATATGTCCCCGTTAAACCCCGAGGTTCACCTCGATAGGAGGAGTCTGGGCCTCCTTTATTCAAGCATGGTAAAATAAAGATGCAGCATGCAAAAAGGTTACAAAAATTTGGTGATGACTGAGTTAAAGTGTGCTTGCTGATCATAAGAGCTTTCTCAGAATTACACGCCACAAAATCTAGCAAAGTTCAAGAAAACACATAAACCGAGGAATGCAACTAAGCAAGCTGCTACTCACATTAAAGCCCGACTCTCCTAACGAGCACCCCCTCGTTCACTTTACTAGCGTGCTTCCTCTTTTCCCTACTACACGGATCTTAGAGATTCATATACTACTAGTTAATCCCATCTCCACTAATCGTGAGGAATCATGGCAATCAAGAATAAAAAAGGACTTATATTCGGCTTGTAATGTATGGCTAGGCAAATGGCATGGAAAAGATTTAAAACACGAAGCTCATAAAATAAAACGTGTCAAACATGCTTCATCTCAGACCCCTAACCACTTTTCACACATCCCGCTTACTTTTATCACAAGTCTTCACCAAACCATTCCTTAGACACTCTTTTTGAGTCTACTCGTTGGGCTAATTTTTTTCTTCTTTCTTTTTCCCCTTGTATTTCACCTTTTCGTTTCTCTTCTCTTGATTTTGCATTCTGTTTCTTACCCATTAAAATTTCTTAGGTGCAAGAGAGATTTATATCTTATCTGCTTTTTTTCTACAAACCAAATGACACATTATCATCAAGAACTTCATTTTCTTTGTACTCACTCAACTCACAAATAAATTCCCAATACCCCCTCTCATGAAGCACATAAGACACGAAATATGGGTTCAAAAATAACATGAGGATATACAAGAAATGATGGGCACATAGGTTTGTAATGTAATGGTTAGAAACGAAAGGTCATAGGCTCAAAATGGGTAGCTAAGAAAATAATGTAAGGTTAGAGATTTGGCTCAAACGTTCCAAGGATAGCCTGAGATCATTTTCTCAATTTAACCATGTTCCTCACTCTATTTCGCCTCGAATTGGATACACTAGTAGTTCTAGACTCAGCTTACAATGCATAGGAATCAAAGGAAGCAACGAGCAATCGAGCAAACACTCAAAGTGCAAACAAGAGAGCGATCTTAATGCATGTGCTTACTCTACTCAATTTTTTTTGATCAGCAAATTATTTTTATAAAAGCCAATTCTTCGAAGAGAAGAATAGGGTAAGAGATATTAAGTCCCTCCAATTACACCATGATACTAGTAATCAACCCACCATATTTAAATAAAAAAAAAACCCAATCCCGAACTTGCGGTGCAAGAAAAGATTTGGACCCAACCCCACTATCAAACTTTAAAAGTTTTAAACCTTCCCTAGCTTGCCTTGCAAGGCAAGAAAACAAAATTAACCCCAAAAGATACCCCCTCTTTTGTAACTGAAACCAACTTCAGTGTTACTGGGCTAGTGCCAGCCAGAGACAAAAGTGACCTGTGAAATTATGCAGCACCTACCGAACTTCCCAAAGCTCCTCTTCATCCAAGATGCTTTATGTTCAATATCAGCAGTTACAAAAAACATCCCAATACTGTGAGGGCCTGATGCTAGAGGAGAAACTGAGGAGAGCCTGTCAATTATGCAGCAAGCAATGCATCCCAAAGATCCTACTCATATTGAATTATACTCTTCTGCATCAAAACAGATAAAAGAAACTCCCCAAGCCTTCTGAGGAGAACAAAATGCAGACACACAATCAAGTTCCCAAGTATTCAAGGGAGAACAAATTCACCAAAAAGAAGTGTTGTAAAAATAAACACTACTACAACAAAAGTGCCAAGTGATTTTTTATAAAAGAAAACTCTCAAAACCTAGAAAATACCCCCACACAGAAACAAAACAAGGATAGGAGACAAGAAGAGAACAAAAAGAGAACAAGAACCACACTCAAGGATAGTCCTATACTAATCCCAAGGAAACACTCCTACCTCACCAGAAGCCTATTCCTCACAATCCCACCAAACCAGTCCCAAACCACCCATTCCCCCAAAGTGCCCAAGACTATTCAATATAACAATACCAGTAGGTGAGGAGAAACAAAGCCAAGCTTCACAGAGCCAATAAGGGTTCTTTCCTCCTAGTACAAGAGGTAGGAGAATCAACCCAGCTAGAGAAAGAGAAGGGCTTGTATTTAGTGAAGAGTGTCCATTCCAGATTAAAAGTATAGCTCATAATTTTGCTGCAGATGATAGAAGGTGTAGAGAGGTTATTGTTGAAAATTAGATCATTCCTTGATAGCCAAATGTGCCAAAGTGTAATGTAGCAGATATTTTTCCATTGTGACAGAGATGGCAGTGGACAAAGTGACTCCCAAGAATAGAGAAAACTGATAATGTCATTGCTAAAAACCCCCTTAAAACCCCACCAAGAAAGTATAACAGACCAAACTAACCATGTTCTATGGCAAGAGAGGAGGAGGTGATTAACTTCTTCAAAATCATATCTGCACCAAGGACACAAAGTATCATTCAGATCCAAATTTAGACCTCTACTGTCCAAGAATAGCTTTGTGGGAACTGCATAATGGCATGCCAACCAAGTAAAAGCAGAGATCTTGGGGGGCAATATGGGTGACCATAAGAGTGTTGCACAATGTTTATCCTGTAAATCAGTGTCTTGTAGTAGGGAGTACATTTTTTTAACTTTGAAGCCAGAGTTCTGAATTTTCCAAACCACCTTGTCATGACCTGAATCCTGTAAAGTGAATAGGTTGAGATGATCAGATAAAATCTTGAATTGACCAATCTCCCAACTCCTCAATCTCCTCCTGAAATGTATAAGCCACTCCCCATTATTCCAGTAAAAGGCCACCTTGTTTTTCTTATGAATGCACAGGTGGAATAATCTTTGGAAGTTGCATTTTAAGGGTGAGTCAAGTAGCCAAATGTCACCCTAAAAATCAACTCTAAGGTCATTAACCACAAACCATTCTAAACCAGAAAATCCCACTGCACTGCTGAATTTAGGATCAGAGAGTAAAGATTGAACATGGCTTAAGAAATTTTGACTTGAGGTCAAATTGATATTAGATAGGTCCCAATCATCAGAGGACCAGCCATACTTTGCACATAAAAAAAATTTCCACAGTGAATCTGTCTCCACAGCAAATCTCCACCACCATTTGGCTAGGAGGGCAGAATTCATAATATAGAGGCTTTTTATTCCCAGACCACCCTTCTCTTTAGGTAAGCAAACTAATTGCCATCTAACCTTGTGTAAGACCTTTTTTGTGATTGAACCATTCCAGAGGAATTTTCGCTGCCACATTTCCATTTCTTTAAGAACTTTCTTAGGCACTCTAAATAAGGACATATAGTAAAGGGGAAGAGAAGACAATGAGGATTTTATAAGTGTTATTCTTCCCCCAAAGTTCAGTAATTTAGCTTGCCACAGACTTAACTTTTTCTTGAACTTTGCAATGATAGGGAGCCAAGTTGTATACCTCCTTGGATTAGCTCCTAACTGGAACCCCAAGTAATCTAAGGGCAAAGATGAGGCCTCACACCCCAATGTATTAGAGATCTCTTCCACTTTCATTGAAGAGGGATTGAGGAGAACCACCTTGGATTTGTGATAATTAATTTTTAAGCCAGAAGCTAACTGGAAGGCTTTGAGTGAAGACTTGAGATTGTGCACATGAAGGGGATTGGCTTTTATAATGATCAAAGTGTCATCTGCAAATTGTAAATGGGAGATCATTGGACCTTGAGAACCACAAGTAACACCTGCAAAATTATCAGCCAAGATGCCTTGTTCCAGAATTTGGTGTAAGCCTTCAGCTGCCAGTGCAAAAAGTAATGGGGAAAGTGAGCAACCTTGCCTCAGACCTCTAGAGAGCTTAAAATCCAAAGAAGGAGAACCATTAATCAAGACTGAAACAATTCCAAAACCCATAGTGAGAAGGATTTGATCTAGATAGCCCCAGTCTAAGAAATCATAAGCCTTCTCAAAGTCAACTTTTAAAATTAACACTTCTTCTTTTGATGATTTAACTGACTGGAGGAGTTCAGTAGCAATCAAAACCCCATCAAGAATTTGTCTCCCTGTTATAAATCCAGATTGTACATCACTAACTAGTGAGTACATAACAGTCTTCAGTCTTGCTGCTAATAATTTAGAGATGATTTTATAAATAGAGCCAACCAAACTTATTGGTCTGAAGTCATCAAAGGTTAGAGGGTTCTGAATTTTGGGGATCAAAGTGAAGAAAGAGGAATTTAAACCCTTACCCAACTGTCCAGTATGGAAGAAGTGATGACAGAATTGTGAGACACCTGTTTGTAGAAAATCCCAACAATGCTGAAAAAATTTCAAAGTAAAGCCATCAGGCCCTGTGGCCTTGTCCCCGTTACAGTCCATGACAGCTGAGTAAATCTCAGCTTCAGAAAAGGGTCTCTCAAGAAATTGAGCTTTAGTAGTGGAGATGGACTTGAAAGGAAGAGAGGAGAGGTCTAAAATAACTGAGGATGTCTTCTGGAATCTAGCTGAAAAGTGATCTTTAGCTGCATCCTTAGTAAGAGAGCGAGTGGTGAGCAAAGTATCCCCAACCCAAATTTGGGAAATTCTCTTCCTTAGTCCTGCAAAATTAGCCAGAAGATGATAAAACTTAGAGCACATCTCCCCATCTTTGATCCACTTGTGTCTATCCTTTTGTCTCCAGACCTTAGAGAGGGTTTATATTTCTGAATAAGGGTGGCCCCCAAAAGACCTCTCCTGGCCCTTTCAGAGTCAGAAAGAGTTCTGGTCTCACAAATCCCATCCAGCTCATTGATCTCCACTTTGAGACTATCTATATCTTTCTCAAGCCAACCAAAGACCCTGACATTCCAATCTTTCAAGAAAGTCTTGAGTAATTTCAATTTTTGCCAAATGATGTACTGAGGATCTCCAATGATGACCAAATTCAACCAGAAATTTTTCACTGCTTGGTAAAATAAGGGGTGATCAATCCAGGCATTAAGGAACTTAAATGGCCTAGGGCCCCAATCCACAAGAGAGTCAGAAAGGATAATAGGCCTATGGTCAGAGATCATTCTGCACAACCCAGTTTGTGTCAAATATTTGAAATCAGCACATACTTGTGTTCCAAGTAAAAACCTATCCAATCTAGAAGCTCTTGATGCAGGTCCAAACCAAGTGAATCTAGCCCCAATTAGAGGTATGTCAATAAGAGAAGCTTCATTTAAGAACAAAGAGAAGTATCTACTAGCATTGGATGGAAGAGAAGAGCCTGACTTTTCTGAGGGACAAAGTACAGTGTTGAAGTCCCCAGCACAAATAATATAGTCACCCAGATCATTAATTTCCTTCACTAGGTTCAACTAAAGAAGCTTCCTAGCTGTCCCTCCACAAGGAGCATACACATTAATGATGGATAAATTGATGTTCCATTCTGAAGCAAAACCAGACCAAATGATAGCATGAGCAATGATTTTTGTGTGATGCACCTGAAAGAATTGTTTGTTCCAAATTGTGCACAAGCCCCCAGAATTCCCCATAGCATCCAAATGAACCTCTTCCCACCCAAAAGACAAGCCAATAGATCTTAAGAAAAAATTAGGAAACAGATGGAGTTTTGTTTCCTGAAGTACAATAAAACCAGGAAACACCTCTCATATTCCATGAGAGTATCTTCATAAGAGTGTTAATGACAAGGAGAGCTGGACTGAGAACTCAACTCATCCAGACACATATCATCTTCTTCTTCTAAATCAAGAAAGTCATCACTTGAATCAGCTTCCAGATTAACTCTTTGATTGATCTCAGCTTCTAGGTTATCAAATTGATCAATCACCAACTGATCAGCCACAAGAGCCTTAATTCCAATAGATTTGCAATATTCCAAAGGGCTCTTAGGATCCTCCAGATTAGCAATGAACTTTTTCTTCCTTCCACACCCTCTAGTATCAAGAAGAGCAATTAAAGGAACTTGTCTTCCCTTTTTAGATCTTGTATCATACACAAAAGAGACTTGAGGTTTTTGTCTTTCTAGTAGAATTGTGTGTAATGCCGGGTGTTCTTAATTTGGTGCCACTATGCTGTGACAAAATATCAGTGAGATGTATTCCCTCCAAAAGATCCCCCCCCCCCCCCCAAATTGAAAAACAGGTGTAGGTTCCTTTGTCATAGTCAAATTTGTAACCCTTACCATCTCATTAATGTTTTCTGCCATACCAGCTTCCAAAGGGGTGTTCTTCTCAAAAAGTGACAGAGAGGGGATTATTCTTTTATCCCCTGGTCCATAACCAGTGGGAGAAACAGGTATTGTAGCTTCCAGATTTGTCTGTGGGATTAAATTAGTTGCAGAGGAAAGAATAATCAAGGAATTAACATTCTTTTCCACAGATGGCAGTGGAGAAGAGACATCCCAGGTATCATTGATCACAAGGTCTTCATCAAAGGCTGTTGGGATAATTGAATTCTCATAACTCCCAGGCATCTTCTGGGTTCTGATTCCAGACAAAGATTTGTTTGGAATACTTGTCTCTTCTATAATATTGACTTCATCCACCCTCATAACTGTTGTAGAAATAGGTTGTTCAATCTCATTAATTACTCATATAACATCTCTTCCCTCCACAACTTCAATTAAAACTGGGAAAGTTGCTCATGAGAATCATTTAACTGAGGTGTAGGATCTTCTTGGCTTTCAATCAGTTGGGATGAGGGTCTGAATCTGGTGTTGAGCCCAGATTAGAGGATGAAAGGGTATCAGAAGCCTGTAAAGATTTTTCCTCCAATTCCCATTGTGGAAGAGTGTTGTAGTTGACTGAGGATAGTAGTACTTCAAAGATATCTTCTCCCAACACCAGTTTTGTGAGTTTGTCAACAGGCTTAATCTGTTGTGTATGAACCAGAACCAAAGCCAAGTCTGTATTGGTCTCTTTGAGAGAAGAGGGATGCGTATAGATAAGTTGACCAATGCTTTCAACTGCAGCAGCCATTGATTCAACATACCATCCATGGAAGGGGATTCCTTTAATGGCTATCCATTGGAAGATGCAATTTTTGTTACATAACGTTTGTCTTTGTGGAATGATCGTAAACCAGTTCTCCAACCAATCCTTATTCTCCAACATCATCAGTTGATCTACCTCATCATCAATAAAAGAAAAGAGAACACATCTATTGCCAAGTTCTTGGACATCAATAAGACTGACACCTTCAGCAGCCATTTCCCTCATAATTGCATTTGCAGTGAGATTTCTATGTGAGATGGCAAAGTGAGCCCTCTTCAACTTGTCCATCTGATTTGTTACCACTGAACCTCTTGAATAATTCTGTGCTTTGTTGATTTCTCCCAAAGAATCACCAGTCCTTTTTTTCTCCCTCCATTCCATATTCTCAGATGGTGTACTGAAAACCTTTCTTCTGGTTTCTCTTCTCCAAGCTTTTGCAACCAAAACCCTATTTCCACAGAGAGACCACCCATTAAACTTCTGAATTGCATTCAATAAACCTTCCTCATCCTGAAACCTTATGAGGGCAAACCATCTCCCTCTAAGGTTAGGTTTGGTAGGTGCCTCAACTACAAGAATTGTTCCAACATCTTTGAACTGGTCCTCTATCCATAATGCAGAAGAGTTAGGAGGAATATTACTAACAAATACCCAAAATTCCTTTTGTCCTGTGATTATATCAGACTAACCTCTATCTCCAACTGGAGTTTGTCTTGGCCCTAGTCTCCTTCTCCATTGCCTTTCAAAAGTTGTGGGAGACAATGGTCCTTTGCTCCTTTTGTGATTGTTTGTGTTTCTTGTTTCAAAACCAGGAGGAGGTCCCATAGAAGAGGATGTTGGGGCTAAGCCTTCAGTTCGAGCTGCTACATCCAAAGGAAGATCTTTAGATCTTGGACGTGTATGAGAGTTTAGTAATCTTGTTGAGCCATCTGGTCTGGTCTAGAAGAACATTTTTCCACTGTCCAGCATGTTTGTGCACTTCAATGTTTTCAATATATAACTTCTATCTTCTGCAGAGGTTGGTGATTGGTAAGGAGCCTCAACTATGGGAACTTGTTGTGAGCCCTGAGCCAGCAGAGGCGAGGTAGTGTTGGGTTGTAACCTCAATGTCTATAGAGGTGTGTTAGAATTATGAGAGGGCGTAGAGGGTGTTGAAAGTAACAGGGCATTTCCACTATGTTCTTCAATACTTAACATTTTTTGTAGAAAAACTAGAGTAGCAGAGAGGTCGAAGAGAGTAATCAGATTAATAGAATCCCCAATATAACTTGAGAGCAAAACCTGAAAAGTAGTACAACTAGCAGTTGGTGGTTCGATACCCTCACTGGTTATCCTGAACACTACACCAAAACCTTCAGCTATCCATAACAGGTGAAGAAGAAGATGAAGAACACCATAGTCATGATTGAAGATCTTCAGAACTACTGTTGTGGCAACTGTAGCAAGTTGAGGTGAGAAAACTCTCAAAACCTAGAAAATCCTATAATATCTTTGAATCGACAATTGCTCTTGAAAATCCTTCAAAAAGAAATCTCTTGGGTAGCTAACAATTCTTACTCTACTCAATTGATTCATACTAATCTATGTATTATTTGAACAATGTAACAAATGGGCATGTGTAACAGTTCAATCATCGGAGTCTTAAGATCCTACACTCTCTTACTCAATCATATCACCAGAAAATATTTTTTTGATTTTTTTTGTTGATTTTTTGTTTTGATTTTTTTTTCAATGCATCACAATATGCAGACCGAAAAGTGCGAAATGAAATGCAAGCACCCTACCCCACACTTTAAAACACAACATTGTCCCCAGTGCGACTATAACACACATGACCACTTGCATACCACAACAAATATTCATAACATGTTACCCCACACTTGTTACTTGGCATAGATTCAACCACCATACAGTCCTATATGTTTATACTATCAGCACAAGAATTCGGGTGCTCAGAACCCACCAGATGACATATAGGAGTAAAACAACGAAAAACAATAATAAGCAAGAGGGTAAGAAAACTGCCCCTCGAAGAACCGCTGTGAAGTACGCCACTGACTTGGGGATCCTGTGGCGCATGGATGGATGGAAAACTCCTCGCCCGATCGAACTCGTGTGAGCCCGGCACCTCGCATGTGATCAATGTCCATACGCTCTCCAATCCATAGTTGGGGTGCCTCCCAACAAGCGCATTTGCTTAATGTCGTTAGCTCGACAAAAGGGGCGGCCTAAGCCCCCCGTTTTATCCTCTTCAAGGTTCATTGGAAAGTGATGTGAGGCTTTCTCTCGCCCAAACACCTTCATTAATCTCTTTCGGCTTCTTTCATACATTAACCACCAAGCTCAGGTCATTCTCTACCAGGATCCTGCACATGCAACAAGAAGGATTACAACCTCGAATATGAGTTAAAGTTTCACCTAAAACTTTACTCTTTTACCTGAGTACATTCAACAATTCTCCTTCCCCTCCATTAGATAAGTCACCTGGTATTACAATGGGGTACAAGTCATTCTCATTTAGATATACATATTTCAGATTATCAAGAAGAGATTTGAGTTTGACTTTCTGATCTGATCTAACAGGCTTTTCTAATTCAACTTGTGAGTGATATACACTAGCCATTTGGTGAATTCTGGATTGTTGCTCATCTCTAATACCTACATACTCAACTTTTGAGATCTATCTTCTTTCCTAGAGTCAGTCCTATCCTTCAGTACATGAAACACTTTCTGCTGCTCACCATATCTCACTATTATTTCTCCCTTTTCTACATCAATCAGGGCTCTAGAAGTAGCCAAGAAAGGTCTCCCCATAATAAGAGGAATTCTATGATCTTCCTCCATATCCAAGACTATGAAATCTGCAGGGTAGATGAAGTACCCAACCTTCACAAGTACATCTTCTGTAATTACTATAGGGTATTTAATAGATATATACGCTAGTTGTAGGGTCACAGAGGTTGGTGTAGGTTCATTCCCAAGTCCTAACTTCCTAAACATGGATAGTGACGTTGAATTAATACTTGCTCCAAAATCGCATAAGGACTTGTCAAATTGTATGTTACCTATTTTATAGGGAATCGAGAAGGTACCTGGATCCTTGAGTTTAGGTGGGAGTTTATTCAACAACATAGCAGAGCATTCCTCATTCAAGTTCACAATTTCCCCCTCTAATAATTTTCTCTTGCTACCCAACAAATCTTTCAACCATTTAGCAATTTTGGGCATACGAGTTAAAGCTTCAAGGAAAGGCATATTAATCTCAAGTTTCTTAAAAACATTCAAAAACTTTGTATATTGATCATTAAGCTTGTTTTTCTTAATAACTGAAGGAAAATGAGGAGGTGGAGTGCAAGTTTCTAATTCAACATCGGACTCCCTTACCTTCTTACCTGAAGCGTGCCCTTCGATCTCTACTTCCTGTTTTTCCCATTCTACTACAGGTTGTGGTTCCTCCTGCGTTTGGCTACTACCCAACATTATGGCATTGACACTCTCCCTGGGGTTCCTTTCTGTGTTGCTCGGGAGGCTTCCTAGAGCCCTGGAATTCAATATAGCTGCTATTTGTCCAATTTGGATCTCTATGTTCTGGAACCGAGAGTCATTGTTCCGGTTCACTATCTGCTGCTCCTACACAGATGCCTTGTGCAGCTCAATCACCTGCTTTTTATCCTCCTTCATTTGTGCCATCATGGTTAGAATCATTTGCTCAAGTTTGGAGGAAGACTTTTGAGGAGGTGCATTTTGGGGCTGCTGTTGATAGTGTTGATTCTGGTGCCACTATTGGAACTACTGGTTCTGAGGCCTCTACTGATAGCCCTGTCCTTGAGATCTTTGTTGAAATCCCTGATGACCTTGATTCTGGTTCCCCCACATAGTTAGCAATTTCCCTAACGTTCTCCAATACCTTCAATGTAGTCAAGAGGATCAGGATATGAGTGTAAATGTATTGCATCCAATTTATTTGTCACACTTTGGACAATCTGGTCCACCACCCTATCCATTGATGATGACTCCACTGCATTGACCGTCCCCTTAGTTCCTGCACTCCTTCTGCTCGACTGCCAGACTCTATTAGAAGCCATCAGGTTCAAGAGAGCCGCATTGTTTTCTGGAGTCAATTGCACAAAAGACCCTCCAACTGCTGAATCCAACTGACCTTGACTGACTTCATTCAAACTAGAATAGAAAGTCTGTAGTTGCACCCATACTGGTTGCCCATGATGTGGACACTACCTCAACAAATCAGAGAACCTTTCTCATGCATCCACCAATGTCTCATCACCTTGTTGGGCAAAGGTGTTAATATCTGCTCTCAGCTTTATTGTCTTCTTAAGTGGGAAAAATTGGTTCATAAAAGCATCCATTAAGTGGTCCCATGTTCTTATGCTCCCAGTGGGCATCTCATGTAGCCACTTACTTGCTTTATCCTTCAATGAGAAGGTAAAAAGACGAAGGCGCACTGCATCACTTGACACTCCATTAAATCTGAATGTGTCACACAGCTCGAGGAACGTTGTTAAGTGTTCCAATGGATCCTCCTGTGCATTCCCATGGAATGGGTCACCTCTCACCAGGTTGATAACTGATGTCTTGATCTTAAATGTCGGGTTCATGACTGGTGGTGCGACAATGCTACCTTCAATGCCTCGGAGTGATAGAGTTCCACACTGTAATAACCACTCCCGGTCAACGCCAGTCAAACCTGGGAAAAATAGGAAAATTTAAAATTTTTAAGACGGACACTTAATGAACCTAAAATGACCCTGAGTGTCATACCGGACTTAAGTTGACCCCGTTATTGACCAAAGTGAGTTCCGGGGGACTCAGGGCAACTTTCTAATCAATTTGGAAAATGTTGACTTTTCGCAGGAAAAGTCAACCGAGCGACGTTTTGGTCCATTCGAGGACCGTTTTGGATCCGAAAAGCTTAGCCGTCGTCGCAGCGGTCTTAGTTGAGCCGTTTCCTTGTAGCCCGCCAAGTTTCGGAATTTCTTGGGAAAAGTGCCCGTTCGGGGCCCGAAACGTCCGTTTTTCGCAAAACTGATTGGAAAATATCAACTAGATATTTTCCAAAAGGTGTGGGACCCACCTTGACACTTGTCATTTATATGGTGGTGTTAGTTTTGGGGGGAAAAGGTGTGGAGGAGACGTGTTGGCCGAGTATAGGGTTTTAAAGAGAAAAAAAATAGAATTTGTAGTTAGTTGATTTAATTAGAAAAGAAGAGAGGGTTTAGAGAGAGAAGGAGAAGAAGAAGAAGAAGGAAGAGAGGGAAGCTAGGGCTTTGTGGTATTTTCAACCCTTGGATCGATTCAAAGCAAGGAGCAATTGTCTTCCCCTCGTTCTCCTCTTGGGTAAGCACCGAACCGATCGTCTTTTTGATAGTTTTCAAATGTTAGGGTTTGGGTGAAACTATTAGTTTGAGGTGGTTTTGGTGTTAGGGTAATTTTTGGAGACGTTTTAGAGGTGTTGGAGGTTTAATTGCACGTTTTCCGGTGACCGGAGGCTCGGGAGGACCTCCGGCCACTGTGGGTGGTGGCCGGCCGGCCATGGGGTGGCTGGCCGGCCGGCCATGGGGTGGCTGGCCGGAGGTGGTACCAGCCACCACCATGGTGGCCGAACCCCCCTTGAGCCCTAGGAGCTCTCGGCCAAGTGGGTTGGTGGGGCCCACGTGCTCGGGTGCTCGGGTTTTATCGTTCGGGTGGTTTAAAACGTTCACCGGATCAATTATCCTTAATCGAATCAAAATTTGGAATTAAATTGGAGAAGTTGTAATTAACGGGTTTTAGAAACTTTAAACGTTAATTATTTGACTTAGAAGTCAGAATTCGATTCCGTCAAGTGCGTTGCGTTCCTTGAATTATTCTAAGACCGTAGAAACGAAAACGGGGGCTTTCGGAGCCCCGGAAGGCAATTAACAAAAACCGGGCAGATTCGCCATGTCGGGCGAATCGGGCCTTTACGAGTCCTTTATCGACAATGTCGAGTAATTGGGAAGTTTGGGAGTGATCGACATTGTCGGGGTTAAGTTTGGGCATCGATTTTAATGGTTTTCGGTTTATTCTTGCGAGTTGTTTAGTGACTTTAAATTGTGTTCCTTTAGATCGTGCCACGGACCGAGGCAAGGGAAGTTGGGTGAGTGACTGAGATCATCACCGGAGCTCGTGGTTTGGCTTTTGGGAGAACACGCACGAGGTAGGGAAAAGTAGCCGGATCTCGGCCCTGACTGGGGAAAGTTAACAGTAGAATTGCATGTGACACCGGGGTGTCGTGGGTTGAGTAGATTTATTTAACTATTAGAAAAGCATGATACGGGATTGTAGCGTTTATTAGAAAAGCATGTTACGGGAACTTAGTAATTATGAGAAAAGCATGTGACACTTAGAAGTGTCGTAGGAGCAGAGAACTTAGCGTTAATTGATTTACTAGAGGCATATGACCATGCCCGGAGGTTGATTGTGAACTTGTCGATATTAGGAGTACTGAAGGCATATGACCATGCCCAGAGGTTGATTGTGAAACTGTTGATATTAGGACTGTTGGAGGCTTGGGTTAAGCCGGAGGTTGATTGTTTATTTTGGCGTCTTGGGTGGCCCTGAGAGCCTGTTTTATTATTGTTGAGTCTTGGGTGGCCATGAGAGCCCGTGTTATTATTCGTGTTTGGGTGGCCATGAGAGCCCGTACTTTACTGTTGGCATTTTAGCTGGCTTACGAGTTAGAGTCTCGGTAAGTTGCAAGCGTGTTTTATTGTTGAATTTTGGGTGGCCATGAGTGCCCGTGGGGTCGTTGGACCCGTATCTTTACCTTTGGTGTCTTGGGTGGCCATGAGTGCCCGTGTCTTATTGACGATGTTTTGGGGTGGCCGTGAGTGCCGTGGGGTTGTTGAACCCGAGTCTTGACCTTTGGTGTGTCTTGAGTGGCCGTGAGTGCCGTGTTAGTCTTAGTGCCCGTAGTTCAATCATAAATGTCCAAATGTATATATCATCATTAGCAATAAGATTAAAGCGGCTTTCTATTACTTATGTGTTGGAGTAATATATCGATGTGATTTCTGATCTATGCCCACCATGCGAATAGAACCATAGATCGAGATGGATCACACTCGATGGGTTCCTAGTCAATAAAGCTTCACTAGAAGCGACTAGTATGAAAGATGGCTCTTCATGGCTTACGTTCTGTTAGTCATTGGAATGGGATTCCGGAGTCTGATCATAGATATCATGTGGGACATGATATTGGACGACCCGCCCTGAATATGTGTCATAGATTGAGTCATGAACATATTTAGTGTCGTAGCTTGTCATGTATCCTTAGACCAAGGAGTCTTTGTGATCACTATGCATTCAACAACTAAGTTTGACCTGAGCCTAACGTTGTCCGTAACAGGGCTTCCATAACGGCCAGGATTGGCTTGGGGACGGGTTGCATGAGTGACACGAAAGACGCCTAAGGGATTTATCCCTCATACTGAGGTATGGGAAAGATATCGGTTCTCGGCCGCTTGATCGAGAGTGACTGAAAGAATAGCATGGCCATGCACATGATACTAGGTATCATATATTCAGTCATCTCACATATCAAGGAACAGTGATTGAGAATAATAAGGATGACGGCTCTATGCCTTATCTCAATCAGGATATCGGAGATAAAAGGATAATGACAGGGACGACGGAAAGGTTAGAATCGATTGGTTCGATTCGCTATGTAGTGTCAGGCAATACTAAACTCTCGTTAGTTGCCACTTATATAGGATCAAGTAAAATGGGATTTTACGTTGATCTATCGACATGCATAGACCTAAGGGTCACACCGAAGGATGAAACTCATTGACACATTTATGGAGAATGGCCAAAAGAGAGTTGTCTCGGGACATGACCAAAACTGGGTTTTGGGTCATGTGCCCATAAGTGAATAGGACATTACGGATCAAGACAAGTCTTGGAGTCTTGGGATTGATCGCGTTGGATAATGTTGGACATTTCCGGTATGGAAGGCTTGGGGCGATGAGCACGTCACGGGACCTCGTTGGGAATGGCCATGGGCCATGTTCCAAGAGGCCCATGAAAGGCCCATGCAACCAAGGCCCATGGAACTAATTAATCAAGTCTTGATTAATTAGTACTAAGTAAGCAAGACAAGGATTAAGGTGTTGGTGATTCACCACCTAACCCATCTTGTCTTGCCATACTTAGCACCATACTTGTCTTACTTCACACCATGCTTCACACCTTACTTGTCCTTGATGCTTGTTGATGGTTTAAGTCATCTTTTTCCTACAACAAATCACAAGACAAGAATAGAAACACAACTTCTCTCCCTCTCACACTACAATTTCGAGTTTGGCACTTTTCCTCCCTCTTGTTGTGTTCTTGAGTCATCTAAAGAAGAACTACGTGGCTTTGATTCCAATTGGATACGTAGGCGTCTTGGAGACTCAAGCCGATCATCGTTTCTTTGGTGTTCTCTTCCTTTTCTTGAACTAGTTGGCAAGGAAACATCCATATTGTTTATTCTCTTGTGTATCTAATATTTGGTAGTGTTCTATGACATGGTCTCGAGTTATTTCCGCTGCAAGTATGTGTTCATACCCTCCATCGAGACCCAACAGTGGTATCAGAGTCGTGCTACCTTCGGGATTCACAAGAGAACTTTCGGTTTTGCTTGCTAGTTTCGGTTTTGCATGTTAATTTGCTAAATTGTTTGATAACATGTTTTAAATTCTTGTTTATGGGTTTAATGCATGAAAAATGATTTTTTGAAAAGTTTATCAAATCTGGAATTTTTGAAAAAAATTTGATTTTTTGGGTCTCGGGAGCGGGACTCTCGGGGAGCCGAAACCGGGACCGAACGGGGCTCCGTTTGACGGAGCTAGGCCAAGCATGACCATTGTATGGTCAATATGCCGAGCTAAACCGTTTTTTTAGTCATGACGAGTTTGGAACCGTCTTGATGAACTCAAAAATCAAATATTCAAAAGTTTCAATTTTGAACGGTTTCGATAAACCGAGTATCAAAAATTTCGAAACTTGGCTATTAATTAAAACCGGAAAATCACATGATGTTTGATAACATGCTTGTTTGATAACACGATGTGTGATGTGATGTTGGCATGGTGTACATAATAGCCCCGAGTTTGATTTAATTATTTATTGTTTTTCACGGTCTGCGAGCCGTCAGAGTTAGCGTGTAACTATTTTTTCGAGGTGTGGTCGTCGTACCACTTATTTGTAATATTTATTAATTCCCGACCTGCGAGTCGTGTATTAAATTGTAATATTTTACTCAAGACGAAGAAAGGGCGAAAAGGTCATTTGGTGGCTTCTCGGATTTTGACATCGGCTTGGAGTCGGTGGAGCTCAAGAAGCTAGTGGGAGTTAGTTTAGTGGGCTATTATGTACATATTTAACGCTTTATGCTTGGTTTAGTTTTTGCATGATCATTTCTATGTGTTTTAGAATTGCATGCTTAACTTAATTTACCGAGCATATCACCTCACATGCAAAGATAAAAATTGGTTTTAATCATTGTCTGTGAGCCCTTAGAATCGTCATTGCATTGGATGTAGTTGACGGGTTTGAAGGAAGAATTACATTGGATGTAATTGGAGGCATCATTACATTTGGAATGTAGTTGATGTGCTCATCGCATCTAGGATGTGCCAAAAGTTTAAAACACAACCGGACAAGTAAAAACGGGTCATGTCCGATACCTCCCAATTATCAACACCTTACTACTTCCCCGTCCTATGGGTGTCGTGCGCATTAGCGGAGCATCCATGGGAAAGCGGGGTAGTAGGTTTGGACGACATGTGTAGGTGTCGTGCGCATTAGCGGAGCACCCACATAGTGACGGGCCATAGTTGAAAATTGGTGGACCCGACTACGATTCTCAGCCTGAGGTTGAGCTAGGGTATCAGATAGGGTAAGCCGTGTACATGAGTACATACCCTAGCCAAGAGTCACATTGGATGTGATTGGATGGAGTCTTACCTACATAGCTCGATTAAGTGGTGAGCATTAGTTCAGCTTAATCGGGTGAATCAAGGATCTTGGTTTTAGATTCTAAAGGTTTAGAATCAATTGGTTGGTGTTTGAACTTGATCTTCATAAAATTTATTCAGTTTACTGATTATATTTTGTTTGTCGTGTAGATCAAATGGCAAGTACTTCAGCGAACAATAGTAGTTTGTCACTAAAAACCATTCTTGATAGGATCAAGCTAAGTGGGACAAACTACTTGGACTGGGACAGAAACTTGAGGATAGTCCTCAAATTCGAGCGCAAAGAATATGTCCTAGACCAGGCTATCCCTGAGGAGCCAGCTAATAATGCCATTAGGGTCGTTAAGGATGCATACCAAAAGCACCTTAGCGATTCTATAGATGTGGCATGTATTATGCTGGGCTGCATGGAGTCTGATCTCCAAGACCAGTTCATGGAGTACTCTGCTGACCCCTATACTATGATGGGGATCATAAAGGGTATGTTCAAGGAAAGGGCACGTATCGTGAGATACAATGTCCTTAATGAACTTCTCTCCTGCAAAATGTCAGCAGGAGTCTCTGTGGGTCCTCATGTCCTAAAGATGAAGGGGCATCTCGAACATCTTAATCGACTGGGTCTTAAGATAGAGAACGAGATGGCAGCGGATGTGGTTCTGCGTTCCCTTCCTCGTTCATATGCTACGTTCGTCATGAACTATCATATGCACGATATGGACAAGACCATTACAGAGTTGCATGGAATGTTGATAACTGCTGAAAAGAACGTCAAGGATCAGGGATCCAAGGATGTTCTGATGGTCAGACAGGGAAACAGTTTCAAGAATAAGGGAACTGTTAGTGGTAATGGCAAGGCCCCTATGCACTTGGCAGGAAAGATGAGGCATCCGAAGCGTCCTAACCCTCCTAGGACCGGGGAGTCCTCAAGGAAGGGGAAGGAGGTCGAGAATGTCTGCTTCTACTGTCAACAGCCTGGTCACTGGAAGAAAGATTGCAGGAAGTTTCTGGATGATCTGAAGAAGGGCGGTGGGACTGCGCCTTCATCAGGTATTTTCTTTATAGAGCTAAATCTCACTACTTCCAAAGATTCATGGGCATTGGATACCGGGGCTGAATCTCACATTTGTACTAATGTGCAGTGGCTGGAAGGTAGGAGAAGCTTGAAGAAGGACGAGGTGGACCTCAGAGTGGGCAACAAGACTAGAGTTGTGGCGACTGCTATAGGATCCATAAGTCTTCTTTTGCCAAGTGGGCTAGTTTTTGTTTTGAACAATGTATATTGTGTACCTACTTTCAGTAGGAATATTGTATCTATTTCTTTGTTGGACAAGGAAGGATACAATTTTGATGTTGGAAATGGGATTTTCAATATTTTATGCAATGATATATTTTATGCTAGCACCAAAATGGTTGGAGGATTGTACATATTGGATATGGATAACAATGCCTCACGCTCTATATATAATGTAAATACCAAGAGGTCTAAGTCCAATGATTTAGACCAAACTCTTTTATGGCACTGTCGTTTAGGCCACATAAACGAGAAACGCATATCAACACTTCACAAGTGTGGACTTCTTAGTCCATTCGAATTTCATTCGATTGATAGATGCGAATCTTGTTTGATGGGAAAATTGACTAAAGCGCCCTTCATCGGTCGCGGTGAAAGGGCGGGTGACTTATTAGGGCTAATACACTCGGATGTGTGTGGACCAATGAGCACACTTGCCAGGAGGGGTTTTAGCTACTTTATCACATTTACTGACGACTTCAGTAGATATGGTTATGTCTATTTGATGAGACATAAGTCTGAAGCTTTTGATAAATTCAAAGAGTTTAAGACTGAAGTAGAAAACCAGCTCGGGAAAAGTATTAAAGCACTTCGATCAGATCGAGGTGGAGAATACTTGACCACAGAGTTTTTAGATCATCTAGCAGAAAGTGGGATCCTTTCGGAATGGACTCCTCCCGGAACACCACAATTGAATGGTGTGTCCGAACGGAGAAATCGGACTTTATTGGATATGGTCCGGTCCATGATTAGTGGGACTGATCTCCCAATCTCTTTCTGGGGTTATGCTCTGGAGACGGCCGCATTCATTTTGAATCGGGCTCCGACGAAGGCTGTGGAAGGGACACCATTTGAGAAATGGCGCGGGAGAAAGCCCGTTTTGTCCTTCCTGAAGATTTGGGGTTGCGGGGCTTATGTGAAACGTTTAGTTCCGACTAAGCTCGAACCAAGATCTGATAAATGCACCTTCATTGGGTATCCCAAAGAAACAATGGGGTACTACTTCTACAAACCCAGCGAGAACACGGTGTTCGTCGCTCGGGGTGGGGTCTTTATGGAAAGGAAGTTTTGTTAGTCTTAGTGCCCGTAGTTCAATCCTAAATGTCCAAATGTATATATCATCGTTAGCAATAAAATTAAAGCGACTTTATATTACTTATGTGTTGGAGTAATATATCGATGTGTGCTCTGATCTATGCCCACCATGCGAATAGAACCATAGATCGAGATAGATCACACTCGATGGGTCCCTAGTCAACAAAGCTTCACTAGAAGCGACTAGTATGAAAGATGGCTCTTTATGGCTTACGTTCTGTTAGTCATTGGAATGAGATTCCGGAGTCTGATCATAGATATCATGTGGGACATGATATTGGACGACCCGCCCTGAATATGTGCCATAGATTAAGTCATGAACATATTCAGTGTTGTAGCTTGTCATGTATCCTTAGACCAAGGAGTCTTTGTGATCGCTATGTAGTCAACAACCTAGTTTGACCTGAGCCTAACGTTGTCCGTAACAGGGCTTCCATAACGGCCAGGATTGGCTTGGGGACGGGCTACATGAGTGACACGAAAGACGGCTAAGGGATTTATCCCTCATACTAAGGTATGGGAAAGATATCGGTTCTCGGCCGCTTGATCGAGAGTGACTGGAAGAATAGCATGGCCATGCACATGATACTGGGTATCATATCTTCAGTCATCTCACATATCAAGGAACGGTGATTGAGAATAATAAGGATGACGGCTCTATGCCTTATCTCAATCAGGATATCGGAGATAAAAGGATAATGACAGGGACGACGGAAAGGTTAGAATCGACAGGGTCGATTCGTTATGTAGTGTCAGGCAATACTAAAGTCTCGTTAGTTGCCACTTAAATAGGATCAAGTAAAATGGGATTTTACGTTGATCTATTGACATGCATAAACCTAAGGGTCACACCGGAGGATGAAACTCATTGACACATTTATGGAGAATGGCCAAAAGGGAGTTGTCTCGGGACATGACCAAAACTGGGTTTTGGGTCATGTGCCCGTAAGTGAATAGGACTTTACGGATCGAGATAAGGCTTGGAGTCTTGGGATTGATCGCGTCGGATAATGTTGGACATTTCCGGTATGGAAGGCATGGAGGCGATGAGCGAATCACGGGACCTCGTTGGAATGGTCACGGGCCATGTTCCAAGAGGCCCATGAAAGGCCCATGCAACCAAGGCCCATGGAACTAATTAATCAAGTCTTGATTAATTAGTACTAAGTAAGCAAGACAAGGATTAAGGTGTTGGTGATTCACCACCTAACACAATCTTGTCTTGCCATACTTTGTCCTATTTACACCTTACTTGACACCATACTTGTCCCATGCCTTTAGTTGGACAAGTATGGGTTTTGTTATGTTTAAGTCATCTTTTTTCAACATAACAAAGACAAGACAAGAATAGGAAACACATTTTCTCTCCCTCTTCCATGGCCATTTCGGGTTTGGCTAGTTTCCACCTCCATGTTTGTGTTCTTGAGTCCTCAAAGAGAAGAACTACGTGGCTTTGATTCCCATGTGGATACGTAGGCGTCTTGGAGACTCAAGCCAATCATTCGTTAACCGGTGTTCTTGTTTTGGTAAGAACTAGTGCTGAATTTTTCTCTTGTGAATCCATTCTTTGTTAGTTGTTTCATGGTTTTAATCGTCTCTTGGTTTTCATTGATTTTCCGCTGCGAGTTGGTTCATCTCCAACCCTACCTCGAGACCCAACAGTGGTATCAGAGCCGTGCTACCTTCGGGATTCACAAGACGGTGTTCAAAGTTTCGGTTTTGCTTGAAAGTTTCGTTTTTGGCATGTTATTTTGCTAAATTGTTTGATAACATGTGTTAAATTATTGTTTATGGATTTAATGCATGTAAAATGAATTTTTGAAAATTATTTCAAATCTGGAAATTTTGAAAAAAGTTTGATTTTTCGGGTCTCGGGAGCGGGACTCTCGGGGAGCCGAAACCGAGACCGAACGGGGCTCCGTTGGACGGAGCTAGGCCAAGCATGACCATTGGATGGTTGATATGCCAAGGCTAAACCGTTTTGTTAGTTATGACGAGTTTGGAACCGTCATGACGAACTCGAAGATCAAATGTTCAAAAGTTTCATTTTTGAACGGTTTCGATAAACCGAGCATCAAAAAAAAAAAAATTCGAAACTTGGCTATTAATTAAAACCGGAAAATCACATGATGTTTGATAACATGCTTGTTTGATAACACGATGTGTGATGTGATGTTGGCATGGTGTACATAATAGCCCCGAGCTCAATTTAATTATTTATCGCTTTTCACGGCCTGCGAGCCGTTAGTGTTAGCGTGTAATTATTCTTTCAAGGTGTGGTCGTCGAACCACTTGTTTGTAATATTTATTTATTCCCGACCTGCGAGTCGTGTATTAAATTGTAATATTTTACTCAAGATGAAGAAAGGGCGAAAAGGTCATTTGGTGGCTTTTCGGGTGTTGGCATCGGCTTGGAGTCGATGGAGCTCAAGAAGCTAGTGGGAGTTAGTTTAGGGGGCTATTATGTGCATATTTATCGCCTTATGCTTGGTTTAGTTTATGCATGATTAATTCTATGTGTTTTAGAATTGCATGCTTAACTTTATTTACCGAGCATATCACCTCACATGCAAAGATAAAATTGGAATTTTAATCCTTGTGTGTGAACCCTTAGAACCGTCATTGCATTGGATGTAGTTGACGGGTTCAAAGGAAGAATTACATTGGATGTAATTTGAGGCATCATTGCATTTGGAATGTAGTTGATGTGCTCATCGCATCTAGGATGTGCCAAAGTTTTGAACACAACTGGACAAGTAAAAGCGGGTCATGTCCGATACCTCCCAATCATCAACACCTTACTACCTCCCCGTCCTATGGGTGTCGTGCGCATTAGCGGAGCATCCATGGGGAAGCGGGGTAGTAGGTTTGGACGACATATGTGGGTGTCGTGCGCATTAGCGGAGCACCTACATAGTGACGGGCCATAGTTGAAAATTGGTGGACCCGACTACGATTCTCAGCCTGAGGTTGAGCTAGGGTAACAAATAGGGTAAGTCGTGTACATATGTACATACCCTAGCCAAGAGTCACATTGGATGTGATTGGATGGAGTCCTACCTACATAGCTCTATTAAGTGGTGAGCATTAGTTCAGCTTAATCGAGTGAATCAAGGATCTTGGTTTCAGATTCTAAAGGTTTAGAATCGATTGTTGGTGTCTAAGCTTGATCTTCATAAAATTTATTCAGTTTACTGATTGAATTTTATCTGTTGTAGATCAAATGGCAAATTCAGCGAACATTAATAGTTTGTCATTAAAAACCATTCTTGACAGGGTCAAGCTAAATGGGACAAACTATTTGGACTGGTATAGAATTTTGAGGATAGTCCTCAGGTCTGAACGCAAAGAATATGTCCATGACAAGGCTGTCTCTAAGACCATATCAGAGTTACATGAAGTGTCATTAATTGCTGAGAAGAATATATCAGGGATCTGGGATCCAAGGATATTCTGATGGTCAACAAGGGAATTGGAAGTGGCAAGGGCGGGGCCCATGCGCACTTGGCAGGAAAGATGAGACACATGAGAATGTCTGCTTCTACTGCCAACAGCCTGGTCATTGGAACCGGGATTACAGGAAGTTCACGGCTGATCTGAAGAAGGGCAGTGGGACTGCGCCTTCATCAAATAGCCTGGATGATCTGAAGAAGGGCAGTAGGACTGCGCCTTCATCAGGAAACCTGGATGATCTAAGGAAGGGCGGTGGGACCGTGCCTTCATTCGGTATTAACTCTATAGAGCTACATCTCTCTACTTCCAAAGATTCATGGGTATTAGATACCATGACTGAATCTCACACATGCACTAATATATGGTGGCTGAAAGTAGGAGAGATTTGGAAAGCACGAAATGGACCTCAGAGTTGTGGCAACTGCTGTAGGATCCATGAGTCTTGCTTTGCCAAGAGGCCTTGTCTTAGTATTGTATAATGTATATTGCATACCTACTCTTAGTAGGAATATTATATCTGTATCCGTGTTTGACAAGGAAGGATATAATGTTAATATTGGAAATAGAGTTTTCAATGTTCTATGCAATGATATGTTTTATACCAGTACTGACATGGTTGGAGGATTGTACATATTAGATATGGGTAACAATGCCTCAAGTTCTATATATTCCGTTAATAGCAAGAGGTCTAAATCCAACGATTTAAACCTAACTCTGTTATGGTACTGTCATTTGGGTCGCATAAACAAGAAGCGCCTATCAGCACTTCAGAAGTGCGGGCTTTCAGGTTCATTCGAATTCCATTCGATCGATAGGTGCAAGGTTTGTTTGATGGGCAAAATGACTAAAGTGCCCTTTATCGATCGCGATGAAAGGGCGG
This sequence comes from Erodium maritimum, assembly GCA_963921825.1. Taxonomy (NCBI): domain Eukaryota; kingdom Viridiplantae; phylum Streptophyta; class Magnoliopsida; order Geraniales; family Geraniaceae; genus Erodium; species Erodium maritimum. Next base: position 49,452,660 of record OY997595.1, on the reverse strand, counting down.
GTGAATTATTGGGGTTGATACACTCGAATGTGTGTAGACCAATAAGTTCACTTGCCAGGAGGGGTTTTAGCTACTTTATCACATTTACTGATGATTACAGTAAATATGGTTATGTCTATTCGGTGAGACATAAGTCTGAAGCTTTTGATAAATTCAAAGAGTTTAAGACTATAGTAGAAAACCAGCTCGACAAAGGTATTAAGGCACTTCGATTGGATCGAGGTGGAAAATACTTGACCACAGAGTTATTAGATCATCTAAAAGAGAATGGGATCCTTTTGAAATGGACTCCTCCTAGGTCACTGTAGTTAAAAGGTGTAGCCAAACGGAGAAATCGGACATTGTTAGACAATGGTCTGTTCCATGATTAGTTGGACTGATCTCCCAATCTCTTTTAGGGGTTTTGCTCTAGAGACGACCGCATTCATAGTGAATCGGGCTTCGACGAATGGTGTGGAATGGACACCATTTTAAAAATGGTACGGGATGATGCCCGCTTTGTCCTTCCTAAAGATTTGTGGTTGCGAGGCTTATGTGAAACATTTGGTTTCGACTAAGCTCGAACCAAGATCTGAGATATGCACCTTCGTGTGGTATCCCAAAGCAACAAGGGGATACTATTTCTACAATCCCAGTGAGAACATGGTGTTCGTCGCTTGGGGTGGGGTCTTTATGGAAAAGAAGTTTTGTTTCCAAAGACGTCATTGGGAGGACTGTGCATCTCGAAGAAATTCAGGATGGTACAGATCTGTCTAAACCAATTGGCAACCCAGTAGAAAGGAGCCAGAGATTGTCGTAGAGTAAGAACCAATTCCTGTTACAATTCCGGAAGGTCCAAGGCGATTTGAAAGGATCAATCTTCCACCTCCAAGATATGGTATCCGGAGGTGACAATGAAGTCATGGTGGATCACGATGATCCAGCCACCTTTCAGGAAGTCGTGGATGGGCCCAACTCCGAGTTATGGCTGGGAGCCATGAGGGAGGAAATGCAATCCATGTCGGACAACCGAGTCTGGGAACCGGTTGATCCCATCAATGGTGTGAGGACCATAGGATGCAAATGGATCTTCAAGGTGAAGTTTGACATGGACGGCAACCCTCTGACCTACAAAGCTCAACTGGTGGCGAAAGGTTATAGGCAGATCCAATGGATTGACTATGAGGAAACCTTCTCCTTAGTGGCTATGGTCAAAATCGATCCAAATTCTTCTTGACATAACTGCGTATCATAATTACGAGATATGGCAAGTGGATGTCAAAACCGCTTTCCTAAATGGAAATTTGACTGAGTACGTTTGTATGTCTCGGCCCAAAGGTTTTGACGATCCGAAGAATAAAGGAAAGATTTATAAGTTGTTGAAATCCATTTATGGATTGAAACGAACTTCTCGGAGTTGGATCCTTCGTTTTGATGAAGCTGTAATTGGATTTGGCTTAATCAAGAACGAGGATGAATCTTGCGTTTATAAGAAGGCTAGTGGGAGCAATATTACCTTTCTGGTTCTCATTGAAAACGACATCCCAACCTTGCACGAGACTAAAGCTTGGTTGAGGAAGTGTTCTTCAATAAAGGACTTAGGCGATGCTTCTCATATCTTAAGGATTAAGATATGTAGAGATCGCACCAAGAGGGTCTTGGATTTAAGTCAGGGAACCTATGTGAACAAGGCATTGAGTAGGTTCTTAATGCTCGATTCAAAGAAAGGACTCTTACCCACTAGTCATGGCATTCATCTCAGCAAGACTCAGTGTCCTAAGACACCTGATGAGCTGAAAAGGATGATGAGAATCCTATGCGCCTGGGGGCAGGATCGATCATATATGCCATGACATGTATGAGACCAGACGTCTCGTAAGCCTTATGTTGTACCAGTAGACATCATTCTAACCCGGGGGAAAGATGATGCTGAACTAGTCGTCGAAGGATGAGTAGACGCTAGTTTTCCAAGACAAATCCAGATGACTTTAGAAGTCAATCAGGATATGTGTTTACGCTGAATGGCAGAGCTTTAGCTGGGAAAGCGTAAAGCAAGATACCATTGCCGAATCTACGACAGAGGCCAAGTACATGGATGCTGCAGAGGCAGCTAAGGAGGCTATGTGGATTTGGAAATTCATGGCAGGGCTGGGTGTAATTAAAAACCCATCCAGTCCGGTGAATCCATTTTGCGACAACACAAGGGCCATTGCGCAAGCTAAAAGCCTAGATCGCATAACAAATCCAAACATGTACTGCGGCGTATCCACCTCATCAGATAAATACTGAACTGAGGTGAAGTGAAGATAACCGATATTGCAACAGATGATAACATAGCCAACTCGTTGACTAAGGCAGTGTCACTGCCTGAACATGTTAGACATGTAAAGTCGATGGGGACATATAGGAGTTTAGATTGGAACTAGGGCAAGTGGGAGATTGTTAGTCTTAGTGCCCGTAGTTCAATCCTAAATGTCCAAATGTATATATCATCGTTAGCAATAAAATTAAAGCGACTTTATATTACTTATGTGTTGGAGTAATATATCGATGTGTGCTCTGATCTATGCCCACCATGCGAATAGAACCATAGATCGAGATAGATCACACTCGATGGGTCCCTAGTCAACAAAGCTTCACTAGAAGCGACTAGTATGAAAGATGGCTCTTTATGGCTTACGTTCTGTTAGTCATTGGAATGAGATTCCGGAGTCTGATCATAGATATCATGTGGGACATGATATTGGACGACCCGCCCTGAATATGTGCCATAGATTAAGTCATGAACATATTCAGTGTTGTAGCTTGTCATGTATCCTTAGACCAAGGAGTCTTTGTGATCGCTATGTAGTCAACAACCTAGTTTGACCTGAGCCTAACGTTGTCCGTAACAGGGCTTCCATAACGGCCAGGATTGGCTTGGGGACGGGCTACATGAGTGACACGAAAGACGGCTAAGGGATTTATCCCTCATACTAAGGTATGGGAAAGATATCGGTTCTCGGCCGCTTGATCGAGAGTGACTGGAAGAATAGCATGGCCATGCACATGATACTGGGTATCATATCTTCAGTCATCTCACATATCAAGGAACGGTGATTGAGAATAATAAGGATGACGGCTCTATGCCTTATCTCAATCAGGATATCAGAGATAAAAGGATAATGACAGGGACGACGGAAAGGTTAGAATCGACAGGGTCGATTCGTTATGTAGTGTCAGGCAATACTAAAGTCTCGTTAGTTGCCACTTAAATAGGATCAAGTAAAATGGGATTTTACGTTGATCTATTGACATGCATAAACCTAAGGGTCACACCGGAGGATGAAACTCATTGACACATTTATGGAGAATGGCCAAAAGGGAGTTGTCTCGGGACATGACCAAAACTGGGTTTTGGGTCATGTGCCCGTAAGTGAATAGGACTTTACGGATCGAGATAAGGCTTGGAGTCTTGGGATTGATCGCGTCGGATAATGTTGGACATTTCCGGTATGGAAGGCATGGAGGCGATGAGCGAATCACGGGACCTCGTTGGAAATGGTCACGGGCCATGTTCCAAGAGGCCCATGAAAGGCCCATGCAACCAAGGCCCATGGAACTAATTAATCAAGTCTTGATTAATTAGTACTAAGTAAGCAAGACAAGGATTAAGGTGTTGGTGATTCACCACCTAACACAATCTTGTCTTGCCATACTTTGTCCTATTTACACCTTACTTGACACCATACTTGTCCCATGCCTTTAGTTGGACAAGTATGGGTTTTGTTATGTTTAAGTCATCTTTTTTCAACATAACAAAGACAAGACAAGAATAGGAAACACATTTTCTCTCCCTCTTCCATGGCCATTTCGGGTTTGGCTAGTTTCCACCTCCATGTTTGTGTTCTTGAGTCCTCAAAGAGAAGAACTACGTGGCTTTGATTCCCATGTGGATACGTAGGCGTCTTGGAGACTCAAGCCAATCATTCGTTAACCGGTGTTCTTGTTTTGGTAAGAACTAGTGCTGAATTTTTCTCTTGTGAATCCATTCTTTGTTAGTTGTTTCATGGTTTTAATCGTCTCTTGGTTTTCATTGATTTTCCGCTGCGAGTTGGTTCATCTCCAACCCTACCTCGAGACCCAACAAGTTTATTTCCAAAGACGTCAGTGGGAGGGCTGTACATCTAGAAGAAATTCAGGGTGGTACAGATCCATCTGATCCACTGGACAACCCTGTAGAAGAGCCTGAGATGGTCGTAGAGCAAGGACCAGTTCCTGCAACAATTCCAGAAGGTCCAAGGCGATCTGAAAGGGTTAGTCGTTTACCTCCGAGATATGGTTACTTTGTGTCTGGAGGTGACGGTGAGCTTGTGGTGGATCACGATGATCCAGCTACATTTCAGGAAGCTGTGGACGGACCCGACTCTGAGTTATGGCTGGGAGCCATGAGGGAGGAAATGCAATCCATGTCGGACAACCAAGTTTGGGAACTGGTTGATCCCATCGGTGGTGTAAGAACCATCGGATGCAAATGGATCTTCAAGGTGAAGATGGACATGGAAGGCAACCCCCAGACCTACAAAGCTCGACTGGTGGCGAAAGGTTATAGGCAGATCCAAGGGATTGACTATGAGGAAACCTTTTCCCCAGTGGCTATGGTCAAATCTATCCGAATTCTTCTTGCCATAGCTGCATATCACAATTACGAGATATGGCAAATGGATGTCAAAACCGCTTTCCTAAACGGAAATTTGTCGGAGGACGTTTATATGTCTCAACCCGAAGGTTTTGTCGATCCGAAGAATAAGGGAAAGATTTGTAAGTTGTTGAAATCCATTTATGGATTGAAACAAGCTTCTCGGAGTTGGAACCTTCGTTTTGATGAAGCTGTAATTGGATTTGGCTTTATCAAGAATGAAGATGAACCTTGCGTTTACAAGAAGGCAAATGGGGGTAAGATTACCTTTCTGGTGTTGTATGTCGATGACATACTACTCATTGGAAACGACATCCCAACCTTGCACGAGACTAAAGCTTGGTTAGGGAAGTGTTTCTCAATGAAGGACTTAGGCGATGCTGCTTATATCTTAGGGATTAAGATATATAGAGATCGCACCAAGAGGGTCTTGGGTTTAAGTCAAAGCACCTATGTGAACAAGGTATTGAGTAGGTTCTCAATGCTTGATTCCAAGAAAGGACTCTTACCCGCACGTCATGGCGTTCATCTCAGCAAGACTCAGTGTCCTAAGACACCTGATGAGCTGAAAAGGATGATGCAAATCCCATATGCTTCGGCGGTAGGATCGATCATGTATTCCATGATATGCACGAGACCGGATGTCTCATATGCCTTGAGTTGTACCAGCAGACATCAGTCTAACCCTGGTAAGGAACACTGGATAGCGGTCAAAGCGATTCTCAAATATTTGAGAAGAACTAAGGACGCGTTTCTAGTGTACAGGGGAAAAGATGATTCTGAACTAGTTGTTAATGGATATGTAGACGCTAGTTTCCAGACAGATACAGATGACTTTAGAAGTCAGTCAGGATATGTGTTCACGCTGAATGGCGGAGCTTTCAGCTGGAAGAGCGTGAAGCAAGACACCGTCGCTGACTCCACGACAGAGGCCGAGTACATAGCGGTTGCAGAGGCGGCCAAGGAGGCTGTGTGGATTAGGAAGTTCACGGCAGGGTTGGGTGTAATAAAAAACCCATCCAGCCCGGTGAACCTATTTTGCGACAACACAGGGGCTATTGCGCAAGCTAAAGAGCGCAAATCGCATAACAAATCCAAACATGTACTGCGGCGATATCACCTCATCAAAGAGATACTGAACCGAGGCGATGTGAAGATCACCTATATTGCAACTGATGATAACATAGCCGACCCGTTGACTAAGGCACTATCGTTGTCTAAACATGAGAGGCATGTAAGGTCAATGGGAATAGATTGGAGTTTAGATTGGAACTAGGGCAAGTGGGAGATTGTTAGTCTTAGTGCCCGTAGTTCAATCATAAATGTCCAAATGTATATATCATTATTAGCAATAAGATTAAAGCGGCTTTCTATTACTTATGTGTTGGAGTAATATATCGATGTGGTTTCTGATCTATGCCCATCATGTGAATAGAACCATAGATCGAGATGGATCACACTCGATGAGTCCCTAGTCAATAAAGCTTCACTAGAAACGACTAGTATGAAAGATGGCTCTTCATGGCTTACGTTCTGTTAGTCATTGGAATGGGATTCCGAAGTCTGATCATAGATATCATGTGGGACATGATATTGGACGACCCACCCTGAATATGTGCTATATATTGAGTCATGAACATATTTAGTGTCGTAGCTTGTCATGTATCCTTAGACCAAGGAGTCTTTGTGATCACTATGCAGTCAACAACTAAGTTTGACCTGAGCCTAACGTTGTTCGTAACAGGGCTTCCATAACGGCCAGGATTGGCTTGGGGACGGGTTGCATGAGTGACACGAAAGACGGCTAAGGGATTTATCCCTCATACTGAGGTATGGGAAAGATATTGGTTCTCAGCCGCTTGATCGAGAGTGACTGAAAGAATAGCATGGCCATGCACATGATACTAGGTATCATATATTCAGTCATCTCACATATCAAGGAACAGTGATTGAGAATAATAAGGATGACGGCTCTATGCCTTATCTCAATCAGGATATCGGAGATAAAAGGATAATGACAGGGACGACGGAAAGGTTAGAATCGATTGGTTCGATTCGCTATGTAGTGTCAGGCAATACTAAAGTCTCGTTAGTTGCCACTTATATAGGATCAAGTAAACTGGGATTTTACGTTGATCTATCGACATGCATAGACCTAAGGGTCACACCGAATGATGAAACTCATTGACACATTTATGGAGAATGGCCAAAAGAGAGTTGTCTCGGGACATGACCAAAACTGGGTTTTGGGTCATGTGCCCGTAAGTGAATAGGACATTACGGATCAAGACAAGTCTTGGAGTCTTGGGATTGATCGCGTTGGATAATGTTGGACATTTCCGGTATGGAAGGCTTGGGGCGATGAGCACGTCACGGGACCTCGTTGGGAATGGCCATGGGCCATGTTCCAAGAGGCCCATGAAAGGCCCATGGAACTAATTAATCAAGTCTTGATTAATTAGTACTAAGTAAGCAAGACAAGGATTAAGGTGTTGGTGATTCACCACCTAACCCATCTTGTCTTGCCATACTTAGCACCATACTTGTCTTACTTCACACCATGCTTCACACCTTACTTGTCCTTGATGCTTGTTGATGGTTTAAGTCATCTTTTTCCTACAACAAATCACAAGACAAGAATAGAAACACAACTTCTCTCCCTCTCACACTACAATTTCGAGTTTGGCACTTTTCCTCCCTCTTGTTGTGTTCTTGAGTCATCTAAAGAAGAACTACGTGGCTTTGATTCCAATTGGATACGTAGGCGTCTTGGAGACTCAAGCCGATCATCGTTTCTTTGGTGTTCTCTTCCTTTTCTTGAACTAGTTGGTAAGGAAACATCCATATTGTTTATTCTCTTGTGTATCTAATATTTGGTAGTGTTCTATGACATGGTCTCGAGTTATTTCCGCTGCAAGTATGTGTTCATACCCTCCATCGAGACCCAACATGCCGTGGGGTTGTTGAACCCGAGTCTTGACCGTTGGTGTGTCTTGAGTGGCAGTGAGTGCCGTGGGGTTTTTGAACCCGAGTCTTGATCGTTGGTGTGTCTTGAGTGGCAGTGAGTGCCCGTGGGGTTGATTGAACCCGAGTCTTGATTGTTGAGGTGTCTTGAGTGGCCTTGAGTGCCTGTGTTGTTGAACTTGCTTGTGATTGTATTTGTGATTGTGACTGTGATTGTGGTTGCCTGAGTGAGAGAGGTTAGTGAGACAGGTCGATCGCCTGGCATGAGTGGTTCGGCAAAGCGCGTGAGTGAAAGAGGTTACTGAGACAGGTCGACCGCCTGGCCTGAGTGGTTCGGCAAAGCGTGTGAGTGAGACATGTCGACCGCCTGGCCTGAGTGGTTCGGCAAAGCGCGTGAGTGAGACAGGTCGACCGCCTGGCCTGAGTGGTTCGGCAAAGCGCGTGAGTGATAGGGGTTACTGAGACAGGTCGACCGCCTGGCCTGAGTGGTTCGGCAAAGCGCGTGAGTGAGGGAGGTTACTGAGCAGCTGGTTTGCGATCCTTTGTGATCTTGTTTGGTGTGCGATTCTTTGTGATCTTGTTTGGCGTTGTGTAGTCTTTCGGTCGTGTCCTTGGAGGAGGTCGTCGATAGTTGTGTCGGGTCTACATTGTGTTATCGAGCGTTGAGTCTGTTAAGGAAAGTAACGGGTTGTGGTTCAGTTAGGTACTTGAGTTGGGGACTGTAGTCCCGGTGTTTGGTTTGGTTCTAGTGTTACTGGCTTTTTCTGCTAATTATGCCGTAGTCAGTCTGTTATCCGTGGTGGTGAGCGAACGCTCACCCCTAGCTGCTTTTCCTACAGGTACTGTTCGTGGGACGGACTAAGTGAGCTTCTCGAAGCTTGTGGAGCTAGGAGCGGAGTCCGGGTTTTGTTTTTGAGTCTAGTGACGGATACCTTGTACTTTTGCCCACTTGTTGGGACGTGCTTTAAACTGTAATTATTATTTTGTTGAACCAACTGGTATTTTAAAGTGTTTAATGAAAACAGGTTTCAAGTGCTTTTATGTCTTTAAAACGTTCGTGTCCCTAGTTCGGTTTACTGAAATTGGGGCGTGACACACACTCCATCAATGCCCTTTGTCTCGGTGGTTCTTCTGGAGCAAAAAGCGGATTAAAGCCAGGAGGGATTGGATGTCGCTCCCTTATTGGGTTCCCATGTCTTGGCGGGATCACCTCCCTTTTTATTGTCATCCTGGTTATCTTCATTGTTTGAGTGATGACTTGAACCAGAATGATGACTTGAAGCGGAGTGATGACTCATAGCTTGCTCCCTTGACGCTTCGCGATCCGAGCGTTTCTCTCGACATCTGAAATATTTGTAGTTAACAAACTCAAAGAGGGCCCCGCAATCGCATCAACAAATTAATTTAAATACATTAAATAAAAAATGAAATAGTCTTAACACAAATTATAAACGTATCAGAGTTTCCTTAGTTGCTCCCCGGCAACGACGCCATTAACTTGACACTCTGAGAATTAACTCTCAGAGTGGCACGGCAAGCGTACCGGTCGTCAAGTAGTAATCGGGGTTTAAGTCCGAGATATCGTACCCAAGGGAGAAATTAGACAAGCACTTTAGTTAATTAATTCGATGGTCAAGCTATTCCTATAACGATGATTGGTTTGGTTTTGTAAAATGTAAATTCATGCAAGTAACGAGATTATATGAATGATACGAAAATAAGCACAAAGTCACAGGAGGATTTTAAATCAGAGATAAAAAGCGATCTAGGACATTAACGGGGTTCGAATGTGATGAACAACTTAACAGGGTTCGGTATACTTTTGCAACTAATATTATTCTAAAGGGCAACGGGAATTCTCTCAATGTAGTCCTAACCATCTCTCGATCGTATTAGGACCCTAACATACTCAGTCCGCCTAATTATCTCTAATCTAGGTGTAGAGCGGTATATAGCATTATAATTTATGAATTCCTCTAACTTTCGGGTTTCACTCCTATAGCTATTGCACTCGTGTCAGTCTAACCATATTCTGGCTTAGATTAAAACCCGAGCTATTTAATTCCTTTTTCCTCTTCCTAACCTCATTTCTCAATTGTTGGTTAACAAGATTAAATCATACATATACGTGATCAAGGCAATGTAGCATTACGAACGGAATTAAATAAACGATATCCTAATACTAGTTTAACAAATGCATAACCGAACTAAGTTAAATCAATTCATCACATCGTTCCCCTAGCCCTAGATCATGAGAGTTTAGTTCATGGCAATGAAATATGAACACATAGAGATGAATAAACCACTAAAATTCATATTAAACATTAAGAGTAATACCAATATCAAGTTTGAATCCAACTACACAAAACCTTGATGTTCTAATCTCTTGCTTTCGATCTTCTCTCCAAGCTCCTAAGTGTGTTTTTCTCCTCAATTTCGTGATCCCCTCTACAATGACCTAATATCCCTTTTATATGTTGAGTTAAATCTGATTAAAAATGGGAAACGCAGCTGGAAATCGCGTTTCTGACGTTTGCACTGTCGCATGCACGCCGTGCATTTCACGGTGCATCTTAATTTGCACCGGTTATTTGCACGACATGCAACTTTCCGGTGTAGATTTTTTTGTCTGTGATCTGGATGCACCACCAGGTTGCACGTCGTGCAACAAACGGTGCACACTGCTTCTTTGCACCCCGTGCAAAGAACTGGTGCACCTTACTGACACTTCTACCCAGCTTTCAATTTGGCTCCGTTTCACCCCTCTTTGCTCCAATTGCTTGGCGAACTCTGAAATAAGACCAATTACACAAAATGAGAGTAAAATGCATCATTTTATATTAACTCGGGATTAAAAAGAACATAAATGTGGGATAATGACATCCGAAATAGATGTATTTTATGTCCACATCAGTCGACAAGTCAGTATTTAAGGGTACCGACATGCGGAAGGCAACCCCCGAGCCAAGAGAGGCCGAGGGGGAAGGAGATGCTAGGAATGCGGCCAGTCAGCCCAGATCACAGCTCTCCAAGAGGAGATGCGCACGGGTTTCCAGAGACAGGAGACCCACCATGATGAGTATGTTACCCAGTTTCAGGGTATATCTACTCGGTTTGACGGGGTCGATGCCCGGTTTGGTGGGATGGATGCTTGGTTTTAAAGTGTGGGGTGGAGTATGCCTTGCATTGCATTGTGTTTTCTTTTGTGTGCTCATGCATCATTTTGTGTTATAAAACTTTTGAAAAATCCAAAAAAAATTATAAAATCAAAAAAATATTTTCTGGTGATATGTAAGTCTAGTGTTTATTTTCCTAAGGAGTCGATGATTGAATTATCGTAAATGCTTATTTCTTGCATAAATCAAGGTTGTATATGGGCATGAATGAAACAAATAAGTAGTGAAAGCACATGCATTAGAATTAACTCTTCCACTTGCGTTTGAGTGTTTGCTAGAACTCGTGTTGTTTGCCTTTGATTCCTATGCATGGAAACTTGAGTCTAGAACTACATGTACGACCCATTCGAGGCGAAATAAGAATAAAGAACATGGTTGTTTAAGAAAATGATTTTAGTCCATCTATGGATCGTTTGAGCTAAAAATTGCCTACCCTTACATGATTGAATCTCTTAGTCACCCATTTGAGCCTAAGCCTTTCGTTTCAAAACCCAACATTACAATCCTATGTGCCTTTCGTTTCATGTTTATATCCCCATTATTATTTAAACCCATATCCCTAGGCTTAGCTGCTTCATTGAGAGTGTTTATTTTTTGGATAATGAGTGAGCGAAAGAGAGAAAAAAAAGTTATGAAAGGATAATATGCCATTGGTTTGTATTGAGAACAATTTTCTCATCACCTTACCCCAAAGAAAAAGAAAAGAAAAGAAAAAGGGATAAAAAATAATAATTAATATCCCTAGTGAAACATAAGTGTGGGGTGAGGCGTGCTAGCGGTTTAGAAAGGTGGTGAACTTATGGATAGCGATGGCATAAAAGTGCTGCCATTAGTTATTCAATCAAAAGAAAAAAATGGCATTAGAGATTGCAAAAGTTGGACAGTAAATAATAGGGTTTGTGATGTGTGATATACTTTGTGGGTGTGAGAATGAAGCATTTTTGTCTTGAGATATTTATTTGAGCTTTTTTTTATTATCCTTCCCTACCCTTTGTCTAGCCTTACATTACAAGTCAAATTAAAGACCTTTCTGATTCTTGAATAGTCATGGTTCCTTACAATTAGTGGAGATGGGTCTAGCATGATAGCATATGAATCTCTAAACTCTATGTATGAGGAAATGAGGAACCACACGATTATGGTGAATGAGTAAATGCATGTTTAAAAGGAAAGAGTTAACTCTTTAATGTGCGTAACATCCTGCTTTAATGTATTCATTAGTTCATATGATTCCTAGAAGAGTGTAAATTTTTTGCCATGTGGCGACTCTAAGAAAACCCATGTGATCCTCTATGCACGGCTTTGATATATCACCTGCTTTTTGTGCCTTTTTTCATGCATCATATAATGTGTTATAGGAATGCATTAGAGTTGGGATTCATGCATTGCACGTGCATCTTTATGTTTAAATGTCTTGAATAAAGGAGTACCGGGCTCCTCCTATCGAGGTGAACCTCGTGGTTCAACCATATCTATCTTTGTGATGATGTCTTCTTGTGTTTCTCGGGGAGAGAAAAAGTCTAAGTGTGGGGTGTTGATGCGGACGCATCTTAGCATTAAAAATGCCACATTAAGAGGGATTTTATTAGTGATTTTAGCCCATTATTGTCTCGCTCTCCCATATTTTACTCATTTCCAGTATTTCTCTTGGTTATCAGGTTTATAGCATGAATTACGAGCGAAAACACATCAAAAAATGGATAGATTCGTAAGTTGTTGATTCAAGATGGTGGATGAAGGCCAGACATCACGGAGCCGTGACAGAGCCCATAACGGGTCGCGTCACGGAGTCGTGACAAAGACTAAAAATCGCCAGAACTCACTGATCCGTGACGGTGGCCGTGACAGGCACACCCAAAGAGTCGTGACGCGCGCAGATTGTCTTCCCTAATTCGTTTCAGATTCGATTTTTACCTTATTTAACCCAAAATTCAGCCTTGGAAGAGAGATAACTTGTTTTTTTAGAGCTAAGAAGAGAGGAGAGTTGAGAGCAAGCTAAGGAGAGGATTTCTACTTGGAAGAACATCATTGTATATAATCTTGAGTATTGTATTTCTCTATTTTATCTTTATTCCATTATGAAGCTTTGTTTGTGTTCATCAATGGGATCTTCTTCTTCCTTGTTCATGAGCAACTAAACCCCCATAATCTAGGTTTATGGGGAGGGGGGGGGGGGGGTAGAGATTTACTTTCCAATATATTGAATGTATGAATGGGTATTGTGTTGGATGATTTGATTTAGGGTTTGTACTAGATTTGAACTTAATGCTCTATCTCCCGGGTATGCTTGATAGAAGGTGTGAATTGCAATCTAACACTCGTGAGAGGTGGATTGTAATTAGGTCAGAAATCTTATACAAATTGGGTTTAAATCTAGACTAGTGATAGCTAGGTTAACACGATTGAAACAACCATAGGATTCGTACCGAAAGTTAGAAATTACCCAAAGAACGTAGTGCTTTGGGTCTTCCTACATCTTGATTTGTGAGAACTAGGTGGTTAGATTCCATTAGGGCCCGAAACAACGTGAGGAGTTAGGACTAGTTTGAGAGATGATTCGTTGCCCCTAAAATCAGACAACTTCACAGTGTTCATCGTCATTTAAATGCATTGGAAGTGGTCTGTATGAAACCAAAACCTTAGATTGCTTTTTCTCTGAATTAAGACTCTTCCAAACTTCGTGAGTACTTGTTCACTATCAATTTGCCTACTGTTTACTTTAACATGTTTTAAAACCAAAAACCATCATATTATCGAAATAGCTTGACAACGACTTTGAGATAGAACGTGCTTGACTCGTGCTTCTTTGGGTTCGATAACTCAGAAATAAAAATCCTGAAATACTACTTGACGACCGGTACGCTTGCTGTGTCCTTTTTTGTGCTAAAACTGTAGGGCGTCAGCGCCCTATAGTTCATCTTTGATGGGGCATCCACCATCAGTCTCGCCCTAGCAGGTCCTCGAGGGCCTTATTTTGTTAGTTTCTCTGACGACAGCCATTGGAGGGACGGTTCACTCATCTCATCCTCAATTCTAGCGATCTTGCTTGTTGGTAGCCGACGTGAGTCTGTTGTGGTAGGCCGGTCCCTAGGCTGGTTACATATTATTGCATGAGGGAGTTTGTGGCGATATGTGGTATTGTTCGTGGAGCCTTCCCGCGGAAGGATCCATGGCCCCTACTTTACCGGACTACTTATGGTGGGGCGGTGAGATAGCAAGCGGGAGGCGTTGATCGATATATTGGTTGTGGTTCCATATCAGATAGCAGGTAAAAAAGAGGGGGATGATCAAAGAAGAGAGTCAAAGGGGAGGCGATAGGTCGGGGAGCTGAGGAAGTCCGAGAGAGAAACCCTAAATGTTGATTTTTTTTGGTAGTAGGTATACCTATCTTGAATGAGCACAAAATTAATTAAAACATTAAATGGGTCTTGAAGCTCAATGGATTCTACGCTGGGCTTGGGCCCATACTCTATCCAATATGTCAGGTGTCCTGGCAGGTCTTTGGGTCCATCCGGATATGCCTTGATACGGTTTAATGAAACGCCGTCGTAACGACGATATTTCAGGAACTGTAGTAGACAAGTTTCATTTGTGTGTTACGTTTCTGCTCCTCTTCTCCCATATTCATTCATCGCTCTGTGAACTCCGAACTTTTCTTCAATCTCCCGCCATTGCAAGAAACCTTTTTCTTCTGGAAATAAAAAACCCTAACCTTCGATTAAACCTATCACCAATCTCATAATTTAGAGTTAATTAACAATCTTGAACCCAAATTACATCTCACTCTCGGTTCTGCGATAGCGCCGCTCCGCTAATCGTCGGATCTGGTTGGCGGGGCCAAAATTTTCAGCGACAATGTCTTGGGGATTGGGATGGAAAAGGTCGGCGGAGGTCTTTCGTTTGTGTCTCAACTATGGTACGGACGATCTCAGGCCCATCTCCGAGGATCCCATACGCTCCTCATCCGCTTCGTCGAGCTCGTCGGCTTCGAGTTCGCCCACTGCGTCCGTCAATTCGGTTGCGCAAGATCAGGAGCTCGGTTTCCGGATTGAATTCGATTGGACGGCCGGGGACGACGAGGATCAGGTGGCGCTGAGGCTGCAGTCGCAGCTCATGGTGGCGCTTCCGCCTCCGCAGGACGCGGTTAAGGTGGAGCTCACCGGGGAGAAGGGCGGGAATGTGAGCGTGGATATGAAGGTGGTCAAGCGAACGGACCCGCTGAGGGCGGTGATGCTGACAAAGTCAGTCGTGTCGGGTCAGCAGAGCGACGGGAGTGGGGTATTGACGCGGTTGCTTCGGTCCGATCTGGTGACGCCTGGTTTGGTCGGGAATGGGAATTTGGGCTGTGGGGAGCATTGGAAGACTGTCACTCTCCTCAGCCTCCCTGGTTGTGGTTTAGCGGTGGGTCTTTGTGCTTTCCCATTTGATGCCAAATTGTTTCCTGGGTTCTTGCTCTTTGTTTTATATATGTTGGTTTTGGGTTTGTGGGGAGAGGAGGTATATAATTTTGCCCTGCTTGTTTCTGAGGATATGCCCAGGCTGTGGATTGATGGTCTGTATTTGTATATTCTTCTTTAAATCTTTAGTACATATCATTGGTTTCAACTGGCTCTTAAAAAATAGTAAATCACAATAAATTTAGACTTAGTAAGATATGCAATATCAATATATGGTCCTGGGATGCAATGCATGGAATTAGTAAGCTATACCTCTATAGGAGTAAGGTATCATTCCTTCAATGAGAGGAAAACAATGCAATAAAGTTTGATGATTTGCTTCATTATATGTTGACATCGACCATTCGGGTCCAAGGATGAAGTTGACACCTTTGTACTAGTGGTCTGAATTCTCCAATTATTGTTGTTGAATCCTGTTCCCTGTCTATAGAGTTCTTGTAGGGTGGTGTGCACTAGTCATATTAATCATCTTAAATTAGGATTCCTTGATACCATGCATATTGGATAAATACCAAGATGAACCTCTTGAAATCAGGTGGTTGGGCCTGAATACCCGCTTCCCTTGTGATGCTTCAGGTTTCAGGCTTGCACCTCCTTAAGGTTTAGCATAAAGATGAATAGAGAAATTGAGTTAAAAGATGCTCATTTGTCACTATTTTCTATGGAATATTTTTGCACTTTTATTCCCGTAGATGTCTACAAGAATTTAAGCGTTGTCTTGCCCTATTTGATTTAGGTATGAATCAATGTTTTGGCTCAATTCTAATAACTAATTTCAGGTTGTTCTTACAATCTAAAATTACCAGCATGATTTTTATTTCTTCATTTGTTTCGGTGAATCTAACAGAAATCTTGTAGACTGATCCATCCTTACCTGGCTGCACTTGTCTTGTGGTTTGTCAAAATTTCCTTTTGTTTATCTTTCGCTGGTAAAGCATATTAATGCTGCATGATGCATATATATTGACAGGTGCTACCTGTAGATCTTACTCGACTGCCTCTTCTGGAGAAGCTATACCTCAACAATAACAGGCTAACAGTGTTGCCACCTGAGCTCGGTCAGCTGAGAAATTTGAAAGTTCTTAGTGTTGACCGCAACATGCTGGTTTCCATGCCTGGTAAGGATGGAATGGTGTACTTTTGATTGGATATTTTTTCTACTTAAGTTTCTCATCAATATTAATTTGACGGTGAATAAACCACTTCATGTTATGAATACTACAGTAAGTTTGAGGCAACCTAATCAACTTTCTGTTTTTTGTTGAAAACTGTGAGCAGTGGAAATGAGACAGTGCATTGGACTGATGGAATTGTCATTAGAGCATAACAAGCTAGTTAGGCCTCTTCTTGATTTCAGGTCATTTTAGTGGTGATCAATGGTTTGATTCGTTTACTGACTTTTCTTCTTGCTTCAGGAAACCTTATATGTCGTCTATAATTTTCCTATTCTATTTGCAGGGCTATGTCTGAGCTAAAAATTCTTCGCCTATTTGGTAATCCTCTTGAATTTCTTCCTGAAATTTTGCCGCTTCATAAACTTCACCACTTGTCTCTTGCAAATACAAGGATTGTGGCCGATGAATTTTTAAGATCAGTGAGCGTGCAAATAGAGGTAGTACCAACGCAGCAACTGTAGCGGCATTTTTGTATTTGATTTTGTTGCCTCAATTTTCCTAGTTAGAGACGATCCCTTTTCCATATTGCAGATGGAGAACAGTTCTTATTTTGCTGCTTCCAAGCACAAACTAAGTGCCTTTTTCTCTCTTATATTTCGGTTTTCTTCTTGTCATCACCCCTTACTGGCATCTGCACTAGCAAAGATTATGCAAGACCAAGGAAACCGTGTAGTTGTTGGTAAGGATGAGAATGCAGTGAGGCAGCTTATAAGTATGATCAACAGTGACAATCGCCATGTGGTAAGTTGGTGGTTTTAGATTAAATGAATTTCATCTATTTTCTTTATTATTCCTTTAAGAGCATTAACATCTAGTTTTGACTTCTGGCAGGTGGAGCAAGCATGCTCCGCTCTCTCGTCTCTTGCTGCAGATATTTCCGTGGCAATGCAGCTGATGAAATGCGACATAATGCAACCGATTGAAACAGTTCTGAGATCTCTTGTTCCCGAGGCTGTAATTTCTGTATTGCAAGTTCTGGCCAATCTGGCTTTTTCATCGGATACAGTATCCCAGAAGATGTTAACCAGAGATGTTTTGAAGTCTTTGAAATTGTTGTGTGCCAACAAAAATCCAGTGGTAAGTTTTTCATTTGATATATTTAATTATCCGGGTTGCATGTTATGTTCTAAATTGAAGATATGCCATCCATCAGGTTCAAAGATTAGCTTTATTAGCTGTTGGGAATTTGGCCTTCTGTTTAGAAAATCGTCGTATACTGGTTACTTCTGAAAGCTTGCGTGAACTTCTTATGCGATTGACATTTGCCCCTGCACCACATGTGAATAAAGCTGCTGCTCGTGCTTTGGCTATTCTTGGTTTGTTCTTTCTTTAATATTTCTGTTGTATTTAAGGCTGTTTAATGAAGTGGTATCTGATTAAGTTATGCCTACTTAGGAGAGAATGAAACTCTGCGCCGTGCCATAAAGGCTAGACCAGTTCCTAAGCAAGGACTGCGAATACTTGCAATGGATGGAGGAGGCATGAAGGGCCTAGGAACTGTACGAATCCTTAAAGAAATTGAAAAGGGGACTGGAAAGCGGATTCACGAGTTGTTTGACCTTATTTGTGGCACATCAACAGGTGGCATGCTTGCTGTTGCGCTTGGTATTAAACTAATGAGTTTGGATCAATGTGAAGAGATATACAAGAATCTGGGTGAGCATGCTGCTTTTGGAAATTATATCATTTTTTTATTTATCATTGATTATTTATCCTTTACATTGCTGTAATAACCAATCCTCAGGAAAACTTGTGTTTGCTGAACCTGTTCCAAAGGAAAATGAGGCTGCAACATGGAGAGAAAAGTTGGACCTCCTCTACAAAAGTTCATCACAGAGCTATAGAGTCGTTGTGCACGGATCTAAAGTATGTTTTTCCCCTTTTAAGTCCAGCATGACCAGTATTACAGTCTCTAACTTGAGTTTCATGTTTTTGTTTGAGAAAAGGTTGGTTTTAGTTTTAGACTGGTTATGATTTCTCTGATTTAAACTTTTCAACAGAAAAAAGTGGATGAGAAATGACTTTTTGAAATTGTAGTTCTGCAATAATTTTTAGGGATAATTGCAAAAAAGTACCCTAAGGTATTCAGTTTTTGCAATTTGTATCCCTGTCTTTGATAATTGACAAAAGAATACCTCGAACTTGTCTTTTTGTTACAATTTGTATAAAAATGTCGATTTACACATAAACTTAGATTTTCAAAATAGTAAGTAAAAAAATCCGAATCTTCATATCCCTTAATTTTCTTCCTCTTGTACCGTACAAAGAGTAAGAAATTTAGAGAATATGAAATTTTGGATATATTGTTCTTTAATTTTTAAAATTGAAATTTCCAAGTGTAAAACCGCCATTTGAAAATAAATTTATGCAAAGTGCAACAAAAAGACAAGTTTAGGGCACTTTTTTGTAATTATCAAAAAAGAGGGCTACAAGCTGCAAAAAGTGAATGCCTCAGGGTATTTGCAATTATCCCTTATTTTTATTTGTCTTATGTAGTGTTATTGCTTCCCTCCATGCGAGGAAATAAGAATCCTATACCATCTTGCAGCACAGTGCAGAGCATTTTGAGAGGTTATTAAAGGAAATGTGTGCTGACGAGGATGGAGACCTGTTGATAGAAACTGCAGTTAAAGATATTCCCAAAGTCTTTGTAGTATCAACTTTGGTGAGCGTGATGCCAGCTCAGCCTTTCTTATTTCGCAATTATCAGGTTAATAGATCTCATTACTTCTTCACCCCATGTTCTGGCTGGTTATTCTTTTGCTTATAGATGTTCTTATCATGATTATATTCTTCTCATCTGGTTAGTCTTCCTTGATCAGTTACTTGTGTAATTAATTGCAGTATCCTGCTGGCACACCTGAAATAACAATACCAGTTTCAGAGAGTCCTGGTATCTGTGGTGTATCATCACCTACTGTTGGTTCTCAAGTCTGCTATAAACGTAATGCTTTCATTGGAAGTCCAAGGCATAAAGTATGGCAAGCCATTAGAGCATCATCTGCTGCTCCCTATTACCTTGATGATTTCTCTGATGGTATTCTCATCTCATGCTTGCTAGATTTATTATCAGCATTCTTTTTCTCTACTCATGGTTGTTGAGTTAGCTGCTTTCTTAATTATTTATTTTTCTGAAAAAAACCTTTGTTCTACCAAAATTTTGCTAGATGTAAACCGTTGGCAAGATGGTGCAATAGTAGCAAATAATCCTACTATATTTGCCATTAGAGAAGCACAACTTCTGTGGCCGGATACAAAAATCGACTGCATAGTTTCCATTGGGTGTGGCTCTATTCCAACGAAGGTAAATGCTCTCTTCCTTGTTTCATCAGGACAGCATATTGAGAATATGGCTTCATGACTTATTTCCCCCAGATATTCTAGGGGTACGAACATTAGTCATTTACAGTGAACAACACATTTCATTCATTACAAAAGGATATCTAGTAATGAAGTACAACCCCATTTATGTTTCACCTCTCTAACTTCTTTCCCTTTTCTCTCCCAACAACTTCCATTTTATCTCCCCTCCTATCTATTTTCTATTGTTTTTCTACATCTATTAATTTTTTTTAGGGATAATTGTCAAAACATGCACTTATGTTTCGTCCACAAACGAAATAGTGCACAATGTTTCGTCCACGTCGTCTGGCTACCCTTATGAATTGTCCACGCACTTCTGTTAGAAAAGTGTAACAACAGAACATGAAATGACAATTTTGCCCTTTTGTTTGAAATTCAAAAATAAGACTATTGTTACTGTTTGATGTCTAATTACCTAAAAGCCCCTCATCTCATTTTATTACAAACTCATTTCATTTTATCTTTATCTCTCTCAAAACACTCTCTCAAAACACGTTCAGTCTCTCACTCTCTCTGTCGAAGGCATCCTGAAACTAGAAAGGGACTACGAGACACGGCCGGCGAAGTCGAGTGCGTGACGGCCGGCGAAGGGTGCAGAACCAATATTGCTATTTCCTTTTTTATATTCTTGATAGTGTCGCCTTCCATTCGTATCTCTTCTTGTCATGTTTACTGTGTAGCCAAGTTATGGAACCAGTATTTCTCTGTGAGAAGCGTGTTATAGTTTTATGAAACAAGTATTTCTCTGTCAAGAAATTGCTTTCCTACATGACCGCTACAAGACATTTTGAAGATAACTTCAGTGAATATGTTGAACAGTTGCATTTAGATGTCATTTGGATTGAGGATCCAAAACTACCAAGGACTATATATAAATTGTATGAATCCATTCTATCCAGATTAGTGTGATGTAGATTACTATATTATTCAAAATATTATGTTGTATTCATTCATAAGAATTTAAAAGAATGCATTTGGGATCCACAAACTAAAATTTAAAAGTTCGGAAAATTTGGCCAAACACATTATGTGGTTTAATTAATTAAGGATGAATTATTAATTCTGAGAGACTTAAAAATAGTTTTTAATAATTCATTTTAAAAGATGGTTGTTAAAATTGGACGATTACCGATTCGATTCACCCATAAACATTCAAAATCACCCCCATATCGTTTATGTGCATATGAACCTGTTAGAATTTAACGAATCACCCAATTTATATACAATGAAATAGAACAAGTCACCCTATTCAAAGTTCATGGTTAACTGAAGATGGGTTAGATCAGTCCTAATACGGTTTTAGAAAAGGCCATTTTTAGAGCATGTACAATGGAAAGGCTCACTAGCAAGGCTCACATGCTGACTGGACAAAATAGTGGGACTTGGGACTCAGAATAGTGGGTGTTTTGCAATGAGAGGCTCACTGTGAGTCTCACTATTGTTAGTGGATGCTTACTGGATGCTGAGTGGTTAATTAATTGATATTATGCTGTTTTATTTAATTCTTTATCAAAAACAATTATAATTATTTAAAATTTAAATAAATGTGAAAAAAATAATTAATGATAAAAAAATAAGAAATAAATTAAAACTGATAATTTTATTCATTCTCGAATAGGAGCATCAAGTACAAAAGACTAATCGTCTCCATTGAAACCAGCTCCATATAGACCCCATAAGTGTTCAATAAGATCAAGTTGTAGTTGCATGTGGGTCTGATAACTTGTGACACTATGTTGAGCATCCACTCGTTGCTGGTATTCTAATGGCCCTCCATGGTGCCATCATTCCGGTGATGTCCAATTCGGCATTTCTGGAGGTTGTTCGTACAACAACTTATCATCTCCATACTCGTATCGGTCGCGCTCATCCTCTACAATCATGTTGTGTAGAATGATGCAAATGTGCATGATATCAGCCAAAGTGTGTTTGCTCCAAGTACGAGCGGGACGAGAAATGATGTGCCAACTCGCTTGAAGTACTTCAAAAGCCCTGTCAATATCTTTTCGAGTAATAACAGTATAAGTAGAAGGCCGGCTCTGACGAGGTTGAAGGAGAGCGTCCTCCTTGGAAGGACGCTCTCCTTCAACCTCGTCAGAGCCGGCCTTCTACTTATACTGTTATTACTCGCTCGAGAAATCGCTCTTTGACTAGGGAACGTACTAAGAAGACAGCACCCCCCGTTTCGACTCTGTGGAAATCATCTCATAAGGCGCGACAGAAATCCGCTCTTTAATTGTGGGTGTTATCTTTTCCTTTTGTTTTGTTCTGTTTTGTTTATTATGTTTTTGTTTGGTCTGTTTTTGGGTTAAGGTCTATCCTTATAGTTCCCCCTTAGCAGAACTCCCTTGTAAGCGTTTCTTTTTCACCCTGCTTCTTCTTAAATCAGGGCATTCCGTCTCTTTTTAGATTCGGTCTTATCAATAAAAAATTTCGAGCTTAGCATTTAGCAAACAACTTCTCTTTGGGCGAGTAGGGATGCCGAATAGTCTTCACGAACTATCCTCATGTTGGGTAAATGTCGTCCACCAAGTAATAAGGTCGGTCGTACCGATGCCCGTTGATATAGTACTCCATTCCCAGCTCACGGTCGTAGTAAGCGTCTTGGAATAAGTGGTTGTTCTTGAGGACGTTGATGTCGTTGTTCGAGCCAGCCATCCCGAAAAACGCATGCCAAATCCATAAATTACGGGACGCTACAGCTTCAAGCATAACCATCTTTACCCCGTGGTGACTTTTCCGTCCATTGGCTCTCTGCTCTGCGGTTGGGCAATTCTTCCACTCCCAATGCATGCAGTCAAGACTCTCCGCCATTCCGGGAAACCCTCGGTTGTACTCTTCTCGGAGTAAGCGCTCCATGTCAGCCGATGTGGGTGTATGCTCGTACTCGGCTCCGAATACCTCAATGACGGTCTTGCAAAACTTACTTAAACATTCAAGTATGGTGCTTACCCCAATGTGCAAAGTTTCGTCCAATGAATCGGCCGAGCACCCATACGCAAGCATCCGTATCGCGGCGGTGCACTTCTGTTCCGTTGATAAGCCCAAGCGTGAGGCCGCGTCATACTTCTGAACGAAGTAATTGTCGTGTTCCTTGACCTTGTCCATTATCCGTTGAAAAAGTGGTTTGCACATACGGAACCGACGCCTAAACATATCTGAGCCATATATGGGTTGATCGACAAAATAGTACCTTATTAATTGGTCGTGGGCTTCAACACGACCTCTGTCAATCTGTCGTCGCATTGGTTCCCTATGGGCGACTCTCTCCCTCAGAGCGTTGATCCTTGGCATTGCTCTCTGTATGCCCCTCTCAATCCTTCGCCGAACTCGTTCCTCAACTAGCTGCATTTGGGCTGCCAACTCCTCATATGTCGGACCCTCGTCAGACATTTTGTATTGAAAAATAGATATGAAATGTGTAGAGAAGTTGTAGGATTGCTTGTGATTTGAGAAATGAGTTGGGGGGGGGGGGGTATTTATAGGGGTAAAAGGTAGGAATTTTGAATTTAAAAAATAGAGTCGTTAGCCAACGGTCGGGGACACGTGGCGGCACGGGAGAGGCTGGCGGCCGGACGCGGGCTTCGGCCAGTCCCGTGGTTGTGGGACGTTGGACGCGGGCCGCGGCCCGGCCCGCGTTTTTGTGGGAAGCAGGACGCGTAAAAGCCGTCCCACAATAGGACGGCCCGCGTCCCGCGGCCCGCAAAAACGCGAGCCGGACCGTTGGGCCAGTCCATTGTACGTGCTCTTATTACTATTTCCTCTCTCTCTCTCTCCTATTATGACCGAAGCCATATTTTCAATCAGTTTTCAGCCTAATCTAAAAAAATACATCATCCTAGAGACTAATTTGGCCTAAACTAAGTCACATGTCGTTATTGCACGATTCAATTTGATCCACGGTTCATGATTTAGAGATTTCTGATTCTAATTGATATTTAGCAACCAAGGATAGAAGGAATACTATTAAAAGATTACATGGCAAATGGCTTGAGAGTGTGATCATATTATTTTAAGAGGGAAAAAGAGGAATGTAATAATTAAAAGCAGGTATAAAAATGTATTACCAGAGTCATAGAGTACAGAAAATTAATTAGGAAAAAGAATGCCACCTATTAGTTGGTATGCTCTTTACGGCGATTTGGGAGGGATTAGCATTACTCTCTCGTTTCAGATTCTACCCAAACACAATAATGTTGATTTTATAGTTTACTTAGCCAGATTCCCATGTATTTTCCTGCTAGCAAACATTACCTTAATATAGCTGTCACGTTCCTGGATGGTAATGGAGAAACACAAAGCTTTGTGAAGTTGGATATACTGTTTGCTAATACAAGTGATTCTATCATATTAAATTATTTGTCAATGATTTTATGCTGTTTTAGTGTTTGTTTATTTATAATACCTCTGCAATTGCAGCCTCGGAAGGGTGGTTGGCGTTATCTGGATACTGGGCAGGTGTTGATTGAAAGTGCATGCTCTGTTGAAAGGGTAGAGGAAGCTTTAAGCACATTGCTACCTTTGCTTCCTGAAATTCAGTATTTTCGATTTAATCCTGGTATGGTGGGACATTAGATTGGAGTTCATTTACTCGAGGATGAAGTCTAACTTATAATCCCATTTGCTCAACATTAGAGTAGGCCAGTTATTTTCTTCATTGCTTTTCATATCCTCACCTCTTTTCAGCTCAAAAGTAGCCTTACAAAATAAATTATCAGTGAAAGAATGTTAATTCTTTGTCAACATTTCACGCGGTTTGTCCCTACAGTTGATGAACGATGCGATATGGAGCTGGATGAAACTGATCCTGCAGTCTGGCTAAAGTTAGAAGCAGCAGTGGACGAATATATCCAGATCAATTCTCAAGGATTCAAGAATGTCTGTGAAAGGCTACTACTGCCTTACCAACTAGATGATAAGTATGCAGTTGATGTGAAATCCCAGCTTTTGTCCAGGGGTAGGGCATCAAATTCAGCCATTAGTGTTTCTCTCTTGGCTTATGGTGGAGTGTTATCCTTTTGTATATATTTCCGTCTGACTTTTGGATTCCTTTCTTTTCTGCTATGCTAGATGAGAGTGGACCTTCTTTGGGTTGGAGGCGCAATGTATTACTTGTTGAAGGTTCGCATAGTCCTGATTCAGGAAGACATATCCATCATGCTCGAGCGCTTGAGACATTTTGTTCCCACAATGGAATAAGGTTATCCCTTATGCAAGGGTCATCAGGACTTATAAATACAGTACCAGCAGCATCAACCCCAACACCTTTTACATCACCACTGCTCACTGGAAGCTTCCCATCTAGTCCGCTTCCATTTAGTCCTGATGTTGGTTCACAGAGGGTTGGCCGAATTGATATGGTTCCACCTCTAAGCTTGGATGGGTCTCAGTCAGGAAATCATCTAAATTCTTCAGATTCAGGACAACGTTCTTTACCTGTTCGATCATTGCATGCAAAGTTACACAACTTGCAACAAGTAGGCATTGTTCATCTGGCCCTTCAGAATGACTCTTTTGGCTCAATATTAAGGTGATAATCTATTGCTCTAACTTGTTATTTTGCATACAATTGTACGGTTAGCCTTGGTTCTTACCTACTTGCTCTTTTTAATTTAGTTGGCAGAATGATGTTTTCGTGGTTGCTGAACCTGGAGAACTTGCAGATAAGTTTCTTCGAACTGTTAAGTTTAGCTTGTTATCAGTGTTGCATAGCCATCGCAGAATGGGGGCAGTTCAACTGGGTAAAATTTCATCTATAGCGGACTTGGTTGCATTTAGACCATACTTCCAAATAGGGGGGATCGTACACCGTTTTATTGGGCGTCAAACCCATGTAAGGTTCTCCATATTTTCAATTTTCCTTGAGATCATTATTTTTGGTTATCTGTAGCACGTGCACAAGCTTATTTGTACTGCTGTTTGGTATGTTTTGGTGAAGGTTATGGAAGATGGCCAAGAAATTGGGGCATATATGTTTCGCAGAACTGTCCCTTTTGTGCATTTGACACCTGCTGATGTTAGATGGATGGTATGGCTCTCATTTGATTTAGGGGCTCTTCCTTTTCATCTTATCTTTGTTGGGTATCTACTATCTGTTGAAATGGTTGACAGTGCTTACCAATCTCATATGGGTTTATATTTATCGGCTGGTCTGTCTCTGCTGTTATTATGGTTGGTCAGTATCTGGGGCTATGCATCAAAGTTAAAATAAGGGAGAGGAAAGCTTTGGATTGATATTATGGAATCGTCGTAGAATTTCTGGATGAATATTTGGACCATCTTTAAAATCTTAAAATCAAATGGAAGCATTTTAAGTGAGGATTTGATTTTGGGTGAATCATAGTTTAGAGAGGTTTCAGTTATCCTGATAAGTTGAAACAAGAAAAAAAATAACAGTTGTGGTGGGAAGTCATATAGAACACCCTTTTTAATTGTGTTTGTTAGGCAACTCCCTTTCTGTTATTAATATTGTCGTAATGCTTGAACCTAGGTGGGAGCTTGGAGGGACAGAATCATAATTTGTACGGGGACATATGGGCTCACTTTGGCTTTAATTAAGGCACTTTTAGACAACGGTGCAAAGGCTGTTATATGCCCTTCCTCGGAGCCTCAAGAAATGCAGGTGATGTCATGCCATGGATCTGCAGAGTTGAATATTGCAGAGATTGGGAAGTTTGAGATTGGTGAGGAAGAGGCAGAAGATGAAGAGGAAGGATCGATGACTCCAGTGAGTGACTGGGAAGACGGTGAAGCTGAGAAAAGCAGAAACAATTCAGTGGTCTCTTGGGACAGTGATGAGGACGATTTGTCACAGTTTGTGTGTAAGCTGTATGATTCATTGTTTCGGGAAGGTGTGGCAGTAGATGCTGCTCTGCAAAATGCTCTTGCCTCTCATAGAAAGCTCAAATACTCTTGCCATTTCCCCACTACATTATAGTAAGATACAAAAGAATAAGAGGGAGCATCCAGTTCTGTACTTTATATGAATGCTGTATATTTGAATGTCAGAAACATTGTTTGAATCGTCAATTGCAAGCCAAGCCTTAAGGCGCAGAATGCGCATAAATTGATTCTTATTCCCATCCCTGTCATTTCACTTTCCAACCAGAAACGGGATAAGTAGATTGCAAGCCAAAAAGAAAAAGAATCAATGCAAGCAATCAAGTACCAGCTGAAAAAAGTAGACCAAGCCATTTTCTTACTCTTTAAGGGAGAAAAATAATGGTGGCATAAAGTGATGCCTCAACAACATCTGGGGCCTTGCCCTCTTCAAGTTCAACTACTCCCAGTTTCCATTTTCAAGCCAGAATGTGCTATGGAAATCGCCCACAGTTGACTAGTTATCAATTCGCCTACCGGTTCATTGAAGCAGGTGTAAGGCAGGCAAATTGAATTCATTAACAACTTCATCTAGTCGATGAATCATACACAGAGTTGGAGAGAGAAACATCCACGACTACCAATTTCTATCTTTTTCGATGATTTGTAGAGCTAGATCGCCGACAAAATGCCATGCAGGTGTTCTGATGACTGACCAGGTTCTCCATTTCTAAAAAAGGTCATAGGTGAAATAAATAACATAGATCTCACACAATACATATAACACACTTGTAGTTATTGTTGATACGATAAAGAAGACTATTTTCTTTTTCTTGAGAAGTTACCCAAATTCATGGCCTAGTTGGTCGAAGGGGTAAAATGAAGAAGAAAAAAAAGCCTGAAAGGTAAAGCTTTTTGTTGCACACAAGAAACATATAATGGGCAATTATGCAAGTTCTCATGCTTTCCTCTGTCCACCATGATTAAATGCATTTTTGCAACTTCTAAACACCCAAAGAACATATGATTCTCCTCCTTTCATTACTTTCTCTCCTTTCTCTCTGGTGAAGTGTCTCGATAGCAACACAACCACCAAAGCCATCTGATAAAAATGGCTGCTCCGGTTGCAATAGGCACGAGGGGCACCATAGGCTCACTCGTAAGGAAGGAAATTGAATACTTGGCGAAGTTTGAGTTTCAACAAGGAAGGAGCTCTAGGAAAGCTCAGCCAAGCATTGTTGACACAAGTAGTGGTCAGTCCAGGCCAACAAAGCCTGCTTCCTGGTTCTCGACATTCACCTGGAAAAAGAAAAGGCGCAGAGGCAGTACCAGCAGTGGCTTCATTCCAAGCATCTTCTCCATGGCTGAAGCTGCAGATAGCACAAGGCTCAACAGGAATATTCCACACCACAGTTACAGAATCCTCAAAGATGATGATCCAGAAAGCTTGCTCCTTCAGGAATCATCATAGTAAAGAGTACTCATGTACTTCATTAGGATCAGAACCTTGATGCTTTTGAAGCATTGCATCTTTACTCTTGATTTCGAGTTTCCTACAAGATCTTCATTTTGCTTGCTGCTCACAGGATATATGATGTATGCCGCAGAGAACAAAGGGACTCTTGTCCCACATTAACTTATCAGCATTTCATGATTCTTCCATCTACTCTTGTTCATAAAGGTGATCAAAACATTTTAAAACAAATCTCGGATAAAATGTTTCAAGAAACAAAACTGCATTACTATTAGACACTTCTACCTCAGCATACATTACAACCTGCACACAAGTATCTGCACGATTGATTGGCTAATAAGCGACTTTGAAAAAGAATTGGCTAGTAAAGAGATAGAATGTACAATTTCAGCTCCATCTCGAACTGCAATGTGATTCTAATTCCTTGGATCAAATAGCTATCCATGTTCAATGAGTTATTTTTCAATAAAGATCTCCATTCTTGCCTCTAGATGACCCTTGGTTCGAAGACTAGTTAAAGAGCTTCATTTTTGTTTCTAATTGAACCGTTTTTTGTCTTACCCACCAGCTTTGGTTAGAAAGTGAAGAGCATCTACAACTTCACCAATGGAAGGCCGTCTCTGGTGATCTTCTTGTAGGCACATAGCTGCAATGGCAAGGGCTTGGCGGAGACCCTTTGCCGGGTAGTTCTCTTGAAGCAATGGGTCAACCAGCAATGGAAATGATTTCTTTTCCTTGATCAATGGTTGTGCCTACCCAAATTGCCAACTAGAATCAACATCTAGAGATGCTTTAATGAGATAAAGTAGTTTGCATAAGCTATGGTTACAAAACATGTATAATGTTTGTCTCAAAAGGTAAACATTAACATCCACAAACATACCCAAGTTATCAAGTTCCGTTCCTCTGGTTCTCTACGAGGTTCAATGACTCTTCTACCAGTGATCAACTCCATAGCTATAGACGTCAGACTTTCTGGTAAGCTGGCCTGTCAAGGCATACTCCGGTGCACAGTAGCCATAGGTCCCCATTACTCTTGTAGATACATGGTTGGCGTCTCCCGTAGGGCCTACCCTGGCAAGTCCAAAATCAGAGAGCTTTGACTTCATGTTCTCATCCAAAAGAACATTAGATGCTTTAAAATCTCGATATATTATCGGTGGATTGGCAACGTCATGCAAGTATTCGAGTCCTTTAGCAGCTCCATAAGCTATTTTCATCCTGGTATCCCAATCCAGAGGTTCCTTATCTGGAGGCAAGTCTGAAAAGCATACAACGCACCCAGTATGAGGAACTTAATTTAAGGTACAACTTTGTACATGATGAAGCGTTACATATAAATAGTTACACGTATCGCTTAGGATTCATTACCCAGCAGGTGATTTTCCAAAGATCCATTGGCCATGAACTCGTAAACTAAGATCCTTTGTTCGCCTTCAGCACAATACCCAATCATATTGACAAGATGTTCGTTCTCAACAACGCTTAACATTGTCACCTCTACAATGAACTCTTTGCTGCCTTGCCGTCCTTCCCTGTTAAGTTGTTTGATAGCAACATTCTGATACAGCAAAAAAAGCAAAGTTCAGAAATCACAAGATCAATCAGCAATGCATACAACAAGAGACAGACAGAAAGAGAGGTACTATGTCTAAGGTATTGATGTATCCTTTGTACACTCTCCCAAATCCACCTTCCCCGATCCGGCAAGCAGGATTGAAGTTGTCTGTTGCAGAAGTTAGCTCTTTGAATGTGAAGACTTTAGTTGAAGCTTTAGCGTTTCCAATTTTTGCTATCTCACTCGCTATAACATCTTGCCTGCTGGAATCTGCATAACAACTTATCAACATCCAAAAATGAACAGCAGTAGCAAACAACCTCTCCAACTAAAATTGAAAAAGAGCCAAAGATGACTGACAATCACATCAATCTAATGTATAATGTATTTATTCATATGTGCTTTATGCAGCAGTGGAAAAATTATTCTCGTCTTCTATGGCCTATCCAGTAATTAACACCATCATCTGTACATTGGTAAATCAGCGTTGTGGAAGCAACCCGGATGAGTTATGGACAGATCCATCAGTTTAGAGTAACAACTAACAATATTACAGATTACTAGAATTAAGATGGTTTTGAAAGGTAACATAGAAAATTCCAAGAACCCATAAATATAATCAATCTCCTTCTTTGGGGAATAACATCATACATGTTGAAGGCATTCCTGATTAAGGAGCAAAGTGGGTCAAATTCGAATTGAAATGAACCCCAATACAATACAATACAGAAGAAGGTAATATCATCACCATCACCATCAAAAAGCGCAATCACATTATGTCACCAATTAGGGCATGCATCAAAATGCAGAGTGTTAAATTTCATACCTGACCTCAAAGAGAGATTGGTGAGGGAGGTGGTGAGGGTTTTCTTCGGATTAGTAGTGTAGCCAGGGTGTGGTTGCTCATCATCGGAGTTATCATTCACCGCCGGTGCTGAGCAACATGCAAAGCAACGCATGTTCTTGACCCAGAAATCTAGCTATCGAAATGGCGAGAATTGAGAATTGTGGCTCTGAAACAAAATATGATTTGAAGGTTGTGTCGCCATTACCGATTAATTTTGGTTTGTGCCTACGGATCTGTTGTGAGATCGAAAAAATGGCTGTTTTTGGTTTAGACATGGGATTGGAGGCCACCGAATGATTTGATTACATAGTTTGTTTTCCCCCTTTATGTCTTTTGAATATCTATGTTATTGGGAAAATTTCACTTTAATACCCTGTCAAATATTTAATTTCATTTTGATATCCTGACATAAATTTTTTGCACTTTAATACCTAAACCAAACATTTAATTTCACTTTATTACCCAACCGTTAACTTTCTGTTAGTTTGGATGGAAAAAGTTAAAAAGATCATAATACCCCTAACTATTACTCAAAATTTCAAAATCATGTCATTGGTTCAGAACTTGAAAATAAGTGAAATGATAATAATACCCTTCATTGTTAGGGTGTTAAAATGAAAATTTCACTATTTTTAAATAACATCGGTTTTTTTATATAAATTCAGTTTGTATTTATGAAAAATATTTTTATTTTAAAAAATACATAAAAATCAGATTTTAATATAAAAATATATATAATCAGAAATTATTCGAAAATTTATTTTAAAAATAAATTTATAAATATCAAAAAAACTGCTTTATTTTAAAAATCTATTTTATTTAAAAAACTGCTTTGTTTTTAGAATATCATTTTTTCATTTTTAAGAATCAGTTATATTTTCAAAAAATCAGTTATTATTTTAAAAAAAATCAGCTTTTATTTATAAAATTCAGTTTTATATTAAAAAAAATTATTTTATTTTATTTTATTTTAAAAATTAGGTTTTATGAAATTTTAAAAAAATCAGTTATTATAAAAAATAAAATAATAAATAATAATTTTTTAATATAAAACTGAATTTTATAAATAAAAGCTGATTTTTTTAGTTTAATTCATCTTTATATTTTTTTTCAATTCAAGACGCAAATCTCTCCAACCCATCTTCATCTTCTTCGTCTCTCTCCTCCTCCTCCTCCATTCCCATTTATATCCACAACCAAATTCTCCAGAATTACACAGACCATATGAATGGAGAAAAAGGGAGGTGATTACTAGTCTCCAACCCATCTTCACCTTCCACTACCTTGCCCTCTCCTCCGACCACCCCTCCACCACCCGTCGCCCGCCGCCACCACTCCACCGGCCCCTCCTTCCTCTCCTCCGCCTTTTACGGCGGCTCATCCGGGGGCGCCGCCTGGGAGAAGCTCGTTCGAGTATTTTTGTTCCATGGATTATTTGACTTGTATTTGGGTTTTTTCAGATCTGTTGTGGGATGGGGATTAAGATGGTAAAAATTAGGGATTTGATTTGGGTT
The DNA here is from genome assembly GCA_963921825.1 of Erodium maritimum. NCBI lineage: Eukaryota > Viridiplantae > Streptophyta > Magnoliopsida > Geraniales > Geraniaceae > Erodium > Erodium maritimum. The sequence continues at coordinate 49,420,656 of OY997595.1, read as the reverse complement.
TGGTTTTTAGTTTCGTGGCTGAAAAAATCTGGGGGTTTCGTGATTTGATTTCAGATGAAGGGATGAGTTGAACTGGCTCATATTTTTTCTATTTGGAATGTTGGGATTTAAATCGTGTCTTGTATATTGAATCAATTGGGTATATGTATACATTTGCAGATAATGTAGAGTGGATTCAAATTTATACAATATTTATCTTTAGAGTTTGATTTTATTCAAACTCTATTGTGCTATCTCTAACACGCCCCTGCAGTCTGGACGGGAGGCTCACGGACGTTCAGGCTGGACCGAAAATCAAGGAATAGAACTCGTGGAAAGCCTTTGGTGAAGACATATGCTATCTGAGAACGCGAGGGGATGTGAATGACTCGAACATGACCCTTGGCAACCTTTTCCCGTACGAAATGAATATCCAGCTCAATATGCTTCGTACGCTGGTGTTGGACATGATTTCCAGATAAGTATATGGCACTAATGTTGTCGCAGTACACCAGGGTAGCACGGGACAGGGGACAGTGAAGCTCCAATAGTAGATTCTGAATCCAACAAGCCTCAGAAACTACGTTGGCGACCCCTCGGTATTCGGCCTCAGTGCTAGATCGAGACAGAGTCCGCTGTCGTTTGGACGATCACGAGATGAGGTTGTCCCCTAGAAAAACACAATATCCTGAAGTAGATCGACGAGTATCTGGACACCCAGCCCAATCTGCATTCGTGTAAGAGACGAGACCAGATATAGGCGATGAGTATAGATGAAGACCGAGATGCGTCGTCCCTTGGAGATACCGGATAATGCGCTTCAGAGCGCCCATGCGACTTACTCGAGGATCATGCATGTGAAGGCACACATGTTGGACAGCATAGGAGATGTCCGGTCTCGTGAAAGTGAGGTACTGGAGCGCCCCCGCATGACTGCGGTACAAAGTCGGATTCTCAAACAGAGAACTGTCTGATGCACTGAGTTTCCCCTGAGTATCAACTGGAGTTGCGGATGCAGAACACGAGGACATACCGGCACGATCGATGATTTCGGTGGCGTATTTCTGTTGGGAGAGAAATAGACCACCGGAATGACGAGTCACAGCAATGCCCAAAAAATAGGACAAGGGGCCTAGGTCCTTCATGGCAAACTCAGAGCTGAGTCGAGACATAACCGAGAGCGAAGAGCTTCGCTCGAGGAAGCCAGGATGATGTCGTCCACATAAAGTAGGATATAAGCTGTATCTGGTCCATGGCGATAGATGAACAACGAGTGATCCGACCTGCTATACACAAAACCAATCTTAGACACAAAATCAGTAAACCTCTGGTACCAAGCCCGAGGAGCTTGCTTTAGACCGTAAAGAGACTGGTTGAGCAAGCAAACATGATCAGGCTGGGTGGTGCTGCGAAAACCAAGCGGCTGATGAATGTAGACCGTCTCATTAAGATTGCCATGGAGGAAGGCATTCTTAACGTCTAGCTGATGGATAGACCATGATCGAGATACTGCAACACTGAGGACAGTGCGAATAGTCGAGGGCTTGACCACTGGGCTGAATGTCTCATTGCAATAAATTCCGACCTGCTGAGACCTGCCATCACAAACAAGGCGAGCCTTATATCGCTCAAAAGAACCGTCAGAACGAGTTTTATGCCGAAAAATCCACATGGAACGAATAACATTACTTCCCACAGGACGTGGAACCAGAACCCACGTCTTATTATTAATCAAAGCATTAAATTCGTCTGTCATAGCAAGTTTCCAATTAGGATCAAGCAGAGCATCTTTAGGATTACAGGGGATAGGGGATATAGATGTGGTAGAGTGGAGGTCAAAAATCACCTTAGGTTTGGAGATGCCAGACCTGCTCCGTGTGACCATTGTATGTGCTGGTGCATAGGGAACAGGATCCGGAGCTACAACCGGAGGCGATTGTTGGGCCTGTGCCGGTTTTGGTGGAGAAGAGGGCTCGGGCCGAGACTCGGGTGATCTGGTGGGGCTGGCCTGTCTGGTTGGGCTGGCGTGGCCGATCGGGCTGGGCTCGGAGCGCTGAGAGCTTGGAGTCGATCCAGGTGGGACTGGGTTTGGAGCATTTCTTAGGTCGGGTAGAGCACCGTGGGCTTAGGTGGGGCTATGGTTGGGCTTGGCTGGTGAGTCCGGGCCAAAAAATAGTTGAGTCCGTGTAGCTGGAGATATTGGGTCAGATAAAAAATCATAGCTATGTGGGGAGGGTGAGCAAGAGGAAGCAAATGGAAACATCGTTTCATCAAAGAATACATGCCTTGATATAATGAATTTGTTTGTTTGTAAATTAAAACAAACATACCCTCGATGATTAGGAGGAAATCCGAAAAAAACACATGGTGTAGACCGAGCCTGCAGTTTGTTAATTGTGGTAGATGGAAAAAGAGGAAAACACAAACAACCGAAAACACGCAGGTGAGAATACGAAGGAACACGACGATAGAGAGCAAAAGTAGGAGACGAGAAATTAAGCAATTTAGACGGGAGAATATTGGACAGGTAAGTAGACATGGACAATGCATATTGCCAATAAGACGGGGGAATGGACGCATGAAGAAGTAGGGTACGAACCATGTTGTTGATACTTCTGATCTTGCGTTCTGCACGTCCATTCTGAGAGGAGGCGTGTGGACACGAGAAGCGGAACACCAATCCGGACGAATCACCAAATGCACGAAACTGAGAGTTGTCAAACTCCTTCCCATTATCACACTGAAAACTTTTTATAGAGACCCCAAATTGTGTAGAAACATGAGCACTAAATGAAAGAAATAACTTGAAAACATCAGATTTCTTGCCCAAAGGAAATGTCCAGACAAAATTAGTGAAATCATCAAGTAATATTAAATATTATTTATGACCAGATGTGCTAAAAACAGGAGATGTCCATAGATCAGCATGCACAATATCAAAAGGTGCATAAGTAACAGTCATAGATGTTTGAAAAGGAAGCCTCACATGTTTACCAAGTACACATGACTGACAAACCGAAGTAAAAGCATTCGTACAACCAATAAGTTTAGTGCTACGAAGAGAATTAAACGCCGGAGACCCCGGATGACCTAAACGAGAATGCCACAATCTTGGAGACACAGTTGCAGAACCAGAAAAAGGAATTGACGAACGACACGAAACATTAGATGTGACGGGATACAAATCGTCTGTGCTATTGCATCTTAAAACCAGATGTCCCGTCAGAAAGTCCTTTACCGAAAAAACCGAGGGGGTCAAATTCAATCGAGACATTATTATCACAGGTAAAACGGCGTACAGATACCAAATTCTTAACAAGCTTAGGGGCATGTATTACATTATTTTAAGGTATATTGGGGATGAGTGGGAAATAATGATGCTTGACCATAACCAGAAATAGAAATGTTGTTTCCATCACCAACAATAACAGAACGATTAACGTTTGAATTAACATAAGAACGTAGTGTACCCGAGTTCGCTGTCATATGGGAGGAAGCACCCGAGTCCATGTACCATTGACCATCACGAGCTGGTTGTATGGTGAGATTGGCCATGACATTGGAAATGTCTATCGGAACTGCTAAATGGGCCGGAGATGGTGTGTTGGGCCTCGAACCCAAGACACCGTGCTGCTGTCCGTACTGAGTAGAAGGGCCTCGAGTCCATTGGCCGTGAATTGGACTTGTCGGGGACGGATATGGCGGCATTGGATTGAGCTGCGGCTGCTGACCGGGCCAGGATGGGATGGGCTGCATCTGCTGGGCCATTTGATGGAGCTGTAGCTGCTGACCGGGCCAGGAGAGGATGGGCTGTGTCTGCTGGGCTGGATGGAGCTGCATCTGCTGCGGTTTGGTCCACTAATTCAGCATCTCGCGATTGGTTGCAGAGGTAAGAGACGTCGCTGGAGCAGACGTGCGAATTGGAGCAGACGTGCGAACTGGAGCAGGAGCCGGAGCAAACGTGCGAACTGGAGCAGATGGATCGCAGATGTCGCTGCGATTTAGAGATCGCAAGTGCTGCGATAAGAGGCTGTGATCCGGGCCTGGAAAACTGCGACTGGAGAAATATCGAATGGATCCGCGTGAAAAGAAGACGTCACGGGCCTGGGCTGCAAACGCAGTGTTGACAGAATGAGGAGGAGGTGATCGCAAGTGCTGCGATTAGCAGGAGCTCAGAATCGCAGAGATCGCAGAGTTGCAGGTGTCGAAGAACACGATTAGAAGGGAGAATATGTGGGGAAAAAAGTATAGAAGCGGAAGCGAAAAACAATTTTGATTTTGCTCTGATACCATGTTGGGATTTAAACCGTGTCTTGTATATTGAATCAATTGGGTATATGTATACATTTGCAGATAATGTAGAGTGAATTCATATCTATACAATATTTATCTTTAGAGTTTGGTTTTATTCAAACCCTATTGTGCTATCTCTAACATGGAATAAAAGAGATGGCTTGGTACTGGAATTGGATTTAACAAATTGGTAGTTGATTATGATGACAAATTTTGGATTCAACAATTCTGTAATTGTACACCAATATCAGTTTAAATTAAACAGTTCTGCAATTTTAAAATTAATATATTTATTTCATAGTGAAATTGAAAATTTTAAAAAATATGTATAAGATTAAAAATAAAATAATAAAATAAATTTAATATATATATATATATATATATATATGTGTGTGTATTTTTGAAAATAAAATCTGATTTTTATATAATTTTTAAATTAAAATCTGAATTTTTGAAAAAAACTGAATTTTTGAAAATAAATATAACTTTTATGAATGAAAACTAAATTTATAAAAAAAATAAAAATTTTGAAAATAAAAATAATTTTCATTAATAAAAACTGAATTTATAAAAAACGACTGATTTTATTTTAAAAGTAATTAAATTTTCAGTTTAACACCTAACAATGAAGGGTATTATTGTCATTTCACTTATTTTCAAGTTCTGAACCAATGGCATGAGTTTGAGAATTTGAGTAATAGTTAGGGGTATTTTGAACATTTTACTTATTTTGGATGGAAAGTTAACAGAATCTGACGGCTGGGTATGAAAGTGAAATTAAAAGTTTAGTTAGGATATGAAAGTTTTTTTTTTTGATAAGCTAAGAAATTTATTAAGCTAGTGTTCTATAAGAATATAGAACAAAGCAGGAGAGGATCCAAAAAGGATCAACTCCTCAAACCAATACAACACCGAAGAGTAAACAAAGGATAGGAAAAAACACGAATATACTTCCTATCTGGACTGAAACAATTAAACCGGTTAGAAACCGGAACAGGGGGTAAAGAGCGAATTGGAGTGGGTGTCTCACAGGCCTCGATCTTTCCGTCCTCGACTTCCTTCACAGGTGCCAAAGCTCGCAGATTTACGGCCTTATGCCCGACTTTCGAGCTGTAATTCCAATTGCCCGTGCTATCTTGAGTGCCAATGTCTACCATGTAACATCCCAAATTAGCCCCATTAGCAGCAGAGGTCTTAGCTCGTGTCTGATAGATAGCGATTGGTTGCTTTGGCAGCTTCGATTGACTCTTCTTTGGACGACCTCGTTTCTTTGGTTCGGTTTTAGAAATCGGTTTTTCCAAGGCCTCCTTCCAAGGACTTCCTTGAAAGCCGACTTCCAAAAGTGGGGCATCCCGAGAAAGAGGGTCGGTACTCGAGCCAATATCTTTCCCAATTCGGCCAAAAACAGTAGCCAAACTTGGGTCCGAATTGGCCACCAAACAAGCCTTTCCTAAACCATCTTGAACTGGACCCAAAACAAAATTTTCAGACTCAGGCCCAACTGGACCTTCGAGCCCAATATCGCACCCACCAGTCAGGCCCGGCCTGACTAGCTCAGCAACAGCAATGCCCTGGTCCAATTTATCCCGAAGCCCACCTGCGACTTCGTTCAAAATTGCGTTCGAAGGGTCCTGGGTAATCGGCGCAATCGTAGCAGGGTCAAACCAATCACTCTCCCTTTGATTCGGGATCGTAATCCCGTGATCAGAGATCGGATCTCCTGAAATCACGGGACCAACTCCGGCAACTGGGTAGAGAGAAGCCGGGCGTGAATTCTCGCCGGACTTCTGCGCAGACAACTCTGATGCTGTCACCGGAGATGATGTCGCAAGTAGAGGGTCACGACTCTCCATCCCACCATCTTCTGGCCGATCAAACACCTCGGAACTGCGAGTTGGTACATCACGCAAAACAGAGCATCCGATGCTCTGTTTTACGTTCCCGACCGGCTCAACCACCGGAGACTCCAAATTCCACCGCGAAAAAGCCACGAACAGATTGTGTCCCTTCACGTGCATCCCGTTTAAAGTCTCCAAGGCCCGAGTCGCAGCCATGGTCGTCGTGAAGCGGACGAAACCAAAAAAACGTCCCTTCTTATTTGCTCTCTTCGGCAAAGACAGGGAGGCTATGTCACCAAATGAGGAGAGCTTATCCCGAAACCATTCCTCCGACGAAGGGTAAGGCAGATTCCGAACATAAAGCTCTGTATCACTCACTTGATACTGTACCGGAAGACGTCGCCGGCGACCCTCTGTTTTTCCCGTGCCTACGTCCCCTCCCTTTGAATCAGGAACAGAGACCGAACCAGGAACAGCCGTGTCCTGCTTCGCCGTCTCCGTCGCAGTATCCGGGCGAGACATATTTTCCCGACGTCGCACCTTCCTCTTCGCACCATTGCCTTTAACCGGACCGAACTGGGTCTTCACCGGAATGGATTGGAACTGGTTGTACAACGACAACAAGCAGGAACAGAAGGCAACGAACTCATCAAGCTTACCGGATGCAAATTTCCGGCCAGCATGAGAGCTCTGTTTTGGCGTTTTCGTCATTTTTAATTAGTTAAATCTTGGATGATATGAAAGTTATGCCAGAGTATCAAAATGAAATTAAATGTTTGGCAGGATGTTAAAATGAAAATTTCCTATTTTATTTAATTTATTATTTTAATCTAAAAATAAAGTATAAATAGTTTTGCTCACAGTAGTGTTCATTTGGAAGCGCTTGAAAGTGGAATTTCCTTCTATTTTTATTGAAAGAGATTTATTAATAAAATTTATAAGTTTTATCTACCAAACAATACATACTAAATAACACAAGCTTTAATATCATAAAAATTTCTTCACGATTGTGTGTGTTTTGCTTTCTAAATAAATTTAGTCCTAACCCTATTTTTTACACAGACTATATTCTCTTTAGCGATGGTGACTCCTCCTGCAACTTTGATCTTTACATCATCGTTTTCTTTACCAATGGAGCATGGTGTGTTTGACGTCCACGTCCCCTTGGTACCTTTCTTATTCCCATACGATCTCCATCCGGATTTGTTCGTCCGGTGAGAAAGAGGACGAAACGAAAGCCAAAAGCTTCCTTCATCGTATCTTCCTCCTTCATCGCCTCTCCATCGATCGAGCCACCAGTTTAACCTACATCTCCTTCTCCTTCCCCAGAACTCATACTCATGCCCTCATCGGCGTTGGTTGTGTTTTCTCCGGGGGATGGGTCGAATAGACCGGGCCTGATCAAGCCAAAGCGTGGCCGACCCCCGAAGTTCTCCACCATCACCTTGTCTACTGTTGTTGTCCCGACGCCTCTAGAAGGACCAATTTCTGAAGGCTCGTCGCCGACTAGGGAGTCTAACCGTAATCCTAACTCAGTCACCTCGGTTCAGCGCATGGAAGCACCGCCATTAGGAGATCCTATTCTTGTGGCTTTGAGGGCGCCTTATCTGACCTCAAACGGGATTGTCCTTGATAATCCGAGGACCCTAGGGGGGTTCGCTGTTTAAGGAATCGGGACCATTTATGGCTACTCTTTATGCTGGTCTCTCGACCTTCTCCTTTCTTGATGAGGAAGCAATGGAGATTGTGGTGTCCTATAGTACAATCGACCCCATTGTCATGGCTGATCAGTAGCACAAGATGGTTCGCCGGTTGCTCTCACCTAAACCGTAAAATCTTCACGCGTTTATGGGGGCGTCCGACGTCAGGGTTGGTGGTCAAAGATTTAGGACCTGACATGTTCGGTTTCTACATCACCAAGCAGCTAGGGTTTTCTCTTTTTATGTGTCAATTATTTTTTTTCTCTTTAAATACAAATCAGTGATGTTAAAATAATGTTACTGATGTGGATGCTCTAAGAGCATGAACAACGGAACGCCCCTCGCCCCCGACCCGCGCCCCCCGACCCGCGCGCGCCCAGTCCGAGGACCTCGGTCCGACCCGTTGTGGGAGCGAAAAAACGCGGTCCGCGGCCCTGAAACACGCGCTCCCGGGTGCGCTTCGTGCTCCTCGCCCCTCGGTTGCTGGCCGGGCACGCGGTCCACGCTTCTCGATCCCTCGCTGTGCTGGCCCTCTCCTGTGCCGCCACGTGGCCACCCCAGCCGACCGTTTGACAACGGTCACAAACAGCTACATTTTTTTTAATTAAAAATCAGCAAAATCAAACCCTATAAATATCCATCCCCCCTTCTCATTTTTTCCACACCAATCTCCACTTTCACTCTCCAACTTCACTCTCTCCTTCCCAAATTCTCCTCTCTCATTTCAATTATTCTCGTGAAAAATGTCGGGCGACGTTGGGTCCCGTGAACAGTCAGCTGGTGAAGAAGTTGGATTCACCTCCGACGAACTGGCACGGGATTTGCAAGACATTCTAGCGGACAATCGGGACAACTCTGCTTTCTCCCCATACTCGAAACCGGGGTCGAGCTCAGGTAAGTGCAAACTTATTATTTATGTAACATAATTTTTTTAACTAATTGATTGTATGTAGTTAATGTATTTATTGAATTTCTGTAATTACTTCATTGTATTTGTTTAATTAATGTACTTATTATAATTTTTTAATTAATTTATTGTATTAATTTATTGTTTATGGCAATTCCGTCCCCAACAATTTCAAATGGCGTCAGGGTTCCAGATGCCACCACAATTTGGTATGCACCCACAAGGGTTCCAGACACCACCGTTGGGAATGAACCCACAAGGACAAGGGTTCCAGATGCCACCCCAATTCTACAACTACCACGGGTACACACTACCCGACGTAGTCGTCCCCCAACCATCCTCTGCCGGACCTTCCCAACGACGACCCCGAGCCCGAGCACCACAGCCGGATAGGCGGACATTTAGGAAGGATGAAGACATCCACCTCATAGACTGCTGGTTGAGTACTACAAAAGACCCCATCAAGGGCAACTCTCCAGCCGGAAACACATTCTGGTGCACTATTGAGAGGAAGTATAACTCGAAGGCAAGTCTCCAAGATCGCAATTGGTAAGCTCTCAAGAAACATTGGCTCATAGCTTCTGGGCAGACAAGGAGGTTCCTCGGGTATTTGAAGTCCTCCAAGGACGAGTATGCGAGCGGCTACAACCACGAGGAGCACATGAGACGTGCGAAGGAGATGTGGGTGAAAGCAGGGAAAGTGGGTGACCACCCACTAAAGTTCGACCTGGATCATTGGGTGATGAAACTCGAGGGCAACAACAAGTTCACTGAGGAAGGCACAATATGTAATGTACGCCAACAACGAAAACGGTTGGATGAGGCTGGGCTTATAGCTCAACCTCACCCATAAGCACAGGGGACGATTACACATCTCTCAGTGGTGAGTCCCAACAACCAGAATGAGGAGCTTCCGACAACTACGAGGGGACTGAGGTCCCTCTCAGTGACACACCCCCATCCCCTGAGAGCGCCCAAGTCCCCCTCCCCGAACCCGACCGCAAGGAAAGAAGGCAGTGAAGGCCTCAAACAAGGCGACCCTCCTTACGGCCCAAATGTATGCCTTCGCCGACATGGAACGTTCATGGCTGGAGGCTGAACGTACACGGCTGGAGGTTGAACGTACAAGGGATGAACGCCATGCAGAAAGGAGCCTCATGCTACACAAGATAACCGAAAAGTGGGAAGCAAGCATGACCTTCTACATGACTTTGTATAATACTGATACCTCCAACTTCAGCGAAGAACATTTGGAAGAGCACAAGACATTGAAGGCCCGAACGCGAAGAGTCTTGGATACCCTTGAAGGTGAACTTGAAGATCTTCGACGACAACACCCACCACCGGATGATTCTTGAGCATGTAATTTTTTGTGGGTTGTATTAAAAGAGGATCAATAAGATTAAAAGTTAATTTTTATTCGTGTTCAATTTATTTATTATTTTTTATTCTCATTAATTATTATTTTTTCACATTTGTTTATATTTTAAATAACTTAAACGGTTTCTGATAAAGAATGAAATAAAACAGCAAAATATCAATTAATACTCCAGTCAGCACATGGCCTCACTCCCAGGGCCTCTCCATTGTAAAACACCTACTATTTTGCAGCCCAGGATCTCACTTTTGTCTAGTCAGGGACCTCACCAATGACCTTTCTGTTGTTCATGCTCTAAGAGAGAGTAGAGACGAGGAGCGAGTAGAGGCAAATGGACTTGTTGGGATTTGAAGCTTAGGTGAGAGAGATAGAGAGGAGCTCGCACATACTCAGTCTCCTTCAATTCGCACAAGCTTGGACCTTCTCCCGAGTGACATTCACTCTGATCTCCTCTATCTTTCCTTTATCTCATCGGTTTCGAGCTCTGATTCTGATTGCTTAACTTCTCTCTCGAGCCCGCCCGGGAGAGATCAGGGGAAGGTGCTATGTCTGTTCAATTCTCGCAATGAGGGGTATGCCTGGAGCTCTAACCATGTTTCCCATGGAGATGGGCTGCCCGTCGCCGGTTGGTGGGATGAGATCAACGATTCCTCTCGGTGGCAGGACGGGATCTTCTACGCTCTCTGCGCCGCTTACGCCCTCGTCTCCTCTGTTGCTCTGGTTTGTTCTCTTTCTCCGACATCTCTTCTGGTTTGCTTCGGGTCAATTTTTGAGCTTTTTCTTGCGAAATGGTTGTTGGATTCATCGAGTGAATGAGTGGCTCTTATGGGACTTGGGTCGTGTTTACTTAATATATGGCTTATTTCATTATTTTCGTGTTCGGTTTTGCATTGCGGACACGATGCTTCTCCAGATGTAACTACTTCCATGTCTCTCCTTTGCATCTATAAAGTCGCAGTCAGGATAGTACTTGGCCTTTAACACCTTTGCTACCAAACTGTGTGGCCTCTGCACCAGCCGCCACCCTTGTTTCGCCAAAAGCGTTGTATTAAAGTCCTCCAGGAATTTAAACCCCAATCCACCCGCCAACCTATGTTCGCACAACTTCCTCCAACGCTTCCATTTTATTCCTGACCCATTCCTCACATCATGGCTCCACCAATACCTGTTCATAATCACCTTAATCTCTTGTATTAACCCTGCAGGGATTTTATAGACCCCCATCGTGTATGTTGGAAGAGCCTGAATGACTGCTTTCAACAAAACTTCTTTCCCCGCCTTACTTAAGAGTAGCTCATCCCATTCCTGTAGTCTCTTCACAATTCTATCCCTTATAAAGGTAAAACTCGCATACTTACTGCGGCTGATTGTTGAAGGTAGACCTAGGTACAATCCTGAGTCCTCGACCTTGCGCATTCCCAGGATATGTCCTACTTCCCTTCGCACATTTAGAGGAGTGTTCGGGATAAACATCATCGATGATTTATCCAGGTTTACTTTCTGTCCCGACGCCCTCTCATAGACCGTCATCATTCCCCTCCAGGCATTCGCCTTACTTGCATTTTCTTTTGAGAACAGGAAGCTGTCATCAGCAAAGAATAGGTGGGATATTGCTGGAGCTGCTCGCCACCCTGCAGCCACTAATCCGACCCGCCTCTTCTCCTTGGCGAATTAGTCTCGAGAAACCCTCTGCACAAATAATAAACAAGTAGGGGGATAATGGGTCCCCCTGCCGAATGCCCCGTTCCATCACCAACGGGCCCAACCTGCGTCCGTCCACATCCACCCATAGCTCAGCCGACCGGACACACAACATCATGAAACCGACCCAACTTTGGTGAAACCCCATGCACGTCAGGACCCGCTCCAGATAATTCCATTCTATACGGTTGTAAGCTTTACTCATGTCAAGCTTCATCGCCATTAGTCCCGAGGTCCCTTGCTTTCGATTCCGGAGATAGTGAAGCGTCTCCCCCGATATTATCACGTTATCAGTTATCAATCTGCCTGACAGGAAAGCACTTTGGGATTCGGAGATAACCTTGTGAAGCACCCGTTTCAATTTGTTCACCATTATTTTTGTGATGACCTTGTATAACACATTGCACATAACAATAGGTCTAAACTCACCTATTCGCTCCGGGCGTTGGGTTTTTGGAATTAATACAAGGTTCGTTTCATTCAAATGATCCGGGAGCCTCTTTTCTCGAAAATCTTCTTGCACCATTTTTGTGACCCCCTCCCCCACAATGCCCCAGTACCTCTGATAATACCCTGGGTTGAAGCCATCCGGTCCGGGCGACTTTAAAGGCTTCATGCTGAAAATTGTCGCCCGTACTTCACTTCTTGCAATCGGTCTAAGCAGTTTCAATTTATCCTCTTCCGTGATGCTTCTCGGATTTATATGACTCACTAAGTCCTCCCCCCTTCATCCGCAGCAAATAGGGTATTAAAATGCTCAGTAATCTCCTCCTCCAGTCCTGCCTCCCACGCTGCCCATTCTCCATTCCCCTTCTTGAGTTTCTTTATGCCTTTTCTTCTACGTCTAGACGACGCCTTAGCGTGGAAGTATTTCGAATTCAGATCACCTTCTTTAAGCCAAAATTGGTTGACCCTTTTTTTCCACACCAGGTTTTTCCTTGCCAACAACTCATTCAGTCTGCTACGCAGGCACTGAATTCGTTTACCCTGTGCTTCCCCCTATTGTCTCAGTGCCCAATGCAGCTGACTCTGCACCTCCTTAAGCTCTTTCTCCAGCCCCCCTGTGCCTCTTTTTTGCCCAGTTTTCCAAAGCCTCTGCCACCTTCATTTTTCGGTCAAAAATTGACAAATTCGAACAATTATTCCATACCTCTTGGATGACTTTGGCACATTCCTCTTCTCGAGCCCAACACTGTTCGAACCAGAATGATCTCGCTCTCCTAGTGATGACCTCCTTCGCCCCTTGAACTATAATCGGGGCATGGTCTGACTTCGATAGTCCACCTTGCATCAACCTCGTATCAGGAAACACCGTCATCTATTCCCTGTTCACCAGCGCCTGGTCCAATTGGGATTCCATTCCATCCGGTCTATGCCGTCCTTGTTCCCACGTGAATCTGTACCTCTCTATCTCTAGGTCTCTCAACCCACAATCCTCCACCGCCTCCCTAAATCCTGTAATCAGTTGTGGCGAGTAAGGTAACCCACCCCTCTGATCTCCCGCCCCCAACATGTTATTTAAGTCTCCAAAAACCAGCCAAGGCCATCCTTCATTACTTCTAGCCAACGCTCGGAGTAGGTCCTAGGTTTTGTACCGCAGATCCCTGCACGGATCACCATACACCCCCGTCACACGAATAGAAATATTATCACCTATTGTAAAGGACATGTCTATATGGTCTTTCCCAAACGTTCTCAACACTCCATCATCCTTATTCCGCCATAACATTGCAACCCCCCCCCCCCCCCCACTAGCTCCCCTCGGATTCACAGCAATGGCGCCTTCAAACTTCACACTGCGCCTTATTCTTTGGATCAGTCGGGCTTCTTCTGAGTAATGTACTCAATAAGGAACTGTTCTGCCCCAGGGTTCCTAAGCCCTCGACAGTTCCAAACTATGGCATTCATTGTGAGTGGCGGGGTTGCTTCGCAACCCTCGCCATTTCCGTTGTCGCATCCTCCTGTAGAGCAGGAATTATAGTACCAGGCTCCACATTCAAATCAACAAAAGTGTCCACCACTTTCCTTTTTCCCAAGGTCTGACCGGACCCCCCAACTCCCTCTGTAGGCTCTTTCTCATCATTCACCGCCACCCTTTTAACAATCTTACAAACATTTAGTTTTGTCTGTTTCCTGTTCTCCACCTCCATACTCTTTTCCTATGAGGCCTTCTTCAACTCCACGTCTAAGGAATTCTTTAACATATTCAGTGCACTCGATACAGACACCTCCCCACTTTGTTTCTTTTTATTACTCTACACCCTTCCGTCCGGCTGTTTCATATGCACATCTTCCCCCACTTGAGTACCCTGTCCCTGTTCCACCTCCCCTCGTCGCTCCTCCCCCCATCATACCTTATTATATCCAGTTGCTGCCCCTGCTCAACCATCATCGGCACAGACCGGTTTGACTCCCCTTTCAGCATCGTAGATACCTCTCGAGGCCGGTCCCCCCTCCAATCCTTGAACCACCCATTGGGTTAGGCGCATCAGCACGCATATGGGGTCCGAACTGTCCCTCAACCCTTGCTTTATCTGGTTCAATCTCGCAGTCTTTCTCCGTGTGCCCTAGCCGGCCACATTTATAACATAACTCCGGAAATCTTTCATACTGCAATCTTACAATGGTTGGTGCAGCATTCCGACCCAAGGTAATTCTAGTCGTGTTCCTCATTGGTCTCCCCAAATCCCATCGAACTCGTATTCTCAAAAAATCCTCAGGTGCTCTACCCTTATCATTCAACTCAGCTTCGACATACTTACCCACCTTGTTTCCAATCACTTCCGCTACAACCCCTGTCAGAGCATTGAATGGGAGATTCGATGCTTGAACCCAGAGCGAGGTACTGTCAAAACTCAGTTCTTCGACCTTCACCTGCGGGGAGAACTTCTCCATTGCCACCAGGGCCTTGTTAAAATGCCAGGGTTCCATCTCTAATACTTTCCTTCTATCTCTCTCTGTTTTGAAGAAGAACCCTGTTACATCAGGTGGTAGGGTTTGTGTCAAGGCGTACCGAGTATTCCAAGCGTTCTTCATCATCGTACGGAATATGTCGTCCTTGTATTTCCTCCCCGTGAATACCTTCACTGAGAGCCCTATTTTATACTTCTCGTCCTCCAACTTCAACACCTCGTCAGGGATCACAGTCTCCTCATCTTCATCACTGTCAATCACCACGCCCTTCAACCGTTCCTGCAACTCGTCCATCATAACAACTCAGATCGCAGTGACGATCCACTCAACCCCAAAACCGCAAACTCACCACTGCTCCCTTCGTCGAGATCACGATCTGCTTCACCACAATCCGACGTCGAGAACCACCCCTGAATCGGACTCGCCGATACCTTCCTCCATACAGCAATAATGACAGCGGAACCAGAAACCCTTGAGACCTAAACGCGGACCAAGAGACTCACTTAGTTATAGAGTTATTATTCTATGGAAGTTAACATCATATAAAATAGGTATTTAAGAACGATTGATATTTCATTTCAAAAAAGAGAATGATTGATATTTTAATTGGACAAGTTCAATCCTTTATCACGATGACATGTATATGGTTTGTAGGATTCGACTGAACAATGAACGGAGCGATGGATGAGCACGAGGCCTGTCTCGTCTCGACTAAGACCTGTTAGGTTGCCTGAATACATGTCTGTCGGCCTCCGGATGAGGGCTCATCAAGAACTGATTGGAGAATGCTAACTGGCTCAGGAGTAACATGTGATGTGGTGACAGAGGATGGGCTGCTTAGAACGACTTAATGTGTCACGGGTTCGTCATCCTCATAGACGACCCGTTACCCGTGTGATGCCTCATTGAGTTTGGCATGGCTGTTTGACAAGCCTTGCCTCTTCTTGTGGTTGCAGCTCTTCGACCACCCATTCCACCGGGCCATCCAAAGCCTTCTTCCATGGGCCGCTCGCTTTCCAAAAGCAATGGTTGCAAGTCTCTTCCTTGGCCTACACACCCGATAAATCACCTGACCGAGTAACCGTGATCCAAAAGATTTGAATTCTAAACGAATTTAATTTTATAACTGTGTAAGTAATGTAGATCTTCGTTTAACTGATTTTTAATCAATTAAAAAATCATTATTATTCATTAGTAAGTTTGAAAAAATATTTTTGATTTCATTGACTAAAATACATTTTGGGATAATTCCATTTTAGTACCCTAAAACTTTCGGATTTCATTTTTAGTACCCTAAATGTTTTTTGTGCCACTTCAGTACCCTAAATCTTTGTTTATTCCAGTTTAGTACCCAACGTCTGATTTTTTATTTATAAAAAATCATTTTTATTTTTCAAAAATTCAACTTGTTTAAACTACCGAAGGGTAGTTTTGGTATTATTATAAAAGATAGGGTCATGTGCAAGACACATGACGTTTTCTCATCCAAAAATGAATGGAAAATCAGACATTGGGTACTAAACTGGAATAAACAAAGATTTAGGGTACTGAAGTGTCACAAAAAACATTTAAGATACTAAACACGAAATCCGAAAATTTTAGAGTACTAGAATAAAATTATACCATACATTTTAGATACACCAAAATTTCTAAACCACCTGTTCTCACTAAGACGATACAAAAAGGAATCTCATTGGTGGCAATTTCGTAATTAATTGGTTAGTACCATACTGTACCCTACCCTTTATTCCTGTCAGCTTTAAAACCCTCTGCCCACGTCCTTTCCACAGCATGCAGAGCAGACAAATAGACTAGGTTTTCCTACGGGCTAGCAACTGCCACACTCTCAGATATTTGCTTTTTGCTTGTAATCAACATATCCATTTGAGAACGACTAACCTAACTTTTCGGACCAAGCTACCCCCAACATTTTTGAAATAAAGGTTTTTTTCTCTTTTTTTATTTTGTGAAAAAAAAACTCTTATTTATATGTTATTAAAGATAAAAAAAATCTTTAATTATATCATTTATTTAATATACTATCTCAGCTATCTTAAAATATAACCACGGACGCAACCGACTACTCTCCCTCTAGGGTTTAGAAGGTTTTACGATTTCAGCCGCAACTCATGGAGCAACCGAGATCGATGGCGAGCGGCGAGGGCGACGATGCAGACGGAGTTCATTGGGGGTCTCGTCTAACGGAGTCGGGTGATCGAGGCGCGTCCCCAGTGCAGGAAGACGGCTTCGGCCATGGGTGGTTGGAGCCGGAGGAGGAGACGGAGAAGGATTTCGAACCTTCGTTGAAGGAGGTGCCGGTGGATGATGGCAGTCCGGTGGTGCCGACGGGGCTATGGTCGGAGAGGGCCCCGGGGCAGCTGGAGATGTGTTTCTCGGCCCTCCCGGTGGAGGAGGAAGGTTGGGTGATGGGGGGTCGGATTCGATCTGGTCCGGCCACCCTCCGTCGTACGGCGGCGAAAGGACCCAGGCCGAGACGTCTGGGCTCCGATGTAGGGCGCTGCATGGGGGCTCGGGAAAGCGATGATGTGGGTCGGGAGATGGAGCACGGAGAGGGAGTTGCTCCGGTGGTGATCTCGTCGGACTCGACGTCTGAGACGGACGTGAGGACGGAAGCGTCTGCCTCGGAATCGGAGCTGGCGGCGAGAGCAGCGCCGGAAGAGGTGACTTGGCGGCGAAGGAAGGGAAAGGAGCCTATGGCGGCTAGGGTTTCGCCTAAGTGGGCCATGGAGGCTGTGGGCTTAGGCCGAGGTTTCATGTCTGATGCCCGTAGGCCTGGCCAAGTTCGGGCTGGGCTGGAACCTTACCCGGGATGGACCCGTGGAGGCGAGGGGGATGTGGCAGCTTGGGCTGCCCGGTATGGAGCGGGCCGAGGTACGCGAGTTGGACCGGACCTTAGGGTCAGGGCGGATCCGAGGGACGGGTCGGGTCAGGCAAACTGGTTTCGATCCTTCTCTACAAGCGGGTCATCCGAGTCATGCGAACCCGGTTCTCAGGGGGGGTCCATCGCTGGGTACTGGATCCGATAGGGGGGGGGACAATTGGGATTGGATCGTCAGATGGGGGCTATGCGTATCAGGGAGGTTGTGGTCTCGGTTCAGGAGATTACTGGCAGGGGGAGTTTGTATAAGTTTGCGCTGGCAGCCAAGGTCTTGACTACCAGGAAAGTCTTCTGGAAATCAGTAGTGGCAAGGATGGAGGACGTCTGGGGTATGAAGGTTGAGGCGAAACCACTGGAAGGTGGTCTGGTCGCTTTTTTCTTCAGATCGACTAAGGAAAGGGAAAGGGTTCTGCTGGGGGAACCCTGGTCGTTTTGGGACTCTCTGGTCCTCTTTACGGATCTGAGGGCTCATATGCAGGTTAGTGATATGAAATTCCATCATTTCTCGGTCTGGGCGCGAGTGTCCAATCTACCAGTTGGGGCTTGGACGAGGGATGTGGGATTTAGAGTCGGCAATGCACTGGGCGTCTGCCAAGGTGTGGATGTGGACAAGGATGGGTTATGCTGGGGGGATTTTATGAAGGTCCGAATCAAAGCGGATATCAGGATCCCCCTGCAGAGCCAATTGTGGTTTCAACTATCCGTCTCTCAAGTAAGGACACATTTGATTATTTCATACGAACATTTACCTCAACATTTCTTTGGTTGCTGTTGCGTGGGTCACCTATTCCCGGTCTGTCCGGTGGTTGGAGGATCTAGGGGAGTATCCCTGAGGGCTCTAGGGGACCCGAGGTCGGCGATAGAGAAGGCGAAACATGGGAAGGTTACCCCAGGAACAAACTGGACTTACTTAGGGGGGTCGGACAGAGGATGACGATCTAAAGAGACCCCACGAACACCAGTAAGGAAGGAAGGGCCGGGGTGGTGGGGCCATAGTGAAGCTGGAGAGGAGGAGGGTCGGGAAGACTGGATGTCGAAGGATCTGGCACCGTCTCTATCTGGAAATAAGAGACTAGTGAGGGAGGATGAGCCGGAGGAGGAGGAAGACTCGGCGGCGTGAAATGAGGTATCACCTACAGCGGCGGGGGGCTCCAAGCACCCTCGCCTCCAGGAATGAGTCCTTCCGGGGCCAGGGAGGGGTTGGTCGGTTGTACCTTCTCCCTGCTGTATAGGTGGCATTGGTATCACCAACAGCTGATGTGTTACTACCCTACCACTTCGGGGTCAACATTCCCGCGTTCAGGAGCCCTACCATTATCAGTCAAGGGAGGACGACGCACGCTGACATACCGGGGGAGTAACTGGTCCACCGTTGTTCGTTTATCCTCTGATCTGCTCGGTCAGTTTCTTCTGGTTGGAGTATACTGTATCGGTATCCCTGGATGCTACCGCAGTCCCACCCCCCCGACCGCAATTATGCTACAGAGCACTTTTAAGTTTTCTGCACTTGTCTTTCCAATTATGTTAGCTTGGTTTATGTACGGTGATCTCCATGTGTGGGGTCACCAAGTTATTTTACATTAATAATATTCCCATTTCCTCTCAAAAAAAAATCTCAACTATCTTTATATTATATATGAACATATTCTCGTGACTATATAAACATGGACATGGATAATGTAACTAGTTGTTGTCATGGACATAGACCTACTTTTGTTCTCATTTTACTAGAAAGTTGGAGAAGAATATGAATGCTATTTTGATGTCTTAGGGTTTGAGAGACTTATGCCACGCCCCGATCGGTTTATCAGGTTTTGGCGCACGAATGTGCGTGTTTTATCCGAGCCACGTTATGACGTGCTTAGGTTTGGTGATCGCCGGATACGACGATACGGTTGTTCGGCTAGTGCACGGTACTACGTGCGGTTTTTGTGGGATCTCGAGACGACGAGCTTCTCGGTTGATTCAAACACGGCGTGGCAGCGGAGCCTTGAAACAAGCGTTGCTGCCCTAACTGGTGAAGCCTTGATTATGGGTTGATTGAGCATTTGACAAAAGCCGTGCATGAAGCCTTGCATGCATAAGGTTGTGTTATCAAGGTTATGACATGGAAAGGTGCTTACTTGTGCCCCTTGAAATGAAACACAAGCAAAGCATGGCTTAGCACAAGTCAAACACAAGTAGGAGTGTGGATATCAACTTTCAATGCATGGACAACATGCTCCAACACATGGTATCAACATTTCCAAGCACAAGGAGCACACGGCCATACTTTCTTAACCATGAAGACATGCCTTTTGGTGGCTCATTAAATGCTTGGAGCAAAAGACTTGCAAGTTGATACTGAAGCATCAATTCACGGCCAATTTGAAGTGTAGGATTAATTGATTGTCTTAGCCATAAAGGCATGCTTGACCGAGTGCTATAAATAGAATAGTTAAGTTAGGTTTAGTTTCATTCACCCATACTTTGTAATTCACTCCCTTTGTAATTCCTAGCTCATTTGTATAGTGTAAACCGTAGCACTTTTGTACCCTTTTCCATATCAATACAAAAAACCTTTAAGTTCATACCTTGTTCTTGTGTCCGTATAGTGGTGGTTTGGGTTTGGTTTGTACGGCCGATAAAGTTTCTTTGGGTTCGATAATGAATGCTTCCGCAGTAAAACGAGCTTTCGCAATGCATCGAGTCAAGACGGCTAACTTGGAACCGATCATTCCGAGTGCCGGGCGAGCCGAGAGGAGCGCGACGAGAGTCGAGTCGCATGTCACAAGGAGGATTCGCGGGGCGTCACAGTTGCGCTCCGAGACGAGACCTCTCGGGCCATCGCAGAAGGCTGACTTGGGACAGGTTCGGCAAAAGTGCCGGGCGTCCGTGTGGGCGAAGCCAGGGCGTCAGCATCAGAGCCTGACCCAGTCCGCTCACCTCCCCGGGCGTCACAGTTGGTATCAGAGCATGGTTCAGTCGGCGTAGAGCGCGGTTCAACCGACGCATCACAGTTGGCAGCGGAGCCAGCTTCGGTTAGCGCATCACAGTTGATACCAGAGCGGGACGACCAGCGTGCCCGTAGACCAAGGAAGAGTCGATCCAATTTTGTCGAAAGGTTGGAGAGAGCTCGACGTACCACCAATGAAATGTTAGGCAGAGACCCCGAAGCGGTGATGTCTAACGATTATGTTGTTTATCTTTTAGATAAAAGTATTTCTAACAAGGTATCGTTGAGGCAGACCCTTTTAGAGGAAAGGGAGGCAAGATTGTTTTTCTTACAGGAAAAGGAAGAGCTACGAGGAAGGAAGCCTGCCGGTTACGAGGAGGTGCGACAACCAAAGCTAGGAGGGGTGGATCCTGCCGGTCACGATGAGGTGCGGCAGTCGAGCACACAGGAAGCAGAGGGGTGTTCCCGCGTGTGCCAGGACGGGACGTACGAGATGAATACGTGCCCGCGTGAGGACGTCGCCCAAGCCGAGGAGAAGGCTTTGGAGGAAGACGACGTTGCCCTAGCCGAGGTGAAGGCTACGGAGCAGGAAGCTGGGGTAGAGCTTCCAGGAGAGAAGGCGATGAAGGTTGAAGCAGAGCTCGGAGGGAGCATGGATGCTCGGAGCCTGAGCGTGTGGAAGGTTGCGGCCGTCGTGCGGACCGAACACACCCCGGACCTGACGAGAGAGAACGTCAAGCTTCAGACCGTTTTCGCCGACAAGAGGCCATCCGAGGGAGACAAGCCGGATGAAGACCGGACAGAGGAGCAACAAGTACCTGCGAGCAAGGGAAGCTTGCAGATGGGCGCTTCGAGGAAGCAGCTGGCTCGGGGAGCCAAGGAGTGTAGGCCATTGTTGGGCGAGGAGATTTTTAGGCCTGTGTTGGCCGAGAGAAGTGGTAGGCCTTTGAGGCCAAGAGAAGTTGTAGGCTGGTTGTGGCCGAGAGGATTGGTAGGCCTGTTGTGGTCGAGAGCGGGACGTTGATAGACGTCGAGGGTGTGGTCGATGAGAAAACTACCCTCATGATCGATACGGGTGCATCGCACTGTTGTGTGTGGGAGAAGGAGGCGAAACGCCTCGGTCTAGACTCGGCCCTGGTTCTAGTTGAGGGAATCGTGGAGAAAGTGCCAACTGTTGTATCCGCCGAAGTGTTCGGCGCTGGCCAGGCTCAGAAGGGGAGTGTGGCCCTATCTGTTTTGCAGGTGACGAAGGGGCTCGAGAAGAGTGAGCCGACCTACCTGGCCACGATGAGGGAGGAGAAGCCCTTGTATGCCAAGGCAGTACCATTGCCTCGACCGGTTGAGAAAATCCTGGTGAAGTCCGCGAACGTCATGCCGTTGGGACTACCACTGCCGAGAAGAGGAGTAGACCACCATACCGAGCTGGAGCTAGGAGAAAAGTGTCCAGCCCGTGCACCGTATCAGTTGGCCCCTGTGGAGTTGGGGGAGCGAAGGGAGAAGTCGGGAGGATTGATCGAGGCCGGTGTTATCCGACCGTTGGAGGCGCCGTTGAGGGTGCCCAGTCTTTGCCAGCACGAGAAGGGTGCTGAGGTGCAACCGTTGGTGTTGCCGGATCTTCCGGGAGAGGAGGTCCTTGTTGCAGGAGTGTTGCCTGCGTGTCTGCGGGGGGAGAGTCGAGAGCAAAGGATCGACGTCTTCAAGTGGACCACGTTGGTCTGGGAACAACGATTATCATGCTCATGTTTGCTAACCATGTTGCATGTTTCCTCCAGGTGTGGAGTTTCTTTGCGGGGCAACCTGTGTTGTTGCCCGAGACTTCCAGGGGAAGGGCTCTTTGTTGCAGCTCTGGGAGTTGCGCGTGCCTTCGAGGGAGAGAAGGACGCTTGTGTGCGACCGGGAGTGTCGCCCGAGTCTCTAGGTGTGGAGGACTCTTTGCCGGTTCTTTCAAGAGTAGAGGATCGAGCCATTCAACCGTTGGTGCTGTTCGTTCCTTCGAGTATGAAGGACATGCGACCGTTGAGGTTGCCGGATGATGGGATCATCCCGGGAAATGGGATCGTCCACCAGTGCAAATTCTTCTCGAAACCTTGCACTCCGAGCCTGAGGACTGCTAGAGGAAGTATCCGAGACCGTGCCAGTAGCGACTGTTTTGGGCAGGCACAAAGGCATGTTCGTGGTGTTTGCAGCACACCACCTTGGCGGACCGTGTTAGAGTCCGGCCATGGCCCTTGCTCTCCCTTGTCAGCGGGAGGCAGGACGTGGAGTACAGAGAGGCGCATCCAACCATCCTCGCATAAGGAGAAGCTCGACGGGTTTTTGGATGGCGCCATGTGTTACTATCTTGTGCGCGCAGAGCGCGATGTGTTCTTGTGCGGTGTTGTCCGCACACCCGTTTGGCACCATGAGGCGTGTCACCCGACGTGGTTTGGGATTGATCCTCGCGACCCCTCGTCAACGGGTTGCGAGCCGGAGTGTGAATATGTGCTTAATGTTGCGCCCTCCTTCTATGCAAAGAGGAGGCGAAGCCGGCCAAGTTGTTGGCCAGGTTACAAAGTGTTTCATTGTTGGAAGAAACGCCAAGGCTATCCGTAGCTTTGGTCTGAGTAGACCTCGCCGAGGGCGGCGAGAGCATGGGTGGGGGAGAATGTCACGCCCCAACCGGTTCATCAGGTTTTGGCGCACGAATGCGCGTATTTTATCCGAGGCACATTATGACGTGCTTGGGTTTGGTGATCGCCCGATACGGCGATACAGTTGTTCGGCTAGTGCACGGTACGACGTGCGGTTTTTGTGGGAGCTCGAGACGACGAGCTTCTCGGTTGATTCAAACACGGCGTGGCAGCGGAGCCTTGAAACAAGCGTTGCTGCCCTAACTGGTGAAGCCTTGATGATGGGTTGATTGAGCATTTGACAAAAGCCATGCCTGAAGCCGTGCATGCATAAGGTTGTGTTATCAAGGTTATGACACAAGCCAAGCATGGCTTAGCACAAATCAAACGCAAGTAGGAGTGTGGATATCAACTTTCAATGCATGGACAACATGCTCCAACACATGGTATCAACATTTCCAAGCACAAGGAGCACACGGCCATACTTTCTTAACCATGAAGACATGCCTTTTGGTGGCTCATTAAATGCTTGGAGCAAAAGACTTGCAAGTTGATATTGAAGCATCAATTCAGGGCCAATTTGAAGTTCCAAACCTTTCTCAAACGTTGAGAAACGTTGGTTCCAAACATTTCTCAACGTTTCGTTATCACATCCTAATCCAGACCAATGTTTCGTTCCAATTCCATACTTAAAAGGTTTGGTTTTTTGCACAAAGTAAAAAAAACTGTTAAAATGGTAGATGATGTTAGTTTTAATTACAAATTGTCTTTTATGCCCTCTTCTTCAACCTTGGACTACTCTTGTTTCCATCCAAAACATAAGATCCACCTGCAACATTTCACAAAGAATCCAAAACTTCCTGCTCCTTTTGCACATCAACAACACTAGTTAAATCCATATGAAATTCCTTAGAAATAGGAATAGACTCTTTCTCTACCACATAATCTAAATAATCCAAAAATGGTCCTTCATCTTTCAAAATTGAATTTTGAAACGGCGAAACAATCTCAGACAATTCCATATCCAGAAGCGACGATTTCCCATCACGATCTTAGATTTCTGCAGATTCCCACTTCACAAAGGAGGAGGAGGGGTTCGGGAGAGGAAGGTGGAGAGGTGGGTGTGAGCTTGGTGGAGGGAGGAGTAGATGTGGAGGAGAGGAATCGAAGATGAAGAGCCAGATTAGGGAAGGGGCAAAATTGTCATTAAAAAATTTCAGACCCCTCATGTGACTTGCACATGCTCGATGAGGTAACGGTGCTGTTAATTTTGACAGTTTTTTATACTTTGTGCAAAAACCAAACCTTTTAAGTATGGAATTGCAACGAAACGTTGGTCTGGGTTAGGATGTGATAACGAAACGTTGAGAAAGGTTTGGAACCAACGTTTTCCCTAGAATTAATTGATTGTCTTAACCATGAAAGCATGCTTGACCGAGTGCTATAAATAGAGTAGTTAAGTTAGGTTTAGTTTCATTCACCCATACTTTGTAATTCACTCCCTTTGTAATACCTAGCTCATTTGTATAGTGTAAATCGTAGCACTTTTGCACCCTTTTCCATATCAATACAAAAAGCCTTTAAGTTCATACCTTGTTCTTGTGTCCGTATAATGGTGGTTTGGGTTTGGTTTGTACGGTCCATAAAATTCCGTTGGGTTCGATAATGAATGCTTCCGCAGTAAACCGAGCTTTCGCAATGCATCGAGTCAAGACGGCTAACTTGGAACCGATCATTCCGAGTGCCGGGCAAGCCGAGAGGAGCGCGACGAGAGCCGAGTCGCATGTCACAAGGAGGATTCGCGGGGCGTCACAATTGCGCTCCGAGACGAGACCTCTCGGGCCATCGCAGAAGGCTGACTTGGGACAGGTTCGACGAAATTTCCCTGTCCAAGTGCCGGACGTCCATGTGGGCGAAGCCAGGGCGTCAGCATCAGAGCCTGGCCCAGTCTGCTCACCTCCCCGGGCGTCACACTTAGATCATTCAACAAAAAGACAAATATGAAATATATTGGGTGACCTTTGACTTCTCAATTGTTCCATCAATCGACACTTGGAAGCTTTATTTGTTCATGGGAAAGCTTGTGAAAAATGCGGTCACTAATTCAAAAGTGTCTCATCAACTTACCTAAATTATGATTAAGTCTAGGAAAATGACATCATACTTGTATTTTATATAGTTCTAAATTATGTTTATTCTTGTACTTTTACTTTTTTTGTTACGGTTGGGATAATGAGTTTAGTGTAATTGGTCATGATATTGTTAGACAAAGTAAAAAGAATAATGAAAATAATTACCATACGAGTTTCAAATAATTAATGGAAGATGGTTTTCAAACCCTTGATTTGTATGACAAAATATGAGAGTTGAATATCTTTAACTTGTATTTTAATTTGTTCAAAAAAGTGACTAGTTAAAAAACAAATAAATAAGACTACTGTGTTTTTAATCCCGATGTCCAATTACTTGACGATTGAGGCCCGAGCTCTTCCAAGCGCATGTCATGGCCGTGTCGAGTGCTTGTGGGTTGTGACGTTTAGTCGGGAGAAGATGGTCATAGAGAGTGAAACAGAATAGGTCTTCCACCTTCGCCATATATCGGCCGCACCTCCCGGGACCGTGCGGACTTCATCCTCGTCGTCATCCAAGATGGAGAAGTTCCTCGGTACTTCTTCCAAGCCCGTTGTTGTCCAGTTGGAACCGATGTAGGAGTTGCACATGGGCGAGAGACTATACACTGACCTCGAGCCAGAGAAACCACCGAGAAGGAGTGGTCGAGATTATCAAGGAAGGTCATCCGCAAAATCAAAAAGGCCATAAAAAAGATCAGATGGTCGTTACCACCGTCATAACCACTATGTGCATAATTATAACAAACTTATTACTTACCGTAACCAATAATGTATAGACCAAACAAGTAACCACTCATCCCCTAAAAGGTAACTAATTAAATTTTTATTTTCGTAATAATTCGACCTAATGTCTTTATTACACACCAATTATTATGCACATTGATTTTTTTTTTTGAGAAAATACGATGGATATTATAAATTGAAAATATTTACATCTGGCAAACATCTAAGCAAAGTAATTGAAAAGGTAAACAGAACAGAAATTGAAAATGCTCTTGTACCATCAAAGGTTGTTTAGAGGGTAGCACTGCGACAACGACTAAGAACTCCGATACAGCAGCTCCAAACGGGGTAACAACGACCGAGCAGACCCATTGTCGAGACTTATAATGGTGTACTGGATATCCCCTAAGATGTCAGCGTGCGCCGTCCTCCCTTGAATAAGAGAAGTATGGCTCCAAAGCGCGAGATTGTTGACCCCTGAACTGGTAGGGGAATATCATGTCGGTTCTTGGTGGTACAACTGCCACCATCGTCCAGAGGGGCGGTGTATCCGACCGACCCTCCTCTGGACCATTCAGGCCTCATTCCATGAGGCGAGGGTGTTTGGAGCCCCCACGTCGCTATAATTGATGCACCATCTGAAGATTGATCCGGCCCGACCCAGACCCATGAGCAATTGCCTGCTCCAATACCTACTCAGGCTGCAAGCCATACGAATTGACCCTTGGAAAAACTCTGTTGGGCCATATCCGAATGAGATCATTCGTCGGCCCATTAGCCTCACGTCCCGACCTTCCTCAGGCCCACATCCTGGGCCTCCTTGGTTCCCGGTCCAAAGGGCCTCGGCCCGAAGTCCCATCCGGATCAGGTTGGTCGGGCCCATCTGGAAAATCGGCCCACTCGCCTGACCCGATCCAGCCCAGCTCCTCCTAGACCCTTTCATTGGGACTGCCCTCATCTACCCGAGCCCTTAGGCCCGTCTCTGGTGGGCCAAAAGCCATAGGCCCATACTAAGAGCTCAAAAGGATCTGGCCCAAATCCAAAACCCTAATCAATTTTTTCCTTGGCCGCCGCCACCCCGTCGTCGGCTCCTCGCATCCATCCCGCCCGCCGACCTCTATGCCGTAGACTTCCGTCCTACGGTGGCGTGGCTTTTCCAGAAGAATACCGTAAAGCCATCTTCCTCCCCCATCCGAATATATATTCTACATCCCATCGTTTTTCATTTCAATAGAGACAAAAAAATGTCCATTTTTCGGTTCTACTATAAAAGCATTTGAAATAAGTAAATGATTTTGTCTCCGACACGATAAAAAAGGGCAATTTTCACCTCAATACCCTAACTATCGTTTTATTTCACCTCAATACCCTAACTATTTTTCGTGGCACCTCAATACCCTAGAATGACATTTTCCGTCACTTTAGTACCCGCCGTCAACTTTCCATCCATTTTGGATGGAAAATGCTTAAAAAGTCCTAATTTTTTCATAAATGACTAATATTGTAATAACCACTCCCGGTCAACGCCAGTCAAACCTGCGAAAAACAGGAAAATTTAAAATTTTTGGTCAGGCACTTAATTAAACCTAAAATTGACTCCGAGGGTCATACCGGACGTAAGTTGACCCCGATATCGACCAAAGTGAGTTCCGGGGGACTCAGGGCAACTTTATGACCAATTTAGGAAATGGTGACTTTTCGTTGGAAAAGTCAACCGAGCGACGTTTTGGTCCATTCGAGGACCGTTTTGGATCCAAAAAGCTTAGCCGTCATCGCAGCGGTCTTAGTTGAGCCGTTTCCTTGTAGACCGTGAAGTTTCGCAATTTCTTGGAAAAAGTGCCCGGTCGGGGCCCGAAACAGCCGAATTTCGCGAATCTGACTGAAAAATATCTAGGAGATATTTTCCAAAAAGTGTGGGTCCCACTTGCCACTTGCCACATGTCACCAATGTGGTGGTGTTAGGTTTATTGGACAAAACAAAAGATGGGACTTGATGTTAGTTTGGTAAATATGGAAAGTTGTGTGGTTTTAAATTAAAACAAAAAGAAGACAATATGATAGTCTCGGCCAAGTGTTTCAAAAAGGAAAAAGAATGGGTTTTTAGAGAGAGAAAGTGAGTTAGAAGAAGGAGAGAAAAGAGAAGAAAAATTTGAAGGTTTTGGTGATTCCCGACGATCAAACCGGTGGATCGTCTCAACGATAGAAGAATCGAGTTCACACCGTCATTCTCTACGGTGAGCACCTAACCGATTTTAGTTTTGTTAAGTTTGAATTTTAGGGTTTGAGTTTAAACGATTCAAATATGGTTGGGTTTTGGTTAGAATTGGTTTAAAGATGAATGGTTGAGGTTTGGGGTTCGTTAGGAACGTTTTGGGGCAAAAAGGGAATTTTTCCATTGTGACCGTGTGGGGCCCACATGCCCGGGTATCGGGTTTTCGTGTTCGGGTGGTTTAGAACGTTCCCCGAGTAATTTATCCACACCCAAATCGAAATTTGGAATTAAATTGTGGAAGTTGTAATTAACGGGTTTAGAAACTTTAAACGTTAATTAAATGACTCGGAAGTCGGAATTCGATTCCGTCGAGTGCCTAGGAACCCTTGAATTATTCTAAGACCGTAGAAACGAAAACGGGAATTTTCGGAGCCCCGAAAGGGCATTTCCAAAACCCGGGCAGATTCGCCATGTCGGGCGAATCGGGCCTTTGCTGGTCCTTTATCGACAATGTCGAGTAATTGGGAAGTTTGGGAGTGATCGACATTGTCGGGGTTACGTTTGGGCGTTAAGTTTATTGAATTTCAGTTTATTCCTACGAGTTTAAAAGTGCCTTAAAATTGTGTTCTTTTAGATTGTGCTGCAGACCGAGGCAAAGGAAAGCTAGGCAAGTGACTGAGATCACGTCAGGGCTTATTTGGGCACTTTTGGAGAACATATACGAGGTAGGGAAAAGTAGCCGGATCTTGGCCCTGACTAGGGAAAGTTAACAGTAGAATTGCATGTGACACCGGGGTGTCGTGGGTTAAGTAGGTTTATCGAATATTAGAAAGGCATGATACGGGAACGTAGCGAATATTAGAAAAGCATGTGACGCTTAGTAGTGTCGTAGGAGCAGAGAACTTATCGATGTTAGAATTACTGGAGGCATATGACCATGCCCGGAGTTGATTGTGAAACTGTTGATATTATGACTGTTGGAAGCATTGGTTATGCCGAAGGTTGATTGTGTATTTTTGTGTCTTGGGTGGCCATGAGAGCCCGTGTTTTACTGTTGTGTCTTGGGTGGCCATGAGAGCCCGTGTTTTACTGTTGGTGTCTTGGGTGGCCATGAGTGCCCGTGGGGTTGTTGAACCCGTGTCTTTACTGTTGGTGTGCCTTGGGTGGCCATGAGTGCCCGTGGGGTTGTTGAACCCGTGTCTTTACTGTTGGTGTGTCTTGGGAGGCCGTGAGTGCCTGTGGGGTTGTTGAGCCCGTGAGTTACTGTTGGTGTGTCTTGGGAGGCCGTGAGTGCCTGTGGGGTTGTTGAGCCCGTGAGTTACTGTTGGTGTGTCTTGGGAGGCCGTGGGTGCCTGTGGGGTTGTTGAGCCCGTGAGTTACTGTTGGTGTGTCTTGGGAGGCCGTGAGTGCCTGTGGGGTTGTTGAGCCCGTGAGTTACTGTTGGCGTGTCTTGGGAGGCCGTGAGTGCCCGTGGGGTCGTTGAGTCCGTGTTTTACTGTTGGTGTCTTGTGTGGCCATGAGTGCCTGTGGAGTGTTGAACCTGTGTTGTTGCTGTTTGTTGAACTTGCTTGTGATTGTGATTGTGGTTACCTGAGTGAGAGAGGTTACTGAGACAGGTCGACCGCCTGGACCGACTTTGTGTCGGGGAAGCGCGCGAGTGAGAGAGGTTACTGAGACAGGTCGACCGCCTGACCTGAGTGGTTCGGCAAAGCGCGTGAGTGAGGGAGGTTACTAAGACAGGTCGACCGCCTGGCCTGAGTGGTTCGGCAAAGCGCGTGAGTGAGGGAGGTTACTGAGACAGGTCGACCGCCTGGCCTGAGTGGTTCGGCAAAGCGCGTGAGTGAGGGAGGTTACTGAGCAGCTGGCGTGCAATCCTTTGTGATCTTGTTTGGTGTGCGATCCTTTATGATCTTGGGTGTTGCGTGGTTGTTGTCGTGTCTTTAGAGGAGGTCGTCAATCGTTGAGTTGGGTCTACTTTACGTGTTCGAGTGTTGAGTCGGTTGAGGAAAGTAACTGTGGGTGTGTGTCAGTCGGAGTACTTGAGTTGGGGATAGCGATCCCCGGTGTTGAGTTTGTTGTTGGTGTTACCGACATTGTACTAATTATGCCGTAGTCAGTCTGTTATCCGTGGTGGTGAGCGAACGCTCACCCCTAGCTGCTTTTCCTATAGGTACTGATCACAGGACGGACTAGGTGAGCTCTCGAAGCTTGTGGAGCTAGGAGCGGAGTCCGAGTTTTATCTTTTGAGTCTAGTGACAGATACTTTGTACCTTGTCCATTTGTTGTTACGTTTTTGAGTTGTAAATATTATTTTGATTAACTAAATGGAGATTTTAAAGTGTTTATTCAAAACAGGTTTCAAATGTTTTATGATTTTAAATGTTCGCGTCCCGAGTTCGGTTTACTGAAATTGGGGCGTGACAAATATACCCTTTATACCTAAATTAAAAACCTTATTTCCCCTTTTCTCACGCCACTCCTTCCCCCTTTCTCTCTGATGCGCAAGACCTCAGATCCTCTCCAACGCTGCCAGCGATATCGACCAGCTCCGGCAACAAATACTCCGACCAGCTTTGCCCCGCCGCCACGCACCTCTCCACCCCGAGTTTCCTCAGACCGTGTGGAGCTGGAGCTCCGGCCATCCCTTTCCCTTCTCGTCCAGACCGTGTGGAGCTGGAGCTCATCCTCGTTAGATCTGGTCTGGAGCATCAGCTGGAGCAAATCCTATATATGGGCTCGAGCTCAATTTTTGCAAGGACACCAACCCCCACTTTTTTTTTCTGTTTCTACTTCTATTCCCAATTTTTTGTTCTCGGATCTAGGTTGTTGGAGCTATGATGTTGAAGCAAAATAAAGATGGGTTAGGTTAAGGATTTCAATTTTGTTTGAGGATGAAGAAGGTATGCAGAAATTCATGTTGTAAGTATGATTTATTTAAAAATCAGATCTGATTTTAGTCATCTGTTGTTGAACCTGCAGCTGGTGGATTCATAATTTCTGGGTAATGGTTTTTGTTGAATCAGATCTGATTTTTGTTGTTTGAACAATATGGTAATGGCTTGCATGAAGCTCACTCAAAAATCCATGTAAATTAGGAATTTAGG
Source organism: Erodium maritimum (assembly GCA_963921825.1). Taxonomy (NCBI): domain Eukaryota; kingdom Viridiplantae; phylum Streptophyta; class Magnoliopsida; order Geraniales; family Geraniaceae; genus Erodium; species Erodium maritimum. The sequence continues at coordinate 49,389,333 of OY997595.1, read as the reverse complement.
AATAAAACTCAATTTTAGGAGTTAATGAAATAAATAAAAAAGAATTTATGTAAATTTGATTTAAAAAAAATAAAACTGATTTTTTTAAAATAAAAACAGATTTTTGAAAATAAAACATGATTTTTGTAAATAAAAACAGATTTTTGTAATTAAAACTGATTTTTTAAAAATAAAACTGATTTTTTAAAAATCAAAACTGATTTTTGAAAATAAAATATGATTTTTATAAATCAATACATATTTTTTAAAATAAAATATGATTTTTATAAATAAAATATGATTTTTTTAAATAAAATAGGAATTTTTTATATAACATATGATTTTTTGAAATAAAATAAGTTTTTTTGAAATAAAAAATATATTTTTTAAAATATAAACTGATTTTATAAAATAAAAAATTAATATTTTTAAAGAAATTCTAATTTTATAAAATAAATAAATAAATAAAGATAAATTTTGAAAACCAATGGCATATTTTGAAAATTTGACTGTTAGTGAGGGGTATTTTATACTTTTCAGGCATTTTCATCCAAAATAGATGAAAAGTTGACGGCGGGTACTAAAGTTACGGAAAATGTCATTTTAGGGTATTGAGGTGCCACGAAAAATAGTTAGGGTATTGAAGTGAAATAAAACGATAGTTAGAGTATTGAGGTGAAAATTTCCCTAAAAAATCAATGTGAGCACAAAACAACATAGTCATGTCTCTTATATTGGGAGTTTGTGTTTATCTCATAAAACTAATTAACATCAATATATAAACCAAATTTTGAGACCATGAATATTATACGCAGTGGCGGAGCCAGCTTTTTCCGTGAGGGGGGGCACAAAATTTTTTTTTACAGTGATTTGTTATGTTAAAAATATTTGAGAGGGCACAACTAAGAAATTAAAAGGAACTAGAGGGGTATTTTTTTAGAATTTTTCAAAAATTAAGTAACAAAATTTCATAAAAAAACTTAAATTTTGTAGAAAATGAAACTCAAAACTAAAATTGATATATTCTTAGATTTCAGAAAATGTTTTAAAGAAGAATATTTTTTTCTAACTAATCAAAAAAAAAAAAAAACAAAGTACATAACAATTAGAAACTATAATAAAAAAACAAAAAAAACTATCTTATACTAACATATTTTTGAAACTTATTAAACAAGTACTTATTATTTCTACTTTTAATTAGAAAAAAGGAAGATCAAATGATTAATAAGAATATATATGATAAATTTTATTGAACACTTACTTTTACTTTAGATAGTTATTAAACAGTTTTTTTTAATGCTGAACAGTTATTTGTTAATTTCTTTTAAAGAGTTATTTGTTAGTTCTACTTCTAATTAAAAAATAGATGATAATGAATGTTGATTTTGAAAAAAATCCAGGAGGGGCACACCGTACGTATCAAAAAATACCTAGACAGATAAGTTTTATGCCTTACATCTCTGCCATTACGTGTCTCCTCCTAAAGCTTAATATAGTTATAACTTGTATGGTTGGTCAACATGGAAAGACCATTGTTATCGATCAAAAAGGGCTAACTTTGGTCTTACGTCAACGGCAGAGGAAACATGACTTTGCATACCAACATATATATTATTATGTTGGATGAAGAAAAAATAAGGTGTGTTTAAAAGTGAAAAACATCGGCCACTACATATTAAAGTAAATGTTGTAATTGTAGGTTGAAATTTAAAAGTAAATGTTTTTATACATTCTAGTGGATTGATACGTAAAAATACTTATGGTGGAGTTGATTACGACGATGTCGAGCTTCCTCGTAGGAGGACGTCGTCGATGTCAAGGCCGAAGTCAACGTCGAATATCGATGTAGATGTCAGATGCCCAACATAGTATCGTTTCACGGGATACATGCCAACAACACTATGACCAATGGTTACTTGACACAAGTCATCTGTCTATCTCCAATTCGCAGACTCTAGTAGTGAGCATGATCAATGTTGGCCTCAACGTATCTAGATTTTCTGTTTTGAAGAAGGTCAAGGTGGTGCAAAGATAATCAAAATTTGGGATCACATAGCAAAAGATGAGCGTATCCGGTTATGAGAGAAGACGAAGGTGTCTAGATTAAAGGGTTTTGAAATGTAAGGCTTTTTTCTACATCTACTCGGGGATGAGCAACTCCAACACACGGTCTCAATTAAATAACAAAGTTAACAAGAATCGACATTTCAAATCTCAATATTTCTACTATACGCACTTGAAGCGATCATTATAAACCTGGATTTAGCCCTTAGCCTGTATTTTTTCTATTCTACATTACTTATATTATTTAAAGCATAAATTTCATTACCTGAGATAATTTTAAAACATAATTTATATAATTGTCAATCCTTATTAGTATACAACTATTGTTGTCAATTACTACGAAATTATAGGAAGGGAAAATGAAAATTGAGTGTAACTAGATCAAAAGATATTAAAAAAAACACTTTCATAAAAAAATGAGATAAATTTCCATAAAAGTAATTTCGTAGGAGGACATCGTTGATGTCGAGGCCGAAGTCAACACCGAATGTCGATGTTGATGCCAGATGCCCAACATAGCATCGTTTCACGGGTTGCATATGTCGGATGCCAGCGACGCCAATGGCTGCCTGACACAAACCATCTGCCTACATCCAGTTCGTGGACTCTTTACGATGAGAATGAGCGACTTTGGCGTCTCAAAACTCAATATTTCGGCTATACATACTCAAAGCTATCATGATAAATGTAGATTTAGTGTTTAACGAGTATTTTTCTAATCCGTGCTACTTACTCATATATTTTAAGCTGAAATTTCATTACACCTCAAAATTTTTTGAACATAATTATATAATTGTCGATCCTTATTATTGTCATTTACTATGAAATTATAGAGAGTGAAAATAAAAATTGAGTGTAACTAGACCAAAAGATTTTAAAAAACCACTTTCATGAAAAATAGATAAATTTCCATAAAGAAATGTGGGTATGACTATACTATGATTGGGATTGGTCACAAAAGGGACTGAAATTGATTTATATGACAAAAAGGAACATATATAAAATGTGAAATCAACATACAGCGAAGATAAAGTTATATTACGAAACTACCCTCCTCTTTTTTGTGAAATTATTTGAGTGGGTTCATGGGCGTAGTTTTTTTTGAAATGGAAAAAAAGTAGTATTACGATAAAATCGTGCTTACAATGAGGGACCTAACAGTCCCGGACACCAGTTTTTGTCCCAACCGGCCGTAGCCCGTCGAGCACACATGGTTCCATACATATAGTCCGCTTTGATTCGCGGATCCGAACTTAGGATTTCTTCGATCCAACGCTACAAAAAAAATAACAAACCAAATTCCTAAACTTATTGAGCCACATGATTATTCGAACTAAAACAGCGAAACCTACTGGAGAATTTGTCTTTAGTGCAGAATTCCCGAGATCTTCCTGCTGCAAATACTTGTTCGGGGTTGAAAGTCCCGAAGTTGGGTGCCTGTGAAGTAGGTCCCGAACTCCCGTTCTTCCTCCCGGATCCCAGATCCATCTATGAAGCAGGCCCATGCCGGCGAGGGGTGACCCTGGGGCGGTAGGCCGCTGCGGATGGGATACGACGCGTGGAGCTCGTAATCCGGTGAACGGCAGGGGGGCCACGGTGGCTACTGGCTCGAAGGCGGGGCCGGTTCGGCGATGCAGGAACGGTAGCGCGAGTCGAGGGAGAGATCGTGGAGCAGCTTGAACGATGTGCAGCGACCTGTGGGGGTAGACCGGCTGCAAAGCAAGACAAAAACAAAAAAATAAAACCCATAAATGGGTAGAATGGAACCTCATGGAGGTTGTGTGGAGAGCTGTGGAAGCAGGGGCTTCGATTGAACCCCGGAGGGTAGTGGAGAGCTTTGGATTAGAGGCTTCAATGGTGGCTGCCATGGAGGAGGGGGTGGGGGAAGGGGCTGCGCGCAGAGAGAATTAGGTTTCTCTCTGCGCCTCCTTGTTTGTCTCTGTCTAGTTACTTTCATGGGCGTAGTTATTTCCTTACTATTTTTAATTTGTCCTAAATTTTATTACAACCCGATGTTCCATAATTATCTTTCTTTTGTAGATAAATAATGTTTCCTTAAATTCTTAGATGAAATATGATAGATTGATTGATCACATTAATAACAGATAGATGTTGTCTTAATGTTTTACCGTATGTTTCGGTTCATTTATATTATGGATAACTTTTTTTTAAACGAGTAATGGGGAAGTGCATTATTGTCAATAGAAACCATACAAAGTAGGGCGTACAAGCCTTGGGTTCCAGATATTCGTCCGGACCGACTGTAGCAAGCCCAGCGCTCATGGACCCGTAGAAAATAGTCTGCTTTTGATCACAGACAAAACTCAAGACATCCCCTTACCGACATTTCAACGATACAGAACATGATAAGAAAAAAACCAAAAGTAAACCAAACTAGTACAACCCAAATAAAAACGACATAATTCAGAAAGCAGGCGGAAATAGAGTGCTCTGAGTGCGGTTTTCCCGAGACCTCCCAGCACCGACAGTCCCGGGTCTGTGGGTATAGTCCGTAGACGGACCCTCCCACCCCGTCAGGTCTTCTCATTCTTCCGAAGGAGGCTGTGACGCATCCGTCTGCGGATCCTGGACCAGAACGACAACGTGAAGTACGCTGTGACCCTTGTGTTGCATTACGCCGTCGCCCCGAGGACGATCCCGTCGCCTAGGGTGATGGCGGCATCCTGGACTCTCTGATGTTTCACGTCCTTGCCTAGCTCTCCCTGGTCCTCTATCCCAACGACCTGGCTTCTCGGTCTCGGTTGAGTCGGTGTGCACCGCAACTGGTCAAGACATCCCCCGAAGTGGTTTTTAGATCCTTGCTTATGCTTAATTGTATTTATCTGATCGATGTGTTCGTGTATCATCCTCCTAGTTGTCTATAGGAGTTGTGTTGATTAGCCTAGAACGCCATAACACGTATCTTTGATAAGGGTCCCGGACTATATTCTCGATTGGTGTATTCTCGATTATGTTATTGTTCGGCGTTATTAATAAAAAAATGTAGACGATTCTAAAAAAATTAATGCTTCATACAAATTTATCAATACTATTCAATATACTATTTTATGTCACAATGAGTTTGGAAGAAAGGTGTAGGCTGAGATAGATAAATAAAGGGAAGAGATGTCTACAATCAACAAGGATGTTAGCTATTTTTGTTAAAGAGTCGTGGTGTTTTTATAAGTTCTTGTAAATTGCAGATTAATGTGTAAGAGCACTTATAGTGGGGTTAATTTCAACGATGTTGATATTGGTGTTGGCATCTGGCATCGATGCCGAGAACCGCTGTAGAAGGACGTCAGTGCGGAATGTTGATGATGATGCCAGATGCGCAACATGGTGTCGTTTCATCGAATATGCCTATGTTGGGTGTCGTCAATGCCACGATCTATGGCCGCCTGACATGAGTCCTCTGCCCACCTCCGATTCATTGACTCTGACAATGAGCACGAGTGATGTTGCTTTTCATGTACCTTTATTGGTTTACAAAATATGCATTCCCTGTTTGTGCTTTACTTTAAACTGTATTTATATTTTATAAAACCTTCTATTAAGCGTATTTATTTCTTACCTGGTCTAAAAAAATCAATTGAGCATAGAACATTATGAATAAATCTCTAACCCAATGAGTTGGTGTTTACCTCAAAAAGTTAGCTTAGATAAATCAAGCCTGCAAATGTCACTCACCTGCAAAGTGTCTAAAGCTCAATAAGGCATAACGTGTATGGTTAATGTATATGGAAAGACCATTGTTTTCACCACAAAGTGACTAATTTTGGTCAACGGACTCATCATGTTTTGTATGTATCCAACGGATAATGTATAGGGAGAAGAATAAAGCAAGGTAAATGATTAAAAAGGGAAAAAAACCAACAATAACATCATAAAGTAGACGTGTTTAATTGGAGGGAGTAGTAAACAAGGTATTTAAATTAAAAGTGTAATGTTTTGATGAGTTTAGGTAGATTGTAGATTGACATGTAAGAGTATGTACAATGAGGTTGATTTTGAACAATATTGATATTGATGCCGAGACCCGTTGTAGGAGGACGTGCATCGATTTTGGTGATGATGATGATAACGCCACGACTAATCTGTCTACCTCCAATTTGTGGACTCTGGCTACGGGCATGAGCAACACTGATCTCAACAGGTTTAGGTTTTCTCTCAAATATAAGTTTGTCGTTCAACACGTTTAGTTGTCGGTGTTGTTTGGGTTCGTAAACTCTGCTTACCAACTTGAATAACACTAGCCTAATTGAGAGAGAGATGAACTGTTCGTTGATGCTACTACAATGGAGGAAAAAGGTGGCGGTTATACATGGATTGTCGGAACTCGGGGTCGTAAGAGAAAAAAGGATCGTACCAAACGGTGAGAAAAGACGAAGATATAAAATTTAGGGTTCAAGGTTTGAAATCCAAATGTTACCTTTTTACATCTATCTACTTTTTAACGTTTCCAATTGAATCGGCATCAAAGCAATCGTTGTAAATGCACGACTAATATTTAACGCATCGTTACTTACTCTTGCATTGAGGAAAAATTTGAAATACAACAAATTTAAAGATATTTTTCATCTAAGCTCAAGTCCTACAAACACAAGGGTGTTTTAGGAAATAAAAATTTCCTCTCACAGCTCACCTTGTCGTTTATGTTTCTCCTCTCTCTACCACTCTGCAAACACGTACTGTGCTATTTCATTCGTCCTTCGTCCCTCCATTTTTTCACACTTTTTTTGCTCCATTTCAATTTCCAGAGCTTCTGCTTTCGCTTTCGTCCGTTTCTCCCTCCTCGTCGGCGGCTCAATCTCGGCCTGTCTCCGGTGAGTGTGGTTATGTTGCTTGCCATGTTCGTTTTTTGTCTCTGGGTTTTACCCATTTTTAATTTGAGCCATTTCAGTTTTCAGATCTGCTCTAGTTCCGTTTGTCTCTCTTCTCGCCGACGAGATCGTTCTCGGTCCGTCTCCGGTGAATGGTTTCGGTAGGCTTTTTTGTTATTTTTCAGTTTTTCGTGGGTCTCTCTCACATGGGGTGTGGTTCTGTAGGCTTGTTTCTTCCACTCCGCCGCTCACTTCCTCTCCGTCGCTCACAGCCACCACAGTGAGCTTCTCGACGGTGATGGGTTTTAACAAAACGTTTTTTTGGTCCGAAATCAGTGATGGGTTTTAACGAATGTGCAAATACTCAGCGCCGCCCGTTTCTTCCACTCCGCAACTCACAACCACCGCAGTAAGCTTCTCCGACGGTGAGATCCTAACCTTCTTCATGTTTCCGATAATTTTCGCGGTTTCGGATCTGTTTGTTAGAGACCTGTTTGGACCCATATCAACGCTTACACGCGTCTGCAATTTTTGTCTTTTACTATCGTGCGCCGCCGAGTTTTGATCTGTTATATTTTAATTCCTGTTTTTTGTAATAGTTATGAACTTATGATGTATCGAAATTAAAATTTGTATATTTCAAAAAAAAAACCTTGAATGAGATGATTGCCAAAAAAAAGAGTATAATGAGTTTTCATTTTAAACAATTTTTAACCGTTTTTTAATGGAATAATTCCACCTCAGTACCCTAAATCTTTCATATTTCATTTAGAGTACCCTAAATCTTTTTTGTGTCACCTCAGTACCCTAAACTTTCATTAATTCATTTAAAGTACCCTAAATCTTTTTTGTGTCACCTCGGTACCCTAAACTTTCATTAATTCCATTTTAGTACCCACCGTTAACTTTACATATGATTTTCCATCCAAAACAGATAAAATGACCATACTACCTCTCACCAACAACCAAAATTATGGTAAAGTTAACAGTGGGTAGTAAAATGAAATTAATGAAAGTTTAGGGTACTAAAATGGAATTAATAAAAGTTTAGGGTACTGAGGTGACACAAAAAAGATTTAGGGTACTCTAAATGAAATATGAAAGATTTAGGGTACTGAGATGACACAAAAAAGATCTAGGGTACTCTAAATGAAATATGAAAAATTTAGGGTACTGAGGTGGAATTATCCCTTTTTTAATTGTTGTACAAATTATGCTTTGTTGCACTTTATCTAAATTTATTTCAATATAACCATTTTATATTTGACAAAATAGTTAAACATCATTAAAAAGTGTTTTTTTTTTCTTCCTGTGTTAATTATTTTTTTTCTTTAAGTATAAATTAGTAATGCTAGACTAATACTACTGACGTGGATGCTAGACTAAGAGAGAGTAGAGACGAGGAGCGAGTAGAGGCCAATGGACTGGTTGGGATTTGAAGCTTAGGTGAGAGAGATAGAGAGGAGCTCGCACATACTCAGTCTCCTTCAATTCGCACAAGCTTGGACCTTCTCCCGAGTGACATTCACTCTGATCTCCTCTATCTTTCCCTTCTCTCATCGGTTTCGAGCTCTGATTCTGATTGCTTAGCTTCTCTCTCGAGCCCGCTCGGGAGAGATCAGGGGAAGGTGCTGTGTCTGTTCAATTCTCGCAATGAGGGGTATGCCTGCAGCTCTGACCATGTTTCCCATGGAGCTGGGTCTGCTCGGCGCCGACTGGTGGGATGAGATCAACGATTCCTCTCGGTGGCAGGACGGGATCTTCTACGCTCTCTGCGCCGCTTATGCCCTCGTCTCCTCTGTTGCTCTGGTTTGTTCTCTTTCTCCGACCTCTCTTCTGGTTTGCTTCTGGTCAATTTTTGAGCTTTTCCTTGCGAAATGGTTGTCGGATTCATCGAGTGAATGAGTGGCTCTTATGGGACTTGGGTCGTGTTTACTTAATATATGGCTTATTTCATTATTTTCGTGTTCGGTTTTGCACTGCGGAGATATCACTTTGTTTTGGTTTAGTAAGATACCGACTTTGTAATGAATATGTGGTTAGTTAGTGATGGTGGCGAGGTAAATTCATGGGGTTGTTTAATTTTAATTTTCCCAGTAGGTTGTTGGCGAGTCTTTTTTTTTAATGTAAACTGGTACTTCTCATTAATGAATCAAATCATTGGACAAATTATACATTTATTTACTTATTTTGATGTAACATAACTTTTGTTTGGCCCAAAATGGGTTCTTTCTGATGTACTCTCACACTTAGGTCCTGGATGATGTTTATCTATTTTTGTGTTTTTTATGCCATTAAGGTCATCGTCTTAGATTGGTGGCAGTTTTTGACCCGGGTGGTTTTGTTAGTGTGCTTCAGATTCAATTAATTAGGATCGAATTGAGAGTGCCTGAGTATGGTTGGACTACACAAAAGGTTTTCCATCTTATGAACTTCATTGTTAATGGAGGTGATAGTTGAATCAACACCTCTTTTGGTTGTTATCCTGTCATTTGGGTACTAATTCAATACTTTGGTTCTGCATTTTTTATGTTGCAGTAGGCGCTGTTGTGTTTGGATTTCACATGCAAGTATTTCTCTTGCAGCCCAAGGTCAGTATTTGTTTTTGTTATCATATGTTACTGAAGTCTCTTTGGTGCTCACTCAATTTGAATGCCCCAAATCAGATTTGCATAGTTCCTCGCACAAGTTAGTTATCTGGAAAGGGACCATCCAACAAAACTAAAAACCATTCTCCTACTGGATTTAACAAAATCATTATTAGGAATTCTGAAATGCGTTTATTCAAATACTCGTTTAGCTATGTTTTGTCATGTTCGACTCCCCCTTCGGTGATAGATTGCATTATGTCCTTCCCACCCCCATATAAAGATAATTGGCTTTATTGGGGTGTGCTCTACTAGTTTGAATACGATAACACACTTTGAACAGGGGTTAATAGTATCTTGCCCATCTGATAAGACGGAAAGGTTTGCTTTCCTGGCTTTAACCTTAACCAATTCAAGATTCTGCTCTATTAGCGACTATCTTAGATTTTCCTAATTTGTTGGATATGATATGGTCCCGAACTGTCTCATTTACATCACTTAGTATCATTGCTGCCACTTTCTCATCGCACTTATGATCGATCAGTAATGACATGTGGTTAACTTTTAATAAGATCCCTGTTAAGTGGTTCAACCCCAAGTGAAACTTCTATAGTTTCTAATGCCTCATATGATGCATTAAAACTTCTAGAATGCGTACAAAATGACAGTTTGCTCCCGAACAACTGTATTTTGGAATCACATTGTACGTAAAATGCCATTACTTCATCTAAAACTGAGTGCTCACGAACAACTGTAGTTTGATCGTGACCTTTGTATTGCCTAAATATAACATTGGATGGCTGCATTTCAATCCAGGTACTAACCTGGGTATTATTGGATCTCCCGGGACTTCTCTTTTTCTCTACATACACGCTTCTAGTCCTATTTTGGGCTGAGATATATCATCAGGCAAGTAACCTTTTTCTCCTTTGGGGGGTTTCCATCATTTCAGGGTTGATGCTTGGGTAAGATGTATAAGCTTTTCAAGGCAATTATCTCGCAAACTGATAAGAATTTTTTCTATTTCTCTCCATGTTAATGTGCAGGCTAGGAGCTTACCCACAGGCAAATTGAAGATTGTTTTTATTTTAGTTAATGCTGGAGTATACTTTGTGCAGGTACAGTCTGTTGCCTTTGACTGCCTGTATATTGCATAAAGTGTCTCTGATAGCCATAGGTAGTTTAGTCATGATGGATTGTCATGTCAACAATAGTCTCTGAAGTTCTTTTACCTTTCATTTTTTATAATTCATCTAATTTTGTTGATTTTTAGTAGTTTAATGTTTTGTCTATAGGAAATTCATATGAATTTCTATTGTGTATCTTTTGCTTGCATTCTGGATTCAACCTATAGTTGATTTTTAGGAGTTTAAACTCAGTCGAAAATGCACTGACGAGATAGTTAATCTCTGACATCATTTTAGGTATACCCAAATGTATAACATAAAGACGAGTAGTTATGAAGTGGCCAGGGAAAAAGGGCTAGGCTTAGGATTATTGAAAAGAGTAATTTGAATGGATGAGCTCCTCTTGGCGGAATCATCAATTGATTTTATGTGGACTGGATTTTGCTTAAATGAGAGCACATCTCCCTCTTTTCCCTGACAACTTTATGGAAACTTGTACACATCCTCCAGCTAAAGGTTTTATTTACTGGCATACTGGGATGCTAATTTTGCATCTGGTGATAGGAGCATTTTAGAATCAACTACTTGCTGCAGTATACATCCAACCTTGTTGAATGATTGGCTCTTTAAGACCCTAGCATAAACACTATTATCCTAACGATGCACTGAAAAACATCATTTTGTAAATTATATTTGTGTTTATTATGATTAATAAGGTTTACTGAAATGAGTTGATGCCATAAGGTTTGCATCTGGGTATATCTCTGGATAGATGACAACAATGTGGTGCAATTCATCGGGAAGATATTTATTGCAGGTCAGTCCTTGTACCAGTCTGTGAAAAAGATAACAGCATGGCCATTTATTTCAAATTATATTATGCATGTTGTGTATCCCATTTTCTCTTATATTTAAGCATGTGTATTTATCATGTTCCTTTTCTCCCAGTGGTATCATTTATAGCTGCATTGGGCTTTCTCCTATATGGAGGAAGGTCAGTTTTCTATAGCCTTCCTCATGTTAAATGTTAATTATATTTGGTGCATGTGGAGTTTCCCTTTTTATGTATCTTCCTTGGTGTTTATAAGTTATGTTTCATATCTATTAGTTAAAATTTCCTTGTGAATTGTCATACATGATGCTTCCAGATTATTCTTCATGGTGAGACGCTTTCCAATTGAATCCAAAGGGCGAAGGAAGAAGCTTCATGAAGTATTTTTTTACCTTCTATTATCTTACAAATGATATTTGTTAGATTTGTTTTGATAACAACCATATATGAGTGAACTGTATTCCAATTTTGTCAACTAAAGTTGCGCCTTCTATTGCAGGTTGGATCCGTCACCGCCATTTGTTTCATCTGCTTTCTGATAAGATGCTTTATGGTAAGTTTCAACCTGTTTTGTTGCTGGGTTATGAATTTTTTTCTTAATGAAACTCCATATTATAGGAAATATGCAATGGTGCCTTTCCTATCTTGTCCTTTAAAAAAAAAATCTACACATCACTTCAATATTGTTTTAGCTTATGATCAAAAGAAAACACTCTACAAAGGTAGTTAATGGAATAGTTGGCTGTAGGACTAGTGTTTTCTTCATATGCTTTTTGAGGTGTTTCTGTTTTCATGCACTTCCAGAGTGTAAGTTACAGTGCTTAGAACTTGTTTTGCTGAATGCAGGTTGTTTTATCTGCTTTTGATGGTGATGCATCACTTGATGTTTTGGACCATCCAGTTTTGAATCTCATCTACTACGTGGTAATGTTCTAAGCTAAGCTTGTGTATATGAACCTCTCTTTTGGTAGTTTTTTTCCTTTCAGTTAAATGCTGACATAGTTTATTTTGTTTGCCTTAAATAACAGCTGGTTGAAATTCTTCCTTCAGCTCTTGTCCTTTGCATCCTGCGCAAGTTGCCCCCTAAGAGAATATCTGCCCAATATCACCCCATTCGCTAGCCGTGGAAATTGTTTTTCATGGTTCAGTATTGGAGTTGAGCAAGAACCAGAGCCAGGAAAGCAGTCCAGATTTAGTAGTATTCTGGTATGGCTTATGCAGATACTGCACAGCCAATTTGTGGCTTGCTGAAAGGTAGATACTTCGAATGGATTCTTCAAGGCCGTGTGATCTGGCTTCTGGAATTGGTTATTTAGTATTGTTTGTGCATTTTGTAGTCACCATTTGGAGGAAGGAACTTTTGTGTAATTTAATGTGATAGGTATACGCCGCCTTGTTTTTTATTTGATCGGCAAAGACTGAATTTAGATTAACCTCTTCTGAGGTGGAAAAGGGATAAAAAAAAATTGCAATCTCCCTACAGAGCTTCAGCAATAATCAAAATAGCAAGTAAGTAAATAGATAAGCAATTGTGGATTGCTTGAGAGGCAAGTAAGCAAAGGAGAGGTAACTTGAGGAGCAAGCAAGTGATCGGCCCTGGCAAGATATGAGTGAAATGCAGGCCAGACTGTGGGTGAATGCAGCTTGATCAAGCACAGAGGACTGCTGGGGCAGGGAAATCAGTAAGCAGGGGAAGAGAGGAAGCCAAACCAAGTTCAAGTACTGGTAGATGGTTGTGAGGTTAAAAGTGTAATTGTGAGATAAGAAGGGAAGAGTGTTGTATCAAGACTGAGATAAGCTAACTGAGGTGTTGAGGTATTAGTGATGCAGCAAACAACAAAGCTGCAACAATGTTGTTGTAGAGTGAGAGCTGCAGGTGTTAGAGTTGAAGAGTTGTGTGTTGATCCTTTAGTATCTTAAGGCCAGCTGATGATCTGCATTAAATGGGCAGTGGAGTAAGAGCTTCAAGTTTAGTAGCAGCAAAGAAGAGGCCTCAGAGTCAGAGGGATAGCATCTGCAAAAGAACAAAGAAAAGAGAGAGAGCTCTCAAGCCTAGATAGGATCTACCCTCACACAACAGAGAAGTAAAAGAAAAAAAGAGTCCCCCACACCAGAAGGCAATAAGCCCCAAACCAAAGATCAGCAGAAGAATACCTTACCAAACTCACAATCCACCCAAAAAACCAACCCAAACCCCCCAGAGCCCCCAGAGTAAGCCTTAAAGGCAAAGCCTAGGAGAGGATATCTAAAGCTGGAGAGGGAAATGGTAAGATGAGTCAAAAGTGGGTGGTATTTATGGTTTTTATAAAGAGTTGAGAGGCTATTTCCTGAAGTCCATTGAAAATAAGAGCATTTCTTGAGAGCCAGAGTTGCCAAAGAGCACATTGGATGATGTTGCACCAACTTCTTCTGAGTTTGGTGGAAACCAGATAGGGCCAAGAGCAGAAAATAGTTTTGACAGTAGAGGGACAAGTCCAAGCAATACCCCACCAAGAGAGGATTAGATTTAGTAGCTCCCATTCTTTCTTACAGTGCATCAATATATGTGCTCCATCTTCAAAGTCCTAGGAACAATGAGGACAGATGATGTCTTGAAGAGGGATGAACAATCCCCTCCCATCTAGGAAGCATTTAGAGGGTATAGCCTCTAGGCAGGCCAGCCAGCAAAAGGCAGTTATCTTTGAGGGAATCCCAGGAACCCAAAGGTATTTTGTCCAGAGTAGAGGTGAGGTTTCTTGGGATGCAAGCAAGGTATACATTTTATGGACACTGAAGCCCTTATCATCTCCAGACCAATTGAGCTTATATTCCATTTGTAGCAGCCTAGTAGCATCAAGTATAGCACATATACAACCCCATTCTAAAAGCTCCCAACCCCTAGCACCCCTTCTGAGATCAAGATCCCAACCATTATCAACCCAAAGTTCAGCCACAGTCTGTTTTTTAGAATTAGCCAGCAAGTAAATCCTGGGGAAAAGGACTTTGAAAGGTAGCTCCCCCCACCAAATATCTTCCCAGAAAAAGATCCTGTTACCTCTCCCTAAGGTCCAAGAGAGGCCATTAGGGCCAAACCAGTCTGCAAAATGATGATCCTTGGCCAATGAGATGATATGACTGAAAAGGCTGGAGGTCCCAAGTTCTGAAAAATTATTCAGGTCCCAGTCTTTTGTCCCTCCTCCATATCTAGCACAAATAATTTGTTTCCAGAGAGAATTGTCTTCAATAGCAAATCTCCACCACCACTTAGCTAATAGGGCCAAATTCATCAGGTTCAGGTTTTTGATTCCAAGACCCCATCATTTTTATGTTTGCAGACCTGGTTCCAATTAACTTTGCAAAAGACTCTTGTTGGTGCAGAACCATGCCATAAAAATCTCCTTTGCCATGCTTCCATTGTTTTGATGACTGATTTTGGAGCCTTCAGTAGTGATAAAAAATATAGAGGGAGAGCACTGAGGGTGGTTTTGATCAAGGTAATTCTTCCCCCAAAGGAGAGAGTTTTTGCTTGCCATAGACCCAGGGATTTTTTTAAATTTGTCTATAATTGGTTTCCAGGTGATCAATCTTCTAGGATGAGATCCAAGGCTGAAGCCTAGGTACTTGAAAGGGAGAGCTTCAACTGCACAGGATAATATCTCAGCAAAATGTTGAGATTCTTCAATGGAGAGGTTTAGAGGTATCAAGGCTGATTTATCATAATTGACCTTGAGCCCTGCAGTTAGTTTGAACATTTTTAGAGCATTCTTCAGATTTTCAGCCCCTTCAGTTGTTGCTTGTAGGAAAAAAATGGAGTCATCTGCAAATTGCAGGTGGGAAATGTGAGGTCCAATGCTTCCTAATTGTATTCCCTGGAATTGGGAATGAGTCACTCCCGCCTTCATAATCTGATTTAGGCCCTCAGCAGCTAAAGAGAATAAAAGTGGTGATAATGCACAACCTTGCCTGAGCCCTCTAAACATTGGAAAATCAGGAGAGGGAGAACCATTGATAAGGACTGACATATGTGCTCTAAAGCAAGCAATCATCCACAATCTCCAAAGATCCTCAAAACCAAGTCTTTTGAGAAGCTTCATCATGTAGTCCCAGTTAACATTGTCAAAAGCCTTCTCAAAGCCTGCTTTAAAAATAATGGCCTTGATCTTCTTTTGTTTGATCTCTTGAACAACTTCATTAGCAGCAAGAATCCCATCAAGTATCTGTCTCCTAGCCAGAAAGCCAGTTTGCTCAAAACCTACCAATGGACCAATGACCTCCTTCAATCTAAGTGATAACAGTTTGGTAAGAATTTTATAGGGTCCCCCCATAAGGCTTATGGGTCTGAAGTCACCAAATGTGATTGGAGCTTCACACTTAGGAATGAGTGCAATAAATGAGGAGTTGAGCCCTTTCCCAAGATGTCCAGATTTATAGAAATGATTAATGAATTGCATATAATCAGTTTTGATGATTGGCCAACATACTTGGTAGAATTTCAAGGAGAAGCCATCAGGGCCAGGGGCTTTGTCTCCAGCACACGCCATCAAGGCTTTCACCACCTCTTGTTCAGTGAATGGTCTTTCTAACCAGTTGGCTTGATCTGGGGTGAGTGAGTTGAAAGATAAGTGATCAATATTCATTGGCGTTGAAACTGGTTTGGAAAATCTGTCTCTAAAATGATCAGCTGCTGCTTTTTTGATAAGTTTTGGCTCTTGTAGAAGTTCATCCAGGACCAGTATTTGAGAGATCTTGTTCTTGCTTCCCTTGAAATTGGCTAGGAGATGAAAATACTTGGATGGCTTATCCCCTTCATAGAACCATTTCTTTATAGCCTTTTGGCTCTATAGTTTGGTAAGTAATTTTGTTTTCTTGATCAGATCAACTTTGCAGGTACCTCTGTCATTGCATTCTTGAGCTGTGAGTAGTCTAACTTCTACTAGAGAGTCAAAGTTATCTAGCTTGTCTTTAAGGTTCTGAATGTGAGTATCAAGCTGTCCATACACCTGAGTATTCCAGATCTTGATCATACCCTTAAGCATGTTAAGCTTTTGCCAAAGTACTAGATGAGGTTGGCCAGTGACATTAATAGCGGACCAGAAGCTATCTATAGCTTTATAAAATCTGGCATCTTCTAACCATATGTTGAGGAACTTGAAGGGCCTAGCTCCCCAGTCCAAAAGATCATCAAATAATAGGATTGGTTTATGATCAGAAATGCTTCTGGGCAAGCATTTTTGAGTTAATGCAGTGTATTTACTGAGAAAGTCAATGGATATGAAGAACCTCTCAATTCTTGAGGCTTGTGATCCTGGACCAAACCAAGTGTATTTACCTCCAGCAAGAGGAAGGTCAATGAGTGCCAGAGAGTTGAGAAAATCCTGAATATTGGCTATATCAGTGTTGGAAGCCTTGTTAGAGATTCTTTCAGCTGGAGATAGTACTACATTAAAGTCACCAGCCAATAGTAGCAATGAGTTGGCAGTGATGGGGAGAAGTTCAGAGAGGAGATCATCCCACAGCTTTTTTCTTTCTCTTCTTTTGCAGGGAGCATATACATTTGTAAAGCAGCAAAGTGTATTCAAATCTTTATAGAGACCAACCCAAATTAAGGCTCCATTTATCTTCTTAGAGAACTGATGTTGAAAAGAGTTAGTCCTCCAGCAAGTGATCAACCCTCCAGATAATCCAGTTGCAGGTATATAATCCAAAGACCAACCACAGTTCATACCACAGGCCCTTAGAAAGCCAAAGGGAATGGATTCTAATTTGGACTCCTGAATTAGCACTATCTGAGGTTGTTGCTTGAGTAGCAAGTCACCCAATGTCTTCTTCTTCTGAGATGAAGACACACCTCTCAGATTCCAAGAGAGGATTTTCATCAAGAGGATTAATGAGAAGCCAAGGTGGTGATCTGATTTATCACCTCCTTACCAGAATCAATACAGGTCAGATGGAGACCCTCTTCATCAGTGCTGTCTTCAAGATCAATTCCTAGCTTGGCATCTTCTAAAATGGCTAGATGATCTATTATTTGGTCATCACTACAATCAACTAATAGCCTAATTTTTTTACCAAAAGACCATGCCTTCTTTGCTTGTGTTTTTTTCTGCTGAGAGTGGGTCTTGATCAAACCTTCTTTGATACTTGCTCTGGTTTCATATTTGTGTGTAGAGGAGGGAAGCTTTGATTTTTTCTTTTTGGACAATTTGGATAGTTGATGAGGAGTTGTATCTGACAAGTGAACAGTGTGGCCCTTTGTTAAACCCAAAAAATCAGAGATCTCAGTAACTTGAGTGTCTTGTAACTCCAGCTGTGTGTGGGAGAATGGGGTGTTGTGTGTGCTGAAGAGGTCTTCTAAACCCAGCTGTGCAGCTGTGCTGTGCAAGTGGTCCCCAAGGATGGTAAGTGTTGATCCCTTTTTATAGATAGACTCTTTCCCAATGTATTGAGTTGTGACTTTAGAGGTAGGTCAGTCAGTCCCAACTTTGGCAATAAATGCTGATTGGCTTGTGCACTTGAAACAATATTTGCATCAGCATGTTGGGGCTTTGGAGAGATAAGTAGTTGTGTTCCAACCAATTCAGTTGCATTGTGGTCGAATAGTGCAACTGTGCCTGAGAATTTTGTTGCCTCACAGTCTGTCATTGGAGCAGTAGATCCTGGCTTTGTGGTACCAGCAGCAAGTGTTTGAGGAAGAGACTCCACAGGTGTTTGAGGAAGATCAACAAGGGTATTGGGAGCTCTGTCCATCAGAGAGGATGGATTGGACTGAATAATCTGAGGAGGAACAATTTGCTGAGTCTTCTCAATCATTAAGATAGGAGAGTCAATAAAAACTTGTTCGTGTTGAGCTTGGGAAGGTAACTCATTAATGGCAACAACCTCAGTAGCAGTTTCCAAAGGTATAAGAGCAATAGGATCTGATTGTGTAGTATTCAAAGGTGATTCAGAGGCAGGTACAATGGGAGAGTCTTCTGCAGTAGGCTCAATTTCCTCCTCTGAAGAGCTCAGCTCAAATTGTGAGCTTTCTTCACTTCTAGTGAGTCTTTTTCCAAAGATCTCTGGGACATCTTCCACCCTAGTTTCTGTGAGCCACACTGAGAACTTCTCTTGTCCCAGGTAAAGATCAACTTTGGTGGGAAGAATCTCGAATTTATTGGTGTGTATAAGGATAAGAGCTGAATCAATTTGCACACCAGTAGTTGACATTGGATGTGCTGTAACATAATCTCCAAGGCTAGAGACAACTGTAGAGAAAGTCTCCTCACACCAGCCATGATATGGTATTCCATGAATGGTAATCCATTTGTAGCTCCCTTCTTTCTCACAGAGTCTTTCTTTGTCTGGTATGATTGAGAGCCATTTGCTGAGGCAATGACCATCTTCTTTCAGGAGTTCTTTGTCAAAGAGAGGATCAGGGCAGTGTAGAAGAAGAACCCTATTGCCTAGAGATTTCACTTGTATGTCAAAGACTTGTTCAACAGCAAAACTTGCCATAATGGATTGTGCAGTAAAGTTTTGATGGGCAATGGCTATATGACTATTTCTAATCAATTGTTGCTGGAGAACCACTATAGATCCTTGTTGTCTGTTGGGAGTAAATCTGTGGGGATCAGAGCTGAGAGGAGCCAGAGCAGGCTGTGTGTAGGTTGTTTGATGTGAGAGCTGAGTAATCCTTGCTTGTCTAACATAGAGCTTGCAACCATTCAGAGTAAATCCATTGAAGGTATTAATAGCCTCCTGCAAGTGTTGAAGGGTTGAGAAGTAGCAGAAGCCAAAGTATTTACCTTGTTTGTTTTTTTTGGAGGCAATGTGTGCTCTTTTGAGGCCACCAACTATGGAGAAGATCTTGTAAAGCCAAGGTTCAGTGGCATGACTGGGAAGGTTGTGTATGTAAGCAGCAATGGTGCCCAAAGAATAAGGATTGCCTAGGGGAGCATGTCTTGGTACAGGTTGAGGTTCTTCACTGCATAATTTTGCTTTACCTCTTTCTTTGTGGAGAAGAGGATGGTTTAACTTGGATTTAGCCACAGAGGAGGATGGAGTTGAATCAGTATCTGAGTTTAAAGGTTGGAAGAACTCATTGTAGAACTGTTTCTGCCCATCTAAGAGTTTGGTATGCCCTCCAGCTGAGTATTCTTGAGTATTGTCAGAAGTGGATGAATGGTCTTGAGGCTTAAGCTGTAGGGGAGCCAGAGTTGTTTGAAGTTGAGGTCTCTCAAAACCAGGAGGTGGTCCAAAGGTCGACGAAGAGGTTTGTTGGAATTGTGTTTCAGGCACAACTGCAGAGTGTAATTGTTCACCACTATGCTCTTGTAAGGTTAGCATTTTGCAGAGAATGAATGTTGGGAGATGTAGTAGGAGAGTAGAGATGTGCAAGAAGAGAAGAAGATGCAGAAAACAAATGTTCTTGAGCTGCAGGAGGAGATTGAAGCCAATCTTACGGTTGAAGAGGTTGTCAGAGATTCAACACCAGGATGAAGATCGAGAGTTGTTGTTTGAAGATCATAGACTTTGTTGTAGCATCTTCATAAGGTGACAGTAGCAGTAGAGAGAGTTTTTATATAAATACGTCGCCTTGTTTTAGAGTTTGGTATAATGGTGTTATTGTTTCTGCCTAATAAGAGTAACAACAAATATATACTATTTATTTTGCAGGCCACTTGGCTGCTAACTTTGTTTGTACACCATTTTCGAACACAATGATAATTGAATGTATAAAAACAAAGTGTATGTTTATAGGCAAATGTATCATGTGAAGGTAGATTCCTATATAGTGCTTTACAAGGAGAATGACCCCAGCTACTTACAATGGAAAGAGTTTCTCTAATCATAGTGGAGTTTCTCTATTTTAACCATAGTGTTGCAGAAAGAGAAGATGGAAGTAACACACTATCTATTAGGCAATACACAAAATGAAGCAGTTTGAGTTTCTGTTGGTGTACCAAAAAGTACTCGGCAGCTGCTTTACTTACAAGTAACCTATACAACATTACAGCCCAACAAGATCATATTCCAAATCTTAAACCTAATCCTGGCCAAAAAGATAAACCGAGCCAATCTCTCTCAGATGCTACAGTAGCATTCTGAACCTTCAACACTTTCTTTGAAGATCTTCAAGCATACTGAAGAACACCCCTCATCCATCTCTATTCACCATACCCACCTTCAGTCTTTTGAACATCTCATTCCATGTTGTCTGTAGAAGAACATAGTGGCGATCCGGCACAAAACAGAGCACGATCCTCAACCCCAACTTTCAGCCAACCTCCTGGGTTCGAGAGATCACTGCTTCAGCTTTCGAGGCTCAAAACCAGAAATTCATCTTTGGTTCAAGACCCACCTTCAGACAGAACCCAAGAATATTCCCCGGGAGGCCACACAAAGCTTGTAGATGGTTTGAAGATGTTTTATGATAAACATTTCAAACCTATCAGCTCAGATACTGATTCAACTCCTACCTTCTCAGCAACCAATCTCAGAATTTCTCAGTACCAGCACAGATCAGCAAAAGGCAAAGAAAAGATTAGAAACTTCAAACCATCCTCACATCTTGAATATCGAGTAAAAAACCCTTCTCCCCGGTACATCAAGGCTATCAGCAGACAAAGACCAAACCAACTCAAAGATATGGAAGCATAGCTGCCTACATTCACAACCTTCCAAGCAAAGCCACTGAACCTTGGCTTCACAATATTTTCTCAGAAGTGGGAGGACTCAAACGAGCACACATTGCTACAAATCTAAGCAAACAAGGTAAAGTATATGGCTTTTGTTATTTCACCACTCACCAACAACTGTAGGAAGCTATCTATTCTTCAAATGGCTATACCATAAATGGCCACAAACTATATGTTACACAACCAAGAATCACCACTATCCGCTATGGAGACAAGCTAAGACCAGAGATCTCTCCTCTAAGGCTCCAAGGCTCCATTGTGACTCAACAACTGCAACTACTCAGAAACAACCACCTAGCCATTGCACATCAGAACTACACAGCACAAACCATCATGACATGCTTTGCAAATGAATGAGTTTCTGAAATACTGGTCAAATCTCTTGGTAACAGGGTACTTCTTCTCCATTGTCCGGACCCTCTCTTTGACAAATAACTTCTGAAGGAAGATGATCATTGGCTTAGCAAATGGCTTACCATTATACTGGAAAAGGAAAGCTTATGTGAAAAGGAAGGGACATTCAAATGGGTTTCTATTATGGGACTGCCCTATCAAGGTTGGTGTGAAGAATCATTTGCAACTGCAACTTCAACTCTGGGAACCTTTGTATCAACTCACCCAATCTCTACTACTGGCATAAATCTAGAAGAGGCAGCGATACTTATCCACACAAACATATATGCAAAGATTTCATCTACTGTAGAGATTTACTTGGGGCATAAAAAATACTCAGTTCTCATCAAAGAAATCAAGATTGAGGAGGTGGCTGAGATAACAAGTCAGAGATCAAACTCCTCAGATGAAAGCTCACAATTTCCCTTAAGCTCCTCAGAGGAGGAAGAAGAAACTGATGCTGGTTTGAAAGCCAATTCTATTACTGATTCACCAAGGGGCTTCAATTCAAAATTAGTTACTGGTGAGGAAGTGGTTGGTGAGTTTTTACTTCTAGAAGCTGCTGATCATGAGAAGGAGTTAGTTATGGAAGAAGAATTTATTGCTGATATGCCCTCACAATCAGCTCTGAAGGAGAAGGTGCAGAAGAATGTCTCTCCTAAGACTCAGGTTTTGCAGCCCTCATTACTTCATTTATCCTCTACACCCACTCAAAACTCAGACCTTTTTAAGGTAGTTGAAGATACTCCTCAATTACCAACCCACATTACCACCACCTCCACTGATAATGGCACAATTAAGATCCAAACTCATCTCCTCAATGATTTAGTCTTGGTATCTTCTGGACCTCCTAAGAACCAGAAGCTCAATCAATTCTCAGATCAATCCCTCAGTGCAACGAAATTCTCCAGCAACAGTGCAGAAATTACAGCTGGCTTAGTCGCAACCCAACCACTTCAGTCACACTCCCCATCCTCAAGTATACAAAGACATCAACATTTAATGCCAAGAGTAGATGATTTTGACCACAACCTGCTACCCTATAAAGCAAAGTCCTTGGAAAAGAGTCCATTAATTGCTGCAGAAGAGCAACACTTAACATCCTTGGGGATCACCAGCTCACAAAACCAAGGTATAGAAGATATTTTCAGTGCCCAAAACACCCCTCATACCCCTCTCTCTCAACCTCAGTTACAACTACTTGATTCTCAATCCAAGGAGATTTCAGACTTTCTAGGACTCTCTAATTGCTGTAATGAAGACTCCTCAGAAATGCCACCTAAACCCTCATCCAAAAAATTCAAAGGCAAGAAGCACTTGACAGCCATCTCTTCTCACAAATATGAAACTAGACTAAGATTGAAGGATCAAAGGCTTGGTGAGGCAAGGAAAGCTTGGAGTTTTGGTAAGAAAATAGGGCTGAAGGCAGATTGCTGTGATGAGCTACTTATTCAGCATCTAGCAGATTTGGATGATGGTAAACTTGATTACTTGGAGGATGGAAGAAGTGAGGATGAGGTTTTGGCTCTAACCCTTATTGATTCAGACAATAGGGTAATAGAGGCCACCCCCTATCCTAATATTTAAATTGTGCCATGAAAATCCTCTCATGGAATTTGAGAGGTGTGCTTCAACACAAAAAAGGAAGACACTCAATGACTTGACTTGCAAGCAACAGCCTCAAATGCTCTTAATTCAAGAATCAAAGTTGGAAAAAATCCCTTTTGGCTTCCTCAGATCTTATGGCCTTGGTCTGGGTTGGGAGATGGACTTCATCCCTGCTTCTGGACTATCAGGTGGAATAATTACTTGTTGGAACTCTAACTCTTTTCAGTTGATCAAGGTACAAAAAATTGATGGTGCTCTTATCTGGATTGGCCCCTCTAAAGAACTAAACAAAACTTGTTGTGTCACAAATGTTTATGCTCCAACCAAAAGAAGAGAAAGAGAAGCTCTTTGGGCTGATCTACTTGCTGAATTACAAATCATCTCCAGATCATCTCTACTATTATTAGCAGGAGACTTCAATGCTGTGCTATCTCCTGCTGAAAGATCAACCAACAAAGCATCCTCATCTGATATCTCTAACTTACAGTCTCTACTCAACTCTTTGGATCTCATTGACCTACCTCTCACAGGTGGTAAATATACTTGGTTTGGCCCTGGCTCATTCGCATCAAGGATGGACATATATTTTATCTCGATTGACTTTCTCAGCAAATTCAACACCCTCACCCAAAAATGCTTGCCCAGAAGCATTTCAGACCACATGCCTTTGCTCTTATATGATGATCAAGTAGATTGGGGCCCTATACCCTTTAAATTCCTCAATATCTGGATAGAGGATCCAAGATTCTTCAAAGCTGTGGAAAGCTTCCAGTCAACACTTCACATCACAGGTCAACCTCATCTGATTCTATAGAAAAAAGCTCAAATTGTTGAAAGAAATGCTAAAAGAGTGGAACACTCAAGTTTATGGCCATCTAGATACACAAATTCAGTTCCTCTGGGACAAGCTTGAATCCTTGGATACACTAGTGGAAGAGATAAAACTCACTACTGAGGAATGCAATGTTAGAGGAAATTGTAAAACTATGCTTATTCAAAAGACCAAGTTACTATCCAAATTATGGAGCTAGAAAGCAAGGAGGAAATGGTTTCATGAAGGTGACAAGCCCTCCAAATACTTTCACTTACTAGGAAATTACAATGGCACAAAGAAAAAAGTCACACAGATCATCTATGAAGAGGAGCTCTTACATGATCCAACTCTTATTAAAGAAGCAGCTGCTGTTAGTCTTAGTGCCCGTAGTTAAATCCTAAATGTCCAAATGTATATATCATCGTTAGCAATAAAATTAAAGCGTCTTTATATTACTTATGTGTTGGAGTAATATATCGATGTGTGCTCTGATCTATGCCCACCATGCGAATAGAACCATAGATCGAGATAGATCACACTCGATGGGTCCCTAGTCAACAAAGTTTTACTATAAGCGACTAGTATGAAAGATGGCTCTTTATGGCTTACGTTCTGTTAGTCATTGGAATGGGATTCCGGAATCTGATCATAGATATCATGTGGGACATGATATTGGACGACCCGATATGAATATGTGCCATAGCTCAAGTCATGAACATATTCATTGTCGTAGCTTGTCATGTATCCTTAGACCAAGGAGTCTTTGTGATCGTTATGTAGTCAACAACTAAGTTTGACCTGAGCCTAACGTTGTCCGTAACAGGGCTTCCATAACGGCCAGGATTGGCTTGGGGACGGGCTACATGAGTGACACGAAAGACGGCTAAGGGATTTATCCCTCATACTAAGGTATGAGAAAGATATCGGTTCTCGGCCGCTTGATCGAGAGTGACTGAAAGAATAGCATGGCCATGCACATGATACTGAGTATCATATATCCAGTCATCTCACATACCAAGGAACAGTGATTGAGAATAATAAGGATGACGGCTTTATGCCTTATCTCAATCAGGATATCAGAGATAAAAGGATAATGACAGGGACGACGGAAAGGTTATAATCGACAGGGTCGATTCGTTATGTAGTGTCAGGCAATACTAAAGTCTCGTTAGTTGCCACTTAAATAGGATCAAGTAAAATGGGATTTTACGTTGATCTATTGACATGCATAAACCTAAGGGTCACACCAGAGGATGAAACTCATTGACACATTTATGGAGAATGGCCAAAAGGGAGTTGTTTCGGGACATGACCAAAACTGGGTTTTGGGTCATGTGCCCGTAAGTGAATAGGACTTTACGGATCGAGACAAGGCATTGAGTATTGGGATTGATCGCGTCGGATAATGTTGGACATTTCCGGTATGGAAGGCTTGGAGGCGATGAACGAATCACGGGACCTCGTTGGAAATGGCCACGGGCCATGTTCCAAGAGGCTCATGAAAGGCCCATGGAACTAATTAATCAAGTCTTGATTAATTAGTACTAAGTAAGCACGACAAGGATTAAGGTGTTGGTCATTCACCACCTAACCCAATCTTGTCTTGCCATACTTTGTCCTATTTACACCTTACTTGTCACCATGCTTGTCCCATGCTTTTAGTTGGACAAGTATGGGTTTTGTTATGTTTAAGTCATCTTTTTTCAACATAAAAAACACAAGACAAGAGTAGGAAACACAACTTATCTCCCCCTTCCCTTGCAATTTCGGGTTTGGCAAGCTCCCACCTCCATTTTTGTGTTCTTGAGTCCTCAAAGAGAAGAACTACGTGGCTTTGATTCCCATGTGGATACGTAGGCGTCTTGGAAACTCAAGCCAATCATTCGTTACCCGGTGTTCTTGTTTTGGTAAGAAATAGTGCTGAATTTTTCTGTTCTGAATCCATTCTTTGTTAGTTGTTTCATGGTTTAATCGTCTCTTGGTTTTCATTGATTTTCCGCTGCGAGTTGGTTCATCTCCAATCCTACCTCGAGACCCAACAACTGCTACCCATTTCAAAGAGAGATTTTCAAAGCCCGCTGTTGTGCCAATGAACATAGACAACTTACCCTTCAAGTCAATCTCCACAGCTCAATCACAATGGTTAGAGAGACCTTTTGTTGAACAAGAAGTGGTGAAGGACTTGATGGCTTGTGCTGGAGATAAAGCAACTGGCCCTGATGGATTCACACTAAAATTCTATCAACTGTGCTGGCCTATTATCAAAGAAGACATCATGAACTTCCTCTCTTATTTCCACAAGACATGGCACTTGGGGAAAGGTCTCAATTCTTCTTTTATAACATTAATTCCCAAATGTGAAGCTCCATTGACATTTGGGGACTTCAGACCTATCAGCTTAATGGGTGGTCCCTATAAAATCCTCACCAAACTACTTGCATTGAGACTCAAATAAGTCTGTGGTTCACTTGTTGGCTATGAGCAAACTAGCTTCCTAGCTGGAAGACAGATTCTAGATGGTGTGTTAGCAGCTAATGAAGTGGTTCAGCAAATCAAACAATCTAAAGTAAAAGCTCTCATCTTCAAAGCAGACTTTGAAAAGGCTTTTGACAACATCAACTGGGGGTATATGATGAAGCTTCTGCAAAAACTTGGCTTTGGTTTCCTATGGAGATTATGGATGATATCATGCTTCAAAGCCCATTTATCTGTGCTGGTTAATGGCTCTCCTTCACCAGATTTCCCAATGCATAGAGGCCTTAGACAAGGATGTGCATTGTCACCACTCCTATTTGCTCTAGCTGCCAAAAGGTTTAAATCAAATCATGAAGAAAGGTTTGGAACTTGATCAATTCCAAGGAATACAAGTGGGATTATCAGGGCCATATATTTCACATCTACAATCTGCTGATGACTCCATCTTTTTCATCAAAGCCTCCCCAGATGGAGAAAATAATCTGAAGCATGCTCTTAAGATGTTCAAACTTTCAACTGGTTTAAAAGTGAACTTCAGCAAATCTACTCTCATACCAATGAACCGTTCTCCCCAAGAAACTCATGAATATGCAACTATCCTCTCCTGTACAGTGGAAACACTTCCATTCAAATATTTGGGATTTAGTCTTGGCTCCAATCCAAAAAGACTAATCACTTGGAAACCAATCATTGAGAAGTTCAAAAAATCCCTTGGCATGTGGCAGGCCAAAACTCTATCCTTTGGTGGCAGATTAACCTTGATAAAGTCCACTCTCAGTGCCTTACCTCTTTACTTCTTATCCTTGCTCAAAGCCCCAATCTCAGTCTTGAAGACTATGGAATCCTGGCAAAGGAGGTTTTTATGGCATGGTGCTGCTCCTACAAGAGTGTTCTTTAAAGTTAGTTGGAAGCAAGTCTGCAAACAAAAATCAGACGGGGGGGTCTTGGAATAAAAAACTTAAAATTGATGAACATAGCCCTCCTTGCAAAATGGTGGTGGAGATTTGCTGTTGAGGACAATTCTTTGTGGAAACAAATCATTTGTGCAAGGTATGGGGGGAAGAATTCATGATTGGGATCTCAGCAACTTCACTGAACTTGGAGGCTCAAATTTATTTACACATACCATCTCATTATCAAATGATCCCATTTTCTCTGATCTATTTGGAAGCAAAGGACTCTCTTGGCACTTTGGTAATGGAACAAGAATTCATTTCTGGGAGGATATTTGGTGGGGAGAATTATCTTTTGAACTTCTATTCCCAAGAATTTATTTGTTGGCAAAGACAAAACACTCTCTCATAGCAGATCTCTGGGAGGATAATAACTGGGATCTTGATCTAAGAAGAGATGCTAGGGGTTGGGAGCTCTCAGAATGGGGTTGTTTGTGTGCCATCCTCTCTGTTACCAGGCTAACTCCTGTTGAAGACAAATTATTTTGGTCCTCAGATGGAAAGGGATTCTCTGTGCATAAAATGTACTCTATTCTTGCTGCCCAAGGCACCTCTTCTCTGAACTTGTAAGAACCGCTCCCGGTCAACGCCGGTCAAATCGGCGGAAAAACAGAAAAATTTAAAATTTTGGGACATACACTTAAATGAACCTAAAATTGACCCCGAGGGTCAGATCAGACTTAAGTTGACCCCGATATCGACCAAAGTGAGTTCTGGGTGACTCAGGGCAACTTTTGACCAATTCGGGAAAAGTTGACTTTTTGCCGAAAAATTCAACCGAGCAACGTTTTGGTCGGTTCGAGGCCCGATTTGGATCCAAAAGCATAGACATTGTTACAGTGGTCTTAGCTGGGCTAGTTCCTTGTAGCATGTGAAATTTCGTAATTTCTTGGAAAATGGGCCCGCACGGGGCCTGAGACGGCCGAATTTCGCGAATCTGACTGAAAAATATTTACAAAGATATTTTTCAATCATGGTGTTTCGTGGGTGGCCATGTGTGCCTTTGGGGTGTTGAACCCGTATGTTACTGGTGGTGTTTCGTGGGTGGCCATGTGTGCATGTGGGGTGTTAAACTTGTATGGTTGTTGACTGACTTGCTGAGGGGTAGTTAGTCGTTATATTATTGTCGCTATTTGTTGAACCTTGGGTGATGACTGTGATTGCATGGAGGTTGGGGCCCGCCTGACAACAAAGGGGTGCCACGGGGTCGCGCGCGTAAGGGTTGGCTAGCCTTCCGACTAACCATCGGTAAAGTGTGAAGTTTTATGCGATGAAAGGCGGCTCCCCTTCCGACTAGCTACCGGAAAAGTATTGTTGTATATGTCGCGAACAAGTCGACCGCCTGGCCCGACTACGTGTCGGGGAAAGTTGCGTGGGGCAGGCTCAAGCCCAGCCGGTTAGCAACCGGCAACTGAGTGGCTGGTGTGCGATCCTTTGTGATCTTGGGTGTTGCGTTATTATTATTTGCGTATTTGATTGAGGTCGTAACTGTTGGGTCGGGTCTACATTACGTGTCCGGGGTTTGAGATGGTTTGGAAAGTTGAATAGTTGTATTGCGTGACCGTCAGTATAAATTGTGTTTTTGGGGTAGTAGTCCCCGGGGTTGTTATTATTGGGAACCCGGCATTTCTGCTGGTATGCCGTGGTCAACCCGGTATCCATGGCAGTGAGCGAAATGCTCACCCCATGCTACTTTTCTTGCAGGTACTGGTCGTGAGACGGACTAGGGTAGCCCCGAAGCTTGAAGAGCTGGGAGCGGAAGTCCGGGTCTCTGGGTAGTTAGTGATGTACCTTGTAGCTCATTTGTACATCGTTTTGAACGTATTTTCCGTTGTAGAATTATCGTTTTTGTTTAACTTAAGTGTTGTTTTAAAGAGGTTTATTAAAAATTTAGAAAATTGTTTTATTGTTTCACCGTTCGCGTTCCGGGTGCGGTCCTACCGAATTCGGGGCGTGACAGTTTGGTATCAGAGCTCGAGGTTCACACCTCGGACTGTACGTCAATTAGGTGGGGAGAGTTGAGTCATTAAAAATCCCGTCGTGTGTAGACCCGTAGTGACCTAAGTCTTGGTTGCTGTTGTGTGAATGTGCAGTATTGCTGATACTGGCATAATGATTGTGTGCTGCTGCGTGAAACGTTTTTAAGCTGTCGCGACTCGATTCAGGGGCACCCCTTTAGTCGAACGTGATGGTGCTGATATCAAGTGGGAACAATGTAGTTCGGGGACGCCTCGACCGGGTTGTAACTACGTGATGTCAAAAATGAGTTTTACGATGAAAAGGAGAAAAAAAATTTAAACTAATAGGCCCTGTGGGCATGTGTTTTAAAATTGGTTGGCCTTGTGGGCGTGTGTTTTAAAATTGGTTGGCCTTGTGGGCGTGTGTTTTAAAATTGGTTGGCCTTGTGGGCGTGTGTTTTACAATTGGTTGACCTTGTGGGCTTGTGTTTTACAATTGGTTGACCTTGTGGGCTTGTGATTGAGTTTGGGTGATGTGAATTTGAGTGTGTTTGTTGTGCGTGAGTTTGGTAAGTTTATGATCGAACGTGTGTGGCACACAAGGGTGCGGGTCGTGTGAAAAGAATAAGATACTCTTGCGTGCATTGTGATTGTGTTGGTTTGTAGAGGTCGTAAGTTCTGTGTTAAAGGGTGAGATTGTGGGTTCGAGACTGGTCAATAACCTACGGTGGTGATACAGCGCCTCGGTGTGAGGGTCTCACCACGGAGAGGGGTTAGGGTTGATGCGCTACGGCGCCATACGAACTAGGTTTCCCCTACGTGAACGGGTGTTCGAGGTTTCCCTCGCGTGAGCGGGTTGTTTGATGGTTTCCCTCACGTGAGCGGGTGTTCGAGGTTTCCCTCGCGTGAGCGGGCGGTTTGAGGTTTCCCTCACGTGAGTGGGTTGTTTGAGGTTTCCCTTGTGTGATCGGGTAATTGGGGTCTTGATGTTGTCAGAAATAGTGTTTTACTTAGTTGAGAACATGATCCCCGTTTTGAGGCTTCCCCTATGTGATCGGGTAATTGGGGTATTGGTGTTGTGAGCAATAGTGATTTGCTGAATTGAGAACATAATCCCCGTTTCGAGGTTTCCCTTACGTGAGAGAGTATTTGAGGTATTGATAGCGTGAGCAGTGTGACGTTTTGGTATCAGGTTTTGAGGTAGTGGTTTGCCCTGGTTAGATTGGTAAGTCGTTAGTGCTTTACTAGTATGCCATAATCGAACGGGTGTCCGTGGAGGTGAGCAGAACACTCATCCCCTTTACTACTTTTCCCGCAGGGGACGAGTAACGAATACTGGTTTGGTTGCGGAAAGTTATAAGTAAATGCATATAGGATCGTGTGAGGGTTGTGCTATACCTTATCGGTGTGACTAATGGAGTAGTTGTTCGGTCTCTAAATTGTGCGTCATTTTTATTGGATACCAGGGCGTCACACTCGTTTGCTTCGTCGAGTTGTGCTAAGATGTTGGGGCTGAGTTTAGAGCCGTTGAGTCCACCCCTGCGTCTGGACACGCCGGTTGGGGGTGATGTGGTGTTGACTAGGGTCTGTCGTGCCTGCGAAGTTAGAGAAGCGAACTGATACAGGAGGTTCGAGAGAGGGCTCAAGAGCCCTGATGCTGGATCGAGTCCTCACCCCGAGGATTCGGGTATGTCGGAGTTGGTGGGCACGACGACGGTAGTGGAGCGAGGTCTTAGAGAGACTGCGAGGGTCCGTGAGGTTCGGCAGCGACTGAGCATGTGCGTGTATCCGTGGGAAGGATACTTACGAAATGACGACCTTTGACGTAATCTTGGGGATGGATTGGCTGGCGAAGTACCGAGCCAATGTCGATTGTTATAGACGACGAGTGACGGTGTCAGCAGGCAACACGAAAGTTTCATGTATTCTGGGCAGTAAGAGCGGGGTTCTCCTGTAGGCATTGTCCGCAGTGGAGGAAGTATCGGCCGTGCAGAGCCGAGAGTTACCGCGGGTGGTGTGCGATTTCCCCGAGGTCTTTTCTGAGGAGTTGAGCGGGTTGCCACCAGTTCGTGAGGTGGGGTTTGGGATTGACCTGATGCTGGGAACGGCATCGATATCAATGACGCCTTACAGGTTCGCGCCAGCAGAGTTGACCGAGCTGAAGCGTCAGCTCGAGGAGCTTCGAGAGAAGGAGTTTATCCGTCCGAGCACATCGCCGTGGGGAGCACCAACATTCTTCGTGAAGAAGAAGAGTGGAGAGCTTCGGATGTGTATAGACTACCGGAAGCTGAACCGGGTTACGGTGAAGAGCCGGTACCCGATGCCGAGAATTGACGACTTGTTCGACCAATTGAGAGGGTCGAAATGCTTCTCGAAGATTGATCTGCGATCTGGATATTACCAGTTGCGAGTCCGGGAGGAGAACGTTGCAAAGACGGCATTCCGGACACGCTATGGGCATTACGAGTTCTTGGTGATGCCATTTGGACTGACGAACGCACCTGCAGCGTTCAAGGATCTGATGAATAACATATTCCGGCCGTTCTTAGATCAATTTGTGGTGGTGTTTGTAGATGACATCTTGATCTACTCGCAGAACGAGGCGGCACATGAGGAGCATCTGAGGGCTGTTCTGACCCTGCTGCGCACACATCAGCTATACACCAACCTGGAGAAGTGCGAATTTTGGCTCGCTGAGGTGAAATTACTCGGTCACATTGTATCCCGTGACGGTATACTGGTCGATCCGGCGAAGATCGACGCAGTTTCGAAGTGGGCGCGGCCCACGAGCGTCTTCGAGATCCGCAGCTTCATGGGGCTGGCAGGATATTATCGGTGGTTCATCCAGGACTTCGCGCGTCTAGCCGCGCCTATGACTCTTTTGACGCGCAAGGGAGTCGGGTTTGTGTGGAAGGAGGATTGTGAACGTGCGTTCACGGAGCTGAAGGCTCGTCTGACTACCGCTCCAGTGTTGATAGTGCCAGAGCGCGGGATCGGGTATGAGGTCTATTGTGATGCGTCTGGGGAAGGACTGGGCTGTGTACTAATGCAGTTGGGTAAAGTTGTGGCTTATGGCTCCAGGCAGTTGAAGACACACGAGCACAACTATCCTACCCATGACTTGGAATTAGCAGCAGTCGTGTTCGCGTTGAAGGGCTAGCGGTATTATCTGTATGGCGAGCAATTTCAGGTGTTCTCGGATCACAAGAGCCTCAAGTACATCTTTTCCCAACGAGACCGGAACATGCGCCAGCGGCGATGGATGGAGCTACTTGAGGAGTACGACTTTGAGCTACTCTACCATCCTGGTAAGGCGAATGTGGTCGCCTACGCCCTGAGTATGAAGTCGGCTCCGGGCCTTTCTAGCATATTAGTCCGGGAGTGGGACATGATGGGGGAACTGGGCACGTTCGGGGTTGAGCTAGAGGAGGTTACTGGTGGCGTGGCCATGTGCTCATTGGTGGCTCAGCCCTCACTACTTGCCCGAGTGATGGAGGCGCAGTCGGAGGATGTCGAGACGTCAGAGATCCGAGAGAGGGTCGTCAGCGGTGTCGATGCGCAAGGCTGGGAACTCAGTGCTGATTGGGGGTTACGGTATCGAGGAGGGTTATTCGTGCCGCGCAACTATAGAGACGACGTGTTGCGAGAGTCACATCATTCGCGTCTTACAGTGCACCCGGGTAGCACTAAGATGTACCGCGACATCAGGCGGCACTTCTGGTGGAGCGGGATGCGGAGAGCGGTCGCGGAATTTGTATCGAGATGTCTCACCTGTCAATAGGTGAAAGCCGAACATCAGCGTCCCGCCGGACTATTGCATCCACTGCCGATTGCCCAGCGTAAGTGGGAGCACGTCACGATGGACTTCGTGAGTGGGTTGCCGAGATCGCCAAGGGGACCGATGCGGTATGGGTGGTAGTCGATCGGTTGACCAAGTCGGCCCATTTCCTTGCCATGAGGATGACTGATCCGGTTGACAAGTTGAGCCGCCTGTACATTCAGGAGATAGTGCGCCTCCATGGAGTCCCTGTGTCGATAGTGTCTGACAGGGATCCTCGTTTCACGTCCAGATTTTGGCCGAGTCTGCAGACCGCGTTGGGGACTAAGGTTCTGCTCAGTACAACACACCACCCCCAGACAGACGGCCAATCCGAGCGCACGATTCAGATTTTGGAGGACATGCTGCGGACATGTGTGCTAGACTTTAGGGGGTCGTGGGAAACCCACCTACCATTAGTCGAGTTTGCCTACAACAACAGCTTCCAGGCCAGTATTGGGATGGCACCGTTTGAAGCGTTATATGGTAGGCCGTGTCGATCGCCAGTATGCTGGGCAGAGGTGGCCGACGATGTCTCTTATGAGGAGCAGCCGGTTCGAATCATGGACACACGGGAGCAGGTCCTGCGTGGCAAGGTTATCCGCCTAGTACGGGTGTAGTGGCGGCACCACGTGACTAAGTCGACTTGGGAGCGCGAGGATGAGGTTCGCGTGAAGTACCCCGATCTGTCCGACTCCTGAGGTACGTCTGTTTTAAATTTCGCGGACGAAATTCCTTTAAGGGGGGTAGATTGTAAGAACCGCTCCCGGTCAACGCCGGTCAAATCGGCGGAAAAACAGAAAAATTTAAAATTTTGGGGCAGACACTCAAATGAACCTAAAATTGACCCCGAGGGTCATATCGGACTTAAGTTGACCTCGTTATCGACCAAAGTGAGTTCTGGGTAACTCAGGTCAACTTTTGACCAATTCGGGAAAAGTTGAGTTTTTGCCGAAAAAGTCAACCGAGCGACGTTTTGGTCCGTTCGAGGCCCGATTTGGATGAAAAAAACTTAACCGTTGTTACAGCGGTCTTAGTTGGGCCGTTTCCTTGTAGCACGTGAAATTTCGTAATTTCTTGGAAATTGGGCCCGCACGGGGCCTGAGACGGACGAATTTCACGAATCTGACTGAAAAATATCTACAAAGATTTTTTTCTTAAAGGTGGGACCCACATGACACATGTCAAACAAATGGTGGTTAGTTGTTTTTAAACAAATATAAAAGGTGGACCCACATGACACATGTCAAACAAGTGGTGGTTAGTTGTTTTTCAACCAAAACAAAAGGAAAACAAGAAGGGAGTGTCGGCCATTTGAGAAAAAAAGAGAGAGAAGAAGGAGAAGAAAAAAAAAAGGAAAGTTAGGGTTTTGGTGATTTCCCGACGATCCGACCGACAGATCGTCTCAACGGTTGCATATTCGAGCTCCCCTCGTCATTCCCTACGGTGAGAACCCGACTTTTTCTCGTTTTGATACGTTTGAAATTTAGGGTTTGTATTTAAACGGTTCAAATATGGTTGGGTTAAGGATTGAAGTTCGTTAGGAACGTTTTGGGGCGAAAAGGAACGTTTTCCATTGAGGCCGTGTGGGGCCCACTTGGCCGGGCCTCGGGTTTTTCGTGTTCGGGTGGTCTTGGATGATCCCCGAGTCGATAATTCCCACCCGGAACGAATTATGGAATTAAATTGTGGAAATTGGAAATGTCGGGTTTAGAAACTTTAAACGCGAATTAAATTGCTCGGAAGTCGGATATTGATTCCGTCGATTGCGTTGGAACCCTTGAATTATTTTAGGATCGTAGAAATGAAAACGGGAATTTTCGGAGCCCCGGAAGGGCATTTTCCGATCCCGGGCAGATTCGCCGAGCTGGCGAATCGGGACCTTCCGGACCCTTTGTTGACAATGTCGAGTAATCGGAAATTTTTGGGAGTGATCGGCATTGTCGGGGTTGCGTTTGAGCGTTAAGTTCATTAAATTCGGGTTTCACCTGCTTATTTAAAAAGTGTGTTAATTGTGATCACTGTAGACCGTGTCGCCGACCGTGGAAAGAGGAGGCTAAGCGTGTAATCTGGAGCATTGCCGGAGCGCGAGCACCGAATTTGACACGCTTCAAGAGGTAGGGAAAAGTAGCCCGATATCGTCCTTGACTAGGGAAAGTTATCAGTAGAAATGCATGTGACACTGTTGGTGTCGTAGGATAAGTAAACCTGTCGTACAATAGAAATGCATGTGGACACTTAATTGTGCCCGTAGGTTAAGTAACTTGTTGTGTTTATGATTGTGGCTATGTGTGCCTTTAGGGTGTTGAACCCGTATGTTATTGGTGGTGTTTCGTGGGTGGCCATGTGTGGCTTCGGGGTGGTGAACCCGTATGTTACTGGTGGTGTTTCGTGGGTGGCCATGTGTGCATGTGGGGTGTTAAACCTATATGGTTGTTGACTGACTTGCTGAGGGGTAGTTAGTCGTTATATTATTGTCGCTATTTGTTGAACCTTGGGTGATGACTGTGATTGCATGGAGGTTGGGGCCCGCCTGACAACAAAGGGGTGCCACGGGGTCGCGCGCGTAAGGGTTGGCTAGCCTTCCGACTAACCATCGGTAAAGTGTGCAGTTTTATGCGATGAAGGGCGGCTCCCATTCCGACTAGCTATCAGAAAAGTATTGCTGTATATGTTGCGAACAGGTCGACCGCCTGGCCCGACTGTGTGTCGGGGAAAGTTGCGTGGGGCAGGCTCTAGCCCAGCCGGTTAGCAACCGGCAACTGAGTGGCTGGTGTGCGATCCTTTGTGATCTTGATTGTTGTGTGCGATCCTTTGTGATCTTGGGTGTTGTGCGATTATTATTTGCGTATTTGATTGAGGTCGTAACTGCTGGGTCGGGTCTACATTACGTGTCCGGGGTTTGAGATGGTTGGGAAAGTTGAATAGTTGTATTGCGTGATCGTCAGTCTAAATTGTGTTTTTGGGGTAGTAGTCCCCGGGGTTGTTATTTTCGGGTTCCCGTCATTTCTGCTGGTATGCCGTGGTCAACCCGGTATCCGTGGCGGTGAGTGAAATGCTCACCCCCTACTACTTTTCCTGCAGGTACTGGTCGTGAGACTGACTAGGCGAGCCCTCGAAGCTTGAAGAGCTGGGAGCGGAAGTCCGGGTCTCTGGGTAGTTAGTGACGTACCTAGTAGCTCGTTTGTACATCGTTTTGAACGTATTTTCCGCTGTAAAATTATCGTTTTTGTTTAACTTAAGTGTTGTTTTAAAGAGGTTTATTAAAATGTTTGAAAATTGTTTTATTGTTTCACCGTTCGCGTTCCGGGTGCGGTCCTACCGATTTCGGGGCGTGACAGAACTGGACAAAGCATCTATGGATATCTGGGATCCCCTCCAAAGTCTCTGCATTTTGTTGTTTAGCTTGTCTTGAGGCTATTCCAACCAAGTGTTTCCTAGAAAGTAGAGGAATGACACTAACCCTTCAACATATTATTTGTCCACAATGCAGTTGGGACTTTGAAGATGTGGCACATTTACTACTACACTGCAGAATGGCTTGGGAAGTCATGACTTCAATCTTAAAATGGTGGGGTATTTCTTGGGTCTGCCCTTTGGATGTTAAATCAGTCTTTTGCTCTTGGCTTTATTTAGTCCCCTCCAAACTCAGAAGAGGCTGGTGCAATATACTTCAGGCACTTATCTGGCACATGTGGCTCACAAGGAACTCATTAATTTTCAAGGGACAACAAGACTCTTCATCCTAAATATTTTCTAAAATTCTGAATGTCTTATATAGTTGGGAATGTGCAGCTTTTGATACTGATTATCACTTCACTCTGCATGAATGGATATGCAATCTTGGCAACTCTGCTTTCCATGATACTTGTATTCTCTTTGGGTTGGGGTTTTGGGGTGGTTACCTGGGTGGTTTGGAGGAGTGTTAGTGAGTTTGGTAACGTATCTTGGTTATTTTATCTTGTTCCCCTTTTTTGGGACTTGTGTGTGGGTTTCCTTTACCTTCTCTCCCCTCTTCTCTTGTGAGAGGTTAGAATTTTCTTAGGCTGAGTGTTTTGTGGCTGGTTGTGCTCCTTTTCTCTTTGTTCTTGCAGGCCCTCTTTGTCTTGTTTTGGAACTCCTCTACAATCTGCGACTTACTACTACTGGTGCTGAATTACACACAAGTTTGCAGAAGCATCTGATCTTGGCTCCTCAGCTCATTGCTTCACTGCTGACAAAGGCCAATAACATTCTCTTCAAAGAAGCTCCTCTATCTCCTTGTTACAAGCTACTCTTCTATACAGCAGCATCACAACAAATTTGAAGATCCTGCTGATTGATCACTGATACATTCAATTGCCCTAATCAAATTCTTATTCTGGCTTATCTGCTACTGCTACCTTCTGGACACTCCAAAGAATGGTCCAGTTCACTCCACTCATCAAGCTTTTGCAGTTTACTACACTATTATTTTTTCTCTTTGTTCATTTCTTGCTATTGTTGTTTTCTTTTGTTGCTCACAATCTGTAGTGAGATTGTTGTTTTTGTATCCTTTTGTACCTCAGAAGGGGGTTTTAATATATGCTTTCGCCGATCAAAAAAAAGTAATCTTAAACCTAAAACTGGCATCAAACTGCATCTACTTAAACATGATACTTTAAATCTAATTATCATTTTGAGAAATATGAACCAGTACAATCATATACTGGAATACCAGAGCAAAATGAGGAGGATATTTTTATTGTTTTCATGTTCATAATGCAATCATAAAATCTTGAATCTGCCATCTTTGAGTTATAACAAGTCAAATGTATTATGTGTGGAGGTTCATAGACTCGGCATGAAACTGCTTCTAAATATGAACCTACTTCTTGTAGTTCTAGGTTCTAGTTTGTCCTCTCGTGCAGACTACCTATGTCTCATTTTGAGGGCAATACTTTATAAAACTTATAAAATAAAATAAAATATGAAGCTACTTTGAGTGAAACGGTTGATATTTCAGCCAGCCCTCCCCTCATTCCAGTTTCTTTTAATCTCTCTTTCTGATAATTCTAAGCATGAAGCCTTATTACTATTAGTGTACCACTCCAACATTTTCTTTTATATAGATAGTTTCTTTACAAAATGAATGTGGGTATTCAAAGGTGAGATGATTGACCACAACATAAACATAAAACAATACCCATTTTCCGGAAGTAAAGGAAATTAGTGACAAGGCGCCAAAACTGATATTGCTTAACCACAAGCCTGCAGCTCAAGTACAGTTGTAAGGAGAGATAATCTGCAACATTCCACCCAACAACATGTTAGGAAGAAAATAAAAATAAATCGCCCTCCCTATTCTCCTACTGTCTGTAGAGAGCAAACTCGGTTACAGTTAGAAGCCAAATCTTCTTAAAGTGTAAATTAATTAACTACCCCCAATTCCAATGAGAAGAAAATAAACAGAAAAAATTGTCAGACTTATAACAACTCAGGGATAAAACGCAGCGCATTGACTAAAGGCCTGCAAGAGAGAGAGGACAAGTGGCAGTGACGTGGTGCTAAAGTGGAGAGGTCGTTGAACCTGTTGGGAGTCAACAAATATAAAAGGCCCTGTGTGGCGCGTAGTTAGTAATCGTCTTCATTGTAAGAGAGCCAGAGAAAGCTTGGCCTGTTGACATATGTACTTCATCCAAATTCAATAAAGATCAACGATTTAGTCTTGACAGAAACAAAAAGTCAGACTCAAACCCAACTTTAAACCTTCAAATCATTGATATTCTA
The DNA here is from genome assembly GCA_963921825.1 of Erodium maritimum. NCBI lineage: Eukaryota > Viridiplantae > Streptophyta > Magnoliopsida > Geraniales > Geraniaceae > Erodium > Erodium maritimum. The sequence goes on along the minus strand of OY997595.1, from coordinate 49,350,498 downwards.
ATAGCCCAATGAAAATCAACAGAGCAGTTCTAGAAGTGTTGGCGGAATTGTAACAATTTCAGCGGAAATCTGCCTAGAACAATCGAACGCATTCTCCAGACACATGCGATATTAGACGCAATAGATATGTGTGTATATACGGAGACATACATCGAGAGAGCTCAATGGTGGCGACGGCAGTGAGATACGAGCGATTGATGATAGGCATTTTCTTGTACTATTCCTGGCGTGGACATAAATTGCATCGATTCTAGATGTTTTTAGCACACATTCTTTAGCTTTTTAGTCCCGGGGTTGTATAATTTGATCAACTTTTCTCTCGTTGCTCGTATTGTGTCTCCCATTGTGTTTTGTAGGTGCTTTGATCGAAAAAATGATTAAAATGGAAGAAAAATCGGTTTAAGGAGTTTTGAAAGCTGACTGATCTTGCGAAAGGCATAAATCCCTCATACAAACTCTGAATCGCATCATATAATATATCGAATCGAATGGAATTCAGATATCTACAACTTTGTCAAGGCATCGTCACTGATGGGATGTGGGAAACTACCCGGATCTGTGATGGAGACTGTCACGGACCCGCATGCGGATCCGGCATATTTCCCACAACGCGCATAGACCTAGGTTTCCATATCTGATTTTAAGATGAAAAAGAGACAAATTTCCTTTTTCCAAGTTCGATTTTGAGAAGAAAAAAGCCACCTGAAGTCTTATAAATAAGAGAGAGCTAAGTTAGAGAGGGAAAAATTGTTTTAGGCATAATCTTGGAAAGCTAAAAGGTTGAGAGTGGAGAGCTTTGAAACTTGGAGAAGGAGGATAATGCTCTATCTCCCGTGTAGGCTTGATAGATGATATGAATTTCAATCCAACACTCGGGAGATGAGGATTGCAATTGGTCTAAAATCAATAACAAGTTGGATTTAAATCTAGTATAGGGATAGCTAGGTTAACACAATTGCAATAACTATAGAATTATTTCGAAAGTTAGAAATTATCAAAGAATGTCGTGCTTTGGGTCTTCCTACACCTTGATTTGGGAGAACTAGGTGGTTAGATTCCATTAGGGTCCGAAACAACGAGAGAACTTAAGACTAGTTTGAGAGATAATTCGTTACCCCCATAATAGCTAAACATCATAATAGTTATCGTATTTAATATGTGAGAATGATCTCTATGACATTCGACCCACCATATTAAATTTTTAACGGAAAAAGGAGTTTTGGGTCCGCTGGAGTATATGACACCATGACCTCCATCTCGTCCTCATCCGTGATGGAGCACGCTGAGAGGCAATTCTAGAGATTCACCATTAATGGCGCCAGATCTTGAGGAAACGATGAGGCAGAGGATCCACCAAGTTGCGATGTCTCCGAGACCAAGGAATCAGGTCCTTCCTTATGCGGTGTTGTTGTTGCGGAAGGCAGCGCAACGCTAGGCAGTACAGAAGCAGGCGGTGTAGAGGCAGGCGGTGGTGAGTATGCTAAAACCCTAGCCGACCTTCCTCTCTTGGGTTCAACTAGTGTAGTTTCCGGCGATGCAAGGCCTGAGGAGAAAATCACCAGAGCCGAGTCTTCCATAGACGATTGGTCTGTCAGAAGTAGTAGTGACGGTGGTAGTGTAGATGGTAGCGTAGATGGTAGCGGAGGGGGAGGAGTTTTAGTGTTCCTCTTCTTCTTCTTTTTCACCGGACGGGTGAAATCAGAGGAGGGTCATGGGGGAATTATCAATGGAGTCGGGGAGATAGCCATCGTAGAAGAGGGAGAGGACACGTCGTTCACCCGACACAATCGATGTGCAGGGGTCGGTATTGGCAGATGAAGGCTAAGATTATTAGGACTAGTAGATTATAGAGGAGTAAGGAACACGAAACCGTGGAGAGAATATATCTATTATTCTTTAATGAATCCTTTTAAATCATTCACACCGTTCGTTGGCTGGAAAATCATTTCATGTAGAATTTAGTTGAAACACAATTTTTTTTTCTGGAATATTTTGGTTTCCATCCATTTGTCCTAATAAAGTATACCAAACACATTATGTAGCTCTCTCTATTCCTCTGTTAGGGTTTGGGTTTTGTGACACAACTCGTGCTTTCATGGCGTTTTTAGGAGAGATGGAAGGCGGGGAGAAGAGTTTCGACGACGGGATGCCTCACGGACCACGTCTGTCGGAGCATGATGTTCGGGAACCGACGTACGGATCGGAGTTGGAGACGCCGAAGTTAGAGACGGCGGGAGAAGAAGACCTTGTGGTCTCTGCAGGCGCGATGACGGAGCGGGGCGAGACTGCACCAGTGATGCAGTTCTCGGCCCAGAGTACGGAGGAGGAGGGTTGAGTACCAGGGGGACGAACCCAGTCGAGACCGGGATGCCTTCGCCGAACTCGGGCGAAGGGCCCTCGACCGAGACGCCTGGTGAGTGGCGCGGGCCAGAGAACGCAAGCAGCCGGTGATCCTATGGCCGGTGGGGATGGGGGATTGGCTCCACTGCCGTCGCGATTATGGGGGAAGAAGAAACCCAAATACTAGTGCCCTCGGACTCGGTACTCACGCTGGAGGAGACGCCGGAGGCTCTTGCGTGGAAGAGAAGGAAAGGGAAGGGGCTGGCGGCGTAGGAAGCCGGTAGGGTTTCGCTGGGCCGGTCTGAGGTGCAAATGGGCCTGGGCCGGGGATTCATGGGTGATGCACGACGGCCTGGGGGTTTGGATCGAGGCTGGACGCCGCGAGCTGGGCTGGGCCAGAAACCGAGTTGGGCCTATGGAGGGGATGATGAGGTGGCCCGATGGGCTGCAAGATACGGTGCGGGTCAGGCCAGTGGTGACGGGCCGGGTGGACTGCGGAGCGGACCGGGTGAGCGGGGCGGAGCTCGGACCGGGTGATCGGGGCGGAGCTGGGGCCAATGGTGACGTGCCGGGTGGACTGCGGAGCGGATACAAATCTGACCCATTTGTCCATCCGACCCAGGCGCAGGTGGATCCGGTACCCATGGTTAACCCAGTTGATCCACAAAGTGGAAATTGGCGCTCTTCGGGGGCACAGGTCGGGGAATTGGGTTCCCAAATGGGCGCTATGAGGATCAAGGAGGTCGTGGTGTCGGTTCAAGAGGTCGCTGGAAGGGGAAATTCGTATAGATTCGCGTTGGCTGCCAAGGTTCTGACATCCAGGAAGATTTTCTGGAAATCTGTAGTAGCGCGAATGGAGGATGTATGGGGGATGAAGGTCGAGGCTAAGCCCCTAGAGGGTGGGGTGGTCGCTTTTTTTTCCGAACAGCTAAGGAGAGGGAAAGGGTTCTGTTGGGGGAACCGTGGTCCTTCTGGGACTTACTAGTTCTGTTTACGGATCTAAGGGCCCACATGCAGGTCAAGGACCTGGAGTTCCATCATTTCTCGGTCTGGGCGCGAGTATCGAATCTCCTGGTAGGGGCATGGACGAGAGACGTGGGGTTCAGAGTGGGGAACACGCTGGGGGTCTGCCAAGGAGTGGATGTGGACAAGGAGGGTCTCTGCTGGGGGGACTTCATGAAGATTCGAATCAGGGCGGACAGTAGAGTACCCCTGTAGAGTCAACTCTGGTTTCGCCTATCGGTATCCCAGGTACGAACTCGACTGAGTATTTCCTATGAACACTTACCTGAGCTCTGTTTTGGTTGTTGCTGTGCGGATCATCTATTCCCGGTCTGCCCGGTTATTGGGGGACTGCGGGGGTCTTCGCTGAAGGCGTCGGGGGACCCGAGATCGGCGCTGGAGTAAGTAAAACATGGAAAGGCCACCTCAGGGACGAACTGGACTTATATGGGTGGTAAAGGGAAGGGGTCCCTAATCAGGTAGGTGGTACCAAGGACACCTCCAAGGTAACAGGAAAAGGGAAGGTAGGGAAGTCACGAAGAAAGGGACGAGGAGGTACCGGTGGGATGGCTACCACGTGAGCCGTCACCGTCGCTGTCTAGAAAGAAGAGGGTGGAGAGGGAGGAGGACCCTACAGAGGAAGAAGAATCATCGACGTCAGATGGGGCGTCATATGTAGCGGTGGGGGGTTTCAAGCACCCTCGCCTCCAAGAATGAGTGCTGAAGGGTCCAGGGAGGGTTTGGTCGTCTGTACCTTCTCCCTGGAAAATAGGTGGCATTGGTACCACCAACAGTTGATGAGTTACTTCTCTACCACTTCAGAGTCAGCAATCCCGCGTTCAGGAGCCCTACCACTATCACTCAAGGGAGGACGATGCACACTGACTTACCGGGGGAGTAATCGGTCCACCACTGCGAAATTATCATCTGATCTGCTCGATCAGTTTCTTATGGTAGGAGCATACTATATCGGTATCTTTGGATGCTACCGCAGTCCCACCCCTCCGACCGCCCTTATGCCCATGAGCAACATTTACTATTCACCAATTGTCTTTCAGTTTATATGGTGTTATCCGTAATAGCGGTCACCAGAATGCTTTAAATTTATAATATCATCTTTCTGCCTCCAAAAAAAAAATACAAACACATTATTTTTGTTCTAAATTATATTTTTTTCCGATTTATTTTCATTCAATTCCTTATTACCAAATGGGCTGTAAAAGTAAAAGTGAAATACTTTCAGAAGACTTAGTAACTCCATTCCACGAAAAGTTCTCTGTCCACCTCTTCATGAGGTTCATTTCTACCCTAGCCAGGGTCTCGCCGTCGCCCATCACCATCGCCGACCTCGTCTGCATCCTCGTCCTTCTGCCGACGCCCATTTCTCTCGACCTCCTCGTCTAGTCGCTCCCCTCCGCTTCCCGACGGTCCTTATCGAGTCTGTCCTTACGCGGTTTTTCCAACGAATCCGCCGCCGCCCCTCGTCGTCTCAGCCCTTTCATGTACCAGATCTGGTCGTTCCTTGCCGGCTTCAATCGAAAATGACATCCACCGATCAAATCCATCCCGTTGTCGACGAGCTTCACCAACAACAGGCCCTGACCTGGTAGGGTTCCTGCCCGGTGCCACCTTCACGCCGCCAACCGTTGCAGATCCCCCCCGCCCTCTACCGGACCATCGAAGGTCGACCAGACCTCTTGCCCTGAAGGACAAACCAGGCACGCAACCGTCTGCCACCGTGGTTTCTGGGACTCCGGTAGCCGTCTGGGCTAAGCTTGTGAGCTGACTGGAAATAGGGGAGGCTCGGACGGAACTGCCGCCCCTTTCTCGGCCACAACAACCGACAGAGGTGCCTACATATCGTCCTCCGACAGATCGGGTACCGGACCCGAGTACTCGGCCAGCCAGCGGATATGGGTTGAGTGTACGTCAAGTTGAAGTAACCTCGATCCTGACTCCACGGTCCCGGATTGGGAGGATGACGATGACGAGGTGGTGGTGTCGGAGGAAGGGGTCCCGGCTTTCACCAATGGCACGTACCAGTTCTCCCTGGCAGCTCAGGTTGTAGGGGAACGAATCCACAATCAGAACGCTGTCTGCGCGATGATGCTACAGAAGTGGAAGGTGAATGGAATACAGGTGGAATTCATGTCCCCGGAGGTCACAGGTTATCATTTCCCCTCCGTAGAGACGATGGAAGATATCCGTCATAAGCCCCCCCTGGAGTTCCAAGGGTTTCCCCCTCCTGTTGGAGCCACTCAGGCAATATGTCTCGGCTAATGAGATTGACTTCCATCACGTTGAGCTTGGTGTTAGGGCGTTGAATGTCCTGGTGGGAGCCAGGAATTCATACATCCGCGACCTTATTGCAGATAGCATTGGCACTCAAGTAATGTCGGCCCCGATTCCGTTGGCTAGGCAGGAGGATATGTTCTTAGGGCCGCGGGTATAAACAGAGAAGACTACGACTCCGATTTCCAGGTACCACATCTTCCTCTGTGATTGAGCTGCAATATGAGAGGCTATCGGATTTCTGCCGCGGGTGTGGGCTGATGACCCACATGATTATGGGATGTACGACTCAATTGCCGGGTATTGGTCGGGAAGAGGTCCGGTATGACTTGTCTATCCTGGCCCCAAGACAGATGGATGTGGATCGGCTGCTGAAGACGGTCTGGAATACATCCCCCCCCCCTCCCCCCCCCCCGGTGACACACCCGGCTGTTATTGACCTACTGAATGGTCTATCCCTGAATCCGCTGATTCGATCCAGGGAAATCGTTATGGGAGGGGTAACCAATGTACTACATGATGGAGGGCGTCGGGTTTCTGGAGGGCCCCCAGGCTTTACAAAGCCTGACAACCTGGCTATCGTCCTTCCTACTGATGATCCTGTTGGCCAAGCCGAGCCCGAAGATAGTGTAATGACCCGGGAGAGGAAGGAGAAAGATGCCCAGGAAGGCCTAGGGAAAGGGGGGCCAGCCGAGGAAAGTTCAAGACGACAACCTTGAAGACAGGGAGCGGGTCGCTGTATGCTCGCCCGCCGGAGTCATGAAGTCGCTGGATCATCCGACCCTCCAACCAGACAAGTATGGTGCTAAGTAAGCAAGACAAGGATTAAGGTGTTGGTGATTCACCACCTAACCCATCTTGTCTTGCCATACTTAGCACCATACTTGTCTTACTTCACACCATGCTTCACACCTTACTTGTCCTTGATGGTTGTTGATGGTTTAAGTCATCTTTTTCCTACAACAAATCACAAGACAAGAATAGAAACACAACTTCTCTCCCTCACACACTACAATTTCGAGTTTGGCACATTTCCTCCCTCTTGTTGTGTTCTTGAGTCATCTAAAGAAGAACTACGTGGCTTTGATTCCAATTGGATACGTAGGCGTCTTGGAGACTCAAGCCGATCATCGTTTCTTTGGTGTTCTTGAACGAATTGGTAAGGAGACATCCATATTGTTTATTCTCTTGTTTATGTAATATTTGGTAGTGTTCTATGGCATGGTCTCGAGTTATTTCCGCTGCAAGTATGTGTTCATACCCTCCATCGAGACCCAACGCGTTGTACCTATTCGTAACTGTGCATTAGAATGTGTTACCTTGTTGGGAGTTTCCCCTAATCGATTCTTTTGATGACTCGAGCCGTCTCTGTATGAGGCGCCTCTCCGCCTCGACGGTCCATTTTAAACTAGGCTGTGTCAAACTTGCTTGTCATTGTTTGGAAGGGCCGGTAGAGGATGACTGCGATGACATACGTGTGTCGATGTTGCCGCCGTTGTGTTGTTGCCATGGTTGAGGCCGGGGTCGGGGTACCCATAGTGGTTGAGGCCGGGGTCGAATTGCGTTGGAACATGGTTGAATTGCGGTGGATCCGGATAGCTTTGACCTGGAAAGGGGTTTAGTTGTTTTGGAAAGAGTTGGAATTGACCTGGAAAAGGCTGGAATTGACCTGTGTTAAATTTCATTTTCCAACATTATTGGTATTTCAAACAAATTTTAAAAATGAGAAAGAAATAGAGAGTTTGAAAGTACCTGAGGAGGAACCTGATTGCATATAGGGGGTGAAAGCGTTGAGGTTCACGAAATTCTCATCGGGTTTCATGAACAAGTCTCGGAAGTTGCCAAGGTCCCCAGCGCTGAATTGGAAATCTTTCGACTTACTTTGTTCGTCATCCGATGAATGAGAACATTGAGTTTCGTCTTCGGTTGAGAGAGATAAAGTTTGAGAGAGATGAAGTTAGGAATTAGAGTGTGAAAATGGAGAAAAGTTATAGAGAAGTTGGAGAATGGTTGGTGGTTTGAGAATTGAGTTGAGGGTATTTATAGGGTTGAAAATTCGGATTTAATGAATAATAATAATAATAATAATAATAATAAAAAGTTAAGCTACCGTTATTCGATTGTTGTCAACGGCCAGATTTAACTTGGCGAGACCACATGTCGAGCCATCATTGGCTGACGCGGGATTAATGGTTCGGGAACTGACGAACCGTAACCACGAGTCGCGGTTCGCGACCACGATCGTGATTTAACGGTTCATGAGTTGTAAAATCGATGCCCCACGAACTGTTAAATCAAGACTCGTAGTCGCGGTTTGCTTATGGTTCGTAGCGATGAAAAAGCACTTATACTTCCAAAAATGTTAAAGACAGATTTCAAAACCAAACAGACATAACTTTTGAGCAGGGATACTAGCAGTATGAGACAATTTGTACCCTACATACCATCCTGCCATGAGTTTCTTTTTTGCTGCAAGCCTACAACCCAATCATGAATCCATTCAACTTATTCTTTTAGTTTTTTTTTATGAAGGTAAACGATTGTATATATCATTAAAAAAATAGTGTTTACAGGGCCTAACAACACTAAAACACCAGACCAAATGTAATAGAAATAACTAACAACGTTCGAGCTCCCACAATGGAGGATACTATGAAAAAAATATAAAGGCTCTTTGTTTCCGACTACTCTCTAAAGGCGCCTAGAGGGTGATAATGTTGTAGCGTCTGACGACACCGAGGTAGCGAGACTAGACTGGCGAAATATAGGATCGAACGGACCCTTTACCGGATTAAGATCTTGGTGGACTACAAACCCCCCCCCCCCCCCCCGGGTTGTCAGCGTGCGTCGTCCTCCCTTGAGTGATACTGGTAGGGCTCCAAAACGCGGGATTACTGACCTCCGAGCTGGTAGGGGAGTAGCTTGCTAGTTCTTGGTGGTACCACTGCCACCTTAAATCTAGAAGGGAGGTATAACATGTCATCCCCCCTCTGGACAACCATGTCCTCATTCCATGAGGCGGGGGTGCTTATTTTCCCCCGCCGCTGCAGCCGATGTTCCATCCGATCGACTAGAATCTCGGAGTCCTCCCCCCATCGTCCCTCACCACCCTCTTTCCCCTAGTCGAGAGAGGTGTGGGGCTTTTCTGCCATTCCTCCTATATTTCCGGCTGCACTTGATGACTATGGAATGACCAAACTACACGAGGACGAGTTTCCATTCCCTCAGCCCCTCCTTCCTGGTCTTTGTCTCCTTAACATGAGCCTTAGGAGAAAAAAGTCTTGAAGGTGCCGACGCCCCCCCTGATAGGTCCAGTTAGTGCCTGGGATCGCCTTTCCATGCTTATCCTTTGTGAGTGACGAACGTTGGTCCGCTGGGGCTCTCAACGAAGACCCTTTCTTCCCTCTACTTACCGGGCAAGCCGAGAATAGATGGCCCGCACAACTACTCCCAAAATAGTGGTCTGGTAGGTGTTCATAAGAAATATGGAGTAATGTGTGTACCTGGAATTTCAAAAGACGAAACCACATCTCCCTCTCTAGAGGCACTCAGATACCCACTTGGATTCTTATCCGCATAAAGTCTCCCAGTATCAGATATCCACAATCTCCCCTCAGTATCAGTGTCCACTGCCTTAAAGCATCCCAAAGAGTTTCTCATCTGAAACGCATACTCCCTATTCCAAGCTCCAATCGGAAGGTTTGACACCCTTGCCCATACTGATAAGTGAGTGAAACTCATGTCCCTCGTCCGCATATGAGCCCGTAGATCAGTTAGGATTACTAGGGAATCCCAGAAGTCCCACTGTTCTCCTGTCAGCACTCTTGACCGTGTTGGGTCTCGATGGAGGGTATGGATCAGGAAGTTAACGGCAGGGTTGGGTGTAATTAAAAACCCATCCAGCCCGGTGAACCTATTTTGCGACAACACAGGGCCATTGCGCAAGCTAAAGAGCCCAGATCGCATAACAGATCCAAACATGTACTGCGACGTTATCACCTCATCAGAGAAATACTGAACCGAGGGGATGTGAAGATCACCTATATTGCAACTGATGATAACATAGCCGACCCATTGACTAAGGCACTAACGTTACCAAAACATGAGAAGCATGTAAGGTCAATGGGAATAGAATGGAGTTTGGATTGGAACTAGGGAAAGTGGAAGATTGTTAGCATTAGTGCCTGTAGTTCAATCATAAATGTCCAAATGTATATATCATCATTAGCAATAAGATTAAAGCGGCTTTATATTACTTATGTGTTGGAGTAATATATCGATGTGATTTCTGATCTATGCCCACCATGCGAATAGAACCATAGATCGAGATGGATCACACTCGATGAATCCCTAGTCAATAAAGCTTCACTAGAAGCGACTAGTATGAAAGATGGCTCTTCATGGCTTACGTTCTATTAGTCATTGGAATGGGATTCCAGAGTCTGATCATAGATATCATGTGGGACATGATATTGGACGACCCGCCCTGAATATGTGCCATAGATTGAGTCATGAACATATTCAGTGTCGTAGCTTGTCATGTATCCTTAGACCAAGGAGTCTTTGTGATCACTATGCAGTCAACAACTAAGTTTGACCTGAGCCTAACGTTGTCCATAACAGGGCTTCCATAATGGCCAGGATTGGCTTGGGGACGGGTTGTATGAGTGACACGAAAGACGGCTAAGGGATTTATCCCTCATACTGGGGTATGGGAAAGATATCGGTTCTCGGCCGCTTGATTGAGAGTGACTGAAAGAATAGCATGGCCATGCACATGATACTAGGTATCATATATTCGATCATCTCACATATTAAGGAACAGTGATTGAGAATAATAAGGATGACGGCTCTATGCCTTATCTAAATCAGGATATCGGAGATAAAAGGATAATGACAGGGACGACGGAAAGGTTAGAATCGATTGGTTCGATTCACTATGTAGTGTCAGGCAATACTAAAGTCTCGTTAGTTGCCACTTATATAGGATCAAGTAAAATGGGATTTTACGTTGATCTATCGACATGCATAAACCTAAGGGTCACACCGAAGGATGAAACTCATTGACACATTTACGGAGAATGGCCAAAAGAGAGTTGTCTCGGGACATGACCAAAATTGGGTTTTGGGTCATGTGCCCGTAAGTGAATAGGACATTACGGATCAAGACAAGGCTTGGAGTCTTGGGATTGATCGCGTTGGATATTGTTGGACATTTCCGGTATGGAAGGCTTGGAGGCGATGAGCACGTCACGGGACCTCGTTGGGAATGGCCATGGGCCATGTTCCAAGAGGCCCATGAAAGGCCCATGCAACCAAGGCCCATGGAACTAATTAATCAAGTCTTGATTAATTAGTACTAAGTAAGCAAGACAAGGATTAAGGTGTTGGTGATTCACCACCTAACCCATCTTGTCTTGCCATACTTAGCACCATACTTGTCTTAATTCACACCATGCTTCACACCTTACTTGTCCTTGATGGTTGTTGATGGTTTAAGTCATCTTTTTCCTACAACAAATCACAAGACAAGAATAGAAACACAACTTCTCTCCCTCACACACTACAATTTCGAGGTTGGCACATTTCCTCCCTCTTGTTGTGTTCTTGAGTCATCTAAAGAAGAACTATGTGGCTTTGATTCCAATTGGATACGTAGGCGTCTTGGAGACTCAAGCCGATCATCGTTTCTTTGGTGTTCTTGAACGAATTGGTAAGGAGACATCCATATTGTTTATTCTCTTGTTTATCTAATATTTGGTAGTGTTCTATGGCATGGTCTCGAGTTATTTCCGCTGCAAGTATGTGTTCATACCCTCCATCGAGACCCAACAGTGGTATCAGAGCCGTGCTACCTTCGGGATTCACAAGAGAACTTTCGGTTTTGCTTGCTAGTTTCGGTTTTGCATGTTAATTTGCTAAATTGTTTGATAACATGTTTTAAATTCTTGTTTATGGGTTTAATGCATGAAAAATGAATTTTTGAAAAGTTTATCAAATCTGGAATTTTTGAAAAAAATTTGATTTTTCGGGTCTTGGGAGCGGGACTCTCGGGGAGCCGAAACCGGGACCGAACGGGGCTCCGTTGGACAGAGCTAGGCCAAGCATGACCATTGGATGGTCAATATGCCGAGCTAAACCGTTTTGTTAGTCATGATGAGTTTGGAACCGTCTTGATGAACTCAAAAATCAAATGTTCAAAAGTTTCAATTTTGAACGGTTTCGATAAACCGAGTATCAAAAAATTTCGAAACTTGGCAATTAATTAAAACCGGAAAATCACATGATGTTTGATAACATGCTTGTTTGATAACACGATGTGTGATGTGATGTTGGCATGGTGTACATAATAGCCCCGAGTTCGATTTAATTATTTATCGCTTTTCACGGCCTGCGAGCCGTTAGAGTTAGCGTGTAATTATTGTTTCGAGGTGTGGTCGTCGTACCATTTATTTGTAATATTTATTAATTCCCGATCTGCGAGTCGTGTATTAAATTGTAATATTTTACTCAAGACGAAGAAAGGGCGAAAAGGTCATTTGGTGGCTTCTCGGGTTTTGACATCGGCTTGGAGTCGGTGGAGCTCAAGAAGCTAGTGGGAGTTAGTTTAGTGGGCTATTATGTACATATTTAACGCTTTATGCTTGGTTTAGTTTTTGCATGATCATTTCTATGTGTTTTAGAATTGCATGCTTAACTTTATTTACCTCACATATCACCTCACATATATGCAAAGATAAAATTGGTTTTATTCATTGTTTGTGAGCCCTTAGAATCGTCATTACATTGGATGTAGTTGACGGGTTCGAAGGAAGAATTACATTGGATGTAATTGGAGGCATCATTACATTTGGAATGTAGTTGATGTGCTCATCGCATCTAGGATGTGCCAAAAGTTTTAAACACAACCGGACAAGTAAAAACGGGTCATGTCCGATACCTCCCAATTATCAACACCTTACTACCTCTCCGTCCTATGGGTGTCGTGTGCCTTAGCGGAGCATCCATGGGAAAGTGTAGTAGTAGGTTTGGACGACATATGTGGGTGTCGTGCGCCTTAGCGGAGCACCTACATAGTGTCGGGTCATAGTTGAAAATTGGTGGACCCGACTACGATTCTCAACTAGGGTTGAGCTAGGGTATCAGATAGGGTAAGCCGTGTACACAAGTACATACCCTAGCCAAGAATCACATTGGATGTGATTGGACGGGGTCCTACCTACATAGCTCGATTAAGTGGTGAGCCTTCGTTCAGCTTGATCGAGTGAATCAAGGATCTTGGTTTTAGATTCTAAAGGTTTAGAATCAATTGGTTTGTGTTTAAACTTGATCTTCATAAAATTTATTCAGATTACTAATTGAATTTTTTTTGTCATGTAGATCGAATGGCAAGTACTTCAACGAACAACAGTAGTTTGTCACTAAAAACCATTCTTGATAGGATCAAGCTAAGTGGGACAAACTTCTTGGACTGGGACAGAAACTTGAGGATAGTCCTCAAATTCGAGCGCAAAGAATATGTCCTAGACCAGGCTATCCCTGAGGAGCCAGCTAATAATGCCACTAGGGCCGTTAAGGATGCATACCAAAAGCACCTTAGCGATTCTATAGATGTGGCATGTATTATGCTGGGCTGCATGGAGTCTGATCTCCAAGACCAGTTCATGGAGTACTCTGATGACCCTTATACTATGATGGGGATCATAAAGGGTATGTTCAAGGAAAGGGCACGTATCGTGAGATACAATGTCCTTAATGAACTTCTCTCCTTCAAAATGTCAGCAGGAGTCTCCGTGGGTCCTCATGTCCTAAAGATGAAGGGGCATCTCGAGCATCTTAATCGACTGGGTCTTAAGATAGAGAACGAGATGGCAGCGGATGGGGTTCTGCGTTCCCTTCCTCGTTCATATTCTACGTTCGTCATGAACTATCATATGCACGATATGGAAAAGACCATTTCAGAGTTGCATGGAATGTTGGTAACTGCTGAAAAGAACGTCAAGGATCAGGGATCCAAGGATGTTCTGATGGTCAGACAGGGAAGCAGTTTCAAGAATAAGGTAACTGTTAGTGGTAAGGGCAAGGCCCCTATGCACTTGGCAGGAAAGATGAGGCATCCGAAGCGTCCTAACCCTCCTAGGACCGGGGAGTCCTCAAGGAAGGGGAAGGAGGTCGAGAATGTCTGCTTATATTGTCAGCAGCTTGGTCACTGGAAGAAAGATTGCAAGAAGTTTCTGGATGATCTTAAGAAGGGCGGTGGGACTGCGCCTTCATCAGGTATTTTATTTATAGAGCTAAATCTCACTACTTCCAAAGATTCATGGGTATTGGATACCGGGGCTGAATCTCACATTTGTACTAATGTGCAGTGGCTGGAAGGTAGGAGAAGCTTGAAGAAGGACGAGGTGGACCTGAGAGTGGACTACAAGACTAGAGTTGTGGCGACTGCTGTAGGATCCATAAGTCATCTTTTGCCAAGTGGGCTAGTTTTTGTTTTGAACAATGTATATTGCGTACCTACTTTTAGTAGGAATCTTGTATCCATTTCTTTGTTGGACAAGGAAGGATACAATTTTGATGTTGGAAATGAGATTTTCAATATTTTATGCTAGCGCCAAAAATGGTTGGAGGATTGTACATATTGGATATGGATAACAATGCCTCAAGCTTTATATATAATGTAAATACCAAGAGGTCTAAGTCTGACGATTTAGACCAAACTCTATTATGGCACTATCGTTTAGGCCACAACGAGAAACGCATATCAGCACTTCACAAGTGCGGACTTCTTAGTCCATTTGAATTTCATTCGATTGATAGATGTGAATCATGTTTGATGGGGAAAATGACTAAAGCGCCCTTCATCGGTCGCGGTGAGAGGGCGGGTGACTTATTGGGGCTAATACACTCAGATGTGTGTGGACCAATAAGTACACTTGCCAGGAGGGGTTTTAGCTACTTTATCACATTTACTGACGACTTCAGTAGATATGGTTATGTCTATTTGATGAGACATAAGTCTGAAGCTTTTGATAAATTCAAAGAGTTTAAGACTAAAGTAGAGAACCAGCTCGAGAAAAATATTAGAGCACTTCGATCGGATCGAGGTGGAGAATACTTGACCATAGAGTTTTTAGATCATCTAGCAGAGACAGGTATCCTTTCGGAATGGACTTCTCCTGGAACACCATAATTGAATGGTGTGTCCGAACGGAGAAATCGGACTTTATTGGATATGGTCCGGTCCATGATTAGTGGGACTGATCTCCCAATCTCTTTCTGGGGTCATGCTCTAGAGACGGCCGCATTCATAGTGAATCGGGCTCCAACGAAGGCTGTGGAAGGGACACCATTTGAGAAATGGCACGGGAAGAAGCCCGTTTGTCCTTCCTAAAGATTTGGGGTTGCGAGGCTTATGTGAAACGTTTAGTTCCGACTAAGCTCGAACCAAGATCTGATAAATGCACCTTCGTTGGGTATCCCAAAGAAACAAGTGGATACTACTTCTACAAACCTAGCGAGAACACGGTGTTCGTCGCTCGAGGTGGGGTCTTTTTGGAAAGGGAGTTTATTTCCAAAGATGTTAGTGGGAGGACTGTACATCTAGAAGAAATTCAGGGTGGTACAGATCCAACTGATCCACTGGACAACCCTGTAGAAGAGCCTGAGATGGTCGTAGAGCAAGGACCAGTTCCTGCAATAATTCCAGAAGGTCCAAGGCGATCTGAAAGGGTTAGTCGTCCACCTCCGAGATATGGTTACTTTGTGTCTGGAGGTGACGGTGAGCTTGTGGTGGATCACGATGATCCAGCTACATTTCAGGAAGCTGTGGACGGACCCGACTCCGAGTTATGGCTGGGAGCCATGAGGGAGGAAATGCAATCCATGTAGGACAACCAAGTCTGGGAACAAGTTGATCCCATCGGTGGTATAAGAACCATCGGATGCAAGTGGATCTTCAAGGTGAAGATGGACATGGAAGGCAACCCTCAGACCTACAAAGCCCGACTGGTGGCGAAAGGTTATAGGCAGATCCAAGGGATTGACTATGAGGAAACCTTTTCCCCAGTGGGTATGGTCAAATCTATCCGAATTCTTCTTGCCATAGCTGCATATCATGATTACGAGATATGGCAAATGGATGTCAAAACCGCTTTCCTAAACGGAAATTTGTCGGAGGACGTTTATATGTCTCAACCCGAAGGTTTTGTCGATCCGAAGAATAAGGGACAGATTTGTAAGTTGTTGAAATCCATTTATGCATTGAAACAAGCTTCTCGGAGTTGGAACCTTCGTTTTGATGAAGCTGTAATTGGATTTGGCTTTATCAAGAACGAGGATGAACCTTGCGTTTACAAGAAGGCAAACAGGAGTAAGATTACCTTTCTGGTGTTGTATGTCGATGACATATTACTCATTGGAAACGACATCCCAACCTTGCGCGAGACGAAAGCTTGGTTAGGGAAGTGTTTCTCAATGAAGGACTTAGGCGATGCTGCTTATATCTTAGGGATTAAGATATATAGAGATCGTACCAAGAGGGTCTTGGGTTTGAGTCAAAGCACCTATGTGAACAAGGTATTGAGTAGGTTCTCAATGCTTGATTCCAAGAAAGGACTCTTACCTGCACGTCATGGCGTACATCTCAGCAAGACTCAGTGTCCTACGACACCTGATGAGCTGAAAAGGATGATGCGAATCCCATACGCATCGGCGGTAGGATCGATCATGTATGCCATGATATGCACGAGACCGGATGTCTCATATGCCTTGAGCTGTACCAGCAGACATCAGTCTAACCCTGGTGAAGAACACTGGATAGCGGTCAAGGCGATTCTCAAATATTTGAGAAGAACCAAGGACGCGTTTCTAGTGTACGGGGGAAAAGATGATTCTGAACTAGTCGTTAATGGATATGTAGACGCTAGTTTCCAGACAGATCCAGATGACTTTAGAAGTCAGTCTGGATATGTGTTTATGCTGAATGGCGGAGCTTTCAGCTGGAAGAGCGTGAAGCAAGACACCGTCGCTGACTCCACGACAGAGGCCGAGTACATAGCAGCTGCAGAGGAAGCCAAGGAGGCTGTATGGATCAGGAAGTTAACGGCAGGGTTGGGTGTAATTAAAAACCCATCCAGCCCGGTGAACCTATTTTGCGACAACACAGGGCCATTGCGCAAGCTAAAGAGCCCAGATCGCATAACAGATCCAAACATGTACTGCGACGTTATCACCTCATCAGAGAAATACTGAACCGAGGGGATGTGAAGATCACCTATATTGCAACTGATGATAACATAGCCGACCCATTGACTAAGGCACTAACGTTGCCAAAACATGAGAAGCATGTAAGGTCAATGGGAATAGAATGGAGTTTGGATTGGAACTAGGGCAAGTGGAAGATTGTTAGCATTAGTGCCTGTAGTTCAATCATAAATGTCCAAATGTATATATCATCATTAGCAATAAGATTAAAGCGGCTTTATATTACTTATGTGTTGGAGTAATATATCGATGTGATTTCTGATCTATGCCCACCATGCGAATAGAACCATAGATCGAGATGGATCACACTCGATGAGTCCCCAGTCAATAAAGCTTCACTAGAAGCGACTAGTATGAAAGATGGCTCTTCATGGCTTACGTTCTGTTAGTCATTGGAATGGGATTCCAGAGTCTGATCATAGATATCATGTGGGACATGATATTGGACGACCCGCCCTGAATATGTGCCATAGATTGAGTCATGAACATATTCAGTGTCGTAGCTTGTCATGTATCCTTAGACCAAGGAGTCTTTGTGATCACTATGCAGTCAACAACTAAGTTTGACCTGAGCCTAACGTTGTCCGTAACAGGGCTTCCATAACGGCCAGGATTGGCTTGGGGACGGGTTGTATGAGTGACACGAAAGACGGCTAAGGGATTTATCCCTCATACTGGGGTATGGGAAAGATATCGGTTCTCGGCCGCTTGATTGAGAGTGACTGAAAGAATAGCATGGCCATGCACATGATACTAGGTATCATATATTCGATCATCTCACATATTAAGGAACAGTGATTGAGAATAATAAGGATGACGGCTCTATGCCTTATCTAAATCAGGATATCGGAGATAAAAGGATAATGACAGGGACGACGGAAAGGTTAGAATCGATTGGTTCGATTCACTATGTAGTGTCAGGCAATACTAAAGTCTCGTTAGTTGCCACTTATATAGGATCAAGTAAAATGGGATTTTACGTTGATCTATCGACATGCATAAACCTAAGGGTCACACCGAAGGATGAAACTCATTGACACATTTACGGAGAATGGCCAAAAGAGAGTTGTCTCGGGACATGACCAAAATCGGGTTTTGGGTCATGTGCCCGTAAGTGAATAGGACATTACGGATCAAGACAAGGCTTGGAGTCTTGGGATTGATCGCGTTGGATAATGTTGGACATTTCCGGTATGGAAGGCTTGGAGGCGATGAGCACGTCACGGGACCTCGTTGGGAATGGCCATGGGCCATGTTCCAAGAGGCCCATGAAAGGCCCATGCAATCAAGGCCCATGGAACTAATTAATCAAGTCTTGATTAATTAGTACTAAGTAAGCAAGACAAGGATTAAGGTGTTGGTGATTCACCACCTAACCCATCTTGTCTTGCCATACTTAGCACCATACTTGTCTTACTTCACACCATGCTTCACACCTTACTTGTCCTTGATGGTTGTTGATGGTTTAAGTCATCTTTTTCCTACAACAAATCACAAGACAAGAATAGAAACACAACTTCTCTCCCTCACACACTACAATTTCGAGTTTGGCACATTTCCTCCCTCTTGTTGTGTTCTTGAGTCATCTAAAGAAGAACTACGTGGCTTTGATTCCACTTGGATACGTAGGCGTCTTGGAGACTCAAGCCGATCATCGTTTCTTTGGTGTTCTTGAACGAATTGGTAAGGAGACATCCATATTGTTTATTCTCTTGTTTATGTAATATTTGGTAGTGTTCTATGGCATGGTCTCGAGTTATTTCCGCTGCAAGTATGTGTTCATACCCTCCATCGAGACCCAACGCGTTGTACCTATTCGTAACTGTGCACTAGAATGTGTTACCTTTTTGGGAGTTTCCCCTAATCGATTCTTTTGATTACTCGAGCCGTCTCTGTATGAGGTGCCTCTCCGCCTCGACGGTCCATTTTAAACTAGGCTGTGTCAAACTTGCTTGTCATTGTTTGGAAGGGCCGGTAGAGGATGACTGCGATGACATACGTGTGTCGATGTTGCCGCCGTTGTGTTGTTGCCATGGTTGAGGCCGGGGTCGGGGTACCCATAGTGGTTGAGGCCGGGGTCGAATTGCGTTGGAACATGGTTGAATTGCGGTGGATCCGGATAGCTTTGACCTGGAAAGGGGTTTAGTTGTTTTGGAAAGAGTTGGAATTGACCTGGAAAAGGCTGGAATTGACCTGTGTTAAATTTCATTTTCCAACATTATTGGTATTTCAAACAAATTTTAAAAATGAGAAAGAAATAGAGAGTTTGAAAGTACCTGAGGAGGAACCTGATTGCATATAGGGGGTGAAAGCGTTGAGGTTCACGAAATTCTCATCGGGTTTCATGAACAAGTCTCGGAAGTTGCCAAGGTCCCCAGCGCTGAATTGGAAATCTTTCGACTTACTTTGTTCGTCATCCGATGAATGAGAACATTGAGTTTCGTCTTCGGTTGAGAGAGATAAAGTTTGAGAGAGATGAAGTTAGGAATTAGAGTGTGAAAATGGAGAAAAGTTATAGAGAAGTTGGAGAATGGTTGGTGGTTTGAGAATTGAGTTGAGGGTATTTATAGGGTTGAAAATTCGGATTTAATGAATAATAATAATAATAATAAAAAGTTAAGCTACCGTTATTCGATTGTTGTCAACGGCCAGATTTAACTTGGCGAGACCACATGTCGAGCCATCATTGGCTGACGCGGGATTAATGGTTCGGGAACTGACGAACCGTAACCACGAGTCGCGGTTCGCGACCACGATCGTGATTTAACGGTTCATGAGTTGTAAAATCGATGCCCCACGAACCGTTAAATCAAGACTCGTAGTCGCGGTTTGCTTATGGTTCGTAGCGATGAAAAAGCACTTATACTTCCAAAAATGTTAAAGACAGATTTCAAAACCAAACAGACATAACTTTTGAGCAGGGATACTAGCAGTATGAGACAATTTGTACCCTACATACCATCCTGCCATGAGTTTCTTTTTTGCTGCAAGCCTACAACCCAATCATGAATCCATTCAACTTATTCTTTTAGTTTTTTTTTATGAAGGTAAACGATTGTATATATCATTAAAAAAATAGTGTTTACAGGGCCTAACAACACTAAAACACCAGACCAAATGTAATAGAAATAACTAACAACGTTCGAGCTCCCACAATGGAGGATACTATGAAAAAAATATAAAGGCTCTTTGTTTCCGACTACTCTCTAAAGGCGCCTAGAGGGTGATAATGTTGTAGCGTCTGACGACACCGAGGTAGCGAGACTAGACTGGCGAAATATAGGATCGAACGGACCCTTTACCGGATTAAGATCTTGGTGGACTACAAACCCCCCCCCCCCCGGGTTGTCAGCGTGCGTCGTCCTCCCTTGAGTGATACTGGTAGGGCTCCAAAACGCGGGATTACTGACCTCCGAGCTGGTAGGGGAGTAGCTTGCTAGTTCTTGGTGGTACCACTGCCACCTTAAATCTAGAAGGGAGGTATAACATGTCATCCCCCCTCTGGACAACCATGTCCTCATTCCATGAGGCGGGGGTGCTTATTTTCCCCCGCCGCTGCAGCCGATGTTCCATCCGATCGACTAGAATCTCGGAGTCCTCCCCCCATCGTCCCTCACCACCCTCTTTCCCCTAGTCGAGAGAGGTGTGGGGCTTTTCTGCCATTCCTCCTATATTTCCGGCTGCACTTGATGACTATGGAATGACCAAACTACACGAGGACGAGTTTCCATTCCCTCAGCCCCTCCTTCCTGGTCTTTGTCTCCTTAACATGAGCCTTAGGAGAAAAAAGTCTTGAAGGTGCCGACGCCCCCCCTGATAGGTCCAGTTAGTGCCTGGGATCGCCTTTCCATGCTTATCCTTTGTGAGTGACGAACGTTGGTCCGCTGGGGCTCTCAACGAAGACCCTTTCTTCCCTCTACTTACCGGGCAAGCCGAGAATAGATGGCCCGCACAACTACTCCCAAAATAGTGGTCTGGTAGGTGTTCATAAGAAATATGGAGTAATGTGTGTACCTGGAATTTCAAAAGACGAAACCACATCTCCCTCTCTAGAGGCACTCAGATACCCACTTGGATTCTTATCCGCATAAAGTCTCCCAGTATCAGATATCCACAATCTCCCCTCAGTATCAGTGTCCACTGCCTTAAAGGATCCCAAAGAGTTTCTCATCTGAAACGCCAACTCCCTATTCCAAGCTCCAATCGGAAGGTTTGACACCCTTGCCCATACTGATAAGTGAGTGAAACTCATGTCCCTCGTCCGCATATGAGCCCGTAGATCAGTTAGGATTACTAGGGAATCCCAGAAGTCCCACTGTTCTCCTGTCAGCACTCTTGACCGTGTTGGGTCTCGATGGAGGGTATGGATCAGGAAGTTAACGGCAGGGTTGGGTGTAATTAAAAACCCATCCAGCCCGGTGAACCTATTTTGCGACAACACAGGGCCATTGCGCAAGCTAAAGAGCCCAGATCGCATAAGAGATCCAAACATGTACTGCGACGTTATCACCTCATCAGAGAAATACTGAACCGAGGGGATGTGAAGATCACCTATATTGCAACTGATGATAACATAGCCGACCCATTGACTAAGGCACTAACGTTGCCAAAAGATGAGAAGCATGTAAGGTCAATGGGAATAGAATGGAGTTTGGATTGGAACTAGGGAAAGTAGAAGATTGTTGGCATTAGTGCCTGTAGTTCAATCATAAATGTCCAAATGTATATATCATCATTAGCAATAAGATTAAAGCGGCTTTATATTACTTATGTGTTGGAGTAATATATCGATGTGATTTCTGATCTATGCCCACCATGCGAATAGAACCATAGATCGAGATGGATCACACTCGATGAGTCCCTAGTCAATAAAGCTTCACTAGAAGCGACTAGTATGAAAGATGGCTCTTCATGGCTTACGTTCTGTTAGTCATTGGAATGGGATTCCAGAGTCTGATCATAGATATCATGTGGGACATGATATTGGACGACCCGCCCTGAATATGTGCCATAGATTGAGTCATGAACATATTCAGTGTCGTAGCTTGTCATGTATCCTTAGACCAAGGAGTCTTTGTGATCACTATGCAGTCAACAACTAAGTTTGACCTGAGCCTAACGTTGTCCGTAACAGGGCTTCCATAATGGCCAGGATTGGCTTGGGGACGGGTTGTATGAGTGACACGAAAGACGGCTAAGGGATTTATCCCTCATACTGGGGTATGGGAAAGATATCGGTTCTCGGCCGCTTGATTGAGAGTGACTGAAAGAATAGCATGGTCATGCACATGATAAGGATGACGGCTCTATGCCTTATCTAAAGGGAGAGAGTTTGTGTTCCTATTCTTGTCTTGTGATTTGTTGTAGGAAAAAGATGACTTAAACCATCAACAACTATCAAGGACAAGTAAGGTGTGAAGCATGGTGTGAAGTAAGACAAGTATGATGCTAAGTATGACAAGACAAGATGGGTTAGGTGGTGAATCACCAACACCTTAATCCTTGTCTTGCGTACTTAGTACTAATTAATCAAGACTTGATTAATTAGTTCCATGGGCCTTGGTTGCATGGGCCTTTCATGGGACTCTTGGAGCCAGAGCTTTTATGATTTTCTTCTCCTCGACAAAGTCATTCAAGACTGAGAATGCAAAGAATTGGGCTGAGCTTCATCACCTGTTTTTCGACTTCTTCTCGGACCTTGGCTCCATTTTGGGCGGTGGCTGCTTCAGATGGGTCTCCATTGCCGGTATCCCCTTCTGTGAATGGTCCATGGGTTCGATTCGTAACTTGGCCTCGTCGGTAGGGAATCTCATCGTCGTTCATCCTTGCTCCTGCTCGTTCTCTCGGCTGGAGTTGGCCTTTGCCCCAATCTTCTCAGACATTCAAGCCTCCAAGTCCATCACGATCGAGCTTGAAATTGACGGCTCCAAATCCCCTATCTGAGTCTCCTGTCTCGATTCTCAGCTTGTCCCCAACCTTGAGTATGAGTCTGAGGACCTCGATGACGGAGAAGTGAGGCTCGACGCTTGGTCCCCGCCCAGATCCACGGCAGCGCCGATTTGGCCTCCGTCTCGCCCTCTCGACCCAAAATCCTCTTCTCCAAAAGATCAGTCGCGGTCGCCGGAGCTTCACTCCGATCATCTCTCCTCAGATTCTCCGGTGAAGATCCCTAAAAATCCCGGCTCTTTGCTTCCCAAGCTTGACGCCTCGGTTCCCAAATCTCGAGGAAGCGCACGAGATTGACTTCTCCACTTATCGAGAAGATGAGGGTTCAACGCTTCATTTGAGGCCAAAAGCCTTGGCCCGGGTTGAAGTATCTTCTCAACTTGGGTCGGACTCCTCTGGCCAGGTCTTAGGCCCAATTAAGAATTCTGCTCCCAATCCCATGCTACCCTCAGCTCCCCCGAGCCTCCAGCCCCTTTTCCCGAGTCCTCGTACTTCTCGTCTTTTATCGCCAACATTCTCTCTCTTACAGCTGACTTGTTTTCAACCCCCTCGTCCCAAGCGAAGGAGCAAACGAATTCGAAACGGTCGTCAGAAGCTCCTTCGGGCCCTCAAGGAAATCATCCCCTCTTGATCCCTTCGGAAGAAGTCTGAGGCCAAACGCGCCTGGCCCCTCTGTAAATCGATGGGTTTCACCTCCTCATATGGCGATAAGGACACTATCAAAATGTTCCAAGACATCAGTTAATTTTTATCCCCCTCCTCTATTCTGTCTCTTTGTTCTTCTTCCTTTCAATTGTAATTCTCCCCCAAAGTGTATTGATTGGATGAATAAAATTTGTTTCTTTTGCTGATAAAAAAAAACAAAAAAAAAAGTAAGGTGTGAAACATGGTGTGAAGTAAGACAAGTATGATGCTAAGTATGTCAAGACAAGATGGGTTAGGTGGTGAATCACCAACACCTTAATCCTTGTCTTGCTTACTTAGTACTAATTAATCAAGACTTGATTAATTAGTTCCATGGGCCTTTCATGGGCCTCTTGGAACATGGCCCATGGCCATTCCAAACGAGGTCCCGTGACGTGCTCATCGCCTCCAAGCCTTCCATACCGGAAATATCCAACATTATCCGACGTGATCAATCCAAGACTCCAAGCCTTGTCTTGATCCGCAAAGTTCTATTCACTTACGGGCACATGACCCAAAACCCAGTTTTGGTCATGTCTCGAGACAACTCTCTTTTGGCCATTCTCCATAAATGTGTCAATGAGTTTCATCCTTTGTTGTGACCCTTAGGTTTATGCATATCGATAGATCAACGTAAAATCCCATTTTACTTGATCCTATATAAGTGGCAACTAACCAGACTTTAGTATTGCCTGACAATACATAGCGAAACGACCCAGTCGATTCTAACCT
The DNA here is from genome assembly GCA_963921825.1 of Erodium maritimum. Classification (NCBI taxonomy): domain Eukaryota; kingdom Viridiplantae; phylum Streptophyta; class Magnoliopsida; order Geraniales; family Geraniaceae; genus Erodium; species Erodium maritimum. Next base: position 49,326,237 of record OY997595.1, on the reverse strand, counting down.
TTCTGTCGTCCCTGTCATTATCCTTTTATCACTGATATCCTGATTGAGATAAGGCATATAGTCGTCATCCTTATTATTCTCAATCATTGTTCCTTGATATGTGAGATGACTGAATATATGATACCCAATATCATGTGCATGGTCATGCCATTCTTTAAGCCATTCTCGATCAAGCGGCCGAGAACCGATATCTCTCCCATACCGTAGTATGAGGGATAAATCCCTTAGCCGTCTTTCGTGTCACTCATGCAATCTGTCCCCAAGCCAATCCTAGCTGTTATGGAAGCCCTGTTACGAGCAACGTTAGGCTCAAGTCAAACTTAGTTGTTTACTGCATATCGATTACAAACACTCCTTAGTCCTTTCTAAGGATACATGACAAGCCATGACAATGAATATGCTCATGACTTGATCTATGGCACATATTCATGTCGGGTGGTCCAATATCATGCCCCACATGATATCTATGATCAGACTCTGGAATCCAATTCCAATGACTAATAGAACGTAAGCCATGAAGAGCCATTTTTCATATTAGTCGCTTCTAGAGAAACTTTGTTGACTAGGGACCCATCGAGTGTGATCTATCTTGATATATGGTTCTATTCGCATTATGGGCATAGATCAGAACACATCGATATATTACTCCAACACATAAGTAATATAAAACCTCTTTAAATTTTATTGCTAATGATGAAACATACATTTGGACATTTATGATTGAACTACGGGCACTAAGACTAACATACCGTTCTTTTACCGACCTAAAAAAGAACGCCACCACCCCGTCTGCTAAAGGTTTGTCCTCCACATTCTGTAGTCCCCACAAGTCCTCCATTCTATTGTTCATGGTACGCCAATAGAAGGTACGGTTGATGAGAACCTAAGCTGCCAGAGCGAATTTGAAGTTTGGCCCACATACCCCCACTTCCGATGAGGACACCACTATTTCTTTTATTTTCATCGATCGTATTTGATCACCCAAGACCCCCACGTTCGGATCTTCTTGAAGCGGGTACGAAACCGGGTTTGTCCGGCCTTCTAACCTGATCCATTCGCATGACCCAACCTGGTCACCAAATGGAGCTGACCCGAGCCCCACCTCCATATGGAGCCGACCCGCGGTACAGCCCGACCCGGCCATCTTCCACTCCTGGGCTCGGCCCATGACCCTGGGTTAGGCTCATGCCATCTCGAGGCCGGTAGGCAAAGCCCCCTAGGCCCAGACGCTGGCTTGTTCGTCTAGCATCCGCTAACAGGCATCGGCCCTCTCCTCCTTGGGCCTCAGGCCCGTCCAGCAGCCCACGCCTGTGCTTCAGTGACGCCCTAGCCACCTCTTTCCCTGGCCTGCGTGTCCAAGCTGCCTCTTCGCGGTCGTCCAGTGTGGGCATGTCTCCGACGGGCTGAAGTTGCTGCTGCACCTCCACCTCCGGCGAGATGTGTGCTTCTTCTCCAACCACGAACTCCGGCCTCATGTGGGTGACCATCTCCACCCCCACTGGAAACCCGGTGTCCCCGACGGCCCTTCGTGCCTGAGACCCAAAACATCACCCCGTCCCGCTCTTGGTTGAGGTCCCGTCGCCGGCGTCCTGCGTAACAGGCCCCGACGGTACTCCATGAGGTGGCCCTAATTATAACGGCCGACCGACTCCCCCACTCGCAGCCGGTCTTCGCCTTCTCTGCTTGCCGAGACTCGAAATCATCCTCCTTTCTCTCAAGGAGCGGCATGGTTCTTTCCGAATCCGATACTGAGTAGACAGACTCTACCCGCTTATTCTCTCCCACTTGTGATTGCTGATCGGTGGTCTTAAGGAACTTTGTTGATGGTATTACCAAACTATGCAAAACAACTCCTTGCTAGGGTTAGAGGATAGCGGCTGCGTCTAAATACGAAATATGATATGAGATTGTTTGCTTAGCTATGGATACTTATACTTTTAGTTGGTAATCATTGATTAGAATCAATCACTAAAATAATCAATCAAATTGAAAATGCTATATTGACCATATGTGATCCTAAACAAACTTGACAAAAATCAACATGTTTTTTCTCTACTGTAACAACAAATATAGACGATAAAAAGTAAATGATAAACCAAGCTTAACCTTAGCAATTGACCAATATAAACCACAAACATTGCACTCTTTTTTTATCAGCAATTTTTTTTTGTTTTTATTGAATCCAACCTTTCGAATTGAAAGTCAAGGACAAGTGACTAGCCCTCAAGTACAATTACAACCCAAACACAAGTAAATGTGTCATCAACCGGTGCCTTGCACCACAAGAAACCCAACTACTTTTTGAAATCAAATGAACAACTATCCAGCCAAACTACCAAAACAAGCAAACATTGCTCTTCATACCCCAAATCCTAATCAAAACCCACCGCTTGCCAATCAAGTGTAGATAAGAGCGAGAAATTAACAAGGGGAGAGCAAACCTTAACCAAAAACCCCACATGAACAATAAGAGTAATCAAGGACCCATCTTTCCGGAAAAAAATAGTATGACTATGTTAAAATCTGTTAGACGGGTTAGTCCATAAACGATAAAAACTGAATCCAATATTATTAGTGAATATTCAAATCAGATACGAAACAAATTAACAAACAAAGTATGTAATAATATAAAGTCGATACGTAATCGAAATAGTAACCTCAATCGATACTCGAAGAGGGAACTGGTATGTCGAGGCCTGCGAACCAGTTTTCTTAAGACTTTTTATTGCCCCGTCTGTGCAAGTCTCCCAAGATACAACGACAACGTAAACGAACTCGAAACCGTGTATGAGAAGTAGCACCGGGTAGAAAGAAATCAGTTGCTCTATTCTTGGAGAAGGAGATAAATTGTGTAGGTAAATTTCGTATCTAATTCGTCTATACTACATGTCTAATATTTCACTATGAATAATGAACTCGAACAGAGCTTATATAGGAAAAGGGGAGAGAGTTTTTTGGAAACGAGTTTATTGGAAACACAATTTTGGGAAATATCAATTTTGGGAAATATCTAATTTCCGAAAATTAAATACTAAATTCGAATTTAATAAAATCCGAAAACAAAAAATATTTTAAGAATTATTATAAGATTCGAAATAATATAAAATTAGAAATTTTCCTCAATTGCATATCAATTTCCAAAACTGAAAAAAGATATCAATTTCAGATTTCCTTATTTTTCATATTCTGAAAATTGGAAATTAATTGTTGAGATTTCAATGTGGGCCGAAGCAAAACGGAGCTGTCGCTACGAGCCCAATTCCGCTGCAGCATTCGTGTGCCGCACAAAGCCTTTCATCCAAGAAATTTCAAACATGCTACGAAGGCAACACTATATAAACCCAATGAAAGTTTGGTAATCTTTCAATGTGGGACAACACGAGAATGATGTATTTTTCATTTGCAATTTTCTCAACAACTAAGTTCAACGGGTGATCTTTGATCTTTAATTTCTCATTCACCTCTTGTCCGTTTAGACCTCATAATATCTTGTTGGAAAGGCCTACTTCCTAGAACACGAAACTAATCTTTCCATAGTTCTAGGGTGAGCCGATCCTATATATAATTGAGCGTCAAGTTGACCATTTCCATTTATCTAAACTCACTTTTGTCCAACAATCCCCTACATGAATAGAAATTAACGCGAGAGGAAAGCGATATGATGGTGACTTCTCATAGCTGATATCTGCATAGGATAGGTAGGCAACACCCTTGAACCTTCCCTGTGTATTTACTTTACTGGCTGACTAGTAGACGCGATGTGCTTGAACTACTTTGTCGTTTATGTAAATGAAGATACATTCCACACAAACAGCAACAAAACACAGTTTTTCGGTTCTCATGGTTATTTCCGTAAGTCATGGACATCTCTTGGTTCTGCAAGAGTTTAAGACAACTAATTCCCAGTAGTCTCCCTTGAGGCGACTCCACCTCACTCTCACATAGGTGATTTCTTTGCTCATATTCTTGAAGCAGAATGAATCATTAAAAGCATAGCTTAACCTTAACATGTTTTAAATCACTGTTTACATCATAGGAATGGACTCGGGGTGACCCCCCACAGTGACCACATAAGGTTTATGCAATTAGGTTGTCCCATTAAACCTAGATCTTGGGATCTCCAGTCAACTAGGTTGAGTTTTCCTTCACATAATGCCTTAATTGATTACGGGCTTTAGTCACATTCCTTTAGATGTTGTAACAACTAGATCTCTATTTAACACTTTGGCTAGCGGATCCGCGATGTTATCTTTTGATCTTGTAAAATCAATAGTGATAACTACAATTGAGATCAATTGTTTAATCAGATTTGTGCCCTATTGATTGTTGCTTGATTGTCACAATGCACACAACCCTTGACCACACACTTCAGCAAGTTTGGATTATCCTCCAAGAGTTTCGTAGCCACTTGGCTTCTTCACTTGGTTTTATCCAAGGCCACAAACTCAGATTCCATAATGGAACTGGTTATAATCGTTTATCTTGAGGATTTCCACGACACTGCTGCTTCTATTAGAGTGATGACATATACACTCATGCCTTTTGAATCTTTAATATCAGATATTCAACTAACATCGGAGTATCCTTCAAGATCAGCAGGTTCTCTTGTATAATGCAGTCTATAGTCACGAGTGTATCGTAAGTATCCAAGTACTCTTATGATAGCTGTCCAGCGGTCTTTCCCTAGATTACTCGTGAGTCTGTTCAATGTACTTACAGTGGCTGCAATGTTAGGTCTAGTACAACTAATGAGATACATAGTCAATGTTTTCACCTTTATTTTAGACAAGTGTTCACTAATGTCTACAGATGTTCTGGCATTACAAGTATCTTTTCTATGTAGTGTGATTGGGTTAACATGACATCATCAGATGAACGCTTGATTTGGATGCCCAAAATCATATATGCGAGTACCATTTCTTTATGTCAAACTTAGAGTTTAACAAGGTTTTAGTACTCTTTACCATCTTATCATTATTCCCCATTATTAGAATGTCCTCCACGTATACATATATCCCTCATTTGTGGTTTTAACATCTATCATTTATCACACTTGTTTATCTTGTGGTTATTGGCTCGCATGACATCATCAAGCTTTTTATCCATTGCTTAAGTGCTAGCTTCAGTCCAATAAACTACATTCCACTGTTTTAGTACCGATTTTCATCTTATTTGCTAATGGGGCCAATAACTTAGCAAGACACCCCCACATTCTCAAGTAATTATTGGAAGGTTTTCACCATTTCCATAATTCATGTAAACTCTTGTCTAATTTCTTTGAGGGGTACCTTATTCAAAGGTAGTTAGCTAACAAAATAGCTTCCCCTCCCCCCCCCCCCCCCCCCCCCCCCCCCTATGTCTAGTGACTACCCAAATCTGATTTGATCAATAGGTTCATCATGTGTAAAATTATTTTGACATAAATTCCACATTTATAGTCCGTTGGAATTTTAGGACGTGTTCCGAGATTGTTTACTCTTACGCAGCGGTACGTGGTAAACGTGTCCAATTTTTTCCATGTCATACATATAATACACAATGAGATAATTATAAGAAGCGTCCCCCTTATATTATTCATTTCTTGGCACTTACGTGTTTGGAAACATATTTATTTCCCACAAATATCCATTCTTAGTCAAAACTAATTTATCATCCTCATGTACCGTCCTTAAGCCTTGTAAGCTTCAAGTCGTTTCGAGGTTCTTCCTATATTCGGAAGTCATATTGAAGTTTTAGAAATTCCATGTAATTAATCTCAATTTCAGATAATTTCGCAATGTTTCACCAAGAAACTATTCCAATTAACAATTTTTAACATTTGAACGTATTCCAATCTGTTTGAATTGATTTTCTATATTCCAATTTTCAAAAATTGAAAGTATTCAATTTGGTCACATTTGTTCTTTTCATGAAGCAAAATTAACTTGATCTTGAAACCTTAAATTTAATCGATCTAACGTGTTTCACATTGAAACAGAAATCGATTGATAAATCAAAGATTAAATCAATCTTCTCAATGATAAATCGACACATTCGATTGAACTTGTACCAAGTAAGCCGAATCGATTAATTAATTTTAATCGTTCACACGTGTTTGATCAAGAAGTTTGAAAATGAAACTATTCAATTTCTCTTTTCTTGTTCTTGTATATGTTTTTTTCATTCTTGAAATCAATTGAACCTTAACAATTTTTCCTTTCTTAATAAGAACGGGACCAACTTCCTTATTTAGATCCACATCGATATTTTATATGGTTCAAACCAATTGAACCGTTTAACTCAAATCTCGATTGAGCTTAAACATCGATTGAGTCGTTTTCACGTTTTCAAAGAAACAAAATCGATTCAATCTATTTTATCTACTACAGAATTTGAACAAATGGTTCACCACTTAAACCCGAAATTCATAAGTAGATAGAACGACAACATTTGTCCATCACGTTCTAAAGTGAAAGCAAGTTGTTCGTTCGTGTTCTTTAAAGAACATTATCAATATTGAACTTACATTCCAACACATAATTTTTAGTTCCAACTTACTCGTTGTGACGTTTTTCACAAAAACCGGAATCAATTAATTAACTTTCTAAATCTTCGATGTTTTAAATTAATTGAAACCACTCAATCGAATATCTTTCAATCGTTGAAACCACGTTCTATTTTAATCTATTCGTATGTGTTCTACTTTTAGAACCGAATCAGATTTATTTACGGATATCACAAATCCATTTGTTTGATCATCCTTACGTGTTTCCAAGAAACATGATCGATCACAAATACTGTTCTTCTAAGGAAATGTTTTAAATTCCCTTTATTAGATTAGGAAACCGTTTAGGAAATAAATCCAAATTGTTTCCCTCTTGAATTTAGAGAAATCCGTCTAGGAATTTTATTCCAAGTTCGTTTCTCTCGTTTTGAATTATGTGTGAATTCGGGATGTGTTCAAGAATTCATAATTAATCTTGAAACAAGCCGTTTCTTTTTCCAAAATAGAAACCGTTTAGGAAATCATTTCCAATTTGTTTCGTTTTTTGGAAATTTTTGGAAAACCGTTTAGGAACTTAATTCCAAGTTTGTTTCCCTCGTTTGTTTCACAAAGAAACTGTATAATTGCCCAAAAGTTTCCAATCGTTGGGAAATTTAATATGTTCGTACGTGTTCTAAGCTAGAACCGAAACAGATGAAAAGTTAATCTGTTCGTACGTGTTCTAGCTAGAACCAAATCAGATAACACCCAAATTGATGTAACAAGATCGTCTTTACATGTTTCTAGGAAACAAGATTGGTCACACGAATTATTCTGGCATTTAGAATAAGGAGAAGAAGAGTTATTTTTCCAATCTGTCCAATCGGGTCAAGGGACCCGTGAACCGGATCCGATCCAGACACAGTTCGGCCCGTGTCTGCAACATAGCCCGTACCCGGCCAGCTCCCTGCCCCGTGCACAACCTATAGCAAAGGAGACTTGCGTACTCCTTGTTTTGGGCTGTTTTTTTTCTATTACTTGTGTTTGGGCCTTGAATTTCATTTTCTTTAGGGCCTGCCAAAAAAAGGAAATAAAAGGAGGAATTACAACCCCAAAACACAAAAATATACCACTCTTGAAGCGGGAAACATTTATTTTATTTTATTCTTTTCTTTACTTTTAAGCTTGTTTTCTCCAGCCCACAAAATGTCCTAGATCCTTTTGGAGTGTTTTCAATTCACGCCGCAACTCATCTGCAACACTTTTTGATTCTTGGACTTCAGGCGTTTGCTTCAGCAACAACAATTGAACCTTTCTTGTACTTGATACACAGCTCAAAACGGAAATTAGCGAAAAATAGATCAAATTAAAGTTTGACTTCTGCAATCAACCAATAGAGATTAACAGTCATATTGGAAAAAATATAAACATTAGATCGCAAAATGAACTATGGGATTTCGAAAATCAGATTAGGTGAAACTGATTTCTAATTCCCTTTTTGATTTCAGGATTTCTAAAAACTGCAAAGGAAATAGATTAGATGTAAAATAATATGTTATTAGACTTTGTTACCAGACTTAGATTGTAAACTTAGTTTGAATCAAACTCCAATAAAGGTGTTCTTCGTCTATGGAACTTGCAAAAATAAAAAGTCTTAAGATTGTTAGACGGGTTAGTCCATAAACGATAAAAACTAAATCCAATATTATTAGTGAATATTCAAATCAGATACGAAACAGATTAACAAACAAAGTATGTAATAATATAAAGTCGATACGTAATCGAAACAGTAACCTCAATCGAAACTCAAAGAGGGAACTGGTATGTCGAGGCCTGCGAACCAGTTTCCTTAAGACTTTTTTTGTTGCCCCGTCTGAGCAAGTCTCCCAAGATAAAACGACAACGTAAACGAACTCGAAACCGTGTATGAGAAGTAGCACCGAGTAGAAAAAAATCAGTTTCTCTGTTCTTGGAGAAAGAGAGAAATTGTGTAGGTAAATTTTGTATCTAATTCGTCTCTACTACGTGTCTAATATTTCACTATGAATAATGAACTAGAATAGAGATTATATAGGCTAAGGGGAGAGAGTTTTTTGGAAACGATTTTATTGGTAACACAATTTTCGGAAATATCAATTTTTTGGAAATATCCAATTTCCAAAAATTAAATATTAATTCGAATTTAATAAAATCCGAAAACAAAAAATATTTTAAGAATTATTATAAGATTCGAAATAATATAAAGTTAGGAAATTTCCTAATTTCCAAAACTGAAAAAAGATATCAATTTCAGATTTCCTTATTTTTCATATTCTGAAAATTGGAAATTAATTGTTTAGATTTCAATGTGGGCTGAAGCAAAACGGAGCTGGCGCTATGGGCCTAATTCCGCTCCAACATTCGTGTCCCGCACAAAGCCTTTCATCCAAGCAATTCAAACATGCTAGGAAGGCAACACTTTATAAGCCCAATGAAAGTTTGATAATCTTTCAATGTGGGACAACACAAGAATGATGTATTTTTCATTTGCAATTTTCTCAACAACTAAGTTCAGCGGCTGATCTTTGAGCTTTAATTTCTCATTCACCTCTTGTCCTTTTAAACTTCATAATATGTCCTTGGAAATGCCTCACTTCCTAGAACACGAAACTAATCTTTCCATAATTTTAGGGTGAGCCGATCCTATATATAATTGAGCGTCAAGTTGACCATTTCTATTTGTCTAAACTCACTTTTGTCCAACAAAATCAACTGACGAAAACCTCTCAGACCAAATCCTAGCCGCCTTCAAGTCCCTCACCTCCTTCTATCTTCCTCGTCGTCGAAGACGCTATGGGCACCGACCATGGAGGTCGTTGGCAGTGACAACGTCCTTTCCTCCTCCTTTCCCCTTTCCCCCTTCTTCTTTCCCTTTCTTGATCTTTCTACTCTCATCCTTCGCTCGGTTTTTTGTTGGACGGAGATCAACCTCGTCCTTGGTTTTTCGATGTTTTTGGAGGCTGCTTCGCCGGAGTTCCTCGAAAGTGTCGCAGATCTGGAACGACCGTCCAGATCTGCTTTAGAGTTCACTAAGGGGTCCTCCGGCCCATTATGTTCTTCCCTTGCCTTGGTTCTGGGGTCGGACTGCATGGTCGTCTTCGAAAGTGGTGCGAGAAGGTCTCCGACCGTGTTATGCCAGATTCACTACTTTTCTGGGTCGGAACAGGTTTCTTGTTGGGGCGGCGGGGCTGATTTGATTTGGTTCGGGTAGGGTCCATCCGGATCTGGTCCGGACGGGTAGGTTGGTCCATCCAATTTGGGTCCGATTGGGTGGGACCTGTTAGGAAGGTTCAGAGGTTTGCGGTTTGGGTCGGTGCTATGGTCGGGTCCCGGTCACATTCGGACCGGTTCGTGTGCTATTGCGGGTCTAGTTCGAATATGGCTTTCGGGCGCTCGTGCTAGTGGTGTTGGTCGTTGTTGTGGGTGTTTGTTTATTCAGTTTCATCTCAGTTTTGGGAGTTGGTGGTGATTGAGACTTGAGTGGGAGGTCTTTCTCCATCTTTGGGTGAAGATTGGCACATGTATGTTCTACTCCTCTCCTGGTTGCTGTGGTGATGAGGCAAGACTGGTAGAGTCTTGGTTGCTCGTGGGAGGCTTTCCTTGTTGGGATTGTTGCGGTTCTCTTCTATCTTCTACTCGCTGGTAAAGCTCTCGGCTTCGTAGTGGTCACTTGCCTTTTCACGAAAACTTTCGGTGCTTCAAAGTATATCCTGACTGCTCTTTAGGCCGTATTTTTGCTCGGTAGAAATACCGGTCCTCTCCTTTGAGTGTCTCGGTATTGGCCAGAATTTCGGAAGGACCGAGCGTATTATCTGGTATGATGGTCTGTCCTTTGAGGTCTGCTCTTTTTCCTCGCTCTGTCTGGTTAGAATGCTTCCCTCTATTTTTATTGCTTTTCTTTTCGTTTTGGTTTCGCTTCATCTCGACCCGGGCGTGGGTCGAGCTCGTCGGTTCATAGGTGTTGGCCGCCGGCGAGATCATCGGGCATTGTCTGCCCACTTCAGAAGCCATGCGTTTGGATTAGTAAGGCCAATTGGGTTTGTCTCTAGGTATCCTCTCGTTGAGAGTTGCTAGCCTTATGACTTGTGAGATGTTTCTTTTCCTACTTGGCTTGGTTATAGAGTTTTGCTCGTCGGTTCATAGTTGTTGTCGTAGGCTGCTGGAAACTTCCTTTCCTTTCTAGCTTCATGGTGGTTAAATCCTGGTAGTTTAGACCTTTTTCATTTCAGGCCTTCTTGGTTGTCAAATTCGGGTTCTAGACCCTTTTATTTTGTGGTTTCTTCAGAGTATGCGTACCCATTCATTGTTTGTGGTTGTTTGCTTCATGGTCTGCGTACCCATTCATTGTGGTTGTTGTTCTTCCCCGGTGTGGGGCTTCATGTGGTTGTTTGCTTCAGGGTCTGCGTACCCATTCATTGTGGTTGTTAGTCTTCCCCGGTGTGGGGCTTCTTGAGGTTCCGAAAGGAATGGTCTTTCATGTATTAGTTCCACCCATCGTATTCTTTATTTCAAAGCATCGGTGTTTTAATATATGCTTTACTGATAAAAAATAAAGACTCATCTTGCCGAATTCCTCAAAACCCCACCATTTTAGCTTGAGAACACAATCATCGAAACACACATGGCTAAAATGAAAAGCTATGAAACCAATTTACAAAATCATCCGAGTACCTTAATGTCCAAGACATTAATGGTATCAATAACCTTCTATAGCTCTATGTTTCTACAACTATATCCTCTGAAATTACTCAATATACAATTCATGCTATCAACAAGCTTCATCCTCGAACTCTCTTTGATCGGTAGTTGGTTGTTCAGCAATATCGATCTACATATAAGGGCATTTCACTTTCAAAGGGCTCTACTTTCATGGTACAAAAGATAGTGGTTTTTGGCATGAAAGCTAATGAAACCTCAATCTCATCATCATCCTTGATCAGAACATCAAGGGGAGAAAGTGGGAGGGACTTGCTCAACCTAGGCCTCTTATACTCCTTCTTACCCTCATCACCGCGCTTCAAGACTTGACCACCCTTGACCGTTGCAATAAAAGCAGACCCATCCCTATAACTGCCCTTGATCTGATGATAGAGGGACCCCTGAACAAGGAAATATTTCCCCTCTTAAAAAGAGTCCACAAGCTTCAAATCAACCTCGAACAAGATTATTCGATTAATGGTAACAGCTGAGTTCAACTTGATTCTATAAAGAAAGGGCAACCAGCCTTTTATAGAATTCATTTCTCTTCAAGATACGTTTTTTCTCAAGCCAGACCGGAGCAAGAACCACATCCCGATCAACGCTTATCATAGCCTCATGCTTGCAATGGTAATGGGAAGAATCTTCAGCGGCGGCTCTCATGGGGTGATTCTCACCCCTTTTGAAAAGGCTCAAGCGTCGCTCCATTTTCCCGCCATATATAGTTTGGATAACATTTGTTATAGGAATTGGTATAAAAGAGCATGACTTCGATGTTGTTTGGGGCACAGGGACTAATCCTAGTCATGGTGATGCATAGAGTGGCCTCCCCTTCGCATAAATCAATATAATGGCTTAGATTAGGGCCGAGAGAGGGTTACAGTGCCACCCTCTTGTGAAAGAAAGGCTTATCCCCTCTGTAAGAACCACTCCCATTCAACGCCAGTCAAATCAGCGAAAAACATGAAAATTTAAAAAATTTAGACAGACACTTAAATGAACCTAAATTTGACCCCGAGGGTCATAATGGACTTAAGTTGACCCCGATATCGACCAAAGTGAGTTCCAAGGGACTCAGGGCAACTTTCTGACCAATTTGGGAAAGGTTGACTTTTTGCTGGAAAAGTCAACCGAGCGACGTTTTGGTCCATTCGAGGTCCATTTTGGATCCAAAAAGCTTAGCCGTCTTCGCGGTGGTCTTAGTTGAGCCGTTTCCTTGTAGCCCGTGAAGTTTCGTAATTTCTTGGAAAAAGTGCCCGTTCGGGGCCCGAAACTGCCGAATTTCGCGAATCTGACTGAAAAATATCTAGAAGATATATTTCCAAAAGGCGTGGGACCCACTTGCCACATGTCACTAATGTGTCGTGGTGTTAGGTAACATTCAACAAAACAAAGGAAGACTTGATGGTAGTTTTGTAATTAAGTTATAGTTGATATTTTGGATAAAACAAAAGGAAGACCAAAGTGATGTTCGGCCATTATAGAAAAAAAGAGGGAAAAATTAGAGAGAGAAAGTGGAGGGAAGAAAGAGAAGGAGAAAAGGGAAAAAGAGAAGGAATGGATTGGAGTTTAGGGATTTCCCGACGATCCAACCGACGGATCGTCTCAACGATCAAAGAATCGAGTTCCCGTCATCATTCCCTACGGTGAGCACCTAATCGATTGTTGTTTGATACGTTTGAAAGTTAGGGTTTGGGTTTAAATGGGTTAAATATGGATGAGTCGAGGTGTTGGGTTCGTTGGGAACGTTTTGGAGCGAAAAGAAATGTTTTCCGTTGTGGCCGTGTGGGGCCTACGTTTGCGGGCCTCGGGTTTTTCGTGTTCGGGTGGTTTAGGACGATCCCCGAGTCGTTAATTCACACCCGGAACGAATTTTGGAATTAAATTGTGAAAGTTGGAATTTCGGGTTTAGAAACTTTAAACGCTAATTAAATCGCTCGGAAGACGGAATTTGATTTCGTTGATTGCATTGGAACCCTTGAATTATTCTAAGACCGTGGAAACGAAAACGGGAATTTTCGGAGCCCCGGAAGGACATTTTCCGATCTGGGGCAGATTCGCCGGGTCGGGCGAAACGGACCTTTCTGGGTCCATTATCGACAATGTCGAGTAATTGGGAGGTTTGGGAGTGATCGACATTGTCAGGGTTACATTTGGGCGTCAAGTTTATTAAAATTTAGTTTATGCCTGCAAGCTTAAAAGTATTTTAAATTGTGCTCTTATTAGATCGTGCCACCGACAGAGGAAAGGGAAAGCTAGGCGAGTGATCGAGATCACGCCGGAGCTGGTTTGTGAGCTTTTGGAGAAAGCATACGAGGTAGGGAAAAGTAGCCGGATCTTGGCCCTGATTAGGGAAAGTTAACAGTAGAAATACATGTGACACTTGGGTGTCGTGGGTTAAGTAAGTTTATCGAATATTAGAAAGGCAGGCGACACCGGGTGGTGTCGTATGATACGGGAACGTGTCGAACAATAGAAATGCATGTGACACTAAGTAGTGTCGTAGGAGCAGTGAGCTTTCAATATTAGAATTACTGGGGGCATTTGGTTATTCCCGGAGGTTGATTGTTTAATTTGTGTCTTGGGTGACCATGTGAGCTCGTATTTTACTGTTGTGTCTTGGGTGGCCATGAGAGCCCGTATTTTACTGCTGTGTCTTGGGTGGCCATGAGAGCTCGTGTATTTACTTTTGGTGTCTTGGGTGGCCATGAGTGCCCGTGGGGTTGTTGAACCCGTGTTCTACCGTTGGTGTTTTGGGTGGCCTTGAGTGCCCGTGGGGTTGTTGAACCCGTGTTCTACCGTTGGTGTTTTGGGTGGCCTTGAGTGCCCGTGGGGTTGTTGAACCCGTGTTTTACCGTTGGTGTTTTGGGTGGCCTTGAGTGCCCGTGGGGTTGTTGAACCAGTGTTTTACCGTTGGTGTCTTGGGTGGCCATGAGTGCCTGTGGAGTGTCAAACCGGTGTTGTTGCTGTTGTTGAACTTTGTTTGTGATTGTGATTGTGGTTACCTGAGGTTGGGGGCCCGCTTCATATTAACGGGGGTCCTGTGATCGCACGCGTCAGCATGTTCAGACGGGGTAGGGGGCCGCCAGTGAGTAAAGGGGTCTTGGCCGCACGTGCGTGGATTGGGGTGATAGGTCGACAGTCTGATCCGACTTTGTGTCGGGAAAAGTACGACAAGTCGACCGCCTGGCCTGACAGGGATCGGTAAAGGGCGTGAGATGGACTAGGTGAGCTTCCGAAGCTTGAAGAGCTAGGAGAGGGAGTCCGGGTTTACTTTAGAGTCTAGCGACGTATACCTTGTATTTTATCCACTTGTTGGGACGTACTTTTGAGTTGTAAATAATTATTTTGGTTAAGTAAATGGTGGTTTTAAAGTGATTTATTTAAAAGGTTTGAAAATGTTTTATTGTTTTAAAAGTTCACGTTCCGGGTTCGGTTCCACTGAATTTGGGGCGTGACAGCTTGGTATCAGAGCTCGAGGTTTCACACCTCGGACTGTACGTCAATTAGGTGGGGAGAGTCGAGTCAGTAAAGTCCCGTCGTGCGTTGGGTACGCAAGTCGGGAACTGTGTGTAGACCCGTAGTGTTTTGAGTCATGTTTGTGTCTGTGTGTATGTGCAGTACGGTTATTACTGGCATACTGTTTGTGTGTTGCTGCGTGAAACGTTTTTAAGCTGTCGCGACTCGACTCAGGGGCGCCCCTGTAGTCGAGCGTGACGGTGCTGATATCAAGTGGGTACAATGTAGTTCGGGGACGCCTGGACCGGGTTGTAACTACCTGATGTCAAGAAATGAGGTTTTATAATGAAAAGGAAAAGTTTTGAAAATTGGTTGGCCCTGTGGGCGTGTTTTGATTTTGATTGGCCCTGTGGGCGCGTTTTGATTTTGGTTGGCCCGGTGGGCGTGGTTTGCCTCTGGTTGGCCCGGTGGGCGTGTGTTGTTGTGTTTGGCCTTGTCGGCTTGTGATTGAGGTTGAGCGACTCGATTTGATCTGTGAGTCGTTGTGTGTGTGTGTTAAATTGGTGGTTGAGCATGTGTGACGTTCAAGATTTCTTTTTCGGGGTTAAACATGAGTGAGGGTCGAGTTTGAAACGATTTTGAAAAACAGGCCTGCGCGAGTGTCACGGACCCTGTCACGGATCCGTGACGGAGCAGCGCGTTTTGGAAATTTTTAGGGCCTTTGTCACGGCTCCGTGACCCCAACCGTGACGAGGTCTGTCACGGATCCGTGATCCCTGACCTTTCCACCGTCTTGATTACGCAGTTTTCGTGTTGTTGTTGCGTGACTTAGTGCACGTTTGTGCGGTTGATTTGAGGTTTCTCTTACGTGTTCTAGTAATCGAAGTATTGATAGCGTGGCGGTGTTCATGTTTGTGTTGGTTGTAGAGGTCGTAAGTTTGGTGTTGAAAGGTGAGGTCTTGGGTTCGAGACTCATCAATAACCTACGGTAGTGACAAAGCGCCTCGGTGTGAGAGTCTCACCATACGAAGATGGGTTAAGGTTGATGCGTTGCGGCACCATACTAACTAGGTTTCCCCTATGTGAACGGGTGTTCAAGGTTTCCCTCGTGTGAACGGGTGGTTTGAGGTTTCCTTCACGTGAGTGGGTTATTTGAGGTTTCCTACGTGATCGGGTAATTGGGGTATTGAGGTTGTGAGCAATAGTGGTTTGCTGAGTTGAGAACATGATCCCCGTTTGAGGTTTCCTACGTGATCGGGTAATTGGGGTATCGAGGTGGTGAGCAATAGTGGTTTGCTGAGTTTAGAATATGATCCATATTCGAGGTTTCCCTTACGTGAGCGAGTATTTGAAGTATTGATGGCTTGAGCAGTGTGACGTTTTGGTATCAGGTTTTGAGGTTGTAGTCTGCCCTGGTTAGACTGGTAAGTCGTTAGTGCTTTACTAGTATGCCATAATCGAACGGGTGTCCGCGGAGGTGAGCCGAACACTCATCCCCTTTACTACTTTTCCCGCAGGGGACGAGTAGCGAACACTGGTTTGGTTGTGGAAAGTTACAAGTTAGCGCATAGAGGACCGTGTGAGGGTTGTGCTAGACCTTACCGGAGTGACTAATGGAGTGGCTGTTCGGTCTCTGATTTGGGCGTAAGTTTTATTGGATACCGGGGCGTCACACTCGTTTGCTTCGTCGAGTGGCACTGAGATGTTGAGGCTGAGTTTAGAGTCGTTGAGTCCACCCCTGCGTCTGGACACGCCGGTTGGGGGTGATGTGGTGTGGACTAGGGTCTGTCGTGCCTGCGGAGTTAGAGAAGCGAACCGATACAGGAGGTTCGAGAGAGGGCTCAAGAGCCCTGATGCTGGATCGAGTCCTCACCCCGAGGATCCGTGTATGTTCGGAGTTGATAGGCATGACGACGGTAGAGGAGCGAGGTCTTAGAGAGACTGCGAGGTTCCATGAGGTTCGGCAGCGACTGAGCTACGCGTGTATCCGTGGGAAGGATACTTACGAAATGACAGCCTTTGACGTGATCCTGAGAAAGGATTGGCCGGCGAAGTGCCGAGCCAATATCGACTGTTACTGGCGACGAGTGACGGTGTCAACAGGCAACACGAAAGGTTCGTGTATTCTGGGCAGTAGGAGCGGAGTTCTCCTGTCGTCTTGTCCGCAGTAAAGGAATTATCGGCCGTGCAGGGCCGAGAGTTACCGTGAGTGGCGTGCGAGTTCCCCGAGGTCTTCCCTGAGGAGTTGACCGGGTTGCCATCAGTTCGTGAGGTGGGGTTCGGGATTGACCTGGTGCCGGGAACGGCAGCGATATCGATGGCGCCTTACAGGTTCGCGCCAACCGAGTTAACCGAGCTGAAGAGTCAGCTCGAGGAACTTCGGGAGAAGATGTTTATCCGGCCGAGCACATCGCCCTGGGGAGCGCCAGCACTCTTCGTGAAGAAGAAGAGTGGGGAGCTTCGGATGTTCATCGACTACCGGGAGCTGAACCGGGTTACGGTGAAGAACCGATACCGGAAGCCGAGTATTGACGACTTGTTCGACCAGTTGAGAGGGTTGACATGCTTCTCAAAGATCGATCTGCGATCCGGATATTACCAGTTGCGAGTCCGAGAGGGGACGTCGCAAAGACTGCATTCCGGACACGCTATGGGCATTACGAGTTCCTCGTGATGCCTTGGACTAACGAACGCACCTGCAGCGTTCATGGATCTGATGAACAGTATAATCCGGCCGTTCTTAGATCGATAGTGGTGGTGTTTGTAGACGACATCGTGATCTACTCGAAGAACGAGGCGACGCATGAGGAACATCTGAGGGGTGTTCTGACCCTGTTGCGCACACATCAGCTATACGCCAACCTGGAGAAGTGCGAGTTTTGGCTCGCTGAGGTGAGAGTCCTCGGTCACGTTGTGTCCCGTGACAGTATATTGGTCGATCAGGTGGAGATCGACGCGGTTTTGAAGTCGGCGCGGCCCACGAGTGTCTTCGAGATCCGCAGCTTCTTGGGGCTGGCAGGATATTTATCGGCGGTTGTCCAGGACTTTGCGCGACTAGCCGCGCCTATGACTATTTTGACACGCAAGGGAGTCGGGTTTGTGTGGACTGACGTTTGTGAACGTGCGTTCACGGAGCTGAAGGCTCGTCTGACTGCCGCTCCAGTGTGATAGTGCCAGAGCGCGGGGTCAAGTATGAGGTCTATTGTGACGCGTCCGGGGAAGGACTGGACTGTGCACTGATGCAGTTGGGTAGATTTGTTGCTTATGGCTCCAAGCAGTTGAAGATGCACGAGCGCAACTATCCTACCCATGACCTGGAATTAGCATCAGTCATGTTCGCGCTAAAGGGCTGGATGTATTATCTGTATGGCGAGCGATTTCAGGTGTTCTCGGACCATAAGAGCTTTAAGTACATCTTTTCCCAACGATACCTGAATACGCGCCAGCGGCGGTGGATGGAACTACTTGAGGAGTACGACTTTGAGCTACTCTACCATACGGGTAAGGCGAATGTGGTCGCCGATACCCTGAGTAGAAAGTCGGTTCTGGGCCTTGCTAACATATCAGTCCGAGAATGGGACATGATGGGGGAACTGGGCACGTTCGAGCTTGAACTATAGGAGGTTACCGGTGGCGTGGCCATGTGCTCATTGATGGCCCAGCCCTCACTACTTGGCCGGGGGGATAGAGGCACAGTCGGTGGATGTCGAGACGACAGATATCCGGGAGAGAGTTGTCGGCGGTGTTGACGCCGAGGGCTGGGATCGTCATGCTAATTGGTAGTTACGGTATCGTGGAGATTTGTTCATATCGCGTAACGGTGGAGGCGACGAGCTGCGAGAGTCGCACTATTCGCGTCTGAAAGTACACATGGGTAGCACTAAGAGGAGCGCGACATCAGGCGGCATATCTAGTGGAGCGGGATGCGGAGAGCGGTTGCGGAGTTAGTATTGCGGTGCCTTACTTGTCAGAAGGTGAGAGCCGAACAACAGCGTCCCGCTGGATTATTGCAACCACTGCGGGTTGCACAGTGGAAATGGGGGGCACGTCACGATGGATTTCGTGAGCGATTAGCCGAGTTCGCCTACAACAACAGCTCTCAGGCCAGTATCAGGATGGCACCGTTCGAAGCGTTGTATGGTAGGTCATGTCGGTCGCCCGTGTGCGGGGCGGAAGTGAGGAATGAGGATTTACTAGGTCTGAAACCGGACCGAGAGACAGTTGAGTCGGTCGTGCCAAAGCGTGAGCGGTTGAAGACCACGCAGAGTCAGTTGGAGCTAGCTGACAGACGGCGCCGACCTCTCGAGTCAGCAGTCGGTGATCATGTATCCATGGAGGTGAGTCCGAAAGGTGGACTGGTGCGTTTCAACCGCGGCGGAGGCGGGTTAGCCCCGCGGTGTATCGAGCCTTTCGAGGTCTTGAGTAGAAGGGGAGCAGTTGCATACCGACTTGCACTGCTACCGCAGCATGGGAAAATCCACGTGTCCCAGTTGCAGAAGTATATGCGGACCCCTCGCACGTCATTGAGTGGGCAGAGGTCGAGGTAACGGGTGATGTTTCGTATAAGGAGAAACCGGTTTGGGAAATGGATCCATGAGAGCAGGTCCTGCGCGGAAAGGTTATCCGCTTAGAACGGGTGCAGTGGCGGCACCACGAGGCTGAGTCGACTTGGGAACGCGAGGACGAGGTTCGCCCGAAGTACCCCGATCTGTTCAACTCCTGAAGCGCGTTGTTTTAAATTTCACGGACGAAATTCCTTTAAAGGGGGGGGGGGGGGGTAGATTGTAAGAACCACTCCCGGTCAACGCCAGTCAAATCGGCGAAAAACAGGAAAATTTAAAAAATTTAGACAGACACTTAAATGAACCTAAATTTGACCCCGAGGGTCATACCGGACTTAATTTGACCCCGATATCGACCAAAGTGAGTTCCAGGGGACTCAGGGCAACTTTCTGACCAATTTGGGAAAGGTTGACTTGTTGCTGGAAAAGTCAACCGAGCGACGTTTTGGTCCATTCGAGGTCTGTTTTGGATCCAAAAAGCTTAGCCGTCGTCGCGGCGGTCTTATAGAAAAAAAGGGGGAAACTTAGAGAGAGAAAGTGGAGGGAAGAAAGAGAAAGAGAAAAGGGAAAAAGAGAAGGAAAGGATTGGAGTTTAGGGATTTCCCGACGATCCAACCGACGGATCATCTCAACGATCGAAGAATCGAGTTCCTGTCATCATTCCCTACGGTGAGCACCTAATCGATTTTTGTTTTGATACGTTTGAAAGTTAGGGTTTGGGTTTAAATGGGTTAAATATGGATGAGTCGAGGTGTTGGGTTCGTTGGGAACGTTTTGGAGCGAAAAGAAATGTTTTCCGTTGTGGCCGTGTGGGGCCCACGTTTTCGGGCCTCGGGTTTTCGTGTTCGGGTGGTTTAGGACGATCCCCGAGTCGTTAATTCACACCCGGAACGAATTTTGGAATTAAATTGTGAAAGTTGGAATTTGGGGTTTAGAAACTTTAAACGCTAATTAAATCGCTCGGAAAACGGAATTTGATTTCGTCGATTGCATTGGAACCCTTGAATTATTCTAAGACCGTGGAAACGAAAACGGGAATTTTCGGAGCCCCGGAAGGACGTTTTCCAATCTCGGGCAGATTCGCCGGGTCGGGCGAAACGGGCCTTTCTGGTGTCTTGGGTGGCCATGAGAGCTCGTGTCCTTGATCAGAACATCAAGGGGAGAAAGTGGGAGGGACTTGCTCAACCTAGGCCTCTTATACTCCTTCTTACCCTCATCACCGCGCTTCAAGACTTGACCACCCTTGACCGTTGCAATAAAAGCAGACCCATCCCTAGAACTGCCCTTGATCTGATGATAGAGGGACCCCTGAACAAGGAAATATTTCCCCTCTTAAAAAGAGTCCACAAGCTTCAAATCAACCTCGAACAAGATTATTCGATTAATGGTAACAGCTGAGTTCAACTTGATTCTATAAAGAAAGGGCAACCAGCCTTTTATAGAATTCATTTCTCTTCAAGATACGTTTTTTCTCAAGCCAGACCGGAGCAAGAACCACATCCCGATCAACGCTTATCATAGCCTCATGCTTGCAATGGTAATGGGAAGAATCTTCAGCGGCGGCTCTCATGGGGTGATTCTCACCCCTTTTGAAAAGGCTCAAGCGTCGCTCCATTTTCCCGCCATATATAGTTTGGATAACATTTGTTATAGGAATTGGTATAAAAGAGCATGACTTCGATGTTGTTTGGGGCACAGGGACTAATCCTAGTCATGGTGATGCGTAGAGTGGCCTCCCCTTCGCATAAATCAATATAATGGCTTAGATTAGGGCCGAGAGAGGGTTACAGTGCCACCCTCTTGTGAAAGAAAGGCTTATCCCCTCTGTAAGAACCATTCCCATTCAACGCCAGTCAAATCAGCGAAAAACATGAAAATTTAAAAAATTTAGACAAACACTTAAATGAACCTAAATTTGACCCCGAGGGTCATAATGGACTTAAGTTGACCCCGATATCGACCAAAGTGAGTTCCAAGGGACTCAGGGCATCTTTCTGACCAATTTGGGAAAGGTTGACTTTTTGTTGGAAAAGTCAACCGAGCGACGTTTTGGTCCATTCGAGGTCCATTTTGGATCCAAAAAGCTTAGCCGTCTTCGCGGTGGTCTTAGTTGAGCCGTTTCCTTGTAGCCCGTGAAGTTTCGTAATTTCTTGGAAAAAGTGCCCGTTCGGGGCCCGAAACTGCCGAATTTCGCGAATCTGACTGAAAAATATCTAGAAGATATATTTCCAAAAGGCGTGGGACCCACTTGCCACATGTCACTAATGTGTCGTGGTGTTAGGTAACATTCAACAAAACAAAGGAAGACTTGATGGTAGTTTTGTAATTAAGTTATAGTTGATATTTTGGATAAAACAAAAGGAAGACCAAAGTGATGTTCGGCCATTATAGAAAAAAAGAGGGAAAAATTAGAGAGAGAAAGTGGAGGGAAGAAAGAGAAGGAGAAAAGGGAAAAAGAGAAGGAATGGATTGGAGTTTAGGGATTTCCCGACGATCCAACCGACGGATCGTCTCAACGATCAAAGAATCGAGTTCCCGTCATCATTCCCTACGGTGAGCACCTAATCGATTGTTGTTTGATACGTTTGAAAGTTAGGGTTTGGGTTTAAATGGGTTAAATATGGATGAG
Source organism: Erodium maritimum (assembly GCA_963921825.1). Classification (NCBI taxonomy): domain Eukaryota; kingdom Viridiplantae; phylum Streptophyta; class Magnoliopsida; order Geraniales; family Geraniaceae; genus Erodium; species Erodium maritimum. The sequence continues at coordinate 49,304,387 of OY997595.1, read as the reverse complement.
TCGAGGTGTTGGGTTCGTTGGGAACGTTTTGGAGCGAAAAGAAATGTTTTCCGTTGTGGCCGTGTGGGGCCTACGTTTGCGGGCCTCGGGTTTTTCGTGTTCGGGTGGTTTAGGACGATCCCCGAGTCGTTAATTCACACCCGGAACGAATTTTGGAATTAAATTGTGAAAGTTGGAATTTCGGGTTTAGAAACTTTAAACGCTAATTAAATCGCTCGGAAGACGGAATTTGATTTCGTTGATTGCATTGGAACCCTTGAATTATTCTAAGACCGTGGAAACGAAAACGGGAATTTTCGGAGCCCCGGAAGGACATTTTCCGATCTCGGGCAGATTCGCCGGGTCGGGCGAAACGGACCTTTCTGGGTCCATTATCGACAATGTCGAGTAATTGGGAGGTTTGGGAGTGATCGACATTGTCAGGGTTACATTTGGGCGTCAAGTTTATTAAAATTTAGTTTATGCCTGCAAGCTTAAAAGTATTTTAAATTGTGCTCTTATTAGATCGTGCCACCGACAGAGGAAAGGGAAAGCTAGGCGAGTGATCGAGATCACGCCGGAGCTGGTTTGTGAGCTTTTGGAGAAAGCATACGAGGTAGGGAAAAGTAGCCGGATCTCGGCCCTGATTAGGGAAAGTTAACAGTAGAAATGCATGTGACACTTGGGTGTCGTGGGTTAAGTAAGTTTATCGAATATTAGAAAGGCAGGCGACACCGGGTGGTGTCGTATGATACGGGAACGTGTCGAACAATAGAAATGCATGTGACACTTAGTAGTGTCGTAGGAGCAGTGAGCTTTCGATATTAGAATTACTGGGGGCATTTGGTTATTCCCGGAGGTTGATTGTTTAATTTGTGTCTTGGGTGACCATGTGAGCTCGTATTTTACTGTTGTGTCTTGGGTGGCCATGAGAGCCCGTATTTTACTGCTGTGTCTTGGGTGGCCATGAGAGCTCGTGTCTTTACTTTTGGTGTCTTGGGTGGCCATGAGTGCCTGTGGGGTTGTTGAACCCGTGTCTTTACTTTTGGTGTCTTGGGTGGCCATGAGTGCCCGTGGGGTTTTTGAACCCGTGTCTTTACTTTTGGTGTCTTGGGTGGCCATAATTGCCCGTGGGGTTTTTGAACCCGTGTTCTACCGTTGGTGTTTTGGGTGGCCTTGAGTGCCCGTGGGGTTATTGAACTCGTGTTTTACCGTTGGTGTCTTGGGTGGCCATGAGTGCCTATGGAGTGTCAAACCGGTGTTGTTGTTGTTGAACTTTGTTTGTGATTGTGATTGTGGTTACCTGAGGTTGGGGGCCAAATGACCTTTTCGCCCTTTCTTCGTCTTGAGTAAAATATTACAATTTAATACACGACTCGCAGGGCGGGAATAAATAAATATTACAAACAAGTGGTTCGACGACCACACCTTGAAAGAATAATTACACGCTACCTCTAACGGCTCGCAGGCCGTGAAAAGCGATAAATAATTAAATCGAGCTCGGGGCTATTATGTACACCATGCCAACATCACATCACACATCGTGTTATCAAACAAGCATGTTATCAAACATCATGTGATTTTCCGGTTTTAATTAATAGCCAAGTTTCGAAATTTTTTGATGCTCGGTTTATCGAAACCGTTCAAAAATGAAACTTTTGAACATTTGATCTTCGAGTTCGTCATGACGGTTACAAACTCGTCATAACCAACAAAACGGTTTAGCCTTGGCATATCAACCATCCAATGGTCATGTTTGGCCTAGCTCAGTCCAACGGAGCCCCGTTCGGTCCCGGTTTCGGCTCCCCGAGAGTCCTGCTCACGAGACCCGAAAAATCAAACTTTTTCCAAAATTTCCAGATTTGAAATAAATTTCAAAAATTCATTTTACATGCATTAAATCCATAAACAATAATTTAAAACATGTTATCAATCAATTTAGCAAAACAACATGCCAAAAACGAAACTTTCAAGCAAAACCGAAACTTTGAACACCGTCTTGTGAATCCCGAAGGTAGCACGGCTCTGATACCACTGTTGGGTCTCGAGGTAGGGTTGGAGATGAACCAACTCGCAGCGGAAAATCAATGAAAACCAAGAGACGATTAAAACCATGAAACAACTAACAAAGAATGGATTAACAAGAGAAAAATTCAGCACTATTTCTTACCAAAACAAGAACACCGGTTAACGAATGATTGGCTTGAGTCTCCAAGACGCCTACGTATCCACATGAGAATCAAAGCCACGTAGTTCTTTTCTTTGAGGACTCAAGAACGCAAACATGGAGGTGGGAGCTTGCCAAACCCGAAATGGCCATGGAAGAGGGAGAGAAAATGTGTTTCCTATTCTTGTCTTGTGTTTGTTATGTTGAAAAAAGATGACTTAAACATAACAAAACTCATACTTGTCCAACTAAAGGCATGGGACAAGTATGATGTCAAGTAAGGTGTAAATAGGACAAAGTATGGCAAGACAAGATTGGGTTAGGTGGTGAATCACCAACACCTTAATCCTTGTCTTGCTTACTTAGTACTAATTAATCAAGACTTGATTAATTGGTTCCATGGGCCTTGGTTGCATGGGCCTTTCATGGGCCTCTTGGAACATGGCCCGTGACCATTTCCAACGAGGTCCCGTGATTCGCTCATCGCCTCCATGCCTTCCATACCGGAAATGTCCAACATTATCCGACGGGATCAATCCCAAGACTCCAAGCCTTGTCTCGATCCGTAAAGTCCTATTCACTTACGGGCACATGACCTAAAACCCATTTTTGGTCATGTCCCGAGACAACTCCCTTTTGGCCATTCTCCATAAATGCATCAATGAGTTTCATCCTCCGGTGTGACTCTTAGGTTTATGCATGTCAATAGATCAACGTAAAATCCCATTTTACTTGATCCTATTTAAGTGGCAACTAACGAGACTTTAGTATTTCCTGACACTACATAACGAATCGACCATGTCGATTCTAACCTTTTCGTCGTCCCTATCATTATCCTTTTATCTCTGATATCCTGATTGAGATAAGGCATAGAGCCGTCATCCTCATTATTCTCAATCACCGTTCCTTGATATGTGAGATGACTGAAGATATGATACCTAGTATCATGTGCATGGCCATGCTATTCTTTCAGTCACTCTCGATCAAGCGGCCGAGAACCGATATCTTTCCCATACCTCAGTATGAGGGATAAATCCCTTAGCCGCCTTTCGTGTCACTCATGTAGCCCGTCCCCAAGCCAATCCTGGCCGTTATGGAAGCCCTGTTACGGACAACGTTAGGCTTAGGTCAAACTCAGTTGTTGACTACATAGCAATCACAAAGACTCCTTGTTCTAAGGATACATGACAAGCTACGACACTGAATATGTTCATGACTTAATCTATGGCACATATTCAGGGCGGGTCGTCCAATATCATGTCCCACATGATATCTATGATCAGACTCCGGAATCCCATTCCAATGACTAACAGAACGTAAACCATAAAGAGCCATCTTTCATACTAGTCGCTTCTAGTGAAGCTTTGTTGACTAGGGACCCATCGAGTGTGTTCTATCTCGATCTATGGTTCTATTCGCATGGTGGGCATAGATCAGAGCACACATAGATATATTACTCCAACACATAAGTAATATAAAGCCGCTTTAATTTTATTGCTAACGATGATATGTACATTTGGACATTTAGGATTGCACTACGAGCACTAAGACTAACAAGTATGCCGTAGTCAGTCTGTTATCCGTGGTGGTGAGCGAACGCTCACCCCTAGCTGCTTTTCCTACATGTACTGGTCGCGAGATGGACTAGGTGAGCTTCCGAAGCTTGAAGAGCTAGGAGCGGGAGTCCGGGTTTACTTTTGAGTCTAGCGACGTATACCTTGTATTTTGTCCACTTGTTGGGACGTACTTTTGAGTTGTAAATAATTATTTTGGTTAAGTAAATGGTGGTTTTAAAGTGATTTGTTTAAAAGGTTTGAAAATGTTTTATTGTTTTAAAAGTTCATGTTCCGTGTTCGGTTCTACTGAATTTGGGGTGTGACACCCTCCCACTCCCAGTCGATAGATTTTCACATTCAAGGCTGTTATGTCACAATTGTTTGCCTTGCAAGCAAGTCTCTCCTTTACTTTTGAAGAAGAAGAATAAAACGCACCATTTGACTAAGAGTCGAGTTCATTGATGAAGAACGTTAGCTTGCCACGCGTATTATTTTGATCAGGCCACCTTCGTTCGTTGCTCCACGTCAGCTCCTTCCTTAGGTGGTCCTACAAACAGAGCATGACGTGCTGACGCTACAAACATATCCTCCCTCTTGATTCCTATTACACTATAAAAGGATAACGATTGGTAGGGTTAAGGTATCGAATTGCTTATTGTGTAATCGTAGCTATCTGTAAAAAAGAGGAGCTGATAGAGCTTGTCTTCAATGTATTTGGTTCCCTTCAAATCAATACAAGCTTCCTCTTTTTGCATTTCGTGTGTCTGATTCGAGCTTAGTGTTAATAGCTACGCATCAATGGTATTAGAGTCTGGTTCTTTGCGCCAATGTAGTGGAATGGCTAATGAAAACAACCCAGAAAATCTAGCTGAAAAAGCTTTAATGGAAGATATGAGAGCTTAAATGGAGATACTGAAGAAGAAACTAGAGAACCTCATGCTCCAACAAGTTCCAGCACCAGCGATTCGCATCTCCTCCAACTAGTGTTTCGATGGTAACAGGTTACCTCTCTAGGACCTAGGAGATAAGGGTAAGAACACAGTTGCTTCTCCTTCAAATTTACATCCTGTATTTTCTGAAGCTGAATATAAAATTTTACATCAACCATATACACCTATATATTTCCCACCCATGGTTACAAATCCCAGTGGAATTTTTTCCTACAATCAGAGAAACTTTCACCTTGAAATTACCCACCAAATACCACAACCCAACATGTTCCCAACACTACCATACACCACTCATTCAACCACACACCCCTATTACATCACTATGGCCCTCCTCCCTCCAGCTATACAACAAGCTCTACCTGAGGCTTGCACAACTATGCCTCTGACCCCTACCCCTCACCACCCACAGAACACCAGACACAACATCCACGAACCTAACACCCAGTTCAGGACCCAGAATGTCACATTTCCCCATTCAATGGCTATGATGTCAGAGGATGGTTGAGGAAAATGTCTTTATATTTTGCATACTATGAGGTTCTTGAAGACCAGAAGGTGAGCGATGATAGTAGATGTGATTCACGGATCCCTCCTGGTAAAAATCCCTGAATCCTTGGGTAGAAATTGTTGGGTCTCGAGGTAGGGTTGGAGATGAACCAACTCGCAGCGGAAAATCAATGAAAACCAAGAGACGATTAAAACCATGAAACAACTAACAAAGAATGGATTCACAAGAGAAAAATTCAGCACTAGTTCTTACCAAAACAAGAACACCGGTTAACGAATGATTGGCTTGAGTCTCCAAGACGCCTACGTATCCACATGGGAATCAAAGCCACGTAGTTCTTCTCTTTGAGGACTCAAGAACACAAAAATGGAGGTGGAAACTAGCCAAACCCGAAATGGCCATGGAAGAGGGAGAGAAAATGTGTTTCCTATTCTTGTCTTGTCTTTGTTATGTTGAAAAAAGATGACTTAAACATAACAAAACCCATACTTGTCCAACTCAAGGCATGGGACAAGTATGGTGTCAAGTAAGGTGTAAATAGGACAAAGTATGGCAAGACAAGATTGGGTTAGGTGGTGAATCACCAACACCTTAATCCTTGTCTTGCTTACTTAGTACTAATTAATCAAGACTTGATTAATTAGTTCAATGGGCCTTGGTTGCATGGGCCTTTCATGGGCCTCTTGGAACATGGCCCGTGGCCATTTCCAACGAGGTCCCGTGATTCGCTCATCGCCTCCATGCCTTCCATACCGGAAATGTCCAACATTATCCGACGCGATCAATCCCAAGACTCCAAGCCTTGTCTCGATCCGTAAAGTCCTATTCACTTACGGGCACATTATCCAAAACCCAGTTTTGGTCATGTCCCGAGACAACTCCCTTTTGGCCATTCTCCATAAATGTGTCAATGAGTTTCATCCTCCGGTGTGACCCTTAGGTTTATGCATGTCAATAGATCAACGTAAAATCCCATTTTACTTGACCCTATTTAAGTGGCAACTAACGAGACTTTAGTATTGCCTGACACTACATAACGAATCGACCCTGTCGATTCTAACCTTTCCGTCGTCCCTATCATTATCCTTTTATCTCCGATATCCTGATTGAGATAAGGCATAGAGCCGTCATCCTTATTATTCTCAATCACCGTTCCTTGATATGTGAGATGACTGAAGATATGATACCCAGTATCATGTGCATGGCCATGCTATTCTTTCAGTCACTCTCGATCAAGCGGCCGAGAACCGATATCTTTCCCATACCTCAGTATGAGGGATAAATCCCTTAGCCGCCTTTCGTGTCACTCATGTAGCCCGTCCCCAAGCCAATCCTGGCCGTTATGGAAGCCCTGTTACGGACAACGTTAGGCTCAGGTCAAACTCAGTTGTTGACTACATAGCGATCACAAAGACTCCTTGGTCTAAGGATACATGACAAGCTACAACACTGAATATGTTCATGACTTAATCTATGGCACATATTCAGGGCGGGTCGTCCAATATCATGTCCCACATGATATCTATGATCAGACTCCGGAATCCCATTCCAATGACTAACAGAACGTAAGCCATAAAGAGCCATCTTTCATACTAGTCGCTTCTAGTGAAGCTTTGTTGACTAGGGACCCATCGAGTGTGATCTATCTCGATCTATGGTTCTATTCGCATGGTGGGCATAGATCAGAGCACACATCGATATATTACTCCAACACATAAGTAATATAAAGCCGCTTTAATTTTATTGCTAACGATGATATATACATTTGGACATTTAGGATTGAACTACGGGCACTAAGACTAACAATCTCCCACTTGCCCTAGTTCCAATCTAAACTCCAATATGTCCCCATCGACTTTACATGTCTAACATGTTCAGGCAGTGACACTGCCTTAGTCAAAGGGTTGGCTATGTTATCATCTATTGCAATATCGGTTATCTTCACTTCACCTCAGTTCAGTATTTATCTGATGAGGTGGATACGCCGCAGTACATGTTTGGATTTGTTATGCGATCTAGGCTTTTAGCTTGCGCAATGGCCCTTGTGTTGTCGCAAAATGGATTCACCGGACTGGATGGGTTTTTAATTACACCCAGCCCTGCCATGAATTTCCAAATCCACATAGCCTCCTTAGCTGCCTCTGCAGCATCCATGTACTTGGCCTCTGTCGTAGATTCGGCAATGGTATCTTGCTATACGCTTTCCCAGCTAAAGCTCTGCCATTCAGCGTAAACACATATCCTGATTGAGTTCTAAAGTCATCTGGATTTGTCTTGGAAAACTAGCGTCTACTCATCCTTCGACGACTAGTTCAGCATCATCTTTCCCCCGGGTTAGAATGATGTCTACTGGTACAACATAAGGCTTACGAGACGTCTGGTCTCATACATGTCATGGCATATATGATCGATCCTGCCCCCAGGCGCATAGGATTCTCATCATCCTTTTCAGCTCATCAGGTGTCTTAGGACACTGAGTCTTACTGAGATGAATGCCATGACTAGTGGGTAAGAGTCCTTTCTTTGAATCGAGCATTAAGAACCTACTCAATGCCTTGTTCACATAGGTTCCCTGACTTAAATCCAAGACCCTCTTGGTGCGATCTCTACATATCTTAATCCTTAAGATATGAGAAGCATCGCCTAAGTCCTTATTGAAAAACACTTCCTCAACCAAGCTTTAGTCTCGTGCAAGGTTGGGATGTCGTTTTCAATGAGAACCAGAAAGGTAATATTGCTCCCACTAGCCTTCTTATAAACGCAAGATTCATCCTCGTTCTTGATTAAGCCAAATCCAATTACAGCTTCATCAAAACGAAGGATCCAACTCCGAGAAGTTCGTTTCAATCCATAAATGGATTTCAACAACTTATAAATCTTTCCTTTATTCTTCGGATCGTCAAAACCTTTGGGCCGAGACATACAAACGTACTCAGTCAAATTTCCATTTAGGAAAGCGGTTTTGACATCCACTTGCCATATCTCGTAATTATGATACGCAGTTATGTCAAGAAGAATTTGGATCGATTTTGACCATAGCCACTAAGGAGAAGGTTTCCTCATAGTCAATCCATTGGATTTGCCTATAACCTTTCGCCACCAGTTGAGCTTTGTAGGTCAGAGGGTTGCCGTCCATGTCCATCTTCACCTTGAAGATCCATTTGCACCCTATGGTCCTCACACCATTGATGGGATCAACCGGTTCCCAGAATCGGTTGTCTGACATGGATTGCATTTCCTCCCTCATGGCTCCCAGCCATAACTCGGAGTTGGGCCCATCCACGACTTCCTGAAAGGTGGCTGGATCATCGTGATCCACCATGACTTCATTGTCACCTCCGGATACCATATCTTGGAGGTGGAAGATTGATCCTTTCAAATCGCCTTGGACCTTCCGGAATTGTAACAGGAATTGGTTCTTACTCTACGACAATCTCTGGCTTCTTTCTACTGGGTTGCCAATTGGTTTAGACAGATCTGTACCATCCTGAATTTCTTCGAGATGCACAGTCCTCCCAATGACGTCTTTGGAAACAAAACTCCTTTTCCATAAAGACCCCACCCCATGCGATGAACACCATGTTCTCACTGGGATTGTAGAAGTGGTATCCCCTTGTTGCTTTGGGATACCACACGAAGGTGCATATCTCAGATCTTGGTTCAAGCTTAGTCGAAACCAAATGTTTCACATAAGCCTCGCAACCACAAATCTTTAGGAAGGACAAAGCGGGCATCATCCCATTCCATTTTTAAAATGGTGTCCCTTCCACACCCTTGTCGAAGCCCGATTCACTATGAATGCGGTCGTCTCTAGAGCATAAACCCTGAAAGAGATTAGGAGATCAGTCCAACTAATCATGAAACGGACCATTGTCTAACAATGTCCGATTTCTCCGTTTGGCTACACCTTTCAACTACAGTGTCCCAGGAGGAGTCCATTCTAAAAGGATCCCATTCTCTTTTAGATGATCTAATAACTCTGTGGTCAAGTATTTTCCACCTCGATCCAATCGAAGTGCCTTAATACCTTTGTCGAGCTGGTTTTCTACTTTAGTCTTAAACTCTTTGAATTTATCAAAAGCTTCAGACTTATGTCTCACCGAATAGACATAACCATATTTACTGTAATCATCAATAAATGTGGTAAAGTAGCTAAAACCCCTCCTGTCAAGTGAACTTATTGGTCTACACACATTCGAGTGTATCAGCCCCAATAATTCACCCGCCCTTTCATCGAGATCGATAAAAGGGAACTTTAGTCATTTTGCCCATCAAACAAACCTTGCACCTATCGATCGAATGGAATTCGAATGAACCTGAAAGTCCGCACTTCTGAAGTGCTGATATGTGCTTCTTGTTTATGCGACCTAAATGATAGTGCCTTAACAGAGTTAGGTTTAAATCGTTGGATTTAAAACCTCTTGGTATTAACGGAATATATAGAACTTGAGGCATTGTTACCCATATCTAATATGTACAATCCTCCAACCAAGTCAGTACTGGTATAAAACATATCATTGCATAAAACATTGAAAACTCCATTTCCAATATTAACATTATATCCTTCCTTGTCAAACACGGATACAAATATAATATTCCTACTAAAAGTAGGTATGCAATATACATTATACAGTACTAAGACAAGGCCTCTTGGCAAAGCAAGACTCATGGATCCTACAGCAGTTGCCACAACTCTGAGGTCCACTTCGTGCTTTCCAAACCTCTCCTACTTTCAGCCACCATATATAAGTGCATGTGTGAGATTCAGTCCTGGTATCTAATACCCATGAATCTTTGGAAGTAGAGAGATGTAGCTCTATAGAGTTAATACCGGATGAAGGCACGGTCCCACCGCCCTTCCTTAGATCATCCAGGTTTCCTGATGAAGGCGCAGTCCTACTGCCCTTCTTCAGATCATCCACGCTATTTGATGAAGGCGCAATCCCACTGCCCTTCTTCAGATAAGCCGTGAACTTCCTGTAATCCCGGTTCCAATGACCAGGCTGTTGGCAGTAGAAGTAGACATTCTCATGTGTCTCATCTTTCCTGCCAAGTGCGCATGGGCCCCGCCCTTGCCACTTCCAATTCCCTTGTTGACCATCAGAATATCCTTGGATCCCAGATCCCTGATATATTCTTCTCAGCAATTAATGACACTTCATGTAACTCTGATATGGTCTTAGAGACAGCCTTGTCATGGACATATTCTTTGCGTTCAGACTTGAGGACTATCCTCAAAATTCTGTACCAGTCCAAATAGTTTGTCTCATTTAGCTTGACCCTGTCAAGAATGGTTTTTAATGACAAACTATTAATGTTCGCTGAATTTGCCATTTGATCTACAACAGATAAAATTCAATCAGTAAACTGAATAAATTTTATGAAGATCAAGCTTAAACACCAACAATCGATTCTAAACCTTTAGAATCTGAAACCAAGATCCTTGATTCACTCGATTAAGCTGAACTAATGCTCACCACTTAATCGAGCTATGTAGGTAGGACTCCATCCAATCACATCCAATGTGACTCTTGGCTAGGGTATGTACTTATGTACACGACTTACCCTATCTGTTACCCTAGCTCAACCTCAGGCTGAGAATCGTAGTCGGGTCCACCAATTTTCAACTATGGCCCGTCACTATGTAGGTGCTCCGCTAATGCGCACGACACCCACATATGTCGTCCAAGCCTACTACCCCGCTTCCCCATGGATGCTCCGCTAATGCGCACGACACCCATAGGACGGGGAGGTAGTAAGGTGTTGATGATTGGGAGGTATCGGACATGACCCGCTTTTACTTGTCCAGTTGTGTTCAAAACTTTGGCACATCCTAGATGCGATGAGCACATCAACTACATTCCAAATGCAATGATGCCTCAAATTACATCCAATGTAATTCTTCCTTTGAACCCTTCAACTACATCCAATGCAATGACGGTTCTAAGGGTTCACACACAAGGATTAAAATTCCAATTTTATCTTTGCATGTGAGGTGATATGCTCGGTAAATAAAGTTAAGCATGCAATTCTAAAACACATAGAATTAATCATGCATAAACTAAACCAAGCATAAAGCGATAAATGTGCACATAATAGCCCCCTAAACTAACTCCCACTAGCTTCTTGAGCTCCACCGACTCCAAGCCGATGCCAACACCCGAAAAGCCACCAAATGACCTTTTCGCCCTTTCTTCGTCTTGAGTAAAATATTACAATTTAATACACGACTCGCAGGTCGGGAATAAATAAATATTACAAACAAGTGGTTCGACGACCACACCTTGAAAGAATAATTACACGTTAACTCTAACGGCTCGCAGGCCGTGAAAAGCGATAAATAATTAAATCGAGCTCGGGGCTATTATGTACACCATGCCAACATCACATCACACATCGTGTTATCAAACAAGCATGTTATCAAACATCATGTGATTTTCCGGTTTTAATTAATAGCCAAGTTTCGAAATTTTTTTGATGCTCGGTTTATCGAAACCGTTCAAAAATGAAACTTTTGAACATTTGATCTTCGAGTTCATCATGACGGTTCCAAACTCGTCATAACTAACAAAACGGTTTAGCCTTGGCATATCAACCATCCAATGGTCATGCTTGGCCTAGCTTCGTCCAACGGAGCCCCGTTCGGTCCCGGTTTCGGCTCCCCGAGAGTCCCGCTCCCGAGACCCGAAAAATCAAATTTTTTTTTCAAAATTTCCAGATTTGAATTAATTTTCAAAAATTCATTTTACATGCATTAAATCCATAAACAATAATTTAAAAACATGTTATCAAACAATTTAGCAAAACAACATGCCAAAAACGAAACTTTCAAGCAAAACCGAAACTTTGAACACCGTCTTGTGAATCCCGAAGGTAGCACGGCTCTGATACCACTGTTGGGTCTCGAGGTAGGGTTGGAGATGAACCAACTCGCAGCGGAAAATCAATGAAAACCAAGAGACGATTAAAACCATGAAACAACTAACAAAGAATGGATTCACAAGAGAAAAATTCAGCACTAGTTCTTACCAAAACAAGAACACCGGTTAACGAATGATTGGCTTGAGTCTCCAAGACGCCTACGTATCCACATGGGAATCAAAGCCACGTAGTTCTTCTCTTTGAGGACTCAAGAACACAAAAATGGAGGTGGAAACTAGCCAAACCCGAAATGGCCATGGAAGAGGGAGAGAAAATGTGTTTCCTATTCTTGTCTTGTCTTTGTTATGTTGAAAAAAGATGACTTAAACATAACAAAACCCATACTTGTCCAACTCAAGGCATGGGACAAGTATGGTGTCAAGTAAGGTGTAAATAGGACAAAGTATGGCAAGACAAGATTGGGTTAGGTGGTGAATCACCAACACCTTAATCCTTGTCTTGCTTACTTAGTACTAATTAATCAAGACTTGATTAATTAGTTCAATGGGCCTTGGTTGCATGGGCCTTTCATGGGCCTCTTGGAACATGGCCCGTGGCCATTTCCAACGAGGTCCCGTGATTCGCTCATCGCCTCCATGCCTTCCATACCGGAAATGTCCAACATTATCCGACGCGATCAATCCCAAGACTCCAAGCCTTGTCTCGATCCGTAAAGTCCTATTCACTTACGGGCACATTATCCAAAACCCAGTTTTGGTCATGTCCCGAGACAACTCCCTTTTGGCCATTCTCCATAAATGTGTCAATGAGTTTCATCCTCCGGTGTGACCCTTAGGTTTATGCATGTCAATAGATCAACGTAAAATCCCATTTTACTTGACCCTATTTAAGTGGCAACTAACGAGACTTTAGTATTGCCTGACACTACATAACGAATCGACCCTGTCGATTCTAACCTTTCCGTCGTCCCTATCATTATCCTTTTATCTCCGATATCCTGATTGAGATAAGGCATAGAGCCGTCATCCTTATTATTCTCAATCACCGTTCCTTGATATGTGAGATGACTGAAGATATGATACCCAGTATCATGTGCATGGCCATGCTATTCTTTCAGTCACTCTCGATCAAGCGGCCGAGAACCGATATCTTTCCCATACCTCAGTATGAGGGATAAATCCCTTAGCCGCCTTTCGTGTCACTCATGTAGCCCGTCCCCAAGCCAATCCTGGCCGTTATGGAAGCCCTGTTACGGACAACGTTAGGCTCAGGTCAAACTCAGTTGTTGACTACATAGCGATCACAAAGACTCCTTGGTCTAAGGATACATGACAAGCTACAACACTGAATATGTTCATGACTTAATCTATGGCACATATTCAGGGCGGGTCGTCCAATATCATGTCCCACATGATATCTATGATCAGACTCCGGAATCCCATTCCAATGACTAACAGAACGTAAGCCATAAAGAGCCATCTTTCATACTAGTCGCTTCTAGTGAAGCTTTGTTGACTAGGGACCCATCGAGTGTGATCTATCTCGATCTATGGTTCTATTCGCATGGTGGGCATAGATCAGAGCACACATCGATATATTACTCCAACACATAAGTAATATAAAGCCGCTTTAATTTTATTGCTAACGATGATATATACATTTGGACATTTAGGATTGAACTACGGGCACTAAGACTAACAGAAATCCTAAATCTTCGCTCACTAATCATTAACCTTACACAAAGGGACAAGCCAGTAAAGGAAAAACAAAACCAGAGTGGTCGAGGAGGGTGCGGTAGTGGAGGCCAGGGAGAAGGACGCGTCGGTGGCTGTTTTAGAGACGACGCCGACGACTTCAGAGGCTGCTTTAAGGTCGATTGACGTCGGCGTGAGCCATACGACAACCACTGGAGTTTTAGAGAGAGGACTGAACATGGTCGGGAGACACTTCGTTGGTGGCGTGAGGGAGCCAACATCGAGATGGCTAACGACGGCTCGAAAAGAATCTTAACGGAAAAAATCTTCACATGACCCATAGAAGAAGGACAAGGAAGATGGTATATAGAACAAAGAGGCATAGCCATGGCATAGGCTATGACAAAGACTGACCATAACAATGGTTGTTCTTCAACGGCGACGGAGAACTCTTAGGCTAGAATTTTTCTCCTTGTATGTATAGGTCAGTGTATTCAACCATTATATACGTCAGTGTATGCATGTGTACATATATAGGCTGATTATCCCTTAAAAACATATGTTTTATACTATGAATATTTTTTATATTTCAGTGACCTATGCCTATAATATGATAGTGCATAAATGTATTTTTTTTCTTTTATGATTTTATTTGCCTGAAATTTCTCTAATAGTTAGTGGGAGAGATACTTCAATCCAAAATAAAATTGCAAAACAAGAAAGAATTGGTCATTGGTTGGTCCAGTGTGATCATGAACCTGATTATTTTTGGAAGTTCCTTCAGATCATTTTCCTTCAATCCAAAATAAAATTGCAAAACAAGAAAGAATTGGTCATTGGTTGGTCCAGTGTGATCATGAACCTCTGATTATTTTTGGAAGTTCCTTCAGATCATTTTCCTGAGGAAAAAAACAATTAAAAAACTGACATAACTTGTAATTAGATAGATAAAACGTGTCATCTTCCTAAAGTAGTGGAATTGAATAAGTGAGTTCCTTAGCCAAGGAATAAAAAACCAACACTTATCTTGCAATGCAGAGGTAGAAAATGGAACCGAAGGAAGGCAAAAGAGTTCGACTCCCAGATGTTATGGAGCCATTCTGGGCTTCAAATACAGAGAAACCGGATTTATAATACCTACTTAAAATACTCTCAACAATGTTGAATGTACTACTACCATCATCAGAGGTTTTGCCTATCTGCAGCTTCACACCCTATTCTCAGACCTAAATCATTGCCAGCACCCTGCCCTTCAGCTGCATGTTCAGTACTAGGTTTCTTTACTTCTGCATG
Source organism: Erodium maritimum (assembly GCA_963921825.1). Classification (NCBI taxonomy): domain Eukaryota; kingdom Viridiplantae; phylum Streptophyta; class Magnoliopsida; order Geraniales; family Geraniaceae; genus Erodium; species Erodium maritimum. The sequence continues at coordinate 49,289,358 of OY997595.1, read as the reverse complement.
AACCATTGCATTCAGCTTGAATTCTGAACCTGCACCCTGCTGTTGAAGTTCAATCTCAGGCACTGGACCGCCAGTTCCTGCAACCGTCAGCTTATCAAAAGATGGTTCAGATGCAGGTTGCAGTTCCACATCTTTAGTTGCTTCCATGTGAATTGTGGGGTTCTTAAGGAAATTAGAAGACTCAAATTCCTGCATTACCTCATCCTGTTCAGCAACTTTATCAAACCCGGACTGTGTCATTTGCACAGCAGACTGATTCCCGAATCCAGAGAACAGACTTTGCTGCTGCATGACACCGTATGGTCCTCTGTCATTCTTCAACGAGTTAGCAGATTGAAGCTCAAAAGTAGCCACTTGGTCTATAGGTTGCCGCTTATTTCCTTGCTCTAATGGGTGAATCTCAAGCCCAAATTCTAAAGTTGGCTGCGCCATGAGTTGGCCTTCCCAGGATGGAAATGTGACACTCCCTGGTAAACTTTTTGCCTGAGGCACCACATGAGATTCAGAGGTAGGCTGCTTATCAAGTGTAGCATAGGTGCCCAGCTGAAGAGCAAAGGGTGAGATTTGTTCTGCATGTACAGGTGTGCTGCTGTTGAGCTCCAGAGCTTGTTTATCCTCTTGTATGGTCGAGGAAATGCCAAACTCAGGCTCTGAAGTTTGCTGTGGTAAGGGGTTTCCTTCAGAGGGTGAAGGCACATCATTCTTTGATGAGTGATGAGCTAGAGGTACCGTTGCAGAAGCTGGTTGATTATCGAGTTCCATGGAGAGAGCAGACTGAATCTCAAAGGCAGGACCTTGATCTGAAAAAATACCTTGATTCTTCAGCCCCATAGATTGCTTACTAACTGATGGGGGTATCTCAGATCCAGACTCTGAAGTTTGTTGCAGTACAACTTCGCCTTCCAATGATGATCCTCCACCATTCTTTGCAAAGCTATCAATCAGCGGAAGTGAAACAGAAGCAGATTGGCTATCAAGTGTCATTGGGACTGCAGGCTGTACTCCTAATAATGGAACTTGGCCTTGAAATACTGGTCCATGGTCTTTTAACGCCATAAATTTCTTCATCGCATGCTCTGAAGCAGGAATCTCAAGCCCAGACTCCAAAGTTTGCTGCAAGATAATTTTGTGCTCAAAGGGTGGACACTTGTCATTCTTTGGCATAACAGAGGCAGGCTGCTTATCAGATGCAGTTGGGTTGGCATACTCGAGCTTGTAGGATGGAACATGGTCTTTTAGCATGAGTGCAGAGCCATCAAATTCTGCTGTTTGCTTATTATTGTCTTGTTCAGGAAGGGAAATCTCCAACCCAGATTCCGAAGTTGCCGGTTGAGTTTGAGAGGTTATTCCTACAAAGGATGGCAAGTTAAGAGCTGGAGGTGGCAGGACAGAGGGAGGCTGCTTTCCAGATGCAGTTTCAGCAGGAGACTGAAGCTCAAAGGGTGGAACTTGGCTGGGAAACACAGGTGAACTAAGCTCCACAGATGGGTTTTTACTTGGTCTTGATTGGGAAGAAGATCCAGGAGCAGGAATTGGAATCTCTTTCCTTTGCCACATGGGAACATGAGGGGCTACATCATTTGCAGGAGTGATGGGAACAAATTTCCCGGGTAGAAATACAACACCCCTCAACTGAGTGTCAGTATCGCCTACTTTGACATTCAGAAGATATCCGGCATCAAAGGAACCCTCAATAACACCAGAAACCACCTGGCCCACCATATCATCCTCAACCTTTTCGATTGTACTTGCACTGAGCTTGTTCTTCCTTGCAGTGTCAGCTCCAGGCGTGAAGTTCATGTTCTCTCCTTGCAACAGACTCTCATCTTTACGTGGACGTCCACGTTTCCGCTTCATAGGGAGGTCTGCTGAGGAAGAGTTGGTCCCTTGAATATGTTGGCTCATTGTCCAGACTAAGGCAAAATTGTTGACAGTGGTAGAGATTTTCCCTGCGAGACCACCAACAATATTGTAAACATAAAGCAACTGGGGGTTGAAAAGCAACGATAATAATTCTATACATCATCCACTGGTTGATAATGCACAACTACTAAAGTTTTGCTGGTACGTGGATAGCCTGGAAAATCAATTCAAACAAACTACAGAAGAAATTTAAAGTCGCAGGAAACCATACAGTTGTCTAGCTGCTAATGTACCCTAATGATATGGCTTTTAACCCTCTTCTTGGGGCCCAGGGATTCAATTTTGACACATGGCCTGCATAATAAGACCGCCATTTCAAAGTGGCTAACTTTCGAAGTACAGTGCAGTACACAAACATAACGACATTTCTCCAGGATTAATGTATGTTTGGTGAACAAAATAGGCAATAGGATAGAGATTAATCCTATTTTTGATTGGTATTACCATCAGAAGAGATAACTGACATCTTTGGATCTGGGACATCCCTTACCTTGATTATATTTATATACAATGCAGGGTACCATTATGGTAGTATATGACAATCTTATTGTGTCCGTATTATTCATGTATGCTAAACCAAACATAATCATAGGGAATAAGCTATAGATAATTTTGGTTGGATATGAATCCAACGTCAAAGATGTCCACAATATTCCCACACCTACCTATGCATTGCATTGATGCTGGCAAAATGCCCAAATTGACTAGCTCTGCTATACTATAACTAAAGTAGGTATATTCTTTACATCTGAAGGGGCTAACAAATGCAAAAAGTTATTTTCATGGTAAGCTAAAAAATTATTCAGTGAAGTACTAACATAGAGAATGTTTCTAAGAAACCAGCATTTAAACTGATCCCAGCAAAAGATAACAGTCACTTAATACCTAGAAGAAAAAGTAAGACTACTAAAAGGCACAAGTATATACCAAATCTGATCCAAGAAAATTTATTAGATAACCAAGACTGCCAAGATATAAAACATGATTTTACTAGAACAATTAAATAATTTGCAGACAGTGGCCTACACCAATGCTGAATTGAAAGTGGTTTGGATTGGGAAATGATCAGTAATTGGTGCATGTCTAAACATAATGAATTTAAAACTAGTCCCACAACCCACAGAGCCCATGCTTAAATAACCAAATTATGCACTTCGATAATCAATTTCAAACATGACACCTACAGATAATACTACCGTACTGGATGACTGAGGGATGGACTTTCTAGTTGTTCATGCCGATTATAGTATGTAGGAAATATCTAATTATTTACCTTCTAACAATACTATGCTTTTACCAATATCAAAACAAAATTCTCACTTACAGGTCAATATAGAACTCTTCAAAAAAGTAACAAAAGTAACACTCCACTACAGCATATCAGGTTCCAATGTGCTAACAAGTTATGGCGGGTAGCAAAAAAATAGTAGTGGAACTGGTTATGTAATACTGACGTATATTTTCATATTTACCCTGGCTCAGTAGATCAAATTTGGTGAAAAATCTAATAGCAAGACTTCAAATAAGAATGCCCAAATCTCACGGAAATTGATAGGCAAGCCAAGTCAACTAATTGGTGTTACATATAATAAAGCACATAACAAACATATGAGAGATCACAATATGTTTTGCATATCAAGAAGCTGATAAACCCTTGCCAAAGTACAAACAAACCTCACAATTTCAATTCGGCGACAACCAAACAGCAGAAAATACAATACTTGCTCAGAATATAAATCCTCGTTGAAAATTATAACACATTCATTCGGAAACATTTTCTTAGGTATTAGTTTTCCATAGACTAATGAAGCCTTAGCCATGATCTGACTCTTTTAGTCAAGATCTAAGATTAGACGAGGGCTCAGAGATCCAAGCCATGGATCTAGGTCAAAATCAGATTGATTCCTGTGTCATATCAATTATCAACCACAGTTTTAATTTGCTTATAAGTAGCCTAACCTCTATGCTTACCTCGGATACTTGACCAATGCTTCGAGGGACCTTACAACTGCTCCATTTCGATATCACTAGGGTAGGCAGAGGAGAGGAAAATGAGTAATTGGAAACAAAAGATTTATGACTAAGACTACGCTAATTATATTTGATAAACCTGTTCGGTTACAAATATGCCTTAACAAGACACAAATAATAACTATGTCAAAAATTATATCATAAACTTTGGGCCTTTGAGCCGTGATTCATCAACTCTCAGCAGAAGCATCATAACAGGCCCCATAACATGTTAGAGAGGCCCATCTTAAGTTCACAACTCTCAGCATTAAAACTTCTTGTTCAACAAGCTATATGGGGCCATTTGACATGATTGGTAGGGCCAACCCTTTCTCACTGTATTGAATTATCTACACTTCCTCATTGTAAGTAATACATATTACACGATGGATGTGTACATCAACAACATATCAAACATCCAGGTCATTCAGATCATATATTAATAGGAAAAAGAAAACTGTTGTGCAAACACCCAGGTCAGAGAGCGATCAATAGTCATATGATTATTTCTATTACTACATCTCATCATTACATATTTGATTATGTACAATACTGACCTACGTTTTAAATAAACATTTTCTGCAGGGAAACCTTTACAATGAACCTACCAATTCAAGCCACCAAAGTCATGGCAAACTATATTTAGAAATATATATGCAAACTGGTCATATCACTCATAAATTGTATTGTCAACAAATCTATTTATCATACAACATATAAAACTTCCTGATTAGTTTCAATTAATTTTAGGTGTTTGGATCATTTTGAATAGAACAAGAATACAACGTAGAAATTGGGTTATTTTACTACATGCCAAGATGAGTGTCAACTATACTAAATTTGACTGTCAAGATGAATGTCAACTTTCCTTTACAGGAAGTGAATTACCAATACTATGTTAGTCATGACCTCTTGAGACTTGAGTATATTAGCCTTTGAGCAATATAATACCAGGGATTCTCTAATTTGCGAAAATTCAAATAGGACACTTATCAAACCACTGGTAAATTATATTAATCCTCTTCCCCTACCATCCTCAAAATGCATCACTGTCATGCAACAATTCAATGTTTTTGCTCTACATAGTCACTAGCTTCCTTGGGTTCATTCAAATAATTACATTTTGACTTTGAAACATCTTTCATTTTTACCCCCCCAACATTTCAAAGCCTAGGTGACTCATAAAAGTAAATTAGCAAGAAATGGAAAAGAGAAGCAAACCCGAAATGCATAGATAGAAACAAACATAAGCATAAAGTGAAAATCTTGACAGTTAGTGCTCTGATACAAAGATATCTTGTCAAACCATAAGGCTGAAAGCAATGTTCATAATCAGTAATGCAAACAAACAATAGAAATAAACACGCCTACACTCAGAAAAGAAAAAAAAAACACAAAAATTAAAATGAGACCCATTTGGAATATGGCAGGTTGTAATGAGAAGAGCAACCTATTTTCCTCAACCAGCCATCATAGTCAGAGAAACAGAGAGGTGATGCAATATCAGAACTGAACCAAAATACGAAGCAATCTGGGTACATTTAAAACCCTAAAAGCCTGGTTGGATCGCCGGCGTTGTCCGACGACATTGCTTCAATGCCGTGAAAATGAATCGATAAACACAAGATAGATAATCAAAGAAAACAGTAAAATTAGTAGGTTTGTCTTACGTATTGCAGATAGTGTGGACAACGGAATCAGAAATGATTCAGGAATCGAGAACCGCAGAGGGAAAAAAAGGTGTGAAAAATAACCGTAACGCGAAGAAACTGAGAATTGATTTGGCGCTGGTTCGCAACCCGACGGGTCGAACCCGGTTCCAAGTTTGAACCCGAATAAAATCTTGGGTCAGGGTCACGTGTTGCGCATAAGATCATCTCAGTTATCGGTTATGAAAATTAGAGAAGAAAATCGTCTTCGTTGTTCCTTCCGCGCACGCTCCTGAGTCATGGCTTCTCTTCTCAACGACGCTTTGCGAAAGCTTGAAGCTGGCCAAAGGGTTTCTTCCAAAACCCGATATTTTTAAAGCAACATCCAGAATCTGATGGTCCGAGCTGGCGTCGGGTACGGCGCCTTGGAGAAGCAGGTGATGCAGAATTTCCTTTGCATAGTTCCAAGGCGTTATTCGCAGCTCGCATTATCAATTGATTGCCTCGTCGACCTCGATACAATCAACATGGAGGAATTGACGGGACGCTTCAAAGCAGCGGAGGAACGCATGGAGTTGAACGAAGAAGATGAGGGGGGCACGAGGCTCGTCCTCACGGAGGAAGAATGGCGTAACCGCATGGGACGGCGGGACCGTGGTGGCACGAACGCCTCACCCAAAACACGGGCGAAACACCACAACGTGGCAACAAGGACGGTGCTGACAGCACCAGGAAGCCAGGGAAGTGCCACAACTGCACCATGGAATGACATTGGATCCGTGACTGCCGGAAGAAGAAAAGGGATGAGGCTGATGATGAAGCTCACCTTGTTCAGGCAGATGACGAAGAACCGGAACTACTGATGGCTCAGGTGACATCAATTGCAACTACACTTGCCAAGGCGGAGAGCGCCAAGCAAGAGCGGGACGTCCAACGCGACCGAGATGAGATACCGGAGAAGCAGGTGATGTAGAATTTCCTTTGCATAGTTCCAAGGCGTTATTCGCAGCTCGCATTATCAATTGATTGCCTCGTCGACCTTGATACAATCAACATGGAGGAATTGACGGGACGCTTCAAAGCAGCGGAGGAACACATGGAGTTGAACGAAGAAGATGAGGGGGGCACGAGGCTCGTCCTCACGGAGGAAGAATGGCGTAACCGCATGGGACGGCGGGACCGTGGTGGCACGAACGCCTCACCCAAAACACGGGCGAAACACCACAACGTGGCAACAAGGACGGTGCTGACAGCACCAGGAAGCCAGGGAAGTGCCACAACTGCACCATGGAATGACATTGGATCCGTGACTGCCGGAAGAAGAAAAGGGATGAGGCTGATGATGAAGCTCACCTTGTTCAGGTAGATGACGAAGAACCGGAACTACTGATGGCTCAGGTGACGTCAATTGCAACTACACTTGCCAAGGCGGAGAGCGCCAAGCAAGAGCAGGACGTCCAACGCGACCGTTCATGAATGGGGATTCAACAAGCCCATGAAAACATATCAAAGACCCAAGCTGACTTAAGTGCAAGTCAGGTCAAGAGAGAGGGAGCAACCGAGGTACCGGTCCAAAGGATAGTATGGACGCCGAGTTGGATGCGGATCAGGACGAGGGAACATCCAAGGTTCTTTCCCAAACACCTAGGTGGACACCGACAAGGGTGAAAGAATGCCCGAAGCGTGGGAAACCTAATGTCATGCTCAAGGACGAGGAAGTGTCGGATGAGCGGGTCAATATAGGAAGTTCTTGCCTCGATGCAGGGGCAAAGAAGATTGTCAGCCACGTCGTGGAGAAGGGAAGAGTGGAATGAGGAAGGATGGATCATGCTACTCACGACGAGAAGCACAGTGAGGTCAACCTTAGGGCAATCGACGACCGGAAGGATCCGGTGTTGTGCATGAACACGGGATGGAAGTTTTCTTCCAAATCATCGACTACCCAACTCACTGGAGCATGCTAGAAGGTGGCGGAGGCGGACGAGGCAGCAGCCTTGGGCGCGGCCTGCGGCATGACGGGACAACCGTCTGGGACTGGAGGAGCAGGCGTTGTAAAGAAGGACTCGTTCTCAGTCGAGAACACCATTGTGGAATTCACTCCAACACTAGTACGAGCTCCATACTTAAGGGGAGAAGCCTCTGGGACCGCACCAGAGAAAGCAGTATTATCAGAACGAGTTGAAGTAGAGTATATTTCTCCGGCAACACCATGTCCCGTTGGTACGACGGATCAACCAAGTCAAGGAGGAATGGGCGCGGTCTTTCGGTCCTCACCAACATATGCCACTCCAGATGCAGAGTTAGTGGGCGAGGAGGCTCCTCGCCGCTATCGGAAGCCTGTCGATATCGGTTCGAAGCAGGAGAGAGCACTAAAGTGGTGATGACGATGACTGTCGATCACAACTTACCGTCTCAGGCAACCACCGATTCAGACACGTTTAGGTTCGATGAGCTGCGAAAACTCCTTAGTTTAATTGAGAAATCCACGGACATATCCAAGGCCTTGATGAGTGAAACCCTGGTTATCAAGCCGAAGCACATGCTTGAGCATCTCTGCTGGACAATGTGCAACTGTGACCTTGCGATCCATATCGAGTTTATGGCCTTTCATCACAAGGTATGTGTATGGGTGAACGATTGCACCGTTCATGTAGCTGAGCTCTAGGAACGAGAACGGGTTCGGGAAGCTCTGAAGCTTGCCCTAGACCCTACGGATCTCGTCTACGAGTTCAATAATTCCGAGGAGGTAGAACCATACTAAGAATGGCGCAAGGCAATCCTCGAAGAATACAGATACGATGTAGGTGGGAGTTCCCCACGGAAGAGAAGGAATTATATGGAAATGGTTGGTCATGACGGCTACACGAGTCCTACTCTAGCTAGCTACCGAGAGTCTAGGCTAGATGGGATCGTTGGTTTCGCACGACAACCGTTGGTGCACCAATCTGTGGTGGCACCCCGTCTGTTAAATGAGGCTAAAACCTACTTGGGATTTCGTGGTCCCCGAGCAAGGACTAGTCCTCTCCGTAGTGTGTGTTCAATAGCACGTGTTCGAGTATTCGTCCGAGAGAAGACTCGCCTCCGTCGCGACAGCCCAAAGATGGTGAGTGGCTTCTACTCGGTGACTTACTTGGCAAGAGGCCGTTTTTCCGCACTCTACGTGGACAACAAATCAGCAATTCAGTTATGCAAGAACCTGGTCCTTCACTACCGGAGCAAGAACATTGAGACACGTTATCATTTCATTAGGGTATGTGTCGACGACGGTAAAATCATCGTCTAGTACATCAAAACTGATGATCAGCTGGCAGACATAATGATAAAATCACTTGGTAGACTGAAATTTCGAGACCTACGCTCGAAGATCGGTATCGTTAACATACATGTCTAGCTTAGGGGGGAGATTGTTAGAAAAGTAAGCTAGCAATAATTACTAGCCGAAATTGGTACACCACAATGCATGTTTTTTTTCATTTTTTCATGTAGTTAGGTGGGGTAGGTAAGTATGTTCCTTGTCCAACTTTTCTTCTCATTTGTACTTTTTGTGTACTATAAATACAAGCATATGCCAAATTCAAATACATTGCAACTCGGCAATTGCAAGTTCAAAGCCAAACTTGTCTCTTCTCTCTTTAGTTTAACCTGTTTAGTTTGCTCTCTTTGTTCTCAATCTGGTTTAGAACCAACAGTTAGTAAACGGTGCGTTTTAATGTTTATGCTCCAAATTTATCAGTTGAAAGGAAAGAGTTGTGGGATGAACTGGATATGGTTGAAAATCGGTTGTCAGATATGGTTTTATAGGCAGGTGAGTTTTATTCTATTCTTCACAATGTTGATCTTCGTAATTGCACTTTTCATAGATCAGATGCTCGTAGTTTCTCAGCCTCTGTAGCTAATTGGGTCTAAGTACCTCTAGTCGGTTCAAATTTCACTTGGTATGCTTATGGCGGAAAAGCCTCTCGGATTGATCGTATATTTGTTTCTACTGATTTTCTAAACTATTTTTGGTCCTCTTACCCAACACAGTTTACCAGGAATGCTTTCTTATCATAGGCCTCTTACTCTTACAATTGATGATGTTGACTAGGGAGCTAGGCTGGTGAAGTTTATTAATGCCTGGACCGAGCACGTCGATTTTTTATCGGCTGTCCGATCCTTTTGGTACTCGTATACTACTCATTCAGCAGCCAGCTTTTCTTTATGGTTCAATATGAAATCATTGAGACTTGATTTGCAAGATTGGAACCGGGACGTTTTTGGCGATGTTGAACATAAGGTCAGACCTTTGGTTGCAGAAATTGATGAACAAGATAAAGCTTAGGAAACTCGGGATCTCTCTAGTGTTGAGATCAGCCATAGATCATAGTTAGTGTCACGCCCCAATTTCAGTAAAACCGAACTCGGGATGCGAACGTTTAAAATAATAAAACATTTGAAACATTTTACATAAATCACTTTAAAATCACCATTTACTTAACCAAAATAATCATTTACAACTTAAAAGTACGTCCCAACAAATGGACAAAAAGCAAGGTATACGTCGCTAGACTCAAAAGTAACCCGGACTCCCGCTCCTAGCTGTTCAAGCTTCGGAAGCTCACCTAGTCCAACCTGCGACCAGTGCCTGTAGGAAAAGCAGCTAGGGGTGAGTGTTCGCTCACCACCACGGATAACAGACTGACCACGACATACTTAGCAGACAATGCCGGTAACACCAACAACAACTCAACACCGGGGACTACTATCCCCAAACTCAAGTAACCCGACTGACACACACACACTATTACTTTCCTCAACCGACTCAACACTCGGACACATAATGTGGACCCGACACAACGATTGACGACCTCCTCCAAAGACACGACAGACAACCACGCAACACCCAAGATCACAAAGGATCGCACACCAAACAAGATCACAAAGGATCGCACGCCAACGCTCGGTAACCTCCTCACTCTCTCTCTCTCTCTCTCTCTCTCTCTCTCGCCCTTTACCGATCCCTGTCAGGTCAGGCGGTCGACCTGTCGCGCAACTTCTCCCAATCTCAGTCGGGAGGCTAGCCCACAACCTCTCCCCTACCCCCGATCTCAGGCGGGAGGCTAGCCACACCCACGCGCACCTTATCCCGATCCCTGTCGGGAGGCTAGCCCACAACCTCTCCCCTACCCCCGATCTCAGTCGGGTGGCTAGCCACACCTCACGCAACTTCCCCGACACAAAGTCGGATCTCCAACCTCAGGTAACCACAATCACAATCACAAGAAAAGTTCAACAAACAGCAACAACCCAGGTTCAACACTCCACATGCACTCATGGCCACCCAAGACACCAACTGTAAAACACGGACTCAACAACCCCACAGGCACTCACAGCCACCCAAGACACACCGACAATAACTCATGGGCTCAACAACCCCACGGGCACTCACGGCCTCCCAAGACACACCAACAGTAAAACACGGGCTCTCATGGCCACCCAAGACTCCAACAGTAAAACACGGGCTCTCATGGCCACCCAAGACTCCAACAGTAAAACACGGGCTCTCATGGCCACCCAAGACTCCAACAGTAAAGCACGGGCTCTCATGGCCACCCAAGACATAAGCTAAACAATCAACCTCCAGGCATGGTCATATGCCTCCAGTAATTCTAATATCAACAGACTCACAATCAACCTCCGGGCATGGTCATATGCCTCCAGTATTTCTAATGTCAACATGTTCACTACTCCTACGACACTACTAAGTGTCACATGCAATTCTAATGTTCGATAAGTTCCCGTATCATACGACACCACCCGGTGTCGCCTGCCTTTCTAATATTCGATAAACTTACTTAACCCACGACACCCAAGTGTCACATGCATTTCTACTGTTAACTTTCCCTAGTCAGGGCCGAGATCCGACTACTTTTCCCTACCTCGTATGCCTTCTCCAAAAGCGCACAAATAAGCTCCGGCGTGATCTTGGTCACTCGTCTAACTTTCCCTTTCCTCTGTAAGCGGCACGATCTAACAAGAACACAATTTAAACGCTTTTAAGCTTGCAGGCATAAACTGAATTTTAATAAACCTGACGCCCAAAAGTAACCCCGACAATGTCGATCACTCCCAAACTCCCCAATTACTCGACATTGTCGATATTGGACCCGGAAAAGCCCAATTCGCCTGACATGGCGAATCTACCCGGGTTTTGGAAACGCCCTTCCGGGGCTTCGAAAATTCCCGTTTTCGTTTCTACGGTCTTAGAATAATTCAAGGGTTCCTATGTACTCGACGGAATCGAATTCCGACTTCCGAGTCATTTAATTAGCGTTTCAAGTTTCTAAACCCGTCAATTACAACTTTCACAATTTAATTCCAAATTTCGATCCAGTTGTGGATTAATGACTTGGGGAACGTTCTAAACCACCCGAACACGAAACCCGAGCACCCGAGCACGTGGGCCCCACCCGGCCAACCTTGGCCGTGGGTGGATAGGGCTAAAATGGGCCCGGCTCACCATGGTGGTGGCTGGTCCTAGCTCCGGCCAGCCACCTCACACGGCCGGAGCTCCCCCGAGCTCCCGGTCACCGGAAAACGTTCCAAACTCGCTCCAAAACGTCTCCAACGAACCCCAAACCTCAATACAACCCTAAACTACTAGTTTCAACCAATACCTAATTTTAGAACTTGACAAAACGAAGATCGATTAGGTGCTCACCGTAGAGAATATCGATGGGAGTTCGATTCTTGGAACGTTGAGACGATCCAATGGTTGAAGCTCGTGAATAGTAGCAACACCCTAGCTTTTCCTTCTCTTTTCTCTCTTCTTTCTCCTCTCTTCTTTCTCTTTCTAAAACTCAAATTTTCTCCTTTTTTGATAGTCTTGGCCGAACCCCCCCCCCCCCCCCCTTGTACTCATCCTTGTCTTGTCCAAAAACCTAACACCACCACTTGCTTGACAAGTGGCAAGTGGGTCCCACACCTTTTTGGACGATAAATCCTAGATATTTTCCAATCAGATTCGCGAAATTCAGACGTTTCGGGCCCCGAACGGGCACTTTTTCCAAGAAATTACGAAACTTCACGGGCTACAAGGAAACGGCTCAACTAAGACCGCTGTGACGACTGCTAAGCTTTTTGGATCAAAAACGGTCCTCGAATGGACCAAAACGTATTAAGAGAGTGCTTGGACGCACAGGTGCATAGGTTTTGGTTTAAAGTTTTGCGTTTGTGCTAGTAGAAACCTTGCTTCAAAGGATATCATACACATGCAATGTACTGGTAGTGCAAGATTAATATGCGCTACCACGTGCACACGTGATGGTACACGCATGTGACATGATTGTGGGTACACAATCCTCTATACAATATTGGTATACACACGAGCATTATGCTAGTAGGTAGTTAAGAAAATTAGAATTATATACAAAATGTGCTTCCTCACAACCCAATATGCACAATGCTCTCAAGCTGCTATACTACATGCTGAAGAACAGATGAAGATTTGAAGAACTGAGATTGATCTCCATAGCAAATCTCCAGCAACCAAGCATGCACTCTCCAACAACTCTTGTTTAGACAACAAACTCAAATCATTCAGAAGGTTTAAGGACTACAAAGCTACCTCAACTGGATTCTCCAACATCATCAGAGGATCGAAGGTACATAATGGAACATTTCAAATGTACCAATATGTTCGACAGTGAAAAGATGTTCTTCCAAACACGTGTAGACGGTACTTTCAGGCTGCTAAAATCCCACTCGAAAAAGAAACAATTGGCTCAAGAAGACCAGATTGGAAGGGAAGAATATGCTCAATCCAAGGATGCTAGGAAGCTGAAGTCGATTATAGTCTCTAAGAATCAGCAAGGGAATCAAGACTCCTCTTCGATGGGCTTCCCGTACCCTGGCTTTGAAAACATACAACCTTCCAAAGCTCTTTTAAAAAGAAAATGGTTGCAAACACAAAATGGACAAAGCGCTATGGATAACTTTGAGAAGGTCAGAAAATATTTTACTGCCTATGTTTCTAATTTACCTCCTCTTGTTAGTGACAGTTGGCTGGAGAATATATTTGGTTCTTCAACTGGTTTCTGCAAATCTCTGGTGGCCCCAAAATCAAACAAAAGACGAAGAAGATATGGATTTGTATATTATAGCCATCCTCTTCATTTGCAACAGGCTATTGATAACTTCAATGGGAGATTCTTTCAAGATTATAAGATCTATGTAACTAAAGCCTGAGACAGAAGCTCCCCATCCTCTCCTTCTGCAAGATCCTCCTACTCTTTAGTTAGAGGAGACAATCTAACTTATGATGATTTCCTGCATAAAGGGTCAATTGTATCCTCACAAGCCAATTAAATGAAAATGGCCCACCTGGAAGTGACACATCTCAATCTCTCAGTAGAAGCAATTACTTTAGAGCTATCTCTTCAAGGAGTATGTGAAGTTCAGTTAAAAGCTCTTGGTAACAAAGCATTTCTTCTCCATTGTCCTGATGAACAATTTGAAAAGGGAATTCTCAATGCTAATGGTTCTTGGCTACAAAATTGGCGAACTATAATTCCTGGTTTATGTGCTATGTGTGGGAAATTTATTTGGGTTGCTATCCATGGAATTCCCTTCCATTGTTGGTGTGAAGAATCCTTCCAAGCTACTGTAGATGATCTGGGAACTATGGTTTACACTCATCCTTCCACAAAAGCAGGTACTATATGGACATTGCTTGTGTTTTGATTCACACAAAGAAGCTCCGTGCATTCTCTGAAGAAAGCAAAGTCATTTTGGGAAACAAATGTTTATTTGGTTTGGAATAATTATGTGGATCTTCAAGATTTTCCAAGCTTTCCTCCCTTAAAGCTTAATATCACTACCTTTAGTGGTTCTACTGAGTCAGTCTCTCCCCCTAATTCAGAACTCTGATGAATTACTATCCTCTCAGTTAGGTTGCTCCTCTTCTGATGATATTGGTAGGTCTTGTGGGGAACCTTTGGAGATTGAGACTGAGGAATTGGTTGCACAATCTTCTTTTATTAAAAGATCTGGAGTATTATCTCCTATATTGGAGGGAGACACGTTAATGGCTACTGCTACTCCAAACTCTCAGCAACATGTATTGGTTGCTTCTACAAACATTCCCTTGTAGTCAAGACATTCACTAGTTAGTGCAAACATTGTTAGTTCTGAACCTGTTCCAGGGACTCTGGTTTCTCCAAAAAGTCTGGCTACCCAAAAAGACTTACAAGATCTGATGGTGGAGGATACATTTGAGAAGGTCCATACCTTAAGCCAAATGAGGATGGAAGCTGATCCTCTAACTCCAATCTCTACAGTGGATGTTGATATGGAAGAGGGAAACCAAATTCAAAATTTGACTAATCAAATTTCATCTCAGCAGCTCCTAGATCCTAGCTCTTGCAAAGGAGCTTTTTCTCTTGACAATTTAGACACAGATGCATCTCTTAGTCCACTGGATACTGCCTTTACTCAGCAAATTTTTACAACTCAGCCTACTACAATATTAGAAGAAAGGACAAACGTAGTTGAGCATTTATGTATGGGTGTGGCCCAAGAAACTCCTCTATCTCCAGCTCCAAACATTAAGTTGAGGACATTAATTGTCCCTGACAAAGCAAGGGATTTTGGTCTCTCACAATCTCAATCAAAGGATCCTCTAGGGTTGGAATATCTCAACAGTCAAACACAAACCAGGATACTGAGTTCTCTCCCCTTCAACTCCAAATTGTTCAGACACAAGTAGATGAGGTGGCTCAATGCCTTGGTTTAATCCCTTTAAACCCTAAAAGCAAAGCTAGATGTTGTACAAATAAGAAATCCTCTAGTAAATGCCTCTCCCCTCATTCTTATTGCACCATATCAAGATAAAAAGAAGTCCCTGCTCCTCTGGTGTCAGATTTTACTGTAAAAAAGAAAAAAAAACTCCTTTCTTGAAGAGAAGTCTATATCAAAAAACATGAGGTTTTGGCAAAGCCATAAGCCTAAAGGCACGAGTCTATGATCAAGACATCTACAATCAACTAAATGATGATCTCAAAAATTTATCTGTGAATTTTGAGGGGTGTTCAGAAGATGAGTATGTGGATTTAGACAGAGATTCTGATTTAGATAACATGGTGGACAAGGAGTCTATCCATCTCTCTCTACTGTGAACAAAATGAAATTCCTTTCATGGAATGTGAGAGGAATATCCTCTCATCCGAAGAGGAGGAGTGTTAGTTCCATGGTCTCTAAGCAAGCTCCAAATTTCATCCTGCTGCAAGAATCCAAGTTGGATAAAATGCCTTCCAACTTTCTTAGGTCCTGTGGACTCTCTAGGGCTTGGGATTTCTATCATTTAGATGTTGTTGATAATGTTGTTGGCTTGATCGATATTTGGAAGGCCAATGACTTTCAAATAAGCAACTTTATCTATGTGGATGGAGCACTCTTATGGTTTGGGTACTACTTAGAGCTGGACAGCCCTTGTTGTATCATAAATGTTTATGCCCCAAATTCAAAAGTTGGGAAAAAAGAGTTGTGGATCACTCTGCAACAAAAAATCAATTCACTAGCTCCCAATGATCTTTTACTAATAGGAGGAGATTTCAATGTAACAAAGTCAGATTCTGAAAGATCCTCTCACAGAAAAGGATGGTCTGATATGACGTGCTTCCAAGAATTTATTTTACAAGAAGACCTCATTGATCTTCCTTTGAATGGTGGAAAATATACCTGGTTTGGCCCTCAATCAAGAGCCTCAAGTATTTCCATATTTCTTATCTTACAGGAGCTATTAGCCAAATTCAGTTCTCTCTCACAATTGTGTCTACCAAGAATTATCAATGATCATAGGCCCATACTTCTTTTTTATAATGTGGTGGATTCAGGTCCTAGGCCTTTTAAATTTTAAATATTTGGACTAAAGATCCCAAGTTCCTTGAGGCAGTACAAGGTTTTTGGAGCTCTTATAAAATTTCTGGTCAACCCTACTATGTTCTTTGGATGAAACTCAAATTGTTGAAAGCTGATTTAAAAATATGGAATACACAAGTCTTTGGCCACTTAGAAACACACATAGCCACATTGACTAAGGCTATAGACGATCTTGACACAATTATTGAAAGTAGGCCTCTATCTCCACATGAATGCTCTATCAAAAGGGAACTCAAAGCTGCTCTTATAAGGAAATACAAGCTACTTTCAAAGTTGTGGAGCCAAAAGGCTAGGAAGAAATGGTTTTATGAAGGGGGTAAAGGGTCTAAGTATTTTCACAGAATTGCTAATTTTAAAGGAAACTACAAAGGATCTCTAAAATCCTACATAAAGATGAGCTCCTCCATTCACCAGCTGAAATAAAAATGGCTGCTTCTGATCACTTTTCTAAGAGGTTCACTGTTGATCTTCCATCAAATATTTCACTTGATGATCTCCCTTTCAACATTATATCAGTTGATCAGTCAATTTGGCTACACAGACCCTTTACAGAAGAGGAAGCCTTACAAGCAGTAATGTCCTGCAGTGTAGAAAAGGCCACTGGCCTTGATGGTCACACCCTAAAATTCTTTCAGGTCTGTTGAAAATTATAAAAGAAGATATTATGAGCTTTCTCTTTTGCTTTCATCAGACAGGTCAATTGGGCAATGGCCTCAATTCCTCTTTCTTGACATTAATTCCCAAGAACTCTACCCCTTTATCCTTTGATGATTATATACCTATTAGTTTGATGGGTGCTGTCTATAAAATTCTATCAAAGATCCTCTCTATCAGGCTCAAGCAAATCATCAGTTTTATTGTGGGAGAAGAACAATCAGGCTTTATTCCTGACAGACAAATCATTGATGGCATACTGATTGCTTCAGAGGTGGTCAATTATATAAAAACCTCTAAAAAGAAAAGCTTTATTTTTAAAGCTGATTTTGAGAAAGCATTTGACAAAGTTAGCTGGAGCTTCTTACTACAATCATTAAATAGGATGAGTTTTGGCTCTCTATGGAAGATGTGAATTATTTCTTGCCTAAGGGCCCATGTATCTGTACTTATAAATGATTCTCCTAGTCCTGATTTCCAAATATCTAGAGGCCTTAGACACGGTTGTGCCCTTTCTCCTTTGCTTTTTGTCATTGTGACTGAAAGCTTAAATCAGATTATGAAAGCCGGATTGTCTCAAGGTTTCATCAATGGAAATTAATTTAACTCCACTGGACCTATAATGTCTCATCTCAAATTTGTTGATGACTCCATTTTCTTTTTACAAGCAACTGAAGATGATGCCTTGTGTCTCAAGTTAGCTCTCTCAATGTTCAAACTATCTGCTGGACTGTCAGTAAATTATGGAAAATCTGTGGCAATCTTATTAAATATGGAAGAAGAGGAGTAGTTGAGAATTATGGAAATTTTGCAGTGCTCTTCTGGGAAGCTACCAACAAACTATTTGGGGTTCCCTTTGGGTGCAAATCCAAGGAGATTAAAGATTTGGGATCCAATTATAGAAAAAATTAAAGCTGCTATGGGCCTGTGGAAAGTTAAATTGATGTCTCTTGGGGGAAGAATTACTCTAATAAAATCTACATCGGAGCTCTACCATTGTATTTTTTTCTCAATCATTAAGGCCCCAAAGAAAGTGATCCAAATCATGGAATCATGGCAAAAGAGATTCCTCTGGCATGGAAGTTCTACTGCCAGATCGTTTTGCAAAGTCAAGTGGAGCAATGTATGTAGACCAAAGGTGAAAGGAGGCCTTGGTATAAAATGTCTTGCAAAGATGAACATTGCACTTCTTTCTAAATGGTGGGGTAGGTTTGCTCTAGAGAAAAATAGTATGTGGAAGAGGATTATATGCAGGAAATATGGATGTAGTCTAAATGATTGGGATCTTGCTTGCTTCCCTGAAATTGGCAGCTCGAGTTTTATGAGCCACATTCTAGCTTTAAATGCTGATTCATTTTTTGAAGATCTCGTTGGGATAAAAGGGCTAACTTGGAAGCTGGGTAATGGTGAAAGAATCCATTTTAGGACTGATATCCGGTGGGAAGAGGTTTCATTTAAATTCCTCTTCTCTAGACTATATACATTATCTCAGTCCAAAAACATGTTGGTATCTAATGCTTGGTTTGAGGGAGAATGGGATCTTAATTTTAGATCAACTCTTAGAGGGAGAGCTGAGTCTGATTGGGTTTTGTTGTCTGGAATTCTAAATGGAATTTTTCTTTTACAAAGTGAAGATCAACTAGGATGGACTGCTGATCGTAAGGGCTTTAGTGTGAAAAAATTGTACAACATATTGGATACTCAAGCCTCAGCTCCCTCTATAAATGCTTATTGGACAAAGGCTCTATGAATTCGTAGAATCCCCCCCCCCCCATCCCCCAAATCACTGCATTCTGTTGGCTGGCTTGCTTGGAAGCATTCCCAAACAAGTGTTTTATAGACTCAAGAGGGCTACATCTATCCCTTCAAGGAATACTTTGTCCAGTTTGTAGCAATGATCTAGAAGATGCATCACACACCCTACTACATTGTTCTAGAGCTTGGTCTGTTAGGTGCCTAATCCTTAATTGGTGGGGAGTCTCTTGGGCGATTCCCAAAAGCACAAAGTCTCTTTTCACAGCATGGAGTTATCTGGTGACATCAAAATAAAAATATGGCTGGAGGAATATTTTACAAATAAGTACTTGGCAGATATGGTTGGCTAGGAATGAAGTTGTATTTGAAAATAATTTTCTCACGCCAACAGACATCCTAGCAAAATTTCAAAACTAGTCTTACTCTTGGGAATGGGAAAAATTCAAAAAAGGGTCAACTCACTTCTCCTACAATGCCTGACTCTCCTCTCCTACATCCTGCTATATAACACTGCTCTCTTCTTAGTTTGGTCTCTTGCACTGATACCTAGACTTTTTTAGGATCATCTTTGTTCACAGGACTTGAAGTTGATTTTCTTTGTTGGAACTCTTGTCTTTAGCATCGTTTGGTTGGGATTTAGGGTGGTTGGGTGGGGTTGGGTCTGGCTGGGGAGTGCTTTTCTTTCTTTTTATGAGGTCTGGTTGTTTTTTGGGCTAGCTTAGGACTACTTTTGTGTGTGGTCTTCTTCTCTTCCCTTGCTTTGTTCTGGTGTGTGGGTAGCTTTTAGGTTGAGTGTTCTGTGCAGGTTGCTCCTTGTCCCTGCTTGGCTTTCTCCCTCTTGGTCTCTTTTTGCTGGGTTGCTTTTTTAATTTTCGGAAGGATGGTTCTGCAGCTCTTGACCTGTTACTTATTGCCTCTTGCTGAACTTTTTGCTAATATAGAACGTTGGCATTTCTCTGAAGCTGCTTAATGTTTTTGCTGAAGTTCCTACTGATTTTGACGGATCTTATTGCAATTGTGGAAGCTTTTGTTGATATTGATCCTCAGAAGTTCACTGAGGCTGCTTTGTTGAAGTTGTTTTGATGTTTTGGTTGAAGTTTATGTTGATTTTGATGGGTCTTACTGCATCAGTGGAGGTCTCTACAGAGCTTTGATCGTTACTTGGACATTTCTATTGCTTGTTTTTGAAGCATTACATCTCTTTTGATCTTGACAATTCTCTTATGGCCTTGGTTGATTTTCATGGGTTCAAAGTCTATGTTAATCTACTTTTGGGGTGTCTTGGGGCGCAAGTAAGCTTATTTGATAGGGTGTTCGTTGTGGGTTTGAGGTTATTAACCTATTTACTTGTGTAATATGTTCTCTGTTCTCCTCTTTTACCTCAAAAGAGGCTATAAATTCAATTTGCTTTGCTGATAAAAAAAATTAGAATTATACTCCAATTGACATAAAACAAAAATTAAAACTTTGATAGTATAAAAGACTTTGATTTACCTTTGAACCAAAGATTGCATTGATTGTTGGTTGTGTATCAATTACAAACATGTGATATACAAAATATTCTAATGCATATACAATTATAAGACTAAAAAGTATAACCTAATCACAATACATAAGGGGTACAATCTAATACTTACTGATGAATCTAAGACACGAGTTCGTTCTTTGAGTCGTGAGAGAATTGTAAATCTCGTGGACGCTTGGAAGTAAATTGCACAAGCTCGAAACACTCAATTAGCTCAGCCTCACGCAAAGACTTTGATGATCCGGACTTGACTTCGGAAGATGAAAAGTGCGTCACTAATGAAGGTTGATCTTCCTATTTGTTGTCCCTTGTTTTTGGTTTATTTATGACAGGTTTTTACCTTTTTTAAGTTATGTTCCTGCAACTCCTCTTAAGAACTCCTTCTTGTTGTTGCATTTCAGTTCGTTTGTCCTTAAATCTTACCTTTTTATAATAAAATCTCGGAGCTTATTATAAAAAAACAATCTAATACTTACTTCAGTATCTCTCTTATTGGTACGGGCCTACCATAATAAATACAGTAAAACAAAAAGCTACAACAATATGTTCATTATATATTAATATTTGATTTGAATTTAATACACAAATAAAAAGAATAACAGCAAATAGTTTTTTGCTAGAAGTATCATTTGTTTTTTTTTTGGTTCTGCTCTCTCTCCTTGTAAGGGGGAGCCCACTTCAAACCTTTTTGGTCTTTGAGCCTGTTTTTTTCTAAGGAATTTTTTGCAATTATTAGATACCAAATAGAACCCATTTCTGTTTGAGTGCTTATTATACTATTTAAAGGATATCTTTCTTTTAAAAGCTACTTTGGTCATAGATATCCTTTCACGGATGAGTTCTTTCAATTATTGAAGAATGACATTATAGTGTCTCAACTGCTATACCAGCCTCAAATGGGGCTAGACCAGAACTCAAACGCTATCACATTAATGATTTGATTATTGATATTGATGTAATAATAAAGTGTTAAAAGACAATGATCATGTCAACGTTAATATATTATAAGGGGAGTTACACACATGTACAAATTTAGATAGTGTCCTTGAACATCAAAAAAAAGGTTTCTTAACATAAATTCAAACCAATTATAATACCATGTAAAAATTTATTTTAACCAGTAAAACTCAAACTATATTTATCCCATGACCCATTCACTCACATACTCTCAATTTGAAACACGTTATAACATTCAAGATGAGCTATTCACACAAATATTTATTGACAACAATATAATAAATATAGCCGTGTTCCAAAAGGCAATAGGAGTCTCTCTGTTTTGGAAGGGCAGTATCATCGAGGATGGACGAGCATCGACCCATCTCAGCCCATGAAGACGACAATACCGTCCAAGAAGCAAAGAGTTCAGCGATGAGCTCCGAGCTGGAGGACATACTGAGCGACACTCGATTGCCCTACCTCCAGCGGCTGCGGTCGGCCGCCTGGCTCGAGCTCAGGATGCTCTTCCGGCTAGCCGCACCCGCCGTCGTCGGCTACATGCTCAACAGCATCACCAACATGTCCACCCAAATCTTCTGCGGCCACCTCGGCAACCTCCAGTTCGCCGCCTCCTCTCTCGGCAGCACCGGCATCCAACTCTTCGCCTACGGTCTCTTGGTAATTAATCACTCCACTCAGTCTCATTTTTATGTCTTAAACATATATTAATTCTGATATATTTTGGATACCAGCTTGGAATGGGAAGTGCGGTGGAGACCCTATGCGGGCAAGCTTACGGTGCGCACAAGTACGACATGTTAGGCGTGTACCTCCAGAGATCAACGGTGCTCCTGATGGCCACCGGGATCCTGATCTCCGTCCTCTACCTCTTCTCCAAGCAGCTCCTCCTCCTGCTCGGCGAATCCTCCCCCATCGCCTCCTCCGCCGCGCTCTTCGTGTACGGCCTCATCCCGCAGATCTTCGCCTACGCCGCCAACTTCCCGATCCAGAAGTTCCTCCAGGCGCAGAGCATCGTCGCCCCCAGCGCCTACATCTCGGCGGCCACGCTCGGGCTCCACCTGCTGCTCAGCTGGCTCGCCATCTACAAGCTCGGCGTGGGCCTGCTGGGCGCCTCGCTCGTGCTTAGCCTGTCGTGGTGGGTCATAGTGGCGGCCCAGTTCGTCTTCATACTGGTCAGCCCGCGGTGCAAGTACACCTGGACGGGCTTCAGCTTGCAGGCCTTCTCGGGCCTCTGGGGTTTCCTGAAGCTGTCCACGGCCTCGGCGGTGATGCTCTGCCTCGAGACTTGGTACTTTCAGATTCTCGTCCTCATCGCCGGTTTGCTCAACAACCCCGAGATAGCCTTGGACTCTCTCTCTGTTTGGTACCTAATAATAACACAAAATCCTAAATATGTCTGCATTTCTTATTTCTTAAATCTCATTTGCCAACTATTTCTAATTTAAACTGTAGCTTGACTATAGCTGGATGGGCATTCATGATCTCCGTGGGGTTCAATGCGGCTGCAAGGTAATTAATGTTTCACTTCATCAATTAATTAATTAACATATATATATTTGAGGATTAATGAAGTACAATATAAGGACAGTGTTCGAGTGAGCAACGAGCTAGGAGCAGCGCATCCGAAATCGGCTCAATTTGCAGTGGTGATAGTAACACTGAGCAGTCTGGCCATATCGGTGGTGCTGGCCGTCGTAGTGCTGCTACTGCGCCACCGCATCAGCTATATCTTCACCACCGGCACCACCGTCTCGGACGCCGTTGCCGAACTCACTCCTTTCTTGGCTGTCACTATCATACTCAATGGCGTACAGCCCGTTCTGTCCGGTAACAAATAATACTATTGTCACGCAGATTTATCATGTGGAAGTATATATCTTACTTTATTATAACAAAACAGAATGTTACAAAGCTACTTCAACACTTGCTGATCCGCTCATTTCAGAAAGAAAAAAAAAACACTTGCTGATCCTCGTATAAACAAAGAAAAATAGTCATACGCTTTTCTTATAAGTGAAAACTTATAAGACGGAAAAAAATAACGTCCTTTAAGTCTGATTTTAAGAGACGCTATAAAACATACCCACTTTTTAAGTCAAAATTTGAGAGACGTTAAATAATAATACATACTCTCTTAATAACTTAAATGACACTATAATAAGTAGTGTCCTTTAAGTTCAGGCTCAAGAGACTATACTTATTTTTTGATTAGCAATTTTTGTATTTATTAGAAACCAAGTTTTCGAAAAGAAAACCAAAGTCAAGGGATTGTCCCTCCAAAAATAATTACAGAAACCCACCCAACATAACCATTACCGGTTACTTGCTTGCTAAGCTACCCAACTAACCATGAAAATAGCAATGAGAAAAGGTAACTTGCACCCCAAGCTAACCCTAAAACGAAGACCAAAACCCAATCAAACCTCTAAAGCCCCCTTTCCACACCCTGAAGCAAGGCACACTGGCCATTAAAGACCCTTGACAGTACCCATGTTAAACCTTAAAAGTCCATCCGTTTCCAAAGTGAAGTGAGAACACCAGAGTGAGCCCATCCTTGCAACATCAGTAATATCTCAAAGATTGTGTATAACAAGACCCTCCAACCACAGCTGCAACAGAATTGCTCCCCAAAATCAACCAGAATTATAGTATAAACCACTTGTGAGACCAGAAGAGGCCCAAACCCCAAATGCAGAGTTTTGTCTGTCAAAAACTCATCTGCATGAACACTGCAACCAGCTCCTTCCTAGCCTTGAGAGGTTGGAAAGAAAAACAGCAGCTACTACCTGTAAAAAATACACACACACACCCTAAAGTGTTCTAACACAGACAACACCCTCACCTAAATCCTAAAACCCCACACAAAGGATCAAAAGGAAAAGAAAAGGCCACAGCAAGTGGCCAGGAACCCCCACTCCAAAATGCAGAAGAGTATACACCCAATGTCCCTCAACTAACCTCACCATCCAAAACCTCACCCCAAACACTCCCAAACCCAGTCCCTTCCCCCAGCCCCAATAGGGTAAACCAGTCAGCACAAAAAGAGAAGGTCCAAAAGTGACCACTTAATTCAGTACCTATGGCCTGAGAGCCCTCCCAACAGAAAGTTTAGTCTTCTTTAGTAAGCAACTTGCTGGATTATTTATCCAATCCAAAAAGGAGAAAAAAATGATCTCTTAGAAAATGCCCAAATCAACTAGTATACATCATTTTGAATCTGCTGCACTACTTGTTCAGGACTGAGTAATAATTGATTGAAGACCATGTTATTTCTGCACAACCAAATTCTCCACAAGGTGTAAAATATTAAAAATCTCCAAGGTGATTGAGAAGGAAAGGATCCAAGAGACTTCCAAGATATGAACCATAGTTTGATACCTTCTGGACAAGCTGTTTGTACCCCCCACCAATCCAAGATCAATTTCCATATGGACCAGGATAAATCACAGCCAAGAAAGAGATGATCTAGCTCCTCAGGCTCCTCATTGCAGAGAGGACACCATATGTTATGAGAAAATATTCCCCTGCTGAGAAGGAAGCACTTGGTAGGAACTGCTTGTAAACATAAAAGCCAAACAAAAGCAGTTATTTTTGGGGGTAATTTAGGTTCCCATAATAGAGCTGGCCAGATGAGATCTTCCTCTGATACATTTAGTAGATAGTTGTACATCCTGTGAACTGAGAATCCTTTGCTATCCACCACCCAATCCACCTTATCCTCCTCAGTATTTAAAGGAGGCAAAGCATTTAATTTGTCACTTAGCAAGAGGAAAATATCTTCCTCCCAACCTCTCAGTTCCCTTCTGAATAATAATACCCAGTCCCCTTCCAGATACACTTGATACACCCTAGCCTTCTTCTGATAACTGAGATGATATAATCTCTGAAATAAGGTTTTAACTGGAACATCAGTCACCCAAAGATCTTCCCAAAATAGCATTGTTCTCCCAGAATTGATAGTCCAATGAAGTCCCACAGCTCCAAAAGCAGCTGCAAATCTTGGATATTCCAAAATAGAGCCCACATGTCTCAGAAAACTCTGATCAGTCCCAAGTATAAATTTTGATAAATCCCAAGCTGATAAGTCCCAGCCATATTTAGCACAAAGTAAAGCTTTCCATAATGAGTCATGTTCAAGTGCAAACCTCCACCACCACTTGGCCAGTAAAGCCATGTTCATCACCTCCAATTTAAGAATCCCCAGACCACCAGCACTCTTAGGCTTGCAGATGTTCTCCCACTTTACTTTATGCAGTGCTTTTTTGTTCAATTTTCCACTCCACAAAAACTGTTTTTGCCATTTCTCCATTTCCTTTATAACACCTTTAGGAGCCTTGTACAGGGACATATAATACAATGGGAGAGAACTGAGTGAAGACTTGATAAGAGTAATTCTCCTACCCAAGGATTTGTTCTTGGCTTGCCAAAGACTCAGATTGTTTTTGAATTTGTTGATCACAGGCTCCCAAGTTTTTGCTCTTCTAGGATTAGCCCCTAACTTGAAACCCAAGTAATCAAAAGGAAATTGCATTGAACAACACCCTAAAATATCAGTTACCTCTTCAGTGGTCATGACACAAGGATTCATCAGCAGTACTTTGGACTTATTGAAATTTATCTTCAAAACAGTTACAAATTGGAGGCACTTGAGAGTATGCTTCAAATAAATTGCTTGTTGCCTCCCAGCTTGAATAAAAATGATGGTGTCATCTGCAAATTGAAGGTGAGTGATCTCTGGCCCTTGCTCACTACATTTGACCCCAGATAACATATTTGAAGTAGACCCTTTTATCATTAACTGGTATAGGCTCTCAGCTACCAAAGCAAATAATAGAGGAGATAGGGAGCAGCCTTGTCTAAGACCTCTTTTAAGTGGAAAATCAGCTGAGGGTGACCCATTTATCAGAACTGAAGTCCAGGCCTTAATACACACCAAGATCCACTGCTTCCAGATCTCTCCAAAGCCCATAATAGTCAATATATTCATCAATGCTCCCCAATGGATATGATCATAGGCTTTTTCAAAATCCAGTTTGAGCACAATAACCTCTTCCCCCTTTTTTTTATATGATGAATTAGCTCAGTTGCAATGAGAACCCCATCCATGATTTGCCTGCCAGCAATGAAGCCAGTTTTAGTGTCATGTACCAACCCATTCACCAAGGCTTGAGTCTTGCAGCTAGAACTTTGGAGAAAATTTTGTAGGTACTATGAATAAGGCTGATGGGCCTAAAATCATCAAAACTCAATGGGGCATTATTTTTTGGAATGAGAGTTATGAAATATGAATTTAGCCCCTTCCCCAACTGTCCTCCCTTGTGAAAGTGATCAAACACTTCCAAGATATCTTTTTTAATCACCTCCCAACATTTATGATAAAATAGCATTGTAAATCCATCATGACCAGGTGATTTGTCACCATTGCAGGCCTGAATAGCACCCAGAATTTCAGCTTCAGTAAAAGGGGTTTCCAACTGATTGGCCTGTAGCAAAGTAATGGCCTTAAATGGTAAACTTGAGAGATCCAAACAGACAGAGGATGATCCTTGAAACCTATTAGCAAAATGAAGAGAGGCAGCCTGTTTTATCTGTGCAGGATCTTGTAATACCACTCCTCCTTCTTCAATACTAGTGATTTTCAATCTAGCTTGATTAATTTTGGCTACAATATGATAATATTTGGAGCATATGTCCCCATCAGTAGTCCATTTTTGCCTAGCCTTTTGACACCAGATTTTGGCTTGTGTTTTGAATTTCTGAATAAGCCTGGCATTCAACAGGGCCCTATGAGATATCTCCTCAGGCAAGAGTCCTCTAGCCTCAAATAGGTCATCCAAAACCCCAATCTCCTCTTTGATCTTTTCAATCTGAGAATCTAACCACCCAAAGACAGAATAATTCCAGGTCCTATAGAAAGCTTTAAGTGATTTAAGCTTGAACCATAATTTATAAGATGGAGAACCTTCAATGTGAATACTGTCCCAATGCTCTTTGGTGTGCTGATAAAATAAAGGATGAGTGACCCAAGCATTGATGAATTTGAAAGGCCTAGGCCCCCAATCTACTACAGGATTGGATAAAAGGATAGGTTTGTGATCAGAGATGGTTCTAGGAAGGCAAGATTGAGAGAGATTGTTGAAACAAGCCAGAAGATCAGTTGAGACTAAAAATCTATCAATCCTTGAAGCCATATTTCTAGAGTTGAACCAAGTGAATTTACCCCCAGCCAAAGGCAAATCCACTAACCCTTGATCATCCACAAAACTCCTGAAAACTCTCAAACTAGTGGAAGAAAAATTAGAACCAGTCTTCTCCAGAGGATCAAGTATTGCATTGAAGTCACCTGCCACCAGTAGATTCTTATGTAAGGATTGAGCCACTTCTCCCACCTCATCCCAAAGAGCTGTCCTAGCACTGACAGAACATGGAGCATAGATGTTTATCACATAAATATTTATATTCAAAGGTAAATAGCAACCAGTCCAGTATATGGCATGGTGATCACAGAAATTTTGATGCATCTGAAAGACATCAGTATCCCACAGAGTGAATAAACCCCCAAATGCCCCCACTGATGGACTACAAATACCCTCCCAAGTAGAACTGAGACCACAAGAGGGAATAAAGAAAACAGGCAAATTTTCTAGCTTGGTCTCTTGAATTAACAACATTGCTACCAGTTTCTTGGAACACACGTTTCGAATGGCTCTCCTCTTTTGTCTTGAAGAGGCCCCTCGAATGTTCCAAGAAATCAACCTCATAGTGAAGAGAGTCTGAGGGGGGTAATTGATCTTCCCACCTCTAATCCATCATCTTCAAATTCCTCCAAGTCACAGTATTCATCTTCAGTGTTAGTATCAAAATCCACTGAGTGATTAACCTCTTGATCAAGATTGTCAAATTGCTCAGCTACCAAGTCATCTGATAAGTAGGCCTTTAATCCAAGTGATTTGCAGTACTCAAGAGTTCCAGCCCCTCCTTGTTCAAATTTTTGTCTGACAGTGTCACTCTTCTTCTTAGTAACTGGTCTGAGTTTGGCCACAATGGCTTTGGCCTTGGACCTGGTGTTATAAGCTACAACCTCAGCCCCCTTCCCTTTCTTCTTCTTGCTCAAAAAACCAGTGTTACCAGGTGTATTATTTAAAACTCTATTAGGAGTTAAAAAAGATTTTGAAACTTCATTTCCCTCCAAAACCAAATAATTAGGCAAAGTAGGCTGGTTTATGGGCCCCAAAATTGCAGCAAAAGAGGAGGAACTTCCAATCTCATTAATGCCACCCCAACCCAAGGTAGTCATTTGTCCTTGCCTCTCCTTAACTGTCTCTTCAATCAACTGATCTGGAGAAGTGTTTCCTAGTTCCAACAGTGGTAAGGTGCTAACTAACTGAGCAGATTTGGTCGGAACAGTGACCAAAGTGGTTGAGTTTTCTTCACCCAAAGAGTCTGGAACAATTAAGATTTCATTGGAGGTAGGTACAGCCACTGAAAGATCAACAATGGTGTTTCCAAAATGCACAGATGGAATGGGAATGTCTGTCTGTTTAGCCCCAAGCACATTAACTTCTTCCACCAAACTTTCAACCAAAACAGGATCAACCTCTGGCTCAGCAGCAGCTAGCAACACCTCTACCTCATTATAAGCTCTCAACACTCCTTCACTGCAGTGTCCACTCCCAGAATTAGTTGCCACAACCTCTTGGGAAGAATCATTTTCAGAGGTAGATGAATTTGAAGTGGCCGGCTCAGAAGCCACAAAGTTCACTTGTGGCACCACAGAGCTTTCAACTGAGCTGACCATAATATTGTATACCTTGTCTTCTAACAAGAGCCCAGATTCCTTATACACCCTAGGAAATTCTGTAGAATGCATTAGAACAAAGCCAACCCCCAAAGACGAACCCACCATGGTTTGTGGATGAATCCAAACCACAGAGCCGAGATCTTCACAAATGACTTCGAAGGTCTCTGAACACCATCCCAAAATGGGAATGCCATGGAGAGCAACCCAGGTAAATTTGCCTCCCTCTCTACACAGATGTACTTTGTCCACCAGAACCGTCATCCATCTCCTCAACCATTCAACATCTTCTTTGAGAGCATCTTTCTCCACTTGTTCCTGTGGAAAGTACAAGAGAACCACTCTGTTTCCCAGAGATTTGATGTAAATTTGACCATCTCTTTCAGCTTGAAAGTCCTCCATGATCATCTCCAGTGAGTAATCCTTGTTTAGCACCGCCAAATGACCCTTTTCCAGCCAAACTCTGTATTCTTCAGCCACCTTTCCTTTAGGAAAATTCGCCTGAGATTGCTGTTCAGACTCAGTCCTACCCCGTGTTTCTGTGCCATTGCGGTTCTCCTTTCTCTTCTAGTTGAAATTATTTCCAAATCTTTGAGGCCTATTATCCCAAGCACTGGCAACAAACAGCCTGAATCCTTTTAGCACATAACCATTGAATATCTCGATACCTTTCTCCCTTGCTTCTTCAGAGGTAAAAGTCACAAAACCAAACCATTTTCCTCTTCTATTTGGGTTGATCGGGGTTACCACATTCACAATCTCGCCACACTCTAAGAAGAGATTCTTGAGCCATTGACTGGAAGTTCGGGGCGGTAGGTTGTGAACAAACACTTTGAAGTGTAGAAATCGCCCTTCAGTTTGATTAGCTAATGCCTGGAACCGGTTTTGTGTAGCAATGATTACCGAATCCAACCTTCGACCAGGAGCTATCCCAGGGACAAAGGTGTTTTCGAAGCCTGGAGGAGGGCCCGTTGCCGAAGAAGAACCCATGATAATTAGTAGAACAGAACCTTATGTTGAGAAGAGAGAAAATCAAAGAAAGGTGGTCCGATGCCTAGCACTACAGCATCCTGGACACAACACCCATTCCTCAGCTCCTCAGCCAATCACAGTAGGATTCACAGCATGAAACACCAAGAACACACGAAGAACACCATGAAGTTACTGTGTGAATTCAAAAACTACTGTAGCTAGTTGAGAGAGAAAATCAGATGACAACCCTTTTAATATTTTAGAATGAATTCTGTTGAAAAGGTAAGAAATTTTGGGAGAAAAAAATGTAGAACTCGGAGGTAAAAGAAGATGAAAAAGAGACTATACTTATTGTACCGTGTTCGAAGTCTTTACTTAGGGACGGTACATTCAAAAGTAAGGTCTCCTCAGATGTAATCTGCAATAGTGACATTGTGATATTTGCGATTATTGGACTACTCTGTCACTTGACTTAGGAGAGACCAACATGCTATGGAACTCATGATCAGTATTGACACCAACTCAAGTAAACAAATATAAATGGATCTATCACGTATAATTTGAAGATCAATATTGTAAATTTGATAGCTCAAAATACTATTTAGGGATAATTCCACCTCAGTATCCTAAATCTTTCATATTTCATTTAGAGTACCCTAAATCTTTTTTGTGTCACCTCGGTACCCTAAAATTTCATTAATTCCATTTTAGTACCCACCGTTAACTTTACATATGATTTTCCATCCAAAACAGGTAAAATGACTATACTACCCCTCACCAACAACCAAAATTATGGTAAAGTTAACGGTGGGTATACTAAAATGAAATTAATGAAAGTTTAGGGTACTAGTATGAAGTTAATAAAAATTTAGGGTATTGAGGTGACACAAAAAAAATTTAGGGAACTCTAAATGAAATATGAAAGATTTAGGGTATTGAGACGACAAAAAAAAAATTAAGGTACTCTAAATGAAATATGAAAGATTTAGGGTACTAAGGTGAAATTAACCCTACTATTTATCTCTTATTGGTTAATCATCTTTTGTGATACTCTCTCGTTTCTTCTTATAGCTTCTCCATCTACAGCTCGTATAGATGTTGGTTTCCCATTTTTGTAGATATTACGAATTTGTGTATGATACATATTTGGAAATGAATAAATCAGGAGTTGCTGTTGGGTGTGGATGGCAAGCATTTGTGGCATATGTTAATGTTGGATGTTACTATTTTGTCGGCATTCCTGTTGGCTGCATTCTTGCCTTCAACTTCGATTTAGGTGTAAAGGTATTTAATTAATACCATTAAATAAAAATATTATTATTATTATTATCAAATACATATTAAGCAATAATTAATCAACTATCGAGTAATATATGTAGGGTATATGGTCCGGGATGATAGGAGGCCTTTTCATGCAGACTGTCATTCTACTGTGGGTCACATTCCGGACTGATTGGGACAAAGAGGTAAATTTGATTCCTCTATTTACTAACTGTGCATTGTATGGGGGAGTAATTAATGGATGAATATGAATTTGGCAGTTGGAAAATGCAAGGCACCGTTTGGATACATGGGATGACAAGAAGGAGCCTCTAATTTTGAAGGATTGAATCATATACACCGAAAGCATCATTGCCATGCTAATAAGTGTATCCAGGGCCGGCACTACATGTTTAGAGCTTTATGACAAACTCCAAAGAGGAGGTTAGAACAACAATTAAAAATAAAAATAGATTGTTTATTTTATTGTTAAAAGATTTTGCAAGCAGAATTAAAGTTTTACGTCTTATAATGAATTACTCTCACGGGTGCAATCAGGTGCGAACCGTGGTTTACTGTGCGAACGTGCGAACCTGCTTGTTTAGTGTATCTGGTTTGCGAAAATAGTGTTATCAGTTTGAGGTGAATATTCTCAGACAAAAAATTCGCAAACCAGAAACACTATTTTCGCAAACCATATTTTCTCAAGATAAAATGCTGTTTTTTCAAACTTTTTTTCCCGCAAACCGGGATGCTTATTTCTGCAAACCATGTTCACTATTTGCGCAAACCAGATTTGAGGTTCGCATGTTCGCACCATAAGGGAGGTTCGCACGTGATTGTCTCCCTTACTCTCATACTGTGCGTAATATTTTGGAGGTTTCTTCTCTCTAACCCTAATTATAGCTCACAATGATGTTGTCCACACTCTTCCTTGTGCCTATCAAGATCACTCAATCACCACCACCACCTACACCAATGGAGCACCTCCCTCTTCTATCATCGTCATGCCTCCATGTCCCTTTGTGGTATTCATCAGACCTATACAGCCTTGTTGCAAGGTGAAGCAATAGAGCAACACAAAGTCGTGTTCTTCCCCACAAACCTCCCCACTGCGACCCACCTCTCTCGACATGGATTCAGATGTGGTTGTGTTCTTCCTTGAGACGTACTATGTCGTCGTCTATGGTGGAGAGTACCGTCAAACCAAAGAGGGGTCATAAGCCTCGTTGTGTTGTCGTTGTTGCAACGGTCGCTTCCACGCCACCGACAACTCTACTATTGGGATTGGCTTAGGGTGGTTCAGAACCCTTGGCCTTGATGGTGATGAATGGCTCTCCGTCCTCAGAGAATTCGGTTGGGATTGCTCATTCGGTCGTTGTGTCGTCGACGATTCAGCTTTTGGGGCTGATCAGGGGTGGTCATGGTCATGAACCCTTTGCCCCATTGGTGACACAGGTCTCCTTTCCCTTGGAAGAAGGTCCAGTTTCGAGTCCATGGCTGCTCCGAACAGGACATGGGTTAGATCATATGTCCACAGTCGTCGATCCCCCGTTCGTGGTGGTTCTTCAGGAAGGTCTATCGGTCTGCTCCCTCGCGGAGTATGAGGCGTCTTCATTGACGTGTCGTTCATCCCAGTTGACGCTAAGGTCCTAGCTTAGCGTCAGTTCAACTTGATAGGAAGATTGTTAACGCCCAGGGCTTTTCGGAAGGAACTCATGCTTAAGGTCGTAACAAGGGCCTAGGAAAGATCGGTAATGGGGATAGTGATCAAGGATCTCGAACCGGCGGTGTTCGGTTTCTACTTTGGGTAACAGGAAGCGAAAGAGTGGGTTCGAAGGAACGAACCCTAGAGTTACCAAGGGTTCCCACTCATCCTTGGTGACATACTCAACCCCAAGGAAGTAGAGCTCCCTCGACTGGATAGATTACAACTATGGGCACAGGTGACATGCCTTCCACTTCTAGTTTGGACTCGGGCATCATGTGAGATCGTTGGGTCTATTCTAGGAGAATGTCCATGTCCCGTGTAACCAATGGGACGTTTGCTGGGTGTCGGTAGGACATATTACAATTATGGGCACAAGTAATGGTCCTTCCACTTCTGGTTTGGACTCAAGCAACATGTGAGATCGTTGTGTCTATTCCAGAGGTCTTGACCTCTTCGTCTCCGTCTGATGTGTTTGGTGTTGGCCGTTTGGATTCAGGCTCAATTGATTCGGGTGTTGCTAATCAAGGCGTACACGCATGCTGTGATTTGTCTTGTTCGGTTGGAAATGTTTGGGCCGAAAGCCCATGTCCATCAACAACATGTGTAAGTGGTCCAGGTAATCATAAGGTTGTTGTTGAGGTGTTTTCCGATTCAGTTGGGCATAAGGTAGAGCAGACATCAAAGTACGATGGGGTTGGGGTAAATTTAGAGTAGGTGTTCCTTCCGGGGACCAGGTTAGTCCGTGGAAGGACGCCCTTCTCAAACCCCCTAAGCGTACGAGTCGCCCCTCTAAACATTTGGCGGATTATTATACTATTAAGCCCAAACTGAAAGCTTGTTCCTTGAGTCCAGAAAGAATTGTGAAACTGGTTGATATTTCGAAGCAAATTCCTCACCGTGCTCAAGCAAAGACGCTTGACGATTCAAATTTATCTTCGGATGGTGAATGAGTCACCGATGAGGGTTGATTTTGTATCGTTCGTATTAGTTTTTGTTTTGGACTTCAATCCTCTTGTTTTTTTGGGGTTTGGCCCCTTAGCTCTATTCGAGAGCTCTTTTGTAATCGTTAGTTTCTTGACCTCATTCTTCTTGAATCAGGGTATTCTGGTTCCTTTCTTGGAATAGGTCTTACTAATAATTTTTTGAGCTCATCAAAATAATAATAATAATAAATCAACGAGGGGTCAGTTCCCTTAGGAAGGCTCTGAGCATTACCTCGCAAGCCAAGACAATCACCCGACACAATATTTAGATACTTGGACTTGTGTAACTGAGCGAATAAACTATTTTTGTCTAACTTTTGATTTCTATTTTAGAAGTCTATTAGGTAGCCTAATGTGTCAGAACACTTGTCATGCTCGGTGGTAACCGGCCTATATCTCAGCTTGTTTGAGTTTTTCTCTTGATCTTGTTGTAATGATTGATTACGTAATAACAACAGGACATTCTCAAATATATATACATAAAGATGATAAAAATTGAGTGGAGGGCGTACAGGTAAGTCAAAAGATTGTTTGTTAATGGGGACAAACTTGGGAGATAAGGCTAGTATTTTAGGTGGAAGTGGTAGTCTATTGCCTATTTTGGTAGAAGTTGTTATTTTCCTTTTAATACAAAATAAGCATGTACAATCATTAATTTGTAGACCTAAGGAGTTGGGTGGCTTGGGGATCAAGAAACTTGCTATTATGAACAAGATTCTTCTGGTTATGTGGTAGTGGAGGTTTGCTTCTGAGAAGGACTCTCTGTGAAAGAGGGTCATTTATGGAGGGTATCATTTACAAAAATTGAGACAGATGGAGAAAGCGACCAGAGAAGAAGGTGAGCTGAGGGAGGAACAGTACGAAATCTTTAGATCGAGGTCGTCCCCTTTGTATCGAGATGTAGTGGTGAAGGGGAAAACGGCGAGAAGATTGGCGTCCCAGGTGATTGGTCTGGTAGAAACTGAACACGTGTTCGTGCCAGAGACAAAACGCAACGAGAAGGAGGGAGAATCAACAGGGTTAAGGAGACAAAGTAGGCTGAATCTTTTCGTCTGCAACATTCCAAAGGCGGCTCGGGATCGGTGGTTCCTCAGGACCTTTGAGGACTTTGAGAGGGTCGAGAGAAGCTACTTGAGCAGAAGACCAAATAGAAACGGGGAGCGCTTCGGTTTCATTTCAGCAGGCTCAGAGGAAGAAGGTTTGGCCATGATCAAAGGCCTAAATGGCAAGGCTAGACAACACTTGCATCCTCCAATTGAAAGAGTCATAAAGGAGGTTTCCGTTAAAAAAAGGGTCGGTGATTTTTAGAGAGAGAATTGAAGGTTCCTGTGTAGTAGAGAAAAATAATTCTTGTGAAAGAGGGTATTCTGGCTTTAGCACTCAATAATCGCTCTGCTACGAGTATCCGAGCGGAAATGGAGAAAGAAGGTGTATGTGACGTGGATCTCAAAGACTTTGATAACTGAGTGTTCTTAATCTCCTACCCAAAGTCTAAGTTCGGTAAGATGTTGTAGGAAACACATTGGCTTTGGTAACAAAAATGGTTTCAAATTCTGGAGGATAATGGCAGTAGAGTCCTCCAAGGTGGTTTCTTTCAATGGATTGCGGTCGAGGGCATTCCTTTCCATGGTTGGTGCTTGGGGACATTCGAATCGATTGGGAAAAATATGGGGAGCCTGCTTACAGTCACCAAAGAAGGAAACACGGACACCACTTTTGGTAAGGCGTTTCTTCTAATTCATAGAAAACAAAAGCTGAGTTCATCTGGTATGACAATCCGGATTGAAGATGTCGACTTCACCACGGTGTGGGAGACGGTGGACGCAACCACCATCCCGGTCACTGTCCCACCGGAGGAGGATAAGGAACAAAGTCTATCGGGGGCATTTTCGTCGGGACTCACGTGTAGTAAGGACCACTTTCCCTCTTTGGAGAAATCTGTGGGAAGATTCACGCCAAGAAATCAGGTGATCAATTAGAGGGGAGGTCATTCAAATTTCAAATTATCGTCGGCCCCTCTTTTGGGCCACTGCTCTTGGGCCGACTCTTCCCAGGGCCTGTTGCGTGAGCATCAAGGTAACTCGGTCAAACGAAAAAACAGAAAAAGGGGAAAGAATTCTTCTGCGATTTCTTACCAAATAAAAGATAAATCAATTTCGGTGAGTCAGGGTGCGGAAAGAAACAAAATATTTTGGGATTATGTCAAAGCAATGGGCGTAAAGGCAATTGAATCAGGTGAGTTGGTATTGAACAATTCAAAAATTTGGACGTGGAGATTGATAAACATCGATTGTCTGACGAAGAGGAGGAAAGTGATTATGAGGGAGTTTGGGGAGACAGTTTGAACGACACTACTCTTGGTGCCAACTCTGATCATATGTGAAAAGAGATGAAGCTCCTCTCTTGGAATGTGAGAGGAGAAAATTCTCCTCACAAGAGGAGAAATGTGCGTGGTGTGATAAATAAGGAAAAACCGGACTGTGTGTTTTTACAAGAAACGAAGTTGGTAGAATGGAGCCCAAGATTATTGAGAAGTTGTGGGTTTACACATGAGTGGAGCCATTTACACATTCCAGCTGAAGGTGCTTCGGGTGGTACTGGTATTTTTTGGAACAGGTCGGTTTGTGAGGTGGGAGGTCATTCAGTTGTGGGGAACTCTCTAATTTGGAGAGGCAAGATGCAAGTGAAAAAAAGGTAGACTTGATCAATGTATACGCTCCAAAGACGTCAAGGGAGAGATTGGAGCTTTGGACAAATTTTTAGCAATGTCATCATCAACCTAGAAGAGGTAGTCATAGTGGAGGGGATTTCAATTCAGTGAGGTCCGACGCAGAAAGGAGATAGGCTCATACATCGACGGGGGATTGTAGCAAGTTCAATGCTTTCATTGCATCAAATTCCCTTGAAGATCTACCTCTTATTGGTTGAAAGTTTATGTGGTATGGTGGTGGAAGCTCTTCAAAAGCTTCCCGACTTGATCGTTTCCTGGTCTCGCCCGAAGCGTTGTTGATCCTTGGTCAGGTAGTTCATAGGGGACTCCCCAAACTTCTATTTGATCATAGACCAATAACGCTTTCGCTCAAGCACAAGAATTGGGGTCCTAAACCGATTCGTTTTTTACAAGCCTAGTTGAATCATAAGACCTTTATGGACACCGTAAAATCGTTGTGGGAAACCTATGTGTGCAGTGGGTCGGCTCGTTACAAATTATGGTTCAAGTTGCGTTGCTTGAGGAAGGACTTGCAAGTGTGGAATAAAGAGGTCTTTGGCAGAATTGATTTTGAAGTGGAAGAATTAGCCAGAGAACTTGAATTTTTGGACCTCATTAGTGAGGATCGGCCCCTTACTCCGGTTCAATGTGAGAAGAGAAATGCCTTGAATTCAGAGCTTGTTTCAAAACTAAAACAACTGTCAAGTATTTTGTGTCAAAAGGCTAGAGCCAATTGGGCAGCACATGGGGATAATTGCTCTCGTTTTTATCATAAGATGGCCAGTCTAAAAGCAGCTCACAAGTACATCGATCAGCTGGAAGGTGATTTTGGGTTAGTGGAGGAACCAGATGAAGTGAAATAAGTTTCCTCTAATCACTTTGCTCACCGCTTCAAAATGCATGCGGGCCAAAGGGTTAGCCTCCCATCTTTTCCTTTTAAATGCATGTCTTGGATTCAAAGGGAGGAGTTGGAGGCTCGGATCACGTAGGAAGAAGTACTCCAAGCAGTTTTAGATTGTGGAGGAGACAAAGCTCTAGGTCCCGATAGGTTTTCTTTGAGTTTCTTCAAAAAAATGTTGGAGTTTTGTGGGTTCGGATGTAGAAGAGTTCATATCTGAATTTCAGGGATCGACAGTAGTGGGTAAGGGATTAAATTCCGCTTTTATCTTGCTTATTCCTAAGTCTACAAGCCCTATTCGAATGTCGGATTTCAGACCAATTAGCCTGATTACCGCCTCGTATAAGATATTGGCTAAAGTTCTTGCGAATAGGCTGAAGCAAGTGATAGAGGACATTATTAGTGACCGTTAGAGTGGTTTCGTACCGGGGAGACAATTGGTGGATGGAGTTTTGATTGTTTCTGAAATTGTTCAGTTGATTAAGAGATCGAAACAAGATGCTATTTTGCTCAAGCTTGACTTCGAAAAAGCGTATGACAAGGTGATCTGGGCGTATTTGGATGAAGTCATGCAGGCCATGGGGTTTGGTGGTAAATGGCGTTCGTGGATGGGTGGCTGTTTCCAAGCTTTTGGTTCGGTGCTGGTGAACGGGTCCCCGAGTGCAGAGTTCGTAATTGCAAATAGGTTGCGACAGGGCTGTCCTCTCTCGCCCTTCATCTTCCTGATAGCAGCAGAGGGGTTACATCAGGTTTTGGAGGAGGGGTCACGGGCCGGAAATTATAGGGGCATTGCTTTGGGCGGTTCGGGACAGTGTCTGTCTCACTTACAGTTCGCAGACGACACGATTTTATTCGTCAAGGGTAGGGAGGATGAATTGAGAAGCATAAAGAATATTTTAGAAGGCTTTCACAACATCTCGGGCCTCAAGGTCAATTTTCAGAAATCGAAGCTGTCATTCTCAACTGTTCTACCTTGTCGGCAACAGAGATGGAGTCGGCCTTGGATTGTAAAGTGGTGAGTCTTCCGTTGAAATATTTAGGTTTTAGCCTGGGTCTAAACCCGAGAAACTCCTCTTTTTGGGAATCAGTTTTGGCCATGTTTAAGGCGTCTCTGAACTTGTCGCAATCCAAGCAACAAAGCTTGGCGGGGAGACTCGTATTAATAAAATCGACACTAGCAGCCCTTCCCATTTTCTATATGTCCCTTTTTCGGGCCCCCAAGAAGGTCATCCGGTCCATGGATGCGTGGCAACGCAAATTCCTGTGGCAAAATAGTGTGGCTAAGAGAGCCATTCCCAAAGTAAAATAGGCGATGTGTGCAAGCCCAAAACTGAAGGGGGGTTGGGCATTAGGCGGTTGGAAGAGGTGAATGAAAGTTTACTGGCTAAATGGTGGTGACGGTTTGCGGAGGAAGGTGATAGCCTTTGGAAGAGATTCATCTGTGTGATCTATGGTTGGGATTTGTAGGGATGGGATTTGTCCAAATTAGACAAACCTGGAAACTCTTTTCTGGTTCATCAACTAGTAGGTCTTGCTACTGATCCGAGGTTTGCAAATATTTTCGGTGGTCAACATATTCATTGGCAGGTGGGGGACTGGGGTCGGGCAAAATTCTTGGAGAAGAGATGGCTAGGAGATCGTCCATTTTGTTTCAAGTTCCCGCGCCTGTACCGAGTGTCCCAGCACAAACATAAACCGGTCTCTTTCTTTTGGGTAAATGAATACTGGCGGGTCGATTATAGGCGTGCTCTGTGGAACGGGGAGGAGTTGTTGGCTAAGGAGCTGCTGTCAATCTTGTACCAGGCGCGCCTGCAGGAAGGGGTCAAGGACAAGCTCATTTGGTCGAAATTTTCAAAAGGGCCGAGTTCTGCAATAACGTTCAAACTCATTGTCGGTACTTTGCCTGCGGTTCCGTAGTGGTCTCGTCTCCTGTGGGTGAAAGGATTCCGCCAAAGTATTGCCCTTTTGTTTGGCTTTTGATGTATAGAGCAGTACCAACTCTCTCTTTCTTGGAAAGTAGGGGATGCAGGATTTCCTTGAATGCAATGAGATGCTATTTTTGCAAGGACAAGTTTGAAGACCAAGAACACCTTTTTCTTCATTGTGAGAACGCGTGGTTTCTTTGGAGCAAGATCTACAGTTGGTGGAACGTGACTTGGGTGATGCCTAAAGATGTTTTGGAGTGTTGCCTGTTGTGGGAAGGTTTGGGTCCGAAATATTTGTGGAAGGGCTAGGTCATTGTTGGGTATTCTGCGATGTGGAGTCTTTGGATTTGTCGTAATTCTGCAGCATATCAAGCCAAAGTTGAGGGCATTGACAAGGTCTTCTTCAATTTCCAGCAGCATTGTTTCAGCTTGGTGAGGTTAGCCGGTTTTCTTTCACCAGAGTCTCGGTGGGAAATATGGGTGCAAGACCCTGCTGGTTGTTTGGTGGGAGGTCGTGGTTCAGCAGAGATGGGTACCCTCGTGTGCTATGAGGGTCTTACTTTACTTGTAGGGTGTTTTCAGGGATATTAGCGTTCGTTTGGTGGTTTGTACTTTTTTTTCCAGTTTGTATCTAATATCCTCGAGTTGATTGCATTCCCTTTTGTATATGAGCTCCATAAAAGAATTCAATAAAATCCTTGGTTATAAAAAAAATCAACAATGAAGGTAGTTTCATATCTCATTTTTCTTCACTCCTTTCTGACACAGATTTTAGTGAGGTTTTTGGTTCATCTAGGTTGGTTTTGAGCATTGGTAATGGTGGAAGAATTAAAATGTGGGATGACCTTTGGCTCATATTCTCCACCGGAAGTGTATCTCTAGAGACTCTTCCATCTTAATACACAAAAGAATTGCAAGGTACAAGATTTTTGGAA
The DNA here is from genome assembly GCA_963921825.1 of Erodium maritimum. Classification (NCBI taxonomy): domain Eukaryota; kingdom Viridiplantae; phylum Streptophyta; class Magnoliopsida; order Geraniales; family Geraniaceae; genus Erodium; species Erodium maritimum. The sequence goes on along the minus strand of OY997595.1, from coordinate 49,248,773 downwards.
GGAAGGTCAGTGGCGTTTCATTTTCAGAAGAAAACTAAGAGGTTGGGAGATAGAAAAGTTCAAGGAATTAGGGGATTGTCTAATTTCATACTCCCTTAATAGTTCCAAAGCTGATTCAGTTCTGTGGAAAGTGGATAACAAGGGTTTCTCTATCTGCAAAATGTGTAATCACTTATCTAGAGCTTCTACAGATTGTCAATGGAGCCAATAACTTTAGTTGCCTAACCTGCACCTTAAGGTACAGCTTTCTCCTAGTTAGATTCTATTGGTGCAGTGCCAACCAAGATGTTCTTAAAAGTTAGAGGGATTCACATTCCCATTGCAGAATCCTGGTGCAAATTCTATGGTAATTCACAGAAGTCCTGAATTTGTGGGGAGTTTCTTGGACAATCCCTTCTAACATTCCAGCTTTCATTTGTTCATGGGATTATCTTTGTCCAGCAAATAAACTTTGGATTACTATTTTCTCCATTACTCTTTGGGAAATCTGACTTTCAAGAAATGTTTTGTTGTCTATAAAGGATATCCTCTTGAAAATTCAACACTCTTCTTATACCTTGGAGTGGTCTCTTTTCAAAACAAATTGTTCCTTCTCTTTCTACATGCAGCAATGCTCTCCCCAATTGTGTAGGAGGATTGGGATGAGGTTGATTACTGTGGTTGGTTTGGGCAACATTTGAAGGAGGTCCAACTTTTTTTTCCCTTGATTTTTTTGGACAGTTTTGGTTGGCTTTGCTGGTTTTACATGTGTTCCGGAAGCTGCAGTATATATCCTCTTTCTTTCTTGTCTTGGATAGGATCTTTTTTTTGGTTAGGAAAGCTAGATGTTTGTTATATCTGTGAGGGCTTGTTTTGGGATACTTTACTTCGGTCTCAAGACAATAGTTTTGTAGTTTTTTCAGATGGTTGTAAGCATGGCTTGTATTTGCACTCTTTAATGTTGTTTACTTGAGTTGCAATCATTGTATTTATGAGGCTTCCATTTAGAAGTGCTCTTATTTGTAAGAAGGGATTTTTTTTCCTCTTTCACTGGATTTTACTCTTAAAACTTTTTAATTTTAATGCTAGCTTTCCAAAAAAAAAAGTCATTAACAAATTGTGTAATTTGAGAATGAGTTTTGTTCTTTTTTGTCTATGTTAATGTTGTTTGTTCTCTTACTTATATTGTTTCATTTTGTTTTTTTTATCGGCAAGGCAAATTTATATAAATAAACCTCTTTTGAGGAGAAAGACGGAGCGAATACAGAAAACTAACTCCCCCAATCATCATATGTCGATTATAAGGGGAGAGAAGCTGAGGAAAACAACTATAAACAGAGTAAAACATTACAAGAAACTCAAAACGCTAAATAGTTGAGACTTGAGTATGTAGAGAGGCTTGCTTGACTCACAAGAAAACAGTGCGTTTGTGTTCAGAGCCTTTGAGTAACTACTGAGATATAAATGTGGTTTGTTTGACTCTCAAGAAACTGAAGTGTTTGTGTCCCGAGGCACTGAGGAGTTGATCAAGTCAAGATCTTGATCTTGCTGTGTTGGAGGAATGAACCAAATCTAGAGAGGCTTGCTGCAATCCACCTTGATAAGCTATGCAGAAGTGGCTTGTTGAGTTTCACCAACATGGGAATTACAGAAGATGTTTAGTTTCTGCTGGGAACAAGAACAGACAATACAGGGCTGATTTTGTTCCATTTCATTTTGTTATTTTTTTTTGATCAGCAATTTTCAAATTTTATAGACCAAATTTTCGAAATGAAAAACAAGGCCAAGGAACGAGCCCTCGAAAGTTACAAACAAAACCGGTACCACCCTATAAAGGTAAGTTTTTAACCAATCCAAGCTAGATCTAATACCATCTTGCACAATACTACCCAAACAAAACCCCAAGTACCTTCTGTCAATCCACTACCCTTACAAACATGTCACTGCGAAGAATGTACACAGCCCAAACCCACCAGTCACAACCGGTTCTACATTATGCAGATACAAACCAACCCAATTAAACCCAACAATTCAAAAAGACCAACCAACATGTAAACTAAGTGGCAAGTGATATAAGGCCACCCCCAAAAGTATCACCCAACAGTACTTCAGTGGCTGCAGAAACCTCCCCCAAACTTCAGTAGTACAAAAGTATGACCGGCCAATAAAATGTCACAAAAACACAGTTCACTCCACCCAACTGTCCAAACATCAGTACCCCAACTAGAGTTAGGCACTTCTCAACAAAAAGGACATATGACAAAAACCTGAAACAAAAGAAACAAACCACAGTCCATAGAAAAACACTCCACTAGATGAAGGTCTACCCACACACAAAGGAGAAAGAAGCTCTCAAGACAGCTACCCCCACACCAGACATTAACAAACAAACTGAAAATGCAGACCAACACCAACAACCTTACCAAGATCTCACCACTGTACCCATCCCACCCCCTAAACCCCCCCCCCCCCCCCCCCCCAGCAGTAGGAAGGAAACACATCACCAAGGTTTCTTGTGCTCCAAGGCAACCAATCAGCATCAGTAGAATAATGACCACCTCTCAACCAGCTGCAAGAAAATCCTAAACTTGTTCCAGAAGACTCAAGCCAGAGTAGGCTTCTTACCCAAATGACAAGACCAAGGATTATTTATCCAAGATATAAAGGAGAAGGAATTGTTGCATTTAAATTTAGCCCACATGAGTTGATAAGAATCATTCTGAATTTGTTGAAGGATTTCCTCTGGTTGGAGGGAGGTTGAATTGAAAATCAGATTATGCCTATAAAGCCATAACCTCCAAATGATAAGTGAGACAAGCAAGCTCCAATGAGTCTTCTGTGAGACCAGGTGCTTCCAAGAAATGAACCAATCCAAAATTGTCTCAGGGTGAACAGAGCTTATTCCCCACCAGTTCAAGCACAAAACCCACACTGACCAGGAGAAGGGACAACATAAAAATAGATGATCTTGTTCTTCTGGTTCTTCATTGCAGAAAGGACACCAGATATTGTGAGTATACATGCATCTTGCCAGTAAAAAACATTTAGTTGGAACAACTTTCATACACAAGAGCCAAATGAATGCAGCAACTTTGGGAGGAAGTATTGGTTCCCAAAGTAATGCAGGCCAATCAAGTTCAACCTCCTCAAACTCATCCAAGTACTGGTACATTCTTTGCACAGAAAATCCTCTTTGATCAATCACCCAAGAAACTGTGTCAGGTTCAGAAGATAGAGGAGGAAGAATATTAATCAGATCACATAGAAGTACAAATTGATCTTCTTCCCAACCCCTCAACTCCCTTCTAAAGATCATTTTCCAATCACCATTAACCCAAATATGAGAAACTAGGCCCTCTTTTGATGACTGAGATGAAAAAGTCTTTGGGACATATTTTTCAAGGGTATGTCTGTTATCCAAAGATCCTCCCAAAAATGAATGGAGTTTCCTGATTTTAATGACCATTGTAAACCCTCCACCCCAAAAGCATTTGTAAATTTAGGACAACTCAACAAGGAACTAAAGTGTGTAAGAAAGCATTGTCCATTGTTAAGCAAGAATTTAGTAAGGTCCCATTCTGAACTATCCCAGCCATATTTAGAGCAAATCAATTGTTTCCAAAGAGAGTCTTTTTCCAAGGCAAATCTCCACCACCACTTGGCCAAGAGAGCCCTGTTCATGATTGATAAACTCTTGATCCCAAGCCCTCCTGCACTTTTGGGCTTGCAAACCTTTCCCCAACTAATTTTATGCAACACCTTCTTATCAATTGAGCCATTCCAAAGGAACCTTTTTTGCCACTGCTCCATCTCTTTTACCACTCCCTTAGGAGCCTTAAAGAGAGACATGTAATATAAGGGTAGGGAAGAGAGTGAGGATTTAATCAAGGTTATTCTAACCCCAAACTTTTATGCCTGGCTTTCCAGAGATTTAGCTTGCTCTTGAATTTGGAGATGATAGGATCCCAGGTTTTAACCCTCATAGGATTAGCCCCTAGCTGAAAACCCAAGTAATCAAAGGGAAGTTGCATTGTAGTGCAACCAAGAATACCAGTGATCTCATGTATTTGGACTGAGGAAGGATTAAATAATAGAACTTTGGACTTCAGGAAATTGATTTGAAGACTAGTGGATTTTTGTAAAACATTGAGAGTGTGTTTCAAGTTTATGGCTTGTTGAATACCAACATGAATGAAGATGAGAGTATCATCTGCAAATTCTAAATGGGAGATCTCTCGGCCCAATTCAGAACATTTAACACCAGAAAACATGTTATTGGCAGTACCTTTCACCATTAATTGATGGAGACTTTCAGCTACAAGTGCAAATAGAAGTGGGGAAAGAGAACACCCTTGTCTCAACCCTCTTTCCAGAGGAAAATCACCAGATGGTGATCCATTAATCAAAACAGAAGACCAAGCTCTCATACATTCCTCAATCCAAGACCTCCAGGTAGTGCCAAAACCCATTATCTCCAGTAAATTCAATAAGGACCCCCAGTGAATTGTTGGGTCTCGAGGTAGGGTTGGAGATGAACCAACTCGCAGCGGAAAATCAATGAAAACCAAGAGACGATTAAAACCATGAAACAACTAACAAAGAATGGATTCACAAGAGAAAAATTCAGCACTAGTTCTTACCAAAACAAGAACACCGGTTAACGAATGATTGGCTTGAGTCTCCAAAACGCCTACGTATCCACATGGGAATCAAAGCCACGTAGTTCTTCTCTTTGAGGACTCAAGAACACAAACATGGAGGTGGAAACTAGCCAAACCCGAAATGGCCATGGAAGAGGGAGAGAAAATGTGTTTCCTATTCTTGTCTTGTGTTTGTTATGTTGAAAAAAGATGACTTAAACATAACAAAACCCATACTTGTCCAACTAAAGGCATGGGACAAGTATGGTGTCAAGTAAGGTGTAAATAGGACAAGTATGGCAAGACAAGATTGGGTTAGGTGGTGAATCACCAACACCTTAATCTTTGTCTTGCTTACTTAGTACTAATTAATCAAGACTTGATTAATTAGTTCCATGGGCCTTGGTTGCATGGGCCTTTCATGGGCCTCTTGGAACATGGCCCGTGGCCATTTCTAACGAGGTCCCGTGATTCGCTCATCGCCTCCAAGCCTTCCATACCGGAAATGTCCAACATTATCCGACGCGATCAATCCCAAGACTCCAAGCCTTGTCTCGATCCGTAAAGTCCTATTCACGTACGAGCACATGACCCAAAACCCAGTTTTGGTCATGTCCCGAGACAACTCCCTTTTGGCCATTCTCCATAAATGTGTTAATGAGTTTCATCCTCCGGTGTGACCCTTAGGTTTATGCATGTCAATAGATCAACGTAAAATCCCATTTTACTTGATCCTATTTAAGTGGCAACTAACGAGACTTTAGTATTTCCTGACACTGCATAACGAATCGACCTTGTCGATTCTAACCTTTCCGTCATCCCTGTCATTATCCTTTTATCTCCGATATCCTGATTGAGATAAGGCATAGAGCCGTCATCCTTATTATTCTCAATCACCGTTCCTTGATATGTGAGATGACTGAAGATATGATACCCAGTATCATGTGCATGGCCATGCTATTCTTTCAGTCACTCTCGATCAAGCGGCCGAGAACCGATATCTTTCCCATACCTCAGTATGAGGGATAAATCCCTTAGCCGCCTTTCGTGTCACTCATGTAGCCCGTCCCCAAGCCAATCCTGGCCGTTATGGAAGCCCTGTTACGGACAACGTTAGGCTCAGGTCAAACTCAGTTGTTGACTACATAGCGATCACAAAGACTCCTTGGTCTAAGGATACATGAAAAGCTACAACACTGAATATGTTCATGACTTAATCTATGGCACATATTCAGGGCGGGTCGTCCAATATCATGTCCCACATGATATCTATGATCAGACTCCGGAATCTCATTCCAATGACTAACAGAACGTAAGCCATAAAGAGCCATCTTTCATACTAGTCGCTTCTAGTGAAGCTTTGTTGACTAGGGACCCATCGAGTGTGATCTATCTCGATCTATGGTTCTATTCGCATGGTGGGCATAGATCAGAGCACACATCGATATATTACTCCAACACATAAGTAATATAAAGCCGCTTTAATTTTATTGCTAACGATGATATATACATTTGGACATTTAGGATTGAACTACGGGCACTAAGACTAACATGAATGTGATCATAAGCCTTCTCAAAGTCAATTTTAAGTACAATTATCTCCTGGCCAGAATTTTTAATAGAGTGAATGAGTTAAGAAGCAATCAAGACACCATCTAATATCTGCCTTCCAGCTATGAATCCTGACTGTACATCATGAAAAAGCAAGTTCATCAAAGGTTTAAGTCTGGCAGCCAAAACTTTTGAGATGATCTTATAAATGCTGTGAATCAAACTGATAGGCTTGAATTCATTGAAAGTCACAAGAGCTAAGCCTTTAGGAATTAAGGTGATAAAGGATGAGTTTAATCCTTTACCAAGATGGCCCCCACTGAAGAAATGCTCAAAACAGTTCCAAAATGTCATTTTTAACCACAGACCAACAAGATTGATAGAATTTTAAAGAAAACCCATCAGGGCCAGGAGACTTCTCCCCATTACAAGCTCTGATAACCCTCAAGATCTCATCTTCAGTGAAAGGATTCTCCAACCTCTGAGCTTGGGAGAAAGAAATAGTCTTGAAAGGAAGAGAGGACAGCTTAATGTAGACTGCATCAGTCCCATGAAATCTACCAGCAAAATGATTTTTAGCCACCTCTCTGATCTCAGCAGGAGCATGATAAAAGGAGTTTCCATCCTTAATACAAGTAATCTTCTTCCTTGAAAAATTGAATTTGGCCACCAAATGATAATACTTAGTACACATGTCCCCATCTCTAGACCATTTATGCCTGGCCTTTCGGCACCAGAGTTTAGCTTGGAGTTTTAGTTTCTGAATCAGCCAGGCATTCAACAAAGCCATCCTAGCTATCTCCACATGAACTAAATCCCTATCCTCAAATAGATTGTCTAGTGAATTAATCTCACCCTTCAGATCCTCAATATCTTTGTCTAACCAACCAAAGGTGTTAACATTCCACTGTCTATAGAAGCTTTTAAGAGACTTTAATTTGTACCAGAGTTTGTAAGCAGCTGAGCCTTCCACTTGAATTTTGTCCCAATGTTCTTTGGTGTCTCTCAAAAAAGTGGGATGCTTTGTCCAGGCATTAATGAATTTGAAGGGTCTTGGACCCCAATCAACCACAGGATTGCATAAGAGTACTGGCTTGTGATCAGAAAGCACCCTAGGCCGACAGGTTTGTGAGATATTGTTAAAATATGTTTAGAGTGAAGGAGTGATCAAGATGTTAGTCTTAGTGCCCGTAGTTCAATCCTAAATGTCCAAATGTATATATCATCGTTAGCAATAAAATTAAAGCGGCTTTATATTACTTATGTGTTGGAGTAATATATCGATGTGTGCTCTGATCTATGCCCACCATGCGAATAGAACCATAGATCGAGATAGATCACACTCGATGGGTCCCTAGTCAACAAAGTTTCACTAGAAGCGACTAGTATGAAAGATGGCTCTTTATGGCTTACGTTCTGTTAGTCATTGGAATGGGATTCCGGAGTCTGATCATAGATATCATGTGGGACATGATATTGGACGACCCGCCCTGAATATGTGCCATAGATTAAGTCATGAACATATTCAGTGTTGTAGCTTGTTATGTATCCTTAGACCAAGGAGTCTTTGTGATCGCTATGTAGTCAACAACTGAGTTTGACCTGAGCCTAACGTTGTCCGTAACAGGGCTTCCATAACGGCCAGGATTGACTTGGGGACGGGCTACATGAGTGACACGAAAGACGGCTAAGGGATTTATCCCTCGTACTAAGGTATGGGAAAGATATCGGTTCTCGGCCGCTTGATCGAGAGTGACTGGAAGAATAGCATGGCCATGCACATGATACTGGGTATCATATCTTCAGTCATCTCACATATCAAGGAACGGTGATTGAGAATAATAAGGATGACGGCTCTATGCCTTATCTCAATCAGGATATCGGAGATAAAAGGATAATGACAAGGACGACGGAAAGGTTAGAATCGACAGGGTCGATTCGTTATGTAGTGTCAGGCAATACTAAAGTCTCGTTAGTTGCCACTTAAATAGGATCAAGTAAAATGGGATTTTACGTTGATCTATTGACATGCATAAACCTAAGGGTCACACCGGAGGATGAAACTCATTGACACATTTATGGAGAATGGCCAAAAGGGAGTTGTCTCGGGACATGACCAAAACTGGGTTTTGGGTCATGTGCCCGTAAGTGAATAGGACTTTACGGATCGAGACAAGGCTTGGAGTCTTGGGATTGATCGCGTCGGATAATGTTGGACATTTCCGGTATGGAAGGCATGGAGGCGATGAGCGAATCACGGGACCTCGTTGGAAATGGCCACGGGCCATGTTCCAAGAGGCCCATGAAAGGCCCATGCAACCAAGGCCCATGGAACTAATTAATCAAGTCTTGATTAATTAGTACTAAGTAAGCAAGACAAGGATTAAGGTGTTGGTGATTCACCACCTAACCCAATCTTGTCTTGCCATACTTTGTCCTATTTACACCTTACTTGACACCATACTTGTCCCATGCCTTTAGTTGGACAAGTATGGGTTTTGTTATGTTTAAGTCATCTTTTTTCAACATAACAAACACAAGACAAGAATAGGAAACACATTTTCTCTCCCTCTTCCATGGCCATTTCGGGTTTGGCTAGTTTCCTCCTCCATTTTTGTGTTCTTGAGTCCTCAAAGAGAAGAACTACGTGGCTTTGATTCCCATGTGGATACGTAGGCGTCTTGGAGACTCAAGCCAATCATTCGTTAACCGGTGTTCTTGTTTTGGTAAGAACTAGTGCTGAAATTTTTCTCTTGTTAATCCATTCTTTGTTAGTTGTTTCATGGTTCTAATTGTCTCTTGGTTTTCATTGATTTTCCGCTGCGAGTTGGTTCATCTCCAACCCTACCTAGAGACCCAACAGTGGTATCAGAGCCGTGCTACCTTCGGGATTCACAAGACGGTGTTCAAAGTTTCGGTTTTGCTTGAAAGTTTCGTTTTTGGCATGTTGTTTTGCTAAATTGTTTGATAACATGTTTTAAATTATTGTTTATGGATTTAATGCATGTAAAATGAATTTTTGAAAATTATTTCAAATCTGGAAATTTTGAAATTTTTTTGATTTTTCGGGTCTCGGGAGCGGGACTCTCGGGGAGCCGAAACCGGGACCGAACGGGGCTCCGTTGGACGGAGCTAGGCCAAGCATGACCATTGGATGGTTGATATGCCAAGGCTAAACCGTTTTGTTAGTTATGACGAGTTTGGAACCGTCATGATAAACTCGAAGATCAAATGTTCAAAAGTTTCATTTTTGAACGGTTTCGATAAACCGAGCATCAAAAAATTTCGAAACTTGGCTATTAATTAAAACCGGAAAATCACATGATGTTTGATAACATGCTTGTTTGATAACACGATGTGTGATGTGATGTTGGCATGGTGTACATAATAGCCCCGAGCTCGATTTAATTATGTATCGCTTTTCACGGCCTGCGAGCCGTTAGAGTTAGCGTGTAATTATTATTTCAAGGTGTGGTCGTCGAACCACTTGTTTGTAATATTTATTTATTGTCGACCTGCGAGTCGTGTATTAAATTGTAATATTTTACTCAAGATGAAGAAAGGGCGAAAAGGTCATTTGGTGGCTTTTCGGGTGTTGGCATCGGCTTGGTGTCGGTGGAGCTCAAGAAGCTAGTGGGAGTTAGTTTAGGGGGCTATTATGTGCATATTTATCGCTTTATGCTTGGTTTAGTTTATGCATGATTAATTCTGTGTTTTAGAATTGCATGCTTAACTTTATTTACCGAGCATATCACCTCACATGCAAAGATAAAATTGGAATTTTAATCCTTGTGTGTGAGCCCTTAGAATCGTCATTACATTGGATGTAGTTGACAGGTTCGAAGGAAGAATTACATTGGATGTAATTTGAGGCATCATTGCATTTGGAATGTAGTTGATGTGCTCATCGCATCTAGGATGTGTCAAAGTTTTAAACACAACCGGACAAGTAAAAACGGGTCATGTCCGATACCTCCCAATTATCAACACCTTACTACCTCCCCGTCCTATGGGTGTCGTGCGCATTAGCGGAGCATCCATGGGAAAGCGGGGTAGTAGGTTTGGACGACATATGTGGGTGTCGTGCGCATTAGCGGAGCACCTACATAGTGACGGGCCATAGTTGAAAATTGGTGGACCCGACTACGATTCTCAGCCTGAGGTTGAGCTAGGGTAACAGATAGGGTAAGCCGTGTACATAAGTGCATACCCTAGCCAAGAGTCACATTGGATGTGATTGGATGGAGTCCTACCTACATAGCTCGATTAAGTGGTGAGCATTAGTTCAGCTTAATCGAGTGAATCAAGGATCTTGGTTTCAGATTCTAAAGGTTTAGAATCGATTGTTGGTGTTTAAGCTTGATCTTCATAAAATTTATTCAGTTTACTGATTGAATTTTATCTGTTGTAGATCAAATGGCAAATTCAGCGAACATTAATAGTTTGTCATTAAAAACCATTCTTGACAGGGTCAAGCTAAATGGGACAAACTATTTGGACTGGTACAGAATTTTGAGGATAGTCCTCAAGTCTGAACGCAAAGAATATGTCCTTGACAAGGCTGTCTCTAAGACCATATCAGAGTTACATGAAGTGTCATTAATTGCTGAGAAGAATATATCAGGGATCTAGGATCCAAGGATATTTTGATGGTCAACAAGGGAATTGGAAGTGGCAAGGGCGGGGCCCATGCGCACTTGGCAGGAAATATGAGACACATGAGAATGTCTGCTTCTACTGCCAATAGCCTGGTCATTGGAACCGGGATTACAGGAAGTTCACGGCTGATCTGAAAAAGGGCAGTGGGACTGCGTCTTCATCAAATAGCGTGGATGATCTGAAGAAGGACAGTAGGATTGCGCCTTCATCAGGAAACCTGGATGATCTAAGGAAGGGCGGTGGGACCGTGCCTTCATCCGGTATTAACTATATAAAGCTACATCTCTCTACTTCCAAAGATTCATGGGTATTAGATACTAGGACTGAATCTCACACATGCACTTATATATGGTGGCTGAAAGTAGGAGAGGTTTGGAAAGCACGAAGTGGACCTCAGAGTTGTGGCAACTGCTGTAGGATCCATGAGTCTTGCTTTGCCAAGAGGCCTTGTCTTAGTACTGTATAATGTATATTGCATACCTACTTTTAGTAGGAATATTATATCTGTATCCGTGTTTGACAAGGAAGGATATAATGTTAATATTGGAAATGGAGTTTTCAATGTTCTATGCAATGATATGTTTTATACCAGTACTGACTTGGTTGGAGGATTGTACATATTAGATATGGGTAACAATGCCTCAAGTTCTATATATTCCGTTAATACCAAGAGGTCTAAATCCAACGATTTAAACCTAACTCTGTTAAGGCACTGTCATTTAGGTCGCATAAACAAGAAGCACCTATCAGCATTTCAGAAGTGCGGACTTTCAGGTTCATTCGAATTTCATTCGATCGATAGGTGCAAGGTTTGTTTGATGGGAAAAATGACTAAAGTGCCCTTTTATCGATCGCGATGAAAGGGCGGGTGAATTATTGGGGCTGATACACTCGAATGTGTGTATACCAATAAGTTCACTTGCCAGGAGGGGTTTTAACTACTTTATCACATTTACTGATGATTACAGTAAATATGGTTATGTCTATTCGCTGAGACATAAGTCTGAAGCTTTTGATAAATTCAAAGAGTTTAAGACTAAAGTAGAAAACCAGCTCGACAAAGGTATTAAGGCACTTCGATTGGATCGAGGTGGAAAATACTTGACCACAGAGTTATTAGATCATCTAAAAGAGAATGGGATCCTTTTAGAATGGACTCCTCCTGGGACACTGTAGTTGAAAGGTGTAGCCAAACGGAGAAATCGGACATTGTTAGACAATGGTCCGTTCCATGATTAGTTGGACTGATCTCCCAATCTCTTTCAGGGTTTATGCTCTAGAGACGACCGCATTCATAGTGAATCGGGCTTCGACAAGGGTGTGGAAGGGACACCATTTTAAAAATGGAATGGGATGATGCCCGCTTTGTCCTTCCTAAAGATTTGTGGTTGCGAGGCTTATGTGAAACATTTGGTTTCGACTAAGCTCGAACCAAGATCTGAGATATGCACCTTCGTGTGGTATCCCAAAGCAACAAGGGGATACCACTTCTACAATCCCAGTGAGAACATGGTGTTCATCGCATGGGGTGGGGTCTTTATGGAAAAGGAGTTTTGTTTCCAAAAACGTCATTGGGAGGACTGTGCATCTCGAAGAAATTCAGGATGGTACAGATCTGTCTAAACCAATTGGCAACCCAGTAGAAAGAAGCCAAAGATTGTCGTAGAGTAAGAACCAATTCCTGTTACAATTCCGGAAGGTCCAAGGCGATTTGAAAGGATCAATCTTCCACCTCCAAGATATGGTATCCGGAGGTGACAATGACGTCATGGTGGATCACGATGATCCAGCCACCTTTCAGGAAGTCGTGGATGGGCCCAACTCCGAGTTATGGCTGGGAGCCATGAGGGAGGAAATGCAATCCATGTCGGACAACCGAGTCTGGGAACCGGTTGATCCCATCAATGGTGTGAGGACCATAGGATGCAAATGGATCTTCAAGGTGAAGATGGACATGGACGGCAACCCTCTGACCTACAAAGCTCAACTGGTGGCGAAAGGTTATAGGCAGATCCAATGGATTGACTATGAGGAAACCTTCTCCTTAGTGGCTATGGTCAAAATCGATCCAAATTCTTCTTGAAATAACTGCGTATCATAATTACGAGATATGGCAAGTGGATGTCAAAACCGCTTTCCTAAACGGAAATTTGACTGAGTACGTTTGTATGTCTCGGCCCAAAGGTTTTGACGATCCGAAGAATAAAGGAAAGATTTATAAGTTCTCGGAGTTGGATCCTTCGTTTTGATGAAGCTGTAATTGGATTTGGCTTAATCAAGAACGAGGATGAATCTTGCGTTTATAAGAAGGCTAGTGGGAGCAATATTACCTTTCTGGTTCTCATTGAAAACGACATCCCAACCTTGCACGAGACTAAAGCTTGGTTGAGGAAGTGTTTTTCAATAAAGGACTTAGGCGATGCTTCTCATATCTTAAGGATTAAGATATGTAGAGATCGCACCAAGAGGGTCTTGGATTTAAGTCAGGGAACCTATGTGAACAAGGCATTGAGTAGGTTCTTAATGCTCGATTCAAAGAAAGGACTCTTACCCACTAGTCATGGCATTCATCTCAGCAAGACTCAGTGTCCTAAGACACCTGATGAGCTGAAAAGGATGATGAGAATCCTATGCGCCTGGGGGCAGGATCGATCATATATGCCATGACATGTATGAGACCAGACGTCTCGTAAGCCTTATGTTGTACCAGTAGACATCATTCTAACCCGGGGGAAAGATGATGTTGAACTAGTCGTCGAAGGATGAGTAGACGTTAGTTTTCCAAGACAAATCCAGATGACTTTAGAAGTCAATCAGGATATGTGTTTACGCTGAATGACAGAGCTTTAGCTGGGACAGCGTAAAGCAAGATATCATTGCTGAATCTACGACAGAGGCCAAGTACATGGATGCTGCAGAGGCAGCTAAGGAGGCTATGTGGATTTGGAAATTCATGGCAGGGCTGGGTGTAATTAAAAACCCATCCAGCCCGGTGAATCCATCTTGCGACAACACAAGGGCCATTGCGCAAGCTAAAAGCCTAGATCGTATAACAAATCCAAACATGTACTGCGGCGTATCCACCTCATCAGATAAATACTGAACTGAGGTGAAGTGAAGATAACCGATATTGCAACAGATGATAACATAGCCAACCCTTTGACTAAGGCAGTGTCACTGCCTGAACATGTTAGACATGTAAAGTCGATGGGGACATATTGGAGTTTAGATTGGAACTAGGGCAAGTGGGAGATTGTTAGTCTTAGTGCCCGTAGTTCAATCCTAAATGTCCAAATGTATATATCATCGTTAGCAATAAAATTAAAGCGGCTTTATATTACTTATGTGTTGGAGTAATATATCGATGTGTGCTCTGATCTATGCCCACCATGCGAATAGAACCATAGATCGAGATAGATCACACTCGATGGGTCCCTAGTCAACAAAGTTTCACTAGAAGCGACTAGTATGAAAGATGGCTCTTTATGGCTTACGTTCTGTTAGTCATTGGAATGGGATTCCGGAGTCTGATCATAGATATCATGTGGGACATGATATTGGACGACCCGCCCTGAATATGTGCCATAGATTAAGTCATGAACATATTCAGTGTTGTAGCTTGTTATGTATCCTTAGACCAAGGAGTCTTTGTGATCGCTATGTAGTCAACAACTGAGTTTGACCTGAGCCTAACGTTGTCCGTAACAGGGCTTCCATAACGGCCAGGATTGACTTGGGGACGGGCTACATGAGTGACACGAAAGACGGCTAAGGGATTTATCCCTCGTACTAAGGTATGGGAAAGATATCGGTTCTCGGCCGCTTGATCGAGAGTGACTGGAAGAATAGCATGGCCATGCACATGATACTGGGTATCATATCTTCAGTCATCTCACATATCAAGGAACGGTGATTGAGAATAATAAGGATGACGGCTCTATGCCTTATCTCAATCAGGATATCGGAGATAAAAGGATAATGACAAGGACGACGGAAAGGTTAGAATCGACAGGGTCGATTCGTTATGTAGTGTCAGGCAATACTAAAGTCTCGTTAGTTGCCACTTAAATAGGATCAAGTAAAATGGGATTTTACGTTGATCTATTGACATGCATAAACCTAAGGGTCACACCGGAGGATGAAACTCATTGACACATTTATGGAGAATGGCCAAAAGGGAGTTGTCTCGGGACATGACCAAAACTGGGTTTTGGGTCATGTGCCCGTAAGTGAATAGGACTTTACGGATCGAGACAAGGCTTGGAGTCTTGGGATTGATCGCGTCGGATAATGTTGGACATTTCCGGTATGGAAGGCATGGAGGCGATGAGCGAATCACGGGACCTCGTTGGAAATGGCCACGGGCCATGTTCCAAGAGGCCCATGAAAGGCCCATGCAACCAAGGCCCATGGAACTAATTAATCAAGTCTTGATTAATTAGTACTAAGTAAGCAAGACAAGGATTAAGGTGTTGGTGATTCACCACCTAACCCAATCTTGTCTTGCCATACTTTGTCCTATTTACACCTTACTTGACACCATACTTGTCCCATGCCTTTAGTTGGACAAGTATGGGTTTTGTTATGTTTAAGTCATCTTTTTTCAACATAACAAACACAAGACAAGAATAGGAAACACATTTTCTCTCCCTCTTCCATGGCCATTTCGGGTTTGGCTAGTTTCCTCCTCCATTTTTGTGTTCTTGAGTCCTCAAAGAGAAGAACTACGTGGCTTTGATTCCCATGTGGATACGTAGGCGTCTTGGAGACTCAAGCCAATCATTCGTTAACCGGTGTTCTTGTTTTGGTAAGAACTAGTGCTGAAATTTTTCTCTTGTTAATCCATTCTTTGTTAGTTGTTTCATGGTTCTAATTGTCTCTTGGTTTTCATTGATTTTCCGCTGCGAGTTGGTTCATCTCCAACCCTACCTAGAGACCCAACACAAGAACCTATCCAATCTTGAAGCCTTATTCCTGGTGTTGAACCAAGTGAATTATCCTCCCACCAGTTGTAAGTCCATAACTTCTGCATCACTAACAAAGCTCCTGAAATCTCTAAGACTCCTTGAAGAGTAATGAGGGCCAGATTTCTCACAAGGATCAAGTATGGCATTAAAATCTCCAGCAATCAAGTAATCAGGGTAAAGATTAGATATCTTGGAACCAATATCCAGCCACAGAAGTCCTCTAGCATTAACAGCACAAGGGGCATAGATATTGATTACAGAGATATTCAGATTCAGAGGAATATAACAGCCTGACCAATACAAAGCATTAGGATCATTGGAGTGATAATGCAGATCAAAAACCTCCTTGTTCCAGAGAGTGATGACTCCCCCAGAAGCTCCAACAGAGGGGATAAAACGAGCATCCTAAGTAGAACTAAAGTCATAGCTAGAAATGAAGTAACTAGGGAGAGTAATGAGTTTACTTTCCTGAATTAAAACCATTGCCACTTGTTGCTTGCCACACACGTTACGTAAGGCCCTCCTCTCTTGTCTAGAGGAGGCACCTCTAATGTTCCAACAGAGTATCCTCATGGGGAGGATAATCTCTGTGTTGCCACAGAAATGTTCAAACTGTCCCCAACATCCCTAACATCCTCCAGATCACAGTATTCATCTTCTGAGTTAGTGTCGATCTCCACAGCTTGGTTAAGTTCAAGCTCCAAATTTTCAAACTGTTCCAGAACTAACTCCTCAGAGATATAAGCTTACAAGCCCAAAGCTTGACAGTAATCCCAAGTCCCAGAGCCACCTTTTTCAAAGACTTCAACCTGTTTATCCACTTTCTTGTTTGTTGAGATTTTAGGCCAAGGGATTGATGTTTTGACTTTTGAACGAGTGTTATATGCTACAGGCCCACTCACTTTCTTCTTCTTATTCAAAACCCCTTTGTTGGCTGAAGGGGTAATTACCACTTCATTAGAGTTTAAAACTGAATTTGAAATAATCCTTCCCTCCAAAACCGAACCAGTAACCAATGGTGTATGTACCATGGGCCCCAAACCAGCTACCAAAGGAGTAGAACTCTCCATCTCATTAAGACCCTCATATACCAATGAACCGTTTTGTCCTTCTTTACCTTTAGTTGTCACATCTAGTGCAGAGCCAACAACTATGGTCTGACCTGAGCTTTCACAACAACCTCCCGGAACAGTGATAAGAGGACCGAAATTATCTTCACCAAAACTATCAGGAGCAATCAATGCTTCTTTAAAGGTCAAGGGTAATGTAGCAACTGAACACTCTTCAATGCCAGTTTGTGATCCCAGAAAAGGGAAATCTTCTAAACCCAATGATTGACCAAGGTAGGTGCACCTTCCACCAATCTCTGATCAGATCCTCCAATTCTATCTGCCACTAATAACTCACTCACTTGAAATAATGCCTTATCCACCCTAGAACTGGTCAAAGTTCTATCTGATTTTGACCCCAAAGTAGCATTAAACTCAGTGGATTTAGAAGAACCAGTGTTCCCCGAAGTTTCAGAGCTTAGAACTGAGCAATCAGTTCGAGAAATTCTTGGAACCGTAGATATATCAGTTGAGCATACCATATACTTGTATTCTCTGTCTTCTAATTCCAAACTTGCTTCCTTGATGACTCTAAGGTAATCTTGAGAATGTATGAGTACACACGCCCATCAAAATACGAACCAGTGAGATTTTCTTAATGTGTCCAAATGACTGTTCCCAAGTCTTCACAAGCCGCTTCGAAAGTTTTAGTACACCACCCCAGTATTGGTATCCCATACAACGCAACCCAAGTGAATTTCCATCCTTGTTTGGAAACCCAAGCCTTGTCCTTTAAAACAGTCATCCAAGAGCTGAGCCAAGCAGCATCCTCCTTCAAAGCCTCTCTTTCTAAATCTTCATCTGGGAAGTAAATGAGTATAACTCTATTGCCCAAACTTTTGATACATATATGTCCATCTCTCTCAGCTCTAAAATCTTCCATGATCATTTCCAAAAAGTACTCACGATTCAGGATGGCAAGATGGCCCTTTTCCAGCCACAAACGATTCTCCTCAACAACTCTTCCTTTTGTGAACGCTTGCCTCTGTTCCTGCCCAAGTGGAGAGTGTTCCTTCCTGCTCCAACCTCTGTTACCCTGAGCAAAATCTTGACCCCGTTTTTTGTCCCACGCCACAGCCACAAAGAGTTTATAACCCTTGAGGGAGTAACCATTGAAGATGTCAATCCCTCGTTGTCTCTGTTCCGAGGTTTTGAAAGTGATAAATCCAAACCACCTTCCCCTACTATTCGGATTCTTTGGTGTTTCAACCCTGATGATTTCTCCACATTCCAAAAATAGATTCCGTAACCAATCAGTAGACGTCTTGGGAGGTAAGTTGTGGACAAAAATTTTGAAACCCTCCATCCCCCTAGTCTCAGGAGTACTGAGAATATCATAGCGATTCTGTGTTGGAATGACCACAGACTGGAGTCTTCTCCGAGGTTCGACCCCATTCGCACTCCCAACCCTCCCTTGCTCGAATCCTGGTGGCAGACCTGATGAGAAGATGAACCCATAGCAAGTAACCACGGTGGTTCGATGACCAATGAGATGATCACCTTGAACACTACACCGACAACCCGATTAGTAGGCAACATACTTGTTACGCAGGTCAAGGTGAATGGATGAGGAAGAAGATATTTCATTTTGTTAACAATCTGTGTTTTTAACACATAACAAGTTAATTATCTCAATAATGCAATACTAATAATAATTTCAATAAGATCAGCAATATTCATGTCCAAAATAAAGTATCACAACTAATTTCCATAACAGTACAAGGTTTTGAGTTAATTCACAGCTCTGAATCTGTTTCTTTTACATTCATCCTTACGTCAGTTTCTCTCTTGTTGGTATGGTATGGGCAGTGGAAGTGCAATAACCAACCAACCAAACAGCGTACTTTAGTGACATGGTAACCTATATAGCAACCTCCTCTTGCTTACTTATTATACAAGGTAGGTTCTTGTATCTTATTTGAGCAAAACATTAATCACCTCTTCGTAATTAAAGCTACAAAAGTATTTAAAGGAATTGTTACTTCAAGGCTACTTTTGTCATTAACACTTTCTGGAATGAGTTCTCTGTTGTTCCAGACACAACAACAAATAGTGGACTTGCTTGTTTTACACGAGTATGCACAAAGGTGTCGGTAGGACTTGGGTTGGGAGCTTTGAAGCCTGAATCATTAAAGAATGATATTATAGTATCTCATCTCAACTACTACCAGGCACAAATGGGGCCCTAGAACTTAACTGAACCAGTAACATATACATATAGCTCAACCAAATTTTAATTTTGATATTTATGTGTTAAAAAGACAATAGTTATGTCAATTTTTATATATATTAGAATAAGGAGAATTACAAATACACGGACAAACTCTCGTATGCCAATATCCAAGTTTATTAGGTGAGATATTAGATCTTTTAAATTTTGAATGTTTAGTGAGAGGAGAAATCTGGTGAGAACCATGTTTTAACGTAGGAACCGCGAGAACCAATCTAAGTCATCTATTTTAACAATGGATTGATGAGATGTAATTGAGTAGTTGACTTGTTGACTGCAAAAAACAGAACTTTTTAGTAAGTGGTAAGAGCTTTTTAGTAAAACTATCATATTACTTTTTTTAACCAATTCACTAATTTAATTTTTCCCGTTTCGTTTGAACTCCGATTGGCTTCAAACTTGCGTCATTAGTTTTGTTTTTTAAGGGCTTTCAATCAAGATCAGTCATGAATATATTTTGAAGCACGAAAAAAAAAATTCGGGGTTGATTTTTTTTAAAAAAGAATCTACGTAATTTTTATCAACACTTTGCTCTGGATTTATCAACACTTTTACACTGGTTTTATCAACACTTTACACTGGTTTTATCAACACTTTACACTGGTTTTATCACCTCATTTTCCAAAACTGATCATGATTTTATCACCTCATCGCGTGATTTTTATGAACACTAGTTTTATCAACACTAAACACACTACTGCAAATCAGCACTTGGGAGACGGATTGGATCCGTCACCTAAGAGGACGTATCTGTCTCCCAAGTTCTTAGGTGACGGATGCATCCGTCGGCCAAGATCCGTCGGCCAAGTCTCGTCAGCTAAGTATTTGGCCGACGGATGTACGCATCCGTCGGTAGGGTAAAAACTTAGGTGACGGATCCAATCTGTCACCCAAGGTTGTCACTCTAGCCACGGATCCAATCCGTCAGCCAAGTGTATCCGTCTCCCAAGTGTAATAATAGATTAATAAAAAAAATATCAATTAACCAGTGTCCGCCACGTCACCTGCCACGTCACCGCCCCGGACCCACTTGACCCGCCACACCGCTCGGCCAGCTCGCGCACACCATGGGGTTCGAACCCCTGACCTCATGGCACCAAAGGCTGTGCCTTTTACCAATTCAGCTAAGGAGTTTTTGTGTTGTATGTATGATTAGAAAATATATATACATTTTTTAACTGATTATATATAGCTTTATATAATTAAATTCAATAGCTTCATATAATTAAATTAAATAGTTTTTGTTATCAACGTACTTAGTACCTATTGTCAACTAATTATTTATAGCAAGTTCATTTTTTCATGTGCGCTACATTGTTTATATTTATATAAGGATAAATTACAAATATGTACCTTTAACTTATCACGTTTATCTGATACATATCCACAACTTTTTTTTAACTGATACCTACCCAGATGTTTAGTTATATGACAAATAGACCCTTTTTCTCTGTTAACTTTTTTCTAAAATGACGAAAACGCCCTTAGTGATTTTTTAAATATTTTTTATAAATAAAACTGAAGTGATTAAGTAAGTATATATATATATAACAAAAGTGATTTTTTAAATAAATTTTTAAAAACAATTATTGAAGTGTGGTTGAGGGTATTTTCGTCATTTTAGAAAAAAGTTAACAGAAAAATGGGCTATTTGTCATATAACTACACATCGGGATAGGTATCAGTTAAAAAAGTTAGGGGTAGGTAATTTACCCTTTATATAATACTAAGACAAGGATAACACAAATTTTCTTGATCGTTTTCTCGATTCGAAGTACAAAATATTTTTTTTTGTGATCAAATACATTATATAACTTTTTTTACAACAATATCAATCTAATGATTATAAACTTGTGAATTATGGACACCAGTCGCTCAATGTCGGGTTTCAATTTGATGCCCAAGTTCAAAGATAAATTTAAAATAGTGGAAATATATATATATATATATATATATATATATTGAATGATGGATATATGCATCCGTCGGCCAGCAGAAGTTGACTTACATTGAGCAAAACCCCAAAACCCGTCATTTTTCCCGACTATCGTCGTATTGATAATTGAACAATATAAGTACTTAGCATGCCTCATATACAACATAAGATCGTATCGTACTCATACATATCACATACAAAAAATGAACGAGACAACGTCATACGTTATACTACCGTAAGGCTAAATATGTTCATGCACATAGTGGAATTGGCGATTTCAATCAATACGTGTCGGTCTCTCGCATATTATATAATCAAGACCGCTCATCTCGTATGTACTATCCAAACTAGTATACGTATGTAAAAAAAAACTATCATCGAATGGTTAATTCATCTTGAATATTGTGGTCAATTTTTTTTTGTAAAATAGTCAACCCACTTGGGTGACGGATAGAGTCCACTTGGGTGACGAATAGAGCATGTGTGGCTAAAGTTTTCTCACTTGGGAGACGGATCCAGCATGCGTGGCTAAACTTTTCTCACTTGGGTGACGGATCCAGCATGCGTGGCTAAAGTTTTCTCACTTGGGTGACGGATAGTAGTTACCTTATCTCACTTGGGTGACGGATCCAGCTATGCGTCGGCCAGGTGGTCCACTTGGGTGACGGATGCAAGATCCGTGACCTTAGTTTCACCACTTGGCTGACGGATTGCTGTATCCGTCTCCTAAGTCGATTTCTGCAGTAGTGACACTAGGTTTATCATTCAAATTACGTGTGTTTTATCACCCCCATCACATGTTTTTTTGAAGCACGAAAAAAAAATTATTTCAGGGCTGGTTTTTAAAGAAATTATATATGGGTAATTTTTATCAACACTTTGCTCTGGGTTTATCAACACTTTACTCTTGTTTTATCAACACTTTACACTGGTTTTATCACCCCGTTCTCCAAAACTGATAATGATTTTTATCATCTCATCACATGTTTTTTATGAACACCAGTTTTATCAACACTAAACACTAGATTTATCATTGAAATTTTGTGTTTTTTATCACCACATCACAAGTTTTTTTTATCAACGTTAAACTCTAGTGTATCACACTTATTATCAAATTTGAAAATGGTTTTTATCACCTCATTATTTGTTTCTTATCACCTCATTACATGTTTTTTCATCAACATTTAGCACTAGTTTGGTTTGGTACTCCGATATAAAACATTTATTAGTGAAGATTTATCAACGTTCAACATTATTTTTATCACCTTGATATAATTTTTTATTTTCGTGCTTCAAAATATATTCATGACTTATCTTGATTTAAAGCCCTTGAAAAAAGAAAAATATTGGCGCAAGTTTGAAGTTAATCGGAGTTCAAACGAATCGGGAAATATTAAATTAGTGAATTGATGAAGAAAAAAATTGACACTTGTCCACATGGCACCATGCTATTACAATTATGCCCTTGCTTGTGTGAGAATGGATGAAAGTGGCGTGTATGTGGGTTGAATTTGGGTGATGATGTGGCATTTTGATGAGTGTTGGATCATAGGTGAGAGTGGCTAAGATTGGTTCTCATAGTTCCTATGTTAAGAGTGGTTCTCAATAGATTTCTCCTCTGTTTAGTGATGCGTACATTTAAATAACTGAAAATAATTTCTATAACCTTTATCTCTCTTTGCAACCCTAATGGGTCCTTCGTTTTCGCGTGTTTGTCGTCACCACCGATGGCCACTTGGGCTCCGGCCTTGGGGCTTTCCCTCGTTTGCTGGAGTCCCATCTCCTCTCGTCATCGCTTAGTTTTCGAGAACCATCTGAGTCCCCCAACCATTCTCGGCGTCAATCAACCACAGGCCAGTCTTGCTGGACGGTAGCTACCCACTTTCCCTCAATCCTACTCGTCGACGGACCTCCTTAGCCTCCCCAAAAAAGCCTCTTCTCTTTCTGATGGAGCTAAACCTACTCTGGCCAGCCTTGCCATGGCTCCCCTTGCATGTTTCTCATTGAAACCGAAAAATTCTTAGTCGTTGTAGAGCTCGCCGGCCTCGCACATCACAAGACCACGCGTCCCGACCTCCTACCCCACCAGATCAAGCGTCCCGATCTACAATATGCCCAAATCTGCGTCGTTTGGTTTACCTGAGTTTTCCTCGGTTCGAGCTTCGTTGGAAAGGGGCGGGTTGGGGCAGGTGCAACGTTCGTCGGACTTGGTCTTGCCGGTGGGGGGTGGGGGGGCTGATGGGTCTTCTCCACCCCCCTTCTCGTGGTCGGTTGGTTGGTGGTTCCCCCTCCCAGGACTCGGATGCTCCTCTCGTTCGTTGTTTATGGCCATCTCCCTATGGGCCTCTATCATGGTCGCCTCCTCGTGGGTCAAAACTGTGGTTGCCTATATGTGGACCAGGATATTTCTGTCTTTAACCCATGATCTGCTGAGCATGTTTGTTTTTTAGTTATCGTCTTGGCTCCCGTCTCCTACAACTAGACCTATCGATCTCAAACGATCTTCTGCCCCCCGCCTCGGTTTTATTGAAGTGCTCCCAGACTGTCTTTTTGTCTCGTCATGGTGTCTTGGCCTTCAGTTATGCCCACTTGAAATTATTTACACCTTCAAGCACAAAGGATCCCTACTCCTTGCACCATCGACAAGGACCTGGACCCTGATCTTGATCCTCGGAGTCTGGGGCCCAATGGGGGAAAGAAACCTATTAGGCCCAAAAAAAAACGAGTCTCCTTGACTTTCCTCTGTAATTGAAACTCTTTATCAAGGGGGAAATTCCCTTGGGACGACTCGGATCATTACCTCGCAAGCCAAGCCAACTACCCGACGTGGTATTTAGATCCTTGGTCTTGTGTAATCGAGCGTATCACTTGTTGTTGTATTACTTCTAGTTGTCGTTATAGAAGTCTGTTACTTAGCCTAGTGTCTTGGAACAACTATTTTATTCGGGGATTACCGGCCTGTATGTCGGCTTCTTTGGGGTTTTCCATTGTCCTTGGTTGTAATGTTTGGAATTGAGTAATGACAGCGGATCAATTTAAAAAAAACTTTCAAAATTTTTCATGTTTATTTTTCCATCCAATTATACTAGGCATTTTAATCAAAATGACAAAAATATTGTCATTTGTTTTTCAATTTTATATGTTTCTAAACCCTAACCTTTTTTATATATGAAATGATTAATAAATAAAATACAATGTTTTTTAAATAATATTATAAAGCACATATCTCATCAATTAGTTTTGTTTGAGTTTTATGCCCTAAGAAAATCACACCTTGCATATCATCGTTTGAGTTAATAACATTTGGCAAATGTTTTTTTTATATATAAGCAAAGCAGTATAAAAATCTCTTTCTTTTCAAATCTTGAAAAAAGAGGGTAAAGGATCTAGCTACAGAATCCTTACAAGCCAATAGACACAACCCAATACCAGATACAAGCCAAGCACTGATATAATAACATAGTCTCAATTGAAACCCAACAAGAGAGGACAATAGTCTGAAAACCTAATTCGACAATCATATTAGCTCAAGACAAAACGGCTAAAAATTGAGTTTAGAACCCAAATTTGGCAACCATGAAGCACGTAAAAAAAAGAGATCTACTTCCTAGATTTGTCAACCCTTATCCCAAACAACCCTTATTATGGAATAGGGTTATATGAATTACGATGAAGTGGTTTGTGGAAGACTGGGACATGTTGGTTCTAAACGAATATTACGAACAAAAGAAGAGACAAGTTAAAACTAGTTTATTCTAAACTAGAGAGAGGAGAACTTGGCTTTGCAATTGTAATTTCCAAGTTGCATTGTTGCATTTTCATTGGCCATATTTATAGCCAAAAAATAACACAAAGAAGTATCAAAGTTAGATAAGGAACTAAGGTGGTGTTGACTACCGTCCACCACCTACCACCATACAATAAAATGTTTATCATGTTTATTTACTGTACATATTACGGAAATGTCTAGCTTATTTTCTAACAATCTCCCCCTAAGCTAGACATATAAGTTAACGATGTCGATCTTCGAACGTAGGTCTCAAAATTTCACTCTATCAAGTGATTTTGTCATTTATGTCCGCCAGTTGATGATCGGTCTTGATGTACTCGACGATGATTTTACCGTCGTCAACGCATTCCCTATTGAAATGGTAACGTGTCTCAATGTGCTTGCTCTGGTCGTGAAAGACCGGATTCTTGCATAATTGAATTTCTGATTTGTTGTCCACGTAAAGTGTGATGACATCAGCCTCCTTGTCGAGTAGGTCACCGAGCAAAAACCACTCACCATCTTTGGGCGGTCGCGGCGGAGGGCGAGTCTTCTCTCGGACGAATACTCGAACACGTGTTATCGAACAAACACTACGGGGATGACTAGTCCTTGCTCGGGGACCATGACATCCCAAGTAGGTTTTCGCCTCATTTAACGGACGGGATGGCACCATAGATTGGTGCGCCAACGGTTGTCGTGCGGAATCGTGTAGCCTGGACTCTCGGTAGCTAGCTAGAGTAGGAATCGTGTAACAGACATGACCAGCCACTTCCATATAGTTCCTTCTCTTCCGTGTGGAACTCCCACCTACATCGTATCTGCATTCTTCGAGGATGGCCTTGCGCCATTCTTCGTATGGTTCTGCTTCCTCATAATTACTGGACTTGTAGGCGAGATCCGCAGGGTCTGGGGCAAGCTTCAGAGCTTCCCGAACCAGTTCCCATTCCTAGAACTCAGCTACATGAACGGTGCAACTATTCACCCATACACATACGTTGTGATGAAAGGCCATAGACTCGAGATGGATCGCAAGGCCACGGTTGCACATTGTCCAGCAAAGATGCTCAAGCATGTGCTTCGGCTTGATAACCAGGGTTTTACTCATCAAGACCTTGGATACGTCCATGGATTTCTCAATCAAACCGAGGCTTTTCTGCAGCTCATCGAACCTGAAGGGGTCTGAATCGGCGGTTGCTCGAGACGGTAAGTTGTGATCGACGGTCATCGTCATCGCCACTACAGTGCTCTCTCCTACTTCTGAATCGATATCGACAGGCTTCCGATAGTGGCGATGAGCCTCCTCGCCCACTAACTCTACATCCGGAGTGGAGTTTGTCGGTGAGGACACAAAGACTACGCCCACTCCTCCTTGACTTGGATGATTCGTCGTACCAGCGCGACGTGGTATTGCCAGAACGAGTTCCGCTCTGCAGCGCCTGCTCCCTCAGTCAAAAACGATTGTTCCGTTATGCCGTAGGCTACGCCCAAGTCTGCTGCCTCGTCCGCGTCTGCCACCTTCTGGCATTCTCCAATGATATGGGTAGTGGATGATTTGGAAGCAAACTTCCATCCCGTGTTCATGTACCACACCGGATCCTTACGGTCTTCGATTTCCCTAAGGTTGACCTCAGTGTGCACCTCGTCGTGAGTAGCAGGATCAATCCTTCCTTGTTCCACTCTTCCCTTCTCCACGACATGGTTGGGCATCTTCTTTTCCCCTACATCGAGGGAAGAAACTCACATATTGACATGCTCATCCGGCACTTTCTTGTCCTGTAGCATGACACTAGGTTTCCAACGCTCCGGGCACTCCTTTTCCCAAGTTGGTGTCCACCTAGATCTTTGGGTAAGTACCTCGGACGTTTCCTTGTCCTGATTTCGCCTCCAACAAGGCGTCTATACTATCCTTTGGACCGGTACCTCAGTCGCTCCCTCGCTCCTGGCCTGACTTGCACTTGAGTCAGCTTGGGTCTTTGATATGTCATCATGAGCTTGTTGAGTCCTCCTTAGTGAACGGTCGTGTTGGACATCCCGCTCTTTCTTGGCGCTCTCCGCCTTGGCAAGTGTAGTTGCAACTGACGTCACATGAGCCATCAGTAGTTCAGGTTCTTCGTCATCTGCCTGAACAAGGTGAGCTTTATCATCAGCCTCATCCCTTTTCTTCTTCCAGCAGTCGCGGATCCAATGCCCTTCCATGTTCCATTAATGGCATTTCCTTGGCTTTCTGGTGCTGTCAGCTCCATCCTTGTTGCCACCGTTGTGGTGTTTTCCCCGTGTTTTGGGTGAGGCGTTCGTGCCGTCATGGTCCCGCCGTCCCATGCGGTTATGTCATTCTTCTTCCGTGAGGAGGAGCCGTGTGCCCCCCTCATCTTCTTTGTTCAGCTCCATGCGTTCCTACACTGCTTTGAAGCATCCCTTCAATTCCTCCATGTTGATTATATCGAGGTCGACGAGGCTATCAATTGATAATGCGAGATGCGAATAACGCCTTGGAACTATGCGAAGGAACTTCTGCATCACCTGTTTCTCTGATATCTCATCACCGAGAACACCGAGATTTGCCACGATGCCAGTAAGTCGCATTTCCAACTCATCGATGGCTTCGCCGTCCTTGTGTGTGAAGCGCTCGAACTCACGCCGGAGTGTTTGAGCCTTCGCGTCGCGGACTCGGTTTGAGCCCATGCGAATTGTTTTGATCGCCTCCCATGCCTCGTGAGCCGTCTTCTTCTTCCCAATCGTTGAGATCATCTCGGTCGGAACCGAGCGCAGGATCACCTCCATTGCGGAGCGATCGTTGCGATATCCGATTTCGTTAGTGAGATCTTCCTCGCCTTGGATTGCCGTCCACAAGCCTCTCGCTTGTAACCCGACCTCCATGAGGATTGCCCATTCTCCGTAGTTGGTACGAGAAAGGATGGGAAAGTTGGTCGTGCTGACCACCGCAGGGTACGGCCTCGTCACCGCCAGCTCGCGCCCATAGCCGACTGCAGTAGAGGTACTCCCGGTGTTTCTCGCCTTGATCATACTGACGGAATCATCCATGATGAATCGTGGCTCTGATACCACTTGTTGGTTCTAAACGGATATTAGAAACAAAAGAAGAGACAAGTTAAAACTAGTTTATCCTAAACTAGATAGAGAGGAGAGCTTGGCTTTGCAATTGTAATTTCCAAGTTGCATTGTTGCATTTGCATTGGCCATATTTATAGCCAAAAAATAATACTAAGAAGTATCAAAGTTAGACAAGGTACTAAGGTGGTGTTGACTACCGTCCACCACCTACCACCATACAGTACAATGTTTAGCATGTGTATTTACGGTACATATTACGGCAATGTCTAGCTTATTTTCTAACAGGACATAGAAAAGGTTGATAAGCCCGGAAACTTTTTTCTCTTCAGACATATTTTGGCTTTGGCTCAAGATCCTCTCTTTATGTTGATGTTTGGTAATCAAGGGCTTCATTGGAAGTTGGGTGATGGATCCCAAATTATATTTTGGGACGATGTGTGGTGTGGGCCTATTTCTTAGAAGGTTTGTTTCCTGACCTTTATGTCGTTTCACTTTTGAAGTATGATTTGGTCCAAGATTTCTTGGTGTTAGGAGAATGGTATGTGGAATTTAAGAGGGATATTTGGGAATGGGAGGATAAGAATGTAGATATGTTAATGTCTATCATTGCTCTGTTCGTGTTCGTCCTTACGCCGAGGACTCTGTTCATGGTTTTTTCGTCTCTTGTATGTATGATGTGTTGACTTTAGAATGTTCTGAGGTGGTTGATTCTAGGGCCATTGAATGGGCCAAATTTTTGTGGGTGAAGGGTGTTCCACCTAAATTTTGTGTCTTCTTATGGTTGGCGGTGAATAGAGCTATTCCCACTATGGCTTTTTTAGATGGTCGGGCATTCGAATTTTATTAAATCGAATGTTGTGTGCTTTTTGCAAACCTTGAATCTGTGGAGCATTTACGTCTCCATTTTGAATTTTCTTGGTTTATTTGGGGGCAGTTCAAAAGTGGTAGGGGATTATTTGGGCCACACGAGGGATGATTTCAGTAGTTCTATTGGGATGAGAAGGTCTCAGATCTAGATCTTGGTGGTCTGGTTGATTTTTCATAGGTTATTTAGTCTTCTGGCATTTGTGGTTACTTTGTAACGGGGCTATTTTTAATCAGTTTATGAATTCGATGGATGGAGTGGTAGCACAAATTCAGCATCATTCTTTTGGCCTTCTTTGGAATAGGAGGCTACTAGTGGAAGGGGTTCATTTTGATCTTTTAAGGGCCAATCCGGGATATTGCCTGAAGCTAAGGAGGAGACGTCAGTCAACTTAGAGGGGGGTCAACAGTCATCTGATCCGATTGTGGATTTCTTGAACATCAATCGAGATGGAGCGTGTTTTCTTACCTGAGGGGAGCCTTTGTGTTTCATTTTCTTTGCAGGGACTTTGTCGTCTTTGGTTGCTGTTGGGTTACTTGTTTTGCTTCATATTTTTAGTTTCCTGTTGTGAGCTTGTTTTTTACTCTTATGGGTTTGGGTTCGACAATTTACTTTGGCTGCTCGGACTCCTTTCTTGTGTTGGTCCTAAAGGATGAGTACTCGTGCTGAGGTGCTTCTTTTCAAACTTTGATTTCTTTCAAGGGGTCAATAGCTTTTAATAAAATATTTTCTTAAATAAAAAAAAGTCAATAATCTAGGTGTAGAAAGGCATCAAGCATTAAGATTCGTTAATTCCTTTAACTTTTAGGGTTGTAATCATATAGCTATACTCGTTTCAATCTAACTATATTATAGTCTAGATTTAAACTCGAGCTATCTAGTTCCTACTTCGTCCTATTAACCTCATTTCTCAATTATTGGCTAACATCATTAAATCATATATCACGTGATGAAGGAAAAAAAGCATTACTAACATATTTAGATAAACAATATACTAGATATTAGTTTAACAAGTGTAATCGAAACCCGATGATTCATTCATTCATAGCATAGCCCTATGCCTTATATCAAGGATATTTAGTCCATGATAGTTGAATAAGAACACAATAAGTAGATAAAAAGAACGATAAACATATTAAATGATAAATGTGAAACAAATACCAATTAATGATGAAAACAATGAACAACTTCGGTTAATGATCCTATGCACTCCTCTCAAGCTCCAAATCCCCTAGTGTAGCTCTCAACTAAGTGTTTTCATCTCTCCATTTCGTGATCCCTAGTCTAATGCCCTACATTTCTATTTATACGGTTTTAAAACTAAGGGAAAAAAGGGAAAACGACTTGAAAAATGTTGATATGAGTGTGTTCATGTCATGTACCGGATGTGCGGCCAACATGCCAGCCACATGTCGTGCGCCGGACGTGCTGCACTTTTCTGGTGCTCGCTGCCCGGTATGCACGTCGTGTTCATATTGTGCGCACATTGGATTGATGAAGTTCCTTCACAAAAGTTGTAGACCCTCTGAATTCCCTTCGATTTGATATCTCACGGGAAAAAATTGGTGTTCATATGAGAAAGTTATGCCCTTAGGTAGATCAGTCCGACTCCAAGACTCCTTAAGTTGATTTCTGCTGTGTTTTGATCTTTTTTGCTCCAATTTCATTAATATCCATGAGGTGGCACAAATAAAGAGAAACACATATCAAATCACAACAAATCGGGACTGAAAATATTAGAAATGTGGGCTAAAACATCTAGAATAGATGTATTTTACGTTCACACCACACCCCTCAATATAACGTTAACAATTTGAGTTGTAGTAATATGGACCATCAGCGACTTCCCTGGTTTAAGGATGTGGTTATTCGGACTAAGGGTTACAAGGCATGCCCGATATGTATGGATGACATTGATGTGGAGCACGGACACAACATGATGTATTACTAATGGCACGGAAGGGTTTCACATCATGCATAAAAATCGCATGATAAGTCACAACAGGAAATATTAATGTGGAAGGGTCAAGGGGAGAAAATAGTATCAAAACCATTCTCTAGTCAAACTTGTTTTTCCTCTTTTCTAATCAAACTAATTTTTTCCTTTCTATCTTATAAGTAAAATAAAAGACTAATAATATATAAATAACTAGGGTTGGCCGAAATCCTCTATTACCTAATAGGATTTTCGGCCCATCCTTTATTTAATATATTTATAGCTAATTTCATTTAGGTAAATATCATGCTAGGTATAAATTAAATGAAAATGAATATATTAATTTAGAGTAACTAATTAAATAAATTTGTAAGTTATATCAAATATAATTATCCTTATTTATTTAATTCAGACATCCGAGGTCCAATTCGTTATGAATTTTGCTCTATTGTGTGTGACCCTTTAGGTTCACATGACGTTGACATGAGCCTGAAACTTTCATTTCGCTTAAAAGTTATGGATAACGGCTAGTAGGTCCACAACCATCCAAGTCATATGAAATTTGACATTTCTCTTGTCGTAACCTATTACCACAAGGCATAGAAGCATCAACCTTGTTTCGGTCTGTTCGTCATTTTTTGATCTCGAGTTTAGATTGTAAGAAACAACTATTTGTTCACTCGCATGGCCATGCTTCATTTTGCAATCCTTGCTCATCAAGGGGAGATGATATCGAACTCATGTTTATAAAACAAGAGGCAAGTTCCAGTGAAAATCACTCATACTTCTCATCTGCATGTACCCGTATCTGAGCACAACTTGTATAACTATCTTGTCAGGAGTAGCGTTTGCTTTTTCAAGATATACTTTAGTAGTTGAGAGATACATGTATCCATGTTCTATGGAGTATTCTAAGAGTGGGTTATACTTTTGTAATGCTTATTAACATCTATGATATTGAATGATATCACTATATGCATGGTCAGCAAAACATGATGCTCCAATCAGTCATCATAATAGTTATAAATATCGAATTAGACTAAGGATGTAAGCATAACTCACTCCTTTGTTCCTAGTAATTCTACTATCGGGAAACGGTGCCCCGATACCTTAGGAAGAGTAGTGTATTCATATTATTAACATTACATCGAATGATAATGAAAACTTTTTCCATTTTATTAATCACAAATACAATGTAATAGACTGACGTGGATTGTCCTAGGGAAAAACCCAACAGACTCCAACTTCAACAAGGCCCAATTTAAGTTAAAGGAAATGCCCATGGACCTAACATGATCTTCGAACTTAGGTTGCAGGAGAGTCTTATTTAAAGGAGTAGCTACATTTTCATATGTGTTTACTCTACATATCTTGACATCTCTCATCTCTACGAAATATGAAATGAGGCGCAAATGCTTTTGTATGTGTTTGAACTTCGAGTAAACCCTCAACCCCATAGGTCTGACCGGTACCTTATCGTTGCATTCAATGCATACGAGACAGTAGGTCGAGTGCATAGCAATTCATACATGATTGATCCAATAGCCAAAGCACATGGGGCCTCATTCATAAACTCACTCTTCACATGTCTTGGGACACTAAATCTTGCTAAGATTTATGACATGCCTCATAAGAAACAATACTCTCTCGGAGACTTACATCTTAAATATCGATATTACTTTATCAATATAAGTGCTCTGACTTAGACATAGAAGATTTCTTTATCTATCTTTATTTTTTTTTATAAGCTCGAAAATTTTATTGATAAGACCGAATCCAAAAAGAGAGACGGAATGCTCTGGTTCAAGAAGAAACAGGGTTAAAGAGTCACGCTTACAAAGGAGTTCTGCTATGGGGGAACTATAAGGACAGACCTTAACCCAAAAACAGAGCAAGCCAAACAAAACAAAACAAAACAAAAAGACAACAAACACAACTAGATAGCGGATTTTTGTCGCGCCTTATGAGATGACTTCCACAACGTCGAAACGGGGGGCGTTGTCTTCATAGTACGTTCCCGAGTCAACGAACGAGCTCTCGAACGAGTAACAACAGTATAAATAGAAGGCCGGCTTTGCCGAGGTTGAAGGAGAGCGTCCTTCCAGGGACTACTCTCCTTCTCTTCTGCTTCCACCGGAACCTCCAATCCTTCAATAACCGCAGCTACCGAATCTGTCACCACCTCCTCCTTAGAGCCCTTCTCAACTGGTCCTAACAAGACAGTACTGCCCAAATTATTGGCTACAATCGCCCCTTCAGACATCGCAGGCACAGGTGACACGATTGGATCAACAACCTTACATGGTTGGGCTTCAAATGGCCCCCCAACCTGATCCACACAAACATCAACTAAGCCCAACACTGTAGCGCCATCTTCCAAACGCGTCTCTGGTTCCAGTCTCATAATAGAGTTCAGTACTTGGTCAACACGTGATTCCAAGGACGCCAGATCCTCAAGCGATTATGTGCGATTTACATCAGACAATCCTGCCGAAAATACCTCACCAGAATCACAATTAGGATACGAGATCTGTCGAGAATCACGGAACGAAAGGGATTGGGCTATCTGCGCGCGGATCTCCTCCGTCAGCCAATCAACCACCAACGTCGATCTCCGATCACCGGCCAGCAAGCTGCAGCATCTTCCCATCCTCCAACTTTCCCTTCTTCAGCTGTAGCAACGAGGAGTCCGAGGCTCATTCAACCACACCCTGTTTTTGAACGTCATCAGGGGACCGGTTCCGACTGAGATTTGAACATCTCAAAACTGGAAGAGTGAGCCCATGGTTCAGCTTCTCATGTACTCGAGTCTCCGACGCCAAAATATTGGAACTGAACATGCTCTGTTTTGGTGCCACAACCCTTTTAACCGGAGACGGGACCTTTTCCGGTCGAGCTAAAGCCACAAATAGAATGTAGCCCTTGTATTTGAAACCGTCATAAGCCTCGATGGATTTTAGAGCATTAGATGACGATAAGAAATCCAAGAAACCAAAACACCGACCTTTCTTATTTGGTCGCTTAATCGCAATGGCTGAGTTGATTTCTCAAAAAACCCCAAATAAATTCCGAATCCAATCATCTGTGGATCCAAAGGGGATGTTATACACGGAAATCTTTGTACCCAAAAACCTTGTAGGCGTAGCAACATTCACCGGAGAAACCGAATCAAACGAGACAGTCTCCTTTGGCGGATTCGTGACCGCTCCAGTGGAGTGCTCCTGATGCAAAACTTGCGTCACTTCCGAGACATGTTGCTGAGCAACATCAAGTACTCGGGGACTAGAAACGGGATCTCCGACCTTCTGAACCTCGCTTCCAACAGTCCATCCATTGTGAGGAGGCTTTACATTCTCATCCGATTGGGTACCCAACCGTGATCGTTTCCGAGATCGCTTACTCCTTACCCGTTCTTTGCCGGTGTATGGACCCTGGCAATTAGCTTTGGTAGAAGCAGCATTACGATACTTGGTTGGACGATCTGCCCTACCTTTTGCTCGTAGATCTCCTTTGTTTGTAACCCCATCATCTAACAAAATGTACTCTCTGTACAAGGACAACAAGAGAGAAGCGAAGCTGGGAAAGGAGAGCCTTTTCATCTCAAAAATGTAAATTGTTGGTTGTGTTTGATTGTGGATAATCGTCCTTAAATTTCGTTGTGTAGTATATCCGTTGGTTAATCTAAGAATCATATTAAACTATATGTGTAAGAACCGCCCCCGGTCGATCCCGGTCGAACCGGTGATTTCAGGCAAGAGTTGACTTTCGGCCGGAAAAGTCAACCGAAGACTCCAGGAGTCATTCGGGACCTTTCCGGGACCCAAAAATCTTAGTCGTCGTTACAGTTAGTGATGTGGACATAAAATACATCTATTTTAGATGTCATTAGCCCACATTTATGCTCTTTTTAGTCCCGAGTTAATATGAAATGATGCATTTTACTCTCGTATTGTGTATTTGGTCTTGTTTCAAGGTTCATCAAGTTTTCGGAGCAAAAAGGGGCAATTTGGGAGTGAAACGGAGCGAATTTGGAAGTTGGGTAGAAGTGTCAGCAACATGCACCAATTTGTTGCACGCCGTGCAACAAACTGGTGCACTCAGAACAGAGGAGTCAAGAATCTGCACCATTTTCTTACACGGCGTGCAAGAAACTGGTGCAACTTAAGTGCACCAGAAACTTGCACGGCGTGCAAGCGACCGTGCAAGCGTCAAAAACGCGATTTCCAACTGCGTTTCCTAATTTTTATCAGAGTTAACCCGTCATATAAAAGGGAATTTAGGTCAGAATTGAGGGATCAAGAAATTTAGGAGAGAAACACATTTTGGAGCTTGGAGAACTTGGAGAGAAGATCGAAGCAAGAGACTAGAACATCAAGGTTTTGTGTAATTGGATTGAAACTTGATATTGGTATTACTCTTAATGTCTAATATGAATCTCAGTGTTTTATTCATCTCTATGTGTTCTTATTCTCGTGTTATGAACTAAACTCTCATGATCTAGGGCTAGGGGTGAAGATGTGATGGGTGGAATTAACTTGTTTGAGTTATGCATTTGTTAACTAGTATTAGGATTTCGTTTATTTAATTCCGTTCGTAATGCTACATTGCCTTGATCACGTTTATGTATGATTTAATCTTGTTAACCAACAATTGAGAAATGAGGTTAGGAAGAGGAAAAAGGAATTAAGTAGCTCGGGTTTCAATCTAAGCCAGAGTATGGTTAGACTGACACGAGTGCAATAGCCATAGGAGTAAAACCCGAAAGTTAGAGGAATTCATAGAATATAATGCTATATACCGCTCTACACCTAGATTAGAGATAATTAGGTGGACCGAGTATGTTAGGGTCCTAATACGATCGAGAGATGGTTAGGACTATACTTAGAGAATTCCCGTTGCCTTTAGAATAATATTAGTTGCAAATGTATACCGAACCCCGTTACATCATTCATCACATTCGAACCCCATTAAAGTCCTAGATCGCCTTCTATCTCTGATTTACAATCCTGTGACTTTGTGCTTATTTTCGGATCATTCACATAATCTTGTTACTTGCATGAATTTATATTTTACAAAACCAAACCAATCACCAGTATAGGAATAGCTTGATTATCGGATTAATTAACTAAAGTGTTTGTCTAATTGCTCCCTTGGGTACGATATCTCGGACTTAAAACCCGAATACTACTTGACGACCGGTACGCTTGCCGTACCACTCTGAGGGTTAAATCTCGGAGTGTCAGTTAGCTTAGTTGGGTCGTTTCCTGTCAATTGACTGTCCTTGTGAAAAAGTCAACTTTCGGTCAAACGGAGACCAATTATCGACTAAATTTAATTAAGTTAGAGATGCTGGAAGTAATTAAGAACAAAGTGGTCCCTACATGGAAACTTGTCCATGTTAGCTTGGAGGGGAAGAAAGGAGGATAAAAGGACCCTTTTAACCCTCATGAGTTGGCCTTGAGTGGATAAGAGCAAGGGGGCTTTTTAGGGATTTCACCCTTAGGTTAAATTACTCAATTTTGGACCATTTCTTCTCATTGCTAGTGTGGTGGCCGAAATTTACAAGAGAGAGGAAGAAGAAGAGCTTCCATTGAAGCTTGAAGAAGAAACAAGAGAAAATGAGTCCCTTTCAAGCCATTTGTTCACCCAATCTTCTCAAAAAGTTCATCATCTTCATCAAATAGCTTGAACTAGCTAGGTTTTGAGCTTTTTGTTGTTAGATAATGTTTTTAGAGAAGTAGATGATTGATTTATGTAGAAATCAATGGTTTTTGGTTGTTTTTGGATTTGAAATCTCTTGGGTAATTGTTGTTTTGATGAATCCCACTTTGAGGAGTGAAGTATTGAAGCTATGTGACTGTTTTGGAGATTTTGGGTGTTTAAAAATGGAGTTTTGGGTGTTGATTTCGTGGAAAGGAGGCTGGAGGAAGAAGAAGGACGAAAGGGGTCTGGGCTGTCATGGATCCATGACGGGTACCGTGACGGGAGACGTCACGGCTCCGTGAGGGAGACCGTGATAGGAGACGTCATGGCTCCGTGAGGGAGACCGTGACGGCACACGTCACGGGTTTGTGACGTCATCCGTGACGGGGAGCCATACGGCTCCGTGACCCGAACCGTGGCAGACCAATTTTGGGCCTTTTGAGTTCTTTTTGGGTGTTTTTCGTTTAATTCGAAAGGTTATCTTGAACCGAATGTTTGGGGGTTTTAACTAAGATGTTTGCCTCTTAAACCACCCTTGCTTAGTCTTTAATCCTAGTGTTAATTTATGTTCCTAGACTTTCTTCTCGAGCTCGGAGGAGGAGACTACTCGCCGGTTGTGTGATTAAGCTTTGGAAAGCACTTGAGGTAGGAAAGAGTAGTAAATTTCCGCTTTTAATTAAGAAATGCTAATAGTATGCATATAGGATGATAATAACCGGAAGAGTCTTAGTTTTCATATAGGATGTGATTCACTAGACCAATGGGACATGTTTGGTAAGTCATGTCGGTAAGCTTGGTTGATAATATGAGTTCGGTGTAATGTGTTTTGTTTGGTATTGTGTGTATTGTGGTTTACTTGCCCCGAGGTGTGTTTCCGGAAAGATATCCGAGCGAGGGGTGTGCCGGTCCGATATGTTTATCTTGTTGTTTCACCCTGATGCTACGTGTTCCGGGAAGACCTAGGCCGAGGGGTATTCCGGTATGGTGTATTGTTGTCTCCCCGTTGATCTCCATTTGTGTGGTTATTTTATTAAGTGTTGCAATTCCTGTTGATCTCTAATTGTGTTGTCTTTTGGTAATTGTACTAATCGAGAATTTTGATGACGAAGCGGGAGTCCTTTTCCCTTTACTACTTTTTTCTACTGAACGTAAGCTCACTCCCTTTGTGTTTACTGTTTTTTCAGGTTTCGTCGATGATTAGACTTAGAGGTTGTCTCAGGGCTCGGGAGCTCATTGAGGATCCGGGTGGTTATATGTAGCAGAGAGACGTACTTTGCATTTTCGTATCAAACTATATTTTCAGTTACTTGATTGGAAGTGAGCGTTTGACTCTTAATTATTGGAATTGTTATTTTTGAACTTAAATTTGGAGTTTAATTTCGTTTAAATTCACTTTTATTATCGTCTTTATTCTAATTCCTAGTTCACGTCTCGAGTCCGTCAAAACCGGATTTGGGGCGTGACAATTTGGTATCAGAGCCTGGTTTCACTGAAATTGTTTTTCAAAATCTCGGAACGTACGTCTATTAGGTGGGTAGAGTTAGGTTGTTAAGGTTCTAGTGTCGGTTACGCAAGTCGGAAATGTCCTACGCGTAGATCCGAGACGACGGGAGTCTCGGATGGCGAAGTGCCTTGTTTGAGTCTTGCCTTACCTTGTGTTATGCTATGTGCCTTGGCTGAACTGTTATGCCGATCGGTTGAGATCGAGGTTGTGTTAGCGAGCAGTGCTCGATGCTGTTTATGACGTGTTTGTTGTGTGATCGTTATGTGGATTGTCGCCTTGGTCGTCCGTTGAGTGATTGGTTGGATCGAAATGTTGACTTGGCCGGGTGGTAAGCGAGTAATTACCGAGACCCGAGGTGTGTAACTGAGATGTTTTGATGTGTGTTATGTTGTGCTGAGTGCTTTGTGCAGTTTGTTTATTGAATGTCCCGCATAAGCAGATGGTTAGTGGAATATTCGAACGGGTCATGCCCAAATTTCTGCAAAACTGAAGTGTTTGTACTATCACGGGTTGACTCAAGGGCGCCACTGTAGTCGAACGTGATAAGGGGATGTCAAGTGGTTACAACGAGGTTCGGGGACGCCTGAATCGGGTTGTAACGACGCGATATCGACATGAATGTTGTGATAGAAAGAGAAAGGTGTTGAGATGTGAAGACCGCTTCAAAAAAAAAAGCTGGACCGGGCTGGGCCAGACCCAACTAGCGACCCGGCTCAGATTGCCGACCCGGCCCAAGCCTGGGTATAAATACCCACATTTAGGGTTTTAACCCTAAATGTTTTCTGCTTCTCTTCTCCAGCAGCCGAACCCACACCCTCGCCCTCACTCCTTCTTCGTCTTCTTCGAACCTCATCTTCTCCGGCCAGCGCACTCCGTCTCCGGCCAGCGACCTCTCTTTCCTCATCTCCCGTTCAACCCGCCGCCGTCCTTTCTCCCCCACCCGAGCCCCGGTTTCTTCTTCTTCGATCAGTCCACGGCAGCCGACGCTGCCGTCGTCCCGAGCTCCGTCGCGCCTCCACGCCGTCGCCGTGCACGGCCAGAGCCGAGACGGACTCACCGGCGCCGTCCTCCTCTCTCCCGAGAGTCCGCCGCCTCCTCCCCTTCTCGTCTTCGCAACCCTCGAACCCGAGCCCGTCGTCCCAGATCTGAGACGGGCGAGAGGCCACCGTGCTCCGCCGCCTCTAGACCGCACCGCCGCCGTTTTTCCTTCCTCCTACGGTGAGAGTCTCGCCCTTAGGGTTTGGTCGCCGGCGGCGTCTCCGTCGGTGGCCGGCCGGTTTCAAAACCGAGCCCCTCTTTTTCGGTTCCCGTGCTGTTCATTTCGATTTAATTTGGATCTGTTGAGGGAAACTATATCTGTTAAACCTGCTAAAGAAATTGATTAATATTTGGAACGGATTTTGAATTGAAAAGGGAAATGTGTTGAATCAAAATCAGATTGGAGTAAAAGATGGTTTTTTGGATCTGCTTTGGTTGGAATCGAAATCAAGGTTTTGGAAAGAAAAGGTTGTAAAACGAAAAATCAGATTTAAGGAAAAGGGGATTTAAAATAAAAAGGAATTAAAATCAATTCGGTTTTAAAAACGGTTTTAAATCGAGGAGTTTGAGAATCTAAGTTGTAAACGGGATTTAGGGACGGTTGTTCAAAAAACCGAACCTAATTCATTTTGGGCTCAAAAGATCGGAACAGAAACATATTTGAAATAAAAGGGAATTTGATTTTAAACAAAGACCGTTCTGTTTTGAAAAAAAGGGTTATTAATCGGAATTGGGAACGAATCTAGAACTCTGGTTAAAATGGACCGCTAATTGGGTTTAAAAAGGAACAAAAGCGGATCGCTGAATCGAACCTCGGGATTCGTGCATTGGGACCGTGCCTCGCATGCACCGGTTTCGGTGCTCGGGTACTCCAACCCGATTCGCCGTGACCCCGCTTTTATCCCGCTCGAGTTTAAAAGACAAATGTCGGATTTAAACTGGACAAATCGTAATATTTAACTTAACGGTGGAACCGTTATTAATTATGACTTTCGTGTTATCTTTAGCGTCCGGCGTCGATCGAAGTGAAGCTCGGAGGTAGCGAGCCAGAACGTCAGCAGCTAGGAAGCGTAGCGGGTGTTCTTCGGTTGAGGTAGGGAAAAGTAGCCGGATCTCGACCCTGACTAGGGAAAGTTAACTGTAGAATTGCATGTGACACCGGGGTGTCGTGGGTTATCTAGGTTATCGAATATTAGAAAAGCATGTTACGGGAACTTAGTAATTATTGGCAAGGCATGTGACACTTAGTAGTGTCGTAGGAGTAGAGAACTTAGCGATAATCGTTTTACTGGAGGCATATGACCATGCCCGGAGGTTGTTTGTGAACTTATCGATATTAGGAGTACTGGAGGCATATGACCATGCCCGGAGGTTGATTGTGAAACTGTTGATATTAGGACTGTTGGAGGCTTGGGTTAAGCCGGAGGTTGATTGTTTATTTTGGCGTCTTGGGTGGCCTTGAGAGCTCGTGTATTATTACTATTGAGTCTTGGGTGGCCATGAGAGCCCGTACTTTACTATTGATGCTTTAGCTGGCTTATGAGTTAGAGTCTCAGTAAGCTGCAAACGTGTTTTATTGTTGAGTTTTGGGTGGCCATGAGTGTCGTGGGGTTGTTGAGCCTGTGTCTTTACCTTTGGTGTTTTGGGCGGTCTTGAGAGCCGTGTACTAAGGTTAGTGTCTTTGGCTGGCCTGGCCGAGTTAGAGTCTCGAGGGGGTTGCAAGATTTCTTTAGCTGGCTTACAAGTTAGAGTCTCGGTAAGTTGCAAGCGTGTTTTATGGTGTGTCTTGGGAGGTCGTGAGTGCCTGTGGGGCTATTGAGTCCGTGTCTTACGGTTGGTGTGTCTTGGGAGGCCGTGAGTGCCTGTGGGGCTGTTGAGTCCGAGTTTTACTGTTAGTGTCTTGGTGGTCATGAGTGCCCGTGAGTGTTGCACCTGTGTTGTTACTGGTTGTTGAACTTGCTTGTGATTGTGATTGTGATTGTGATTGTGTTTGTGGTTACCTGAGGTTAGGGGCCCGCTTCATTAAACGGGGGTCCACAATCACACGCGTCTGCATGTTCAGACGGGGTAGGGGGCCCGCCCGTCAATAAAGGGGTCCTGGCGGCGCGTGTGTGGTTTGGGTTTGTGAGCATACTTTGGCTGGCTTACGGGTTAGAGTCCCGGTAAGTTGCACGCATACTTTGGCTGGCTTACGGGTTAGAGTCCCGGTAAGTTGCATGCATTTTCCGGCTGGCTTACGAGTTAGAGTCTCGGAAGTTGCAGCATTCTTGGGTTGGCCTGACCGGGTTAGAGTCCCGGGAGGGCGTGAGCATTCTTGGCAGCTGGTTTGCGATCCTTTGTGATCTTGTTTGGTGTGCGATCCTTTGTGATCTTGTTTGGCGTGTGATCCCTTGTGATGCTGTTTGATGTTGCGTAACTTTCTTTTGAGTCCTTGGAAGAGGTCGTCAATGGTTGTGTCGGGTCTACTTTACGTGTCAGGGTGTCGAGTTGGTCAGGGAAGGCAACAGTGGGTGTAGGTTCAGTCAGAGTGCTTGGGTTGGGGATGGTGTTCCCCGGTGTTGAGTTGTTGTTGGTGTTACCTGCTTTGTCTGCTAATTATGTCGTAGTCAGTCTGTTATCCGTGGTGGTGAGCGAACGCTCACCCCTAGCTGCTTTTCCTACAGGTACTGTTCGTGGGACGGACTAGGTGAGCTCTCGAAGCTTGTGGAGCTAGGAGCGGAGTCCGGGTTTTGTCTTTTTAGTCTAGTGACGGATACCTTGTAATTTTGTCCACTTGTTGGGACGTGTTTTAAACTGTAATTATTATTTTGTTGAACAAATGGTACTTTTAAAGTGATTTAATGAAAATAGGTTTCAAGTGTTTTATGTTTTTAAAACGTTCGCGTCCGGAGTTCGGTTTACTGAAATTGGGGCGTGACATGAGAACCTGTGGAAATGAGTTAGTGCGGAGACTATGTGGAATTGTTGTTTGATGTGAACGGTATACTGTGTGACTTGTTTGAAACTGTGACTCCTGTGGGAGGTGGTTGAATTGTGTGATTGATTCTGTGAGACGCACAAGTGTGCGGACTTTTCTGATTATATGAAATTACCTATGACTATACTAAGACTAAGTATATTGTTGGTCCGAGTATGACCCTTGTGAAACGTGTGTGAACGTTACTGTTTTAAGCGAGCCGCTTTATTCGAAATTGAGAAACTGAGCATGTGCATTTATCCATGCAGCGGATACAAGCGACATGGCTCGTACCTACATTCTGAGAGGCACTAGAGGTCGCCCAGCGGGGGCCCAGGGGAAGCCACCTGCCATTGAGCAGGCAGGGGCAGGGAGTGCCTAGGGTGCTACCTCTACGGAGCACGAGAGAGATGAGACTTGACCGTCAGGCCCACCGCCCAGAGGTCATCCGGTCGCAGAACCGACCCAGGCGACCACTCTGGAGGAGGTTGTTCGCACAGTTCTGGCGGCGATCAGCGCCCAGAGGGAGACTGCAGCACCGGCACCTGAGACCATACCTGCTGCCACTGCATCTGCTACTGCCAGGCCGAGTCAGGCCGATAGCTTCACATCCCAGCCGCTGAGGGACTTCCTCAGGATGGGTACTCCTGTCTTTTCCGGGGAGCCAGATCCCGAGGCAGACGAGAGGTGGATGGAGCAAATCACCCGCAAATTGGATACGTCGGGGATTGGGATGGCCACGTGAGAGTATCCTTTGCAGCCTTCCAACTGAAGGATGACGCGTACCATTGGTGGAAA
The DNA here is from genome assembly GCA_963921825.1 of Erodium maritimum. Taxonomy (NCBI): domain Eukaryota; kingdom Viridiplantae; phylum Streptophyta; class Magnoliopsida; order Geraniales; family Geraniaceae; genus Erodium; species Erodium maritimum. The sequence goes on along the minus strand of OY997595.1, from coordinate 49,206,058 downwards.
CGCGAGCAGATCAGGGTTGGAGACTACTTTCAGTTGTTTGGCAGGCTGTTCCTGGAGCAGTATTTCCCGAGATCAGTCTGAGAAGACAGGCACCAACAGTTCTTGGAACTGCGTTAGAGACGATGATTGTATCGGAGTACGAGGCAAGGTTCACATCCTTGTCCCGCTTCGCACCGGAGTTGGTGCACACCGAGGAGCGCCTTTGTAGGCGATTCGAGAGGGGACTCATCTCGTCGATCGTGGACCGAGTCACCGCCTTCAGGACTAAGGTGTACACTGAGCTAGTGGACCAGGCACTAGCAGTGGAGCGGCACTTCCGACAGACCGCCAGGGCTCGGGAGAGCAGGCCGATGTCGAGTGGCTTCTTGAGGCCGTCTGAGGGCCGCGATCCGAGGAGGCAGAGGACCTCGGGATCCTTCCAGCCACAGGCCCAGTCTGGTGGGATGCAACGGGTCAGAGCAGTAGCGTCTGTTGGACCTGCCCCGTTAGCGCAGTTTTGTCCTTCGTGCAGGCAGTTGGGACATCTGGGCCGAGACTGCCCGATGAGTGGTGGACCTACAGACCGCCCAGCGGGTCGTCCGACGAGGGTCGAGGAGAGGCCACGTGTCGTTGAGAGGACATGCTACTACTACGGCCGACTTGGACACATCTCCGCCGTGTGTCCCGACCGAGTTAGAGGAGGACCAGTACAATGACCACAGCATGCGCAGCCCACCCAGGCACCTTCTTTCCGCCAGCGTCAGCACAGAGGCATCTTCAGAGGGCTCCACATCAGACGACCCTTCCACCACCCCCCGAGGAGGACCTCAGGCTCAGCACGGTCAGGTGTATGATGTCACTGACTCGCGAGCAGAGGGACGCCACTCCGGTCATGAGACCACTCAGGGTACGTGCTTGCTTTACAATTCCTGGGTGTCTTTCTTATTTGATACGGGGCTTCACATTATTTCATCTCTTCTACTTTTGTTGATTCTTTGGGGTTAAGGGTAGAGACGTTGAGTCGACCCTTATGTCTTGATACCCCGATTACGGGAGATGTGGTCTTGAGTACCGTATGTCGTGCATGTGAGATTAGAGTGGCTGATTGCCCTTTTGTTTGTGATTTGCTTGTTTTGGACATGACGACATTTGGAATGACCTTTCAAGCCATTTCTTCACCCAATCTTCTCAAAAAGTTCATCATCTTCATCATCTTATCATTCTAAAGGTAATTAAACCCTCACAATCTCATTTCAATTCATTTCAAGTTATGGGTTTCCGTGGAAATAGCTTGAACTAGGTAGGTTTTGAGCTTTTTTGTTGTTAGATGATGTTTTTAGAGAAGTAGATGATTGATTTATGTAGAAATCAATGGTTTTTGGTTGTTTTTGGATTTGAAATCTCTTGGGTAATTGTTGTTTTGATGAATCCCACTTTGGGTAGTGAAGTACTGAAGCTATGTGACTGTTTTGGAGATTTTGGGTGGTTAAAAATGGAGTTTTGGGTGTTGATTTCGTGGAAATGAGGCTGGAAAAAGAAGAAGGACGAAACGGGTCTGGGCCGTCACGGATCCGTGACGGGAGACGTCACGGCTCCGTGAGGGAGACCGTGACGGCACACGTCACGGGTCCGTTATGTCATCCGTGACGGGAGTCTCACGGCTCCGTGACTTGAACCATGGCAGACCAGTTTTGGGCCTTTGAGTCATTTTTGGGTGTTTTTCGTTTAATTCGAAAGGTTATCTTGAACTGAATGTTTGGGGGTTTTAAATTAGATGTTTTCCTTTTAAACCACCCTTGTTTAGTCTTTAATCCTAGTGTTAATTTATGTTCCTAGACTTTGTTCTCGAGCTCGGAGGAGGAGACTACTCGCCGGTTGTGTGATTAAGCTTTGGAAAGCACTTGAGGTAGGGAAGAGTAGTAAATTTCCGCTTTTAATTAACAAATGCTAATAGTATGCATATAACCGGAAGATTCTTAGTTTTCATATCGAATGTGATTCACTAGAATAACCGCTTTCAATTATGGGAATTGTCGTGATGTAGAATGGCCATGTCGAGCCTTAGGATTGCGTGTTGATTGTGTTGATTATGGTTGTACGTCCTTAGATGTCGATGCATAACATTCTCTTGGTTAGATTAAGAATCATATTAAACTATATGAATTATGATGAGTATGATATGAATGGTTGCTCTGTGACATGATTGGTTGAGTGATTGTGTTGAATGTAATATTATTGTGCCTTGTGATGTGATCGTGTGAATGATAGACCGATGGGACGTGTTTGGTAAGTCATGTCGGTAAGCTTGGTTGATAATATGAGTTCGGTGTAATGTGTTTTGTTTGGTATTGTGTGTATTGTGGTTTACTTGCCCCGAGGTGTGTTTCGAGGAAGATATCCGAACGAGGGGTGTGCTGGTCCGATATGTTTATTTTGTTGTTTCACCCCGATGTTACGTGTTCCGGGAAGACCTAGGCCGAGGGGTATTCCGGTATGGTGTATTGTTGTCTCACCTGATGCTACGTGTTCCGAGAAGACTTGTTTCACCCCGATGTTACGTGTTCCGGGAAGACCTAGGCCGAGGGGTATTCCGGTATGGTGTATTGTTGTCTCACCCCGATGCTACGTGTTCCGGGAAGACTTGTTTCACCCCGATGATGTGAGTTCCGGGAAGATATCTAGGCCGATGTGTGTTCCGGTACAATATGTGAGTTTGTGTGTGGATCGGAGTCTTGTGGTTTAATTATCTATATTTCGGTACTCGTGTGTTTCTTTAGTTGGTTTCTATTGGTGATTAAGTTGTCTCCCCGTTGATCTCCATTTGTGTGGTTATTTTATTAAATGTTGCAATTCCTGTTGATCTCTACTTGTGTTGTCTTTTGGTAATTGTACTAATCGAGAATTTTGATGACGAAGTGGGAGTCCTTTTCCCTTTACTTGTTTTTTCAGGTTTCGTCGATGATTAGACTTAGAGGTTGTCTCAGGGCTCAGGAGCTCATTGAGGATCTGGGTGGTTATATGTAGTAGAGAGACGTACTTTCCATTTTCGTATCAAACTATATTTTCCGTTACTTGATTGGAAGTGAGCGTTTGACTGTTAATTATTGGAATTGTTATTTTGGAACTTAAATTTGGAGTTTAATTTCGTTTAAATTCACTTTCATTATCGTTTTTTATTCTAATTCCTAGTTCACGTCTCGAGTCTGGTCAAAACCGGATTTGGGGCGTGACAATATGAGTCATGATGAATGTGGTATGAATGGTTGTTCGCGATATGATTTGTTGAATGAATGTGATGAATGTAATATGAGTTGTTGACTTGTGTTATGATCGGGTTGATGATAGACCAATGTGGTGTGTTCGGTAAGTATGTTGGTAAGCTATGACGGTACGATATGATCGGTGTGCTATGTTGAATTTATATGGTTGGTATTGCACGGTATGGTGTATTGTTTCTTGCCCCGATGCTAAGTGTTCTGGGAAGACATCTAGACCGAGGGGTATTCCGGTACGATGTATGTGGTTTCACCCCGATGCTCAGTATTCCGGGAAGATATCCGACCGAGGTGTATATCGGTCCGGTATGTTTATTATATGGCTCCACCCCGATGCTTTGTGTTCCTGGAAGACATCTAGACCGAGGGGTATTCCGGTATTATGTATTCGTTTCACCCCGATGCTTTGTGTTTCGGGAAGATATCTAGGCCGATGTGTGTTCCGGTACGATATGTTGAGCTTGTGTATGGATCGGTTCTTGTGGTATAATTATCTTATATTTCGGTATTCGAGTGTTTCTTTAATTTGTTTCTGTTGGCGATTAAGTGTGTTCCGTTTGATATTTATTTGCGTTGTCCTTTAGTGAGTTTTACTAATCGAGGATTTTGGTGACGGAGCGGGAGTCCTTTTTCCCTTTACTACTTTTTCCTACTGAGCGTAAGCTCACCCCCTCTGTTTTTACTGTTTTACAGGTTTCGTTGGTGAGTAGGCTTAGAGGACGTCTCAGGGCTCGGGAGCTCATTGAGGGTCCGGGTTGATTTATTAATTAGAGGCGTATTTCCAGTTTCGTATTAAACACTGTCCTTATTTTATTTAGTTGTTAAATTTCGAACTCATATTATCAGACTTTTATTCAGAGATTCTTGATAATTAAATTTGATTTTATTATTTTTTACTATCATTTTAGTTCACGTCTCGAGTTCAGTCAAAACCGGATTTGGGGCGTGACAATTAGAAATATTTGTTACCCCCACTAACTTTTTGGTATACACAAGGTTCGTATTCATTTTTTGGTATAGCCACATTGTTTGACTATTTCATCAAAACAAATAATCAACTCCGAGAAGCTTGCTTCAATCCGTAAATAGATCTTAGAAGCATGCATACTTTGTTACTTCTTGTAGGATCGAGAAAATCCTTTAGTTGTGTCATGTACACATCCTCAAGTAGCTTCCCATTAAGGAACGCAATTTTGACATCCATTTCCTATATCTCATTGTCGTAATATAAAACTATGGCAAGAAGGAGCCGAATGGATTTAGCAATTGTAGTAGGTGAAAAGGTTTCATCATAGTCTATGTCATGAGTCTTTTTGTAACATTTTTCAACTAACCTTTGTTTGTTGCCACCCATGTCAGACTTCTTCTTGAAGACCCACTTACAACCAATGTTTTTTAAGACATTGGTTTTTAGTCTCATACTTGATTGTCGCGCATGGATTACATTTTTTTTTTTGGATAAGCTCGAAAAATTTTATTAGAAAAAAGTCAGATCCAAGAAGAATCAAACCGAAAGGAAACCATTATAGAGGAGCTCTCATAAGGAGCTTCGGGAACAATTCCCGAAATAAAACCGAAAGGGAACACAAAATCACCCATCAGTTACACACTCTTCGCCTTCCGATGTCAGGGTCGGATCATCAAAAACCTTAGCTTGATGAGCTAGCTGAGCGGTTTGCGTACGTGTAGCTGCAAGAGCTAACCGAGCATCCTGCACCTGCTTCCCAATGTCCATAGGATTAACCAATCTCTCTCGACTCCGAGAATGTGTTGTTTGATTTGAATAGTGTAGTAATCCCCAAAAAAAATTAGGAGGTCGACTCTGACTGTCACGCCCCAAATCCGGTTTTGACCGGACTCGAAACGTGAACTTAAATAAAAAATAAATAAAACGATTTAATACCAAACAAGTCTCAAATAACAGTTTTAAATCTCCAAATAATAACGCGAGTCAACAGCTCGGTAAAAAGTACGTAATAAAAGAGTATGAAAAAGGTAAACATTATGTCACTAAGTAATCTAGCCCAGGACCCTCGCTAGCTCCCAAGCATCGAGCATCCAGCTAGTACACATCCCGCTCAAGACCTGAAAGACAACAAGGTAAAGGGGTGAGCTTTCGCTCAGTAGGAAAAGTAGTTAAGGTTATGAACGTCAGTTCAATACCACGAGTAACTGTCCAATTAGGGCATACTAGTAAAGCATAGTTATCAACAAAGCCCACGGAACAAGCATCAACCGCTAATCACCCTCACAAGACCAAAATTCACAAATAATACAACGCACAAAGCCAAGCAGCACACACAGCAGAACAATACATAATTTAATACAACCGTCCTCAACATCATCGGCTATCACAGCCCGTCCCACTTATATCGTACCGGAACACAGAGCATCGGTCTCGACATCTTCCCGTCACTGAGACTTGGGGTAACATACCTGACCGACAATACATTCAGTCGGATGTCTTCCCGTCACGGAGACTCGGGGCCTCACGCATAACAGACCGGCACATACATCGGTCGTACGCCTTCCCGGACCACATAGCCTCGGGGAAATGGTTGAACCGTCCTCGTCCTCGATACTTTACACCGGCATACTCTCTCAGTGTATGTATTCTGTCGGACACAACCCCTCTTGGAACACACATCAAGAGAATAACACGCATCATGATGCCATAGTTCGACCACGGTATACCAACCGAGCCAACTCACCATCACACACAAATCGGTCTATCACTCACCCGATCATATCACAATCAAAGGTTCACATCACATCAAACACGGCACACTTGCCCACACATAGTCACAACATGCTCACCGAGTATAACATAACATGATTCTTAATCTTATCGACACTTAGTCACACATCATGCATCTCAATCAAAGAGCAGGCATTTCAATCAGCAAACAACCTAAGGCTCGACATGGCCATTCTACTAGCACGGCAATTTCCCAAGAATTAAAAGCGATTATTCTAGTGAATCACATCCTACATGCAAACTAAGACTCGTCCGGTTATTAATGTAATTGAAAGCGGTTATTCTAGTGAATCACATCCTATATGCAAACTAGGACCTTTCTGGTTATTATTATGAACATACATGCATACTAGTAACTTTTCGTAATTAAACCGGTATTCGCTACGTTCCCTACCTCAAAAGTAAACAGGTCTCAACTCCTAGCTGTTGACGTCTTGGCTCGCTTCCTCCTCTACTTCACGATGTCCTTGGGTCTCCTCCTCCGTCGATCTCGGATCCGAAGCCTTGGATCACAAATAAATACTCGAGTCAAAACTAATTCAGTTGCGTTAAGAATGAGGAATAACTGAATTAGCCTGAAAGTCCAACATAGGCTAAAACGGGAAATGGGCCGAAACGAGGCCCAATTCAGATGGCCCATTGACCCAGAATCCGACCCGGCCCGTGCAGCGTACCGGCCTGGTACCCGAACCGACCCGCGCCACAGACCGGCCCAGAACCAGACCCGGCGCGTGCCACAGACCGTCCCGGAACCAGACACGGTCTGTGCGACACGCCGGCCCGGAACCAGGCACGGTCCGTGCTGCACACCGTGCCGGATCCTGGCCCGGTCCGTGCGGCACTCCGTGTCGGAACCTGGCGCGGTCCGTGCGGCACTCCGTGCTGGAATCAGGCCCCCTCCGTGCCTCGTTCCATATCAGACCAGACCCCCTTCTTCTTCCCCAAGTTTATTTTCTGCGAAAATCTTCTCAAAACCTCCATTGATGAATCCTCAAAACTCCAAAACAGCCCCCAAAGCTTTAGCAATACCCACAAAGGGGTTTCATCAAAACTACATAAATCCCAACTAAAACCAATCGTCTAACTCACTTTCTTCTCCAAAAATCAACATCCACCATTAAAGCTTCAAACACCAACTATGTTCTTCATTTCCCTTCAAACCCATGAACCAAAACTATCCGAAACGAAAAAGGAAGATGGATTTACCTTGGAAATGGAGTGTAGAATAAGAATCCAATGCTTTTGATGAGATTTGAGTAGAGATTAAGTCCAAAAATCCACCCTTTTTCTCCTTTCTTCCTCCTCAAGTTTCTAAGCTCTTCTCTTCTCCTCTCTCTCTCTCAAAAATCTGTCAAGAGGCACAAATGAGCTGAATTGCTCTTGATATTTGTACCTTAACCTAAGGTTGAAATCCCCAATATGCCCCTCCTTACTCTTATCCCTTCAAGGCATACCAAGAGGGTTAAATGGGTCTTTTAGACCCATTTTTCACCTCCAAGAAAATAAGGACACATGTCCAAGTTGGGGACCACTCCTAGTTCAACTAAATCCAGCAAAAATAAATTATCGGATTTTGATCTTAATCGGACCGCGTTTGACCGACAAAAGGTCCGAGTTGACTTCTCCCAATATTACAGTCAACGGAAAGGAAACGGCCCAACTAAGCTAATCGTAACGACGGCTAAGATTTTTGGGCCCCGGAAAGGTTCTGAATGACTCTCGGAGTCCTCGGTTGACTTTTCCGGCCGAAAGTTAACTTTCGCCGAAAACTTCCGGTTCGCCCGGGATCGACCGGGGGCAGTTCTTACACTGACAATTCGAAGCTCTAGAACGTAGCTTCGATTGACGTCCCTTGTCAGAAGGTTTAAGTAGAGCTTCCTTACACGGACTAATCCGTTGATCTCCGTTTGGGTCGTTAATTATCACATGATCTGAGAGATGGGCCACAGGAACATGGCCCAAACAAAGCCCCCTAATTTACCACATATTGGGCGTGTACTTAACCCCAAAAAGGAGTTAAGTGCAAGAACACTTTTTGGGCATGTACCCATACGCGACCCAAGATTCGCCAAATCAGCTTCGACAACTTGTGCCGCAAGTAACGCGTCCAGGCTATTAATTGATCCCCCATCTTCTGAATGTACACAATTCGAATCAACAAGATGGGAAGAGATTAGCGCGTCTTGGTTGGAAATCAAATCCCCAATGGCTTCAATCCCAGAATCACCGTAATTCAATTCCGTGATCGCAGGAGATGGAATTTGAACCCGAACTCCATCCAACGTTTTCATCAGAACATTTATAGGAATCGCGGCCGGAGAAACTTCATTCCGAACGGGCTAGTTGTCACTGGATGTCAACGCACCTGACTCAACAAAGGAGTCATGAGCACTACCGTGCTCCATCAATCCAATCACAGTGCTCTGTTCCACAGTCGTGATCTTAGTGTTGTCTCTCGAACTCTGGTGTGCCTCCGATAGCAGCTCAACCATGTCCTTATCACCAGAGGTTACCAGGGTATGATTCTGCAGCGAACCCCAAACAAGGTCAGCCATCGTCGTCATGCTCTGTTTTAGAGCTCCGATGCGTGGATCGGGTTTCGACGCCTGGCAATGGCTATGAACAGTAGGTGCCTGTTCATCTTCATCTCGTTCATGCTCTCATCTGCTTGGACAGCTGATTCTTTCGACCGGAAACGAACGAATCCAAACAGACGATTTTTGCGATTTGGTCTGCTCAACGCCGACGAAGACAAAATCTCTCCAAAAGGTTCGAAAGTATTAAGCAGCCACTCCTTCTTCGTTCCATACGGTAGATTGCAGACGAAGATTTCTTCGTCGACGAGTTGTACCTTCGTTGGTCGTCTTCCTGTTATTGGTTTAAGCTTCCCAAACCCATCTGGAACTACCTTGACTTGCTGCACCAGAACGGAGGCCTCCTTCTCCTTTGCGATCACCATAACAGGTGTTGACACCGAGACCTTGGACGGGGGAACCTTTCCCTCCAGGATTTGAGAGCTTCGCGCATGTTGTTTATATTTCTGGTTGGATCGACGAGGAATATCTGGTACCGTTTCCTTGGCAGAACCCACAGGCAGTACAATCTGACAATAGGAATCATACGCCTTGATCAAGATCGCACAAAAGGAGGAGAAGGACAAAAGCTCCTTCCTCCTTTCATGGTTTCTCTTTGCCATTATATGTACATGTGCTTCAACCTTACAGTTGCTTTCAAATTAATGGTCTCTTCCCCACTGCATGGATTACATTTCTAATTCCATAGCCGCTAGTAATTAGACGGAATCTTACTTGCTTACGGCTTCTTGATAGGTTATAAATTTGTCTCGATCCGCAATCTTCACGTTCTTGTCTTCTGTGACAAGGAATCCATATCTTATAGAATGTTACGTGTCCTTTGATATCTTCTTAGTGCTTGTGTTATAACCTCTGGTTGCACATCCTCTTCTTGATTTTTTTGAGTTTCTATTTCCGGTACAATACCTTCTTCTAGATCTCGAAATTCTTCAAGTTTGATTATTCTCACACTATCCCTTTTGGAAATGAGCGCTCTTTCCAAAGAGGTTCCTACTCAACAGACAAGCAATTTGTTCTCGTGGGCGTTATAGAAGTAGTATACTTTAGTTTCCCTAGGATATCCCATAAAGACGCATTTATCTGCTTTGGCTGTTAGTTTATCCAAAATTAATCGTTTCACATAAGATTCGCAACCCTAGATCTTTAAAAAATAGACTTTAAGACTTTTCCCACTCCATATTCCGTATGGTATCTTTTCCACGGCTTTTATATGAACTCTATTCAAAATGAATGTGGCATTTTCTAAAGCATAACCCCAAAGGGAGATCGGTTTTACTCATCATATACCAAACCATATTTTGTAAGGTTTGATTTCTCCTTTCGAACACATCATTCCATTGTGGCATTTCGGGAGGGGACAATTGAGTTACGATCCTGTAATCCCCTAGGTGATTTAAGAAATCTTGGTCCAAATATTCTCTTCCACGATCGGATCATACGTAGTGCTTTAATAGTTTTCCCAAGTTGACTCTCCAATTCATTCTTGAAAACTTTGAACTTTTCAATAGATTTGGATTTATGCTTCATTAGATCGATATAACCATATATATTGAAGTTATCGATGAATGTTATGAAGTACCTAAATCCCTCTTTGACCATTATGCTCATAGGTTTGCATACATCTGCGTGTATGAGTCCTAATAAGTTATTAACTCTATTAGGAACTTTCAAGAAAGATGATTTGTCATTTTTCCTATTAAACGAGACTACATGTTTCATAGAATCCTCATTTTTTTTGGAGTTTTAAAATGCGCTGCTCGTTTATGTGCCCTTAACAAAACAAAATACCAAAGATTAGTAAGGTTTGTTTCATTCGTGTTGAATCTTTTGACATTGATGTTGTAGAGAGACTTTTGACTAGGTTTTTCTATGTTCAGAACATAGAGACTTCGTATTCTAATGGTGGTTTCAAAATATACACAATTATGATAAATACTTCCTTTGTTATTCTTAGTAAAAGAAAAACAGTGATGAAATCCAGAAGAGATTGGCTTTCAGATGAGCTACCGGTCAATATGAACAATAGCCACCAATTGACTCAGAAGCCAATATTAAGATATATATAGTTTAGTTCGAAAATGCAAGAGCCTCAGTTTTAGAAGGGCACAATCCTCCACCTCATCTATCTTGACAGATCCAGAATGGACGACGACAATGGCGTGCAAGAGGCAACAAGTTCAGTGATCAGCTCGGAGCTGGAGGACATACTGAACGACACTCGATTGCCCTACTTGGAGAGGCTCCGGTCAGCCACCTGGCTGGAGCTGAGGATCCTCTTCCGCCTAGCCGCACCGGCCGTCGCCGTCTACTTGGTCAACAACCTCACCTCCATGTCCACCCTAATCTTCTGCGGCCACCTCGGAAACCTCCAGCTCGCCGCCGCCTCCCTCGGCAACACCGGCATCCAAGTCTTCGCCTACGGCCTCTTGGTATTATTAATTCATTTCATATTTACTATTTTTGACCAATATTAATAACCGCATATATATATTTTTGGATATATCAGCTTGGAATGGGAAGCGCAGTGGAGACGTTGTGCGGGCAAGCGTACGGTGCGCACAAGTACAGCATGCTAGGCGTGTACCTGCAGAGATCAGTGGTGCTCCTGATGGCCACGGGTATCCCGATCACGGTCCTCTACCTCTTCTCCAAGCAGCTCCTCCTCCTGCTCGGCGAATCCTCCCCCATAGCCTCCTCCGCCGCGCTCTTCGTGTACGGCCTCATCCCGCAGATCTTCGCCTACGCCGCCAACTTCCCGATCCAGAAGTTCCTCCAGGCGCAGAGCATCGTCGCCCCCAGCGCCTACATCTCGGCGGCCACGCTCGGGCTCCACCTGCTGCTCAGCTGGCTCGCCATCTACAAGCTCGGCCTCGGCCTGCTGGGCGCCTCGCTCGTGCTTAGCCTCTCCTGGTGGGTCATAGTCCTGGCCCAGTTCGTCTTCATACTGGTCAGCCCAACCTGCAACTACACCTGGACGGGCTTCACCGTGCAGGCCTTCTCGGGCCTCTGGGGCTTCCTCAAACTGTCCACTGCGTCGGCGGTCATGCTCTGCCTCGAGGCTTGGTACTTTCAGATTCTTGTCCTCATCGCCGGTCTGCTCAAGAACGCCGAGATCTCCTTGGACTCTCTTTCCGTTTGGTACGTAACAAAATGGGAAAACGCCACTTTTTAGACCGGTTAGAAAAATCATTTGAGGACAGATTCTAACACAAAATTGGTATTTTGTCATAAAAAGTAATATTTAAAAGTAGTATTTTGTTACAAAAAAAAAAGTAGCAAGGTAATATTTTGTTACAAATCTTATCTTTTTTTTCATACTTATTTTACATGTGATTGATATTTTTTTGTAATTGGTACTACCTTCGTATTAGGATCTGTTAAAAAATGTAGACTACAGTTAAGATGTGCAAATGACTTTTCTAATTAGACTAGAAATCGTTATCCCATCCTAAATTTACTTTTATAATTTCTTAATATAATTTACCGAATATTATATGCAGCATGACAATTGCTGGATGGGTATTCATGATCTCCGTGGGGTTCAATGCGGCTGCAAGGTAATTAATGTTTCACTTCATCAGTTAATTAATTAATTAACATATATATATTTGAGGATCAATGAAGTACAATATAAGGGCAGTGTTCGAGTGAGCAACGAGCTAGGAGCAGGTCATCCGAAATCGGCTCAATTTGCAGTGGTGATAGTAACACTGAGCAGTCTGGCCATATCGGTGGTGCTGGCCGTCGTAGTGCTGCTACTGCGCCACCGCATCAGCTATATCTTCACCACCGGCACCACCGTCTCAGACGCCGTCGCCGAACTCACTCCTTTCTTGGCCGTCACTATCATACTCAATGGCGTACAGCCCGTTTTGTCAGGTACGTATTTATAATAGTCTTACCTGAAAATTAAATTAATGATTTACCCGTACAGTACGTATCTTAGTTTATTTTAACGAAACAGAATGTTACGAACACTAACTACTTCAACACTTCCTATTTCTCGTATAGGCATAGTATTAAAAAAATCATATATGTACAAGGATATGTTAATAAGATCCGTGCCTTGATAAAACACATTGAAAGCTACTAACACTATGATATTTGTGTTTATTGGTTTACTGTTTTGCAATTTTGTAAGCTTAGGTGAGATCAATGTGCTAATATAACTCATAATTAATAAAAGGATAATTTTTACCTCTTTTTTTCAACTCAATACCCTAACTATTTTTAGTTGCACCTCAATACCCTAGAATGCTAATTTTTTTCACCTCAATACCCTAACTATTTTTTGTGGCACCTCACTACCCTAAAATGCATTTTTTTGGCATCTCACTGCCCTAGAATGCATTTTTTTTGGCATCTCGCTATCCCCCTACCGCTTTCTCTTTTGGATGGAAGGACTGTCCCAAAATCTGGGACAGGAGGAGAGAGATGGGAAACTCCGTAAATGCTCAGTGGCTCGGGGAGCCCCGGTGATCTAACACATATTTTTTTCCGATGACTATTACATTTTCTACAGGGCGGACCGTTAGAAGGCTGAACACTTACAATAATTCCTCACTTCTTTCGACACTTTCTCGGGTCAGGTAATCAATAAGGCTAAATCATCTATCTTCTTTGGTACAAATACAATGCCTGCTACTCGCCTGATTTGTTACGCTACATTTGGTATACAAGAAATATCTAAGGGTTCGATGTTTTTGGGAGAGCCCAACATGCTAGGGAGGAATCAAGTACAAAGCCTTCAATTTATATGTAACCGTCTACTGGACAAGATTGAGGCATGGGACGGTCAACTCTCGTCGATTGAGGGTAAGGAGGTCATGGTTCGGTCGTTCCTATACGCACGCCCAACATATGAGATAAGTGTGTTTCTCCTTCCAAAAGGGGTCGTGGGGAAAGTACATGTGACCCTTGCTAGATACTGTTGGGCGGGTACCACTCGGGTGACTAAGCCAATCATTTAGAAAGACTGGCTAATCTGGGTCGCCCAAAAGGTAAGGGCAGCTTGGGATTTCGTGATACGTACGATATGAACTTGGATATGTTGGCTAAGATGGGGTGGTGGTTTCTCTCATAACCGAATAGCCTAGTGTCACGAGTCATTAAGGCTAGGAATTTACCGAAGGGAGATTTCTTAACAATGGAGGGGGGGGGGGGGGGGGGGGGGGGGGGGGGGGAACTCTGAGTTATATCTTGTTGGAGGTCCAGGCGACACAACATCAGCTACACTAGGGTCTCCGGAGGACGGTTGGGGTGGTAGTACCACGTTGGTGGGAGGAGTCTTGTGGCTCTTAGGGGACATTCCTTGTATTTTTGTGAGTACGACTGGGGTACTTGACTTGATGGTCAAGGAGTTGGCAGTAATGGTGGGTGGGGCCTGGAACACTGCCCGACTAGAGGAACTTCTACCACCGGAGCTGATTGGGGAAGTTCTGCAGGTCCTTTCTCCGGTAGGAGTTCGTATAGACAGATGGTATTGGACCCCTATTACACGGGGGACATACACGTATAAGGATGGGTATAACGAGCTAACCCGTATGAATGGCCTGTGGATGCACATGGGGAGCGCTACTGTTTGGAAGACAATATGGTACCTCGATATCCATCCCCAGATTAAGGTCTTTCTTTGGAGGGTTATTTCAGGTACATTGCAGGTAGCGGTGAATTTCCAAACAAAATTGGTTCTGATTTCGGAGGTGTGCCCTGGGTGTAGGACAGAATAGGAGTCACATTCTATGCATGTTCCAGTTTCAAAAAAAAAATCAAATAACCTTTTAAAACATACTATTTATCTTTTATTCCGTAATCTTCTCGATTATCTTATCAACCGCCAATTTTGTTGACTTTGTTACCATCTTCACCTCTATTGGGTTGGGTTAAAATTAAATATTTGAACATATTTTTATATTGTGTAAGACCAGATATGTACATATATCAAGTCATATTCTATACGACTTTAATATTAATGTTTCTTCTTGATCGCTAAATATTATAAAGCTCTTCAAAAATCCAAAACGGACAAAAGAAACACATGTCAAAAGCATGCAAAAAGAGAAAAATTACAGAAACGACATAAACCAGCACTACCAGTAAAACTAAACCCAAAGGACCAACAACTAATACCAAAAACCCAACAGGAAACACCAACCGCGTCCCGACCCTCTACAAAATTATCCTTTGATTCCCTCTATAATAAGCCAAAGGGAAACAAACCCATTCGACAAGAGTGAAGCACAAAAGAGCCCCCTTTTTATTGGTCTCACCATACTAAAAGATTCAGTACGAATACACATAAGCACATCGTCCATATCGGGAAGGTCACCATCAAACACACACCGCTTACAAGATAACCAAATCTCTCAGGCTACCAAGGCCCCTACCGAACTCTAATGGGTCTCGCGAACTGAGGGACGGGCATAACCCACAACCTAAGAAAACCCAACATGTTACTCAGGCCCACCCACATCACTCCCTACCACGCTAAGATTGTCGACCAAACATGTCAGGAGAAGTCACACAACAACATAAGATGTCCGCAATCCTCAAACCTCACACCATAACACATATAGAAGCACTGCCCTACCGGGATAGGAACACCACGACTACCCAAGAACATCTTCGTCACAATAGAATTATGTCAACATAACCATGCGAATGTCGGCACCTTGGGAGGCGTAATCGGAGACAAAGAAGACCGGCCCAAATTTGAGACATCCTTTCTGCTCACTCAACTCATAAAACGAACCCACAAAACACCCCTTAGGGTCTGGCACCCACTCGCACGATTGAACAACAGCTGGATTCAGGAATCAACCTTCCAATAATCGGAAAATATTATCTTTCGGTCGCACCTCTCATCTCCACATAAACCTCCTCAGATGTAAGGACCACGCTCAGTTAACCTAGAAACTATGGGCATAAGCTTGTTTGGCCTCCTAATGCAGATACAACCTCTTAAATCGGTCCTTAAAGGCCAAGTCCACAACCCAAATATCTAACCAAAAATGAATTTAGTGACCCAATGTCCAACGGATTCCATCATTACCAGAAATCCTTAAACTTCACGTCTCTACTAGCTCCTATATATGAGCTACCCAAGATAACTTATCGACCCTCTTTCATAAAGAAACAAGTGCAAAACGCCACCACCATTATATGAGGAGGCTCTCATTCACATGTTCCGAACAACACATGCCTAATCCCCTTCATGTTTCAGAATGCGAACCACTTGCCAACTTACCTAACAAATTATCATCTACATTCCGACCCACCCCACGAAAAGTGTCTTGGCCATTTCTCCAACTCCCGAATAACACCTTTCCAAGATTTGATCAGGGACATAAAATACAGAGGGAAAGCAGCTAGAGAAGTTTTAATCAAGGTTATCATTCCCCTATCTACTCAAGGACTTTTCCTACCACAATCGCAACCTCTTCTTATACTTGAAGACTATATGCTCTTGTGTATTCGAATTTACTCCCAAACCAAATCCCAAGTACGGTATAGGTAAAGTGCACTTTCCACAACCCAACATGTCAGCTACAAGATCTTCATCTAGTCCTCGGATTAATGAGATTACAAACCTACTTATCAAAGTTAACACCTGATGAAACCTGTCGGCTGCAATGACAAAAAGCAGCCAAGGCATGGGGCATCCCTGCCAAAACCATCGAAAAATCAACGAAAAGGCCAGCCATTAATAAGAACCGAGATATATGGTGCGAAATGTTCCGCATCCACCGCTTACCAAATCTCATCACAGTAACCCACAAGATCCAAATTTGATAAAAATTAAGTAAATTTGTGAATTCAACCGTATATTTTTTTTCTTTCACGTCTGCAGATTCTGATGAACATAGGGTCCCAATCTTAGCCAATGACCAGACAACAGACACAGTATGGATGAGTATCAAAAACACTATCTTGAAATAAAATAAACCAAAACAACATAAGGGTAGGAGCTAACAATCAACCTGTGACTAGTCAAACTTGACTTGTGGTTACACATCCATGTTGATTTCCAATTTTTGTATATTTGGAAATGAATAAATCAGGAGTTGCTGTTGGGTGTGGATGGCAAGCATTTGTGGCATATGTTAACGTTGGATGTTACTATTTTGTCGGCATTCCTATTGGTTGCGTTCTTGGCTTCAAGTTCGATTTCGGTGCTAAGGTATTTAATTGATCCTATAAATGACAATGTTAAGTAATAATTAATCAACTATCGAGTAATCTATATGTAGGGTATATGGTCTGGGATGATAGGAGGCACTTTCATGCAGACTGTCATTTTACTGTGGGTCACATTCCGGACTGATTGGGACAAAGAGGTTAATCTGATTCCCTTTTCACTAATTTTGCATCAATCTTCTCTTCTTCTGCCTATTTCTTCTATTTGTGAATAGTAATATCAAAGGAACGGACGACTATGATTTTGGCAGGTGGAAAAAGCAAGGCACCGTTTGGATACATGGGATAACTACACCGACAAGAAAGAGCCTCTAATTTTGAAGGATTGAAGCACCCACAACTCTCATGGCCCACGCCATGCTAATAGCCAGAAATCAAGCTCTCAAGTAACATTTGTATCAATAAATGTCTTGCTTGAAATGAAAATTCGGGTGTATAATAATCCAAATGACCTTCTATGCATTGTGTGATACAAAAATGAAGATTTTGATAAATAAATAAATAATACCATGATGACATATTTTACTTGATTTGATAAATAAATCGCTACTGTGTTAAAGGCATTTTGATTTTAAAAATGTTACAATACATTTCCTTCATGACCGATAGTCACACAAAATATTGAAATTAATGCTCAACTTTAATTTTCATTCTGGGTTTATACTAAACAAACGGTCAAAATGGTCATTTTATTCCATTCCCTTCACCTTCACCCTGTAAAAATCAATTCTGAAAGCCCAGAATGACCGGTGCATTTTCTATTCCATTTCAGCTCACCAAACATAGCCTTATAATCTTGTTGCCCGTGATTGAGTCCCTTCCTTGTTGTAGCGAGTTTCAACAGGATCAAGCAGCTTTTCAAAAAATAAAAAGTCATAACTTATTGTGTCAGTGAGGAAATTTCATGTACAACTTTGATGAGGGGGGAAATTAAGCTCGTAATTCACCTTTTTGAGATCTGCTAGTTTTTCTGAATAAACAATTTCAGATTCATCAGCTCCATCTTCATAAAGCCAATCCTCTGTCTCTTGAAGGTGTCTGGAGATCTCTTCCCTTTCTTGTTCAGTAGCAAAACTACTATATGTATACTGAATCTATTGGCAACAACTGTGTTAGTGAAAAAACAAAGCCTAAAAATTGGAGACAGTAATATTCATTCATTTAGGATGTGAACACATGTTTCTCACCAGACGTGTGCTCACGTGCTTGGGAAAAGGTGTATTAGACAAAAACTAACATGATGTGACTTAACAAGGCATTCACATTCTTTGCAGCTGCCTAGAGTACCCAAAGCACAAATACTTATATGATTTTAATCCTAGTGAAAACTCTTCAAGGAGCCCATAAACTGGTTTACTTACAAAAAGCCTTATTTTGAAAACATCTTGCAGCATCGAACCCTCATTTCTATTTTTGAGGAGTTACGATTTTACCCTTAATGAGCTTCCCCAGTCAGATGCAGGTCATCCCCAGGTCAGGTATTTTCGTATATGGTAAAATCGGGAATCCGCTACAAAGGAAGCTATTTTACAAGGATTTCAACTTTGAACTAGCCTTAGCAAAGTTTTCATCAAAATAAGGGTGTTTTGAAAATTACCCCGCCCATAAACAGGTATTGTAAAACACTTCCACAATTCTGCCATGGAGGTGTCATAAGCCAACATGGAAAAAATATGGAGGTAGTACCAAAAGGGAATGGTTGATTTTGGAAGAGATTTGTGCTAATGCTTTGCTGGCAATTTCATTTGTCCAACATAGGGAATACTAATAGAAATGCGATTCAAGCATCAAGTATCATTGACAGAACAAGAAAAGAAAAGAACCATTTCGGCTAATTACATCTGGAAGTCAAACTAATTGCATCAATTGGAGACTAAAGTCTAGCTGCTACCTAAAGCCTAATCACATTTCTACACATTAATTACGTCAAATATGACCTGAGTAGGCTCTGTATCTGTGATTCCCATTACGTCTTTATTATGAAAACTCTTTTGTTAAACATAATTGTCTTCCTCTATTATCTGCCAATCCTCGTCACTAAAAGATGGAGTCTTCTTCCCAACTTTGACTCATAATCCTATAACTCTTCCTTTGAAGAAAAAAAGGAAGCCTTACAACCCAGGGAACTATGGGAAGTCTTAAGTTAATAGTGTCAACAAGTTCTACGTCTCCAAACAACCCTAGGAGTGAAATCCTTCTGGTGACAATACCATAGGAGCGGTCCTGCAGATAAATAACTTGATGCCAGGATGATTAAATTCTACTAGCAGGTACCTTATTGCGCATGTCATAGACATAAGACTCCAGAGCATTTTTTCTATCTTTGGTTCGCTCCATTTTGATGTCCTGATCTGCCAGCTTTATTTCTTTTTCTCCAGCTTCCAAGAGCTCATCTTTTGTCAGTCCACCATAGACATTCTCGTTAACTGGAATATCCAGCCTCTTGACAGCCCTTCTACCCTTTCTCACTCCATCAGCCTACACAGATAACATTAAATATGCTGAAGACAGTTTCTTGAATCGAAAAAGACCAAATTTGCCATGCCACACAAATTATACACATTCTCTTCCAGAAAATATGAAAAGGGAAGCCGAAAGTGAGAAGGCAGCTAGCAACCAGCCAGATATTTTTGGTCACAGAGAGCAGGTCACTAGTTTTTTATACTGAGGCTTGTGAAAAGGATAATGCAAAAAACTAGGAAGTTCTAATGCAGAGCAACATGGGGTAAAATGACATTCAACTAAACGTACTCCTGGCATGGAAGAGCGTTTTGACGGTGTAAGATTTCTATCTTCAGCATCAGCACCATTTGCTAAAGAGGGCTCACTGATAGAGTTTGCCTCTGTCTGTGCGGAGTTTATGTTAGCATCATTGTCATCTTCTATTAGCTGGTACAAAAGAAGACATTGATTAACATTTGTGCCATTCCAAGCTAAGGAGGTCAAGCCAATATGATAGCGATGGAACTGATATAATATATACTTACTGAAGCCGACTCCACAGTTACAATCCCATGGAGGTTCAGTTGAACTCTGACTTTAACTTTTGCAGTTTCCAAGCATGATGAAATATGGAAAGGGCCAATCTACAAAAGCATTCTTACAAGATGAATAAACCCAGGGTTTAAAGGACAACAGATGCAGGTGCTTGAATAACTGAAAATTAAGTTGTGCCAAAAAGAAACAATACATAAAACTACATCTGCGTGTATACATGCTCTCATTGTGTCAAGTGTCAACAACTTGTAGAATGTGAAGTAGCATAACAGCTGTGATTTAAAGAGAAACAAACAGTGCATTACATCACTTCCATCATGGAGCATCCTATCAACACTGAAACCAGAAATATTAAATTGAGACCCCAAAGATTATTATGCATTTACATCTTGGATATTGTATATTCTCTAATTATTTTAGACAATATAGTTTTCTATATTCCAGTAACTCTATGGGGCTAGAGATGGACACTTCATATTAAGTCATCCCACCATTCACGAGTAGATATAGAATACACAGCTCAACGAAACGGAGTTTTATATCTCCTGGCCTCAAACTCTTTATTCCAGCTAGCAAGGACCGATAGTAGAACAACAAAATACCCAGACAGATTTTGTTTAGGTGTTTATCAATCTCAACATAAATATCATGGGACATAATCATGTAGAGTGTTTTCTGTGCAATAGCTAAAAGCACAAATAAGTCTTATGTTTGAGTAGGAAAATCTTCCTATCATACATTATCTTATATATCATATAAACATAAGAAAATATGGCATCCATACTGAGGGAAATTTAATAAGAAAAATATTAAAGCTTAAAATGTAGGCATACCGTAAAACTACTAATTTTATTTGACATAGCAGGTGGGAATTCATTGTTCCCATCATAGAATGCTTCCATATGAAACACATCTTTTCTATGCAATGTAATAATCTTAACACTTGGAAATAGTTTCCCCTTTGGGAAAAGCATGCTGTTTGACAGTGTGCAAATGGGACCTTTATCTGTTGCGAATCCAATGGAGAATGGAAATGAGTCTTGAACCTGAAACAACAATTAGCCAGTGTGAGTCTCAGTGAGAAAACTCATAGCCAGTGTGTGATAAATGATAAATGTGTGCATAAGAGGTAGAATTAAAGCATAAGAAAAGAATACTGAGCTCTAGTTCCTTTAAAAGGAGGTCATTTGTGTCATTTGACAGACCATTTCAGTTCATTACCTACCTTGAAAATGTGAATACCTTAAGAATAATTCAGTTCCTAAGAATAGACACCCAAGGGTGAAAGAACTTTGATGGGATTCTTTTTTGTGGAAATGGCATGATATGTTACAGCATGCACTATTTTCAACCATGTTTGATTTTTATACACAATATCACACTTCTACAACACTACCATTCATATGTTGGACAAGCGACATTATAGGCCCTACATGTGGATTAGCACAAATGGAGTCAACAACACAATTAGGCGAAGCCCAGAACTAAATCTGCTATGCAAGGATGTTAGGGCATCCAAATCAGACCAACTGCACTGAGTGGAGAAGTTCACACTACTCATTGGCTAGCAGAACTTCACATCAACTTCGGATATGCGACTACTTCATATGTTCAGCATTAATTCGTAGAAAATAACTATACATATAACATTTCCATTTCAAACCTTTTCCACAAATCAAACATTACAAGATGTCTAACTGATATCAACTGCCAACTGCCAACAAATATATATTTGTAGAAGAGAGAAATAAAAGCTCTACTGCAGTTCACAATTAGTAGTAGCGGTCTTGTCCATCAACATGTATTCCGATCTAATTAATAAGTATGAAATGGATACCCAGAAATTAAACAAAGAAAAAACAGATGGATAGTGTTGGAAGACTAAAAGTCAAATTATTGCCAGCCATCATATAAGGAATGTTTAAATCAGAAACAAGTAAACAAATAGCGCATATTTGTGAAAAGTAAGATCTGAACCTCATACTCTCTACCACGGAATAATGGACTTAGCATTGCGCACTGCATAGCACAACCACGGGCCACACATTCACTGGCATTTATCGTCCGGCCTGGTTCTTTATTGAAAAGAGATGCTAATATTCTAGTAATAGCTGGTGTCCTAGACCCAGAACCAACAAGCTCAACAGCATGAATCTTATCCACAGTCAAACCGGAGTCAAGCAAAGTTTTTTGACAAGGAACGCTAATCCTGTCCAGCAAATCTGATGACAGCCTCTCAAAGTCCTCCCTCTTGATAAAACCTTTCACATCTTTCTCATCCATCAAGCATTCAATGTTAAGAGGTGCCTCTGCATTTGCACTCAAAACCTTCTTCAGTTTCTCACATGATGCCCTCAACCTAATGGATGCCTTGACATTTGAATTTACGTCAATATTGTACTGCTCCTTGAACTGTGCGGCAAAATAATTGAACAACACCTCATCAAAGTCTCTGCCTCCCAAGTTCTTATCAAAAGCATGAGAAAGTATCTTCATTTGTCCGCTCTCAAATGATGCAATACAAATCTGAGTGTCACAATGACCAATGTCAACGAATACAACATAGGTTGGGCCCATGTTGGATAAATCAGTCTTGTAAATACCATATCCAAGTGCAGTAGCAGTACAGTCATGCATCAATCTCAATGGCTTCAGTCCAGCAATAAAAGCTGCATCCAAATAAGCACGTCTCTGCAAATCTGTGAAATAGGAGGGAACCCCAATCACACAATCAGATATAGGAATTGCTAGATTCTTCTCAGTTATCTGCTTCAAATGCGAGAATAACATTCCCAATATCTGAACTGGAGTAAATGAATGGGTTTCACCCAAGTAGGGTACAAGAACCAGAATGCCACCATCATGATCTTCCACTGTCTCAAAAGGGAACAACTTAATGTCATTCTGAACATCAGGTTCTATAAACTTACGGCCAATCAATCTCTTAACCTGAGAAACAGTAGATTTGGGATTCATGGTCAATGAAGCAGCTCCGGCTGAGCCAATGAACCTCTGCTTCTGGCCAAAGGACACCACTGCGGGAGTCTCTCGCTTTGACTCATCATTGAGTAGCACATCAATTCCTCGATCCTTCACGAGTGATATAACACAATTCTCATTCCCAATATCAAAGCCCACGACACTCATTTTAGCGAAATCAGAGCCTAAGACTTCAAAATCTTTAAACCAAAAGTATTGAACGCAATATCAGAGACAAGAAAACCGGCATTTGATCCACAGAACCAGCTGACAAACTACTTCATCCTCACCAAGTTCAAACGCCAGATGAACCTTGAATTTATCCACCACACCAACAGCTAAAAAACCTACAGCAACTGAATTCACCAGAGTTCTAGTAACTAACGGAAAGAGATGGAACAATTTAGGGGAAACCTAAAAGCAGAAGCAACAGAAATCATAGAAATTAAGTTTCCCAGGGACCAAACAGAGAATTAGGAGATCGAGAGGTACCTTGACGTCGAGATCGAAACCCCTAGAATGGCGAAAAGCAATTCAAAAGGCTTTTTGGTTTGGAATGTCTGGTTGGTGAAGATGATTCAGTTTGTGTTGAGTCCAAACCCGACCCGAAAGAGTCATACGTGAAATGGGTTGGCGACAAGGTCAAGTAGATGCTCGGGTATCTGTAATGGATTCTGGAGGATGGACGTTAAGAGTGGTCCCCACGAAAACGTGCTGGACTACGTCGTTTCGATGCTCTACCGTTGGTGGGCTTGGATTCAGTTTTGAATTCAGGTCCAAGGCCCATCAATTGAAACTCTAGTTCTAAATATCGCAACTTTGTACTAGGGACAATTTAAGCCCATAGACATTTAGATTATTATTTTTTTGTGTTAATTACTAAGAATTATATACTCGAGCTGAAATCGGCTACAAACCACTTTTAACCTAAAAACTAGAGAATTAATCATAGCCACACACACCTTGCATCCAACATTCACCATGATGCCACATCATCACCCCAATTTCACCAAACTCACGCCACTTTCATTCTTTCTCACACAAGCAAGGGAATAATTGTAAAAGCATGGTGTCATGTGGACAAGTGTCCATTTTTTTTCTTCACCAATTCACTAATTTAATATTTCCCGATTCGTTTGAACTCCGATTAGCTTCAAACTCGTGCCAATATTTTTATTTTTTCAAGGGCTTTAAATCAAGATCAATCATGCATATATTTTGAAGCACGAAAATAAAAATGTATATCGGAGTGATAAAAATAATGTTGAGTGTTGATAAATCTTCACTAATAAATTTTTTATATCGAAGGTATCAAACTAGTGCTAAATGTTGATAAAAAAATGTACTGAGGTGATAAAACTCATGTTCAATTTTGATAATAAGTGTGATAAACTAGAGTTTAGCGTTGATAAAAAAAACATGTGATAAGGTGATAAAAACACATGTAATTTAGTAATAAACATAGTGTTTAGTGTTAATAAAATTGATGTTCATAAAAATCACGTGATAAGATGATAAAAATCATGATCAGTTTTGGAGAATGGGGTGATAAAACCAGTGTGGAGTGTTGATAAAACTAGTGTAAAGTGTTGATAAAACCAGAGCAAAGTGTTGATAAAAATTAGCCAGATATAATTTCTTTAAAAACCAGCCCCGAAATAAATAAAAAAATCGTACTTCAAAAAAAACATGTGATGGGGGTGACAAAACACACGTAATTGAATGATAGACCTAGTGTTTAGTGTTGATAAAACTAGTGTTCATAAAAAGCACGCGATGAGGTGATAAAATCATGATCAGTTTTGGAAAATGAGGTGATAAAACCAGTGTAAAGTGTTGATAAAACCAGTGTAAAAGTGTTGATAAATCCAGAGCAAAGTGTTGATAAAAATTACCCGGATTTTTTTTAAAAAAAAATCAACACCGAAATAAAAAAAATTTGCGTGCTTCAAAATATATTCATGACTGATCTTGATTTAAAGCCCTTAAAAAACAAAACTAATGGCGTAAGTTTGAAGCCAATTGGAGTTCAAACGAAGCGGGAAAAATTAAATTAGTGAATTGATTAAAAAAAATAAAGGATGGTTTTACTAAAAAGCCCTTACCACTTACTAAAAAGTGCTGTTTTTTTTGCAGTCAACAAGTCAACTACTCAATTGCATCTCATCCATCCATTCCTAAAATGGATGGCTTAGATTGGTTCTCTAGTTTTTAGGTTAAGACATGATTTGTATTTGATTTCTCCTCTTATATACTCCACTGGCAATAAAAAAAACGCTCTCTCAAACCCTATCTAGGGTTTACCCAAAACCCTCCTAGGGTTTGACTGTTGACCCTGACAGGGGTGATCTTCATCGTCGTCGGCGTCTCCTAGCAACGTCCCCGACCTTCCACTATGGCTCCATCATGCAACCTGACCGCCCATGGATCCCCTACCCCCTCGTTCCACCACCTGGATCGCAGCACCGTCGTCATGCCTCCACCCGGACCGTGCATGGGCAGCCGCAGCAACTCACGCCCCACCGCCCTATTCTGCACCACCGCCCCCTCGCCGACCACCCTCCCTGGTACCGTTGTCCGGTGCCAACTGTGCACATGCTCGAACCATATCGGAGGAGCGATCATCCACCCTATTCACCGATCCTGTATACCCAGTCGGGAATGCTCGGACACCGGCTGTATAGAAGGACGTTTGATTTTGGACTCTCAGGGTTATCGCCGGCATTGATCCAGATCCCTTTCGGACAATGGAACCCCATTAGGGTTCCTCTACCAACACCGTCGACGGTCAAGCGACGAGCTCTGAGGCCTCCGAGGTCAAAGACGGTGACTGTGATCACTCCGGTGGAAGACACCACAATATCGGCAATGATCTATCTTATTGAGGAGGAGGAAGCAGAACTGCGACCATAGGGACAACTACTTCGCCAACCAATAGGCCCTATGGCTCCAACCCGTTGTTACATTCAGGAGCTCCTGCCGGTGAACCTTAGAGGCTTGCTGAAGTACAATCCTGCAATCGTTCCCCGGCCCCGGAAGACCAGATTAGGAATGAAGAGGACTAGCACGGACATGCATGACTCACCTTCCCCAACCCATATCGGGGGAGTGACCATTATATCGGTCACAATGACCGGGGAGCCAGGGGACCCACTGGGACCAACGGCGTATACAATCCAGCCAAACGGGACAGGGGCACCCGCAGAAGCACCTCGCATGCAGGAGAGTCACAAGGAGGTCAGGTTGGCACATGACCAAGTGATGCAGATGGAGGGGCATGGCCCTCTGCGGGGAGAATGATAAGACCCGGCGGGGGTGGAAAGGTCACACTGGGACCTATATCCACAGACCCGAGACTACCACTACCGGGAAGTCTTGGGAAATCCGCAATCAAGGCATTACTTCCAGCTTCTATTAGGTCTGCTTTTCTTTTATCATTAGGTCGAATAAGTCTTTGGTTAGTTTGGATTAGGAATTTGAGTTTTATTATTTTTGAAATGTCGGTACGAGGAACTCCTGAGTTTGGATATGCGATTGAAAGCAGACTATTTTTATGGATCCATGAGCGCCGGGTGGACTACGGTCGATCGGGACAAATATCTGGAATCCTGAGCAGTTATGCCTTGACCTGTAAGGTTGCCATTTTACAGTAATACAATACCTCTATGCTCGTTTCAAAAAAATATATATACTCCACTGGAAAAAAATAAATTACATTATGTACTCTTCACTTGTTTTTTTTTAAAATGAGTAATTGAGATAATGCATTACTGTCAATCAAACTTATACAATATCGGGTCAAGACCCTGGGCTTCAGAATAATGCTCGGGTGCATCGTAACGGACCCGGCGCTCATGGACCGTAGAAATAGTCTATTTTGTTTCGTAGACACAACCTGATGGATTCATCGTATCGACATTTCAAATAAACTAAACCAAACAACTAACACAAAACAGCAAACGAATGTCCAACTAAAACAATTCAAAGCTGAAACAAAAATTGAATCCAACTAAAACAGGTCAACCAGCTGCTTCCTTTTTTTTGAAAGGCGATACGAGAAAATTTTATTACGCACTCAAACTTTGGTTACAAGGAGGAACCTAAAGGCAAAGGACCAAAATGATCCCTCAATACAGTAACACGAAATCACCAGAAGAAACAGAACAAGTACAACCCCATAAACTACAGTCAACACGACTAATACTACCCAAAAGACCCATCGACCGTGGCTTCCATCTACTGCACACGGCCAGGTCCACTTCCAAGCCCTCGTCTCTTTAAACACATCGACGGGTCCAACTGCCAACTTGCAAAGTTCAACTTCGATCTTAACAGGCCTGCATCACATGCCAATCCAAAAGCATAATTTTGAATGCGCAGCAACATAGCATCCAAGATTGACATTTGGTGATTAAAATGAGTTGAATTCCTCAATAGCCAAAGGAGCCACAGTACCGAGTAACAAGTTTGAAGTCATGCTACCCTCCATCTTTTATTTCCCAAACTCTGCCAAACGCACAACAAGTCCCCAACTGACTGAGGCATCACCCAACTAACCTTCCACCACATCATAACTCTCCCCTACGCCGCCCAAGCCACGATACAGTGCAGAAAAAATATGTTCAGTCGTTTCAAAAACAATCCTATACATTGGACACAACATCTCATTCAAAGAGATGCGTAAACCTCTATCCTCCAAAAAAACTCCCTCCCGGGACGGCCAAGCAACGTCGGTCTCGGGTCATGATGGGTAGACCCCGAATCCCAACTCCACTAATTTTATCGCTCCAAAACCTTCTCCAAGCGGCTCATGCGGGTGTTCGGTTGGTAAAAGTTTACAAGAACCAAATCTCGACAAATCGAGGCCATAAGTTGTGGAGGTCGATATCGGAATAGCCTTGGAGGCTCGTTGTAGTCTTTTAGACTTGGTGTGAAGTCTCTTAGACTCGGTGTGAAGTCTCTTAGACTCGGTGTTTGGAAAAAGGGAGGAGGGGGAATCCCACTGACGGCAGATTCCAGTAACGCTGCGAGGAGAGTTACGGACGGCGGAGAAGCACAGCTGGCGGCAGAACATGGCTGGTAGAGCAGGATCGTGGAAGGCGGCGGCGGAGCACGTTTGGTGGAACCGTGGTTAACGGCTGATGTAACTGTTGTACTCATGCGGAGAACAAAGACGGTTGTTGAAAGAAAGGCTCGAGAGGAGAAGAAGGATGGGGAGAGAACTCCACTGGAAACATCCATGGTTAGAGCCATGGAGGCCGCCGACGGCTGCTAGGGCTTTTGGGAGAGACGTTATGTATGAGAGATTCTACCAATATTGTTTACTTTCAACACATCTATTTAAACTTCTGTCATGTATTCTTCACTTGGTTAATTTCATCTCACTGTCTTAAACGTTTTAGATTCCATTTATATTATCCTAACTTCTTTTTTTCTGTCGTCTTGTTATCCTAAACTTTCGTTTGTATCACTTTAGTACGCGTCGTTTGCTCCCGATATTTCTTGGAAAGAAAGCACGTGCATGTGCGAGTCACATGCATACTTACTTTTGTGGAATGTCCACGCTACCCCTCCCTCACTAAAGCCACGATTTATCTGAAGTGTAAACATAAACCTCGAATTCTAAGTACCCACAGAACAACAAAGCAGTTGTAGGAGGAGAATGAAGGCGTGTGTTTCATTAGAGAAGACGTAGAGCATTGGACCTAGCGGCGGAAAATGTATCGAGTAAGTACTCAGTCTTGCTTATTTATCTATTGAATATCGTTAGGGTTTAGTTTTACATGTTTATCAATTTAGGGTTTCAGGGATTTTGAGTAAATTTGGGTTTTAATTGTGATTTTGTGCAGAATCGAAGTGTTGGACAAGAACCACCAAATGTAGGTCACATATTTATTCCCACTACTGAATCGACTGTGTGTATATTGAAATTTTCTATGGGGGGATATTTGTTGGAGATAACAATCAATATGAAGGGGGTAATGTAAAACATTTGTCGTCAGTGAAGATAATTGCAGCTTCTTCAATTTAGTTGTCATAGTTAATGAGGTAGGGAGTGAGCCCATAAGCACTCTGCACTATAAGAAGAAAAAAAAACTTGGTGGATATATAAAGTGATGAGTGTGTAGGTAGATGGTTGGAGCAGCATAAATTTAAGGATTCAGCTATTCCTCTGTACATAATCGATGACAGTGCACTACTACATGTTCTATCTCTTGGTAGGAAGATTTTAGGAGGCACCAAGGCAATTAAGATGAGGATTATTTGTGTACAAGTACTGAAGAAGAAGGAGAAAGAGAAATTATGAGAAGATGACAGTGAATACTTCTCGAAGATCGGTCTGCTCAACATAATTGCACATGGGTACAAGTTTGAAAAATTCTCAATGTTGGATGGGAAGATGATAATTGAGGAGGTCTCAAGTTACAATGAGGTGTACATGGAGTCAGATCATGATGGAGCTCCAAATGAAATGGGTATGAAAAATACAAACATTGATCATTTTGTGGCTCAATTTTTTTCCTAACTTTTCATGACAACTTTAATCACTAATTTTTTTCTCGTAGGAGACGAAGTGGAGTTAGATCATACAACCAATGAGATATCATTGGGAGAAATAGAGCATGAGGGAGCCGCTATTGGAATGGGTATGCAAATGCTAACATAAATCATTTTTGTGCTAACTTTTTTTCAAACTTTTCATGACAATTGTCATCACTAATTTTTGTGATTCCTTATAGGAGATAAAGTGGAGTCAGATCATGCAACTAATGAAGTACCTTATGGAGAAACAGATCATGAAGGAGTACCTGATTAATGAAATGGGTATGAAAATGCAAACATAGATCATTTTGTGCTAAAAAAATTTCTAACATTTGATAAAAAAGATTCATCACTAGTTTTTGCAATTCCTTGTAGGAGATGAAGTGGAGTAAGATCATGCAACCAATAAGGTACTTTTGAGAGAAACGGGCCACGAGACGAAACACGCAATTCGATTATTACATGTTCATTGTTTGTATTACTGCACTACTACATTGATACATTTTATAGTGGCTAAAATTTCCTTCAATGTAGGTCAATGAGCAGATGAAGATGGAGATGATGAGAATGAAAATGAGGTATTGAGGCTAGATCGTAAGATGAAGGGAAAGGCCCCAATGATAGATAAAGGCATAGAAGAACCATCCGTCCTAGAGGAAAGTGATTTTTTAGATTGGTTGAAGGGCATGAACTTTGACAGTGAAGGTGAAAGGGTTCATGGAAATGACGGATTGGATACCTTGTACGATGGGCATGTCATGGAAGTCTCAGATGATGAACATGATGGGATTGACATTAGTGTTGCCAATTAGGGGGATGATGACATCCCTGGTGTGGTTGCACCAGATATTGTAGACCCCAAATTGGTAGATGGACGTAAGATTTGGGACTTGGAGGATTTGAGGTCAAACATTACTAAGGGAAATTATTCAAGAACAATATTCAGAAAGTTGTTCACTCATATTCAGTTAAATATGGCCAACAATATCGATACAATTAAAATAAAATGTTGAAGATTGCACCTCAGTGTAAGCAACAAGATTTCTAATTTTAGTATTGGGCGGGTTTGTACAAGGGTACTAAGGTTTTGGAGATACTGAAATGGACAAAACATGATAACTTGTGCCCAAGGAAAAATTTCTGACCATTTTCAATTCATGAACATGTGCTCTCACACAAATGAGAGCACATGTTCATTTAGGGATTGACAGTTAACTAGGATACCCTGTAGGCATGTCATAGTTGCATTTATAGTACTTAGGAAACCACCTGAAGAACATGTCAGCGAGTATTATCATGTGAAGACCTACAAGACTATTTACTCCCACTTTGTAAAGATCATCCCTACCAAGGATGGATGGAAAATAATCCCACACTACCACAAAGTTTCCGCATCTATTGTGCAAATCCCTCCTGTTAGACCAAAGGTGAAGAGTGGCCATTCAACATCGAAGGACCTCATTGGAAAGGATAAGGCAAGGAGTAAACCGGAATGTTCTGTGTGTGGTAAAACTAGTCATAACTCAAGAACTCGTTGTATTTTGGGGTAGTTGAATTCCTTAGGGTTTCATGAATTCCTAAATGAGAGAACATGAATTCCTTAGGGTTTCATTTGGTTATTTTGGGGTAGTTGTAGGAACTTGTGCACTTCAGAAAATGTATTTTTTGTACTTTTGTGGTTGTTAGATGGCTAATTAATATGAAAAGTCATTGTGCACATGTATGATGGGGCATGAAACCGTTTGTGTAAGACTTTTACAGCTTTTTCTTGATATGTGACTTGTAAGTTTAAGTGAGTTATTTTTAGTTTGGTACCCTTGTTAGTTTTCATATTTGTTATGTGAGTTATAGGTTATGAAATTCAAGATTTTTGCTTGTTATGTGAGTAATAGGTTCTGGATTCAAGGTTTTTACTTGTTTTGTGAGTTATATGAGTTTATTTACAAATTTTTCACAAAACAAATAGAAGGTTCATGCCAAAATTTTAATTGGTACTTATTTTCATTTTCATTCTCTTTTCAGTTTCAAATATGCATTTTCAGAGATCGAACACTTGAAAACTGAATTCATAATATTGGACATAAAACATCATTATAAGTTCAAATTTTGCTTTTTTTTAGATTGGTACCCATTTTCAATTTCAAATCTGCGTTTTCAGAAATCAAACACATGAAAGCTGAATTCATAAAATTACACATCATACATCATACATGTTCAAATTGCTAATGAATTCATAACCAAAAGCATCCATTTTTCATTACTTACTATAGATTGAACACAAACATAAGAGTAAAAGTAAACAACAACAGCTCAAGTTCAC
Source organism: Erodium maritimum (assembly GCA_963921825.1). Lineage (NCBI taxonomy): Eukaryota > Viridiplantae > Streptophyta > Magnoliopsida > Geraniales > Geraniaceae > Erodium > Erodium maritimum. Next base: position 49,174,417 of record OY997595.1, on the reverse strand, counting down.
TTTCAACTACTGCCAAAGATAATACATCAAAACTCCTACAATCATGAAGAACGCCAAAATCAGACTTTTGGGTACGTCTTTCTTCGTATCCACCTCCATCCTCAACTTCAAGTTAATTTCCTCTTGTCCAGATGATACCCTCGCCCCAACTTCACATGGGTCGTCATCAATCCAGCAAAAGAAATCACACTTCCATCCACACTATAAAAAAACAAATATTACTCAAATAAACCATAAATCACTTGAAACCAAATTATTCACAGAAAATAAATTCAGTTGGAAAATCAATTGCAAATCTTACCCCGAACTTCCCACAACCAGCGAACCTCCTTTAGGATTCTCCTTGGTCTTCCAGGTGTTGGGTCTCGATGGAGAGTATGAACATACAATCGCAATGGAAGCAAATAACTCAAGACCATGCATAAAACACTAACACGATTAGATTCACAAAACAAAATCGAAATCACCATTTCTTACCAAATCAAGAACACGGGGTAAGGAATGATTGGGCTTGAGTCTCCAAGACTCCTACGTGTCCTCCTAAGAATCAAATCCACGTAGTTCTAAGCTTAAAGGACTGAAGAACACAAAAATAGAAGAAAAAACAAGTCTTGGCCGAAATCTAGAGGGAGAGAAGAAGTGTAGGTGTTTTTCTCTATGTTTCTTGTGTCTTATGTTGATAAGAATTAAACCTTAAATCATATCTCCCATCAACATAATAAACAATTAGTATATTAGGACAAGGATGGTGTAAAGTGGATGTAGTTGGTAGAGAGTTGGTGAATAAGAATCAAATTCTATCACCAACTACCTAATCTAGCTAAATAGTTAGAACTATTTACTTAAGACTTAACTAGTTAGTTTCATGGGCTTTTGGTGGCATCGGCCGCCCATGGGCCTCTCGGGTGATGGCCCGTGGCCATTCCCGATAAGGTTCCGTGAAGCGCTCATCGCCTCCCACACCTTCCATCCCGGATATGTCCAACTTTATCCAACGAGATTGTTCCCAAGACTCTAAATCTTGTCTCGATCCGTAAAGTCCTAATTACTTACGGGCTATGACCCAAAAGCCAGTTTTGGTCATGTCCCGTGTCAACTTCCCGCTTGGTCATTCTCCATCAGTGTGTTAATGAGTTTCATCCTCCGGTGTAACCCTTAGGTTTATGCATGTTGGTAGATCAACGTAAAATCTTATTTTACTTGATCATACATAAGTGGAAGCTAACGAGACTTTAGTGTTTCCTGACACTGCAAAACGAATCGACCCTTGTCGATTCTAACCTTTCTATTGTCTATGTCACTATCCTTTTATCTTTAGATATCCTGATTGAGATAAGGCATAGAACCGTCATCCTTATTCTTCTCAATCACTATTCCTTGATATGTGAGATGATTGAATCTTTGATAGCTAGTATCATGTGCATGGTCATGCTATTCTTTCAGTCCCTCTCGATCAAGCGGTCGAGAACCGATATCTTTCTCATACCGTAGTATGAGGGATAAATCCCTTAGTCGTCTTTCGTGTCACTCATGCAGTCCGTCCCCAAGCCAATGCTGGTCGTTATGGAAATCGTGTCATGGGCAACGCTGGGCTCAGGTCAAACTCAGTTGTTTACTGCATAGTTATCACAAAGACTCTTTGGGCTAAGGATACATGACAAACTACGATATTGGATATGTTCATGACTTGATCTATGACACATATTCATGCCGGGTTGTCCAATATCATGTCCCACATGATATCTATGATCAGATTCTGAAATCTCATTCCAATGACTAACAGAACGTGAGCCATAAAAAGTCATCTTTCATACTAGTCGCTTCTAGTGAAGCTTTGTTGACTAGGGACACATCGAGTGTGGTGTATCTCGATCTATGGTTCTACTTCGCATGGTGGGTATAGATCAGAACACACATCGATATATTACTTCAACACATAAGTAATACATAAAGTCGTTTTACTTTTATTGCTAACGATGATATACATTAAGATGTTTACGATTGAACTACATGCACTAAGTCATCTATTTATGAAATGTGTTGGATTGGGATTTCAACCGTGCCTCTATATTCATTTATCTTCTGTATTTGTACATAATTACAGATGAGATAAAACCAATTCAAATACAAGAGAATATTATCTAAGAGGTTTGAATGAATTCAAACTCTCTGATAATCCTATCTCTAACACGCCCCTGCAGTCTGAACGGGAGGTTCGCAGACGTTCAGGCTGGACCGAAAATCAAGAAACTGAACTCTCGGCAAGCCTTTAGTGAAGATGTCGACAATTTGTGAACGTGAGGGGACGTGGAGTACTCGAACATGGCCCTTGGACACCTTTTCTGCCAAGCTCGATATGCTTTGTACGCTGATGCTGAACAGGATTGCCAGACAGATATATGACACTGATGTTGTCGCAGTAGACCAATGTGGCTCGGGAGAGAGGACAATGAAGCTTTAGCAGAAGATTCTGAAGCCAACAAGTCTCAGACACAACATTAGCAACAACTCGATATTCCGCCTCAGTGCTGGAGCGAGAGAGGGTAGGCTGACGTTTGGAGGACCAAGAGACAAGATTGTCTCCCAAAAACACACAGTATCCAGAAGTGGAGCGGCGAGTGTCTGGACAACCAGCCCAATCGGTATCTGTGTAAGAAACCAGGCCGGAAATAGGCGAAGAGTACAAGTGAAAAACCGAGGTGTGTCGTGCCATGTAGATATCTAATAATACGCTTCAAAGCGTCCATGTGACTAATCCTCGGATCATGCATATGTAGACACACCTGCTGAACTGCATAAGAAATATCAGGTCTCGTGAAAGTGATGTACTGAAGCGCCCCTACAAGATTGTGATATAACGATGGATTCTCAAAGGGAGAACTATCAGAGGCTCCGAGCTTCCCTTGAGTATCAACATGAGTTGCTGATGCCGAACAAGAGGACATGCCAGCACGAGCTATAATGTCGGTGGCGTATTTCTGTTGAGAGAGAAACAAGCCGCCGGAGCTGCGATTGGCAGCGATGCCAAGGAAGTATGACAGGGAACCCAGGTCTTTCATAGCGAACTCAGAGCTGAGGCAAGACATAATATATTCTCTAAGAGGTTCGCTCGAGGAGGCAAGAATGATGTCGTCAACATATAGCAGTATGTAGGCTGTGTCAACGCCGTGTCGATAAATGAACAACGAGTGATCAGACTTGCTATGAGAAAAACCAATCGAGGAAACAAAGTCAGTAAACCGTTGATACCAGACCCGAGGTGTCTTATTGAGACCATAGAGAGACCGGTTCAGTAGGCACACATAGCCTAGATGAGTAGAGCTACGAAAACCCAGGGGCTGATGCATGTAGACGGTCTCATTCAGATGTCCATGCAAGAAAGCGTTCTTGACGTCGAGCTGATGAATGGACCACGATCTAGAGACATCGATGCTGAGTACAGTACAATGGTCGATGGTTTGACCACGGGGCTGAATGTCTCATCGCAATCCACTCCAACCTGCTGAAACCTGCCATCACCAACAAGACGAGCCTTATACCGCTCAAAAGATCCGTCAGAATGAGATTTGTGGCGAAAAATCCACATGGACCGAATAATATTCACTCCTAATGGACGTGGAACCAGAACCCACGTCTTATTATTAATTAAAGCATTGAACTCGTCAGTCATAGCGAGTTTCCAATTAGGATCAAGCAGAGCATCTTTAGGGTTGCGAGGTATAGGGGATAAGGAAGTGGTGGAATGAAGGTCAAATAATTTTCTCGGTTTTGTGATGCCAGATATACTATGTGTGACCATTTTATGTGTGATCATAGGGGGAGCAGGATACGGCTCATCAGATGAGAGCTGATGGGAAGGCTGTATGGGAGTTGGTGGTATAATGGGTCGGGATACCGGTGAGCCGGGGGTGGGTTGTGGGTCAGGCCTGGTCCGCAAAGCAGAGGACACAGGTTGGGTAGAGGGTGCGGATGCAGGTTAGGGAGAATGGTTTGGGCTGGACTCAGTAATATTGGGCCGGTTAGAGACAAAAGGGCCGAATAATAATTGCGTCCGTGTGGCCGGGGATATTGGGTCGGAAAGGAAATCATATGCGGGTGTGGAGGAGGTAAATGTGGATGAAAAAGGAAACATTGTTTCATCAAATAATACATGCCTTGAAATAATAAATTTATTTGCTTTTAAATCAAAACAAACATACCATCTATGATTTGGAGGAAATCCGATGAAACACTGTAGTTTGTTAATAATAGAGGAAGAAAACAAAGGAAAACACAGACAACCGAAAGTGTGAAGGTGAGAATAACTGGGAACACGACGAAAAAGTCCGAATGGGAGAAGCAAATTTAAGCAGATTAAAGGGAAGAATATTAGACAGATATGTAGACATAGAAAGAGCATATTGCCAGTAAGACGGAGGAATGGACGCGTGAAGAAGCAACGTGCGAACCATGTTGTTGAGACTCCGAATTTTGCGCTCAGCTCGTCCATTCTGAGAAGACGTATGTGGACATGAGAAACGAAAAACCAAACCCGATGAAGCACCGAATGATCGAAATGGAGAATTGTCAAATTTCTTGCCATTATCACATTGAAAGCATTTTATGGGTGATCCAAACTGTGTAGAAACATAAGCACTAAACGAAAGAAGTATCTTAAAAACATCAGATTTCTTGCCTAGGGGAAAAGTACAGACAAAATTTGTGAAATCATCCAGTAATATAAGATAATATTTATGACCAAAAGTACTTAAAACAAGCGATGTCCATAAATCAGCATGCACAATATCTCTTATACCATGTTGGATTGGGATTTCAACCGTGCCTCTATATTCATTTATCTTTTGTATTTGTACATAATTACATATGAGATAAAACCAATTCAAATACAAGAGAATATTATCTAAGAGGTTTGAATGAATTTAAACTCTCTGATAAACCTATCTCTAACAAAATGGATGGCTTGAAGTTCTTATTTGTTTGATAATAAACAAAGGTTATTGTTTTTTATTTATCGTTTAATTTTGAGTTAAAATATATAGATAAAAATTCAATCTTACAAATAAAATCTAATAAATATAAATATGTTTCGTTAAATTGTTTAATCTAGATTTTTTTTCGGAATGTAACAAGAATAAATGGAAAGATTTGAGAGGAAAGAAGGTAAGGAAGAAGATGATGGTAGAGAAATAAACCATAGGGACAATTTTGAAAATTGATCCTTGGTAAATGATATTAGACTCTTTGTTGAAAATTTATTATTAATAAATTGTACTATCGAAATTGAGTAGCAAAATAAAAATTAGAAGTTCAGGTATCAAGAAAGCGAATCTTATTATCAGTGTAAGGAAGTCTGATTTCCCCCTTTGTTATTTTAATCATGAAGGGTAAATTTGATGTTTGCAACTGTCGAACGTGGGAAGTATAAAAAACCTTTTCCTACCATATAATATGCAAAAAAACAAACTCCATCTTTTACCATTGATATGTACTGTTCCCAAGACAAAAACAGATTCAAAAGTCGGTCGGTGATTTCTATCCATTTTTAAATGTTGTATCTTAATATGCAGAAAAGCAACTCCACAAAGGAAACAAACTAGCAATCCCCTTTCAGAAGAAAAAATATGACCTCAATAGAGCTGAGAAGCACATTAGGCCATTCGTAGCTGAAAAGCTTTTGCAATGCCTCCAATGTCTAGAGATCATCTTTATTGCATACTACTCCTTTCCTTCAGCCATGCCATTCCCAAACCAGAAAGTCAGTTTTTTGGCTTCTTTGAGGATCCTGTATTATCAGGCTCAACCTTGCGCTTGATCCCCAAGAAATGCTCAACCTGAGAGGTGGGAATAAAATACAAATTTAATACTAGATCGACACTATATTAGACTATAAACAGTAAAGAGAAAGCGTCACATCCAAATGAGTGTACTTGTGTGTCCACAGACCTATCTGTAGACCTAATAATAATACCTTTCTGTCACCAAGCATTGGGGTCAACCCCCCTGGAAGATCCTTCTCCACAGTAGCAAAACCACTCCTAGGATCACTAGTTTGCCTGGATATTAGAAATTAAGAGTGAGTGAAATAATATGAAAGAATATAATGAACCTGCAGACATAATGAGCTTTCTACTGTAGCCTGTCAACAAGTAACCCAGATTCCTCAAAAAGAATAGTAATCAACCATATACAAGGCACTAATAACATGCTCCAAATCCACCAAGCTAACAATTGGACTATTTTTTAGAGCATAAAATTACCTATTTTGTGCTAAAAATTTTTAACACTGCATTTTCCCTACTTTATGCCCACCCCATTCCCAGCAGAAGACATTATCATTCCCTTAAGATAAGATGGAACTTGGTTCCTTTCATAAGTGATTATATTACTGTACACAGCATTGCATGTATTGCGAAGGCTATCCTACTTTATTCCCACCCCATTTCCTGCATAAGTCGATTATCATTCCTTCAAGACAGAAATGGAATTAGGTTCCAACATTGCATGATTTCTGAAGGCTGTCCTAACATGATTAATAAAACAATGACAGTATCTTGCAAACATATCTTTAGTTAACAGATAATGGAATGAAATTTGAGTTGTTTCATTCTATGTTCCTCCAGCTAAACTAAGATACCAAGATTTATTATTAATACCAAAAAAAAACTTACCCAGGTCTAACATGTCCACTAAGAACGAGATAGGGTGTCTTCAGCTGGGCTTGAGCTTCCCTCATCCTCTCTACTGACTGTGACGGTGTATCCGAATTCTTCATTCCCTTCAATTTCAATTCTTCATAGTACTGCTTCTGGCGCTTTTCTTGCTTCATTTTCCCAGGACCCTTCCCATGGAACTTATGAGAGATCATGCGAAAGGCTTCCTTCGGGGTCATCTAGTGAAGTACAACGAAAGCAATAAGAAAATATAATATGCTGAGTGCTCACTGAAGGTCAGGCCAACTATTTTTCCGAAAGGAACAATCCCTCAGAGTCCTCTCTAAACATTTAAAATCTTCAAGTAAGATTAATCTTAACTAGTAGTTATAACAACTACCGGCCAACATGGACAAAGTAAGCCTAGGCAATTTAACCTTAAATCCTTCTATTTCCCGGTCCCTAGTCACCCATATTACATAAATTATTCACTCCAGAACCTGCTACAACTTCTTATGTCTACAATTACTTTATAGACAAAATGCATATACCACAAAATGGAGCAACCATCTCCCTGATCAGACATGTCATGTGTAGACAGACACCTGCTAGAAACTATACCTCATTGAACCACCAAACATGAGGTCCAATTCAATGTAGGCCCCTAGAAATACCTACTATATTATGAATTGACAGATTCAGTGAAACGAGTACTTACTATTCGCCCAAATTCATCCAGCCTCTCGATATGAATCTCCTTTGGTCCATCATTGTCTGCAATGCCAACAAGTTTGCTCTTTTTCTTGTCCATGTTTCTGCCACCCCATTCAATACTTTCTTTCAGCGTTCCCCGCTCTTTGAGCAGCCTTAGTGCACCAGATAACCCTTTCCCAACTGCAGCTTCATGTATTGTTTCATCAGGGACTATATCCTCTTTATTCTCCTTAGCAGGATGCTCCTCTTTTGCAGTATCTTGGACTTCTGTCCACCCATCAACTTTATCGTTCTTTTCAGGCTCAACAACTTTTGGCGCTTCATCTTCGTCCATGAAAACGTCTTCACTGTCTGGCTTACGGGCCTCTGTAAGTGTAAAAGCAACAGCACGTCGGTGTTAAAAAGTAATACAAGTAAAATTGAACTGAATTCAGGGTATATGATGAGGTAAAACAAATAAACTAGAACAAGAATAACATGAAAGGATCTATACGGAGAAGGAAACAGCTAAATAAAATATATAAAAATGAGAGAAGCTTCAAATACCTTCATCAAGCTGGAGACCCCAAACAAACTCATCCATCTCTGTAAAGACAACCTTGTTTTCTTGTGACTCCCCAGTCTGAGGGTTCTGATCATCTGCAGTTTTACTGAGAGTTGTGGAGGCAAGGCGTGCGATTGCCTCTGGGCCAGATGCCACTTCCTTTACTTGTTTTTTAAGAGCTAATTTCCGTGCTCTTTCCAATGATTTATAAAGATCATCCTCAGCATCTGCAAAATCCGAATTTTCATCTTCCTCCAATTTGACAGGATGAGTTTGTCCTAGTCGAAGTGATTTAGATGCCTCATCCGCTTTAGCATACGCCAACTGATATGCATTATTTCTCATTTCAGCCTCAGATCGTGCCTGTTCCTCTTTCATGGCCTGCCGCTTCACATCATTCCGAGCACCCAGGTCCCCCACACCCAAACCTGCAGACACTGCTTCTGCTTCAAGAGCATCAATATCCAGTTTGTCTTTCTTCCGCAACGACTTCTTTTTCTTAGGTTTCTTAAACTGAAGCATTTCCTCATGGGTATAATAATCAGTTGATGTCTTTCCTAATGAATTGAGATCTTCAAATCGAGTGGTTGTGGATGCACCCTGTAACCTTCTACGTAGCTGCAAATTAAAGTTTTAAAAGAGTGAGAAAAAGGCGCATGGGAAGAAAATGTATTACATCACACCACAAAATACAAATTAAGTAGTTAATGCATTTACCTCTTCTAGTTTCTTTTCAGCTTCACCAGTGAAGCGTCCCCTTTGATCCAAAGTTATCCCCTGTATATAAATGTCATTTAAGTGTGAACTTCCCTGATTACAATATCATAGGCTCATAGCACCTAATAGCAAGAAGTATAAAACCTGTCATTCAGAACAAAAAGAATTACCTCATCTACAGCGGGGTCATCATACTGTGGAAGCATTTTCTTCTCTGAACCAATTTCTTCATTAAACCTTAGACCACGCCCAGTCAGATCAGTCAGTCATTTGCATATGACCATAAGATGGTAATACCTCATCATAGTAATGCAGCAACAACAACAACAACAACAACAATAATAACAGTGAAGTAATAGTGATGTTGATCTCACTTGTCATCGTAGACTCCTGTCTTCTTCTTTGCTAATTTGTAGGCTTCATCTCGTCGCTTCTGCTGACCGATTTCCACATTTTCAAGCATATCAGTTTCTGTTACAGTAGGCATATAAACTCATTTATATTAAGTGTTATGTTGAAAACATGGGCACAGATAAACAGAAAAATAACACCAAGTTAATTTACCTTCATTAACATCACCATCAGCCAGTATGCTCTGATCTTTAAGAGTTAGAACAACTGCTCCCCCTTCAATAACTTTGTCAAGGCCATCAAGAATTTTAACTCCTGCTAGATCTGTTGAAAGTAATCAAATTGAAAATGAGATGGATACATCAGAATTTTCAGATTCACTCTAAAATCCTAAGTTGTACATAGGGCAGAAAACATAAATAGCCATATACATTTATTTAACGAATCAAATACGCAGCTGGAAATTGAGAAGTCTCAGAAAAAAAACATGTGTGTTTTGAACACATAGGACTAATGCAAGAGAACTCTACAACAAATGAAGATATTCTGGAACTACTTCTACGCTGCCATCAATACCAGATTGTGCACAAAAACTTTACAAGATACGACATGAAACGATTCAAAATCCATATGAAGTTTAACGTCCACTGAAGAAAAAAGAAAAAAATGTTACTCAGCAAAGAAAATCTAGAAGAGGAAAGAAATCTTACATGAAGTATTTCGCGCTGACTCATCATCTTCACTTTCATCGTCCCCTTGAACAATATTGTCCTGAAAATTTTAAAATCCCCACTTCAAATATATGCAAATCAAGTGCATTTTATCACATAAACTGCAACATACCTGCTCCTCAAAAATCTTTGACAGATGCAAGGCCTTCTCCTTTTCAGCATTCCTTTTCTCCTCGAGCTTACGACTCTTGCTAACCCATGCTAACACCTCTGGGACATCCCCAGACTTTTTCTTCAGTCTTTCACCTTTCATCCTGAGTAAAAGATAGACGTGTAAAAATGATATTAGCGGCACTTAAAATTTTATTAAGGTAATAGCCAATTGAAAATGCAACAAAGCTGATTCTTATAATCTACGAGGAAAACCACCTACAGCAGGGACAAGGGAACATATATTAAAAAATAAAGACCAAATGAGGGTAGAAGTGCCCCAATGAGGAGCATGGATGGTACTTGATTCTCTGAAAGTAACAACCAACCGACACACATCCAAACTCATATTATCTTCCGCTACAGCATTACTCTTCTGCTTGGTAATCAACTTTTATTCTTTCTGCTTTTCTTTAGCTTCTCTAGATATGAAGCATGACATTGTCAAATATTTGAGACCCACCCTCTAAATCGGATTTTTTTTTTAATATGAATACATTTAAGAAAATTCAACTTACACAATGATATCCCAATTTCCTAAGGAAGTGTTTGGATAGTTTTTTTTGTGTGTGGGAATAGGAATCAAATTTTCTTTTGTGAATAAATGAAGAGAGATACAAAGCTACTGTGATCCCCATATCCGTTCTCATACCCTACTTTCATCACCATTTTGCAGACTGGTAACCAACATATGTATATAAGATGAATTGGCAATGAGAACCAAAATGAAGACAAGTTTCACACAAATTAAGACGATTCCCATTCCCATGCCTAAATACTTGTACAAATGCAACCCTAGTCTTTCTTCAGATTTATCTTATTAATATCTTGAAGTTCCCATTTAATATAACTTTTTAGTAAGGAAATGCAATGAGGCTTGGAAGTTAACTAGCTTGATACCTTAACGGAGCTTCAGACTTTTAGGATGGATTAATGTTTCACAAATATAAATGGGGAAAACACCAAGTCCAGGGCAGTAGAATACTCTCATTCATGTGATGTCCAAGAAATGTTTTCTTTCGGTTTTATAAAAGAAATGTGTTAATAACATAATCATTATCGTAGAAGAATCCCCCTATTTGGTAATATCCAGTCACAACACATTGCTTGAAACTATCAGTCCCTTAAACTAAGGCATCATAAAAAACAGCATGTATAGCATAACCAGAAACAGATAATACTACATAAAGCTCTTTTATATCTGCAGAAACAAAAATGTATTATTATGAGAAGAAACCAGGATAAAATCCTACCATCTAGTTTGTCAATAAAATAAACTACGAAAGGGAATAATTATGAATCACTTACTTTGAAATGCGCTCCATTATGTCTGATGCCGATGAGTGTGTTCCACCGGATGTCCCGCCAACACTTTGTTCATCCTCATTGTGACGGGAATTCTTGCCTTCCTTTGTAACATCTCTATCCCTACTATCTTCATGATCTGACTTTAACTGACCGCAATTTCCTCCATCCTTACTCCTACCATAATCTTCCTCGTGGTTTTTCTTCAATGCACTATCTCTTTCCCTCAACTTCTCTTTATCTTGATCCGCTTCCCTCTCCCTCTCAAATTTCTCATTTGCCTTCTCTCTGTCTCTACCTTTGTCATTTTCTCTGTCTTTATGTTTCTCTCTTTCTTTCTCCCTTTCCCTATTTCCCCTTTCTTTGTCTCGTCCACGATCACCATCCTTGTCCATGTCCCGGTCCTTTTCCCTCCCTCGGTCTTTTCGTTCTGTATCTCTTTCATGTTCACGCTCTTTATATCTGTCCCTATGGACATAATCTTTATCTCTTATTTTGTCTCTAGTCCTATCATTGTCTCGTTCATCTCTGTCTTCCTTCCTCCTTTCCCTACTGAACACTCTATCTTTAGCCTCCTCGCTAATCTTCAACTTCTCACGGTCTTTACTTCTGTGATCTTTCTCTTCTCTTCGGCTGCTCTTCTTGCTATCCTTGCTCCGATGCTTACTTGGCTCCCTTGCTTCATTCACTTCCAGTTCATCAGAAGCTCCATCCATATGATCTCTCATTAAAGAATCACCTCTATCCTTGTCTGCACTTCGCTCTGGCCTTGACTCACTCAAGTCCATGTCCATGATGGCTAGAGTCAAAGTGACCCGAAAAAAAGTTGTGTTCAAAAGTTCTAACCTACAACAGAAAAGCAGAGAACATAAAGCAAATTTGCTATAGAGTACTGGAAAAGCAAGCCCATGTACAGATACGAAATAGAGTACTGGAAAAGAAAAAAATCAGCCTCAAACTAAAACCAACATAGATCATCAGGCAAACTAACTAACAATAAGCCTACAGCTAACAATAAACTTACCACCAGACAAAATCTTCAAAAACCCAATATCAAAGAACAGACTGAATTCTGAACAGACCTCTCAAAACTCAAACAGGATTTTGGGTCAGATTGCAACTTTTCAAAGGAGAAATAGAGACTAATTTTGAAAAGGAAAAAACACACACACACATCAAAGGCCAAGATACTGATAAAAATCATCTCAGCTAATTGAATGATTCTTGTGCTAAGGTGTGTGTAACATAGAGGGAGAAAAATAAGCACTTGGAAATCTACAGAGTCAATTTTGTATTTCCCTCACAATCTGAGACAAGCAACTATAAGAAGCTAGTAGCATATTATTCATAATAAGCACTTCGGATTTCCAATAAAATTCCTAGTTTAAAGCTAAAACAACCTTAGACAGTAACAAAAACATACCACATTCAAATCTGGACTTTTCACCCATATGGATATCTCTGGAAGCAAACGTACCAGTATATGAGTCTTGCTCCACCAATGAGCAAACTTTAAGATCCTGAGCACAACACATGAGTGTGAATAAAGGGATTTACTGATACTAATCCACTCAACTTAAACAAAACAAAAAATCAATAACCATATCACATACTTAGCAAGCTATAGACTATAGAGCAGTCTATATTGGACCACATACACGATTAATTCCTCATTAAGAGCCTAAAAAAGCCTTGAAAATCCCAGATGTTAACAGATGCATATAATTAACATGGATAAAGATTACCAAACAAAACGTAGAATCCAAAATCCAATAAGAAGCAACTAACTGCGGCGGATTACCGTGGAATCGGACCTGCGGCGACAGTTAAGAAAGGAAGTTGTACCACTCCTCGGTCTCCTACGGCGGCGTTGTCGACGGGTAGAAGAGAAAAGGAAATTACGAGAAGGGAAGGAGAGATAATTTCAGAGAGAGTTATTTTATTGTATTGGATAATTGTCCAAAACTACCTTAAAAGTTTCGTTTATAAACGAGTTGATGTAAGTTTTGTCGCGATTTTTTTAATTCTGACATAATAGGGATGGTCTGGGCAATGCTTCGCAGATTAAGTAGAAGCGTGGACAAAACTTCAATGCACCCATAAAAACGTGGACAAAACTTCAATGCACCTACAAAAAGTGGACAAAACTTTGTGCATCAACTCGTTTATGGATGAAACTTTAGAATAGTTTTTGACAATTATCCCTGTTTTATTTTTGACATACAGTGTACAGACATTTTCGTCAATTCAGAAAATAAACAAAATATAGGTTTAACCGCTAAAAACTACCTTATGTCCATGTGCGAAAAACTACAATATGAATTGTCCACGTTTTAAATTAGCATATCTTTTGATCATGGACGTTTACTGACAAATTTTAGAATATCCCGTTAAAATTATGGACACGAACAATATATAAATGTAGTTTTTGCATGTGGATAATACCTAAGGTAGTAATTTTTCGAAAAACTAACATACAATTGAGGTTAAAAAAAATAAGATAGTTTAAAAACGTAGACAATACAAACGATTTTTTTTCCATAATTTATAGGGTTATTTACGATAAGGTACCCAAATGATTCGTCCACGAACGATAAGGTATCCTTATGAATTATTTTTCCAATATGGTACCCCAAATGTTTCGTCCACGAACGATTTGGCTTAATAGGGTTAAAAAACTAACATTGTAGAATGACTATTTTGCCCTTTGTCATTTCAGTTGACTTTTGACTTAAGAGTGAAAAGACCATTATACTCTCCGTTATTATTTTTCTTTAATTTATATTTTCTAATTATTTTTATCTTTCAAAATAAAATAAATAAATTATATATTTTTTTAAAGTTATATTTTTTTAAAACTGAACTTGGTTTTAATTTTCAAAAATCAGTATTTATTTTTTTAAATCAGATTTTTATATTTAAAAATCAGTTTTTTTTAATAATCAGTTTTTTTTGTATATTAAAAAAATCAGATTTTATATTTAAAACTCAGTTTTTATTTATTTTAAAAACAGTTTTTATTTTCAAAAATTAGTTTTTTTTTTAAATCAGTTTTTTTTTCAAAAATCAGTTTTTATATTCAAAAATCAGTTTTTATTTTCCAAAAGCAGTTATTTTTTTTATTTTTTTTAATATTTATTATTTTATTATTATAATATTTTATTTTATTATTTTTAAATATTTAATTTTTTATTTTTTATTATTTTTTATTATTTTATTTTAATATTTTACTTTTTATTTATAAATATTTAAATATTTTATTTTTAAATTTAATATTTATTTTATTATTTTTAAATATTTTAATATTTTATTTTATTATTTTTAATTTTTAATATTTTATTTTATTATTTTTTATTTAATTTTTTATTTTTTATTTTTTAGTATTTAATTTTTTTATATTTAATATTTTAATATTGTAATATTTTGTATTTTTTAATATTTTAATATTTTTTTTATTATTTTTAAAATTATAATTTTTAGATTTTTAAATTTTTTAATTTATTTATTTATTATTATTATATTTTTATTGTATTGTAATGAAGGGTATAATGGTAATTTTGTCTATCAAATTTATAAGCTTAAAATAAGAAAGGGTAAAATCGTCATTTCACACCCCACTTAACTGCACATGTTTATTTTAGAGGAATATTCCGTTAGTTTTCTAACGGAATATGCTAATTCCGTCCGTGGACAAATCATTTGGGTACCAAATTGGTCATTTGAAACATATGGGTACCTTATCGTTCGTGGACGAAACATTTGGGTACCTTACTGTAAATAACCCTAATTTTTAACAATCCACCCGAAGATAAATCAGCTGACTTGTAATAAATTTTATTGTCGTATAAGAAAATTTAAAAGTTAAAGATAGAAAAAATAATTTGAGTATAATCATTTGAAACTTGTTCTTCGTCTAAGAGATTTAAGCGTGATTTAACATAGTAAGTTGAGCTTTCAAAATATAATGATAAGTGGAGAAATAAAGCTTCTGAATATCTAGAACTTTTTATATAAAAAAGCCCTAAACGGAGTCTGCTTTTCTCCTTCCTATACGATTTTATTCTCACGTGTGTCATCTTAGTTCTGGTCGATCTTAGGTAAGCTTCTTATCTCTGCCACCAATGAATCATCCACTAGTTTTAATACATCCTCATGCCTTCACTCCTTCGAATTTATTATTCTTGATGTCCTCAATCTAGAGGTTGATATAGGTTTTTCTCTAGTTTTGTAACATTTGTTTTTGTTTTAGACTCTAGAGTTGAGTTTTGGAGATTTTAACACTCATTCGTGCTTGCATCTTCTAAGGCCTGCTTTTTTGCATTTTAATTCAATATAGTAACAGTACTGATTATTGTGTTGATTAATGAATGGGAAATTGTAACTGAAATTGAGACTTGTTTACTTAGGCCTCATTGTAAATTGGAAGACATGTTGTAATAGATATCGGGGTGAATTATTGAAATGTGCCCTCACGAGTTGATAAAGGATGAATGTTATGATTTTCAGACTTATATTTCCTATCTTGATGAATATTATTTTTAATGACGAGGTTTATGCCTCAGTTCACCTCCAGGCTTACTTCTTGTGATACGGAAGGAAAACACATATATTCCTGTTTTCACCTTTTAAAACCTTGTTGGTTCCAGATTCTGATTTCACATTACAACTTTTAATTCAGCCATTTCCTGTTTCTGGATAATGAATTTTCTTTATGTTCTCTGCTTTTCTGTTGTAGGTCAGAACTTTTGAACACATCTTTGTAAAGACCGCCCCCGGTCCATCCCGGTCGAACCGGTGATTTTTGGCGAAGTTTGACTTTCGGCTAGAAAAGTCAACCGATGAATCCGAGAGCCATTCGGGACCTTTCCGGGACCCAAAAAGCTTAGTCGTCGTTACAGTTAGCTTAGTTGGGTCGTTTCTTTTCAATTGACTGTCCTTGTGAAAAAAGTCAATTTTCGGTCAAACGGAGACTAATTGTCGACTAATTTTAATTAAATTAGAGATG
Source organism: Erodium maritimum (assembly GCA_963921825.1). Taxonomy (NCBI): domain Eukaryota; kingdom Viridiplantae; phylum Streptophyta; class Magnoliopsida; order Geraniales; family Geraniaceae; genus Erodium; species Erodium maritimum. The sequence goes on along the minus strand of OY997595.1, from coordinate 49,158,250 downwards.
CTAGAAATAATTAAGGACAAGGTGGTCCCCACATGGACATGTGTCCATAGTGGCTTGGAGGATAAGAAATGGGCATTTAATGACCCATTTACCCTCACTTAAGCCAAAATAGAAGAATTGGACCTAAGGGGCATTTTGGACTTTTACTAAAATAGGTTTTAAAGCAAATTGGAAGCACATTTCAGCCACTATTCTTGTGTTGGCCGAAATTTGCAAAGGGAAGAGAGAAGGGATAAGTTTCTTAGCTTGAAGAAGAAGAAAGGAAGGAAAGGAGGAAGCTTGAAGCCATTCCTTCATCAAATCTTCTCAAAAGTCTTCTAATCTTCATCATCTACTCATCATCAAGGTAAGTGACCTCTTAACTTCTACTTTCAATCAATTTAAAGTTATGGGTTTCCTTGGGTTTTGCATGAACTAGTTAGGTCTTTGTGTATTTGTTGTTTTTTTTTGTTTTTGAGAGAAGAAGGAGATTGATTTATGTAGAAATCAATTGTTTTTTTTATGGTTTTTGGTTTGGAAATCTCTTGGTTATTTGTTGTTTTGATGATTCACACTTTGGGTAGTGAAGTAGTGAAGTTATAGGATTGATTTGGAGGTTTTGGGTGGTTGAAAATGGAGTTTTTGGTGTTGATTTCGTGGAAAAGAGGCTGGAGGAAGAAGAAGGACGAAACAAGTCTGGGCCGTCACGGATCCGTGACGGGAGACGTCACGGCTTCGTGAGGGAGGCCGTGACGGCACACGTCACGGGTCCGTGACGGGGAGCCTCACGGCTTTGTGACCCGAATCGTGGCAGACCAGTTTTGGCCCTTTTGAGTCCTTTTTGAGTGTTTTCATTTAATTCGAAAGCTTATCTTGAACCGTTTGTTTGGGGGTTTACATCTTAAACCACCCTTGTTTAGTCTTTAATTCTAGTATTACTTTATGTTCCTAGACCTTATTCTCAAGCTCGGAGGAGGAGACTACTCGCCGGTTGTGTGTTTAAGCTTTGGAAAGCACTTGAGTTAGGGAAGAGTAGTAAATTCCGCTTTTAATTTAAAGAATGCTAATAGTGTGCATATAGGATGATAATAACCGAAAGATTTTTAGTTTTCATATAGGATATGATTCACTAGAATAACCGCTTTCAATGATGGGAATTGCCGTGCTGTAGAATGGCCATGTCGAGCCTTAGGATTGCGTGTTGGTTGTGTTTGGTTATGGTTGTTCGTCCTTAAATGTCGATGCATAATACACTCTTGGTTAAATTAAGAATCATAGCTTGCCATATGAATTATGATGAATGCAATACGAATGTTTGTTTCGTGATATGATTGTTTGAATGAATGAGATGAATATGATATGATTGTTGTCTTGTGATATGATCGGGTGAATGATAGACCGATACGGTGTTCTTGGTAAATTGATACGATAAGTTCGGTGTAGTGTGGTTGTGTGACATTGTGTGTTGTGTTTTGTACCCCGAGTGACGGGAAGATACCTGACCGAGGTGTGTGCTGGTCCGGTATGTGTGCATTGAGATTTGCCCCGATGTGTGTTCCGGGAAGACATCTAGACCGATGGATATTCCGATATGATGTAGTGTTTCACCCTGATGATGTGTGTCCGGGAAGACATCTAGACCGATGGATATTCCGGTATGATGTAGTGTTTCACCTCGATGCTGTGTGTCCAGGAAGACATCTAGACCGATGGACATTCCGGTATGATGTAGTGTTTCACCCCAATGTTGTGTGTCTGGGAAGACATCTAGGTCGATGGGTATTCCGGTACGATGTATTTGCTTCACCCCGATGTTGTGTGTCCGGGAAGACATCTAGGCCGAGGGTGTATTCCGGGGTGGTGTGTTGTTGAGTGTGCGTGTGATCGGTTTGTCTTGGGCACTTGTCTTAAGTCGTGTGGCATCGGATCTGAGTAACTTTCGTAGTGGTGTTAGTAGTTTAATGTATCGTTGTTCGTATGTTTCTTTAGTTGGATGCCCTTATCGTTATCATTGCGTTCCTGTTAGTTGCTACTTACTTTATCAGTTTTAGTGAGAGTTGCGGTTCGAGTATTTCTGGTAACGGAACAGGATTCCTTCCCTCTTTTACTACTTTTTCCTACTGAACGAAAGCTCACCCCCTCTGTTTTTACTGTTTTACAGGTTTCGGTGATGATTCGGTGTAGAGGCCGGGCTTAGTTACTTAGTAGAGACGTATTTTCCATTTCTGTACTAAACTTTGTTTTACTTGTTGGATTTGAGCGTTTGACTCATGTTTTTCGGAGTTATTTATGTCGGAACTAAATTTGGAGTTTTATTTCGTTTAAGCTTACTTTTCTCTTTAATATTTAATTGTCATTTTAGTTCACGTCTCGAGTCCGGTCAAAACCGGATTTGGGGCGTGACATCTTTTTTTCGGGCCACCTTGACTCTAGCCATTATGGACATGGACTAGAGTGAGTCAAGGCCAGAGCGAAGTGCAGACAAGGATATATGTGATTCTTCAATGAGAGATCATATGGACGGAGCTTCTGATGAACTGGAAGTGAACGAAGCAAAGGAGACAAGTAAGCATCGGAGCAAGGATAGCAAGAAAAACAACCGAAGAGAAAAGAAAGATCACATAAGTAAAGACCATGAGAAGTTGAAGATTAGCGGGAAGGAGGCTAAAGATAGAGTGTCTAGTAGGGAAAGAAGAAAGTAAAACAGAGATGAGCGAGACAATGATAGAACTAGAGACAGAATAAGAGATAAAGATTATGTCCATAGGGACAGATATAAAGAGCGTGAACATGAAAGAGATATAGAACGAAAAGAACAAGGGAGGGAAAAGGACCAAGAAATGGACAAAGATGCTGATCGTAGACAAGACAAAGAAATGAGAAAGGAGAAAAATAGGAAAAGAGAGATAGAAAGAGAGAAACATAAAGACAGAGAAAATGACAAAGGTAGATACAGAGAGAAGGCAAATGAGAAATTTGAGAGGGAGATGGAAGCGGATCAAGATAAAAAGAAGTTGAGGGAAAGAGATCGTGCATTGAAGAAATGCCACGAGGAAGATTATGGTAGGAGTAAGGATGGAGGAAATTGCGATTAATTAAAGTCAGATCATGAAGATAGTAGGGATAGAGATTTTACGAAAAAAGGCAAGAATTCTCGTCACAATGAGGATGAACAAAGTGTTGGCGGGACATCCGGTGAAACACACCCATCGACATCAGACATAATCGAGCTCATTTCAACTTAATGGAGGTGGGCCGTGCCTACTTGGGCCAGAACATTAGTTTGGCTTATGCCTAGGTCCTGAAGGCCAAGCCCATCTTGATGCTATAATAGTCGGCCGGGTTGGTCACCATCGGTTATTTACCACTTGAACCGTTAACCACCGTTTAGCACACCAGTTCGTCGATTTTTAAACCATCCCCGAAGGTGATAAGGCCGGTTCGGGGTTTTTTTAGTAATGAGGATGGTCGGTTTCCGATGATGGTTAGATATTTGCACACCCCTAGGTAAAATATTATATCATATAATAATTTTGAAATAAAAATAATTGAATTTTTTTAAAATTAAAATTTTCAGATATTTTAAAAATAATAATAATTTATTATAAATCTAACATTTAAAAAATGAAAAATAAAAAATTCAATTAATGTTTTTTTAGTTCCACATTTAAGAACCATTTAATGATTAAAATGTGAAGTTAAAAAATATTTTTTATATATAATTTAGAAATTATCTATTTATAAAATAAATGAAAACTTTAAAATTTAAAATCAAATTTCTATTTCATAAACATAATATTTTTATTTTTAGAAAATAATTTTTAAATTCTTCTAAATTTAAAATTGAAATGTTATTTGGGAAATAATTTTTCAATTTTTATTTTATTTATGTGGAAGCAATTTAATCATTTCTAAAAAAAATAAACAGTATGCTAAATGATTTGTAATGTTACGGAAAAAAAGGTATGGAAGTCGCGAAATTAATTCCAAACGTTCATTAAAAAAACTATTGTCGCAAGGGCTCCTCTTCATCTTCTTCATAGTCCTACACCGATAGCAACCCAAGCCCACCCAGCACCGCCAGCTTCTACCGGCATTTCATGCCACTTACTATCGTATCTCCCTACCATCCTGCTCATCTCGCACCAACAAGCAACCATGCTCTGGAATGCTCAACTCTGGCGAGGATTGCGAATCTCGCGCCCACCACTATACATAACTTATCCCAGGCAATTCCCCTCGCCCTCCATTCGTCGTCGCCAACAAGTTATCTCCTTCATGCACCACACTTTCTACAGGGTTTAAATCCCTATTTTTTTCATCGAGACGAAGGATTCGATCCGCTTCAGGTAAGCCCAGATCTGCCCATGAGAGGACCGTTTCAAATCATCCATGAAGAATCCGCTCATGGGGTAGATCCTTACAGTCAAGATATTGTCACTAATCCGATCGAGAATGCGATTGTTGGTGGATGTCCCGACTACTCTCTAATCGAAGAAGTTATCACCGATGTTGTTGATGTAGACGGGATCGCATCCGGTGGTATTTTCATTGTAGAAAACGCCGCCAATAGGGGTGATTCTGGAGCCGATCAAGATGAGTACATCAAAAGAGGAGATCAGAATTTGCCCTATCTGACACTCGAAGCCACTAAGGAGTCTCAGCAACCCGGAATAACCCGAGGTTGGCTTACTAGGATTGATACTGGTGCCTTACCTAGAGGATATGTACCGGAAGCTAACCCATCCCCGGTAATGCAAACTCGGAATAGACTCCTCAATGATTGGGATCCCCGCATGATGGCCAAGATACAAGTCGTCCCAGGGCAAAACGAGGCGATGTCTGCACATCAGAGTCGCCAAGGAAAATGATTGACACGATGTGCAATGGAGTGTGTGTGGGAACATACACTCCGTCGTGCTATGTTTAGTGCAACCCCGAACTCTTGATCACCCCTTTATTTCCTAGAGTTTTCCCTAATTACCCGTGCACCCTACACATTAACTATATCTACGGGCATCAGGTCGAGTCAATAAATGTGGTGAAACCGCCTAGTATCGCCCTATAAGTAGGAGTCTATCTCGTTTTTATTTTCCCTGGCATAATCGAGTTTTCTATTACATGGTTGAGTGTCCCAAACCTACAGGTTAGGAAAATGGCTCATCCTTTTGCTTTTTTGTTCGATGTATCGGCCTTGTTAGTATTTATCTACGTGTAACTTGTTTCTCGTATCAATAAAAGTTCCACATTATGCTCAAAAAATAATTCCAAACGTTCCCTTGTGAGGCATCTCTGGGGCCCAAGTGTTATTGCCTCACCTTAAGGTCCAAATATAAAAAAATATGCATCGTTGATCTGTTATGATCTTATGGTATACTATGGTTTTAGATTATATTTATATGTAAGTTACATTACATAGCATCCTTGTATATTCATATAAGAACAAAGGAGTGAATTTATTCATTTGTCCCTAGTGTAATTTGATAGTTAGAATTAGTGTGATGGTTGATTAGAGAATTATGTTCTACTGATCATGCATATAGAGATATAAGTCAACATCATAAATGTTAATGAGAATTAACATTGGATGAACAACCTAAGAATACTCCACAGAATAAAAACATGAGTATCTTTCAACTATCAAAGTATATCCAAAAATCAGCTTCATCGGACCTTGGATGAACCTCCGATCGGAATCTTGAAAGTGGCTGGTCGGACAGAATTTCTACAGAAAAATTCTTCATTTCTTCTCCTTTTGCTTCTCTCTCTCAACAATAGAGGCATCTCTCACTCTAAATCTGATTTCTATAAGCTACATGAGACTAGAAACCCTAGTATTTTCATTTGGGCTTAAGTGACCATAAATGGGCTTTTGGGTTTTCTTTTTCGTTTAATGAAACTAAGCCCAACACTGTGGTGGCGCTCCAACAGCGGCTAAGGGTGCTTGCTTTGTAGGACGAGCCGGAAAATGATGATTCAGTGGGTGACATCTCGATTGAAGTCGTCCCGATTATTGCTGACATGGACGAGGGGGACAACGATGATCAATAGGCGAAGGCTGTCAAACAGCTCCATCAAGAGACATGATCGGACCCAAGGAGAGGAGATGGATCTCTACTGTCCTATCCCCCAAGACCCAGTACAGGTGGTGCTTGGTCGTCTCAGGAAGAGCTAGGAAGCAATACAAGTTTATTTATGTTTCTGTTTTTTCTGTTCTGGTACCTGATTGAACTTTTAGATGTTCTTAGTTGTTGGTTTTTATTTTGGTGGGATGGTAGGACGAGTTTTCTATTTGTTCATGTATAAGATGCAAATTAGACTCTTTCTACAGGTCCATGAGCATTGGGTACCTTGCGGGGGACCCGGACAATATTCTGGACCCAGGATCATTAGTCCTTTTGTAACTAAAGTTCGAGAGTAATGCAATCTAACCTCGTTGTTATTTTAAAAAAATATGAATGTGATCCGTCTCTCTATTTAAAAAAATAATAATAAATTACATTAATTAATGAGTATTAAAGACAACCACGTTAAGCATGTTACCTACCTATATAACAATTAAGAGCATCTCTAATAACAAACCACTATGCAATTGTTTGAAGTAGTGGTTTAGGCCTTTTTTGGCTTTCTCTCTCCTCCAAACTACTACCTCAAACCACTGCACCTCCAATGACAAACCAATACTAATGGTTTGGAGTAGTGCTTTGTACTTTCACTATTTAAAAAATCGCCCCAAATTAAACTAGTGATTTTATTAATGCCAAAATTAAACATAAACTAATTAAACATATGATAAACTAATAATTAAACAACTAATTGTTCCTCGATGCAATGTGCGCACGCCACTTCATGTGATCTTTGGGTATTTCCCACACCTCACATTCAGTCCATTTTGGATATTTTTTTCTCGTATTTTTTTCTTGTTTCCTTTTGCCTTGGCTTTTTCTGGCAGGTTGGACGCTCCTCCCGTGGAAGTGATGTCAATTTGTGCTCGTGCCCATCGCCGGATGTGTAGCTGTAGTTGTCGTCCAACCTTGTATGCTTTCTTGCTTCACTTGCAGCGTCTAGGTCAATGTCAACGTCACAGTGTGACGTCTTCGGGTTCTTCCACTTTGGTTGCCCCCTCACGATCCTCCAAACATGCTTCCAAGCAAACTCATGCCCTTCCTCCCTCTTGTACTCATCTTCAGCGATTGCCATGATGTCAGCTTCGCTTCTCCCACTAACGACATGGTCCTCGAACCTTGAATATTTTGCGTTCCATTTGGTTACTTTTCTGTTGATCGGATGACAGTGGTCCTTGCAATTCTTCCAGGTACGTTTTGGCTCATGTGCTTTCCTCGTCGACTCGAACTCAACTCCGACTTTTTTCCAGTACATGTCGTTCTTCTGGTTATTCCCTGTGATGTTATCTAGAGAATTGTTGAGCCACACCCTCGCCAATCGTTCCTCCTCCTCGATGCTCCATTTCAGTCGCAGCCCTGAACTCGTTACCGACGCAACCTTCTTTCTTATCTTTTTCGGTTGACTAGCCGGAGCAGATTGGGAAGATTGCTTGTTTGGGGTTTGCGATTGTGGCCATTGCGAATGTTGGAGCGGGTTGAATTGTGAGGGCATTGAGTGGGCCGGGTGAGGAGTAGGATTCGATGTGGCATGTAAGCTCTTCTTCCGTGTGCACCGAATCCTCAAGGTTTAAGTCGTCCAAGTCGAATTAGATGTTGGAGGGGTCGGCCATTAGGGAAACGATGTGGAAAAAATTAGGTTGAAAGGAAAGAAGAATAGAAGATGGTGTGTAGAAGAGAGGTGTGAATTTGTGTAGGGGTGGTTGTGTATTTATAGGAAATATTAGAGTTTTTTTAATTCAGTCGTCCACGTGTCGGCGTGGGACAGGCCCACCGACGGCACGTCGCATCGTGGATCCTGAAGTGACAGCCTACAATGACACGCCAAACCACGGCTCCAGCGACGGCGAGTCGTGACAGGGCCTGCAACCAGTGGCAGAGCCACGTAGGGCCCAGGGGGCACGTGCCCCCCCCCCCCGCCTCAATTTTTTGTTGAAATTTTACTACTAATTTTTTATTTTTTTAAAACATCCCTTATATTCTTATAAGTTTTTAGTTGTGCCTCTCCTTAAATTTTTTTTGACGTTGTGTATTACCATTGAAACTTTTTGGTGCCCCCCTCACTGGAAAAAGCTAACTCCGCCATTATTTGCACACGCAAACCACGGCACAACGACAATCGTTGGAGCTGCTCTAAAGAATACAACATTACCCTTTATGATTAAATATATATTTTATATATACATATAAACAAGATATTTCCAAATTCCATGAATCTCTGTATACTTTGGTCTCTCACACACACCCACAGAGGGAAGAGGAGAGTATACAAAACTTTCTCGTAATATTGTCGCGTTTCTTTTCCTACCGATGGCTCCGATCCTTCGAGCATCGTTTCCGTAACTTCTCTCTCTCAGTATCTTGTTGCCGTTTTTCGATTTTTTCCATATTATTTTAGTTCTTTTTTAGCCAAGTTTTCTGCTGTTGCTTTGTTTCGATTATCGGTTGACATCTTTAAAGTGGGTTTGCGATCGCTGAGGTTCGTGCAAAATGGGAGCTTGTTTGCTGCTGTCGTCGTCGTTTTGTTTTCTCAGCAGCATTTTCTTTTTCCTTATTTTCGTTTTCTCAGCAACCAAACACTCCGAGGTGTTGCTTCGCTTTTCATTTCTTTTTTTGTCTTCTTGTACATAATACGAAAGTGATAAATGAAAATATGATGTGATTTTGTCTTTTTCGTTCTGGGTTTCATACTTTTTCTAACCAACCAAGAGTGTTTTCACTGTCATTTATACCACTCGATTTCGAAGCTGATAGGTATAGGAACTTCCATTAATCAATAAAGTATGCGTTCAAGAAAATGTAAAAGTAGAAGTCAGGGCTTTCTCTTTGTCTTTACCTTGATTTTCATAAGGAGTTTTTACAGTGATATGTCTCTTTTTGGGGTTTTGATTATTCTATTTGTTCTGTTTGTATTCAAGTGTAGGACGTTTTTGTTTATGCAGTGATTAGCATGGGGTCATCAGCACAGTTCCTTTTGTGGTAGGCACAATTTAATTCAAGTGAAAAAGGTAAATGGGTTGTCTATCTGATTATTGTGTTGAAATATGTAGTATTCTTGGTGGCTTAAGTATGCTTCAAAAAATGAGTTGATCTAAGAGAGTTCTTGGAGGGTTCTGTCGACTGTGGGTAATTGTAGCCTGCAATCCGAACTGGGGATGATTGTTTGTGTTACTTCACCCTCGTGAGATTAGGAACCTGAATTTGATGCATTTTACCTTGCCATAATAAAAATATGTGAAACAAGTTTTAGCTGAGAAAATGCAGTTTAGTGGACAAAGTAAATACAGGAACAAGTTGAATTCAACCTTAGGCGTGGTATAATAGAAGGAAATAAGTGAGGAGCTCCAACATCAGTGGATGAGCCTCAGATACATTTGTGTGTAGACTGCTCATTAGTGAAGCTATGCTTGATTATCTGGGACAAGGAGCACATGAGTATAAGGTGAGGAAATAAAAGTTCCAATAGGAGATAAGTGGAAGAGTTTTCAATACCAAACAATTAGCTGATAGGCAGAAAAGAGATGAGAAATTGAGACTTTGCCTAAGCTTTTTCTTAGTAATCTTCTTTATGGTTAAGGAGTTCATTTTGTTCTCCTGTGATCTAAACGTAATAAAATGTCAGAAAAAGGAAAGAAAACAAGAAGTGATTCGGAATTAAGTTAGTGTCTTTTCATTTCACTTTTTTGGTGGTTTATGTGATAAAAACATTTTGAGCAGATTGATTTCTGCAAAAAAAATGTTTATTTTGATTCCTTTATAAATTTCTTTCCAGATTACGATGCGATGAATCGAGTTTATATTATATTGATTTAGCTGTATAATGACCCTCCAAAGGCTGGTTTTGTATGGCTACTACTTGAAGTTTTTACCAGCATAATAGTGCCCATATTAGTTTCTTCTGAATATCAAAATGTAATTCTTCCCACCTACAGCTTTTGGATCACATTTAATTTAAATATTATATTCCATGTAGTATTGCTCATGATTTAGAAGGTTGTGGGGTTTGATACTTGTAATGACTTATGCTTGCTTGTAAATCAGTTGTGCAGCTTCAAAATGTTACACCTTTATGAGTTCAGTCATGTGTATCAATTATGCTTTGTGTTATTCATTTCAGGTAGTTCATATATATTCAAATGCAATCACAGTCACATCCCGAAAACTCCTTTCAGGAGAAAGGAGAAAGTCTGTTCCATGCACTATCCCCCATAGACATTCCTTTTTCGTCTTCATTATCACCCATAAGCGTTCCTTCTTCTCAATCTTCATTATCACCCATAGACATTCCTGCTTCTCCATCTTCATCTGTAGGCACTATGTACTCATCAGAAGAAGATGTTGGTTCTAAACCAGGTTGAGAACAAAGAAAGTAAACTAAACCTTGTTAGCTTTAGACTAGAGAGAGGAGAGACAAGTTTGGCTTTGAAAATGTAATTTCTGAGTTGCTATTTGCATTGGCTTTTGGCTTGTATATATAGCCAAAGAAAAGTGTACAAAGAAGATGAAAAGCTTTACACGTAACTTTGTTACCTACTCTACCTACCCACATGGAAAAGAAAAGAAAAACATGTTGTTTCCTATTCTAATTACGGCATGGCTAGCTTACCAATTTTCTAACAATCTCCCCCCTAAGTTAGGCATGTATGTTAACAATACCGATCTTCGAACATAGGTCTCGAAATTTCATTCTACCAAGTGATTTTGTCATTATGTCCGTCAACTGATCATCGGTTTTGATGTACTCGACGATGATTTTACCGTCGTCGACGCATTCCCTAATGTAATGGTAACGTGTCTCAATGTGCTTGCTCCGGTCGTGGAAGACCGGATTCTTGCATAACTGAATAGCTGATTTGTTGTCCACGTAGAGTGTGGCAACAACAGGCTCCTTGCCCAGCAGGTCACCTAGCAGGCGTGCAAGCCACACACCCTGACAGGCAGCGGTACTGGCGACGATATATTCTGCTTCACAAGTTGATAATGCCACTACCTTTTGCTTCGTACTCGTCCAACTGACTGGACTGTGCCCAAGAAAGAATATTACGCCGGTTGTGCTCTTTCTGTCGTCTAGATCGCCGGCCATATCAGCGTCACTATAGCCGATCAATTGTAGTCCATCTTCCTTCCTCTTATATTGGCAACCAAAGTGAATGGTTCCTGCTATGTAGCGAAGGGGATGCTTTACTGCAGCCATGTGCTCAGCTTTAGGTGACTCCATGAATCTACTTACATACCCTACCGTGTGGGTGATGTCAGGCCTTGTGTGGACCAAATATCGAAGCTTTCCGATCAAGCTACGATACAGTGTTGCGTCAACTGCAGCACCTGAACTTTCCTTGCTCAATTTCATTTTAGCTTCCATCGGAACTTGAACAGGATTGCATCCTGAGAGCCCTGCTTGCTCCAGAATTTTTACTGCATATGCCGCCTGACTGAGTATGATATTTCCGATGGTTTGCTTAACTTCTATCCCAAGGTAGTAGCTAAGTAAACCAAGGTCACTCATTTTGAATTTTGACTTCATCTCCTCCTTGAAATGAGCAATTTCTTCTCTTCTGGCACCTGTAACTATGAGGTCATCGACGTATACGCCAAGTAGAAGACGCTCACCATCTTTGCCGCGAGTGTACACTGCATGTTCTGATTCGTGCCTACTGAAACCGAGTGACGTTAATGTATTGTCGAGTTTCGAGTTCCAGGCGCGCGGTGCCTGACGGAGTCCGTACAGTGCTTTGTGAAGGCGTAGTACTTTTTGTTCTCTGTTGTCAAGGACAAAACCAGGTGGTTGTGCAACATACACTTCTTCATCAAGGTCGCCGTTGAGAAAGGCTGACTTGACGTCGAGATGATGAACTTCCCAGCCTTCTTGTGCTGCGATCGCTAGCATGAGTCGCACCGAATCGAGACGAGCTACCGGTGCAAACACTTCGTCGAAGTCGATGCCAGCACGCTGTACATAACCTTTTGCTACTAAGCGTGCCTTGTGCTTGATCACTTCCCCCGAGTTGTTCTTCTTCAGCTTGAAGACCCATTTGAGACCGACCGCCATTTTCCCTGTAGGCAAATCAGTTAATGACCATGTACCATTCTCATCAATTGCTGCAAGTTCTTCCGCCATGGCCTTGCGCCATTCTTCATATGGTTCTGCCTCCTCAAATGTTGTTGGCTCCCCATCTGTAGGGAAGAACAAAGTGCTTTCTCTTGCTGCTGAATCGATATCGACAAGCTTACGATAACGACGAGGAGACTCTGCATCCAGAGTGGCATTTGTCGGTGGAGACACAAAGACCGAGCCAACTCCTCCTTGACTTGGCTGATCTGTTGTACCAACAGGACGTGGTGTTGCTGGAGAAGCATACTCTGTTCCAACTTGTTCTGGTGGTACTGCTTTTTCTGGTAGGATCTTGGAGGCTTCTCCCCCCGAGGATGGAACTCGTGTTGGTGTTGGAGTAAAAGCCACCGTGTTGTACTTAACTGAGAACGAGTCTTGCATTGCAGCATCGGCTCCCCAATCCCAGCTGGCTGTTTCGTCAAAGACGGCATCCCGGGTGATGTAGACACGGACACCGAATCATAGACTCGATAACCCTTGGTTCGCCCGTGCTCATAGCCTATGAAGACCGTCTGAATGCTGCGATCGTCGAATTTCTTTAAATTCGGGCGCGTCACCTTAATGTGAGCGATACACCCGAACGTTCGAAAGAATCCGACCGCTGGTTTCTCCTTATGCCATGCTTCATATGGCGTGATGCCGTCAAGGCTCTTCGTCGGCGAGCAGTTTAGGAGGAGCACTGCGGTGTGAACTGCCTCCCCCCAAAACTCGTTTGGCAGGCCCTTTGTCTTGAGTACGCACCTTGCCATCGACACCACAGATTGATTCCTTCGTTCGACAACACCATTCTGTTGAGGAGAGTATGGCGTCGTTAGTTGTCTTTGCACGCCGCGCTCAGCACAATACTCCCCGAATTCCACGGAGGTGAACTCGCCGCCTCTGTCAGTACGCAGTGCCTTGAGCTTTCTTCCCGTCTCAGTTTCGACACCGGCCTGAAAACGCCTTATTTCTGCTGGAGCTTGATCCTTGTTGCTCAGTAGTACAACCCACATATACCTTGTGAGATCATCAACCAGTAGCAGAAAGTATCTCTTCTTACCATGCGTTGGAGGTGTTATGGGTCCACATAAGTCACCATGAACTAAGTCGAGACGGTTTGTAGCTCTATGGTGCGCCTCCTTGGAGAATGGCGAACGTCTCTGTTTGCCGATCAAACAACCGTCGCAAAGTTGCTCGACGTGTTCTATTTCCGGCATTCCTCTCACCATCCCGCCTTGAGACAACTTGCGGAGAGAGTCAAAGTTTAGGTGGCCATAGCGTGCGTGCCACCTCCATGCATCCTCGTCGGCGTTTGCTGCCATGCAAACCGGCTGTGTAATTTGGAGCGTCAGCGGGTACAACCGATTACGTGCTCGTTGTGCCTTGGCAATGAGCTGCTTGCGTCGATCACGCACAACCAGTACACCTTCCTCAATGTGTGTGGAACACCCGGCCTCGTCGAGCTGCCCGACAGAAATGATGGAGCTCCGTAACCATGGGATGTAGTACACCTTTGTGAGTACACGGTGTTGTTTATCAACTGTTGTGAAAATCACCGTGCCTTGACCTCTTATTTCCATCACGGACCCGTCGCCAAACCGAACGGTACCTGTGATGCCGCGGTTCAATTCGGAGAAGACAAGTGCATCGCCCGTCATATGATTTGATGCACCTGTGTCCATGTACCACACCGGATCCTTTCGATCGTCAATCGCCCCAAGATTGACTTCGGCGTGCACTTCTTCAAGGTGTACCTCTTGCTTGTCGTTATCCGTCTTGGCAAGTGTTGCCTCAACTGACGTCACCTGAGCCATCAATAGTTCAGGTTCTTCGTCCTCTGCCTGAACAAGGTGAGCTTCGTTAGTAGCCTCATCCCTCTTCTTCTTCCGGCAGTCACGGATCCAATGACCTTCAATGTTGCAGTAACGGCACTTCCCTGGCTTCTTGGTGCTCTTAGCACCGACCTTGTCGCCGTTGTCGTGCATACCGCCCTTAACACGGTTGTCATGGTATTTCCCCCGCGGTTTGGGTAAGGCGTTTGTGCCGCCATGGTCCCGTCGTACCATGCGGTTACGCCATTCTTCTTTCGTGAGGAGGAGCCTCGTGCCCCCCTCCTCTTCTTCGTTCAGCTCCATTCGTTCCTCCGCTGCTTTGAAGCGTCCCGTCAATTCCTCCATGTTGATTGTATCGAGGTCAACGAGACTATCAATCGATAATGCGAGTTGCGAATAACGCCTTGGAACTATACGAAGGAACTTCTGCATCACTTGTTTCTCCGGTATCTCATCACCGAGGACACCGAGACTTGCAACGATGCCAGTAAGTCGCATTGCCAGCTCGTCGACGGTTTCGCCGTCCTTATGTGTGAAGCGCTCGAACTCGCGCCGGAGTGTTTGAGCCTTCGCGTCGCGGACTCGGCTTGAGCCCATGCGGATGGTTTTGATAGCCTCCCATGCCTCGTGTGCCGTCTTCTTCTTCCCAATTGTTGAGATCATCTCGGTCGGAACCGAGCGCAGGATCACCTCCATTGCGGAGCGATCGTTGCAATATCCGATTTCATCAGTGAGATCTTCCTCGCCTTGGATTGCCGTCCACAAGCCTCTCGCTTGTAACCCGACCTCCATGAGGATTGCCCATTCTCCGTAGTTGGTACGAGAAAGGATGGGAAAGTTGGCCGTGCTGACCACCGCAGGGTACGACCTCGTCACCGCCAGCTCGCGCCCATAGCCGACTGCGGTAGAGGTACTCCTGGTGTTGCTCGCCTTGATCGTACTGACGGAACCGTCCATGATGAATCGTGGCTCTGATACCACTTGATGGTTCTAAACCAGGTTGAGAACAAAGAAAGTAAACTAAACCTTGTTAGCTTTAGACTAGAGAGAGGAGAGACAAGTTTGGCTTTGAAAATGTAATTTCTGAGTTGCTATTTGCATTGGCTTTTGGCTTGTATATATAGCCAAAGAAAAGTGTACAAAGAAGATGAAAAGCTTTACACGTAACTTTGTTACCTACCGTACCTACCCACATGGAAAAGAAAAGAAAAACATGTTGTTTCCTATTCTAATTACGGCATGGCTAACTTACCAATTTTCTAACAGAAGAAGAAGATGATGATCTCTCTAAGCAGTTGGTCCCTTATGATCCTCTGGCCAACGGTAACTGGGAAATGGAAACTGTTCCAGACCCCGTTATGTTCCAACATTCATTGCTCCCGACTTACTCATCTCCACATGCACGCAGAGTTCTGCCATCTGTAGGGGCATTCACTGTCCAATGTGCAGAGTGCTTCAAGTGGAGGCTAATCCCTACAAAACAGAAGTATGAAGCAATAAGGGAACATATTCTTGAAGTGCCTTTCTATTGTGATGTAGCTCGTGAGTGGCGACCTAGCATTTCTTGCCTGGACCCAGAGGACATTGATGAACCCAATATTGCACAACCTCCTCCTGGTTGGCAACGCCTCTTACGGATTAGAAGTCAAGGATGCACCAAATTTGCAGATATGTATGTGTTACTTTCTCACCTTTTAAGTCCCGTAGTTAAATTTGTTCTCTCATTTCTGTTAAGTTATGATAATGTGACTGCCCAACTGTTTCAAGAGAAATTTGTATAGCACTTAAATTTGGTAGACTCTCAGTCTCTTACAATTGTTGATAATCTGTCACAAACAGGTTTGTTTTTATTTACATAGGTATTGAATTCTCATGTTTTCTTTTGTTATGATATTTTTAATAGCCTTCCAATGGTTTGTATTACCATTGATACATAGCTCATGCTCATTGTTCTTTATATCAGTCAACCATTTACTTAGTTCTGTCTTTCTTTCAGCTATTACATGTCGCCTTCAGGAAAAAGTCTTCGCTCTATGGTGGAAATCCGCAAGTAACTATGTTTCTTTCCCATGAATATTCATTTGACATTGTTTGTTAGTTTCTTAAACATGATTAACTTTGTTAATCCCTTTGACATTGCAGGTACTTGATTGAACATCCAGACTACATAAGAGATGGGGTGAGAATGTCACAGTTCTCATTTCGAATCCCAAAGCCTTTGCAAGAGAACTATGTCAGGAAGCGCCCTGCTCCTAGTCATTATGATGGCAATGTGGGGGTGTCAAGTCCTCTACCACTTGCTCAAGGTATGTACTTTTTGGCAAAGAAACACTCAGTGAGAACTTTGTAGGCGATAGGATACAATTCAAGCCAAAATAGTTGACTAATATGTGTGTTTATACTTGGTGCAGCAAATCCTGTATCAAACTCAGAGGTTGGTGTTGGTGGGGTACTTTCACTGACCTATGGTGAGCTTGTGTGGCCTCCAGAGAAGAAACGAGCAAGAACAACGCCATTGAAAAGGATATTCAGTAATGGTCTTGTTTATAGTAGTAGCCACAGCTGAAGTTACAACTTAGAACAACCTGGTCAGTCTGGAAATCATGCTTACAATCTGTGAAAGGCCTACGGTGACTGAATATTACTAAGCCCGTAATTCCTATTTTGGCATGATATTTTGCATCCAGAAACTGTGGGTTTTGTTTGACTTTTGAAATCTTACAGAGTAGTAATAGGGAGCTGATCGGGTTAGATACATGGTTTTGATGTAATGTTGATCCTCTGGGACTTTAAAGATCCGAATATTCTATAATCCACAGAAGAAAATATATGATATATATGGGCTTTTGATTTGTGTTTGTGCATAGAGTGCTGGCCCTTGAAGTTGAGATCATAGACATGAGCATGTGTTGAGCATTTACTGCAATTTGGCTTTGTCCTTCCCCCTCTTCTATGATCACATTTCAACTCTATTTTGGCCTTGTGTCCCTTTCTCTCTATCTTCTCTTGATCAATAATAAAATTGTGTTATTATTATTCTTAGCCAAGGTTCTAAAAGTCGCTAGGCGCTAGTCGGACGGGTAAGGCCTTCGAGGATTAATCGGGGACTAGTCGGAGATTAATCGGGAATTAATCGGATTTTTATTTTTCTATTTTTTATTATTTTTCAATAGATATATTATTATATAGAATATATTTATCTAATTATATATAATTAATGTAAACAATATATGAATGTTATTATATATAAAATAATAACAAATGTTTTAAACCCCTAAAAAATATGTTATATTAATATTTTTAAAAGACATGAATTTAAATAAATAATATTACTAACAGTGTTCGGTGAATAATTTGGATTCTTTTGCGAATACTCCTATTATACTCTCATACTTAATTAGGTATTCAGTTTTTTTATATAAATTAATATAATATAAATATGGTGTTAATGAAGATGAGAAAAAAGGCCTTAATTATGAAAAGTAACGTTTCTTTGATTCTTTCATTCCTTTGGATCATAAAATATAATTTTAAAAATCTTTGTCTCAGCTTCCTAGATGACATAGACATATAATTGACAGAGAAGAGTTGGACTTGAAATCAAATCCCACATCGATTAAAAAGGAACACAATTTTTTTTTTTGTTACTCTATAAAATTGGAAGCAACGGGACGTTTACTATCTCAGTAAAGCTTTACTGACAGGTTTTATTCGTGGGCCTTACGAGTCCAGAATTAATAAAAGTTTTGTTTAAAAATAGTTTAAATTTTAATGGGGGCGCGACCCGTTGGTTTAGTCACCGACCGTGACAAATCGGCGCGACCCGTCCGACCAATTTGGTAGAGTCGGATCAGCCGACTTGGACCGCCCGACTACACCAAGTCGGGTCGGCGAATGCAAAAATAGCGCCCAGGCTGGCGCCTAGGCGGCGTCTGGACGCGATTTTTAGAATATTGTTCTTAGCTTAATTAATTCAAGATTAATCACTAACCTAACCTAATATGTTCTTTTCACTTTTTTTCTTAGATACGAATTTAAATGGTCTTCCCTATTTAGACTTTGTTTTAGGAGGTTGCTTACTGTGGATAAGTTATTGAACCATACTTATGGATAAGTTCAGTATTAAAAAAAAATAGTCCCTAACTTAAAATAAGATACTCAGTTCAACTCCTTAAGAATTCAACACTGAATAATCTTGCCATCAAGAGTCAAGACTAGAAACCCAAAAATAGAATCTTAAATGTACTGAGGAATTGAAGAAATTTGGTTAATTAACTGACGAAACCATAATTTACTTTTACGTAGAATCTCTCGCCTATCAAGATCCTCTGTCCAAGAACCCTATCCTATATGGATTCTTCTGCTCCAACCATCGATGTCGCCGTCGTTGACAGGTCTGTCTCTGATGGCCCTGTCCCGTCGCCGCTCGTCCAGGCGCAGCCTTCAGTACTTGTATCGTCGCCTCGTCCCTCCTCGGACGTTGTGTCCCCCCGCACGATAAGGAGATGTCGAAAGCCCCTTCAACATGACAAGACGTCTCCTGCTCTCTCTCTCATCCCTTTTCCATCCTCTCCGGCCATGGCGGAGGGTACCTTCTCTCTTGGTCATGCAACCCCTTTGATCAAACGTTGTCAGGGTCGGCCAAGTAAACCCCCAGGGCTTACGTCTTTTGCAAGCAAGCCTAGGGCTCCGCCCCTCCAACCTACAACTGCTCCAATGGACGAAGCGGCTAGGTTCACCCCTCTCCACCCAGGATCGAGTCGGCTAGGGTTCCGGCCCCTGAGGTTGCACCTGGCTTCGCTCCCCTGGCTTTACCTGCTCTTGTTGCGGCGGCCTCGACTGGCACAAAACCGGTTCAGGTTCCCTCCTCTCCACACTATCGAAACCCTATCCGAGGGAAGGCTCCAATGGAGGAACCGGGACGGACGATATTGTGGGACTTTTGTGGGGGAGGGCTTACCCCGAACTTCGACCGCATTCCCATTGTCCCTGCTGCTTTGGATCTGCCTCCGAGAGTTGTTCGACGTCGACGGGTCTTCAAAACCAAAGACACCGGTTGCACCACGGAGCCTCCACCGGCGGGGCCACCAATGGAGGTTACCCTCAACAACCTTCAGGACGGCTTCTTGGCCTGCTCACTGGAAGAGAAGGAGAAGGTGGAGGTCGTGACATCGGAACAGGGGTGTTCGATATCTATTTCAAGTCGGAAGAGGCGCGCACGTGGGTCCGCAGGAACGAACCTTGGTGCTTTGATGGAAGACCTCTCCTCCTCGGGGACTTGGACCCGATGATTAGGGAGCCTCCAGCTTTGGATCAGCCTAAACTCTAGGCCCATGCTCACGGTCTCCCTCCCTTGGTGCGAACAAAGACAACGGGAGAGACGATCAGCTCGATATTAGGGCTGAGCGTCGAGGTTCCGTGTGACAAGTGGGGCACATGCTAGGGAGGAACCGTTCGGATTCGGTTCCGGCACCTGATGAAGCGTCCCTTGCGTCACCATCTCTTGCTCCGCTTTCGAGAATTTCCCGACCCAATCCGGGTATCTCACACATACTCTAAGTTACCTGAATTCTGTTGTAACTATGGGATGATTGGACATGGCCTCAAGGAGTGTCCTTGGGAAGTGGTGGGAACCCCGCGGTTCGACTCCTCCATACTGGAGTATCAACGGGATTGGGACAACAAGGTATACGTGATGGATTGGAAACCGGTATCCTCGACTACTGCACCTAAGGAACCATTGTATCGAGAGTGTCACACCTCGAATTCGGTAGAACCGAATCCAGAACGCGAACGGTGAAACAAATAAACAATTTTCAAATATTTTAATAAACCGCTTAAAATTTCCACTTTGAGTTAATCAAAAACAATATTTTACAACTGAAAGTACGTCCAAAACAAGCGAACAAAAACAACCAAAGCGTACGTCGCTAAACTCCCAACAAGAAACCCGGACTCCCGCTCCCAGCTCTTCAAGCTTCGAGAGTTCCCCTAGTCCGCCTCGCGACCAGTACCTGTAGGAAAAGCAGCTAGGGGTGAGCGTTCGCTCACCACCCCGGATACCAGACTGACTACGACATACTAGCAGAAAAAGTCGGAAACACCAACCACAGACAAAGCACCGGGGACTACCATCCCCAAACTCAAACAACCCGACTATCACACGAAAACTGTTACTTTCCCCAACCAAACTAAACACCCGTACACGTAATGTAGACCCGACACCGTAATGACGACCTCAAAGAACACAACACAGAAGTGATCAAAATCACGCAAACCACCACCATAAGCCTCATCACTTTACCGATCACGGCCGGAAGGTGCTACTCACCTGATGGGGAAACAACCCTCTGCTCCTTACCGACCACGCACCGGAGGGTACGACACACCCCTCGGGCATAAATCCAGCCTCAACACTTTACCAATCACGCGCCGGAAGGTGCTACTCACCTATGGGGACCACAGCCCTCTGCTCTTTACCGACCACGCATTAGAGGGTACGACACACCCCTCGGGCACAGCTCTAACCTCAGCACTTTACCGATCACGCGCTGGAAGGTGCTACTCACCTGATGGGGATACATCCCTCTGCTCTTTACTGACCGCGCACCGGAGGGTACGACACACCCATCGGGCCTAGCTCAACAGTACCACCAGAACAAATCACAGTCACAACCAAAAGGCACACAATACCCCGCAAAGGAAAGGAAAAGAATACGACAACACGACTAACTACCACTCAGCACGTCAGTCAACCAGAATACGGGCTCAACTCCCCACGGACACTCATGTCCACCCACAAACACAAATAATAACATACGGGTTCAACACCCCACGGGCACACGTGGCCACCTACGACACACAAACAGTAACATACGGTTTCAATACCCCACAGGCACACACGGCCACCCACGATACACAAACAGTAAAAATACGGGTTCAACACCCCACAAGCACACATGGCCACCCACGACACACAAACAGTAAAAATACGAGTTCAACACCCCAGAAGCACACATGGCCACCCACGACATACAAACAGTAAAATACGGGTTCAACACCCCAAAGGCACACCTGACCACCCACGACACACAAACAGTAAAATACGGGTTCAACTCCCCACAGGCACACATGACCACCCACGACACACAAACAATACTCTACGGGTTCAACTCCCCACAAGAACTCATGGCCACCCACAAACACAAACAAGTCAATCAACCTCCGGGCACAACCAAATGCCACCAGTATTTCCATTGTTCGATAAGTTCACTTATCATACGACAGTACTAAGTGTCACATGCACTTCTATTGTTCGATACGTTCACGTATCATACGACACCACTAAGTGTCGCCTGCATTTCTAGTGTTCGATAAACTTACTCATCCTACGACACCACTAGGTGTCACATGCATTTCTATCGTTAACTTTCCCTAGTCAAGGCCGAGATCCGGCTACTTTTCCCTACCTCGTAACGCTTTCCCAAAAGTCCACGCCCAAGCTCTGGCGTGCTCGCGATCACTCGCCTGGCTTCCCCTTTCCGCGGTCGTCGGCACGATCTAACAAGATCACAATTAAAACACTTTTTAAGTTCGCAGGCAAAGCTGAATTTTAAAGAATTAGACGCCCAAACGCAACCCCGGTAATGTCGATCTCTCACAAACTTCCCAATTACTCGACATTGTCAACAATGGGCCCGAAAAGGCCCGATTCGCCCGGCTTGGCGAATCTGCCCGGTATTGGAAAACGCCCTTCCGGGGCTCCGAAAATTCCCGTTTTCGTTTCTACGATCTTAGAATAATTCAAGGGTTCCAATGCAATCGACGGAATCAATTTCCGACTTCCGAGCGATTTAATTCGCGTTTAAAGTTTCTAAACCCGAAATTTCCAACTTTCACAGTTTAATTCCCAAAATTCGTTCCGGGTGTGAGTTATCGACTTGGGGCTCGTCCAAAACCACCCGAGACCCGAAAACGTGGGCCCCACCCGGACACCCTTAGCCGTGGGTGGCTGGACTGGTTCACCACAGTGGTGGCCGGTCCTAGCTCCGGCCAGCCACCACCCAAGGTGGCCGGAGCTCCCCTGAGCCTCCGGTCATCGGAATCCGATCATTTTTACCCCAAAACGTTCCCAACAAACCCTACACCTCAACTAATCCATATTTAACCCGTTTAAACACAAACCCTAACTTTCAAACGTACCAAAACGAAAATCGAATAGGTTCTCACCATAGGGAATGACGATGGGAGCTCGATTCTTCAACCGTTGAGACGATCCGTTGGTTGGAACGTCGGGAAATCACAAAGCCCTAACCCCTCTCTTCTCTTTTTCCCTTTTCCTTCTCTCTTTCTTCTCTCTTCTTTCTCTCTCTATTTTTCTCCTTTTTTTTGATAATGGCCGAACCTACCTATGCCTCTTCCTTTTGTTTTGTTCAAAACTACCTAACACCACCACTTGTGTGACAAGTGGCAAGTGGGTCCCACCCTTTAAACAAATATCTTTGTAGATATTTTTCTGTTAGATTCGCGAAATTCGACCTTCTCGGGCCCCGAACGGGCCCATTTTTCAAGAAATTACGAAACTTCACGGGTTACAAGGAAACGGCCCAACTAAGACCATTGTAACGACGGCTAAGCTTTTTGGATCCAAATGGACCTCGAACGGACCAAAACGTCGCTTGGTTGACTTTTCTGGTAAAAAGTCAACTTTTCCCAAATTGGTCAAAAAGTTGCCCTGAGTCCCCCAGAACTCACTTTGGTCGATATCGGGGTCAACTTAAGTCCGGTATGACCCTCGGGGTCAAATTTAGGTTCATTTACGTGTCTGTCCCAAAATTTTAAATCTTCCTGTTTTTCGCCGCTTTGACTAGCGTTGACCGGGAGTGGTTCTTACAGAGAGAGAGTCCCGATAGTATCCTCGACTATTGCACCTAACAGTGCGAGTCCTCGGGGCGCCACTCAGACCCGCTCGGTGGATCCGGACTGGAAAAATCTGGTGGTCGGCTGGCTCTCTGGTAGCTGGAAGCCTGACACCCCGACCCTGCTTGAGCACATAGGTAGAAGTGGACCTATTTCTGGGTCTGATACATGAGCAGGAGTTGGGGGGTGAAACGGGGTTCTACTTGTGAACCCCAAGAGGACCAAGAACGGGCGGGAAAGCAATCTCGCATGAACGAATGAAAGGAATCCAGTGCTCTAGGGACTGGCGCTGGGAGGGGTCCCTGGTAAGAGCGCTGCCTCCCGAAGAAGTGGATGATAGCAGGTTCGGTCATACTCTACTGTGCATGTAGCGTTTAGGCAAGACCACGAGCAGCCATAGTCAACTTCGTTTAATTTAATATTATCATGTAGCCTCTGTGGCATCCCATCCAATACCATCATGAACGGACATATTGTGAAAAGATCAGCGAACATAATAAATGTTCTAAGTCCGTTCTTCGTGGTTAAAGAGTCTTTGATGCACTCTACTATTTTTGAATCTTTTTCTTAATGAATTACTACACCTTTTTAGTAAAAAAAAAAACTGATGAAACCACATGGACACTTGGCAGCATCTCATTGGTTGGCCTTTAGACAACAATTCAAGTATTGGAGACATTGAGGACCCTTGGCTTCTGGATGCCGACACAACATAGCACAAACAAAAAGACCGAACATGTTGATGTTGTCCACAACAATGTCATCAGAGAGTTGTATACAGATTAACGGGCCATCTCTCAAAGAAGGAATACACAAGTGTAACCTAAGATGACGCTCTCTCAAGGACGTCTAACCTGCTACAGTAGTTATGAAGAACTCCTTCCCCTTTGAAGAACAGCTCAAGATATCCAAGGTAAGTCTGTAGATTAGCACAAGAACTACAACTCAACTGGAGAAGAAATCAGCTAGAGTACAAGGAGCCTCTATATCTCAGTTACTTCCTACAAAGGATTGTGCAGAACAAGCTCAAGGGCAGCAAGAATCCTCTACAATGGGTTATCCCCCTCTTGGTTTTGAGAATGTGCATACTTCTAAAGTTTTTTCAAAAAAGGAAACTACTTCAACCACTACAAGGACAGAGTTCATAGTCTAACACTGGCAAAGGAAATCTATACCATACTGCTTATATCTGTAATCTACCTACAAATGCAGATGTTCTCTGGCTGATAAATACTTTTAGTGCTTCATTTGGTTATTATAAAGCTTTGAAGGCTGCAAAACCAAACAAAAGAGGAAAATCCTATGGGTTTGTCTACTATAATTGCCCTAACACTCTAGAAGAGTTGATCCACATATTCAATGGTTATCTCATCAACAATCTTAAACTGTTTGTAGCCAAAGCTTTGGATAGAGATGGAGATCAAGCACAACCTTCTCTAGCCGAAAACAACCTCCATTTTGAAGACAAGGATACTCTCACTTATGAAGATTTTATTTACAAAGGCTCAATTGTCAATGCTCACAAAAAATTCTTGAAGAAGACTCATTTAGCTGTGATTCATCTTAATCTGAATGTAGAAGGGATAAGGAGGGAGATGGCTCTTCAAGGTGTTTTTTGAGATACATTTATTAGCCCTGAGAAAAAGCAGTTCTTGTTTACTGCCCTGATGAAGATTTTGATGAGGAAATTATACAACCCCAGGCGACCGATAATAGCCCGGAGAAAACTCCATTCAACCCGATCATACGCTTCACTCATGTAAATCTTGAGGGCCATATACCCTCACGCCCCTTGCCTTTTAATTTTCATATAATGTATTATCTCGAATGCAACTAGGACATTGTTTTGGATACACCGTCCAAGGATGAAAGCCCCTTGGGTTGCGGATATGATACGGTGTAGTAAGGGCCGAAGTTGGTTCGCCAGGACCTTGGACAGAATACGAAAACTCACATTACACAGAGCAATAGGCCGGAGATCTGTAACCAGCTCTGAGTCAGATTTCTTCGGAATCAGGACAATTAAAGTCTCATTCAGCTCCAGGTGAAATCATTTCCTCCAAAAGACCCCCTACACAAAAAGAATAACTTCATATGCCACCACAAGTAAGTAATTGTCACGCCCCATTTTCAGCGAACCGAAACTAGGGACGCGACGTTTAGAATAAGAAAACACTTTGAAAACAGTTTAGTTCAACAAAAGGATAATTACAACTCAAATTAAAACGTCCCACAGCGGACAAAAAAACGAGGTGCCCGTCGCTAGACTAAAAAGACGAAACCCGGACTCCGCTCCCAGCTCCACAAGCTTCGAGAGCTCACCAAGTCCGTCCCACGAACAGTACCTGTAGGAAAAGCAGCTAGGGGTGAGCGTTCGCTCACCACCACGGATAACAGACTGACTACGGCATAATTAGCAGACAAAGCCTATAACACCCACAACAGACTCAACTCCGGGGATCACCGCCCCCAACTCAAGTACTCCGACTGACAAACTCCCACGGTGACCTTCCTCGAACGACTCAACACTCAACCACGTAAGCAGACCCGACACAACAATTGACGACCTCTCCCAAGGAATCAAACGACAACTACACAACGCCAAACAGATCACAAGGGATCGCACACCAAACAAAAATCACAAAGGATCGCATACCAGCTGCTCAGTGACCTCTCCCACTCACACGAACACGGATCAGGCTAGCCAAAGAATGCTTACAACCTGTGATACTCAAACTCGGACCAGGCCAGCCAAAGAATGCTTGCAACCTGTGTTACTCAAACTGTGTCAGGCCAGCCAAAGAATGCTTGCAACCCGTTGATACTCAAACTTGGTCAGGCCAGCCAAAGAATGCTTGCAACCTACCGGGATCCGCAATCACAATCACAATCACAATCACACGCAAATTCATCAACCAGTAACAACACAAGTTCAACACTCACAGGCACTCACGGCCTCCCAAGACACCAACCATAAGGCACGCTTGCAACTTACCGAGACTCTAACTCGTAAGCCAGCTAAAGGAAGCTTGCAACCCCCCCCCCCCCCCCCCCCCCCCCGCCCCCCGAGACTCTAACTCGGTCAGGCAAGCCAAAGACACCAACCTTAGTACACGGGCCCTCAAGGCCACCCAAAACACCAACAATTGACTACGGGCTCTCATGGCCACCCAAGACACCAATTCAAATACACGGGCTCTCAAGGCCACCCAAACTCAATCAATAAATAATACGGGCTCTCAAGGCCACCCAAAACTCGATAATAAAATACGGGCTCTCAAGGCCACCCAAACTCAATAATAAAATACGGGCTCTCATGGCCACCCAGGACACCAAATAAGCAATCAACCTCCGGCTTAACCAAGCCGCCAACAGTCCTAACATCAACAGTTTCACAATCAACCTCCGGGCATGGTCATATGCCTCCAGTACTCCTAATATCGATAAGTTCACAAACAACCTCCGGGCATGGTCATATGCCTCCAGTAAAACAATTAACGCTAAGTTCTCTGCTCCTACGACACTACCAAGTGTCACATGCTTTTCTCAATAATTACTAAGTTCCCGTAACATGCTTTTCTGATAAACGCTACAACCCCGTATCATGCTTTTCTAGTATTTAAATTAAACCTACTCAACCCACGACACCCCGGTGTCACATGCAAATCTACTGTTAACTTTCCCTAGTCAGGGCCGAGATCCGGCTACTTTTCCCTACCTCAACTGAAGAGCAACCGCTATGTTTCCTAGCTGCTGACGTTCTGGCTTGCTACCTCCGGTCTCCACTTCGATCGAAGCCGGACGCTAAAGAGAACACGAAAGCCATAGATTAATAACGGTTCCACCGCTAAATTAAAGGTTACGATTAATCCGGTCTAGACCCGACAATTGTCCTTTAAACTCGAGCGGGCTAAAAGCGGGGTCACGGTGAATCGGGTTGAGTGCCCGAGCGCCGAAACCGGTGCTTGCGAGGCACAGTCCCAATGCACGAATCCCGAGGTCCGATTCAGCGGTCCGCTTTTGTTCCTTTTTAAACCCAAATTGCAGTCCATTTTAACAGCCCGATTATTCGTTCCACGCTCAACGGATCAAGATCCATTTTAAATCAACTCTGACTGTTCACTTAAATCGACTTTCTAAAGCCCAAGTTTTATTTCCGACGTTTTAGCTTATTTCCTAACAAATCTGATTCTCCACTCCTCGATTTAAAACCGTTTTTAAAACCCAAATTGATTTTAATTCCCTTTGTTTAACTTAAACCCTTTTTCTTTAATCTGATTTTCGTTTTACAACTTTTCTTTCCAAAAAAAAACCGATGTTGATTCCACTAAATGGATCCAAAATTTACAGTTGTTTTCGTATTAACCAATCAACATTTACAGGTTTAACAATAACACATTTTACATTAACAGACCTATCATTAACAGATCTAAACATAAAACGAAAACAAAACGACGAAAGGGAGGGCTCGGTCATAAATTCCGACGACCCTCGACGGCGATAAAGCCGGCCGGAAACTCACGGTGGTGGCTCACCGTAAGGGAGATAAGGGCGGCGGGAGGTGGTCGTGGTGCCGGGCGTGGCGGCGGAGCACGGCGAGGCACGGTGGCCCTCACCCGTCTCAGATCTGGGGCGACGGGGCTCGGGTTCGAGGGAGGCGAGAGGAGCTCTGGGACGGCGCCGACGAGCCCTTCTCGTGCACGGCTAGGGCGGATCTGGTCCGAGAAGACGAGGGAGAGAGGCGGCTCGGTGGTGGTGCCGTGGCTGGGCGGAGACTCGGCCAGCGGCGGCGGCGGCGACGTGAGCTGGAGAAGACGGGGGCGGTGCACGGCGTGGTTGGACGGAGACGAGGAGGGGCTCGGTGGCCGGACTCAGGAGCGGTGGCGCCGTGGCTGGACGGAGACGGCCGAGAGGTGAGGGAGAAGGTCGGACGGGGTTGGAAGAAGACGGAGAGGAAGGAGTGAGGGAGGACGGGGTTGGGAGGTCGGAGACGCGTGGGGACGAGGGTGGGAGTAGCTGGCCGGAGGTGTCGCCGGCGAGGGCGGCGTGGTCGTGGGGCCAGAGGAGGGAGATCGGCGTGGGGGCTGCGAAGAAGAAGAGAGGAAAATGGGGCTGCCAACCCTAGTTTCGGCTTATATAGCCCGGGCTTGGGCCGGGTCAGCACTTGGGCCGGTTCTGACTCGGGCCGGGTCAGTCCGGTCCAGCCCAAAACAAATTTTTTTTTTTTTTTTTTACAACACCACTTATTGCGCAAACCTAACCCGACGATTCTAATTACAAAAGAA
Source organism: Erodium maritimum (assembly GCA_963921825.1). Classification (NCBI taxonomy): domain Eukaryota; kingdom Viridiplantae; phylum Streptophyta; class Magnoliopsida; order Geraniales; family Geraniaceae; genus Erodium; species Erodium maritimum. The sequence goes on along the minus strand of OY997595.1, from coordinate 49,130,022 downwards.
AACCCCTTTTTAAAATAAGCGGGTTTTACAGTCTACCCCCCTTAAAAGAATTTCGTCCGCGAAATTTAGAATAACGCTCATAAAAGGTACAAAAGACACGTACCCTGATAGGTCTCGCGGTAGGTAGGGGTTCCCGGGGTCCGGGGGTCGGTCACTGCGTACATTCTTCCCTCCGACTCCTGCTGCCCCTGACCCGGCGCACTGACTGCTGGGTACCCATAACTTTGCTGCTGTCTCGGAGCTGGCACGCTCGTCGATGGCTGCGGAAACCTCGACTGCTGGCTCTGACGAGGGCGACCCCTGGGTGGTTGTACCGTCTGCGACTGCTGCGGCCGCTGCGCCGATATCGCTCCCAACGGCTCACGACACCATTTCATCGTGTGTCCCACACGGCCGCACCGGAGACAGCTGGTCTCATCGGCTCCCGACCCCGAGCCCTGGCCTGCCCGGCACCCCCGCCGCAAATGGCCTGGCTCCCTGCAGAGATGGCATGTCGGCACCCTCTGTGTCGCGACTGACCCCATGGACGCCGCCGACCCGTGCTGTCTCGCTCCACCCTGGTGCGTCGGTGGTCGGAAGAATCCCGCGGTCCTCTGCCTCCTTGGGTCTCGTGACTCTAACGGCCCTGTAAAGTCGGTCGGCCGCTGTCGAACCTCGTGGGTTCTGGCCGCATCCTGGATCCCCTGCTCCACAGTCGCCGCGGTGTCCACGAGGTCGGTGTACTTCCGTATCCTCAAGGCGAGAACCTGGTTCCGGATGCCCAGCCTCAGTCCGTCCTGGAACCGCAGGCAACAGTCCGTCTCGCTCGTCACCATCTCAGGCGCGAATCTGGCCAAGGCTGTGAACCTGGCCTCGTACTCTCCTACCGTCATCCCTCCTTGCTCCAGGTCCAAGAACTGCCGATGCCGCTCCAGCCGAGCCGACTCGGGAAAGTACTGCGTCATAAACACCTCCTGAAAGACACTGTAGTCGTATCCGACCGTGTCCTTCACCCGCCCCCACCAGTGGTAGGCGCTGTCTCTCAGCTGATGGGCCGCGAAGGACACTCTCCGTCGGCCATCCTCGATACCCGATGTGTCCAGGTCTCGAGTGACCTGTTCTATCCATCGCTCGGCTAGGTCGGGATTCGGCTCCCCGACAAAAACAGGTATCCCGAGCTTCAGGAAATCTAGTAGCGCTCGGGAGGTAAGATCCTCGGTCTGAGCGGCCCTCACCGGGACTTCGGCTGCCTCTGGTGCAAGCGAAGCCGACTCTCGGTTGGTGATGACCGCCACCAAACTCTGGACTGTCCTGGTCAGTTCATCCAGGGCAGCCATGACGGGAGGGTCTGCAACGGGCGGAACGCCGGGTGTGCTTGCAGACGGCCCCGCGTCACTCCTCCTGTCTTCTCCGACAGGAGTGCCCTGCGCTTCTGCGTACCCGGCGGGCTCAACGGTTGGCACCCTTCCCGGTGTCCCCGCTGACCGTCCCCGCCGGCCTTGCGTGGGCGCTCGTCCCCGTGTCATTGCTGCTCTTCCTCGTCTGCCACGAGCCATCAGCAGGTATCCTCTGCACAGATACACGCAAACGTTCAGTTTGCGAACTCAAATAAGGACAACAGCTCGAACACACTAACGTTCGCACGGTCTACGTCTACCCCAACGCACTTGTTACTAACGTCACACCGTTCATGCTAATCATACTTTAATCATAACACGTAGGCGGAAAGATCTCAAATTTAACCACACAAACGTACACTAAGCCCTCATCCGGTCCTTTATGCACTTACTTATAACTTTCCGCAACCAAACCAGTGTTCGCTACCCATCCCTTGCGGGAAAAGTAGTAAAGGAGATGAGCGTTATGCTCACCTCCACGAACACCCGTTCGATTATGGCATACTAGTAACGCACCAAGGACTTACCACTTTAGTCAGGGCAAACGCCATCCTAAACCTAATGCCAACACGTCACACTACTCAAATCGTCAACACCTCAAACACTCTTTTACGCGAGGGAAACATCGAAAAGGGGATTATGTTCTCAAATCAGCGACTACTATTGCTTACAACATCAATACCCCAACACAACCGTGAACGTCGCCGCGCACAGCCAACACTCAACTTGCACAAACAAACGGTGAGAAGGACAGGGATCACGGACTCGTGACAGACCCCGTCACGGGTGGGGTCACGGAGTCGTGACGAAGATCTAAAATTTGCCAGAACTCTCTGGTCCGTCACGGGTCCGTGACATGATCCGTGACACTCGCGCAGACCTGTTTTCCAAACTCGGCTCTAACTCGGACCTTAACCCGTTTTAACCCCAAAATTTGCCTTAAATGACACACACGCTTGACTACCAACTCAGCAAACACACGCGCCACGATTCACAGACCAAGAAAGGCGTTCAACCTCGACCAAAACACGAGCCAACACGGCCAAACGACAACACAACAACACTCGCCCATCGGGCCAACCAAAATCAACCACGCCCTCGAGGGAAATCACAATCAAACACGAACGCCCACGGCGTCAAACAACATCAAAACAATCAATTTTCTTTTCTTCTCCCTTTTTTTTTTTGCTTCCTCCACTTCATTAAAACCTCATTTCTTGATATCAGGTGGTTACAACCCGGTCCAGGCGTCCCCGAACTACGTTGTACCGACTTGACATCAGCACCGTCGCGTTCGACTACAGGAGCGCTCCTGAGTCGACCCGCGACAGCTTAAAAACGTTTCACGCAGCACACAGAAACAGTATGCCAGGAGCCCCGTACTGTACATACACACAGACAAAACAAGACTCAAGACATTAAGGGTTTACACACGGTTCCCGACCTACGTGCCCAACGCACGACGGGACTTTACTGACTCGACTCTACCCACCTAATTGACGGACAGTCCGAGGTGTGAAACCTCGAGCTCTGATACCAAGCTGTCACGCCCCAATTTCAGCGAACCGAAACTAGGGACGCGACGTTTAGAATAAGAAAACACTTTGAAAACAGTTTAGTTCAACAAAAGGATAATTACAACTCAAATTAAAACGTCCCACAGCGGACAAAAAAACGAGGTGCCCGTCGCTAGACTAAAAAGACGAAACCCGGACTCCGCTCCCAGCTCCACAAGCTTCGAGAGCTCACCAAGTCCGTCCCACGAACAGTACCTGTAGGAAAAGCAGCTAGGGGTGAGCGTTCGCTCACCACCACGGATAACAGACTGACTACGGCATAATTAGCAGACAAAGCCTATAACACCCACAACAGACTCAACTCCGGGGATCACCGCCCCCAACTCAAGTACTCCGACTGACAAACTCCCACGGTGACCTTCCTCGAACGACTCAACACTCAACCACGTAAGCAGACCCGACACAACAATTGACGACCTCTCCCAAGGAATCAAACGACAACTACACAACGCCAAACAGATCACAAGGGATCGCACACCAAACAAAAATCACAAAGGATCGCATACCAGCTGCTCAGTGACCTCTCCCACTCACACGAACACGGATCAGGCTAGCCAAAGAATGCTTACAACCTGTGATACTCAAACTCGGACCAGGCCAGCCAAAGAATGCTTGCAACCTGTGTTACTCAAACTGTGTCAGGCCAGCCAAAGAATGCTTGCAACCCGTTGATACTCAAACTTGGTCAGGCCAGCCAAAGAATGCTTGCAACCTACCGGGATCCGCAATCACAATCACAATCACAATCACACGCAAATTCATCAACCAGTAACAACACAAGTTCAACACTCACAGGCACTCACGGCCTCCCAAGACACCAACCATAAGGCACGCTTGCAACTTACCGAGACTCTAACTCGTAAGCCAGCTAAAGGAAGCTTGCAACCCCCCCCCCCCCCCCCCGAGACTCTAACTCGGTCAGGCAAGCCAAAGACACCAACCTTAGTACACGGGCCCTCAAGGCCACCCAAAACACCAACAATTGACTACGGGCTCTCATGGCCACCCAAGACACCAATTCAAATACACGGGCTCTCAAGGCCACCCAAACTCAATCAATAAATAATACGGGCTCTCAAGGCCACCCAAAACTCGATAATAAAATACGGGCTCTCAAGGCCACCCAAACTCAATAATAAAATACGGGCTCTCATGGCCACCCAGGACACCAAATAAGCAATCAACCTCCGGCTTAACCAAGCCGCCAACAGTCCTAACATCAACAGTTTCACAATCAACCTCCGGGCATGGTCATATGCCTCCAGTACTCCTAATATCGATAAGTTCACAAACAACCTCCGGGCATGGTCATATGCCTCCAGTAAAACAATTAACGCTAAGTTCTCTGCTCCTACGACACTACCAAGTGTCACATGCTTTTCTCAATAATTACTAAGTTCCCGTAACATGCTTTTCTGATAAACGCTACAACCCCGTATCATGCTTTTCTAGTATTTAAATTAAACCTACTCAACCCACGACACCCCGGTGTCACATGCAAATCTACTGTTAACTTTCCCTAGTCAGGGCCGAGATCCGGCTACTTTTCCCTACCTCAACTGAAGAGAAACCGCTATGTTTCCTAGCTGCTGACGTTCTGGCTTGCTACCTCCGGTCTCCACTTCGATCGAAGCTGGACGCTAAAGAGAACACGAAAGCCATAGATTAATAACGGTTCCACCGCTAAATTAAAGGTTACGATTAATCCGGTCTAGACCCGACAATTGTCCTTTAAACTCGAGCGGGCTAAAAGCGGGGTCACGGTGAATCGGGTTGAGTGCCCGAGCGCCGAAACCGGTGCTTGCGAGGCACAGTCCCAATGCACGAATCCCGAGGTCCGATTCAGCGGTCCGCTTTTGTTCCTTTTTAAACCCAAATTGCAGTCCATTTTAACAGCCCGATTATTCGTTCCACGCTCAACGGATCAAGATCCATTTTAAATCAACTCTGACTGTTCACTTAAATCGACTTTCTAAAGCCCAAGTTTTATTTCCGACGTTTTAGCTTATTTCCTAACAAATCTGATTCTCCACTCCTCGATTTAAAACCGTTTTTAAAACCCAAATTGATTTTAATTCCCTTTGTTTAACTTAAACCCTTTTTCTTTAATCTGATTTTCGTTTTACAACTTTTCTTTCCAAAAAAAAACCGATGTTGATTCCACTAAATGGATCCAAAATTTACAGTTGTTTTCGTATTAACCAATCAACATTTACAGGTTTAACAATAACACATTTTACATTAACAGACCTATCATTAACAGATCTAAACATAAAACGAAAACAAAACGACGAAAGGGAGGGCTCGGTCATAAATTCCGACGACCCTCGACGGCGATAAAGCCGGCCGGAAACTCACGGTGGTGGCTCACCGTAAGGGAGATAAGGGCGGCGGGAGGTGGTCGTGGTGCCGGGCGTGGCGGCGGAGCACGGCGAGGCACGGTGGCCCTCACCCGTCTCAGATCTGGGGCGACGGGGCTCGGGTTCGAGGGAGGCGAGAGGAGCTCTGGGACGGCGCCGACGAGCCCTTCTCGTGCACGGCTAGGGCGGATCTGGTCCGAGAAGACGAGGGAGAGAGGCGGCTCGGTGGTGGTGCCGTGGCTGGGCGGAGACTCGGCCAGCGGCGGCGGCGGCGACGTGAGCTGGAGAAGACGGGGGCGGTGCACGGCGTGGTTGGACGGAGACGAGGAGGGGCTCGGTGGCCGGACTCGGGAGCGGTGGCGCCGTGGCTGGACGGAGACGGCCGAGAGGTGAGGGAGAAGGTCGGACGGGGTTGGAAGAAGACGGAGAGGAAGGAGTGAGGGAGGACGGGGTTGGGAGGTCGGAGACGCGTGGGGACGAGGGTGGGAGTAGCTGGCCGGAGGTGTCGCCGGCGAGGGCGGCGTGGTCGTGGGGCCAGAGGAGGGAGATCGGCGTGGGGGCTGCGAAGAAGAAGAGAGGAAAATGGGGCTGCCAACCCTAGTTTCGGCTTATATAGCCCGGGCTTGGGCCGGGTCAACACTTGGGCCGGTTCTGACTCGGGCCGGGTCAGTCCGGTCCAGCCCAAAACAAATTTTTTTTTTTTTTTTTTTTACAACACCACTTATTGCGCAAACCTAACCCGACGATTCTAATTACAAAAGAAAACCCCTTTTTAAAATAAGCGGGTTTTACAGTAATGCTGATAGAATCTCGGGTTGAGATCAGGCATGCAAAAATCCCTCCAGGCGCCCGCCTAAACGCCAAGTTAGCATTGGCGCCTGATTTTATACGGGTCGGGCGATTGAACCGTTTGGACCCCAAAAAATCGGGTGGGTCGGCGATTAGTCGGGCGGGCGGCGACTAATCGGGCGGGTCGGAATTTTAATTATTAAATTAAAAAAAAAACTAAAAACCTAACCCATGCCATCGTCTTCATTTCGCAACCGCAGCCACACCCGCACCCCACTTCCTCTCTGTCACCATGCTCCCAGTCTCTCTCATCCCGTGAAGCTCAGACGCTCGGCGGCACACCGACGACTATTCTCTTCGACTCTTGCCGCTCTTTTCTCGGCCGTGGGTATGTATCTACTGCCCAGTCCTACTACCTATAACTTGTAACATTTTCTTATTTTCAAAATTTACATTCTAGTTATATAATTCATGTTAGTGATGGGCAAAAATCCGACCGTCACTATAAACTGGTCGTTCCCCGCCGTCTCCGTCATCGGAAAAACCAGAATCGACCTTATCACGATCGGTGACGGTTTAAAAATCGACAAACCGGTGTGGTAAACGATGGCCAATGGTTCGTGTACCTAAAAACCGGTGATAACCGAACCGACCGAAAACTATAGCCATTAGACTAAAATTGAGGATTTAATCGTTAGAAATTGAGCAGAAACCGGAAAATTTAGTTCCCGGGTAGTCTCTTGAAATCTTGGATTTGATTGAGTCCATTACATTTCAATTAAAAAAATTCAGCCATGCAGGCCCATATAAATTCCATTACCAATAAGTCATACCACCCATGTTCATGACCCATACCCATTAGGCATAGTTCATCCTAATATGTGCTATGCTTCCTTATTCTCTTTAAATATCAAACTCATGTGTACTAATCTCATATCCACAAAACAAATCCAACCACAACCGCCCCTTTCTAGTTCTCTCCATCTTCTCTATATTGCTGGTTCTTCCTCATTTCTTCTTTAATTTTTCTATTCTTTATTTTTTGTTGACTTCTAAAGCCTAATTTCGTTTCTTGTTTTGTCTTGTTCTGTTCTATTTTTTGTATGTATTCGTCTATAAATTCTTTTTACATGTTCATGTACATCTTTTTAATAACATTGTACAACTAAATGACTCTTTGTTTATTTAAATGTTGAAAATATGCAAATCAGCACAAATAGCTCATTAATGGTATTGAATTCATCTGCCTTGCATTATATTAAGTGGCTGAGTTGTCCTTGGAACTATGGAGTAAGTTGCCTTCATTAATTCCTTGGAAAGAGCCAAAACAGATTTGTTGGAATCTTTTGTGCTGATTTGCAGATTTCCAATATTTAGATAAACAAAGAGTCATTTAGTTGTCCAATGCTATTAATTTCGAGTCTTGTTGTTGTCCTATATAACAAGGTTCATTTTCAGAATGTAATAGACAAGTTTATGCAAGTTTTATGAAATAAAAAATTGAGTTTTCTTCTGAGAAGAACCTATTTTCAATCTTCATGTGTGAGAATCCTTGAAGTTTGAGTGTTTTGACTTATCACAGACTTTCCATAATCTGTGTGACGTCATTCAATCCACCATCTATCCTCCTAGTTACTTTGATTCTTCAAAAAGTGATGTACGGCCAGTTGAAGCAATCTCCATCATCGACTCCATCTTCATCCATTGGAACCTTAGAGAGGTTGTACGGCTAGCTAAGGTTCTCCATCCTACCACCACGTTCCTGTATCATCTGGTATCAGAGTTAAACGCTTCAAATCAGGTTTTATCTATGGCATATTATTCATACCAACCTCGACACCAGACTCCAGGCATGTAAAAATCAGCTCAGGCGGGCGTCTAGGCGCCGAAATGGCCACAAGCGCCCGATTTTTTTGGGGTCGGGCGGCCCAACCTGATTTGGACCGATTCAGTTCGATTAATCGGCCAAATCGCCGATTAATGGGCCAAATTGCCGATTAATCGGCCCATTCACACCAAGCCCAAAATAAATGAAAAAAAACTTAAAATTTAAACTAATAAAAAGGGAAAAACTTGAACCCATTTTTTATTTCGTTATTAAAATTGAGCCCCAAAAAAGATGGAGCCCAACATTAGTCAAGAATCAAATGCTTAGTAGTTTGCACAAGGGGTAGACTTTTTATAGAAGAAATGAATAGAGTGTTATTGGAACTTGGGCGATGTGGGACTTTAAAATAGTTGGTTTGAAATACTTTCATTCTATAGCAATATTTATATTTCACAAACTAAATATCACTATCAAATTATGCTAGTTGAGTTGGTAGTGGACACTTTATTCAAATGTTAGGTCTTCAATTCAAATCACGCTATTGATATTTTGGGTTATTTACGATAAGGTACCCTAATGTTTCGTCCACGAACGATAAGCTACCCTTATGAATTTTTTGTCCGATAAGGTACCCTAATGATTCGTCCACGAACGATTTGGTTTAATGCTGTTAAAAAACTAACAGAATTATGTAGAATGACTATTTTGCCCTCTGCCATTTCAGTTGACTTTTGACTTAAGAGTGAAATGACCATTATACCCTCAGTTATTATTTTTTCTTAATTTATATTTTCTAATTAATTTTAATTTTTCAAAATAAAATAAATAAATTATATATATTTTTTGAAGTTATATTTTTTATAATTATATATTTTCAAAATAAAATAAATAAAACTGAATTTGGTTTTTATTTTCAAACATCAGTTTTTATTTTTTAAAAATCAGATTTTTATATTTTAAAGTCAGGTTTTATATTTAATTAGTTTTATTTTTTTAATAATTAGTTTTTTTATATATAAATAATTTTTTATTAAAAACAGTTTTATATATAAAAAATCATTTTTATTTTTTTAAAAATATAATTTTATTAAAAAAAATCGCAGAAGTTTGAGCTTCGTCCCCGGCCACCTCCGGCGTCGTCTCCGGTCACCCCCTCCTCCAGCGGCGTCGTCCCCGGCCACCCCCACCTCCGCCGCCTCCTCCTCCCTCTTCCACCTCCCACCGTCCTCACCGTCCTCGCAGAGCTGAAGCTCGCGATCTGGAGATGTTCTTCGTCCTCTCCGGCGTCGTCTCCGGCCACCCCCTCCTCCGGCGTCGTCGTCCCCGGCCACCCCCACCTCCGCCGCCTCCTCCTCCCTCTTCCACCTCCCACCGTCCTCGCAGAGCTTCAGCTCGCGATTTGGTTCAGATCTGAACCAAATCTGGAGCTTCAGCTCTGCGAGGACAGTGGGAGGTGGAAGAGGGAGGAGGAGGCGGCGGAGGTGGGGGTGGCCGGGGACGACGATGCCCGAAGGAGGGGGTGGCCGGAGACGACGCCGGAGGTGGCCGGGGACGAAGCTCGAACTTCTGCGATTTTTTTTAATAAAATTAATTTTTTTAAAAATAAAAAAGAATTTTTATTTTTTTGTATTTTTTAATATTTTTAATTTTTTTTTAAAATTTTTTTAAAATTAATTTTTAAATTTAAAAAATTTAAATTTATTTATTTATTATATTTTTATTGTATTATATAATTAAGGGTATAATGGTAATTTTGTCTATCAAATTTATAAGCTTAAAATAAGAAAGGGTAAAATCGTCATTTCACACCCCACTTAACTGCAAATGTCTAATTTAGAGGAATATTCCGTTAGTTTTTAACGGAATATGCCAATTTTAAACCAAATCGTTCGTGGACGAATCATTAGGGTACCTTATCGGACAAAAAATTCATAAGGGTACCTTATCGTTCGTGGACGAAACATTAATAACCCTGATATTTTTTGTTAATTCATATTTATTTATATTTTTTTAGGATAATATGATATTTTTAACTATATATATACATAGTCTTTGATATTTTTAATATTTTTTTATATAGTATAATATTAAATTTGATAATCTATATTTAGTAATAATTAATAATTAAAAAAATACACATCCGATTAATCCCCGATTAATCTCCGATTAATCCCCGCCTAGCGCCTAGGACCCCTCGCCGCCCGATTGGCACCTAATATTTTTTACAACACTGCCAGACTCCAACAACTAAAAGAGGTGACGTGCATCGACTCCTCTTGGAAATGTCAGCCACTCTCCAAAAGTTGGTGGACTTAACGACCAAGGAGCAACAGAGAAAAGCAGAGAAGCAAGTTCGGGCTAAGTTGTATGCACAACAATGTCCAAAAATTGGGCAAGAGGTAATACCTAAGGCAACATTTACGCAACAACAACAATCTGGCCAAGAAGAACAAGAATTGTTGGAGCAAGACAAAATCTTATGTTTTGTGCACAACTTGTTCATTATGGGTCCATCCAACAATGGCTATGATATGTTCTTGGACGGGTTTGCAGAATTGTTCAAAGGTGATATTCAAATGACGAATGTGCTGATATCACAACAATGGCATGCAAATGCATTTGTGGAGACAAATGATGTTTTGCTTGGGCGAGCTGAATTACTTCAAAACCTTCTTGGGCCAAAAAATGATGTTTTTCTTGTCAACATTACTGATAAGGAGTCCTCTACGTGTCCTGGTCACATGTTGATTGTTGAAGAAAAATTCGAGGTATATTCAAGACTATTTCGTTTTGATTATCATGAATTATCAATACACTTCTTTGGATTGCTTTGTTGGCCAACAGGTATTGGCACTAAGTGGAAAAGTGGTTGCAACTATACGGGGCTGGACAAATTAAAGTTGAGAGCTTATGAATCAGTTCTGAGGACAGAACCTTGTCAAGAGGGAGGGGATGATGTGGACATCGAAACTAGCTCTCAAAGGAAATCACGAAGACATTCAAAATCAGTTCAAAGTTCCAACAAATATGTTTTGGCTCTTTCCAAGGAATTAATGAAGACAACTTGTTCCATAGTTCCAAGGACAACTCAGCCACTTAATTCAATGCAAGGCAGATGAATTTAAGACCATTAATGAGCCATTTGTGCTGATTTGCAGATTTCCAACATTTAGATAAACAAAAAGTCATTTAGTTGTCCAATGCTATTAATTTCGAGTCTTGTTGTTGTCCTATATAACAAGGTTCATTTTCAGAATGTAATAGACAAGTTTATGCAAGTTTTATGAAATAAAAGTTCTAGTTTTCTTCTGTGAAGAACTTATCGCATTTCAATATTCATGTGTGTGAATCCTTGAAGTTTGAGTGTTTCGACTTATCACATACTTTCCATAATCTGTGTGGCGTCATTCAATCCACTATCTATCCTCCTAGTTACTTCGATTCTTCAAAGAGTGTTGTACGACCAGTTGAAGCAGTCTCCATCAGCGACTCCATCTTCATCCATTGGAACCTTAGAGAGTGATGTACGACCAACTAAGGTTATCCATCCTACCACCACGTTCATGTATCAATGCCCGGCCTAATTCCTGTGATTTGTTTGTGAGACTCAAATGAACAAAATAAAGCATCATAACCTGTATAATTAATTAAGTGAAAGGGTAAATTACAAATACCTACCCCAAACTTGTAGCGTTTAACTGATACCTATCCTAATTTTTTTTAACTGATACATACTCAAATGTTTAGTTATATAACCAATAGCCCAAACTATCAACTAAAATGACGAAAATGCCCTCAGTGATTTTTTAAATAATATTTTAAAAATAAAACTGAAGTGATTTTTTAAATAAAACTGAAGTGATTTAATAAGTAAATATAAATATATATATATAACAAAAGTGATTTTTTAAAATATTTTTTTAAATAATTATCTAAGTGTAGTTGAGGGTATTTTTGTCATTTTAGCTTACGACTTGAGCTATTTGTTATATAACTAAACATCTGAGTAGGTATTAGTTAAAAAAACTGTAGGGTAGATATCAGTTAAATGCTACAAGTTTTGGGTAGGTATTTATAATTTACCCTAAGTGAAAAGATGGATTTGTTGTATGTATATACCATAAAATGTTGTTGAAATTGCTTGTCTTCTTACTCTATTCGTTTAGCAGGTTACCAAGTAGCTATGGCTAGTGCAATAACTTGAGATCTTTCTATAATAAGTAGTTTATGGTTCGTAATGGTAAATTTGTAGTTGGATTTTGATAGTAATAACTAATAAGTAGTTGTTCTTCAAATTGATGAAACCATCATATATAATTATATGGAACTTATAGTTTGGCTTGCATGAGGTATATATTTGCATCATAATTTGTTTAGCCATTGTAATCAGTATATTGTATACACTTATTCTTATAATGCTTGAGTTTGTTGTAAATTTATTTTCAGTTTTTGATTTGTTGGAGAATTAATGAAAACCATGTCTTAAGCCGCATATAGTTCTGCTACTGTTTCAGGCTCAGTTACTAGTATGAGTTTGAGGGCTAAATCAACCGATGTAGGTTGGGATTATGTAGTAAAATATGATCCAAAGAATTCAAATAGACTTCGATGTTTCTTGTGTGATAAAGAAGTGTATGGTGGAATATACCGAATCAAGCAACACATTATCCATGTGAAGGGAAATGTATCTGTTTGTCTTAAAGCTAAACATGAAGACAAAGCCAAATGCCTGAAGGCTCTTGAAGAAGCAAAATAAAAAAAAGAGACAAAAGTTTGCATCGGTCAATGAGGTGAGGCAAGAAGTCAACATTGAAAATGAGGAAAACAGAATAGAAATGGAAAATGATGAAAGTGAAGCAAGAATGCCAAGGTTTTTAGGACCTATGGACCGTTATGCTACTCCTATTGATCCAAACAAAGACCCCCAAGTTCAAGCTACATATAAAGCTCTATGGAAGGACAAGAACTTGAAAGCAGGACAACTCTTGGCTAGATGGATGTATGAAGCCGACATTTCTTTCAATGCAATTGAGCATGATAATTTTATTTAGTTTACCGAGTTGGTTGAGCAATTGGGTCCGGGATTTAGACCACCAAGTCGATACCAACTAAGTGAGTCACTCTTGAAGAATGAAGTTCAAAGAACCAAGAGCTTGTTGTCAAAACAAGAAGAGGAATGGAAGAAGAATGGTTGCTCAATTATGACTGATGCTTGGAGTGATCGTAGAAGAAGAAGCATAATGAATATATGTGTGAATTGTTCGGAAGGAACAACATTTCTTTCATCAATGGAAGCTTCTAATGATTCGCACACTGGTTAATTCATTTTTGATTATGTGGATAAGTGGATTGAAGAAATTGGCCCTGAAAATATTGTACAAGTTGTGACGGACAATGCTTCCAACAATATGGCGGCAAAAGATTTGCTTAAGGAGAAGAGACCGTCCATATTTTGGACTTCATGTGCAGCTCACACCATAAATCTCATGCTCCATGAAATAGGTACAACAACAACATTTAAGGCCGTCATTGAGAAGGCAAGGAGTTTTATTACCTATATTTATGCCCATCACAAAACTTTGTTTTTGATGAGGAAGTTCAAGAACAAGGGAGACATCGTGAGGACGGGTGTGACTAGATTTCCAACCAATTTTCTTACTTTAAAAAGTTTGAGGGATTAGAAAGATGCGTTGAGAATTATGGTTATAAGTCCGGAATGAAATGACACCAAACATGCAAAGAGTTCAAAAGGGAAAGCGACGGCGAATATAGTTTTGACCTTGACATTTTGGTCTGCTGTGGATGTATATCTTAAGGTGTTTGAACTTTTATTCAAAGTGCTTCACATTGTTGATGGAGATCAACAACCATCAATAGGTTTTGTTTATGGAGAGATGCTCAAAGCCAAAGAAGAGATTAAAAGTGTGTTCACTCAAGAAATTCACTATCGTCAATATTGTGAGATTATTGATAGGAAATCCTTCGGACGACTTGATAGTCCATTGCATATGGCGGCTTACCTCTTGAATGCATGTTACACATGTCAAAAAGAGTAGCCAAATGACTTGATGATGATGAATGGACTAATAAAGTGTTTGGAACTGATGTATTCAAATAATTTGGAGATCGTGGATGCGGTGTTACAGAAAGAGCTCATCGTATATATAAACAAGGACGGTCTATTTGGCAAACCTAGTGCATTGAGAGCATGTTCACAAGATATTGCAAACTATAATCCGGGTAACAATATATTTTTTAATTACTTACTAATTTATAATTGTTTTGATTTTATAGAAATTTTATAAAGTAATAATATTTATTGCCTTATTGGATATTTTTGTTATTTTTGTAGTTTTTTGGTGGAGAGTTTATGGGGGTCATGTGCCAAACCTGCAACGTTTCGTCATAAGAGTGCTTGGTTTGACAACAAGTTCATCCGGATGTGAAAGATCTTGGAGAGCGTTTGAGGGGATAAGTATACAATAATAACATTGTATTTTTTGCTAAATTTCTTGTCACTTTATTATTTATTTATAATTTGTTTCCGTTATTATTAAACTAGATTCATACAAAGAAGAGAAATAGGCTTGATGCAACAAGGGTGATGAACTTAGAGCAGCTCCAACGGGTCGTGTCAGGGGGTCGTTGGAGGCGCTGACACGACGCTGAAACGACTCGTCGTGTCACACGGTCGTGTCAGCCTGTCGTTGCAAATTCCTACAACGACGCAACGCGTCGTGTCAGCCTCCAACGGCTAGTCGGCTGGCCACTACGCAGGCGACACGTGTCGGTGACGACTCCAAAAAAACCCTATAATTTTCTATAAATGCATATCCACCCCAAGCAAAAATTCACTCCCTCATCACTTGTTTGAAGCTCCCTTTCCTCTATTCCTCTCCAAATTCTCTCGTTTTTTTCTCCATTCGCAATGGACGCGGATCAGGCCCTCCAATTCGTATCCGAGCCATTGAACGACAAAGACACCGATTCTCAACACACCGAAGACGACGTCATGGCCATTTTCACGTCATTCACCAACCTCCTCAACTCGAGCCAATCATCACCGCTTCCTCCATACACCCCGACCACCCAATCCCAATGGCAAGAGTCGCAAGTGCCGAACGTGCAACCTTCACAACCTTCCCAATCCGTTCCGGCCACTCAACCTTCTCAATCCGCTCCGACGCAATCGAGGATGAAAGGGAATAAGGTTACATCTACATCGGGCACGAGAGCAGCTCCGCGGTCGAAGTGGTCCATCGGGGAGTAGACAAGATTGGCCCGTATGTGGCTCAACAATTCCCTGGACCCCATCAACGGGAAGAACCAGAAGAATGACATGTACGGGAAAAATTACATGCCGAGTTCGACGCGATGAGACCGGTAGACGACCCACCTCGGGCGTGGATGGATTGCAAGGACAATTGGCATCAGTGCAAAGGAAGAATCAGCAAATTCGAGGAGAAGTACACCAACTATGAGAACGATCTCACAAGCAGGAGGAACGAGGCTGACGTCATGACATGAGCTGAAGAGGCGTACAGGAAGGAGGAAGGGCACGAGTTCAACCTCAATCATATGTGGCTCATCATGAGGTGGCAACCAAAGTTTTCGACCAAGAAGGTTCCAGAATGTGACATCCCCGACATCGAACTCAACCTCGATGCCGAAAGTAAAGCAAGCAAGCGGACAAGGTTGGACGAGTCTCGCACCTACACTTTGGGAGACGGGTGCGAGCATGAGTTGAACTCGCTTGCAACCAAGGAGAGACCGATCGGCCAGAAGAGAGCCAAGGCCAGGGCTCGAGGAAAAGACAAACAAATGGACCCCCACCCCAGCCGACAGTAGTGGTACCTCCCGAGCAAATGCATTTCCTCCACGCGTATGCCGATAAGAAACAGAATCTCGCCAATACCAAATTCAAGATGTAGGCGCAGGTCATGGACATGTTGACCGAAGTTGTTTGCCAAGACACCACCAACATGTCCGCGGAGGAAAACAAGGCTCGTGCCGCTCTCATTCAAAGCCTCGAGAGGCGCTTGGAGTCGTTGGGTTAAGCAAGACTTCAATTTAGTTTAGTTTTTAATCTTTGTAATAAAAATATTAATCTAGATGTTTTTTTTATGTAGTTTGGGTTTTATTCTACTTCATAAAAAAATTAATTTTTCATCGGATTCTCAGAGCCTCGATGTTCGTGCACGGTTACTATTTCAAAATAGTAACCCTAAGGGTCGTGGCAGTCACGCCGACCCCTCCCCCTCCCATCCTATAAATACCCCTCAACCCTCTCTCAAATTCTCACACCTCTCTCCATCTCTCTCTCTCTCTCAAACTCTCTCAATTCGATATGTCGGGAGCATCTTCTTCTTGGGCAACCGGTCCTCTATGGTCCCTAGAGGAGGAGATGCATTTGGTGGTGAATTGGCTCATCTTTTACGAGCACGGGGGAAAGTATTGGCATCAACTATACCTTGTTTTCGTTGAAACCGGAAATGAGGCGTGGCCACAACGGACAGAGAAGCAAATGAAGGATCACTTCCAAAAAATGAGCAAGAAGTGCAAGTGGTTTGATGCTATTTACCGGAATCGTCTCAACGAGCGTAGGAAAGGCGCCACCGATGACGAAATCTATGCTGTGACCGTGAGTGATTATCAAGGCCAATACGGGCAGTAGACAAAACGTCCTGTGTGGGAGATGCTCAAAGACGATGCGAAGTGGCGTTTACACATTCGAACCATTAGGAATTAGGTTAATTATCTTATTTTTAATTATTGTGTTTTAAATTATCGAATATGCACTAGGTTAAAGATTATGTAATGTGTTTGTGGGTTTAAATAAAAGTTGTAATTAAGTTTGGGGTCCTTTTTTAATTATTGAAACTGTATTAACATGGCTCCTGACACTGGTCATGTCAGACCATTGGAGGAGCCATGTCAGGAAGCAAAAAAGCACTTCCTGACACTGCTCCTTGACACTACTAGTGTCAACACCATTGGAGATGCTCTTAGTCTTTGTCCAATTTAATTCTATGATTTGGAACAAAAGGAGAAAACAATTAGAAAAGAACGTGGATGTTCTTATTTCTAATGATGCTAGTAATGCACAAGATGGTTTGTTTATGGTGGTGGTGGAGATGAAAATACGACCAATGATGTGGGTTCCGAGGGTTTGACAAATGAAGAAACAAGAGAACTTGAAGAAGATCTTGTTTCTGATGAAGAGGACGAAGAAGATATGACTTTGAAGAGGAAAATGATGAAGTATCTGGTGTGTTTGGTCTTCAAGGAGAGTTGGAGAAGTAGATGCTTTTCATTGTGTTTGATACACTTTTGTTGTCTTTTATCATGTTGGATACACTTTTGTTGTCTTTTGTCATGTTGGAATTTGGATACACTTTGAAGAGGAAAATGATGAAGATGAAAATGATACACTTTTGTTGTTGTGAATGTTGTTTCGTAGATATTGAATTGGAGGATAATTTCAATATTGTTTAATGTTGTTTTTGAAGTTTATTGGTTGAAAATATATATGTCAAAGTTTCAACATATGGGAAAATTTATAAAATAATAATATATAATGTAATTTATATTTATTAATTATTTAAAAAATAAAAATATATACATTCGATTAATCCCCGCCTAGCGCCTAGAACCCCTTGCCGTCCGATTGGCGCCTAATGATTTTTACAACCCTGGTTGAGACCATCAGGCCCCCAGGATTTATTAGGTCCCATCTGAAAGACGGCGTGGAGAATTTCTCATTTTGTTCCCGGTGATAAAAGGGAATCATTATCCTCTTGGGTTGGACGTATCGGTAGCGTGATAGGGAAGTCTTCCAGGCCGGGTTGGCTAGAGGTAAATAGCTGAAAAAAATATTCCAAGATAAGTTCCTTCATCCCCGATTCCCAAGTAACCAGTGTACCCATAGTATTTTTCAGAGCTACCACCGCATTCACTCGGCGTTTGTAATATGTGGATGCTTGAAAGAATTTAGTGTTCTTATCCCCTTCTGCCAGCCAATACTGCTTAGCCCGTTTACGCCAGAAAGCCTCCTGGATGCAAAGAGCATTTTCATATTGGATTTGGATAGCCTCTCGTCTATGTATCCTTTCCCGGTCAGTTCAACCATTTAACTCTACAATACGCCTTTTACACCATTTAATATGATTAACATTTTTCTTGAAATGAAGACGCATCCAATTTTCCGGCGAGACACCCACCTCCTTTATAACATCCTTAATAGCTTTCTTAGGGGATTTGTCCCAATATTCTTGGATCACTTTTCTACAATTCGGGTCCCTAGTCCACTGGGATTGGAAGAGGAACTTTGGTGGACTTCTAATCACCTCTTTCTGAGCAAAGGATAGTAAGATAGGTCAGTGGTCTGACGTAGTAATCCCCGTATTACGAAAGTCCAGATCAGGGAGAGACATGAAGAAGGAGTCTGTGATCAGGGCCCTATCCAATTTGGATTGTACCCTCCGGCCTGGTGCCTGCCCCCGGAACCACTTAAATTGGTGTCCCGTCATCAGGATATCAATGAGGTCCAACTCCTCGACAACCTGACAAAAACCGTCGACCAGGGAGGTTAGGTAACTGCCTCCACCCGTAGTCTCGGCCGGATTGAGAATACCATTAAAATCACCAATAATTATCTAGTTTGGTCTTGAGAACGTGTGTAGCCGTCACAGCATGTCCCAGGTTCTGTCCCGATTCGTCCGATAGGCTTCCCCGTAAATACCTGTAATATGGATATCGGTATAGGCCGAGACTGAAACCTCCATATCAATGTGATGGCCATCTTGACCTCGCAGGTCCACTGTAATACCCCTAACCCAGAACATGGCTAAGCCCCGCGTATCCCCCTTGGGTTCACAAATATGATCCATAAATCCCAACGAGCGAGACAACAATACACATCGTTGAGCTGACATAATGGTTTGCAAAAAAAATAGTATATGCGGCCGATGATCCCGAAGGAGGTGCCTCAGTTGTTGCTTGTGGAGTCCTGAATTCATGCCTTGGCAATTCTAGGCCATGATTCTAAGGTTTGGCCTCTCAGGCAACTGAGGATGATTTGATCGTGTCTCAGAATCCGGGTCGAGCCTCTTTGACAATGTGGCCTAGGCGTTGGTCTAGAGAGTCCTGGAGTCCCGGACGAACCCTTAGATTGGGCACTAGACCCGCCATGATGGGCGAGGAAGAAGGTACCCACGACGACGGCGAAATTCGGGGCGATGATGGAAGGGAAATGGGCAGCGATTGTGGAGATTGGGGCGGCGTAGAGGGGCTGTGGGGGGATCCAAAGGCTATGCCTGAAAGCGCTGGGACTAGGGATTGCAAAGAAACCATTGGAGATACAGGAATTGGTTTCCAATATACTGAGGAAGAACGCCCTGAAGGTGGAAGAGTAACGTCGAACCTGAGCCAGGAGGATCGCGGACGGCCACGAGTAGCGGCCCCCTTTTTCGCTAGCGGCGTTGAAACCCTAGCAGACATTATCGGATTGAAACTTCGCAAATTTTTGGTAAACACATATAATTCTCCTTAAATTTTTACAATTATCCTTAAACAATGATAAAAAACAGGGAAGGTTGCTGGGAATGAAGCATAATTGTGGAGGAAAGGGATGTATGGATTTTGAAGGATCAGGCTTCAAATTTGTACCCAAATATAGCTAACAAAATCAGAATCGGCATGCTAATTTATCGGATCATTATTTGAAATCCCAATTAAGATATAATTAATTATTATACAAATTAAGTGGGTTCCTTTGAGAGAGTTGAAGAAAATGGATGTGATATTTGAAAGCCAGAGAGGAGAGTTGAGTATGGAGGTGAGTTACTGGGACACTGTTCTGGAAATCAAAGAGAAGATCCAGAAATACCACGGCATCCCCGTGTCCAAACAGACCCTAATCTTCAACGGCCAGGTCCTCCACGACGACTTGGACGTCGACAAGTGCGTCATCCTCGACAACTCTCGCCTCCAGCTCCTCGTCGACGCCGACGATCCCTCCAAACTCCGCGTCCTCAAGCAGGAACCGCCGTCCTCCGATCAGCCCGTCGCCCGCAACCTCCGCCCCACCACGCCCGATCCTCAATTGCCGCCGCCGGAGAACGCCAACAATTCGTCAATTCGCGATTGCGATCACCAGGTCCTGGAGAATAACAGCAATTCTTCGTCGGATCATACCCAGGCGAGCAATGTGGGCAGGAACGGGAATCGGAAGATGAGAGTGATGGTGTTGCCGAAGAGCGGGAACGTGAAGATTCCGGTGGAGGTGAACGTGATGGATAATGTGGGGGAGCTGAGGAAGGAGCTGCAGAAGCTGAACCAGAGGCTCCATTTTCATCTTCCTCCCGAAGGCTACTTCTTCATCTATAAACAAAATGTGATGGACGACGACAGGTCGTTTCGCTGGCATCACGTCGCTCCCGGCGATACTATCGAGATCTTCAACGGCAGCGTTACCGGTGGATCTTAATCAATCAATCCACACCACATCTGTTCAATTTCTTTTCAGATAATTATGCTTTCTGTTTATACGAAATACTACATAAATGAGGATTAAATTAACAACATTGACCGATCACCTTCTCAGGCATAATTCAAATGATACATGTATGTGTTGGAATTGAATTTCGCAAACTGGAAATGAATTGCAGAACAAAACCAGAGAGAACAATTAAGCATGCAATCGGGAATATAAAGCGATACACCAACCAGAGTGACGTGCAGAACGAAGAGGAGAAGCTGAGGCGTGGCACGGTGGTCCACTGACTTTGAAGCAAAAGTTCCGGCGTGCCCGAGGTGGCGAGCAACAGCGGTTGCTCCCCAAGGATCTCTCAGCTCTGATCCAGCAGCGCGCCCACTCGCTCTGCCGGACGTGGAAGCAGTAGGACAGAACAAAATTTCGGGTGTGGTGATGTTTGAAGAGTAACGAAAACGAAAGTAATGTGGCTCTGGAAAATAGTAGTGAAAACGTGAAGAATGAAGTGAACCAGAGCCTCCTTTTATAGATGCAGAACGTGAGGGTAAAGAGGTAAAAGCGCAACATATATTCTGATATTCAATCTTTGACCTCAACGTTCTGACTCGTTCAAAATTATTTGAATAAATCAAACCAGAAAAAATAAAAAGTATTTTGTGTAAAAAGATAGAATTGCCCGCCCCGCAGGGGCTCCACCCGAACCCGAACCCGCGCCCGGCCCGGCCCGTCCTGACCCTGACGGACGGCGGTGGCGGTGCGCGCGAGGCCCGTTCCGGCCCAACTGGCATAGGCCCAGTGGCTGGTTCTGAACATGAAAGGGAGGAGTGGCTTTATTAACTCACTTGAGTTCCCATCTGTTTCCGATGTGCGACTACAGTAGACACAAACCAGAAAAGCCAAGGCTTTAACGCCAATTTTTCCAACAATCCCCCACAAATTTGGCGATAAACGCCGAAAAACAAAAAAAACGTTTTAAAAGGAATGAAAAACCACCACAAAGTTCTGTTACTGGAAGGTGCGGTACTTAAACATCAATATCTTTCGATTTGAATTAATGCGTAGTGAAATGTGGTAACAACTTACTTAAAGTAAGTGAACAAGTCTTGAAGTTACTTAACTTCGGTTGATACGTCACACAACACATACCATGCTTCATATCCCACTGAATCCGCGAAACTATCAACTACGCTATTAAAGGCCATGCGTATACCTTGGTTCTAATGAGTGCTCTAGGAAGACTTTGCCCCAAGTCTTTCATAGATGGCGGCCCACCATCACACACACGTAGGTAGCTCATCAAGTGCTTCTCACAAGCACTGTCCCAAATGGGTCTGAAGCTATTAAGGACATAAAGTTCATCCTGTCAGCAGAATCCATCAAGTGCGTCTCAATAGCACCACCAAAACTGGTTATGGATTACAATCAATCAAGTGCGTCTCACTAGCACCACCAACACTGGTTATAGATTATTTATCAAGATCTATCAAGTGCGTCTCAAAGCACCACCAAACCTGGTTATAGATCATCAAACACTACAAATGTCATAGGAATGAGAGATGTAGTGCATCAAGACAAGTACGACTACATATGACCACTAACTCAAGTCATCCGTACTTTCTTGACCTATGGGCTTGAGCCCCATCCCCAACGACATATCTAGGAGAATTCTCCTTGGTTGACCGTTGGTAAAGGTATCAGCCAGATTTCTTTCGGACCTAACAAATTCCAAAGAAATCACTCCATCTTTCAGGAGTTGTCTGACGACACCGTGCCTGATACGAATGTGTCTCTTCTTACCATTGTACACATCATTCTTCGCAACGCAAATAGCCGGTTGCGAATCACAATGTAGTGACACAAGCACATCTTGCCTTCCCCACACAGGCACTTCTGCTAACAGGTTTCTCAACCATTCTGCCTCTTGTCCAGCCAATTCAAGGGCAATGAACTCAGACTCCATGGTGGAGCGAGCTATACAGGTCTGCTTCGAAGACTTCCATGATATAGCACCTCCACCCAAAGTGAACACATAACCACTCGTCGAGTTGATCTCATCATTACCTGAAACCCAGTTTGCATCGCAGTATCCTTCCAAAGCCGAAGGGAAGGTACGATAATGCAGGGACCAACTCATAGTTCCTTTCAGGTACTTCAACAGTCGACTTAGAGCATTCCAATGCTCAGGGCTTGGGTTATGAGTATACCGACTCAACCTGCTTACCGTGTAAGCAATGTCTGGTCGAGTACAGTTCATGAGGAACATCACACTTCCTATAATCTTTGCGTACTCAACTTGTGAAACACTATCACCCAAGTTCTTTACTAAGGGTACGTTCGGATCATAGGGAGTCTTAGCAGGTATAACGTCAAAGTGATTGAATTTCTTGAACACTTTTTCAACGTAGTGAGACTGACTCAAGGAGATGTCATTGGTGTGTCTCATAATCTTAACACCTAAAATGACATCAGCTTCTCCTAAGTCCTTCATCTCAAAATGTGATGACAAGAAGTTTTTGGTAACATTCACTGCATCGATATTGTCACCCAGAATCAACATGTCATCGACATAAAGACAGATAATCACACAACCCGATTCTGTCAACTTCGAGTACACACAGGAATCGGAGTTGTTCACCTCATATCCGTCAGTCACCAGAGTTCGATTGAACTTCTCATACCATTGTTTAGGTGCTTGTTTCAGACCATACAGAGACTTCTTCAGTTTACACACCTTGTTCTCCTAACCAGCGATCACAAACCCCCTCGGGTTGAGACATATAGATCTCTTCCTTTAGATCACCATTCAGGAAGGCGGTCTTGACATCCATCTGATGGATTATCAAACCGTGAATGGTTGCTAAAGCGACTAGAGACCTTATCGTTGCAATCTTGGTCACATGAGAATACGTGTCGAAATAATCGACATCTTTCCGTTGTGTAAAACCTCTAACCACGAGTCTCGCCTTGAACCTCTCTATTGTACCATCGGGTCTCAGCTTTCTCTTGAAGATCCACTTACTACTAATGGTTTTGGAACCATTAGGTAAGTCTACTAGATCCCAAGTCTGATTCGATACAATAGAATCAAGTTCAGCCTGGATGGCCTCATTCCAGAGGTTAGCATCAACAGATCTCAAAGCCTCGCCATAGGTCTTTGGATCTTCTTCTAACAGGAAGGCTGAAACAAAATCGTCTGAAACAACACCTTCAGGACCAACTTCGGCTAGAAAAGAGGTGATGTAGTCTTCGCCGAAGCTCTTCTCAATCCTGGGTCTCTTACTTCTCCTTGGTCCCTCAGCTTGACCACGTGAAGTAGAGCTTTCGGCAACCCACCTATCACGAAGCGACGGAAAGGGGATAGTGGGTTCAACCGGATCAGAAATGATGTTCCTCTTCATTGGAAAGATGTGTTCGAAGAACTCAGCATCTCTAGCCTCATAAATTGAGTGGTCATCTAGAGACATGAAGCGATACACCGCGCTGGGCTGAGCATAGCCTATGAACACACAATCATAGGTCTTAGATCCGATAGTGGTTCTCTTGGGGTCAGTGAAGCCTACCTTTGCTAAACACCCCGACACTCTGGGAAACCTTAGGTTAGGAGCATAACCCTTCCATAACTCGTAGGGGGTCTTATCTAGGTTCTTGTGCGGCACACGGTTAAGTATGTGACAAGCAGATAAGACGGCTTCCCCCCACATTTCATCAGGAAGGCCTGAACTAAGAAGCATTGCATTCATCATGTTCTTTAGTGTTCGATTCTTACGTTCAGCTACTCAATTTTGTTAAGGCAAGTATGGTGCACTGGTTTCATGGATGATACCTTTTGATTCACAAACGTCCTTTAAGAAGTTTGAGCCATACTCTCCTCCTCTATCGGATCTCATTCTCTTGATCTTCCTCTCAAGTTGGTTTTCTACCTCATTCTTATACTTGATGAACATCTCTTCAGCTTCATCCTTTGTAGTAAGAAGGTAAACTCTCGCGAATCTAGAGCAATCGTCGATGAAGGTAACATAATAATGTTTGCCTCCCTTGCTTCTCGAGTTCTTGAAATCCGCAAGATCAGTGTTGATTAATTCAAGTAGGTTCGTATGCCTTGTTGTGACTGATTTGCAAGGTTTTTTAGCGAATTTTGCCTCTACGCAAACTTCACATTTCGAGAGTTCAGAGGTAGATAACGATGGTATAATAGACATGTCTCTAAGTTATTTAATTGAAGCAACATTCACATGTCCTAATCTACCATGCCAAAGATCAAGAGACTCAGCAATATAAGCGGAAGCGGAAATTTTATTATTGCTCAAGATTACATGATCGACATTAAAAAGAAAGAGCCCCTACAATAATACCCCTTCCCTACAAAGTCTTCATTTTTGGAGAAAACCACCGTGTCATTCTCTATGACGGTCTTCAAGCCAGCCTTCATCAGCAGCGGTCTAGAGACGAGGTTGCGTCGCACGGTAGGGACACAAAAGGCATTACTGAGAACAAGCGTCTTCCCAGATGTCAACTTCAGCATAATCTTCCTACTTCCAGCTATCACTGCAGTAGAGTCGTTTCCCATATGAACCACTTCACCAGGTGCAGTTGGTTCAAACTCATAAAAGAGCTCCCTTGAGTTGCAGAGATGACGGGTGGATGCGGAGTCCAACACCCAGTCAACGGTGTTGTGAACCAACATATCCTCAGCAACCACAGCAGCTACAATGTCTTCATCTTCAACAATGTTGGCCCTTGCACCATTCTTCTTGTGATCTTGACGGTCGCCACGGTTCATGCACTAGTAGGCCTTGTGTCCAGCTTGACCGCATACATAGCACAACATATTCTGCTTCGATTTGTTGATAGCAGATGAAGGCTTCACAAATTTGTTGTGTTTGTTGGGAGGTCCTCGCTTGGGAGCTTCCTTGGACTTCGGCTTCGGCTTGAACCTTGACGGACGAGACGACCCACCGGTCTCCACAATGTTGGCCTTCACCGACGGAGGTGGCAATGGTGGGATGACACTCAGAGCATCCTTCAGGAGGTTCGCTTCCTCAATCTTCATGTGGCGAATGCGATATTGAAGCGTTAGGTCATTCTCTATGTGCTTCAGGTGGCATCGGTAGTCCTTCCACGACGGTGGAAACTTCTCCAGCAGCACATGAGCGAGGAATACCTCGTTCATGTCCATCCCTTCGTTGACGATGGCCGCAGACAGGTCCTCGTAAACGTGAACTTGGTCCATGATTGATCGGTTGTCAACCATCTGGAACGCAAGCCACTGGCTTACGACATACTTCTTGTTCCCGGTGTCGTCAGCCCCATACTTCTTCTCCAAAGTCTCCCAAATAAATTTGGAAGACTTGTGGCCAGCAAGCAGGTCGAAAAGGGTGTTGGACATAGAGTCCAAGAGTTGGCCACGGGCAACCTTATTGTCCTTAGCATACTTAAGACGTTTGGCCTCATTGTCCCTAACAATTGAGGCCACTAAGGAGGTAGATTCACCAGTAACATTAACAGGCACATGGGGGTCCTCTAATAGCACATAATCAATTTCATGTTGCTCAAAAAAGATAATCAGTTTTTGAGACCAGCGACGGTAATTGGTACCGTCGAGTGGCTCAACACGGGGAAAGGTACGAGCAGCAATAGAAGCAGCGGAATTCAGATTAGCATGCATATTATTCATGTTGTTCATGTTCGTCATTACACAGTTCACGAAATTGCAAAGCTTATAAAACAGATTCGATAATATATGTTACTTTTGCTTCAAAATTGTTGGAATTGAATTTCGCAAACTGGAAATGAATTGCAGAACAAAACCACAGAGAACAATTAAGCATGCAATCGGGAATATAAAGCGATACACCAACCGACGTGACGTGCAGAACGAGGAGGAGAAGATGAGGCGTGGCACGGTTGTCCACTGACTTTGAAGCAAAAGTTCTGGCGTGCCCGAAGTGGCGAGCAGCAGAGCCTCCTTTTATAGCTGTAGAACGTGAGGGTAAAGAGGTAAAAGCGCAACAGATATTCTGATATCCAATCTGTTCCAACGTCTCCACTATTGGGTCGGAACCTCTTTGACCTCAACGTTCTGACTCGTTCAAAATTATTTGAATAAATCAAACCAGAAAAAATAAAAAGTATTTTGTGTAAAAAGATAGAATTGCCCGCCCCGCAGGGGCTCCACCCGCGCCCGCGCTCGGCCCGGACGGACGACGGCGACGGTGCGCACAAGGCATGTTCCGACCCAACTGGCATAGGCTGGTTCTGAATAGGAAAGGGAGGAGTGACTTTATTAACTCACTTGAATTCCCATCTGTTTCCGATGTGGGACTACAAGTAAACACCAACCAGAAAAGCCAAAGACTTTAACGCCAATTTTTCCAACAGGACGTACTCTATGCATGTTTGTAAAACTTGAAACGCATGTGTACTATAATACTATGTACCCACCAAAGACATACTAGCATGTGTTTTACATTTCAGCGTACTTGAATTGATCTTCACCGTTGGATACATATGATTTGATGGTGAAATCAACCATTGATATATGAATTCAACTCTGTTTATGCTATGTTGAAGCAGCAACCTTCAATTTGATGAGAGATGGATGTTCATTTCGTGGAAAGCCGAAGCGGAGTGAGGTTCGCCATGGACGTTGGGTGCTGGGACACAGTCCTGACGTGAAGCACAACATAGCCAAAAAAACAGGGCATACCGGTGGCCAAACAGACCCTTAAATACAAGGGTCAAGTCCTTGTGGACGACCAGTACCTCGAGGGCAATCAGCTTGAGCTCGTCGTGGCCGCCGATCCTCTCGAGCCTCCCGAACCGCCACTTCAGTTCACCGACCAGGACCTGCTGGATGATGACTGTGACGACCTCTGTTCTTTTGGTTTTGGAATTGAGCCGCCGTTGATCTGCCCCGACTATGGTGTGAGGCCGCAGCCAGCTCTGTCGACCCTGACGCCTCCACTGCTTTTCATTAGCACCGTGCCTCCGGTCACAGAGCGCATTCGGGAGCCATTTCTTCCGGCGGCGACGATGCTCTATCCGCCATACTCTTCCCCTTCCTCTTCGCGGCCTTATTGCCAATTGGGAGTTCTCGTGGAGGTGACATGCCAATTGGGGAACTTGGACGTACGGGTGGGGCACGTGGAGAGATTGGGGAAGTTGAGCCATCGGCTTGTTGCTCGTCACCACTTAAATGTGTGACTTTATCATCGTCGGTGGGGACTGAAGTGGGCGGGGTGGTGCTGCTATAACTGCCGGACGCGTCCAATCGTCGTCGTAGTACCCCGGCTTCGCCCTCCTCCGCCCAAAACTTTTCATCATTTTCAAACGGCTCTATCCAATGGTGGAGCTTGAAAATCTTTGGCTCGTTTTTTATGTGTTCGACGTGGATTCGATAGAGTTCCATCGTCCGCTCCCTAAACTTTTCTTCGCTCCAGCCGCTATGACCTTCCTGGGCCCCCTCCTTGTTCAGCAGTGTGACATACCGCTTGACTATTGTAGCACTTTGTTGAAGTTGGTCTTGACGGCTTGCACCGTCCACTGAGTCAATGAAAAATTCCCAGCACTGCAAGGGCGCCTATGAACCGTGGTCTAGAACGTGCTCCCATCTTGCGAGGTTCCGGTGATGAGGTCGTGCGTTGTGCGTTTCCAGGCTCTGATCAGGAGCAAATCCACTTGAGGGGGCCATTTGCTTCGCCTTTCTGGTGTCGCCCGGGTACTCGGTCCCACAGATGATGAAGTAGACGACATGCGGGTTACGGTTGCGGTTGCGGCCGACATCGAGAATTGTGCTTGGCCGAAATAGTTGGCAGCCATGTTGTAATGGTCGAACAGTGGGCGGGTAAATACCCCAGTCGTGATTGGCGGTTTTCCAAATGGATTGGGCGGTGGTCCCATTGGATTGGCCGGTTGGTCCGATTGTCCTATTCCACCTACGTTCACATTCAAAATTTTAATTACAATGAAAATAGGATAATTCATTGTTTGGTCACAAATAATTAAAATTAAACATATAATGTAACTATAATTGCACATACATGACATTAAACTTGATAAAATGATTGAAAATTTAATTAATGAAATGAATAAAATTATAATTCAAAAAATTATCTTGGCCCCAAAGAGAGGCCATGTATTGGTTGAACGCATCAGGGTTCCAACCACCGGTTGGGGTGAAACCGGTTTGCAACATCTGTACGTAGGACGACCCAGCTTGATTGGTGGTCGCACCTTGTGGATTGGGGTTCGCAGGTTGTTCCTCGGTGTTGTCCTCCTCGTCCGAGTTGAAAAATTCGTGTTCCGGCGGTTGAGTGGAATTGTCGTAAGACATTATCGATCGGATTTTGCAAAGACGATATGAATTTGAGAGAGTGAGGTTGGAGAGAATTTAGAAGTTTCTGCTGTGAATTGGGGAAATGGAGTGAGGGGTATTTATATTGGTTGAAGAAGTGTTTTTAAATGTTATTTTTTATTTATTTAAAAAAAAAGGGTTGTAGCCGTTGCCGACCGTTGGCAACGGTTATTTTTTTTCTGACTTGGACAGGTGGTAGCTGGCCATTGGACGAGAGAGAGGCAGAGGAGCGCGAGGCAGCGGGGCTGATTTTGGTCCCGCGCCTCTGCCCCCTGAACCCTCCTCGTCCCTCACCCCCCCCCCCCCCCCCCCCGCCCCGCATGCCTCGCACGCCCCCTCCCTACACCGGTCGAACCCCGAGTCCTCTGCTCCGCCCCCTGCCTCGCCATCAAGCCCCGGCTTGATGTGGATGCTCTAAGTGTATGGGCCAGATAATTAAGTATGTGTTTGTGTTTGA
This sequence comes from Erodium maritimum, assembly GCA_963921825.1. Lineage (NCBI taxonomy): Eukaryota > Viridiplantae > Streptophyta > Magnoliopsida > Geraniales > Geraniaceae > Erodium > Erodium maritimum. Next base: position 49,100,789 of record OY997595.1, on the reverse strand, counting down.
AATTTAAGGAGTTCAAATAGTAACTATAATATTAAATCAAAGAAAATGCATATTTCCGGATAGTTTCCGTCGAGGTTGACTATGTACTCCTCCAAGGATCCAGCGTGTGTCATCTTCCTTTGGTTGATAGTGTAAGACTCCATGAACACGAGAGTGTTGGCTCCCGAGATAGTAGAAGAGTACTCTTCTAGTACTTAGTGGTACCACGACCACCATACATCTAGTAAGGCGGTACTACCGGCACACCCCCATTGGACCACAAACTTCTCATTGGGTGAGGCGAAGGTGCTAGATACCCCCCGCCACTGCTCGATGTGCCCCCATAGAGCATGTAGAGATCTCGAACTCAAGTCTTGGATCTCCCTAACCAGACGCTTCCTATTAGGAGGGAAGATGTAGCTAACGCCCGGTCGTGTCCCGGTCACTCTTCCACACAACTCCTCAGGAAGGAGTGGTGGTGCTCTCTAGTCAGGTTCAAGCGTGTTGGAGGCCCTCTTCCGCGCAATAGGGAATCACCCGGGACATCCAGGTGAGGCCACATGACAAGAAAATACTTGGCTTGATCAGGGGAGTTAGCTTCTTCCTTGACCATCTTTCCTTACCCCTTTCGGTCACCTTGTCTCGGTGCCACCGGAACATAATTCAGGACTCGACGACCGGATGAGCCTCCCAGATGCCACCCGACCATGACGGGCACGAGACCTAGTTGGTCTCGTGTCAATAGAGGATTGGAGGAAGGGACCCCTATCTCCGTGGCCTGACGGACAGACGATGCCATGTGTCCGACGCAACTACATCCAAAGTAATGATCTGGTAGACGCTCATAGAAAATATGAAGAATTTGTACCTCTAATTCCGACAGTTGGAACCATAATTGACTTTGGATCAGGATTCACACATCCACTTGTACCCGAACTCGCTTGAAGCCCCCAAGCTCATGCCATCCGCGTCATCGTCCACCGTCAGGTAGGTGTTGAGGGCGCTCCTCAACCAAAACACGACCCTCGGTTCTAGGCCCCTACTAGGAGGTTGGAGATGTAGGCTCAGACCAAGAAGTGGGTAAAGATAATGTCGCGGGGACACATCTGTGGATGGAGGTCTAGAAACAACACCAACGAGCACCGAAAAGCCCAGGGCTCCCCTACCAGCACCCGAGCTCTCTCCATCATTTACCGGAAGAATAATCCCACCACACTATCCTTTAGTGGCCTCGCCACCCCGTTCTTCAAGTTTCATGGCTCTGTGAGACAACTTGCCAATGTTTGTCAAAAGAATGTCCTTATACTCAGCACATGGGTTGCCACAACATAGGCGAAGTTCAAGCCCCAATCGTAGAGCTCTATCGGGGGTACCACCACCTCCCCTAATGAAGAGGCTGTAAGAACCGCCCCGGTCAATTCTGGTTGAACCGGTGGTTTTTGATGAAAGTTGACTTTCTGCCGGAAAAGTCAACCGATGACTCCGGGAGTGATTCGGGACCTTTCCGCGACCCAAAAAGCTTAGCCGTCGTTATGGTTAGCTCAGTTGGGTCGTTTCCTTTCAAATGACTGTTTTTGTGAAAAAGTCAACCCGGGGTCAAACTCGATCAAATCTTGGGTCTTAGTAAATTAATTAAATGTTTGCTGAGATCTTTTGAGTAGAGGTGGACCCCACATGGAAACATGTCCATGGTGGCTTGGGTGAGAAGAAATAGGGGAGAAATGACCCTTTTACCCTTAATTTTGGACATGAGAGGCTTTTGGGAAAAAGGGCAAATGGGTCACGACCAAATTAGGTTTAAGAGCCATCAAGGAGCACATTTCAGCCCATTTACACACCTTGGCCGAAATTTAGAGAGAGAGGAGGGAGAGAGAAAAGCCATGGAAGCTTGAATGAGAAGAAATGAGGAAAAAGAATGGTATTGACGTAGTTTTCTTCTCAAATCCCCTCAAAATCATCATCTTCCTCTTCTATTCTCCATTTTTAAGGAGAATCTTCAAACCATTTTCGTTTTCATTGAAATTTATATTATGGGTTTGGGAGAAAAAGGATGAACATGGTTGGGTTTCAATGGGTTTTGAGTAAGATGCCTAGATGATTGAATTTTGGAGTTAAGAGGGTGTTTTTGATAGAAATCAATTGGTTTTTGATGTTTGATGAAGACCCATCATGGGTATTGAAGTATTGACATTTGTGGGACTGTTTTGGAGGTTTTTGGAGGATAAAAATGGAGTTTTGAGGTGTTATTTTTGTGGAGAAGAAGCTGGAGGAAGAAGAAGGAAGAAAATGTCAGACCCGTCACGAATCCGTGACGAGTACCGTGACGGAAGACGTCACGGCTCCGTGACAGAGGCCGTGACGGCACATGTCACGGTTCCATGACGTCACGGGTACCGTGACGGAAGACGTCACGGCTCCGTGACAAAGGCCGTGACGGCACATGTCACGGTTCCATGACGTCACCCGTGACCCAAACCGTCATGGAGTCCATCAAGGCTCCGTGACCCAAACCGTGGTAGATCAGATTTGGGCCTTTTGGGCCCATTTTGGTGTTTTTCGAGTAATTGGGAAGGTTATCCATAACTGAGCCTTTTGGGGTTAATTGTGAACGTTTTCTCTCTAAAACCGCTCTTGAATTACTCTTAATTCTCGTATTAATTTATGATCTTAGACGTTGGACCCGAGTACGGCGGTGGAGGCTTCTAGGCGTCTTGAAGTGACTAAGCCTTTGGATAGCAATCGAGGTAGGGGAAAGTAGCGAATACCAGTTTAATTGCGGAAACTTACTAGTATGCATATAGGTTGCGAATACTCGATATAATTGTTAGATTTGCATGTAGGATGTGAGGAACGAGTGAAATGAGGGATAGCTTGCGAGCCATGTCGTGCCGTAAGTTTGGGAATTGTCGTGCTGTAGAATTGCATGTGGGCCATGTCGTGCCCTTAGGATTGCGTGTTGGTTGTGGCGTTACGATTGACGACTTGTGATGCTTGATATGTGGTTTATCCGTTGATTAGATTGAGGATCATGATATGGTATGCTCGGTATGGTATGTGTGGTATGACGTGAACTTTGCCTTGTGATATGATCGGGTGAATGATAGACCGATGGGTTGTGTTCGGTAAGATTGGTTGGTGTGGTAAGTCGTTAATTGAACTATGATTGTGTGGTATGTTGAGATATTCGTGGGTGTGCTCCGATACGATATGTTCCGAGACGAGGTATTCCGGTACGATACCTACATCGAGGGGGTATGCCGGTGTAGGGTGGTATCTAGGCCGAGGGTGTTGTCCCACGTACGTAGTCCCCCGGTGTTACTAGTTCCGGTACGATACCTACATCGAGGGGGTATGCCGGTGTAGGGTATGTAGGCCGAGGATGGTGTGATCCGTACTCCGATGCTGTGTGGTCCAGGAAGACATCTAGGCCGATGTTGTGTGGTCTGGTATGATGTATCGTGATTTGTACCCCGATGTCATGTTTCCAGGAAGATATCTAGGCCGATGTTGTGTGGTCCGGTACGATATGGTTGAGTCGGGCTGTGGACAACCGGCGGTGTTCGGGGACTGCTGTACGGGACGTGTGATTGTTTTACTGTGTGTTGTGTGCTTGATGATTGGATAAGTGATGTGATTTAAGTGTGATATTGGTCATGTAGTTATGGTTTGTGATTATGTGAATTCTGAGGCTGTCGTTAGTTGTTGTGCCTTGCTAGTATGCCCTAATTGGATGGTTACCCATGGTGGTGAGCGGATAACTCATCATCTTAACTACTTTTTCCTACTGAGGGAAAGCTCACCCCTTTACTTTACTGTTCTACAGGTTTTGAGCGGGATTTGGTGTAGTGGGATTCTCGAAGCTTGGGGGCTAGCGAGAGTCTTAGGCTAGTATGGTCTAGAGACGCACTTTCTTATTTGTATTAAACCCATTATTACTTGGTTCTGAGCTGTTGACTCGTTTCTGTTAGTCTTAGTGCCTGTAGTTCAATCCTAAATGTCCAAATGTATATATCATCGTTAGCAATAAAATTAAAGCGGCTTTATATTACTTATGTGTTGGAGTAATATATCGATGTGTGCTCTGATCTATGCCCACCATGCGAATAGAACCATAGATCGAGATAGATCACACTCGATGGGTCCCTAGTCAACAAAGCTTCACTAGAAGCGACTAGTATGAAAGATGGCTCTTTATGGCTTACGTTCTGTTAGTCATTGGAATGAGATTCCGGAGTCTGATCATAGATATCATGTGGGACATGATATTGGACGACCCACCCTGAATATGTGCCATAGATTAAGTCATGAACATATTCAGTGTCGTAGCTTGTCATGTATCCTTAGACCAAGGAGTCTTTTTGATCGCTATGTAGTCAAAAACTGAGTTTGACCTGAGCCTAACGTTGTCCGTAACAGGGCTTCCATAACGGCCAGGATTGGCTTGGGGACGGGCTACATGAGTGACACGAAAGGCGGCTAAGGGATTTATCCCTCATATTGAGGTATGAGAAAGATATTGGTTCTCGGCCGCTTGATCGAGAGTGACTGAAAGAATAGCATGGCCATGCACATGATACTGGGTATCATATCTTCAGTCATCTCACATATCAAGGAACGGTGATTGAGAATAATAAGGATGACGGCTCTATGCCTTATCTCAATCAGGATATCGGAGATAAAAGGATAATGACAGGGATGGCGGAAAGGTTAGAATCGACAGGGTCGATTCGTTATGCAGTGTCAGGCAATACTAAAGTCTCGTTAGTTGCCACTTAAATAGGATCAAGTAAAATGGGATTTTACGTTGATCTATTGACATGCATAAACCTAAGGGTCACAGCGGAGGATGAAACTCATTGACACATTTATGGAGAATGGACAAAAGGGAGTTGTCTCGGGACATGATCAAAACTGGGTTTTGAGTCACGTGCCCGTAAGTGAATAGCACATTACGGATCAAGACAAGGCTTGGAGTCTTGGGATTGATCGCGTCGGATAATGTTGGACATTTCCGGTATGGAAGGCTTGGAGGCGATGAGCGAATCACGAGACCTCGTTGGAAATGGCCACGGGCCATGTTCCAAGAGGCCCATGAAAGGCCCATGCAACCAAGGCCCATGGAACTAATTAATCAAGTCTTGATTAATTAGTACTAAGTAAGCAAGACAAAGATTAAGGTGTTGGTGATTCACCACCTAACCCAATCTTGTCTTGCCATACTTTGTCCTATTTACACCTTACTTGACACCATACTTGTCCCATGCCTTTAGTTGGACAAGTATGGGTTTTTGTTATGTTTAAGTCATCTTTTTTCAACATAACAAACACAAGAGAAGAATAGGAAACACATTTTCTCTCCCTCTTCCATGGCCATTTCGGGTTTGGCTAGTTTCCACCTCCATTTTTGTGTTCTTGAGTCCTCAAAGAGAAGAACTACGTGGCTTTGATTCCCATGTGGATACGTAGGTGTCTTGGAGACTCAAGCCAATCATTCGTTAACCGGTGTTCTTGTTTTGGTAAGAAATAGTGCTGAATTTTTCTCTTGTGAATCCATTCTTTGTTAGTTGTTTCATGGTTTAATCGTCTCTTGGTTTTATTGATTTTCCGCTGCGAGTTGGTTCATCTCCAACCCTACCTCGAGACCCAACAGTTTCGTCAGATTTATTGGTTAAATTATCATTTTGGAACTTATTTCTTTTAAAAATTGTTTTATTTATTATTGTTTCTTAGTTCACATCTCAAGTCCAGTGAAAACCGGATTTGGGGCGTGACAATTTGGTATCATAACCTGATTTTTCAAAAACTTCGGACCGTACGTCAATTAGGTGGGTAGAGTTAAGTTGTTAGGTTTCCGTGAGTCGGTTACGCAAATCAGAAATGTCCTGAGCGTAGAATCGAGACGAATAGAGTCTCGATTTAGTAAGATGCCTTGTCTAGGTGCCGTGTACTGGTAGTGAACCACTGTGGTTGGTGTCATTGATTGTGTTATTTTATTGCTGAGTGTTGGCTGGGCCGGGTGGTAATAGTGTGATTACCGAGACCCGAAGTGTATAGCTTCGTTGACTTGCGGTGTTCTATGATTGTATTGATTGCTTGGGCAGGATGTAAATTGGATGTCCCGCGTAAGCAGATGGTTAATAGAATTTACAAACAAGTCATGCCCAAATTTTCTGCAAAACTGAAATGTTTGAACCTTCACGATTCGACTGTAGGGGCCACTGTAGTCGAACGTGATGGAGGGATGTCAAGTGGTTACAACGTAGTTCGGGGACGCCTGAACCAGGTTGTAACAACACGATGTCGACATGAATGTTATGTTAGAAAGAGGAAGTGTTAAGAACTCGAAACTAAGTGATGTTTGTCCATTGTGGAATTGCTGTGTGGTGTGAATTGTGGACTGTGTGACTTGTGTGTGAAATTACTGATTGGGGTGTTTGACTTGTGTGACACACAAATGTGCGGGCTTCTTTGGTTGTGTGAAACTAGTATGACTATACTATACGAAGTATATTATTAGTTCGGGTGCGACTTTTATGAAACGTGTGTGAACGCTAGTTATTTAAGCGCGTCACTTTATGCGAATTTAAGAAACTGAACATGTGCGTTATCCGTGCAGCGGATATACGACATGACGCCTACCTACATACCACGAGGCACCAGGAGCTGGTCAGCTAGGGGCCGAGGCCAGCCACCTGCCATTGAGTCGGTAGGGGAAACAAGTGCCCAAGGTGCACCCGCTGAGGGGCACGAGAGAGTTGATGCAGGACCATCGGGACTTCCGCCCAAAGTCCCGTCAGTCATAGAGCCGACCCAGGCGACAGTCTTGGAGGAGCTGGTTCGTACTGTTCAGGGCTTGACGACGGTTATCACCCAGAGAGAGGCTACGGCCCCGGCACCAGAGGTTGTGCCTACTGCCACTACAGCTACAGGCCGGGAGCTATACAAATCAGATGCTGAGGGACTTTCTGAGGCTGGGTACGTCGACCTTTTCCAGGGAGCCAAACCCCGAGGCAGCCGAGCGATGGCTCGAGCAGATCACACACAACCTGGATACCTTAGAGATCATGGATGAGCGGACGAGGATGTCCTTTGCAGCTTTTCAGCTGAAGGATGACGCCTATCAATGGTGGCAGCGCGAGCAGGGTCAGATTGGTGATGATTTTCAGCTGTTTGGACAGCGGTTCCTGGAGCAGTACTTCCCGCAGTCAGCACAGGATGACAGGCACCAGCAGTTTCTGGAACTGCGTCAGGAGGGGATGACAGTGTCCGAGTACGAGGCGAGGTTCACCTCCTTGTCCCACTTCGCCCTGGAGATGGTACCGACCGAGGCTCACCGCTACAGACGGTTTGAGGGAGGAATTCGCCCCGCGATTGTGGATCGGGTTACTGCACTGAGGACCCATGTGTACTTAGATCTAGTGGATCAGGCACTGGCAGTAGAGCGACACTTCGGAGAGACAACCAAAGTTCGGGGGAGCAGGCCGAGACCGAGCGGTTTCCTAAGGTCGTCTGAGACTCGTGATTCGAGGAGACAGAGGACCTCGACATCGTTCCGGCCCCAGACACAGTCGAGCGGGACGCGACAGGTCGGATCAGTGGCGTCCGTTGGACCCGCTTCGACATGACAAGCGTGTTTCCGGTGCGGACAGCAGGGCCACATGGTTCGAGACTGTCCGAGGAGTAGTGGGCCAGCAGATCTTCCGGCGGGCAGATCTGAGGGGAGGCCGAGTGTCGGGCCGCCGCTGTGCCATCAATGCGGACAACCAGGACACTTCTCTGCTAGGTTCCCCGATCAGTTTGGAGAGATGTTGGCTATGCGACTGTAGCAGTCGCAGACTGGGTAGTCACTGTTAGTCTTAGTGCCCGTAGTTCAATCCTAAATGTCCAAATGTACATATCATCGTTAGCAATAAAATTAAAGCGGCTTTATATTACTTACGTGTTGGAGTAATATATCGACGTGTGCTCTGATCTATGCCCACCATGCGAATAGAACCATAGATCGAGATAGATCACACTCGATGGGTCCCTAGTCAACAAAGCTTCACTAGAAGCGACTAGTATGAAAGATGGCTCTTTATGGCTTACGTTCTGTTAGTCATTGGAATGGGATTCCGGAGTCTGATCATAGATATCATGTGGGACATGATATTGGACGACCCGCCCTGAATATGTGCCATAGATTAAGTCATGAACATATTCAGTGTTGTAGCTTGTCATGTATCCTTAGACCAAAGAGTCTTTGTGATCGCTATGTAGTGAACAACTGAGTTTGACCTGAGCCTAACGTTGTCCGTAACAGGGCTTCCATAACGGCCAGGATTGGCTTGGGGACGGGCTACATGAGTGACACGAAAGACGGCTAAGGGATTTATCCCTCATACTAAGGTATGGGAAAGATATCGGTTCTCGGCCGCTTGATCGAGAGTGACTGGAAGAATAGCATGGCCATGCACATGATACTGGGTATCATATCTTCAGTCATCTCACATATCAAGGAACGGTGATTGAGAATAATAAGGATGACGGCTCTATGCCTTATCTCAATCAGGATATCGGAGATAAAAGGATAATGACAGGGACGGCGGAAAGGTTAGAATTGACAGGGTCGATTCGTTATGTAGTGTCAGGCAATACTAAAGTCTCGTTAGTTGCCACTTAAATAGGATCAAGTAAAATGGGATTTTACGTTGATCTATTGACATGCATAAACCTAAGGGTCACACCGGAGGATGAAACTCATTGACACATTTATGGAGAATGGCCAAAAGGGAGTTGTCTCGGGACATGACCAAAACTGGGTTTTGGGTCATGTGCCCGTAAGTGAATAGGACTTTACGGATCGAGACAAGGCTTGGAGTCTTGGGATTGATCGCGTCGGATAATGTTGGACATTTCCGGTATGGAAGGCTTGGAGGCGATGAGCGAATCACGGGACCTCGTTGGAAATGGTCACGGGCCATGTTCCAAGAGGCCCATGAAAGGCCCATGCAACCAAGGCCCATGGAACTAATTAATCAAGTCTTGATTAATTAGTACTAAGTAAGCAAGACAAGGATTAAGGTGTTGGTGATTCACCACCTAACTCAATCTTGTCTTGCCATACTTTGTCCTATTTACACCATACTTGACACCATACTTGTCCCATGCCTTTAGTTGGACAAGTATGGGTTTTGTTATGTTTAAGTCATCTTTTTTCAACATAACAAACACAAGACAAGAATAGAAACACAACTTCTCTCCCTCTCACACTACAATTTCGAGTTTGGCACTTTTCCCCCCTCTTGTTGTGTTCTTGAGTCATCTAAAGAAGAACTACGTGGCTTTGATTCCATTTGGATACGTAGGCGTCTTGGAGACTCAAGCCGATCATCGTTTCTTTGGTGTTCTCTTCCTTTTCTTGAACTAGTTGGTAAGGAAACATCCATATTGTTTATTCTCTTGTGTATCTAATATTTGGTAGTGTTCTATGACATGGTCTCGAGTTATTTCCGCTGCAAGTATGTGTTCATACCCTCCATCGAGACCCAACAGTGGTATCAGAGCCGTGCTACCTTCGGGATTCACAAGAGAACTTTCGGTTTTGCTTGCTAGTTTCGGTTTTGCATGTTAATTTGCTAAATTGTTTGATAACATGTTTTAAATTCTTGTTTATGGGTTTAATGCATGAAAAATGAATTTTTGAAAAGTTTATCAAATCTGGAATTTTTGAAAAAAATTTGATTTTTCGGGTCTCGGGAGCGGGACTCTCGGGGAGCCGAAACCGGGACCGAACGGGGCTCCGTTGGACGGAGCTAGGCCAAGCATGACCATTGGATGGTCAATATGCCGAGCTAAACCGTTTTGTTAGTCATGACGAGTTTGGAACCGTCTTGATGAACTCAAAAATCAAATGTTCAAAAGTTTCAATTTTGAACGGTTTCGATAAACCGAGTATCAAAAATTTTCGAAACTTGGCAATTAATTAAAACCGGAAAATCACATGATGTTTGATAACATGCTTGTTTGATAACACGATGTGTGATGTGATGTTGGCATGGTGTACATAATAGCCCCGAGTTTGATTTAATTATTTATCGCTTTTCACGGCCTGCGAGCCGTTAGAGTTAGCGTGTAATTATTCTTTCAAGGTGTGGTCGTCGAACCACTTGTTTGTAATATTTATTATTCCCGACCTGCGAGTCGTGTATTAAATTGTAATATTTTACTCAAGACGAAGAAAGGGCGAAAAGGTCATTTGGTGGCTTTTCGGGTGTTGGCATCGGCTTGGAGTCGGTGGAGCTCAAGAAGCTAGTGGGAGTTAGTTTAGGGGGCTATTATGTGCACATTTATCGCTTTATGCTTGGTTTAGTTTATGCATGATTAATTCTATGTGTTTTAGAATTGCATGCTTAACTTTATTTACCGAGCATATCACCTCACATGCAAAGATAAAATTGGAATTTTAATCCTTGTGTGTGAACCCTTAGAACCGTCATTACATTGGATGTAGTTGACGGGTTCAAAGGAAGAATTACATTGGATGTAATTTGAGGCATCATTGCATTTGGAATGTAGTTGATGTGCTCATCGCATCTAGGATGTGCCAAAGTTTTGAACACAACTGGACAAGTAAAAGCGGGTCATGTCCGATACCTCCCAATTATCAACACCTTACTACCTCCCCGTCCTATGGGTGTCGTGCGCATTAGCGGAGCATCCATGGGGAAGCGGGGTAGTAGGTTTGGACGACATATGTGGGTGTCGTGCGCATTAGCGGAGCACCTACATAGTGACGGGCCATAGTTGAAAATTGGTGGACCCGACTACGATTCTCAGCCTGAGGTTGAGCTAGGGTAACAGATAGGGTAAGCCGTGTACATAAGTACATACCCTAGCCAAGAGTCACATTGGATGTGATTGGATGGAGTCCTACCTACATAGCTCGATTAAGTGGTGAGCATTAGTTCAGCTTAATCGAGTGAATCAAGGATCTTGGTTTCAGATTCTAAAGGTTTAGAATCGATTGTTGGTGTTTAAGCTTGATCTTCATAAAATTTATTCAGTTTACTGATTGAATTTTATCTGTTGTAGATCAAATGGCAAATTCAGCGAACATTAATAGTTTGTCATTAAAAACCATTCTTGACAGGGTCAAGCTAAATGGGACAAACTATTTGGACTGGTACAGAATTTTGAGGATAGTCCTCAAGTCTGAACGCAAAGAATATGTCCTTGACAAGGCTGTCTCTAAGACCATATCAGAGTTACATGAAGTGTCATTAACTGCTGAAAAGAATATCTCAGGGATCTGGGATCCAAGGATATTCTGATGGTCAACAAGGGAATTGCAAGTGGTAAGGGCTGGGCCCATGCGCACTTGGCAGGAAAGATGAGACACCTGAGAATGTCTGCTTCTACTGCCAACAGCCTGGTCATTGGAACCGGGATTACAGGAAGTTCACGGCTGATCTGAAGAAGGGCAGTGGGACTGCGCCTTCATCAAGTAGCCTGGATGATCTGAAGAAGGGCAGTAGGACTGCGCCTTCATCAGGAAACCTGGATGATCTAAGGAAGGGCGGTGGGACCGTGCCTTCATTCGGTATTAACTCTATAGAGCTACATCTCTCTACTTCCAAAGATTTATGGGTATTAGATACCATGACTGAATCTCACACATGCACTAATATATGGTGGCTGAAAGTAGGAGAGATTTGGAAAGCACGAAATGGACCTCAGAGTTGTGGCAATTGCTGTAGGATCCATGAGTCTTGCTTTGCCAAGAGGTCTTGTCTTAGTATTGTATAATGTATATTGCATACCTACTTTTAGTAGGAATATTATATCTGTATCCGTGTTTGACAAGGAAGGATATAATGTTAATATTGGAAATGGAGTTTTCAATGTTCTATGCAATGATATGTTTTATACCAGTACTGACATGGTTGGAGGATTGTACATATATAAATATGGGTAACAATGCCTCAAGTTCTATATATTCCGTTAATACCAAGAGGTCTAAATCCAACGATTTAAACCTAACTCTGTTATGGTACTGTCATTTGGGTCGCATAAACAAGAAGCGCCTATCAGCACTTCAGAAGTGCGGGCTTTCAGGTTCATTCGAATTCCATTCGATCGATAGGTGCAAGGTTTGTTTGATAAGCAAAATGACTCAAGTGCCCTTTATCGATCGCGATGAAAGGGCGGGTGAATTATTGGGGCTGATACACTCGAATGTGTGTAGACCAATAAGTTCACTTGCCAGGAGGGGTTTTAGCTACTTTATCACATTTACTGATGATTACAGTAAATATGGTTATGTCTATTCGGTGAGACATAAGTCTGAAGCTTTTGATAAATTCAAAGAGTTTAAGACTATAGTAGAAAACCAGCTCGACAAAGGTATTAAGGCACTTCGATTGGATCGAGGTGGAAAATACTTGACCACAGAGTTATTAGATCATCTAAAAGAGAATGGGATCCTTTTGGAATGGACTCCTCCTGGGTCACTGTAGTTGAAAGGTGTAGCCAAACGGAGAAATCGGACATTGTTAGACAATGGTCTGTTCCATGATTAGTTGGACTGATCTCCCAATCTCTTTTAGGGGTTTTGCTCTAGAGACGACCGCATTCATAGTGAATCGGGCTTCGACGAATGGTGTGGAAGGGACACCATTTTAAAAATGGTATGGGATGATGCCCGCTTTGTCCTTCCTAAAGATTTGTGGTTGCGAGGCTTATGTGAAACATTTGGTTTCGACTAAGCTCGAACCAAGATCTGAGATATGCACCTTCGTGTGGTATCCCAAAGCAACAAGGGGATACTATTTCTACAATCCCAGTGAGAACATGGTGTTCGTCGCTTGGGGTGGGGTCTTTATGGAAAAGAAGTTTTGTTTCCAAAGACGTCATTAGGAGGACTGTGCATCTCGAAGAAATTCAGGATGGTACAGATCTGTCTAAACCAATTGACAACCCAGTAGAAAGGAGCCAGAGATTGTCGTAGAGTGAGAACCAATTCCTGTTACAATTCCGGAAGGTCCAAGGCGATTTGAAAGGGTCAATCTTCCACCTCCAAGATATGGTATCCGGAGGTGACAATGAAGTCATGGTGGATCACGATGATCCAGCCACCTTTCAAGAAGTCGTGGATGGGCCCGACTCCGAGTTATGGCTGGGAGCCATGAGGGAGGAAATGCAATCCATGTCGGACAACCGAGTCTGGGAACCGGTTGATCCCATCAATGGTGTGAGGACCATAGGATGCAAATGGATCTTCAAGGTGAAGATGGACATGGACGGCAACCCTCTGACCTACAAAGCTCAACTGGTGGCGAAAGGTTATAGGCAGATCCAATGGATTGACTATGAGGAAACCTTCTCCTTAGTGGCTATGGTCAAAATCGATCCAAATTCTTCTTGACATAACTGCGTATCATAATTACGAGATATGGCAAGTGGATGTCAAAACCGCTTTCCTAAATGGAAATTTGACTGAGTACGTTTGTATGTCTCGGCCCAAAGGTTTTGACGATCCGAAGAATAAAGGAAAGGTTTATAAGTTGTTGAAATCCATTTATGGATTGAAACGAACTTCTCGGAGTTGGATCCTTCGTTTTGATGAAGCTGTAATTGGATTTGGCTTAATCAAGAACGAGGATGAATCTTGCGTTTATAAGAAGGCTAGTGGGAGCAATATTAGCTTTCTGGTTCTCATTGAAAACGACATCCCAACCTTGCACGAGACTAAAGCTTGGTTGAGGAAGTGTTTTTCAATAAAGGACTTAGGCGATGCTTCTCATATCTTAAGGATTAAGATATGTAGAGATCGCACCAAGAGGGTCTTGGATTTAAGTCAGGGAACCTATGTGAACAAGGCATTGAGTAGGTTCTTAATGCTCGATTCAAAGAAAGGACTCTTACCCACTAGTCATGGCATTCATCTCAGCAAGACTCAGTGTCCTAAGACACCTGATGAGCTGAAAAGGATGATGAGAATCCTATGCGCCTGGGGGCAGGATCGATCATATATGCCATGACATGTATGAGACCAGACGTCTCGTAAGCCTTATGTTGTACCAGTAGACATCATTCTAACCCGGGGGAAAGATGATGCTGAACTAGTCGTCGAAGGATGAGTAGACGCTACTTTTCCAAGACAAATCCAGATGACTTTAGAAGTCAATCAGGATATGTGTTTACGCTGAATGGCAGAGCTTTAGCTGGGAAAGCGTAAAGCAAGATACCATTGCCGAATCTACGACAGAGGCCAAGTACATGGATGCTGCAGAGGCAGCTAAGGAGGCTATGTGGATTTGGAAATTCATGGCAGGACTGGGTGTAATTAAAAACCCATCCAGTCCGGTGAATCCATTTTGCGACAACACAAGGGCCATTGCGCAAGCTAAAAGCCTAGATCGCATAACAAATCCAAACATGTACTGCGGCGTATCCACCTCATCAGATAAATACTGAACTGAGGTGAAGTGAAGATAACCGATATTGCAACAGATGATAACATAGCCAACCCTTTGACTAAGGCAGTGTCACTGCCTGAACATGTTAGACATGTAAAGTCGATGGGGACATATTGGAGTTTAGATTAGAACTAGGGCAAGTGGGAGATTGTTAGTCTTAGTGCCCGTAGTTCAATCCTAAATGTCCAAATGTACATATCATCGTTAGCAATAAAATTAAAGCGGCTTTATATTACTTACGTGTTGGAGTAATATATCGACGTGTGCTCTGATCTATGCCCACCATGCGAATAGAACCATAGATCGAGATAGATCACACTCGATGGGTCCCTAGTCAACAAAGCTTCACTAGAAGCGACTAGTATGAAAGATGGCTCTTTATGGCTTACGTTCTGTTAGTCATTGGAATGGGATTCCGGAGTCTGATCATAGATATCATGTGGGACATGATATTGGACGACCCGCCCTGAATATGTGCCATAGATTAAGTCATGAACATATTCAGTGTTGTAGCTTGTCATGTATCCTTAGACCAAAGAGTCTTTGTGATCGCTATGTAGTGAACAACTGAGTTTGACCTGAGCCTAACGTTGTCCGTAACAGGGCTTCCATAACGGCCAGGATTGGCTTGGGGACGGGCTACATGAGTGACACGAAAGACGGCTAAGGGATTTATCCCTCATACTAAGGTATGGGAAAGATATCGGTTCTCGGCCGCTTGATCGAGAGTGACTGGAAGAATAGCATGGCCATGCACATGATACTGGGTATCATATCTTCAGTCATCTCACATATCAAGGAACGGTGATTGAGAATAATAAGGATGACGGCTCTATGCCTTATCTCAATCAGGATATCGGAGATAAAAGGATAATGACAGGGACGGCGGAAAGGTTAGAATTGACAGGGTCGATTCGTTATGTAGTGTCAGGCAATACTAAAGTCTCGTTAGTTGCCACTTAAATAGGATCAAGTAAAATGGGATTTTACGTTGATCTATTGACATGCATAAACCTAAGGGTCACACCGGAGGATGAAACTCATTGACACATTTATGGAGAATGGCCAAAAGGGAGTTGTCTCGGGACATGACCAAAACTGGGTTTTGGGTCATGTGCCCGTAAGTGAATAGGACTTTACGGATCGAGACAAGGCTTGGAGTCTTGGGATTGATCGCGTCGGATAATGTTGGACATTTCCGGTATGGAAGGCTTGGAGGCGATGAGCGAATCACGGGACCTCGTTGGAAATGGTCACGGGCCATGTTCCAAGAGGCCCATGAAAGGCCCATGCAACCAAGGCCCATGGAACTAATTAATCAAGTCTTGATTAATTAGTACTAAGTAAGCAAGACAAGGATTAAGGTGTTGGTGATTCACCACCTAACTCAATCTTGTCTTGCCATACTTTGTCCTATTTACACCATACTTGACACCATACTTGTCCCATGCCTTTAGTTGGACAAGTATGGGTTTTGTTATGTTTAAGTCATCTTTTTTCAACATAACAAACACAAGACAAGAATAGAAACACAACTTCTCTCCCTCTCACACTACAATTTCGAGTTTGGCACTTTTCCCCCCTCTTGTTGTGTTCTTGAGTCATCTAAAGAAGAACTACGTGGCTTTGATTCCATTTGGATACGTAGGCGTCTTGGAGACTCAAGCCGATCATCGTTTCTTTGGTGTTCTCTTCCTTTTCTTGAACTAGTTGGTAAGGAAACATCCATATTGTTTATTCTCTTGTGTATCTAATATTTGGTAGTGTTCTATGACATGGTCTCGAGTTATTTCCGCTGCAAGTATGTGTTCATACCCTCCATCGAGACCCAACAGTCACCCCAGTTCCATCAGCGTCAGGCTCAGGCACCGAGAGCACCCCGGCAAGCATCGGGCGCGCTAGCACCGAGGCAGAGAGCTGCACAGCAGGTGGCCCTTCCACCACCCCCGAGAGGCGGACCTCAGGCACCGCATGGCAGGGTATATGCGGTCGCCGACTCTCGAGCTCAGGGACGTCACTCCGGTCATGAGACCACTCATGGTACGTGCTTGCTTTACAATTCATGGGCGTCTTTCTTATTTGATACTGGGGCATCACATTCTTCCATCTCTTCTACTCTCGCTGGCATGTTGGGGTTAATGGTAGAACTTTTGAGTTGACCTTTATGTCTTGACACCCTGGTTACGGGGGAGGTGGTCCTGAGTACCATATGTCTTGCATGTGAGATTAGAGTGACTGATTTCCCTTTTCTTGGTGATTTGCTTGTGTTGGACATGACAACATTTGACGTGATCTTGGGGATGGACTGGTTAGCGAGGTACCGGGCGTCGATCGACTGTTATCGGCGGCAGGTGACAGTGGTATCGGGCACCACGATCGTCACTTGTGTCTTGGGAAGTAGGAGCGGAGTTTTCCTGTCAAAATTGACCGTGGGAGATGAGGTGGAGACCGTGCAGAGTAGAGAACTGCCACGAGTGCTGTGTGAGTGCATGTAGGTCTTTCCAGATGAGTTGTCAGGATTACCGCCTGTGCGCGAGGTTGAGTTCAGGATCGACTTGATAACGGGGACGACGCCGATATCCATGGCCCCGTACCAGTTTGCACTAGCCGAGTTGGTCGAGCTGAAGCGACAACTCGAGGAGCTTCGGGAGAAGGGATTTATCCGTCCGAGTGCTTCACTGTGGGGAGCACCCGTCCTCTTCATGAAGAAGAAGGGTGGAGCGTTGAGGATGTGCATCGATTACCGGAAGTTGAACCGGGTCACGGTGAAGAACCGCTACCCGATGCCGAGGATCAATGACTTGTTTGATCAGCTGAGAGGAGCGAAATGCTTCTCGAAGATTGATCTAGGATCCGGGTATTAGTTGAGGGCTTTGGAGGAGGATGTGGCGAAGACCGCATTTCGGACTCGGTATGGGCACTACGAGTTACTGGTGATGCCGTTCGGGCTGACGAATGCGTCTGCAGCGTTCATGGACCTGATGATCGGTATCTTCCGACCCTACTTGGACCAGTTCTTCGTGGTGCTCGTAGATGATATTCTAATTTATTCGCCGAGTGAGGAGGCGCATGTGGAGCACCTGAGGACAGTTTTGACATTGTTGCACACTCACCAGTTGTACGGCAACCTGGAGTAGTGTGAGTTTTGGCTCGCCGAGGTGAAGTTCCCCGGGCATGTTGTGTCTCGAGAGGGTATACTAGTCGATCCGACAAAGATCGACGCGGTCTCGATGTGGGCACGGCCCATGAGTGTCTTCGAGATCCACAGCTTTCTAGGCTTGGCAGGATACTATCAACGGTTCGTCCAGGACTTCTCACGCCTGGCTGCGCCGATGACTGCCCTGACACGTAAGGGAACCGAGTTTGTGTGGACTGATAAGTGTGAGCATGTCACGATTGGGACTCAATCGTAAGCTTCAACAGTCAGAAATGGAGAAGAACGAAGCTTTAATTGAAGATAGAATTCGGAATTACAGAGGAGACAACCTTAATTGGCCCTTTTTCTACTACTACTTCACTACAATTAGGAACTAGGCTACTGCTACTGTAATTTAAGCTAAGAAATGGAAATACAAAGTTGTTCATTCATGCCTGTACTGCCGCTGCTCCTCCATATATGCTATAGGTTTTGGGGAAGAAACATAGCAAAGGGAAACGGCGTCGTTTCGTGCTTCAGCAACCCCCATTTACCAAAACGACAGCGTACACCAATATAGAGCAGCTCTTGGTTTCTCTTCCCAAAACGGTGTCGCAGACCTCTCTTCTCAAGGTCACGACTTGATCATGACAGACCATCCCCATAAAAACAAGCTTGTCCTCAAGCTTGATGGTAGAACTCGCTAGCATCATGCACTCCACTGGAATACTGAAAAGCCAAAACAGATTTCTCCAAAAAAACACCTCCACTCCACGAGTAACCTAAAGTCGACATTTTCTCAATTACCAACACTCCAAATAACTCTTTGAACAACCCAACACTAGCCCCATAAACATGAATGA
The DNA here is from genome assembly GCA_963921825.1 of Erodium maritimum. NCBI lineage: Eukaryota > Viridiplantae > Streptophyta > Magnoliopsida > Geraniales > Geraniaceae > Erodium > Erodium maritimum. Next base: position 49,082,352 of record OY997595.1, on the reverse strand, counting down.
TCATAATGGGATTATTCTCCCCCATTTTCATGTATAGCCAAGGAGCATGGTGGAGTTTCTGTTTCAATTCAGCATCTCCATACTGCGTAACATTAAATTCAAGCTCAACATCATTTTGGCCACTGGGAGTACTTAATGCAGCCCCACCTCCCATGTCAATACAATATGCAGGGTCTCCAATCTCTACAACCAACCTTCCAATGTCAGGATCTCCCACTTAGCATACCTTTCATGTATAAGATTTTGTTGAACAGAACAATTTTGCTTCAGCATATATTTCAGTCACGAACAGATACTTGAGATGTTGCCATGTTTTCTTTAATTTCCTTGCGGCATTGTATTTATCAAGATGTGCAAGAACGCCTGTAACCTTTGGAAAACCCAACACTTGTAGTATATGAAGAAAATTAAAAGTATCCATTCCAGAACAGTCACTACCATCTATGAGAAGCAATGCTAGAACAACAAAATTTGTAGCCTCCAACATTCCTGTGATATCATATAGACACTCCACAAACAATAGCCGGCTTCGCTTACCTGATACCATGATAATCGGGTCACAGACTTCTGATAAATTAAGCCTTGTGTAATGCTTTGTGAGTGCTTTTATCAACACCGATTTCCCAATAAGGTTCTGCGCCTCTTTAACCAGCTTTGCACGATCAATACTTTCCAATAAGCACTTAACAGTGTCAACCTCAACTCCAAAATTATACTTCCTCATCAACTTTAAGATTTCAATAGCCATTTTTCTCTCTTTGGCAGCCATAAAAAATTGAATTGCAATAAAAAATGTAGGAAACTTCAAAAACCCTTTTTCACCCATTTTTTCATGGTTTATGATTGCCGGCTGGAACTGTCCCTTGCTTCCAAGAATGCTCATTAGTGCATTATAGGTTGTACAATTATGTCTGGATCCTGACATCTCTTCTGCCCTAGAAAAATACCAAAATCCATATTTTCTATTGTTATGGATCCTGCACAATACATCAAGAACTAGATCTTGATGCAATTCAATCTCAATATCCACAAGGACATCATCAATTACCAGCTTCAACACCTTATGACACACTTCATAGGGATACTCAAACCACACCCCAACATGTGTAGTAACAGTCATAAATTTACCCACAACAACTCCTTCATGGAAACTACACATGATGTTCTTAAATAAATAAGCTTCAACAGTAAAGTTCCACAATCCCCTGAACACCAAAAGTACCCTCAATTTTTCAGCAAGTACATAACCATTTACCAGCTTCGTATCTCCACCATAAGTCATCACTACAACAATGTCACCAACCAAACTCGCTTGTGACATGGCAAGTTGATTGAGCAGGGATCTTAATTTGTCACTCCATCAACAAAATAGAGCGAGGTGTTGCTCAACTACCATACCCCATCCTTTTCCCAAAGAGTGGCTCTTTTAAGAATTAATAACATGTACGAGTCCAAGAATCATGGGAACTACAAGCATTCCACCAAAGCTAATAAAAACAGAAACTAACCTTGAAACAATACTTTCAGAGTTGGCATGCTTGTTCACGAGGAGCTCAACACACTCAGAGTCATCATTGCCATTGATCATTAAGGAGTAACCGTAGCACCCATTACTTCCAACTTGATTAAGCTGTTGCATAAATGTCTGCCTCTTCTCATCAATTTCACAAACATCTTCTTTGTCACGATATGTGGAAAGTTTGTCTTGTTCTTCGAACAATAAATTCATTAGGAAAACAGTGATGGAGTTTGGCTTCTCATCATAATTTGCTTCTTGTCCCTCTTTGGGAGCAATTAATCTCACTGCGAAATCTCTATCCCATGCCTTAGTCAGCCACCACCAATCATGCAACAATACCAATGTCTTAAACTTACCATCCATACCATAACAAGCGACATTGTTGAGCATCAAAAGAACATGTGTATCACTCCAGCCGCTCCACAATGAGGCAAGCCAATCACCACTCTCCTTAGACATCACCTGAGTCGCACTAATAACCCCATAACCAGGCAACGAAAGATTTACCCCACAAGACTCCATTCTCAGCAAACAAAACTCCAACCTCATAAATAAAAAACATCAACCGCTCATAGAAACGAGGCAAAGTGCCAATACCAGTGCGTAACTCAACGGGGTTGTTGTACTGAACAGCTAGAAAAGGTGAGCAAAATTTAATCGGGAGAGAATTTACCTCCGCTTTATCCAACCATGTCATTTTTGGAATTTCCCCAAACCTGGTGTGTGTACCATAAACTGTCCTCAGCTTCCCACCAACATCACTTAGAAGCTTCTTGCCTTGATCCACACTCCCAACTACAAGGTCGCCATGTATTCTCCCAGCATCCCAAATATGTTCTGTATCAGCATCCTCCCCACCCAATCCTTTGGCTTGCACATTGTTGTCACCTGTCAACTTCTTAAATTGAATACCTTCGACATAATGATCTAGTGTCACACTTCTATTGTCCACAATATCTTTCTCAAATGCACCTTCAGTGCCTTCAGCACCTAACTCTTTGTCCTCTATAACACTGGTTTTTAATTTCTGGCCATTCATAGTGACTATTTCATCCAATTCCATATCATTCACCATATAAATTCCTATCTCATGTTGTTCAAGTTCAGCCAACTGTTCCGAGACGTAATCATCAATGGCCAGTTGCTGAGCTGCCCAAGCCTTTTGTTCAGCCAACCTTATCTCCTGAATCCTTTCCGCTACTCGGATTGTTCCCCATGCTTCAAATTGCTTCAATATCGCCCTCAACTCTGAAACGCAGGCTTGATAGTGTGGGTTTTGAAAATCTTTGGATGAGCTATGTGGGTGTTCATTTGATTGTATCCAAGGTGGATGTGAATTCTTGCTTAACTCTGAATTCGAATTACATGGGGCTGGTTGAAGGTGGGGTATTGAAATTTTGTTCTGGTTGTGGCTAGGGAAAGTAGGTAGTGGATGTTGTGTGGTGAAGATTTGCTCGGTGATGAAGGTTCTGTGGTACGGAGCGTAGATGGAGCTGGGGTTGGATACAGTGGGTGAAGGAAAAAAATTTGGGGACAAATTTTGTGGAAAATTTTCAGTCATCGACCCATAACCGAAATCGACAAATGAAGGTGAAGCATAAAAGGGTTTACCTCGATCAACTGGTTCTCTGATTGGAATACCATAATAATCGAAATTATCTAAGAAAGGAATTTGAACCACTAAAGTTGGAGCTCGGTGAAGCAAGAATGGCTAGAATCTCTTGCATACGCTCTCTATTTCTGTCTGATTTTTCAAGCCCCATCGATGCAACTCATCACCGATGTCGCCTTCTGCCATACCCACAAGCGCTAGGAGATAGGCTCTGATACCACTGTCACGATTGGGACTCAATCGTAAGCTTTAATAGTCAAAAAATGGAGAAGAACGAAGCTTTAATTGAAGATAGAATTCGGAATTACAGAGGACGCAGCCTTAACTGGCCCTTTTTCTACTACTACTTCACTACAATTAGGAACTAGGCTACTGCTACTGTAATTTAAGCTAAGAAATGGAAATAAAAAGTTGTTCATTCATGCCTGTACTATCGCTGCCCCTCCATATGTGCTATAGGTTTTGGGGAAGAAACATAGCAAAGGGAAACGGCGTCGTTTTGTGCTTCAGCAGCCCCCATTTACCAAAACGACAGCATACACCAGTATAGAGCAGCTCTTGGTTTCTCTTCCCAAAACGATGTCGCAGACCTCTCTTCTCAAGGTCACGACTTGATCGTGACAGAGCACTCCTTTACCGAGCTGAAGGCTCGTCTGACTACCGCTCCAGTGTTGATAGTGTCAGAGCATGGGATCGGATATGATGTGTATTGTGATGCGTCCGGTGAAGGACTAGGCTGTGTATTGATGCAGTCAGGAAATGTAGTTACTTATGGCTCCAGACAGTTGAAGACACATGAGCGCAACTACCCTACCCATGACTTAGAGTTGGTGGCAGTCGTCTTTGCGTTGAAGAGCTAACGACACTACCTGTATGGAGAGCGATTCCGGGTATTCTCGGATCATAAGAGTCTCAAGTACATCTTCTCTCAGCGAGACTTGAACATACGTCAGAGGCGGTGGATGGAGTTACTTGAAGAGTACGACTTCAAGCTACTCTACCATCCGGGCAAGGCGAACGTCGTCGCCGATGCCCTGAGTAGGAAGTCGACCCACTACCTTGCTAGTATATAATTCCAAGAGTGGGACATGATGGAGGAGGTGAGAACGTTCAGACTTGAGCTAGAGTAGATCACCGTTGGCGTGGCCATATGTTCACTAGTAGCTCAGCCCACACTAGTTTCTCGAGTGTTGGAGGCACAGACCGAGGATGCTGAGGAAGGAGAGATCCGGGAGAGGATTTCAGCAATGTTGACACCGAGGGCTGGGAGCAGGGTACTGATCAGGGTCTACGTTACCGGGGAGGGGTGTTTGTGCCGCGCAGCTATAGAGACGATGTGTTGAGAGAGTCTCATCACTCCCATCTTGCTGTGCACCCGGGTGGCACCAAGATGTATCGGGATGTCAAACGACAGTTTTGGTGGAGCGGAATACGGAGAGCAGTTGCGGAGTTTGTCTCGAGATGCCTCACTTATCAGTAAGTGAAGGCCGAGCATCAGCGTCCCGCCGGTTTACTACAACCACTTCCGATCGTGCAGTGAAAGTGGGAGCACGTCACGGTGGACTTCGTGTGTGGCTTACCAAGGTCGCCGAGAGGGTACGAAGCAGTTTGGGTAGTGGTCGACCGACTGACCAAGTCGGCACACTTCTTAGCCATGAGGATGACCGACACGGTTAACGCTCTGAGCCGTCTGTACGTTTGGGAGATTATCCATCTTCACGGGGTCCAGTGTCGGTTGTGTCTGACAGAGATCCTCGTTTCACCTCCAGGTTTGGGGAGAGCTTGCAAAGAGCACTGGGGACCGAGGTCCTGCTCAGTACAGCGTATAACCCACAGACGGATGGGCAATCAGAGCGCACGATTTAGATCTTAAAGGATATGTTGCGGGCATGTGAGTTGGACTTCCGAGGGTCATGGGAGGACCACTTACCATTGGCCGAGTTCGCCTACAACAACAGCTTCCAGGCCAGTATTGGGATTGCACTGTTTGAGGTGTTGTATGGTAGGTCGTGTCGTTCGCTCGTGTGTTGGGCAGAGGTGGGAGACAAGAGTTTACTTGGTCCGGAGCTTGTCCGGGAGACGACCGAGAAGGTCGCACTGATTCAGGAGCAACTGAGGACCGCGCAGAGTTGACAAAAGAGTTATGCAGATAGACGACGTCGACCTCTCGAATTTACAGTTGGTGATCATGTGTTTCTGAGGGTGAGTCCGAAGAAGGGGCTAGTGCGGTTCAACCGCGGCGGAGGCAAGTTGGCCCGCTGTTTATTAGGCCTTTTGAGGTTTTGGGCAGAGTGGGAGGCGTTTCTTACCGTCTTGCATTGCCACCGCAGCTTGGGAACGTTCATAACGTCTTCCACGTTTCCCAACTGCGGAAGTACACTGCGGACCCCTCCCACGTTATTGTGTGGACGGACATCGAGGTAGCTGAGAATGTGTCGTATGAGGAGCAGCCAGTCAGGATTCTGGATACGCGGGAGCAGGTCTTGCGTGGAAAGACTATCCCACTGGTACGGGTGCAGTGACGACACCACGGAGCAGAGTCGACCTGGGAGCGCGAGGATGAGGTCCGTGCGAAGTACCCCAACCTGTTCGACCCTTGAGGTACGTTCGTTTTAAATTTATAGGACGAAATTCTCTTAAGGGGGGTAGATTGTAAGAACCGCCCCTGGTCGATTCCGGTCGAACCGGTGGTTTTTGGCGAAAGTTGACTTTCCGCCGGAAAAGTCAACCGATGACTCCGGGCGTCATTCGGGACATTTCCGTGACCCAAAAATCTTAGCCGTCGTTATGGTTAGGTTAGCTGGGTCGTTTCCTTTCAAACGTCTGTTTTTGTGAAAAAGTCAACCCGAGGTCAAACTCGGTCAAGTCTTGGGTCTTAGTAAATTAATTAAATTTTTGCTGAGATCTTTTGAGTAGAGGTGGACCCCACATGGACACATGTCCATGGTGGCTTGGGTGAGAAGAAATAGGGGAGAAATGACCCTTTTACCCTTAATTTTGGACATGAGAGGCTTTTGGGAAAAGGGGCAAATGAGTCACTACCAAATTAGGTTTGAGAGCCACCAAGGAGCACATTTCAGCCCATTTACACACCTTGGCCGAAATTTAGATAGATAGGAGGGAGATAGAAAAGCCATGGAAGCTTGAAGAAGAAGAAAGGAGGAAAAAGAGTGGTCTTGGCCTAGTTTTCTTCTCAAATCCCCTCAAAATCATCATCTTCCTCTTCTATTCTCCATTTCTAAGGTGAATCTTCAAACCATTTTCGTTTTCATTGAAATTTAGATTATGGGTTTGGGAGAAAAAGCATGAACATGGTTGGGTTTCAATGGGTTTTGAGTTAGATGGCTAAATGATTGATTTTTTAGAGTGAAGAGGGTGTTTTTGATAGAAATCAATTGGTTTTTTGATGTTTTGATGAAAACCCATCATGGGTATTGAAGTATTGACGTTTGTGGGACTGTTTTGGAGGTTTTGGGGGGATAAAAATGGAGTTTCGAGGTGTTATTTTCGTGGAGAAGAAGTTGGACGAAGAAGAAGGACGGAACTGTTAGACTCGTCACGGATCCGTGACGGGTACTGTGACGGAAGACGTCACGGTTCCGTGACCCAAACTGTCATGGAGTCCGTCAAGGCTCCGTGACCCGAACCGTGGTAGATCACATTTGGGCCTTTTGGGCCCATTTTGGTGTTTTTAGAGTAATTGGGAAGGTTATCCATAACCGAGCCTTTTGGGGTTAATTGGGAACGTTTTATCTCTAAAACCGCTCTTGACTTACTCTTAATTCTAGTATTAATTTATGATCTTAGACATTGGACCCGAGCACGGTGGAGGAGGCTTCTAGGCGTCTTGAAGTGACTAAGCGTATGGATAGCGATCGAGGTAGGGGAAAGTAGCGAATACCGGTTTAATTGCGGAAAGTTACTAGTATGCATATAGGTTACGAATACTTGATATAATTGTTAGAATTGCATGTAGGATGTGAGGAACGAGTGAAATGAGGGATAGCTTGCGAGCCATGTCGTGCCGTAAGTTTGGAAATTGTCGTGCTGTAGAATTGCATGTGGGTCATGTCGTGCCCTTAGGATTGCGTGTTGGTTGTGGCGTTACGATTGATGACTTGTGATGCTTGATATGTGGTTTATCCGTTGATTAGATTGAGGATCATGATATGGTATGCTCGGTATAGTATGTGTGGTATGACGTGAACTTTGCCTTGTGATATGATCGGGTGAATGATAGACCGATGGGTTGTGTTCGGTAAGTTTGATTGGTGTGGTAAGCCGTTAATTGAACTATGACTGTGTGGTATGTTGAGATATTCATGGGTGTCCTCCGATACGATATGTTCCGAGACGAGGTATTCCGGTACGATACCTACATCGAGGGGGTATGCCGGTGTAGGGTGGTATCTAGGCCGAGGGTGTTGTCCCACGTACGTAGTCCCCCGGTGTTACTAGTTCCGGTACGATACCTACATCGAGGGGGTATGCTGGTGTAGGGTATCTAGGCCGAGGATGGTGTGATCCGTACCCGATGTTGTGTGGTTCGGGAAGACATCTAGGCCGATGTTGTGTGGTCCGGTATGATGTATCGTGATTTGTACCCCGATATCGTGTTTCCGGGAAGATATCTAGGCCGATGTTGTGTGGTCCGGTACGATATGGTTGAGTCGGGTTGTGGACAGTCGACGGTTTTCGGTGACTGTTGTACGGGACGTGTGATTTTTTTACTGTGTGTTGTGTGCCTGATGATTGGATAAGTGATGTGATTTGCGTGTGATATTGGTTATGTAATTATGGTTTGTGATTATATGAATTCCGAGGCTGTCGTTAGTTGTTGTGCCTTGCTAGTATGCCCTAATTAGACGGTTACCCGTGGTGGTAAGCGGATAATCACCTTAACTACTTTTTCCTACTGAGCGAAAGCTCACCCCTTTGCTTTACTGTTCTACAGGTTTTGAGCAGGATTTAGTCTAGCGGGATTCTCGGAGCTTGGGAGCTAGCGAGAGTCTTAGGCTTGTATGGTCTAGAGACGTACTTTCTTATTTGTATTAAACCCGTTATTACTTGGTTTCGAGCTGTTGACTCGTTTCGTCGGATTTATTGGTTAAATTTTCATTTTGGAACTTATTTCTTTTAAAAATCGTTTATTTATTATTGTTTCTTAGTTCACGTCTCGAGTTCGGTCAAAACCGGATTTAGGGCGTGACATAGGCCCCCATACGGGCCCTAAGATCATCCAAACCCGCTTGCATGAGGGCACTCGTGCCTCTCTGTGCAGACCCGTACCTTGAACGTCCCAACGAGGCACCTCCACGACCCGAACCGTCATGAGCCCGAGACTCCTCATGTTCAGCTAGAACCCTAGGAGATAGCTATTAATTATCGAATTAAAACAATCAATGGTCAAATTCCAAGGTAAACAAATCATGAATTTGACATAGATGGAATTTAGAAGAAATTGAGATGAAAGACTTGAAATTATCACCAAATAACCACATAAAACACATATTAAACTCAAGCTAGATGATAAATTCATTGATCCAAAAATCTGTAGCCATGATATTGAAGATCCAAGGCTATGGATTTACAAGTATCAACAAATAAAGGGTTGATGTATAAGCATCAAGAGGTAGAAAAAAGAGTTAGAGAAGATTGAGAAAATCATCATCAAGCTTAAAAACTTCTTCTTCTTTAATCTTATACTTTAATCCTCCCAAGCTTGATCCCTCCTTGTTTCCCAAGCCTCTTAATGGAATATAGAAGTTCTCTAAATGGCAGGATCTTCACTCTCTTCCATGGGAAAGATCTCCTACTTCTCTTTCTAGACATCTAAAAGCTATATGGAACTCCCTTTTTCACAAGCTCAAGTCTTCTATTTATCAATTTTCTTATCTACAACTACACTATCGAGCTCCACACCGTGGAGTCAAGTACTCCACGACGAATGCGTGTGACGCCCTAATTCCAAGGCGAATATCGTAGTGCACCTTGGCTTCGATGTTGTCAAGTGTTCTCCATAGCGTAAAGGTTGGTGGTCAACCACGTGGATTCTTTGTGTTAACTTCCTTTGACACTTATGAGCTACTTTCCTCACACTTGGCTGCGATTGGAGGTCTTTTCCTGTATTTCTCACTCCAAGACTCCTACCACAAGCATCTTACCACGAACATACAAAGAAAAAAGAAGAACAAAGAGGAAAAAGAAGTGAAAAATAACACATAGGGATGTTCATGGACGGGTGACCCGTCCATGAATAGAAAATTGATACCCACCCGTCACCAAACGGAATGAGTTTAGCAAATCCATGGGCCATCGGTTCAAACTTTAAATACATGAGTTTTTCTTGTACAAGTAGCGGATGGTTTAACGGGTTAACCCGCTCCGTCTGTATACATCACACAATGAAAATTTCAGTAAGTTTTTCAACAAGGATAATGGGTTAGTCGGATCCATTAATCAAAATATTTAAGCACCTACTCAATCCAACTGTCAAAACATATCATAATAGATATCATTCAAGTCTGAAATTAGAGTTTCTAAAAACTAATATATTGGGTGGAAAAACCATTAGATTGTGCTCAACCTAGTTAACAGAGAAGCCGATAAGAGTGGTCACAATCCAATGATGAAAAAAACACCCCTAACCTATTTGGATAACTCAAATCATCACAAAAATTACACTTAATAGTTGAACAAAAAGATGCGATAGATAAAAGTAAAATAAAAAACTCCAAAATAAACTTTTCCCTTTACATTCAGCTCCAACCATGTTACCAAATTCATCATCAACCATCTACTTCTTTCTTTGTCAGCTCTAAAAAATTGAAAATGATATAAGAAAATGTAAGTTATTTAAGAAAAAAGAAATCATCGAGAAATATATTGGGTTGGGAGGAGGTTCATTTGGATTCATTAGGTGCTTCTGGTGGCATCTGCATCATTTGGAATAAAAATTTATTTCAGGTTCATACAACCAAACCTTTGGATCATGCTATTATTTGGTCTGGTATGTCCATTGAATGGAATATTCAAATCTCTATTATCAATGTCTATGCCCCTTGTGGAGGGAGAGCTAGGAAACAGCTTTGGCTTGCATTATTACAGGAGATCCAGACACTAGGAAAATTATATATTGTGGCTGGTGATTTCAATACAATCTTATGCTCCTCTTAGAAAACAGGTTCCTCACAATTGACTTCAGCATCTTCAAACTTCTCCTTGTTCCTTGAAGAGGCTCCACTGGTTGATCTCCCTCTCAGTGGAGCTAAATATACTTGGTTTGGTCCTTCTTCTAGAGCATGTAGACTGGATAGGTTCTTACTTGCGCCTCTAGTCATTGCTGACTTCAGGAATCTCACTCAATCAGCCCTTTGCAGAGTCCTTTCAGATCATAGACTCATCCTCCTTTCTGATCCTTTTGTGGATTGGGGTCCAAGGCCTTTTAAATTTCTTAATGCATGGATTGATCATCCTCTTTTCTTTTCTGATGTTAAGAAGTTTTGGCTGGGACTAGTGGTGATTGGGGAACCTCATTACATAATGTGGCAGAAGCTCAAATTGCTCAAGACCTTTTTGAAAGAGTGGAATGTTAATGTGTTTGGTTGGCTAGAAAAATCCATTGATGTCATAAAAAGGGAGATAAATGATCTAGACAATGTCCTAGATTATAGGGAACTATCTGACTGTGAAAAGACAAAGAGGGCTCTCCTTGGGGCAGTACTTATTCAGAAACTCAAGGCACTATCTAGAATTTGGAGACAGAAAGCAAGACATAAATGGTTGAGAGAGGGGGATAGATGCTCAAAATTTTATCATATGGTGGCTAATTATCCTGGTCAGAGGAAGAAGATATCACAAATTTGGGTTGGGGAAATTATGCTCTCCACTCCCATTATGATCAAGGAAGCTACTAAAACTCATTTTGCTGCCAGATTTGAGAAGAATTCCTCAGTTTTGCTGGATCTCTCTTTCCTTCCCTTTAAGTCCATCTCTAGTCCTAAGGAAAATTTTCTAGAAAGGCCCTTCACTGAAGCAGAGATTTATAGTGCAGTTATGAGTTGTAATGGGGATAAGGCAACAGGACCAGATGGCTACACACTAAAATTCTTTTAGGCCTGTTTGGACTTTCTACAGACTGATATTTCACTCTTTTGTCATCATTTTTATGAGACAGGCTTATTAGGGAAAATGATCAACTCTTCCTTCTTTACACTGATTCCTAAAGTCCACAACCCTCTAACCTTTGAGGAATTTAGGCCAATCAGCTTGGTTGGATCAGTGTATAAGATCTTGTCAATACTGCTAGCTGCAAGATTGAAGACAGTAATGGATCAATTAGTTAATGATGTGCAGTCAGGGTTCATAGCAGGAAGACAAATACTTGATAGGGTACTAATTGCTACTGAATTGATCCATTCTATCAAAGCATCAAAAGAAGAAGTCATTATTCTTAAGGTTGATTTTGAAAAAGCATATGATTTTTTTGGATTGGGGATATTTGGAGCAGGTTTTAAAAAGAATGGGGTTTGGTATAAAGTGGATTTGATGGATGGCCTTGTCACGCCACAAATTCAGTAGAACCGAACCCGAAACGCGAACGTTTAAGACAATAAAACATTTTCAAACCTTTTAAAATAAATCACTTTAAAACCACCGTTTAGTTAATCAAAATAATAATTCACAACTCAAAAGTACGTCCCAACAAGCGGACAAAATACAAGGCGTACGTCGCTAGACTCAAAAAGGAAACCCGGACTCCCGCTCCTAGCTCTTCAAGCTTCGAGAGCTCACATAGTCCGTCCCGCGACCAGTACCTGTAGGAAAAGCAGCTAGGGGTGAGCGTTCGCTCACCACCACGGATAACAGACTGACTACGGCATACTTAGCAGAACATGCCGGAAACAACAACAACCCAAACACCGGGGACCACTATCCCCAAACTCAAGTAACCCGACTGACGCATGGACTATTACTTTCCCCCAACCAACTCAACAACCGGACACTCAAAGTAGACCCGACACAGCGGTTATGACCTCCACCAAAGACACAAAAGACAACCACGCAACACACAAGATCACAAAGGATCGCACACCAAACAAGATCACAAAGGATCGTACTCCAGCTACTCAGTGCGGTTGCTAACCGGCTGGGCTCGAGCCTGCCCCATGCACCTTTACCGATCCCTGTCAGGCCAGACGGTCGACCTGTTAGCGATATGTACCGAGCTACTTTTCCGATAGCTAGTCGGAAGGGGAGCAACCCCCCATCGCCGAAGAATGCTCAACCTTACTGATCCATGTCGGAAGGCTAGCCAAAGAATGCTCAACTTTACCGATCTATATCGGAAAGCTAGCCAACCCCCACGCAACTTTCCCCGATCTCTGTCGGGCCCCCAACCTCAGGCAATCACAATCACAACCAGCAACAACACAGGTTCAACACTCCACATGCACTCATGGCCACCCAAGACACCAACAGTAAAACACGGGCTCAACAACCCCACGGCACTCATGGCCACCCAAGACACACCAACAGTAAAATATTGGTTTAACAACCCCACGAGCACTCATTGCCACCCAAGACACACCAACAGTAAAATACTGGTTCAACAACCCCACGGGCACTCATGGCCACCCAAGACACACCAACAGTAAAATACGGGCTCTCATGGCTACCCAAGACACAAATAGTAAAGTACGGGCTCTCATGGTCACCTAAGACACAAATAGTAAAGTACGGGCTCTCATGGCCACCCAAGACACAAACTAAACAATCAACCTCCGGGCATAACCAAATGCCTCCAGTAATTCTAATATCGAAAGTTCACTGCTCCTACGACACTACTAAGTGTCACATGCATTTCTATTGTTCGATACGTTCCCGTATCATACGACACCACCCGGTGTCGCCTGCCTTTCTATTATTCGATAAACTTACTTAACCCACGACTCCCAAGTGTCACATGCATTTCTACTGTTAACTTTCCCTAGTCAGGGCCGAGATCCGGCTACTTTTCCCTACCTCGTATGCTTTCCCCAAAAGCTCACAGTCAAGCTCCGGCCTGATCACGATCACTCGCCTAGCTTTCCCTTTCCTCTGTCGGCGGCACGATCTAATAAGAACACAATTTAAAATGTTTTTAAGCTTGCAGGCATAAACTGAATTTTAATAAACATGACGCCCAAAAGTAACCCCGACAATGTGGATCACTCCCAAACTTCCCAATTACTCGACATTGTCGATAATGGACCCGGAAAGGCCCGTTTCGCCCGACCGGGCGAATCTGCCCGGGATTGGCAAACGTCCTTCCGAGGCTCCGAAAACAACCGTTTTCGTTTCTACAGTCTTAGAATAATTCAAGGGTTCCTATGCACTCGACGGAATCACTTTCCGACTTCCGAGTAATTTAATTCGTGTTTAAAGTTTCTAAACCCGTCAATTACAACTTTCACAATTTAAATCCAAATTTCGATCCGGGTGTGGATTAACTACTTGGGGAACGTCCTAAACCACCCGAACACAAAAACCCGATACCCGAGCGTGTGGGACCCACCCGGCCATCTTTGGCCGTGGGTGGCTAGGGCCGGTTTGGGCCGGTCCACCATGGTGGTGGCCAGTCCTAGCTCCGGCCAGCCACCCCATGTCCGCCCAGCCACCGTGCACGGTGGCTGGAGCTCCCCCCGAGCCTCCGGTCACCGGAAAACGATCATCCCTTCGCTCCAAAACACCTCCAACGAACCCCACACCTCAACTCATCCAAAATCAACCCATTTTAATCCAAACCCTAACTTTTAAACTTAACAAAACGAAAATCAGTTAGATGCTCACCGTAGAGAATGACGGTGTGAGCTTGATTCTTCTATCGTTGAGACGATCCAACGGTTAGATAGTCGGGAAAAATCACAAAACCCCCCAAGCCTCCTTCTCTTTCTCTCCCTTTCTTCTCTCTTCTTTTCTCTCTCTAAAACTCTCCTTTTTTCACAAAGTGGTCGAACACTCCATTTGCTTTCCATTTTGTTTTGTTTTAAAAATAATAACTAACACTTAAATTGCAAAACTACCCCTCATGTAGTCTTTTTTTGTTTTGTCCAATAAACCTAACACCACCACATTGGTGACATGTGGCAAGTGGGTCCCATCCCTTTTTGAAAAATATCTCCTAGATATTTTCCAATCAGATTCGCGAAATTCGGCTGTTTCGGCCCGGAACGGGCACTTTTTCCAAGAAATTACGAAACTTCACGGGCTACAAGGAAACGGCTCAACTAAGACCGTTGCGACGACGGCTAAGCTTTTTGGATCCAAAACGGGCCTCGAACGGACCAAAACGTTGCTCGGTTGACTTTTCCAGCGAAAAGTCAACATTTCCTAAATTGGTCAGAAAGTTGCCCTGAGTCCCCCGGAACTCACTTTGGTCGATATCGGGGTCAACTTAAGTCCGGTATGACCCTCGGGGTCAAATTTAGGTTCATTTAAGTGTCTATCCAAAAATTTAAAATTTTCCTGTTTTTCGCCGATTTGACTGGCGTTGACCGGGAGTGGTTCTTACAGGCCTCTTGTTTTCAAGCTTGGTCATCAGTGCTGGTCAATGGTTCCCCTTTAGCAGATTTCAAACTATCAAGAGGACTGAGACAAGGGTGTTCACTGTCACCTTTATTATTTGCCAGCTGCTGAAGGTCTCCACCAGATTCTTGAACAAGGCTTGGCTGTTGGCAATTTTGAAGGTATCTCTTGTGGATCACAGGGCACTACTATTTCACATCTTCAGTTTGCTGATGATACCTTGATAGTGATCAGAGCCAAGGCTACTCATATACACAATCTCAAATCCTCACTCAAAGCCTTCCAATTAGCGTCTGGCCTTAAAATCAATTACCATAAATCAAAGGTGGTACTACTCAATCCTAACTCTCTTACAGTAGAGGAGGTTTCTACCATCTTAGGATGTGAGCCATCTGTCCTCCCATTAGATTATTTGGGTTTCAAATTAGGGGCTAATCCTAGAAGATATAACACTTGGATTCCCATCATTGCCAAATTCAAAAAGAAGTTAACTCTTTGGCAGGCTAGAATGCTGAATTTTGGGGGTAAAATTACACTGATAAAATCCTCTTTATCCTCTATCCCTCTCTACTACATGTCCTTATTTAGGGTGCCTAAAAAATTCCTTAAGGAGATAGAGATGTGGCAGAGAAAATTTCTCTGGAATGGATCTATAACAAAGAAGGTACTGCACAAAGTTAAATGAGACTTGGTCTGTTTACCAAAGGATAAAAGAGGCCTGGGGATAAAAAAGCTTATACATCATGAACACAGCTCTACTTGCCAAGTGGTGGTGGAGATTTGCTATTGATACTGACTCTTTATGTGTGCAGAGAATAAAGGAGAAGATAAGAGATACAGGGTTTCAAAACCGAAATAGTCTGAGAGTGGTTGTAAAATCTCTTGTATATTTAGTGATGATATAGAGCCCAAACATCTTCTTCAATCTCCGTGTAGGTCTTCAACTTTAGGTACGACATATAACTTTACATCAAGAGCCTATAGTACTCTTGTTGTTGGTTTTTCTATCACCCTGTTACAACTTCACACTAATTGAACCAGACTAAGGTACAAATCCGTGAACTTACCAAACATATTATTTCAAACTAATCTCATCGGTAATCCCATGAAGTATGTTAGTATCCAACTAGAACGCAACTCATATGTGCTCGTGAGATAATTGTTTTCTTGGTTGTTGAAATCTTCAATTGTCTTAGTCTATTTCTGTTCGAACTCAGCATGATCGGTATCGTTTTTATACACAATAAAATACACCTTATCGAAGAACTACATATCTTGCGTTGAAATCGATGTTGCCTACAACCACATAACAGTTATAATATTATTCATTTGCTAAGCACTGTGAAAATGATGTGGAATTCATGTGAACACGCTTGTAAATATTATGTGTCAAATGACTTGCATTGTCTCATACGCCTTAACTGTCATGTACAGTTCAATGCTTCGGCAATGTCGAATGCTCTATACTGCCCCGTGGGAGCTACTATAACTCGATAAAATGAAAATTGTAAAACCCCACTCATTCAAAAGGGTAACATTTTGGAAAAATCGAAACCTTGAGGTGGGTTTTTGCAACAAGTTAATTTTGAGAAGAAAATTCAATAATAAAAAGGAGAAGGAGGCTGTTTGGGCCAGGCTGACTGAGCCAGCTAGTTGGGCCAAGCCCAGGTCACGCCCAGTCCAAGCCGCGCGCTTGACTTCAGGCCTAAGCCCATTCTTCGAAAACAACCCTAGCATGACTATTCATGCTTCTCCTTTTTCGCTGAATATCGACACGAACCCCGAGATGGCCGCCTTCGTCCTCTCTCGATCCTCCTGCGTTTCCCTCACTCACCATCTCTTCTCCTTCGCACGCCGCCTCGCCAGCTCCTCGGTTTCGTACTAATCGAGTCAGGCGGGTGTGGAACTCGGGACGCCTTCGCCTGAGATCCGTTGAACCAGTTCCGCTTCTCCGGTTGCAAATCACGCGCACCGACGAAACCCTCGTCGCCATCATCAGCGACAATGGAGCAGAACTCGTTTGGAAAGGGAAGCGCGACTTAGTTATTGAGGAACCTGGGTATCTATTTCACGGCGGAGGAGATGGTGCAACCACGCCGGCGAAACCTTTCCTCTCGCGCCAGATCTGAAAGAGAAGGGGGAGTGGGACTGCGCGTCAGCCTCCACTTCGCCGCCCTGCCCATGCCGGAGGTTTGGCGTCTCTCCCTGTCGTCGTTGTGCATCATCCGAGGTGCCCTGCCACCGTGGTCGCCACCGGAGTACGCCCTCGCCGTCGCGCCTCGTCGAGCTAGAGAGACCAGACAGGATCAGGCCATCTGGTGGATCGGAATTTGGGAACCGAGGTGATCCCAGAATCTATCCATGGATCGGAGGCTTGAGAAAGCAAGTGGTTGGCGTGATACTAATTGCTCCCATTTTATTAAGTTATGATTCATTATAGTACTTTCATGGAATGTTTTAAGTTACTGTATCTTTGAAAAAGCGACACTATCTCATTACACGGATTCCATAACATTTCATTGATTAATAGAATTTACTCGTTCCCAGTTGTGTCGGTTTTCTATTTTATTATAATGGTCTCTATTTATTTCTCTGGGAGGTTATCGTTATCCTTGAGAATGCGCTATTGTTATCATTACTTCTTATTTGTTTATTATATCTTTTGGTCTAAGGGTTTTCAATACTTTTGTGACATCAGACTATAGCAGTTTTAATATTAAACGTGGAGACTAAAGTTATTTACGATTTTCCCTACTGAGCGTAAGCTCATCCTTATTCGTTTATTTATTGTGTGTATAGGTGTGCTTGAGATCCGGGGAATTCGAGGCTCGGGAGCTTCCGGATGTCTTGAGGGTTGTATAAGAGATGTGTTGGTCCACATCGTTGAGCCTCATTTATCTTATGTTACTCGTCAAGTTTTGAACTATATTTAAATTTTTGGATTAAATTATTGAGAATTATTTTGGACTCGCGTTCAGCTTTAAAAGAGTTTATACAGTTTTACCACTTTTATCTCGATTGTTCAGGTCACGTCTCAAGTTCGGCCAAAACCGGATTTGGGGTGTGACAACTCAATTGGTGATAGCATCACTCAAGGAAATGCTATAAAGGGTGAGGTCTTGGGTTCAAGTCTCACCAACAACCTAGCTTGGTATTTGTCTGTGGACAGCACACCAGAGGGGTTGGGGTGTATTGGGCTGCAGACCTAACATCGCCGCGCGTGGGACTCTGTATGAGACACGGCGGGGTGTTACAAAAATGGATAGTTTAATAACTTTGTTACAACCATACTTATATGATTGTTAATACCTTACTCTCTAATCTTGCATATGTTGATAGATTCAAATTCATTAACTAATGATCACATTGTAAATACACATAATTTCTAATAATATC
Organism: Erodium maritimum; assembly: GCA_963921825.1. NCBI lineage: Eukaryota > Viridiplantae > Streptophyta > Magnoliopsida > Geraniales > Geraniaceae > Erodium > Erodium maritimum. The sequence goes on along the minus strand of OY997595.1, from coordinate 49,064,260 downwards.
ATGATGATTAATTTTGTTTCCTGACATAATTAATGGTACAAATTAAGACTCATCAATACGCAAACTTATTCGTAAGGTAAATACATTTGTATAAAAAAAAAATTGGCCATGTATCTTAAAGTATCATATATTTCAAAATGTCCAATGAGCTAACCTATCTTTTGATCATGAACATTTTTCTTTTGAAAAATCATTAAAAAAAACTAACAAAATAATGTAAATTTATTGTTTTATCCTTTTGCATTTAAAATTAAGTTCCCTTACAAGTTGAAATACTATTTTACCTCTCTTTGTCATTAATATTTTAATAATTCATAAACCAAGACCAGCTTTTGCCTGACTTCAAACGATCACCCAAAACCCTTGAATATCCAAAAAAAATCATTGTTTGCGCTCCATTAACAACTCTCTAAGCTTCTGAAATGCTCTCTCTGAATGCATGTTTCTACACCTTGTATTGTAGACTGGCAGATGTTCATATTCAGATTCATCAATCCAAGAGGTGTATGAAGGTCGGATGGGGTAAATCAGGGAGGAGAAGAAAGCGTGTAGTTCTCATCAAGAGAAGTAGGTCATCACCGGCGCACCGCTGAATCAGGAGCAAGTTGGTTCTTCCTCCTCTGTCAAGGGAGGAGTCCTAGGTAAGGTGAAGAAGCCATGTCCGCGAAGGGAGGCCATCAATCGAAAAAGCTCCCTAAGAAAATCCCTTCGCATGACTGGAAAATCGAAGGTAACGTCCAACTTCGAGGTCTTTGTGTGTAACCAACCCTTGGAGAGCTCTGAGGAGACAGATTGTTGCGGATTTTCGAGATTCTCCAAATGTTCTGAATCCATCTGCTTATGTCACCCGAATCTCGAGCCGTTTTGAGTACCAAGGATATTTCGTTTGGCCTTGCTCCGACAACTACTACAGACTTGGTCGTAGTGGATTTAGTGGAGGCTACAGTTATGCCTTTAGGTTTTCATGCTTCCTAGCCTGCTTTAACCAAGGAGGACTCGTCTCTACGATCGATAGTTTCGGGATTTATTGGTGAAGAGAAGATTTCGAGCGTGGAAGTGGTAGAGCAGAACACAGGTGAGGTTGGTGAACAGGGTGCAGGTAATGAGCCCATTGACGTCAAACAAAGTGATGAGGATCGAGAAGGACTTGCATCTAGTAGTGATATACCGAGTTTTGGTAGTGTGGAGGAGCTAGATGGGTCAATTGCAACTGTGGAGGAGTTTTGTGGGGCCTCGTGTTCTCGGTCTTCGGGTAATCCTATCAAGGTGGACGGGTCCGGTGCGTTGGTTGTTTTTGACATTGTTGGTATTTTTCCCCTTATACGGTTGATGGGGTGTGTAACCCTAAGGAATTGGAGGAGGAGTGTGTTTCCAAGGACGTGGTTGTCTTGGAGGAGGCGAGTGTCTTGTATAGTCCTTCTCACATGCTTCGATTTGTGTAGGTCGTTCTAATCATCCTCCTATGCATGTCTACAATACTACATCTAAGACTCGCTCGTTGAGTAGGGAGAGATATGTAGTTGTTGATTGGAGTCTTGATCCCAAGACCACGTATTCAAAACAAGTCACACCGTTGCTAGAAAAAGCTCCGGAAAAATCCTTTGATGATCCTTTTTTGTCATCCGAGTATGACGTTTTCGTTCTTGTGTCCTAGTGTTGACCTATTTGGTTTTTGTTCTTAAGTCCTTGTGTCGACTTATTTGTTTTATTTTTATTTTTCAGTCTTTGTGCCATGTACCTCCGGTAGGGAGTTCCTATGTAATCATTTTCCTTCGTCTTCATTCCTTTCCTTGGAATAGGTCTCTTCTTAACAAATATTTGAGTTGATCATTTTTTTAATAATTCATTAATATTTTTAATAATTTTCTTAATTAATTCATAATTATTTTTTAGTTAAATCATTATTCTTTAGTTAATTATGTTTAAGATAAATAATCATTTTTATCAGAAAAATAACGGTTTTATTCCACTCAACATGAAATTCAAGACAAAATTACAATCAGAGCAGAAGAAAGTGAACGATGACAGCTCGTAGTAGGTTGAAGAGGAGAAAAATGGGGAATCAAGCCCAAAGGCCCAAAGACCTGAGAAGGCCTGAGGCTCTGGGAAAGGGAGGATGACCGCATGCGTCTCGAGACCAAACCCAGAGACCTCGAGAAATCGCATCATACAACACTACATCGCATGAGAGATCGAAAAGCCACTTCAGGACGCACCAGTCTTGCACACACAACGAGCTCCGACGTCGGGACAAGAAGGAGAACATAGCTATCGCCGGCCAGAATCAGCGCTCATGAACCACATCCAAAGAAGCTTAAGCTCGACTCTTAAAACCAAGCTGCAGAAACCCAAAGAAGCCAAACAAGGCTGAGAAACGCCGGGGCCAACACCCGAGAGCGGTGGGAAGGGAGGTTCTTAGAGACAGAATCAGGAGTGAACTGACCAAGCAGGCGAATGAGGAGCGGTGGAAGGGAGACTGCGGGCCAACACCCACGGAACCAGTCGAGTACGTGAGCAAGGGTGGAAAGGCGATGTATTGAGGGTCGTCCGAATCACCACCGCGTGCGGCGGAGAAACCAGGCGAGAAGACAAAATAAGAAGCCTTTACCATATTATCGGCTAGAAATGTCATGAACGATTAAAGCAAGCTGTCACAACAGAGAAGAGAGATCGTCGGAGGGAAGGAGGTGGCCAGGAGAAGAGCGAGCTCAAACGGTGGAGGCCAGACTGACCCATCCAGGTACCACCGAGGATCTACAACGGAGAGTAGTGGGGCTTAATCCCAATCCAAAAAAGGCGAACCCAGAAACGAAATCCAAAGTCTGGATTAGAAGCAAGCAGCCATGAAGACAACTAGGAGAAGAGAAGGGGCTCGTCATGACTACAGGGGGGAATAGGGACGGCTGGAGCCGGCAAGCTCACTACAGGCGGCAGGAGAGGCGACCAAAAGGTTGAGAGAGAGGGGGCCTTTGGAGAAGAAGAAGAGGGAGGGGAGATGGCTGACGACCTCCAAAAGAGCCCATGGAGGCCGCTGCCGGTGAACTTCAGAAGTTAGGCCAAGGGTTGTTTAGAGAGGAAGAGGTTTCTAATCACTCTTTAGTTCAGGATTTTCATGTCAATGTAATCTCTTATTTCTGAAGCATAAGAACGAGAACAAAACAAGATTATTCTATGATCGAAGATAAGATTAATGTAATTTTTTTTATTGTAGATCTAGATCGAAAACAAGAACTCAAATTTATGGGATTCAGTTGTAGATCTAGATTCGCTATAGATCATTCTTCCTACTTAGAGCTCGGCGACTGTAGCGGCGGTAGTTTGTTATGTGGTCAGAGAAGAATGTGAGGGCTTCCATGGCGATGCTCGTCTTCTTCCACAATGAGGGGCAAATCTAACTGAGGGCGACTTCTTGTTAGTCTTAGTGCCCGTAGTTTAATCCTAAATGTCCAAATGTATATATCATCGTTAGCAATAAAATTAAAGCGGCTTTATATTACTTATGTGTTGGAGTAATATATCGATGTGTGCTCTGATCTATGCCCACCATGCGAATAGAACCATAGATCGAGATAGATCACACTCGATGGGTCCCTAGTCAACAAAGCTTCACTAGAAGCGACTAGTATGAAAGATGGCTCTTTATGGCTTACGTTCTGTTAGTCATTGGAATGGGATTCCGGAGTCTGATCATAGATATCATGTGGGACATGATATTGGACGACCCGCCCTGAATATGTGCCATAGATTAAGTCATGAACATATTCAGTGTTGTAGCTTGTCATGTATCCTTAGACCAAGGAGTCTTTGTGATCGCTATGTAGTCAACAACTGAGTTTGACCTGAGCCTAACGTTGTCCGTAACAGGGCTTCCATAACGGCCAGGATTGGCTTGGGGACGGGCTACATGAGTGACACGAAAGACGGCTAAGGGATTTATCCCTCATACTAAGGTATGGGAAAGATATCGGTTCTCGGCCACTTGATCGAGAGTGACTGGAAGAATAGCATGGCCATGCACATGATACTGGGTATCATATCTTCAGTCATCTCACATATCAAGGAACGGTGATTGAGAATAATAAGGATGACGGCTCTATGCCTTATCTCAATCAGGATATCGGAGATAAAAGGATAATGACAGGGACGACGGAAAGGTTAGAATCGACAGGGTCAATTCGTTATGTAGTGTCAGGCAATACTAAAGTCTCGTTAGTTGCCACTTAAATAGGATCAAGTAAAATGGGATTTTACGTTGATCTATTGACATGCATAAACCTAAGGGTCACACCGGAGGATGAAACTCATTGACACATTTATGGAGAATGGCCAAAAGGGAGTTGTCTCGGGACATGACCAAAACTGGGTTTTGGGTCATGTGCCCGTACGTGAATAGGACTTTACGGATCGAGACAAGGCTTGGAGTCTTGGGATTGATCGCGTCGGATAATGTTGGACATTTCCGGTATGGAAGGCTTGGAGGCGATGAGCGAATCACGGGACCTCGTTAGAAATGGCCACGGGCCATGTTCCAAGAGGCCCATGAAAGGCCCATGCAACCAAGGCCCATAGAACTAATTAATCAAGTCTTGATTAATTAGTACTAAGTAAGCAAGACAAGGATTAAGGTGTTGGTGATTCACCACCTAACCCAATCTTGTCTTGCCATACTTTGTCCTATTTACACCTTACTTGACACCATACTTGTCCCATGCCTTTAGTTGGACAAGTATGGGTTTTGTTATGTTTAATTCATCCTTTTTCAACATAACAAACACAAGACAAGAATAGGAAACACATTTTCTCTCCCTCTTCCATGGCCATTTCGGGTTTGGCTAGTTTCCTCCTCCATTTTGTGTTCTTGAGTCCTCAAAGAGAAGAACTACGTGGCTTTGATTCCCATGTGGATACGTAGGCGTCTTGGAGACTCAAGCCAATCATTCGTTAACCGGTGTTCTTGTTTTGGTAAGAACTAGTGCTGAATTTTTCTCTTGTTAATCCATTCTTTGTTAGTTGTTTCATGGTTCTAATTGTCTCTTGGTTTTCATTGATTTTCCGCTGCGAGTTGGTTCATCTCCAACCCTACCTCGAGACCCAACAGTGGTATCAGAGCCGTGCTACCTTCGGGATTCACAAGACGGTGTTCAAAGTTTCGGTTTTGCTTGAAAGTTTCGTTTTTGGCATGTTGTTTTGCTAAATTGATTGATAACATGTTTTAAATTATTGTTTATGGATTTAATGCATGTAAAATGAATTTTTGAAAATTATTTCAAATCTGGAAATTTTGAAAAAAGTTTGATTTTTCGGGTCTCGGGAGCGGGACTCTCGGGGAGCCGAAACCGAGACCGAACGGGGATCCGTTGGACGGAGCTAGGCCAAGCATGACCATTGGATGGTTGATATGCCAAGGCTAAACCGTTTTGTTAGTTATGACGAGTTTGGAACCGTCATGACGAACTCGAAGATCAAATGTTCAAAAGTTTCATTTTTGAACGGTTTCGATAAACCGAGCATCAAAAATTTTTTTTCGAAACTTGGCTATTAATTAAAACCGGAAAATCACATGATGTTTGATAACATGCTTGTTTGATAACACGATGTGTGATGTGATGTTGGCATGGTGTACATAATAGCCCCGAGCTCGATTTAATTATTTATCGCTTTTCACGGCCTGCGAGCCGTTAGAGTTAGTGTGTAATTATTCTTTCAAGGTGTGGTCGTCGAACCACTTGTTTGTAATATTTATTTATTCCCGACCTGCGAGTCGTGTATTAAATTGTAATATTTTACTCAAGACGAAGAAAGGGCGAAAAGGTCATTTGGTGGCTTTTCGGGTGTTGGCATCGGCTTGGAGTCGATGGAGCTCAAGAAGCTAGTGGGAGTTAGTTTAGGGGGCTATTATGTGCACATTTATCGCTTTATGCTTGGTTTAGTTTATGCATGATTAATTCTATGTGTTTTAGAATTGCATGCTTAACTTTATTTACCGAGCATATCACCTCACATGCAAAGATAAAATTGGAATTTTAATCCTTGTGTGTGAACCCTTAGAACCGTCATTGCATTGGATGTAGTTGAAGGGTTCAAAGGAAGAATTACATTGGATGTAATTTGAGGCATCATTGTATTTGGAATGTAGTTGATGTGCTCATCGCATCTAGGATGTGCCAAAGTTTTGAACACAACTGGACAAGTAAAAGCGGGTCATGTCCGATACCTCCCAATCATCAACACCTTACTACCTCCCCGTCCTATGGGTGTCGTGCGCATTAGCGGAGCATCCATGGGGAAGCGGGGTAGTAGGTTTGGACGACATATGTGGGTGTCGTGCGCATTAGCGGAGCACCTACATAGTGACGAGCCATAGTTGAAAATTGGTGGACCCGACTACGATTCTCGGCCTGAGGTTGAGCTAGGGTAACAGATAGGGTAAGTCGTGTACATAAGTACATACCCTAGCCAAGAGTCTCATTGGATGTGATTGGATGGAGTCCTACCTACATAGCTCGATTAAGTGGTGAGCATTAGTTCAGCTTAATCGAGTGAATCAAGGATCTTGGTTTCAGATTCTAAAGGTTTAGAATTGATTGTTGGTGTTTAAGCTTGATCTTCATAAAATTTATTCAGTTTACTGATTGAATTTTATCTGTTGTAGATCAAATGGCAAATTCAGCGAACATTAATAGTTTGTCATTAAAAACCATTCTTGACAGGGTCAAGCTAAATGGGACAAACTATTTGGACTGGTACAGAATTTTGAGGATAGTCCTCAAGTCTGAACGCAAAGAATATGTCCTTGACAAGGCTGTCTCTAAGACCATATCAGAGTTACATGAAGTGTCATCAGCTGCTGAGAAGAATATCTCGGGGATCTGGGATCCAAGGATATTCTGATGGTCAACAAGGGAATTGGAAGTGGCAAGGGTTGGGCCCATGCGCACTTGGCAGGAAAGATGAGACACCTGAGAATGTCTGCTTCTACTGCCAACAGCCTGGTCATTGGAACCGGGATTACAGGAAGTTCACGGCTGATCTGAAGAAGGGCAGTGGGACTGTGCCTTCATCAAATAGCCTGGATGATCTGAAGAAGGGCAGTAGGACTGCGCCTTCATCAGGAAACATGGATGATCTAAGGAAGGGCGGTGGGATCGTGCCTTCATTCGGTATTAACTCTATAGAGCTACATCTCTCTACTTCCAAAGATTCATGGGTATTAGATACCATAACTGAATCTCACACATGCACTAATATATGGTGGCTGAAAGTAGGAGAGATTTGGAAAGCACGAAATGGACCTCAGAGTTGTGGCAACTACTGTAGGATCCATGAGTCTTGCTTTGCCAAGAGGCCTTGTCTTAGTATTGTATAATGTATATTGCATACCTACTTTTAGTAGGAATATTATATCTGTATCCGTGTTTGACAAGGAAGGATATAATGTTAATATTGGAAATGGAGTTTTCAATGTTCTATGCAATGATATGTTTTATACCAGTACTGACATAGTTGGAGGATTGTACATATTAGATATGGGTAACAATGCCTCAAGTTCTATATATTCCGTTAATACCAAGAGGTCTAAATCCAACGATTTAAACCTAACTCTGTTATGGTACTGTCATTTGGGTCGCATAAACAAGAAGCACCTATCAGCACTTCAGAAGTGCGGGCTTTCAGGTTCATTCGAATTCCATTCGATCGATAGGTGCAAGGTTTGTTTGATGGGAAAAATGACTAAAGTGCCCTTTATCGATCGCGATGAAAGGGCGGGTGAATTATTGGGGCTGATACACTCGAATGTGTGTAGACCAATAAGTTCACTTGCCAGGAGGGGTTTTAACTACTTTATCACATTTACTGATGATTACAGTAAATATGGTTATGTCTCTTCGGTGAGACATAAGTATGAAGCTTTTGATAAATTCAAAGAGTTTAAGACTATAGTAGAAAACCAGCTCGACAAAGGTATTAAGGCACTTCGATTGGATCGAGGTGGAAAATACTTGACCACAGAGTTATTAGATCATCTAAAAGAGAATGGGATCCTTTGGAATGGACTCCTCCTAGGTCACTGTAGTTGAAAGGTGTAGCCAAACGGAGAAATCGGACATTGTTAGACAATGGTCTGTTCCATGATTAGTTGGACTGATCTCCCAATCTCTTTTAGGGGTTTTGCTCTAGAGACGACCGCATTCATAGTGAATCGGGCTTCGACGAATGGTGTGGAAGGGACACCATTTTAAAAATGGTACGGGATGATGCCCGCTTTGTCCTTCCTAAAGATTTGTGGTTGCGAGGCTTATGTGAAACATTTGGTTTCGACTAAGCTCGAACCAAGATCTGAGATATGCACCTTCGTGTGGTATCCCAAAGCAACAAGGGGATACTATTTCTACAATCCTAGTGAGAACATGGTGTTCGTCGCTTGGGGTGGGGTCTTTATGGAAAAGAAGTTTTGTTTCCAAAGACGTCATTGGGAGGACTGTGCATCTTGAAGAAATTCAGGATGGTACAGATCTGTCTAAACCAATTGGCAACCCAGTAGAAAGGAGCCAGAGATTGTCGTAGAGTAAGAACCAATTCCTGTTACAATTCCGGAAGGTCCAAGGCGATTTGAAAGGATCAATCTTCCACCTCCAAGATATGGTATCCGGAGGTGACAATGAAGTCATGGTGGATCACGATGATCCAGCTACCTTTCAGGAAGTCGTGGATGGGCCCAACTCCGAGTTATGGCTGGGATCCATGAGGGAGGAAATGCAATCCATGTCGGACAACCGAGTCTGGGAACCGGTTGATCCCATCAATGGTATGAGGACCATAGGATGCAAATGGATCTTCAAGGTGAAGATGGACATGGACGGCAACCCTCTGACCTACAAAGCTCAACTGGTGGCGAAAGGTTATAGGCAGATCCAATGGATTGACTATGAGGAAACCTTCTCCTTAGTGGCTATGGTCAAAATCGATCCAAATTCTTCTTGACATAACTGCGTATCATAATTACGAGATATGGCAAGTGGATGTCAAAACCGCTTTCCTAAATGGAAATTTGACTGAGTACGTTTGTATGTCTCGGCCCAAAGGTTTTGACGATCCGAAGAATAAAGGAAAGATTTATAAGTTGTTGAAATCCATTTATGGATTGAAACGAACTTCTCGGAGTTGGATCCTTCGTTTTGATGAAGCTGTAATTGGATTTGGCTTAATCAAGAACGAGGATGAATCTTGCGTTTATAAGAAGGCTAGTGGGAGCAATATTACCTTTCTGGTTCTCATTGAAAACGACATCCCAACCTTGCACGAGACTAAAGCTTGGTTGAGGAAGTGTTTTTCAATAAAGGACTTAGGCGATGCTTCTCATATCTTAAGGATTAAGATATGTAGAGATCGCACCAAGAGGGTCTTGGATTTAAGTCAGGGAACCTATGTGAACAAGGCATTGAGTAGGTTCTTAATGCTCGATTCAAAGAAAGGACTCTTACCCACTAGTCATGGCATTCATCTCAGCAATACTTAGTGTCCTAAGACACCTGATGAGCTGAAAAGGATGATGAGAATCCTATGCGCCTGGGGGCAGGATCGATCATATATGCCATGACATGTATGAGACCAGACGTCTCGTAAGCCTTATGTTGTACCAGTAGACATCATTCTAACCCGGGGGAAAGATGATGCTGAACTAGTCGTCGAAGGATGAGTAGACGCTAGTTTTCCAAGACAAATCCAGATGACTATAGAAGTCAATCAGGATATGTGTTTACACTGAATGGCAGAGCTTTAGCTGGGAAAGCGTAAAGCAAGATACCATTGCCGAATCTACGACAGAGGCCAAGTACATGGATGCTGCAGAGGCAGCTAAGGAGGCTATGTGGATTTGGAAATTCATGGCAGAGCTGGGTGTAATTAAAAACCCATCCAGTCCGGTGAATCCATTTTGCGACAACACAAGGGCCATTGCGCAAGCTAAAAGCCTAGATCGCATAACAAATCCAAACATGTACTGCGGCGTATCCACCTCATCAGATAAATACTGAACTGAGGTGAAGTGAAGATAACCGATATTGCAATAGATGATAACATAGCCAACCCTTTGACTAAGGCAGTGTCACTGCCTGAACATGTTAGACATGTAAAGTCGATGGGGACATATTGGAGTTTAGATTGGAACTAGGGCAAGTGGGAGATTGTTAGTCTTAGTGCCCGTAGTTCAATCCTAAATGTCCAAATGTATATATCATCGTTAGCAATAAAATTAAAGCGGCTTTATATTACTTATGTGTTGGAGTAATATATCGATGTGTGCTCTGATCTATGCCCACCATGCGAATAGAACCATAGATCGAGATAGATCACACTCGATGGGTCCCTAGTCAACAAAGCTTCACTAGAAGCGACTAGTATGAAAGATGGCTCTTTATGGCTTACGTTCTGTTAGTCATTGGAATGGGATTCCGGAGTCTGATCATAGATATCATGTGGGACATGATATTGGACGACCCGCCCTGAATATGTGCCATAGATTAAGTCATGAACATATTCAGTGTTGTAGCTTGTCATGTATCCTTAGACCAAGGAGTCTTTGTGATCGCTATGTAGTCAACAACTGAGTTTGACCTGAGCCTAACGTTGTCCGTAACAGGGCTTCCATAACGGCCAGGATTGGCTTGGGGACGGGCTACATGAGTGACACGAAAGACGGCTAAGGGATTTATCCCTCATACTAAGGTATGGGAAAGATATCGGTTCTCGGCCACTTGATCGAGAGTGACTGGAAGAATAGCATGGCCATGCACATGATACTGGGTATCATATCTTCAGTCATCTCACATATCAAGGAACGGTGATTGAGAATAATAAGGATGACGGCTCTATGCCTTATCTCAATCAGGATATCGGAGATAAAAGGATAATGACAGGGACGACGGAAAGGTTAGAATCGACAGGGTCAATTCGTTATGTAGTGTCAGGCAATACTAAAGTCTCGTTAGTTGCCACTTAAATAGGATCAAGTAAAATGGGATTTTACGTTGATCTATTGACATGCATAAACCTAAGGGTCACACCGGAGGATGAAACTCATTGACACATTTATGGAGAATGGCCAAAAGGGAGTTGTCTCGGGACATGACCAAAACTGGGTTTTGGGTCATGTGCCCGTACGTGAATAGGACTTTACGGATCGAGACAAGGCTTGGAGTCTTGGGATTGATCGCGTCGGATAATGTTGGACATTTCCGGTATGGAAGGCTTGGAGGCGATGAGCGAATCACGGGACCTCGTTAGAAATGGCCACGGGCCATGTTCCAAGAGGCCCATGAAAGGCCCATGCAACCAAGGCCCATAGAACTAATTAATCAAGTCTTGATTAATTAGTACTAAGTAAGCAAGACAAGGATTAAGGTGTTGGTGATTCACCACCTAACCCAATCTTGTCTTGCCATACTTTGTCCTATTTACACCTTACTTGACACCATACTTGTCCCATGCCTTTAGTTGGACAAGTATGGGTTTTGTTATGTTTAATTCATCCTTTTTCAACATAACAAACACAAGACAAGAATAGGAAACACATTTTCTCTCCCTCTTCCATGGCCATTTCGGGTTTGGCTAGTTTCCTCCTCCATTTTGTGTTCTTGAGTCCTCAAAGAGAAGAACTACGTGGCTTTGATTCCCATGTGGATACGTAGGCGTCTTGGAGACTCAAGCCAATCATTCGTTAACCGGTGTTCTTGTTTTGGTAAGAACTAGTGCTGAATTTTTCTCTTGTTAATCCATTCTTTGTTAGTTGTTTCATGGTTCTAATTGTCTCTTGGTTTTCATTGATTTTCCGCTGCGAGTTGGTTCATCTCCAACCCTACCTCGAGACCCAACACTTCTCACATGGTAGATCTCGACAAACTCAAACATAGTCAAGGAGCGGTTCAGATTTTATAAAATATTGGTCTTTCTTCGAGGACATATTCGTCTTCTTCGGTGTGTAGAGAAGACATTGAGCGTTAGAGCACAACCGTCTTCTCATATCAGAACTCGTCTTCTCCAGTGAGCATGAGACCACACACTTCAGATCTGAACTTGAGTTCAAAATCAAACTCTTCTTTTCCATATCAGCCACCTAGTCCATGGATCTTTCCACTATAGATGCACATGGACTTGACATTGTATTTGTTGGTTCTCCTAAGAGTCTAAGACTATAGGTCGAGGTAGATCTCACGGGAGTGAGGAGAGGAGTTGTACGAGTAAGAATACGAAGAGTGAGGAGTAAACTATTAGGGGTGAGTGTGATGAGAAAATGGGGAATTTGATCAGGGTTTGACGGCTGAGCAATAAGCCATCAAAAGTGACGATGATGGATTAGTGGCGGTTAATAGGGTTGATATGTTTTTGTCGGGAAGAAGAAGATGATAGTGGTAGATTGCTTCAATCAAATGACGGAAAATTTAAGTTTTAGGTTTAGATAGATGTGAGATTAGTTTATACAGATAATTATTTTTGTATTTTTAATTTTATATCCTTTTTAATTAATATAATAAAAAAATAGTTTTTATAATTATTTTCTTAATTTGATTTATTACTAAATGAGGGTATAGATGAATTTCCTTTATAGAGCTAAAATGTTCAAATGAGTAAGGGAAATGGTGTCATCACATAATTAACAGAATGAAATATCATGTTAGTTTTTTAACAACTTTTTGAAAACAAGTTAGTGACCAAGTTGAGAACTTGTTTTTGAGCATAAAAATGGAAGTTTTATTGATCGTAGTAAAGGACGATAACAACACAGATATGATAGAAAATAAAAGGGTGAGATAAAGTCTGAACCCGTAGGTCCCAAACTCTAACCCTATGGCTAGTAGACCCAACTATTTCAGGGACAAATATTGGGAGACGATCCTCAGGATGGTGGTTGTTCAGCTGTATTAGACGATAGTCATTTCCTGACTCGACCTAAATATTCCCGTGGTAATTGATGTGGGGATTTTGAGGGCATCACGGGATCTAGGGAGAACACCAGTAAAGGGGAGAACTAGGATGTCGGGCTTTCACCGACCTCGATAGGGCTAGGCGTGCATCCTCACACATACCTCGTTTCTTGATGACCTACTCATTGTCCCCGGCGAAGTTGCTTCGCAAACCTCGCCTTAGTTCTCTCTAGAACAGTAGGTTCTTTTGCTGGGTTCGGGGGTCCGAGATTTGTTAGTGCCCTTATCTAGCGGGTGGGGATGAGGCGGCTCAGCACGGAGGCCATAATTGATCAGGTGCACCACAATCCCAATGTTGGACCCTATATCGAGCCCTTGAGGAGCTCGAATGATCGGAGGGTGACGAAGTTGGTTGCGAGGAAGGAGGCGGCGTCGACGAATCTAGCGGCTTCCCCCAGGGATCTCAACGATCCATAAGCTCGCGGCAAAGACGACGATGGTGCTCGATCGCTAGCACTGAGTAGCTAATTAGACATTTTGAAAGTTATAAAGTCTTTGAGTGCATGACCAAAACAAGAGGCACTATAAGATATTTAACTCTTGTTCTTAAATAGTTCCTTACATGAACCAACTATTCGGCCCAATATATCAAGAACAAGAAACCAACATATCTTTATTTGGGCTAAAGCATTTATTTCTCTATATTTTAGATATATTACTAAATATCCAACAAATTTGACGGATATTCTTAATTATTGATTTGACATAATAAAGTTCTTTTTATTCAAAAACTTATGGATGGTCCTACTTTCACGTCAAAACAAAGGATATTCTAAAACTCTCGCACATTTATCGAGATGTCTTCTGAGAAACCCTAGCCCTAGACCTGCGATTATGGAGCTCCCTACCTGTGCACTTGCCGTTGACATCGCCGCCGACACTGTTGCTGTAACTCTTACCAGACCTGTCCTGTTTTTGTCTCCCCCGTTGCAACCCTTACTCGTTCTGCGTCTTCTTCCCTCTCTTAATGTCAAATTGCCTTTAAAGGCTCGATGTAGGAGAAAGCGGAAGCAAACCCTAGCCACTCTTGCGCCTCCATCACCACCTGCGCCTCCACCACTCCCATCGCTTTCCACGACCTTGGTGCCCTTTGCTCTAGGTTCCTCCACACCGACATCAACGTTGAGGAAACTGCGCAGAGTCAGATTGATAAGGACCAAAGGTATTTCTTCGGGTGCAAGAAACCCACCACTAACTCTTCCTCCGCCGCCCATAATCGACTCTTGTCCTCCTCCTCCTTTCACGGATGGGTCACCTCCCATCCCTCCATTTCAACTAGACCTTGCACGTGAGAAAGCTTTGATTGACAATGACCCAAGGTCGGCTTTGAAGGTGGTATGTGTGGGGCTCTCTCTTCTTAATCCCTGCTCACCGTCCCTACCGGTATGGTTTGTGGTTGAAAGATGGCGCGGTCCCGGGAGGAAACCCTAACGCCCACGACGTCGAGTTCAGCAGGTTTGTTGGCATCCATGCGTGTCTCCAAGACAACCTCTCCTTTTTTTTCCCTCGAGGAGGAGGAGGTAGAGGTCTTGGTCCCATACTCCCCAGTTAATGCTTATGTACTCGAGCACCAACAGTTCGACATGGTGCGCAAGCTATGGGCGCCGAGGTCTCCTTTAAAAGACGTCCTCCTCCGCACCATCACTGATGTGGACATAAATTGCATCAATTCTAAATGCTTTTAGCCCACATTCTTGAGATTTTTAGTCCCGGGATTGTATAATTTGGTCCACTTTTCCCTCTATACTCGTATTTTGTCTCTCATTGTGTTTTATAGGTGCTTTGATCGAAAAAAGGGCAAAAATAGAGGAAAACCCGGTTTTAGAAGTTTTGGAAGTTGGCTGATCTTGCGAAGGGAATAGCTCCCTCATACAAACTTCTAATTGTTTCATATGAATATATCAAATCGAAGAGAATTCAAAGATCTACAACTTTCGTCAAGGGACCGTTACTGTTTGGATACGGGAAGGTGCCCGTTCCGGGACCCATTCCGGCCCGTTTTGAGCCCCATTCTGGGCCTCATTTCGAGCCGGTTTCCAGGATCTCCGTGACCCATTCCAACCCTTTTTCCAGCCGTCTCCGGGCCACGCGCGTCAGGCCTTCTCCAGCTCCGTTTTCTTCATAAAAATAAGAAATTTCCTCGTTCTAAAAGCAAATTTACCTATTCAAATTCCGATTTTGAGGAGGCAAAGAGGTCTTGAAGTCCTATATATAGAGGAGCATCCATTCAGAAAAGGAAGACTTGTATTGGGCATAATTTTAGAGAGATTGAGAGTTATGATTGGAGTTTTGGTGAGAGAAAAGTGCTTAGGAGCAAGGATTGAAGCAACTTTGAGATTTTCATCATTGAATCGGTATTTTGTATCAACTTTACCTTTGAAATATGTTTTTCTCTGGTTCATCTTCTTCTTTGTGTTCTTCCTTCATCTCCATGAGCTAAATTTCCAATGATCTAGGGCTAGGGGAAACAATATGATGAGTTAATTCAATGGGTTCGTGTTTATTATGTGCAAATTGGGTGTAGGTTATTGATTGCATGATTTATGCTTAATGCTTTGTCAAATTGATCACTTGATAGATGTTTAAGTTTTAGCATTCAACAATCGAGATATGAGAATGACTAAAAGGACTACGGATTATGCAACTCGGGTCTAAATCTAATCTCTAATAAAGTTAGGCCAACACGAGTGCAATAGATATAGGATTACAACCCCGAAAGTTAGAGGAATTCACGAATCTTAATGTTTTATGTCTCTCTACACCTAGATTAGAAATAACTAGGCGGTTAGATTATAATAGGGTCCTAATTCGATCGAGAGATGTTTAGGACTAGTTGAGAGAATTTCCGTTGCCTTTAAATGTACCTTATTTGCACATGTAAACACAAATCCCTTCGAATTAGTTGTCATATTGTGACCCCGTTAAAAGCCCTAGATCACCTTTTTCTTCTGAATTTCACAAAACCTGTTATTTTGTCTCTTACTTGATCCTATTTATTTTACTTTGCATTACAAACTGTTATTTACATTTTCAAAACCAAAACAAAATCAACTGTTTTTCAGAAACAGCTTAAGTAACAGATTTAAAATCAAGTGACTGCTTTACTGCTCCCGTGGGTACGATTACCGGACTTAAAACCGATATATTACTTGACGACTAGTGCGCTTGCCGCGCCCTTTTTGTGAGTTAATTCTCAGGGCGTCAATGTGGGAGGGCCATCTGAGGAGGGGTTGGTCATCAAGCATATTGGTCTGGGGATTTTTGTTTTTACTTTGAGTCATCAGAGGCTCGGATTTGGGTCTGGGTTAATACACCTTGGTGCGTTGACGGTCTCCCTTTTTTGCTCGAAGACATTGACCCTTGGGCCCAGGATCTTCCTGTATTGGACCGCATACAGCTTTGGGTCCATGCGCATGGGCCTTTGGTTCGAACAAGGGCGACGGGAGAAATGATTAGTGCGACCAGGGGCGGAACCAGGAATTAAATGTAGGGTATTCCGTCGATAATTATCAACTATATAAATTTTTTTTGCAAATTACACTCATAAGCAGTGTTCTAAAAATCCCGACTGGGCATCGCCTAGGCGCCCTCCTACGCCAAGCCGACCCGCCTAGCCGCCTACGCGGTTACAATAATTTTGCGTAGTATACTGACTCAATTAAAATAATTAGATGGTTATATAGAGTTATTTGGCGTTGATGATATTAGGGGTTGTACTTCTGAGTTGTTTGGGATTATTTTTTTAGGTATTTTAAATATTTGTTACCATTTTTAATTTAATGAAATCCATATTTTGTTTCTATATACAATAATATATCTATTAAAAATAAAAAATACAAATCCGAATAATCCCCGTCTAGTCCCCTATTAATCCCAGAGGGACCTAGCTGTCCGACTAGCGCCTAACGAGTTTTAGAACCTTGTTCATAAGAGAATAAAATTATTTTGTGTCGTTCGTTTAGTAATTTTTATATTATCAGAGTTTGGAGTTAAAACTGAGCATTATGAAGTGAAAAAAATAATCAAATATCCATCAATTTTTTTGGCATAAGATGTTTCATAGATCACCTTAAACCTCTCTAGATCCAATCCTTTGTGACGAGGAAAGGTGTGGAAACACACGGCAATATGTTAATTTTTTTAATGTTTTATTACATAGTAAAAAATATTTATGATTGAAATATGAGATTTTCTTTGAATATTTTAATAATACAATACAATGTTTAAGATTATTTTAGTAATTTAGTTTGATAATGTATCATATCATTAGGTTCATCGGGAATTAATTATATTCAAGTTAAACAAATTATACACAAAATAAGATTTTTTTTAATATAAAAGGCTTTTTATTTAGGAGGCGTCATGAAAAACAAGAAAAAAAATCAAATACTCAATGGTCTATCCTCCAGAGCCAGTCTAACAAGCACATGAACAAAATAAGAATTTCTATTTATTACTGATAAAAATTCATATTTATATTTAATAAATTTATGAAGCATATACCTTTTTACACGTATATATTTATGTATAGAAGCAAAATATCAAGACATAACTTATATACATGAAGCTGTATGGAGAAAGATAAAAAAGGAGTGTGGCCTAAACCTAAGCAAAATGTGGGGTTGAAGATGAAAAAGGAACAAAAGACCAAAACTTAAGCAAAATATGAGGTTGTATTTTAGCCCAGCCAAAACCAGTCCAAAGAAATAAAAGCTCAGTCGAAACCAAAAGAAAAAAAACATGAAAAATTAAGGGTATTCCAAATGATGGAATCGAACTCGGGTGAGGGGAAATACAAGGAGGCCTTTGACCATCAGGCTAGTTATCATTATGTTTAGGGACTTCCATGGAACACCCTAATCCCCTCTCGTTCCGCCCCTGAGTGCGACACTAGAAACTTGTGTGGAGGTCCCTTGTGATCAGTGGGTATTGTGTTGGGGAGGAGCGATGAGGGTGAGGTAACACCATGTGGCACGCCCTCTCCTTTGTGTCATGTTGTTGCGCTTCAAGGATTTCCCGAACCCCGTGAGGGGTCGAGCTCACGTACACACAAAACTCCCTACTTTTTTTTTCAATTGTGGGAGGATCGATCATTGAGTTCTGGAATGTGAGCTGGAGCTGCTTGGTACCCCGAGGTATGACACCTCTATACTAGAATACCAGATGTAAGAACCGCCTTCGGTCAATGCCGGTCAAACCGGCAGAAATCGGGAAAAGTTGACTTTTCGCCGAAAAAGTCAACTGACGACGCCAGGGGTCGTCCGGGACTTATCCGGGACCCAAAAAGCTTAGCCGTCGTTACAGAGAGCTTAATTTGGTCGTTTCCTTGCAAATGAGGGTTTTTGTAAAAATGTCAAAATCGGGCCGAACAGGTTCGATATTTGAAATATCGGATTATTAAAATATCTTTTGAGATATTTTGGAAAGAGAGTGGTCCCCACTTGGACACATGTCACTAGCCTTGTGGAAGAGAGAAAGGGTGAGGAAAGAAGACCTCTTTACCCTTGCTTTAAAGGCTAGAAGACGAATTGGGAGGGCACTTTTGTCTTTTAGCAAAAGTAGGTCTTTATTTAGCTTTTAGACATGTGTGGTCAGCATTTGCAAGAGAGAGAAAAAGAAAGCTAAGGAAGAAAAAGAAGAAGAAGAATAAGATAAACACCCCAATGTACCCCAACAAGTATGGTCATTAATTAACTTCCTTAATACCCGATATCATCAAAATGGGATCGGAATGGCCTATTTCTGCTCTATCATGGAGTGGGTCACGGAGCCGTGACGTGCTCTGGTACGGGTGAGTCACGGGGCTGGGTAGGTTCCGCTACGGGGAAAACCACGAAGCCGTGGTAGGCTCCGCTATGGGAGACACCACAGAGCCGTGGTAGGCTCCACTACGGGAGACACCACGGATCTGCTATGGACCAGCGGGTTTTCCCTTTTTTTTCTTTCCTTTCTTCAACACACTCCAAGCAAGTTCTGGGTTCCAATTTCACCAAGTTTCAACCAATTTTAGCAAAATCCAATCTCAATCTCAACAATTTCTCCAAGAACAAATTAGGGTTTCACCAAATTACCAAGACCCACTAATTTTCCACCACAAATCTCCAACTTTCCATAATTTCTACTCAAATCCACTAACATTCATCCCAGTTCATCCATCCCCAACAAAACCCATAACTTCAAACTCGAAAAATAGGGAAAATAAGCGGTTCTTACCATAGGAAACGACGAGGAGATGAAGAATATGTAAAAAGATAGAATAAACAAGGCTTGGATGATGGGGGAAAAACCTTATTTCTTCTCTTCTTCTTCTTCTTCTTCTTCTTCTTCTTCTTCTTCTTCTTCTTCTTCTTCCTTAGCTCTCTTTTTCTCTCTCTTGCAAATGCTGGCCACACATGTCTAAAAGCTCAATAAAGACCTATTTTTACTAAAAGACAAAAGTGTCCTCCCAATTTGTCTTCTAGCTTTTAAAGCAAAGGTAAAGAGGTCTTCTCTCCTCCACTTTTCTCTCTTCCACAAGGCTAGGGACATGTGTCCAAGTGGGGACCACTCTCTCTCCAAAATATCTCAAAAGATCTTTTAGTAATCCGATATTTCAAATATCAAACCCGTTCGACCTGATTTTGACATTTTTACGAAAACCCTCATTTGCAAGGAAACGACCCAATTAAGCTCCCCGTAACGACGGCTAAGCATTTTGGGTCCCGGATAAGTCCCGGACGACCCATGGCGTCGTCGGTTGACTTTTTCGGCGAAAAGTCAATTCTTCCCGATTTCTGCCAGTTTGACCGGCGTTGCCCGAAGGCGGTTCTTACAATCTACCCCCCTTCAAGGAATTTCGTCCGAAAAATTAAAAACGAACATACTTCAGGGATCGAACAGGTTGTGGTACTTCGCGCGAACCTCGTCCTCGTGCTCCCATGTCGACTCTGCTCCGTGGTGCCGCCACTGCACCCGTACCAGTCGGATAGTTTTGCCACGCAAGACCTGCTCCCGTGTATCCAATATCCTGACCGGCTGCTCCTCATAAGAGACATCCTCAGCTACCTCAATTTTTTCCCACTCAATGACGTGGGAGGGGTCCGCATTATACTTCCGCAGCTGGGAAACGTGGAAGACGTTATGGACATTCCCAAGCTGCGGTGGTAATGCGAGGCGGTGTGCAATGGCTCTTGTAAAGCCGCTCCGGTTAAAAAGGCTAAGTTTTTAATTTTAAACGTTCAGAACGTCAAGGTTTAATTTTGGGTCGGTTTTTGGTATCGTCGTGGTGGGAAAACGGATCGAAGTTGAAAGCTTTTGCAAAAAAAAGAATTGAAAAAGAGAGAAAGGGGCTGAACCGGGCCAGACCCGACCCGACCAGCAAAACCGGCCAGGCCAGACCCGCCCGACCCAGACGCCTCACCCTCTTGGGCCGCGAGGCCCGTTTGTCCGCTAGAGGCCCGAAACCGAGCCGAGCCCGTGCTATTTAAGAGGCGAGGATTAGGGTTTCGAACCCTAATTCACCTCAGCCTCGCATAGACCCCCGTCCCTCTCTTCCTCAACCTCTCGTCGCAATCTCTCTCTCCCTCGCTCGGCCGCCTCACCTTCTCTCTCTCCCTCCGCCTCTCGCCGTCGTCGTTCCTTCTCCCCTCCGTCGCTTCCTCTCCTCTCTAAAGTCGAGCTCCTACTCTCCCTCCTCTCATATCTACCGAGCTCACTATCTCCGGCTTTCCCTCTCCTTATCCCGACCTCTCCTCTTTCCCCGGGCTTGTTTCGGGCTCGCCGTGGAAGGGCCGAGAGGAAACGTCGCCAGAAAGTCTGAGGGACGACGTCCAGGACTTCACCAAACTGCCGTCGTTGCTCTAGATCCGAGGCGAGGTTCGCCGTGCTCCACCACTCCATCGACCGCAACCTCGACCCTCCTCGCCGTCGTCCTTTCCCTACGGTGAGAGTCGCAACCGTGAGTTTTGGTTGCCGGTGGCTGACCGAAATGTGAACCGAGCCTTTCTCCCGTTCCTTCTCCTTCTTTTCCATTTTCTTTCTCGTCCCGAGCTTATTTTGGATCTGAGCATTGTTGAAACCGAAACCATTTTGGATCTGGACTGATTGGAAGAAAAATCAAAAGAAATTGAAGAGAAAATTTATTTGAAACGAAAAACAGTTTTAAAAGAAAAAGGGAAAAGACATCAGTTTTGAGATTAAAAGGAAAATAAGTAAAAACTGGTTCTGTTTTTAAGAATAAAAAAAGGTTTTGTTTCTAGACTTGAACGAATTCGTTGAACGAATTTGGAACTTTGGACCGTTGAACAATTATGTTGAACGTTGGGACGTTGAGGAATTGGACGAATAAATCGGACTTAGGACAGGATTAAAAGCGGGAACGTTGTTTCGGACACCTCGGGAATCGTGCCTCGGAAACTGTGCCTCGGAATTTGTGCATCGGGATCCGTGCATTGGGAACCGTGTCTAGGGAATCGTGCATCGGGTTTCGTGCTCGGAGTGTGGGTGCTCGAACCCGACTCGTCGTACGATCCCGCTTTTGAGCCGTTCGAGTTAAAAGGCAGCTTGCTTAATTTTAATTTGGACTGTACCGGATCTGATTGTAGGTTTGATATGTTAAAATCAGACTTGGACTTCACCCGAGAAGATCGGAGTTAGGCCAGGACGTCAGCAGCTAGGAGACGCAGTTGTTGTGATCGTCTTGAGGTAGGGAACGTAGCGGATACCGGTTTAATTGCGGAAAGTTACTAGTATGCATGCTAGGAATAATAAAACTGGAACGAGCGTTTATATTAGATAATAACCGAACGAGTTTTAGTAACATGTAGGATGTGATTCACTAGTGTGCTTTCAATATTTGGGAAAATTGTCGTGCTGGTAGATCGGCCATGTCGAGCCGTAGGTTGCGTGCTGATTGAATTTTCTGTTATTGTTTGAGATGTCTGTTGTGTGACTTAGTGTCGATAAGTTTAATGGTCAAGAATTAGTATATCTGGTGAGCATGTTGTTGCTATGTGTGGGCGAGTGTGTCGTTCTTGTTATGTTGTGAATCTTTGGTTGTGTTATGGTCGGGTGGTTGATAGACCGACGTGACTGGTTGTGGTAAGATGGTTGGGCTTGGTAAGTCGTGGTTGATTATGGCTTTGCGGTATGTGATATTATCTTGTTGTGTGTTCCGAGGAGTTGTTTCTGGTATGGTACCTACGACTGAGGGGGTACGATATCACGTGTGTGTGATTTACTGTTTACTTTATGTTTGTTGATCTGTTAAGTGTTGTGGTTACAGTTTGTGCTTGTTCGTGTGAGTATGTTTGTGACTGTGGTTCGGTCTTAAGTTGAGTACTGTGGTTCGAGTTCTCCGTTGAAAATTTAGTTGTGTGCTTTACTAGTATGCCCTAATTGGACGGTTACCCGTGGTAGTGAGCGCTTCCTTATAACTTTAACTACTTTTCCTACTGAGCGAAAGCTCACCCCCTTACTTGTTGTTTTTCAGGTGTTGAGCGGGTTTGTGCTAGCTGACATAGCTGAGCTTGGGAGCTGGCGAGTTCTTGTCTAGTAGGTCTAGTGACGTACCTTGTTTTAAACTAAAGACCTGTTTTACATTTTATTTAAGAGCGGTTGACTCGGTTATTCAAATTTATGAAACTACGTTTTAAGCTTTTTACTTTATTTGTCACTTTAATTATCTCTTATTTTAGTTCACGTCTCAAGTCCGGTCAAAACCGGATTTGGGGCGTGACAGCTCCCACTCTGCCCAAGATCTCGAAAGGCCCGATATACCGCGGAGCTAACTGGCCTCCGCCGCGGTTAAATCGTACCAGTTCCTTCTTCGAACTCACCTTCAGAAATACATGATCACTGACTGTGAACTTGAGAGGTCGGCGCCGTCTATCCGCATAGCTCTTCTGTCGACTCTGCGCAGTTCTCAACCGCTCACGTATCAGCGCGACCTTCTCGGTCGTCTCTCGGACCAGCTCTGGACCAAGTAAACTCTTATCCCCCACTTCTGCCCAGCATACGGGCGATCGACACAGCCTCCCATACAACGCTTTAAACGGTGCCGTTCCGATACTGGCCTGGAAGTTGTTGTTGTAGGCGAACTCGACTAACGGTAGTTGGTCCTCCCGTGACCCTCTGAAGTCTAACACACAGGCTCGTAGCATGTCCTCCAAAATCTGAATCGTGCGCTCTGACTGGCCGTCTGTCTGTGGGTGGTACGTTGTGCTGAGTAGGACCTCGGTCCCCAGTACTGTCTGTAGACTATCCCAAAACCTGCAAGTGAAACGAGGATCCATGTCGGACACCACCGACACTGGGACCCCGTGGAGACGGATAATCTCACGGATGTACAGGCGACTCAAAGCGTCAACGGTATCAGTCATCCTCATGGCTAAGAAATGAGCCGACTTTGTCAACCGATCGACCGCCACCCAAACTGCATCGTGTCCCCTCGGTGATCTCGGCAAACCACTCACGAAGTCCATCGTGACGTGCTCCCACTTCTACTGTGCAATCGGCAGTGGCTGCAATAATCCAGGGGGACACTGATGCGCGGCCTTCACTTGTTGACAAGTGAGGCACCTCGATACTAACTTTCACTCACGGTTTGCAAGGATCACACTCGAACAAAACATTAAGTCTATACTTAGCCCAACCACAACTAGTTTTAACACAATAAAGGAAACTCGCACACTTGTGCGCCACACAATGTCAACCACACAGTTCAGTAATTGCAAACATGACCACGAGGTCCACAGTCAAATCACACAACAGTTCCACTTAGTCTCAACACCACTCAAATTCAAAGGTTTCTTAAATTTTTTGTCTTTCCCTCATAACATTGTAACCACCCAACATCCCACCGTCATGTTCGACTGCAGTGGCCCTTGAGCCGAATCGTGACAACACAAACACTTCAGTTTTCGCAGAAATTTGGGCATGACCCGTTTGAAAACTTCACTAACCATCCGTGTACGCGGGACATTCAAATTATATCATGCACAAGGCACTCAATCCGCGACCATACCAACCAAGACAACGATCAATCCAAAACTGTCAACCAATCAAGACAACGATCACACTAAGACACTCCACTAAATCGAGACTCACGTCATCACGAGTCTACACGTAGGACCTTTCCGAATTGCGTAACCGACACACTACGAAAAACCTAATGACTCAACTCTACCCACCTAGCTAACGTACGGTCCGAAGTTTTGAAAACCAGGCTCTGATACCAAATTGTCACGCTCCAAATCCTGTTTTGACCAGACTCGAGACGTGAACAAGAAATTTATAACGGAAACAGTTTTAAACCCAAAAATATCATCCCAAATGCTCTTTAACAACAGAAATTGACATAAAATGAGTCTTACGCTCAAGTCCAAAAATAAATAAGTTTGGTACAAAAGGAGTACATCTCTAAATACTGCCCAAAACCCGGACTCTCGCTAAGAGCTCCCTCGCTTCGAGATGTCCTTCTAACCAACTCACGACCAACCTGTAGGGAAAAGTAGCGAATACTGGTATGATTTATGAAAGTTACTAGTAAATGCATGTGGGCACCTAGTGGTGTCCGTAGGTTATGAATTCTCGATATAATATAGATTGCATGTGGGTCCCTGGTTGGGCCCATAGGTTTGTGGACTTGTCGTGCTAAGAATTGCATGTGGGTACTTGGTTGTACCCGTAGGTTGTGTGTGCTCTGTGAGCGTCGTGAATTGTCTACTGACTCATGTTGTGTTTGTGTGATTGACCTGTTGCACGTTTGAAATGTTGAAACCGCTTTTGTAGCGAATAAGTTGTGAATTGAATGATGCGTGCGACATAATATTTTCTGTGTGATATTTGGTTGTGATTGTGATTGTTCTGGTGATACCTGGATGAGTTGTGCCCGAGAGGTGTGTCGTACCTTCCGATGCGCGATCACTAAAGTGTTGAGGCTTGAGATTCCGCGAAGAGGTGTTTTCCCCGCCTACCGACTAGCACTCGGGAAGTATGCGCTTATTCCACGAGGAGGTCCACCGCCTGGCTCGACTGTGTGTCGGGGAAAGTGCGTAGGGCAGTGCCATGCCCAGTCGGATTGCTACAGGAAACCGAGCAGAAGGTGTGTTGATCCTTTGTGATCTTGGGTATTTGTGTGTGTTGCTAAATGCAGTATTGTGTGTATTTGCATTTGGTTGTTGTAGATATGGCCGGTGTCATGTGACTTCCTGTGTGAAATGGGGAGTAAAGGTATGGATGTTGAGAATTGACCTTGTGACGGTTGGGTGTCAGGTGTGAGACATGCATTCCCCTAAGTTTGGACTGGGCATTGATATTTGTTTTACCTGTTTTAAACTGTTGGTTTGTTGATGCTTTACTAGTATGCCTTGGTCAGACGGGTATTCGTGGCGGTGAGCGAAAATGCTCATCCCCTTTACTACTTTTCCTACAGGTTGGTCGTGAGTTGGTTAGAAGGACATCTCGAAGCTAGGGAGCTCATAGCGAGAGTCCGGGTTTTGGGCAGTATTTAGAGATGTACTCCTTTTGTACCAAACTTATTTATTTTTGGACCTGAGCGTAGGACTCATTTTATGTCAATTTCTGTTGTTAAAGAGCATTTGGGATGATATTTTTGGTTGTAAAACTGTTTTCATTATAAATTTCCGGTTCACGTCTCGAGTATGGTCAAAACCGGATTTGGGTTGTTTTTGAGACTTGCGTGATTTCGTTATCTTAGATCTTATCCTCGATCGCGGTGAAGGAAGGCACTAGACGGTTGGTCGCATATTGGAGTGGATTGCGTTTGAGGTAGGGAAAAGTAGCGAACACTGGTATGATTTAAGAAAGTTACTAGTAAATGCATGTGGGCACCTAATGGTGTCTGTAGGTTATGAATTCTCGATATAATATAGATTTGCATGTGGGTCCTTTGTTGGGCCCATAGGTTTGTGGACTTGTCGTGCTGTAGAATTGCATGTGGGTACTTGGTTGTACCCGTAGGTTGTGTGTGCTCTGAGATCGTCGTGACTTGTCTATTGACTCATGTTGTGTTTCTGTGATTGACCTGTTGCACGTTTGAAGTGTTGAAACCGCTTTTGTAGCGAATAAGTTGTGAATTGAATGATGCGTGCGACATAATATTTTCTATGTGATATTTGGCTGTGATTGTGATTGTTCTGGTGATACCTGGATGAGTTGTGCCCGAGAGGTGTGTCGTACCTTCCGATGCGCGATCTGTAAAGTGTAGAGGCTTGAGATTCCGCGAAGAGGTGTTTTCCCCGCCTACCGACTAACACTTGGGAAGTGTGCGCTTATTCCTCGAGGAGGTCGACCGCCTGGCCCGACTGTGTGTCGGGGAAAGTGTGTGGGGAAGTGCCAGGCCCAGCCGGATTGCTACCGGAAACTGAGTAGAAGGTGTGTTGATCCTTTGTGATCTTGGGTATTTATGTGTGTTGCTCAATGCAGTATTGTGTGTATTTGCATTTGGTTGTTGTAGATATGACCGGTGTCATGTGACTTCCTGTGTGACATTTGCAGAGTAAATGTATGGATGTTGAGAATTGACCTTGTGACTGTTGGGTGTCAGGTGTGAGATATGCATTCCCCTATGTTTGGACTGGGCGTTGATGTTTGTTTTAACTGTTTTAAACTGTTGGTTTGTTGATGCTTTACTAGTATGCCTTGGTCAGATGGGTATTCGTGGCGGTGAGCGAAAATGCTCATCCCCTTTACTACTTTTCCTACAGGTTGGTCGTGAGTTGGTTAGAAGGACATCTCGAAGCTAGGGAGCTCATAGCGAGAGTCCGGTTTTTGGGCAGTATTTAGAGATGTACTCCTTTTGTACCAAACTTATTTATTTTTGGACCTGAGCGTATGACTTATTTTATGTTAATTTCTGTTGTTAAAGAGCATTTGGGATGATATTTTTTGGTTTAAAACTATTTCCATTATAGATTTCCGGTTCACGTCTCGAGTCCGGTCAAAACCGGATTTGGGGCGTTACACCAGAAGGACTAGCAAGTGAAGTACTACGCAACAGATCAGAAGGAAATCATTGTCGACCATACCACTGGGCTTCAGGTCTTTATCCCTAAACATTGTACCTAAGGGCACCTTGTCTCGAGGAAGGGGCCCAATTGTATCCCCAAGCACTGTACCTAAGGGTACATGACCTCGGGCTAGTACCTAGGCCGTGAAGGTGGACCCTAGGTTAAAAAATTTGGTGACCGACCAACTCTCTAGGAGCAAGAAAACTGAAGTTTTAGACCCCATTCTGCCTCGACACAAAGATGGAGAGGGAGCTGGTGTTGAAGAAGTGAATAGGGGTTTGCTGGTTAACCCCGAGATGATTAGGCGATGGCTGGTAAGCAACCTCGCCAGGAGGGATGTTAGGTTCTTCTAGCTTCAGGAACGGGCTTCGAGAGGGGTCCCTAGTGAAAGTCATGTCTTCCACAATTGATGCAGTCCAAATTTAGGCGTTTGAGCATGACTTCTAGTTTCGTTTTTTAACCTCCCATCTTTTTTTTTTCTGCTTACATAGCGTTTCAATACCATCTATGATCATTATAATTTTAAAAGAACTGTGAACAACTATATGGACAATATATGTTCTTTTTAGTAGTTAGGAAATGATTTTTCTGTCACATTTTTTACAATTGAAATATGATTTTAATAAAATTGTACATTTCAATTAAAAAAAGTAAGAAAAAATTGCGGTCCTTCCTGTGGAGAATATGTTCGGGGAGTCTCCAGGTAGCGACAAATCTTAGGCGGCGACACGTGGCAGTAGAGGCGGGGTGTCCGGTCTGCACACAGGCAGACGAATCTGAGCTGCATCTATTGGTCCAATGTCTAGTGGCAGCGGAACGTTGGGCGAAATTTGGTCTGCAGGTTCCTCATGGGGCTACGGACATCATTGGATGGCTGCAAGATACTCTCCAACTCAATCCCACGGCAAGTGGGGGACTGGGTGGGTTGTATTCTATGGGAAATCTGGAAAGCTAGAAACAAAGTAGTATGGGAGAATACATTACAGACGACGACCAACATATACCAAATAGCTTTCTTCCTGCAGACGGATGGTTGGAGGCTAAAAATAGGAAAGCTCAGGCACGGACAATCCCTCGCCGATCATACCCAGAGGCAGCCGAGACATGGGTGTACCCAAGATAAGGGGAGTGAGCCATAAACACAGATGGGGCTTTATTCGCGACGGCGGACAAGATGGGGACATGCTGGATATGGAGGGATGAGGTGGGACACCTCACTAGGGCTCGTTCAACCTCGTTCCATGGCCCTCAAAATTAGGGACTTGTGGAGGCATATGCTATTAGAGACGCGTTGACATGACTGCTACAACATCCAAGACAACAGACTATTGTTAGAAGTGATTGTAAGGTCATAGTGGATATGATCAGATAATGAGGACGCTTGTCTTTTCTTTTAGGGATAATCGTCACATATTGTATTTTCATGTTAGCTAGACTTGAGTGCGTGCAGCTCGATTTTGTAAAACGGACAGCGAACAAAGCAGCTCATTGGCTCGCCAAGGCAGCTTGTTCTTCCCTTGTTTGAAATTTGTCCGGGGGTCATATCCCGGAACCTCTTCAAAACATCATGATTACTGATATTTAAATAAGAACACATATTTACTCAAAAACAAACGAAAAAAGATCCTGATTAGCATAGCCAATAAGGAAAGTCCACTAGCAAATAAAATACAAACCTTGTGGACCTAACAATAATGATTACACATAAAATATGCTATGAGCGTCTTCCTGTTACCAAGGGACTCCATCAACAAGATACACGTCGCGTTAGCTCGGTATTGGTGGACGGGTACCCTCAGAGGCACCAAACCAATTATATGGAAAGACTGGACGAAATTGTGCAGGCCAAAGGAGGATGGGGGTATGGGTTTCCGGGATATGAGAGATATGAACATTGCCATGCTAGAAAAAATGGGGTGGAAATTGCTAACCCAGCCGGACAGTTTGGTTGCCCGAGTTTTAAAGGCGAGGTACTTCCCGAAGAGTGATTTCCTCTCAGCTGAAGGTGGAAACAGTCCCAGTCAGATCTGGACGGGACTCCGTGCAACACAGGGATTACTTCGGCAGGGGTTGATTCGGACTATTGGGGACGGCTGTTCAACTATGGTGGAGGGATCTCCCTGGCTACTGGGAGATAATCCGGTCTTCCCACTCCATACATGTATCACTCCGGCTCTGAGGGTGTCGGATCTAGCCACGGATAATCACATGTGGGACGTTCCAAAACTTCAACAGAACCTCCCCCCGTCTATTGTAGAAGACATTTTACAGGTGCCCCGCCCCTCCCCTGGCATAAAGACAAATGGTCCTAGAAGTTCAATATTCGGGGAGTGTATTCGGTCAAGGGAGGATACAGGGCGCTATCTTGAGAAAATGGTCGTTGGAATGTCTCGATAGGGACGATAGTTTGGACGGGCATATGGGATTTGGACATTCAACCGCGAATCAAAGTGTTCCTATGGCGAGCTCTCTCTGGCACCCTACAGGCCGCGGTCAATCTTCGGACAAAATTTGTCCCGATTCCGGACACATGCCAGATGTGTCAGCATGACCAGGAGACTACAAATCATCTCCTTCTCCACTGTCCTTTCGCAAGGTCTGTTTGGGATATAGAAGGTCTACCGGTTCCTATCCGCCCGTCCGGTACGCTACATGACTGACTATCTGCCTTGATACTAATACATGATAAGCCGGTAAAGAGTAAAGCCTGTCTCTTTCTGTGGGAACTTTGGAAAGAAAGAAATGCTGTGGTCTGAGATCAGACTATCTCCAAACCATAGGATATACTTGCCACGGTCCTAAGCAACCAGTGTAGCAGGTCAGAAGCACAGAATGGTGGCCCCAAACCCATCGTTATTCCCCACTACAGGCAAATAAGCCGGAGTCCACCACCCCAGCATTGGTCCATAATCAATGTGGATGGAGCGACTTTTGCAGATTCAGGGCAGTTCGGCTGAGGCTGGATTTGTCGAACAGAGACGGGCGGGGTCTTGGAAGGGAGAAATGGTTGTGGGAGCGGTTTGCTGGGCCCTGAATACTCTGAGGCCATGGCGATATGGCAAGCCTTGGAATGGATCCAAGCATCACACTCTTCCAGGGTCATTATACAGAGTGATGCCCAGTACCTGATGCACCTGATCTAAGGGTCACACCAGGTATTTTCCCCGTTGGGTCGACTGGTGGACGACTGTCGGACCCTTCTAGCTACTCTCGAGGATGTTAAACTCGAGTATATCTCTAGGTCAGCGAACGGAGCAGCCCACTAGCTAGTTCGGGAAGCCCGTTCTTTGCCTGTCCTCTCGTGGTCCAGTTTCATTATTCCGGATGCAGTCATGTCTATTTTATTACATTTCAAATAATAAAATCTCAATATTCCGTTTCAAAAAAAATGATTACACATAAAAATTATCATATACGTCGTCGTCCTCTCCGCTCCCTCACGTTTAACTCCGTCTCGACTGAAGGAATATTAACAACCACGACATTTTTTTGTTACGATTAACAGCCACGACTTAATAAAAGAAGAATCAACATATAATTGGCAATCTAAAATAATTTGAAGGTGGTGCGGTTTTCGGAGGTGGTTGGTGTGGTCGTCAACGGTGGTTAGTGCGGTTATCTGAGTTGGTAATCTGACGGCTCTATTGTAGAGCAATTCAGTGGGTTCTTTTTTCGTTCTTTTTTAAGGTTTTGGTTTGGGTCTAAGCCCAAATGGTTTGTTAGGCCCGATAGTTGCTTGGGTGGCCGAATCTTTTGGTCATCCTTGGTTTTTTTTGTGGCCTCATTGAGCCAAATAACTGCAATTATTGCAGCTTTGGTCTGCACTAGTTGCATTTTTGGTGTTCCCGTTATGTGGCACGGATCGGTGTGCATGTTATTGTACTTTTAACGTGCACACTGTTTGCACGTTCTAGGACGCCTTATGTTTGCGTCCTGGTTTCGGTAGAGAGTCAGTAAGATTATATGCTAGTTAGTTTGGAGTCTGTAACATTTATCGTTCGTTTGTGCGCTTTTATTAGATTGTACGTATGTCATTTTAACTGATATATAAAATTGAAGCCTCCCGTTCTTCTTCAAACAAAATATTCAACAAATTTGACGGATATTCTTTTTTTTTTGAAACGGGAAAGAAGTAGTTGTATTACAATATCATATCAGGCTTACAAGTAGGGACATAACAGTCCCGGATACCATCTTTTTGTCCCAACCGGCCGTAGCCCGTCGGGCGCACATGGTTCCATACATATAGCCTGCTTTGTTTCGCATATCCAAACTCAAGAATTCCTCGATCCAACGTTTCAAACGATAAATAGACCACAAGACTAACCCTAACTAGCCAAAGTATTATTCGACCTAAAGCAGAGAAAATAGATTGTAACTTAGCCTTTACTGCGGATTCCCCGAGACCTCCCGGCTGCAGCTGTCCCTGGTATGCGGGTATAGGCCCCCGACGGTCCTCCCCACTCCCGCCATGGGGAATCATTCATCCCCCGGGGAATTATAGCCCCTGGGCTTACATCCATTTCCTGTTCCTGTCCAGCAGTGTCTGGCGGCGTCGCGATCTCGTATGGTCTCTACGGGGCCGCTGGCTTGTGTCCTGTCTTGATCTTCCTAGGTCTGGGCCCAATGCCGGGATGTAATCTCAGAAGTCCTCGATGGACCAACGGTATTTCGCTCAGTTCATAGCGATTCACCGGGGGATTTGGGTTTCCAGACAGCCTAGGATTTGGTGAAGACATCCTCCAACGGAGTTGGCCCCAAAACCCTAGACGGAGTACCACGGTTCCCCGGGTTTGCATACCCCCTAGGGTTAGCATGCATTCTAGGGTTTGCATATCCCCTAGGTCGTGCCAGCGGTCGTTGCCTCCGAATCGACGGGAAGGACCCTAGGTAGGGCGGTGGAACGGGCCGCTCCGGTGGGGGGATGGATGCAGACACCCTAGGGTTTGCATGGCTCCTCCATACTGCCGGCTGTAGTGACGTCCAGCTCGGGGGGGGGGGTGCCCCATAACTGACGAAGGGGCACCGTACTCCAGTGGGGTAAAAGGAGCCAGACTCTGGTGGTGGGTGCCCCGGTTTGGCTCCGTCCGATCCCTTTCCATGATCGGAAAATTACCCCGTGGCCGTGCCACGAAATTCCGGCCCGGTTCCATCGGGAACGTCCCGATACACGGCGGCAAGTATGGCCACAAGGGGCCCGGGGCACCTCCCCCTATGGACCATCCTTCTCGGCACTCCATGTCCACGATCAGACCAGCCATATTGGGGCGAGATCTAGGTGGGTTCTCTGGCCATCAGGCTGGCCTTGGACAAGGCCCGAAGTGGTGACGTCCAGAGCACGGGAAGACCATGTCTGTTGTTGTGGAACGAGTGGAGATTGAAGAGACTGATGTAGTAGGGGACACCGGCGACACTGTTGTACTGTGGCTGCGGGAGGAGCGGCGGAGACGAACGGAACTATTGAAGACCGACTCCGATGACGACGACGATAGAGTGAAACCATAGGGTTAGAAGAGAGCTTTTTAGTACAAAATTGATTTGATATAAAAAAGGTTTTTTAGAAAAAAAAATTATGAATGGTCCCACTTCCACGCCGAAACAAAGTTAAATAGAAAAATCTTGATGAAGAAAAAGTAAAGAGAAAAATCAAGTGGTGGTGAATAGCATGGCCGAAAAGGAAAGTCCACTAACAAATAAAATACAAATCCCTATGGACCCATCAGTAATGATTACACATAAAGAGTAGTATATACGACATCGTCTTCTTCGCTCCCTCACATTTGACTCCGTTTCGACTGACGGAATATTAACAGCCACAGCTTAATCAAAGAAGAATCAACCAGTGTTGTAAAAAACGTTAGGCGCCAATCGGACGGTAAGGGGTCCTAAGCGCTAGGCGGGGATTAATCGGATTATTATTTTATTATTATATAAATATCTATACTTAGTAATATAATTATTATATAAATATATAAAGCGTGTAAAATTAACCTTACCCTATTCGACCAACTTTTTTATCATTTACTATCACGGTCAATTGACATCAAACTACTGATTGTACTCCATTTTAACTAATGTCATAGGTTTCTTACTTACAAGTTACCTGTAAGTTGTAATATATATTATATTAAAATATAAACTAGTATCATCATTACTCCTATACCCTAGATTGACTAGAGCTCCTATTTCCCATAAACCTAACCCCACTAACTTGTCCCCATTTCATTTTCATACGGTTCCTCTTCCCTGCATTTCATTCTCCTAATTCTACAGCTTCTTTTACTTTTGCTCTCGGTGTCTTTTACATCTCATCTCATCTCAAGATCCGGGAGGTGGTGTGGTGTCGTTGTGCCGGTCTGAAGCCTTGAGGGAGGGAGGGTCGGTGATGTGTTCGAAACAAAACGCCCGACCCGATAAAATAACGCCTGAATCGCCCGCCTATTCAGACATAAATCGGCCCATCCGCCTTGTAGCGCCCGACCCGCCCAGAACGTTTTTTACATGCCTGGAATCAACAGACGCCACCTAACCCCCGTTAAACGGAGGCCTCACGAATTCGGTCACTTTAACTTTCCTCGTTATTGTCGTAACGGATAAGAAACGTGATAGCGACCTTGACGTCTGGAGCCGGTGTATCACACGTCATTGTACACGTGTCAGATTACAATTGGATTCTTGTTTCCATGCCGTGACCGATTGCCTTCGTCTCTCCTATAAATCACGACTCTATCCCTACCTCTTCTTCATCTGATTCTCTCTTGCGAAGCGAAAAAATCTACAATCAATCTCTCAACGTGAGTCTCTTCGCCCTTTCTGTTTGGTTCTCTAGGAATTGCCTGTGAAAATTAGGTTTTATTCTGTTTTGAGAAGGAATTGACATCTAATATTCTGATTTTTGTTTTCAAATTTTGAATCGTTATTGTTCGTGCGACTCCAATTTCCTCTTGAATTGGTGTTTTAATTTGGTAGATCTGATTCTGACATAGTTTTTACGTACGCAGATGCAAATCTTCGTCAAGACTCTGACCGGTAAGACCATCACTCTCGAGGTCGAGAGTTCCGACACCATCGACAACGTCAAGGCTAAGATCCAGGACAAGGAGGGTATTCCTCCAGACCAGCAGAGGCTCATCTTTGCCGGGAAGCAGCTTGAGGACGGCCGGACCCTTGCCGACTACAACATCCAGAAGGAGTCGACCCTCCACCTCGTCCTCCGTCTACGCGGTGGCATGCAGATCTTCGTGAAGACATTGACCGGCAAGACTATCACCCTGGAGGTTGAGAGCTCCGATACCATCGACAACGTCAAGGCCAAAATCCAAGACAAGGAGGGTATCCCACCGGACCAGCAGAGGCTTATCTTTGCCGGGAAGCAGCTCGAGGACGGTCGTACCCTTGCCGACTACAACATCCAGAAGGAGTCAACCCTCCACCTTGTCCTCCGTCTCCGTGGTGGCATGCAGATCTTCGTCAAGACCCTCACCGGGAAGACCATCACTTTGGAGGTGGAGAGCTCTGACACCATTGACAACGTCAAGGCCAAGATCCAGGACAAGGAGGGGATTCCCCCGGACCAGCAGAGGCTGATCTTCGCCGGCAAGCAGCTGGAGGATGGCAGGACCCTTGCTGATTACAACATTCAGAAGGAGTCAACCCTTCACCTTGTCCTTCGTCTCCGCGGTGGTATGCAGATCTTTGTGAAGACCCTAACCGGAAAGACCATCACCCTGGAGGTGGAGAGCTCTGACACCATTGACAATGTCAAGGCAAAGATCCAGGACAAGGAAGGCATCCCCCCAGATCAGCAGAGGTTGATATTTGCTGGAAAGCAGCTTGAGGATGGAAGGACTCTGGCTGATTACAACATCCAGAAGGAGTCCACCCTTCACCTTGTCCTGCGTCTCCGTGGTGGTTTCTGAGGAGTTGCTCCTGTTTCATATGGTTCAGTATTATGCTATGAAAACCTTGGTTGTCCCTGTTGTGGCATTTTAAATAATTTGTTATCATGTGTTCTGAATTTTCAGTCAATGAAGTATGGTTCTGGTTGAATTGTCTCTCTTTGTTTACTGTTTTGTTATGCATGCTTCTATTTTATTTGTAGATTGTGAGATCATACAAATGTTATTCAAGTACTTGGTGATAATTGAATCTTGTACTTTGAATTAGTGATCTTAGGTGCTGCTGGGGAGTTGCTTGAATACTTCCCAAGGTTTATATTTGCATCAATTGTAGCATTGAGTTTAATTGGCTTCTGTTATCAGATTTTCAGTCTTGTTTGATTATGTCCTGATTCTGATAATTTATGGATGAACTTGTGTTGCCTTGTGAGAGAGCTTTTGTTGTACTCTTTCATGAATGCTCCTTCTCCATCCATGCTCTCCTTTTTTGTTCATTGCAGATATTTTAGCTATCAAAGCTTTCTCTTTATAATTGTTAATTCATGTGTTGGCTTCTCATAGAGTGTGACCTCTTGCATGTTCTTTTCTATGGGATGTTGCAAAACGTAATTTTGGACAAAATCTATATTTGATAGAATGCATGTGAGAATGTTTTCTCTTCACACTAAATTCGTTCATTTGTTTCTTCCTATGTTTAGCAGATGGGGTATATATTTATATGCCTCTTACTCCGCAGCCAATAGAGCCCTCCAAGTTCCAATCATATCTGCCGGTTAGTCTCTGATATTGGTTAATGAAATGCTAGGATTATGAGCCATCCCTCTTGATCCTGAAGCTATAATTTCTGTTATATATGTAGGGCATTCTTACCTGGTTTTTGCTGTAGCTGGAAAATCTATGGTCTAGAGTACTTCTCTCCTGTCCACTATAAAACATAGAAAGCAGAGGCCAACGCTAATTGTAACAGAACTTCTCTTTTTCATCCCATTCCCTTTCAGAACTGTTGCTCATATTCAGGTACTTCTCTTTATGAATTCTATTGTTATTTCAGATACTTATCGTTTATGAGCTATTGTGGATATTCATGTAAGAAATTCTATTATTTCATCCACAGTATAGTTTTGTTCATATATTTATAACCTGTCAATGAGTCAAGCATGACTGTATTTCCAGGACTAAAGTTTTGATGCTGATATGAAAACGATTACGAGATTGAGAAATTCATCATATTGGGTTTCTCATTCTATATGTTTTTTTTTCTGCATTTGAGTATTGGATATAATAGTGGTGGGAAGGGATTCTGCAGAAATCTTGTTCTGAACTTTGGAGAACTTGCAACTTACTCCCTTGTATATTTGTTTGAGTATTGTGGATTATATCTTCAACATGTATGTGCTTGCCGTATGTGGTATGGATTATTCTTGAGTTTAATAGTTTGAAACACAGGACGAAATGTGCCTGATAGATTTGAGATGGCAATCTGGTTTGCTGGAGCCTTAATTATGTAAAAACTTAGCCAGTTGATGTTAACATCCTTGTCAGAGAACCTAAATTAACATCCCTTTCCCTTCCTATCTTTATCTTAGGGTAACATCTAACAAAGGATTAATTTCCTCATAGCTAACTTTAGGCCTTGGTCATATTTTTCAGAACATAACATACTGACTCTTTCCATGTATGCAATACTTGAAATTACCCCTTCAATAAACTATGTTAAGAAGCTGGAAGGAGCCAGTCCATGTTAAGAAAGTGGGAAAACAAAAAGAGAAGACCTTTGATTTTTAAGATCTGATATGGGATCCAGCTTTCTTGTTGGAAATGGTACTTGAAAAAGAAAACAAATTGTTCTTTGAACTTGTATCATTTGCCAAAGTTGTTTCCAGTATTACCAGTCTATCTATGATGATTGACACCAGGTTGAACCACCCAGATGCTCTATGGTGCCTTATTTTAGTTCTAACTATATTTTTTGGTAGCATGTGCTGTCTAGTTTAGAACATGAATTATCAGAGAAGTAAAAACTCTTCCCTATTAATCCGTTTACACCTGGCCTTGATCCATTTTGCATATGGAATACAAATTATGTTTTAAGTGTTTTTCTTTCCTTTTGTGATCCTTTTTATGTTCTAAGTGTTTTTTTTCCTTTTTATCAACAATGAACACATTCTCTGGAATACCTGCAGAGGTTGACTAAAATAATTTGAAGTCAAGTTGCATAGTAAACTCAATTTTTACAGTCCTGCAAAAAAACTATTTTAGTTTGAAAATGCTCAGTGCCTGAGCTTTCTGCTTTTTTGGTTCTCCCTGTTGGTGGGTTGATCTGGAATTCTTTTTGTATTGCTTCTGGGTTTGCTTCTTCCTCTAATAAGTTTTGTCAAATTGCTGATAAACTAAGACTTGAGATCGAAAATTCTGGAGGAAAAAAGAAGAGTCCGTCTTATGGTTTCTAGATGGTAGCTTTATTCTTGTCTTATCCAACTGAGTGCATTACATACATACAGTGTCTGGGATGCATGCATGTCTATAAGTTATTGGCGTTATATTAGAGAGATGCTTTGCTATACATGGCATTCTTCAGAGTTATTAATGGCTAGAGCTGATCATATTTTCCATCTTAATGCAGGAGTCAGAATTTAACATTTAATTGTTAACTCTTGTTCAAAATTGAGTGGTGAGGTTCATGTCTGAACTGGACATTCAGATTCCCACTGCCTTCGGTATGTATTACTGCACCAGATTTGATAATGATATGAAAAAGGGGATTAAGGGTTGAAATGTAATGTATTCAGATCCATTCAGTGATGCAAAGGGTGAGAGGATTCAGGTGCTGGGACAAAGGATTATGTGCACATACGCATACAGCAGCGAAATGGGAGGAAGAGTTTGACGACTGTGCAGGGGTTGAAGAAGGAATTCAGTTACAGTAAGATACTCAAGGATCTTAAGAAAGAGTTCTGCTGCAATGGTACAGTGGTCCAGGACGCCGAATTGGGCCAGGTCACTAACCATTCTCAACTTCACTGCATATGTACTTTTGGTTACATGTTCATGTTAAAACACACCTACACTACACTACACTACACAGGTTATTCAATTTCAAGGTGATCAGCGCAAGAATGTTTCCAACTTCCTCGTCCAGGTATATATCTATCCATATCTTATACTATCCTCCTGCATACTAAGCTCTTCCTCTTGGGTTGATTCAACGGGGATGTCATTGGCAGGCTGGCATTGTGAAGGAGTACATCAAAATTCATGGTTTTTGATCTCTATCCTGCTTGGTATATATGTAACTCTTGGACATAGCCTTAATAATTCCATGTATTATAGCCACAGTCCATTCTCAAGTTTTAATAGCTCTGTGACTTGTACTATTGTAATGTCATCATATTTACAACATCACCATGTATTATTACTGTTATTATAAGCTATGGTATAAAGTCGTTTCTTTTCTTCGTTTGGTCTTTTCTTGTTAATTGTATTTGTGGTAACCAGTGGAGTGGTTCAAGGACGAAATGGATAAGTTCCAAATCACAAGGCATGTGTTTTGTGTGCAGTATTGTTTTGTTGAAATGGATGAGTTCCAAATCACAAGGCAGGTGATTTTCAATTTCCAAATTCAGATTTAAGTTGGGTGCTCTACAGAAGCCTTCATATAATCATATATATATATATAAAAACAACATTTTGCCAAGTCCTACTTGGATCCTACGTGGCGGGCTTCTTTGTTCACGGTTGCTAACCCCCTTCTACCTCCTGCCTCTGACCCTTTTCCCTTCATCAGTTACGTTCTTGCGCTGTTCTTCTTCGACCGTTACAATGTGCTGGTCTCGGCCGTTTTCGACGTGGTACCAGGATTTGCTCGCGTGGCGTCTGTCCTTGCTGGCTGTTGGCTTCTCTTCCGGGCACGTGTTTCCTTCGTTCCAATTGTGGGCGTTACAATATCATCGGAATTTACTGTCGTTGGGGTGCCTTGATTGCTTTTAGATGTTTCATACTAATTATTGGGACCTTAAATTGTCTGTTTCCGTAACCGTTTTTGTCAGTCCGTGGTAATGAATTTGGCCACTTAAACGTGCTTATAAATAGTTTGGTCGTTGGTGGTTGTAAGTATGCTGCTTCAGTTTGATTTTGGTGGGTATACTGATTATGGCTTTTTTTTATCGGCAAAGCATATTGAAAGTTTTTTAAACCCTCTTTTGAGAAGAAAGAAGAAAAATGTTTAGCTACAAACAAACAAAAAAGGACCCCAAGACGCTCAATGTCGTCTTATAAGGGAACAAGAGAAGTGAGCGATGGCATGTCGCTCAGCCTCATGAAAGCTATGGATGGGTACACAGACCCTGAAGCCCCACACCGGGGATGGCCATGAAACACAATGAATGGGTACGCAGACCCTGAAGCTAAGAGTGGGTACGCAGAACCTGAAATGAATGGGTAACGTAGACCCTGAAGTGGATGGGTACGCAAACCCTGAAGTGGATGGGTACGCAGACCCAAGAGTGAATGGGTACGCAGACCCTGAAGTGAAAGGGTACGCAGACCTTGAAGTGAAAGGGTACGCAGACCCTGAAGTGAATGGGTACGCAGACCCGGAAGTGAAAGGGTACGCAGACCCAAAAAGAAACGAACAAAAAAGGACGGCTAAAAAAGGAGACTCACACCCGAATATAGCCACCATGAAACACTTAGAAAAAGTCTAAAACCCATATATGACAACCATAAGCACAAGAGATACTGATATAAAACCAACAAAAAGCCTAAGAAGTATAGTACCCTGTCTCATTAGTATCATCAACCAGTCACACAGACTAGAAGACGAGCACTAACACATCGACGACCAACACCGCAAGCGATAGAGACAATCCCGGTGAGTAGTACCCACCAGAACACATATACCCCTAAAATGAACCTGTAAGAAAACAACTGAAAGGCACAAAGGCCTAAACCCTCACCGGCGACCAACACCTTAAACCGGTGAGACCTAACCACAAAAGTGGAAGGAAGCATATGCATATCAAACCGAAATCGAAAAAGGGGCAATGCGAAGACACAAAACTTAAGTTGTAGAGAGGTATATACTAGTAAAGGTACCACGATGAACCGCTAGACCCACGACGATCAACACCCGGGAGGATGAAGAAGCGCGTCCCACGACCAGATCTGAAGTGATACATCAGGCAAGCAGACGAACCACCAAAAGCAGGAAGAACAGCTCTGCAACGATACCCACCCGGGAGGATGAAGAAGCGCGTCTCACGACCAGAGCCGGAACTAAAAACCTCCAACGATCCGAAAGAAGGTCCGCAGTCGAGTCCGTGTGGGATGGATCAGACATTGGAGCTCGAACTCAGCCCTCCAAAACCTAAACGGACAACACCGAGAAGGGCCATAAAGGAGAACCGGTATTTCTACCGAGTACAAGCTCAACTTCTGAGCACACTGCAGCAAGTCAAATCTCTCAGAAATTCAAAGGTGGAACTCGAACTGAGCGTTCCGAAACCAAGAACGGTTACTTCTCACTGGCGAAAACCAAACGAGAACCCAAGGAGGAAGAACTGTAATGATACTGAGCCCGAGCCAACCCAAACCCGAACAGACTTGACGCCACAGCAGCATAGAAGCGCAACATCACACAAAGGCCGCAACTGATCGAAACAAAACAACACCAGTGAGGACCCAAAATCCGTCAAACGCCCAAGAAGACCACACCACCAAGAAACGGACTTCAAGAGCTAAACTACGGTCTCGACCCGCAACCAAAACAACGAAAAAGGGGAAAAAACACAGCAAAACCGGGTCTGTAGAAGCAGTCTGACCCGGATCCGACCCGGACCGGTTAAACCGGCCCATAACCCTGCCCGCCCTGGCCAAAACCGACCCAAGATCCGGACCCGGATCTCTGCCAGAACCCGGCCCAAAGCAGCGTCCAGCCCAAAGCTAAACCCGGCCCACAGCAGCATCTAGCCCAAAGCTGCACCCGACCCGAAACAACACCGTCCCTGAACTCGGCCCGACCTAGACGAACCCTACCCGGCCCAAACCAAAGCCAACCCGAACCATAGCTTCGATCTGAACCTGCCGTACCTGCTCCGAACCTGCCACACCTGTTCCGAACTTGTGCAGCCGAGCAGCCATACCGAGAACCCGCCGCCGGTGACCAAGTTCCCAACGCCGATGAGCAGGTTGACGAACTGATCTCAGAACTACTCCACCAGCGAGCAACGACCCAGAGGTGCTGCCCCAAGCGGCGGAGTGGCCATCTCCGGTGAGACACAGAGCAGCCTCATGCACCACGATACCGACTCCGGCGAGCAGAAGCACGAAGCCATAGCTTCCGACGAACAGATCTGAAGTGTGAGCTCCTGCAGAGGACCCAAAAGAGCAGAGATAGATGAAGGGGAAGGGAGGGAAGTAAAGGGGAAGGAGGATAGGAGAAGCCTCCGCCGGCAGCAATACTGGGCGGAGCCAAGGTTGTCACCGGCGGAGAGGGAAGGCGGCGCCTGAACGAAAGGTAGGGTTTTTTCTTGTGAGCTTGAGAGCTTTAAGATAGGGTTTTTTTTTGTTGTCTCTTTGTATATACTGATTATGGCTTGCTTTTCTTGAGAGGTATGTATTTGTTTTTCCAAATTTGTAAGTCACTGTTTCTAATTTGTTTCTATTGCTTTCTTTTTGGATAATCTGTAGATTCAATAGGGCACATTTAGTTTTAAGAATTTTTTTAAATCTCCATATAAGAAGATTGATGATTAATTGATTATTATCCTTTGTTGTAGATGATGAGAAATTGGGAAAATGATAGGAGCAAGGTGAAGGGGGCTAATTTCGTTTAGGACAATTTTTAAACCTTTAGAGAAGAAGATTGATGAATAATTGGTTATTATTTTTTATTGCAGATGGTGAGAAATTGGAAAAAGTAGAGAAACAAGGTGAAGGGGTTGATTTAGAATATTTACCATTTTCTTTCACATGTTGATAGCTTCTATGTCCAATTTTCTATTTGGTTATCACATTAGGTAAGTTTGGTTTGCATTCTATTTGTTTGTATTTTTTTTATCAGCAATTTGTTTGTATTTTTGC
This sequence comes from Erodium maritimum, assembly GCA_963921825.1. NCBI lineage: Eukaryota > Viridiplantae > Streptophyta > Magnoliopsida > Geraniales > Geraniaceae > Erodium > Erodium maritimum. The sequence goes on along the minus strand of OY997595.1, from coordinate 49,022,293 downwards.
TTGTTTGAACCGTTTCCATTTGTGTGAGTACCATTATTATGCTTACTAGCATGCTTTTTTTTTCAGTTCAAGCTTTCTCTCCTTCGTCCTCAATTTGCAAATCCCAGCGCATGTGCTTCGAGTTGAGGAGTAATTTACATTTTTGGTAAGCTACATTTCATCGAGCACTTGCAGGGCATTTACATGTTTATTACATTTTTACCAATTTTCGCTCTCAAACGTACCAGTATTTGTTGTATTTCAAACTTAGAAGTTTGGGCGGAAGCGTCTTGTGGTCTCTCCACTAAAGAGAATGCTATTGTTCTACTTGATCTCAGGCATGGCGAGATTTGTAAGTATAGTTTGTTGTTTGTTGAATTTGATTTATTTTGGAGTTACCTTAAAACTTGATAACAGATACTAGAGATTAAACTTATGTTCCCTACATGATCACAATTTCCTGCTAATTGGTAGAATGACATTTCATCTATTATCACACATGTCATTTGACAGTAACCCAAATAACTTCATTCTTTATGGTTAGTTAACATCATAACTATGTAATTTGTTTCAGAAATTTGAGTTGGTGATGCAACTGTTGTTCCAGATGCAGAAGCTCCGCGAGGAAGAGGCCAAGTCGAAGCAATCAAAGAAGCATGACATTCCTCTTATCCCCGAAACTGCCAATACAGTTTATGGTTAGTCTTCTATTGAATCCTATCCAATCATTTTTTTCCTTTCTGTGTTAATTTTGCATTTGATTGTTTAGTATCATGATTGTCTCATGGTGTATTATTCTACGGATCCCTTTTCGATTCATGGTTTCAGGTGTGTTCCATAAATTTATTTCGTTGATGAGTATTTTGGACTTGGTTTATAGTGTCATGGTCAATCGAGATATACTCAATTAATTCTAGACTAAACCTTATAACCTTTCTCATATATATATATATAAATATTATAGCAAACTATATTCATGATTTATCTAACGCAACTGTTTCCTGTAAAATCCATGGGAAAGGCAGAGAAGGAAAAACAATAGGATCAAACTTCCTATGGCCACAACTGAGTCTTAACCCTTCACTGCTCAGCCTATTCTAATTCGTTTTTTATTCCATGATGTGCATGTAGATTTAATTGTGTGGGCGAGTTCTTTGACTCCGTTTCTTTTGTAGTGCACATCTCACGTTTGTATCGCTTCTTGGATACATGGAGTCCCCAAGGTTGAGAGCATTGACAAAGAAATATGACTCTAGCCTGATTGTGGTTAGAGTAGGTCGTATGCGGGTAGTTGTCATTTCCCTCACCTCCATTTTCATTTCAAAGAGATGATCATGATAAAATTCTAATAAACATCCTAATCTCCTTCAGAAAAAAAAAAACTATGTTCTTTGAGCTTATAAAAATGACAACTTGATACATGTTTTAATATGTTCTTGAGTTGGGTCTTTTTTGTTATGGCTAAACCTAAGAACCAGCAGGTTTTGTGGTTATTTCGTCGCAGTTAGAATCTGGGCTTTTTTATTTATTTATTATTTTGGTTTGTGTTTGTGTTATCGGTTTCAATTTTGGCTCACCATTTCAATAGATCTCCAATGGAAGTTCTGTTCATGGCTCTTGTGGTCCATGTGATTGTAACTGTTCCTTATAGACCCTCATTCCCATATCATCAGGTGAGGACCAAACTTTAACTCAATCCTTTAGGTGCTTTTTTCTTATGATCCAAACTTATTTGGTGTTCAAATTTGTATTGTGTTTATAGAAGTAAAGTGATACTTATGTCACACCCCAATTTCAGTAAAACCGAACTCGGGAGGCGAACGTTTAAAATAATAAAACAATTGAAACCTATTTTGAATAAACACTTTAAAATCACCATTTAGTTAAACAAAATAATATTTACAACTTAAAACACGTCCCAACAAGTGGACATAAGTATGACATCCGTCGCTAGACTCAAAATAAACCCAGAATCCCGCTCCTAGCTCTTCAAGCTTCAGAAGCTCACCTAGTCCAACGTGCGACCGATACCTGTAGGAAAAGCAGCTAGGGGTGAGCGTTCGCTCACCACCACGGATAACAGACTGACTACGGCATAATCAGCAGACAAAGTTGGTAACACCAACAACCAACTCAACACCGGGGATCACCATCCCCAAACTCAAGTAACCCGACCGACACCCACACACTGATACTTTCCTCAGCCGACTCAACACTCGGACACGTAAAATAGACCCGACACAATGATCACGACCTCTTCCAAGGGCTCAAAAGACCACCACGCACACCCAAGATCACAAAGGATCGCAGCACATCAAACAAGATCACAAAGGATCGCACACCAAACAAGATCACAACGGATCGCATACCAGCTGCTCAGAAACCTCCCTAAATCACGCGCTTTGCCGAACCACTCAGGCCAGGCGGTCGACCTGTCACACTCACAACCCGTTACCTTCCTCAACAGACTCAACCTCAAACTCGTAAAGTAAACCCGATACAACCATTGACGACCTCCTCCAACGACACGAACACGGATCAGGCTAGCCAAAGACTGCTCACAACCTGCCGAGACTCGAACACAGATCAGTCTAGCCAAAGAATGCTCACAACCTGCCGAGACTCGAACTTGGTTAGGCCAGCCAAAGAATGCTCGTAACCTACCGGGACTCGAACTTGGTTAGGCCAGCCAAATAATGCTCGTAACCTACCAGGACTCGAACTTGGTTAGGCCAACCAAATAATGCTCGTAACCTACCGGGACTCGAACTTGGTTAGGCCAGCCAAAGAATGCTCGTAACCTACCGGGACTCGAACTTGGTTAGGCCAGCCAAAGAATGCTCGTAACCTACCGGGACTCGAACTTGGTTAGGCCAGCCAAAGAATGCTCGTAACCTACCGGGACTCGAACTTGGTTAGGCCAGCCAAAGAATGCTCGTAACCTACCGGGACTCCCACCACTTCCCGACACACAGTCAGGTCACTAACCTCGGGCAAGCACAATCACAATCACAAGCAAAGTTCAACTAACAGCAACAACACAGGTTCAACACTCCACATGCACTCATGGCCACCCAAGACACCAACGGTAAAACACGGACTCAACAACCCATGGGAAATCACGGCCTCCCAAGACACACCAACCATGACTCATGGGCTCAACAACCCCACGGGCACTCACGGCCTCCCAAGACACACCAACCATAACTCACGGGCTCAACAACCCCACGGGCACTCACGACCTCCCAAGACACACCAACCATAACTCACGGGCTCAACAACCCCACGGGCACTCACGGCCACCCAAGACACACCAATAGTAACTCACGGGCTCAACAACCCCACGGGCACTCATGGCCACCCAAGACACACCAACAGTAACTCACGGGCTCAACAACCCCACATGCACTCACGACCACCCAAGACACACCAACGGTAACTCACGGGCTCAACAACCGCACGGGCACTCACGGCCACCCAAGACACACCAACAGTAACTCACGGGCTCAACAACCCCACGGGCACTCATGGCCACCCAAGACACACCAACAGTAACTCACGGGCTCAACAACCCCACGGGCACTCATGGCCACCCAAGACACACCAACAGTAACTCACGGGCTCAACAACCCCACGGGCACTCATGGCCACCCAAGACACACCAACAATAACTCACGGGCTCAACAACCCCACGAGCACTAATGGCCACCCAAGACACACCAACAGTAACTCACGGGCTCAACAACCCCACAGGCACTCATGGCCACCCAAGACACACCAGTAGTAACTCACGGGCTCAACAACCCCACAAGCACTCATGGCCACCCAAGACACACCAGTAACACGGGCTCTCGTGGCCACCTAAGACACAATAGTAACACGGGCTCTCATGGCCACCCAAGACACAACAGTAACACAGGCTCTCATGGCCACCCAAGACACAAAAGTAACACGGGCTCTCATGGCCACCCAAGACACAATAATAAAGTATGGGCTCTCATGGCCACCCAAGACACGAATTACACAAACAACCTCTGGCATAACCAATGCCTCCAACAGTCCTAATGTCAACAGTTTCACAATTAACCTCCGGGCATGGTCATATGCCTCCAGTAATTCTACTAACGCTAAGTTCTCTGCTCCTACGACACTACTAAATGTCACATGCATTTCCAATATTCGTTACGTTCCCGTATCATGCCTTTCTAATATTCGATAACCTACTTAACCCACGACACCCCGGTGTCACATGCAATTCTACTGTTAACTTTCCCTAGTCAGGGCCGAGATCCGGCTACTTTTCCCTACCTCGTATGCTTTCTCCAAAAGCGCACAAATAAGCTCCGGCGTGATCTCGGTCACTCGCCTAGCTTTCCCTTTCCTCTGTCAGCGGCACGATCTAAAAAGAACACAATTTTAAGTACCTTTAAGTTCGCAGACATAAACTGGAATTTAATAAACTTGACGCCCAAAAGTAACCCCGAAAATGTCGTTCACTCCTAAACTTCCCAATTACTCGACATTGTCGATAATGGACCCGGAAAAGCCCGATTCGCCCGACATGGCGAATCTGCCCGGGTTTTGGAAACGCCCTTCCGGGGCTCCGAAAATTCCCGTTTTCGTTTCTACGGTCTTAGAATAATTCAAGGGTTCCCATGCACTCGACGGAATCGAATTCCGACTTCCGAGTAATTTAAATTGCGTTTAAAGTTTCTAAACACAATTTCCGAAATCTCACGAATTACAAACCCTAAATCCCTATTTCTCAATACAAAACGGTAATCTACTAAAGAAAAGATCCAATCTTTCGATACCGTAAATTGCTCAAACAAAACACACCTGTGATTCCTTTTCTTTAATCCCTTACCGTGTAATGATCTTCCACCTCCCCTTGTATTTGTTACTGCCAACATCAAGAGGATATAAATCAAATAAGCACAAAAAAAAAGCTCAAGCCGCCTAACACATATGAACCATTAGTCATCTAATCTCTTACCATCTATCAAGGAATACCCACACAAGACCTTTCTCTCTCTCCTTGCCTCTAGTTCCCAGCACCAATTAACACCAAGTAAAAATGGTGTCTTTTTGCTTAAGGGCACCTAAACACACCCAACCACTTTTATTAGTTGCTAGCACTAACCACACGGAAATAAAGCACCACTTGTCTCCTTGATCCCATAACCAAAACTTAAACAACCAAGAGAAGGAGACGTGAAGAAAAAAAAAACACCAAGACTTTGGTTCTTGGTCTATACGCCACAGCACGCCAAAATTTAAATAGACCACACACCTTTGGTTCTTGATTTTGCTGAATGATTCAAGTGGAGGAAAGAACCACCACACCCAAGCCCAACTCTGTACCCTCTCCTCAAATTAAAACCCTACCATTCCTATATAAGTGAATTATGACCCAAAATAAAATAACTACCAATGGGCTTAAGTTGGTTGGGTTAAAAGGCCTAGCTCGTGGGCAAAAATATTAGGCCCTCTTCTTTTTTTTTCGTTTGCAGACGATCCAAAATTTTAACCCGCTTTCCAAACCCATCGTTCCGATCGAACCACAACTTAAATAATCGTTCTTTTATCAGGGGCGGTCTGTACAACTTATATATTGAAGCTTTACTCTTTTAATCTTTGAAAATATTAATTTCCCAAATATGTATAGTGATTCGTATGTTTTGATCTAAGTTGGTTGTAAACTTTACAAATAATTGAGACTGTTATCGAATAAACTCGAGCCCACTAAGTCTTTAGTTTTATAAGAGAACTGTAACATAAACTCAGGCTAAAGATGAGGTAGAAAAAAAGTAAAGATGAGGTAGAAAAGGTGGTTAAAGTACTGATAAAATAAAGGTCAGACATACGCTAAGACCAGGAAATCACCAGGCTTGATTCCTTAAAAGACTAAGATGGCAACACAGTGATAATCCGCATTCACCCTTATACATACCGTCATAGTGACGTGAAAATAAAGACATATGCTTACATATTTAGATTCTTTCATTAACAAAGTTACAGAACTACACAAAATCTGTAAAAACAACTATGCATCTGTAAATTAGTTACAATATGCACCTTCACAAGTGTTTCACTATATATCATTATCATTTAGAACACAATCCTATTTGTAATCTCAGTTGTTTGGGGTGTTTGGGGTTTGGTAGTGTACTTCAAGTCTGTTTAATCCTTCCTTGGGTAAGAGTCCCTGTTCAAACCCCTCTGTTAGTTGGTTTGGTTTGGTTTTAGTAGCCCTGTTTGGCTCTTGTTGGCACTAAGGTTGCTTTTGTTTGTTCTTGGTAAAAGTCCTGTATTACCCCTGCGTGGGATTGTTATGGTTTTCCCCTGCGTGGGATTGTTTGGTTTTCCCCTGCGTGAGAGTGTTGGTTTGGTTCGGGTTTGGTGTGTAATGTGGTAGTCTTGGTTGCTTCATGTTAGATATATCTAGGTTTGAAGACCCGTGTAATCCCTTTGGGTAAGAGTTCATCCCCTGCGTGGGATTGTTTGTTTGGAGTTGAAGTTTGAGCCTCCCAAGATGGAGTGCTCTTTGTTTGTAATGGGTTGAATGAGGGCTGAGCCCTTGTCCATGTATTTTTTTCAAAGACTTGGATCTTTATAAAATAATTTGCTGATAAAAAAAAAAACAACTATAGTTCCCATATAAATTTGTCACTATAATAATAACAGATGCCCCTCCACAGTTGAACATTCTTTCTATTCAAACGCCAAAAAAATAAATGTTAAGTTTTAATCAGATTCCAACAAGACCAATAACATCGAAAAAAATATGTAAATTTGTTTTATTGAGACTATGTTTGGGATTGTGCTATGTTGGTAGTTTTAGGAAGGTAGGTGTGATTGGAAGCATTGGCAACTTGGGTTTATGGGGTACTGTTGGTGAGATTGCAATAATTCTCATAATATGTAGACATATTTGATGTTTACACAGACTTACTGGTTTTTAGAAGAGTTGCATTTCGTGTTCGTCTTTGTTTCCTGTTTGTATGTGCTTTGGTGTTTGTTTTGCTGCTTCAAGTGACCAAGAATAATGTTGCACATCTTTGAATTACACATGTTTTTCCCGTTTGTGCGAATGTGGTTGTTTACTATATGGTTCTCTTTCAATGTTTTTTTAATATCCAAATTGTTTCTTTGTTTAGGTTTATTCTGAATGAATTCTTTCCGTTTTGATTTGTATGATTTATGTAATATGAATCAAAATAGGTATATTGTCATTATGTTATTTAGAGATACTGGTATTGTTGTTTTGAAGGTCACATTAATTTCGTCGTAATTATGATTTGTCTACGATTTTTGTTATTTTTCCTGAAATTAATGTGTTTTCGTCGTAATTAATCTGTCTACGGTGCTGTTTGTTCAACTAGCAGTGTTTTGTTTTGTTAAAAGGGTTATTTTTCTGTATAAGAGTTGAATAGATCTCAAGGAGTCCTGGATTTTGCTGACCGACCTAATTTTTTTCGTAAAATATTTCATTTGGTATGCAAAATTGAATCGATGTTGTTGTTTTGATTTTAGCGTATTGGTTTTGTAAAAAATAGAAATAAAAATTGGTTGATGCTCTTTGTTGCAACATCAAGTTTCTAGCTTACCTCAATTCTATTGTTAGACTCGATGGATTTAAGTAAGCATCAATCAATTCGTTAATTTGGGGTTGTGTTCCTACTGTGGCAATTGTTTTTTTTTCTAGGTTGATTAATGTTCTCTTGATTATTTTAACTCTTGATTGAAAATTGAATTTTTCCATGTTGGATTTGTAGCAAAATAATCTCCTAACACTAAAAGCTCTGAGTTTTTTTTTTTCTTCCAGTTTTGGTATGTGATTCATCATGTTTGTGATAACTATGTTTTGTACTGAAGGTAAAAGGATACTCCATGGTCTTTTTCCTTTCCTTTTTGTTTGATTATACTGCTAAAGGTATATGGTTATCTACGGTTGAGGAATTAAACAAGTGTCGTTAAGTCATTGCATGGAACTGGAATGCTATCAACAACAGGTGATCAAAAACAGTATATATGGTGATAAAAAAAAATTATGTCATTGCAATGTCTATAATGGTTTGTTGAGGGAGGCCATGATTGGGAGGCTCTGGAGTTAGGCGTGGCGCTTTTGGTGGTGTTGCAAATGATAGAAAAAGAAAGGGGTTGAAGAAAGTTTCAAATTTTTGAATCATATCATTGCGAATTGGATACAATATGGAGTATAGCTAATTTAGGTAAGAAAATCCTGAATTTTCCCAGATTTTTTGCTGCATTATGTGTTCGTATTCATTTTATTTTAGCATCTTTTTTCCCACAAAACCGATCCATACCCTTTTTCTCTCCTTACGAATGAATTTTGAAGATCAATTTCTTCAATATGTCTTGAGAATGGTGGATTTGTACCCATTTTTTTAAGTTGTGGACTCGATTAAAATTGTTTCTGCCTCTCCCACTCACCATCCATACATATAAAGAATCGCTTGATCAACTAGCTTATTTTTTATGTTATAGGTTTTTTTATTTTAGAGTAATTTTTATACAACATGTGCCTGAATTTTTAATCACCGCTTATCGGTTTGACATGTTTTCCCGTAAACTACAACGCAATGTGTGTGGGAAGATACGTTCTTGGGATGTGGAACAAGTCGGGAATATTATTGGCGCTGAAGAGGCCATCATAATTGATGGCATACTCGATGCACTCTAATATATAACAGAACAAGAGATGTTCTACCACATTCTCCCTTTCTTTGATAATGAAGTTTCTCCATTTACTTCTCACTTTTTTGCTCTTCTAATATAATTGAACGCCATGTAGTTTCTATATATGTCTCAGAGCCTAGCGTTGAAGATGTTCTTACAATTGGGTTGTCCAAGATAATGTGTAATAGGTTTTTATTGATTTTTCTTTATTTAAAATGTTGGCCTCCCTTTGGATTTTCCTGAACTAACTGACAATTTAGTGTATGACTATGAATTTGCAGACTTACTTATTATTGTTTTGTTGTTTTTATTTTCCTTATATTTGATGATGATGTGAACACATCATTTGGCTGAAAATTTATTATAGTTTAGCTATTTGCTAATGTGAATTTTTTAGTTTTAATTTGACTCTAATGTATATTATATTTATTATATTATAAAAATATTTTCATAGAGAATGTATATTATATATATATACATTAATTAAAAAGATACGCATTAAATCTGGACCTTTAATTCTACGATCTAAGGGCTCAGATTGATAGTTCTACATTCGGACGAAGTAATGAAATTTGTACCTGATAGTTATCCTATATGTATGATCTATCTTAATTTCATTATATTAATACATATAATATACTGTATATTTTTATCAGTTTTAAATTTTATTGTTATAATATACTAATATTAGGCAGTTGATTCATATAGAAATTGTGCATTCTCGATAGCACAAAGATACAAAAAAACATAAAGAAAAAATTGGTGCTTTAAGCTAAACATCGAACATGGATCATGCTACTTGTATTTACATCCCTACCCATTTAGTTGCACGTGGGCCAGCCTCCGACACCCGAGGCCCGTTAGGAAGGCCCGAGTCATGTGGAGAGTGGGTTATGAAATCCCTAAGAAGATAAGGGTTCTTGAAATCATGGGATAAATAAGGATTAATCGAAGAGGCCCATGAAAGAGTTCGTGAAATCACGAGACCTTGTTGGAAACGGCCACGGGCCATGTTCCAAGAGGCCCATGAAAGACCCATGCAGCCAAGGCCCATGGAACTAATTAATCAAGTCTTGATTAATTAGTACTAAGTAAGCATGACAAGGATTAAGGTGTTGGTGATTCACCACCTAACCCCTGTTAGTCTTAGTGCCCGTAGTTCAATCCTAAATGTCCAAATATATATATCATTGTTAGCAATAAAAGTAAAGCGGCTTTATATTACTTATGTGTTGGAGTAATATATCGATGTGTGTTCTGATCTATGCCCACCATGCGAATAGAACCATAGATCAAGATGGATCACACTCGATGGGTCCCTAGTCAATAAAGCTTCACTAGAAGCGACTAGTATGAAAGATGGCTCTTTATGGCTTACGTTCTTTTAGTCATTGGAATGAGATTCCGGAGTCTGATTATAGATATCATGTGGGACATGATATTGGACGACCCGACATGAATATGTGTCATAGATCAACTCATGAACATATTCATTGTCGTAGCTTGTCATGTATCCTTCGACCAAGGAGTCTCTATGATCGCTATGCAGTAAACAACTGAGTTTGACCTGAGCCTAACGTTGTCCGTAACAGGGCTTCCATAACGGCCAGGATTGGCTTAGGGACGGACTGCATGAGTGACACAAAAGACGGCTAAGGGATTTATCCCTATACTACGGTATGAGAAAGATATCGGTTCTCGGGCACTTGATCGAGAGTGACTGAAAGAAAAGCATGGCCATGCACATGATACTGGGTATCATATATTCAGTCATCTCACATATCAAGGAACAGTGATTGAGAACAATAAGGATGACAGCTCTATGCCTTATCTCAATCAGGATATCGGAGATAAAAGGATAATGACAGGGACGACAAAAAAGGTTAGAATTGACAGGGTCGATTCTTTATGCAGTGTTAGGCAATACTAAAGTCTCGTTAGTTGCCACTTATATAGGATCAAGTAAAATGGGATTTTATGTTGATCTATTGACATGCATAAACCTAAGGGTCACACCGAAGGATGAAACTCATTGACACATTCATGGAGAATGACTAAAAGGGAGTTGTCTCAGGACATGACCAAAACTGGGTTTTGGGTCATGTGCCCGTAAGTGAATAAGACATTACGGATCGAGACAAGGCTTGAAGTCTTGAGATTGATCACGTTGGATAATGTTGGACATTTCCGGTATGAAAGGCTTGGAGGCGATGATCGCATCACGTGACCTCGTTGGGAATGGCCACGATCCATGTTTCAAGAGACCCATGAGAGGCACATAAAACTAATTAATCAAGTCTTGATTAATTAGTACTAAGTAAGCAAGACAAGGATCAAGGTGTTGGTGATTCACCACCTAACCCCATCTTGTCTAGCCTTATTTAGCACCATACTTGTCTTATTTACACCATACTTGTCCCATGCTTTTAGTTTGACAAGTTGATGGAGTTTGTTATGTTTAAGTCATCTTTTTTCAACATAACAAACACAAGACACAAATGGGAAGCAGCATTTTTCTCTCCCTCCTCCTACAATTTCGGGTTTGACCTTTTTTTCTCCATCTTGTTGTGTTCTTGAGTCATCTAAAGAAGAACTACGTGGCTTTGATTCCAATTGGATACGCAGGCATCTTGGAGACTCAAGCCGATCATCGTTTTATTTGGTGTTCTTGAACTAATTGGTAAGGAGACATCCATATTGTTTATTCTCTTGTGTATCTAGCATTTGGTAGTGTTCTATGGCATGGTCTTGAGTTATTTCCGCTGCAAGTATGTGTTCATACCATCCATCGAGACCCAACAACCCCATCTTGTCTAGCAATACTTTGTCCTATTTACAACTTACTTGTCACCATGCTTGTCCCATGCCTTTAGTTGGACAAGTATGAGGTTTGTTATGTTTAAGTCATCTTTTTTCAACATAACAAACACAAGACAAGAATAGGAAACACAACTTCTCCCTCCTCTCCCTTGCAATTTCGGCCAAGGCAAGCTCTCACCTCCATTTTTGTGTTCTTGAGTCCTCAAAGAGAAGAACTACGTGACTTTGGTTCCCATGTGGATACGTAGGCGTCTTGGAGACTCAATCCAATCATTCGTTACCCGGTGTTCTTGTTTTGGTAAGAAATAGTGCTGAATTTTTCTCTTGTGAATCCATTCTTTGTTAGTTGTTTCATGGTTTTAATCGTCTCTTTGTTTTCATTGATTTTCCGCTGCGAGTTGGTTCATCTCCAACCCTACCTAGAGACCTAACAGTAGAAAGGTCACATAAGAGAAATGTGAAGAAAACAAATCCGTTGTAGTTAGGATCGCCAAATCAAAAGTCAAGATGGGTTCAGACACATGGTTTCCCATTTAGTAAGGGGAACCATGCGTCCTAACCCAACTTGACCTTTGTTTAGTAACTAATGAAAAAGTGTGGTTGTGTTCATGTGCTGTGAGGATGTGGATTTTGATCGGAAGAGACAATATAGTAAATAAATACAAGAGGATGAGAAAAGATTGAAAGATAGATCAGTCACATGGAGAGATGGAGAATCACGGACTACATATTGACATTGAAATGGTCCCCAAAGAGGGGTAAAGCCCGACCCATCACGTCTTGAGCAAGGCACAATGGGCTATTGGTGAGGGAAGGTGGTGCGTCGTAGCACTGATCACATAGATGATGATGAAGAAGTAAGAAGACATGATGTAGATGACAAGATAGTGAATATGGCTCTCTCCGCCTCCATTGGCGTAACCACTTAGCAATGAAATTGAATGTTGTGGCGCGCAAATCACAGAATCAAAAGTGACCTCTAGTGCTTAGGAGTATGAAGAAGTTCGTGCTTCTCGCGTAGACGAAGGAGAGTTAGGTTGCATTCTTGGTCCTGTGGGACAAGATGAGCTGGTGGGGAATGTGTCTGGGCTTGTTCATTGTGCTTCGCTTGGGCTTGCAAATGGATTAGTTAACGTAGAGCAAAACACAGTCACCACAGAAGTACCAGCTGATTCTATTCCATCTCAAGCTCAAGACAATGTCTTCTCAACCCAAGAAGCAGAGTTTTTTGTGCAGGTTGATAATCCCGATCAATTTTTCACTACACCCACCTCTCCTGTTGTTCTAGAATCATATGATCCTAGACCCTCATCAGTCAATGAACTTGACTTATTTCAAGGGTATGAAGAAAAGGACGTCACCGTGGTAGCAAGCGGAAGGTTGAATAGGAGGTCCAAAGGTTCTAAGAAGAAGGTTGAAACAAAGGTCGTGTATGAAATTAAGGCCATGGCAGATAATGAGTCTTAGACATCCCATGTGGCTGTCCAAAATCGCATGTTAATTTGAATGGCGAGATTGAAAAGACCGCTCAGGAGCTTTGTATTGATACGGGCTTTGAACTCGTGAAGTATTTTCTGGTTCATCCTAACCTTTGCCATAGAGTTTTACGCCAATAGTCGACTTTTGAAGAGGAAACTGATTTTTGTTGAGGCTTTGCAGGTTTGTCAGGTTCCGTGGACTCAGTGGGCTGTTTCTGAGTCTCTAGTGTTTTTTTTTTCATTTTTGTTTCACGGCTTGGTTTTTCTGTTTTTAGGTTCGAACCATCTTCGCTTAGTTCATGTGTCCTTCTGAGCTTTTGCTTTTTTTTTATAAGTGAAAGTTTATTGAACCTTTGATTTCCTAAAATAGGAAAACAAGACATGAGATCAACCTTAGAAAGGGATCATCCCAAGATTGAAACAAGCTCAAAGGAGCAACGAGGCATACAAGCCTCAAAAACAGAAACCACTAAACCAAATAGTAGCATACAAAAACGCCTCCTAGCCTAATTTATACTCGTGTCCAAGCAGGAAAACATATTAGAGACCGGGACAGGGCTTATACCTTTTTCTGTCGGCACAGGGGAAGCCTCATCCTTACTACCCTCGACGTCCTCCAGCATAAGATGCGGGTTGACCTGATCGAGCACTATAGAACCAAGTTTAACATCCCTTTTTCCAACCTTCGAGCGATATCTCTAATCACCCGAGCTATTTTTTGTTGCAATGTCAACCGTAAAATTTTCAGAATTGCCTCCTTTATCATTCGAGGTCTTGGCTCTTGTCTGATAAAAAACAACTGGATGAGCAATTATCCTTTTTGACCGACTCTTTTTTGGACGACCTCGTCTCTTTGGTTCACCCTTAATCGGGGATTTAGACAAAGCTTCCTTCCAAGGACTGCCTTGAATCTCGACAACCAGGTTCGGTGCACCACCCCGAGGATGATCCTCCTCAAATGGACCGCCGCTGTCCTGGGCTACTAAACTCGAACCCACAACAGACACCAAGCCTAAATCAGTCCCAATCCATTTAAAAACATCAGCCAAACCTGGGTCCTAGACATGATTGGATATGCCTTTTGTCTAAGACAAGACAGAACAGTCAGCCATAAACACAGATGTAGCTTGGACGGTATTAACTGTATCTATTTCAACGAATGCTCCCCAAGGATCTAGGGGAGTTTGATAATCCAATCCAGAACCATCGAGATCTCTAGGACTATCCGAAGACGAATACACTACGTGCCAAGCATCCACTCTCTGAACCGGCGAGGGCATGGTCGAAACCCCAGCCGACCAAACTGATGCAGCCACGTGAGCCTTGGCACCATCACCCGTCTCCTCCACACTAGGAACAGTCTTCTTAACTACTATACCAGAGGTAGTCGACCTGCTCAGATTAACATGTGCTAGCGATTCAGGTCAAGCACTCCTATTCCCAGGCCTTGCAGAAGCTACAACATACTATATCAATTGAATATGAACCCGTTAAGAACCTCTATTGCCTGATCAGCCGACTCCTTAAGCTTAAACTTCGTAAAACCAAAGAAGCGACCTTTCCGACTCGATCTCTTGAGAACGTTGACTGAAACCACCTCACCAAACGTTCCCAGCGAATTCTGGACCCATTCCGTCGAGGTAGCAAACGGGAGATTGTAAAGAAACACCTCACGACCCTGTTTCCTTGCCTCGCTCTCCATTCCGGTAGGTACAACAACCTCCAAAACTTGCGCAGAAACCACAAGTTGTGAAACCTTCACAGTAAAGGCGTTTCTGACAACTTTACCCTCTAATCCAGAATCGGTCCCCAACGACTTCAATGGGTTAGGAACCCCTTTCTGCAAAGAGGTAACGTTGGTTGGTTCCACCGGAACAGAATGACTCCTTGGATGCTTGATTTTCTTCTTGACTCTTGTGTCCTTACGATCCTTTTGATTAGTAGAAGTCTTTTTCTCTGTTGTGATTTGAACCCTGTTGATAACAGTACAATATTCTCCATACAAGGCAATCAATCCCGAACAGAAAGACGTGAAAGACAATAGCTCCTGCATTGGCTTCTTCCGCGAGATCTTAAGATCTTGTTTCATTGGTGTGTGAAATTCAAAACAGGTTCACAGGACTTGCCCACAAGAATTCCAACGCCAAACAAAAAAATGTTAATGTAAGAGAAAAACCGAGAAAAATCAGAAATTCTCACCAGTATAGATGAGGCTGATTTGCCCTCTTCCTTGTTTGCAGATCGACACCCAAAACACAGAATACCCAACACAGCACTACCGAAATCGAAAACCCCTTACCCAGCAAAGCTTTCCGACTCCAAAGGTTGGTATCTCCCGGAGAAATTGCCGTCAACAAGTCGGGAACGGAACCTCGCGAGCACGAGAGACGAGCTCCCGGAAACTGGCCCTCAACACCCCACACGCAGAAGACCCAACACAAACAAACCTCCCGAATCGAACTCCCTTACCCAGCAAAGCGTTTCGGAAGAGCTTCGCCGTCAACCAGTCGGGAACGATCGGGGGAGAGGGCCGGCGGGGCAGGCAAAGGGGGCAGAACCCTATTCCTTGCGCGTGCAGGGAGGTTTTGGATCGTTATTTTTTCGGTCCATTTTTTTGTCTTGAGGTTAATCCTTTGTTGTGTATAACCTTCCCCTATTCTCATTCTCTAATGAGATTAGAGGTTTAATAAATTTCACTCATAAAAAAACATCACAAAAGTTAATAATTACACTATCAATTCTCATCCAAATCATAACATTAAATAAATCTACTTGATTAACAAGTCACCCCCTTCGACTCATCTATCATATACATTGTAGAATCATTTTGTTAATCACTTGTGTCTCAAAGGACATTGTATACCCTGTGTTGACTATTTGATCCCTGACAATCTTAAACCTGTATCAATTCACCAACTCCAGAGACATACAAACACGTTTGCTTGTATTTGTAAGCATGTTATAATCCATTTGGTTCCAAGAAAACGGCCCATCCAACTCCAATTCATCTCTCCATAGTATAAAACCACCATTTCAACTTACTTAATGTCATCAAACAACCTACTCTCTCGATAATCTTTCTTAAACATCTCACCTCTACAACACCAAACTACAAAGCATGAGTATGGTTCGTGGACTCTGCACCTTCTTGTTCGTTTCTCTTTTAATGATCGATAGTTGTTTAGGGGCAAATCCGCTGGGTGTTGCGTGTCTGATTAGGGCTGACCAGAGCGGTAAAAGAAATTATCGGAGAATTAAGGACGCCATAGACTCAGTGCCGGCCAACAACAGCGAGACGATGTTCATATGGGTGAAGCCTGGGGTTTACAGTGAGAAAATAGTTGTGCCGACGGACAAGCCCTTTATCACCTTGAGCGGCACCCAGACTACTGACACTGTCATCACCTGGAACGACTGTAGATAAGGTCAACATTGTAGGGTGCAGGATATCAGGTTACCAGGACACCCTCTTTGAGGGCACCGGCCGCTATTACTATAAGAACTGCTACATTCAAGGAGCTACCGACTTCATCGAGGTATACACTGGAGCGGAACTAGAATTTTTTTCAGGGGTAGCCAAGTTAGAATACAAAATAATCTCAGAGTGTTCCCGTGGTGATTCAAACTCATACTCCCTTGTAAATATCAAAATATCTTATACCATTAGACCAAGTTTTCATATGTTAGGATGTTTCATGGAACATCCTTAAGCTCTGTGTGGTTCCACCCCTGGGTATACATGTAACCTATCATATATATATATATATATATATATATATATATATATATATATATATATATATATATGTATATAGGTAGATGCAAGTAGCTATATATATTGTGATGGATATTAATTTGATTTGTTGATTGCATGTAGAAATGTCATTTGCATACGGTCAGGGCCGGCCCTCTGGAATTGGAGGCCTTAGGCAAAAAATTTAAAAGTGGTCTTTTGATAATATATGATTTATTTTGCTGAAACTACAATATACCAAACACGTTATTATGAATAAATATATTATTTGTTTTGCATAAACAAATGAGTCTTTTTGCTTGAATTGTAATTAAAAAAATGACATAACAAATAAATAGTTTAAATTTAACAATTTTATATGAGTTATCTAAATCACTAAAGAGCTTACCGAGAAGGAAGATTGAGAATTAGGTGAATATTTTGGTTTTGATAAAGAAATAGAACAAGAATATACAACCTACAAAGAATTCCCTCAAAATGCGTAATAAGACCAAACATAGATTATTTTTCTTAGTCCTACTGACTAACTCAAAACTGCCATGATAATTATAAGGCCTAATACAAGATAAACATCAAAACACATTATAAATCTCTTTAAAGTTTACCACTAAACACAATCGTCATCCAACAATGCATGTGCTATGTCCTTGTCTTTACATACAAGGTCATTCATGTTCCACCTCTATAAGATTGATAAAAGAGTATGTCATGATGCTTGACATCTCAAAATGACACCAGCTCATTAAGTTCGTGTGTGTATATATGTATATCAGAATATAGTTGCACACAACCCATCATAACAAGCATGTATACTCGCTAATACTTATTAACATTTCACCATAATATACTGTTATACTTTTTAGAGGAGCCAAATATTAACAGGACAAGAAATATGATTACATGTTGGCTACAAAATGCAAATAATATATGAACAGGCATTAAGATTCATGGAAACCTTTAGCAAGACAAGCCTCATCAAGTGCCAGATAGAAGGTCTCGAGCTGATCACACCACAATATGCAGACCTTAAGTTTTGCCATATTTATAGTAGTAGATTGGCTAGGAAGAAATAACAACGGTTTTAGGAAGAAAATATTTGTTGGGAAGAACAACACTAACATTGGCTTTTTTGGGGAGATGAAACGCTTTTTTGGGAGAATTCACGTTACAGCCGCACGCTTGGGAATTAGGGTTGTAGAGCTTAAATAATGTAGCTGACCAATGTTTTTTTTTGGGCTTTACAGATAGGTCCATTGTTTTTTAAAATCTGAGGCCTAGTTCGCATGGGAGGCCTTAGGCGACGGCCTAATCCGCCAAGTGGACGGGCCGGGCCTGCATACGGTTTCATTAAACGCCGGGGCCATCACAGCCCAATAACAGGAGTCCCCGTCGGAGAAACACCGGTTTTGTGTTCTTGGGGTACATGATCACCAGCGCGGTGCTAGGACAACCGTGGGGTGATTACTCGAGAGTCATCTTCGCATTCACGTATGACCAAAGTCATATTTCCCCAAGGTTGGGACAATTGGAAAGACTCATCCAGAGAAAGGTATGTATAAATTATAATTAATACTTGAAACAATCGAATACAAATGTTTTTTAATGTCTTTTGTGGCTTAATCAATTACTACAAAATGACATATTATAGAGAATACAGATGTTACGGACATGAAGTTGTTTAATCGAAAAGGGTGAGATGGTCAGTCAACTTGACGACCACGAAAACTGGGACGTACTTGAACAAGGACATGATTGATGGGCGAGTTTGGATCAAGTAAATCTTTGTCTTATCATACGATTATACACAAGGATTCTTTTATTATTATTTTTCCATTTATTTGTTGTAAAATTCTTCGAAATAATACATGGAGTTGGAGTGATTTGGTTTCTTCTTTTTGAACAAGGAAAAATAAACTCCCGTCCTCCACGACTTGTCGTTTTAGTTGAAGAAGAAGGAGAAGTTGGTCAGTCGTTTCTTGAAAAAGTCAAGGGCTCCATTGCATTTTCCACCACTCCTCTACTTCTCGTCTTCTGCTTCGTTACATCCCATAACCCGAAAATGGACGTCTCTCCGAAACTCTTGTTCATTCTGGGTTTTCTTCTCGTAGCCCCTCTCTGCGCCCTCTCCGATTCCGACTCGGAACGACTCGCCGAGCTCCTCGATCTCCAATCCCGGTCGAAATCAGGCGTGATCCACCTCAACGACCACTCAGTCCACCGCTTCCTCACCGCCGTCAATGCCCCTCGTCCCTACTACTTCCTCATCTTCTTCGACGCCCTCCATCTCCACGACAAGTCCGAGCTCCACCTCAAGGACCTTCACTACGAGTTCAACCTCGTCGCCTCCTCCTTCATCGCCAACAACAATAGTCCCAATTCCGGATCTGGACCCAAGCTCTTCTTCTGCTACCTCGAGTTCAAGGAGTCTCAGGCCAGTTTCGCTCACTTCGGGGTGAACTCCCTGCCCCACGTCCGCCTCGTCGCTCCCGATGTCACCAATCTCAAGGACTCTGATCAGATGGACCAGGGCGACATCTCCAGAATGGCCGATTCCATGGCCCAGTTCGTCCAGTCCAAGACCGGTTTAACCGTCGGCCCTATCAACCGGCCTCCGATCCTCTCCCGGACCCAGGTCTTGTTCCTCGCGCTCCTGGTCATGGCCTGCTTGCCGTTGTTGGCGAAGAAGGTGTTGACGGGCGAGACTCTGCTCCACGACCCCAAGCTTTGGCTCTCAGGCGCTGTGTTTGTCTACTTTTTCAGCGTCTCCGGCGCGATGCACAACATCATCAGGAAAATGCCCATGTTTCTGGTGGATCGGAACGACCCGTCGAAGCTGGTGTTCTTCTATCAGGGCTCGGGAATGCAACTGGGTGCGGAGGGTTTTGCAGTTGGGTCTCTGTACACCATCGTGGGTCTGATGCTGGCGCTGGTGACCCATCTGCTTGTGAGATTGAGGAATGTGACTGCCCAGAGAGTTATCATGCTGTTTGTGCTACTTGTTTCCTTCTGGGCTGTCAACAAAGTTGTCTTCTTGGACAATTGGAAGACTGGCTATGGAATTCATGCTTTCTGGCCTTCTGGATGGAACTGAACCCCCCATTACTGTGCTGGTGAGCCTTGTATTTCTAGGGTAATGATTTTGAATTTTGCATCCAACTTTGGCTAAAGATATATGAATTTCAAACAGAACTTAAGCTTAATTAGTCCTGTGCTTCACTTTTAATTCGTGTTTTGCCTATCTCCTGGAATATATTGTGATTTTGAAGCATTGGGGATGCAATTTGACTATTCTTGCTTCATATTTGTGATAAGTATCTGCATATGATGCTACATTGCGCTAACAGTATGTATATTATTTTATCCGTGCTTCATGTCCCTGTTATATTTTGCCAATATAAATCAATCAAATAATTGTATCGGGCTCTTCTCTTGGATGAAGCAATTGTCATCTGTGTATGTCAAAGTTAAGCAATCAGCTTCAATGTCTGTAAAGCCAGTAACTTGTCAACTGAAGAACATTAGAGAATCAATCAAAGACTGAATGTGTAACTAGAATTACTTCGTGTAGGATGTAGCTCTCCGTGCACACAGAGATATTATGATTGTTTTATTTTATTTGCAAATCATATTTTTTCTTTAAGTAGGCCAAGGTTTTCTCTTCAATTCAAAAATCAATATTAACAAAGTTCTTTTGGATTTTGAAATAGCTATTTTATGGTGATAAACTCTTTTTCTGGCTGACCATTTGCATAATTAGATGTACCTGTTCAGTGTTGATGAAAAAGAATGATTTTTCTTTTTGTGCAACCACCAATATGTTGAGTTCAATGACATAAGATCAAGCATGGATTTTTTTTGTGTGTTTGTCACTCTAATTTTGGTAGGTTCCATGAACATATTTGACCTAGAAAAGTTGTATGGAGCTTGTTAGGCATCAGAGCAAGAGTTCCCATCCATCCCTTGATGATCGACAATGTGAATTTGAAGACGTGCTCCTCCGCTTTGTTGTTCAAGTGCACGCCTTAATAATTTTTTCTGGGAACCTTTAGTTAACCTTCTTTCCCTCCTATGATTATCTAGGCTGTCACATGGTTAAAGATAGTAGAGGCCTGTGCGGAAACAGATAGAGCAAATGGAAGTTTTGATCAACACACATTCTCTGGTTATTCCATCTTCCAGGCTCGGCCCGCCCACTTGGCGAGCTAGGCAGTGGCCTTAAGGCCACAATAAGAAGGCAGACGACATTTTTAAAAAGCGCAATAAATTTATGTGCAACCATTCTTCTTCCAAAACAACGTTTCCTATTCTAGTCAATCTTCCTGATTCGTAATGATTATTTAGTTTCTTTCTCTCTTACAAATCATGTATAAATATTATATAGGTAGATTAGGGTTTAGATTCATCCCCTACTTCTAACCTTTTATCTCTGGGTGTTGTTTGTTTTTTCATTCCGATTTCTTTTTCAAATTCCAAAAAATCATGTTCTCATCGCTATTTTGATTCTCTCCTAGTTATAGAGAACATGAACAGTCTAATAGGAAGAAGAAGAACGATAGGCTGAAAGAAGCCGTCAACTAGTATGTTTTTCTTATCTATTTTTGTCATGTTTCTGTTGTTAAATCAACGTTATATAATTTAACTGTATCCACTTATTTGCGCATGTTTTAATCTTCAATACTTGCTTAGATTTTGCGTGTGTCTATTTTTCATATGGTTGTTGATGTTGGGGCCAATCGTCGTATGGATCTGGATATTGGTTAGATTAAAGATTAAATATTTGTTATTTCCTTGTTGATGCAGTTTTATTTGCATGCCTTTGATTATAGTTTTATTTGGTTTGCATGCTTATGGATTTTAGATTATTGGGGTTTGACAATTATGGTGGGTTTGGTTGGAATATATAGATTTATTCTAGTGAAATTTATAGTAGTTGGATGGGTTCACCTTGGATCGGTAACTAAGCAACTAGAAAGCACAATTAGTATTATTGTCTCCTAACTACTAAGTTTGATGGATAATATGAAGTTACATATAGGCAATTTGGTCTTTAATCCATCTTAGTTATGTCAACATTTGGGATTGATGGTTGTGGTTCCTCAATTCCGTGGGGTTGATTGGAAAATATAGATTGTCAAATAAAATGATCTTATCTAGGTAAGAAGAAAATCATATGAGTTATGTTAGGCTATTGTGATGACATAATTTTATTAGATAATGAGTTATATTAGCCAAATGTGTTTGATTCTTTACAATAAAGTGATTGAATGGTTTTAATGCCCACAAATTCTTCAATACAGTTTATTTGACAGTGAAGTACTGTTGTGGAAATACTAGCATAAATAATGATAACTTGAAATCTAAAATCCTTGTATTTAATCGATGTCACTGTCCCGAGTTTTTTAAATTATTCTATCATCTAAAACTTTGGAGCTAAATATATCTTGTGTTGTAGGTGCTGTAATTGTTCTTCCTGGAGCTGGAGAGAAGAGAAAGTAATTGCATTAAAGAAGGCACGTGCCTTTGCCATGCCTTTTGGTATTGTTACATGTGGGTACAACAAAGACACTTGCTTGTTGTTCTCTCTTAGGTGATACTACAACAGCCCATAAAGCCTACGATTTCACAAAGATCTCCATTTGAATGCTTCTAATTGCATCTGTATTGTTTTTCAAGAATTTACAGGAAAAAAAACAAGCAAAAGAACAGTTAAAGGCTACTACTTTTATCTTTCATTTTTGTAAGAAAGCAGAACAACTAGGGTCTATTAGTTTTAGACAGTGTTTTACAATTAATGTTTAACTTGAGATTATGAAATTGCAAAAAAAAAAAATGGCAGGTTGAAAAGTTGTGCTGTACAACTTTCAGTTTTGAGATAAGAATTTCTCAGTGCTCAAGTTTTGTTATCAAGAATACTGTATCCGTCTTATTAAAGGGCCTTTTTTTTTGAGTTTTCGCGTAAGACTACCATATCCAAAGGGCCGGCCTTGCCATCTTCACATGCTCTGCCATATTGGACAAGTCTATATTCAAGTGATTTTTATGATGATAGGGTATTCATGGAGCCTCCGCTATTACTGATTGGCGCTCCGATCCCGTCTTCTGTCCTCTGTCCTCTGTCCTCTGTCGACTTCTGTTATTAGTTGCCCAACTTTATGCATCGGCCTTGATTCCTCATGTGGCCTTCGAAATTAGGTACCCACACAATCGCTTACAATTGACCCCTGCTTCGGAAATTAGTCACTCAGGGTGTGACACATGTCCCGACTGTTGGAATTTTTTTTACTGATGGCTTTGCCAACGAATGGATTTAAGGCTGATTAAAAAAAAAATCAGAAAAGGTAACAGTAACCAGAAGTGTGCAAACTTAACCGATTTAATTAAAACCGGCCGGTTTCAATGAAGACGACTTTGGCGAAAAAACTGTCGAACTTGGCTAAAACCGACCAAACTACCATTTGGCTCATAAAGCTAGATTTTTTTAATTCCCATCGGGCTGTCCTATTTTTTCATTAGTTTAGTTGAACTCTTCCTCTTTACACAACACATTTTGCAGCCCATCTCTTTATTTCACTCGGCCCATACCTCCTATCTAACCCTAATCAACACCCCTTATTTAGAGCACTTGCAGTGTACGACTCACCTGCCCAGACCACGATTCGTGGTTCGCGGTTCGTGAGTCGCACGTTGTGGCGTGCGTGATTCACAGTGCGAACTGCGACTCACAATTGTGAGTTGTTGGTTCGCGACTCGGGAGTAGCAACCGACCAATCACAGCCTACCACGTGTCCAAGGGAGAGAGAGAGAAAAAATTCGGACCGTTGGCAACGGTCCGAATGCAACAATATTTTTTTCTTTTTAAATTAAATTAAATACAAACTTAATACAAAAATTATTTTTTCTCCACCTATAAATACCCCTTTCCTCATTCATCAAACCACCAACACTTCTATCAAAGTTCTCTCTTCTTTTCCTATTAAAATCCCAAAATTTTCACCCATATTTTGATCCAAAATGTCCTACGACGAGTCTCGAATGAGGTAGGAGTTGGAAACCGGGGTTCAAGCAATGGAACAACGCATCCGACGAAGGGCTGACAGAATGTTAGAGAGAGCATGACGAGTGAGATGATTCCCCGAGATATGGATGGATAACTCAAGTGATTTCAAAATTTGAATCAACCCATTATTAATTATGAAATGTAATATTTGGTATATAGTTTATGTAATTTTTTTAATTACAAGTTCAATTTGTATTTTATTTAATTTATTTATTAATTTTAACAATTTTATTTTAATTTTTATTAGTGTGTACTGTTTTAAATCGGAATTAAACAAATTCAGCAAAATATCAATTAATTATCCAGTCAACATTCACTCAATATCTCTGCAAATCATGATTCTCATACATGATCCTCATATTGTGGTTCACAGCTCAATTTAAGGGCGCACATCACAATTCATTCCAGTCATTACATGATTCGCGCATCATGATCCTTATATGTGATGATTTCTACTATACATGCTCTTACTAACCCTTTTGGTAGTGAATATGTTTTTGTATTGAGTATGGGCCCTCGTTTCAAGGTGTATCTCTTTACTTGGATTGTCCATCTTAAGAGAGCAAATGGTTACTAGATTTTACTGGTAATTTTTTTATCCCTTGTCTCATTACAGACACCAAAACCCTAATTATTACTCTCTCTAGTATCTTCTCTCAATTTCATATATGCTCAAAATTCCACCTAAAAAAGGAATCTTAGATGTTTTCCTGACTTTCTCATCTTTTTCTTTTTGATTTCGCATCCTTCCTTTTTTTTTTGTATTTTTTATTGCATCTTTTGCTATCTATTTCGTGTTTGTTACAAATCTATCTAGGTCTTTATTTTTTTTTATCTATTTTAATATGATATATTTATACACATGTTTATTTTCAGACATTGTATTTTTGTTTCTTTGTATATTATTTTTGTTTCTTATTTCATTTGATCCATCTTTTGTTTTTATTTTTGAATTTTTTTTATTAGTTTTAATTTATTTGTTCATTCATTTTGGATATGTGATGCCATTGTAAGTTGAGATACATATAGAACTGAGATCATTTATGAAAACAATAGATCTGTATATTTTTTCATCAAACTAAAATGATATTTTTTTATTGATATTTTTTTTTGAATAGGCAATTTTTTCAATTAAAGAGCCTCTTTTGAGGTGAAAGAGAGCTACAAGGCCAAGAAGACCACAAAAAAGGGGGATTCTCCAAGATGGTCATATGCCATCTATAAGAGATATCAACTACAAATAAAACACAACCCAAACAACAAACAACTAAAAAGAACAACAAGTAGAGACTTGTAAGTGAAGCAAGGGGTTCAAAACCGAGATAGCTTGCAAACCAAGCAAGCCGAGAGATCCTTGCACTCCAAGCAAAGCAGATCAGTAAGCAATAATCAGAACAACCGAGAATGGTAGAGAGTTATGCAACAACTTTGGAATGAAATTCTGCAGCAAGAGAAGAATGCAGCATAAACCCAGCAACCACCAAGAAATGGAACCATGATAACCTGACAGCAGCAAAGGAGATTGGGCAAGAAAGGGATATAGATGGTAAGAATTCAGCACCACCAAACCAAGAGATCAGGACTGAGGGACAAGCAACCTAAGGAAAATTAGGACTGCAACAAGAAGAAAAGGCCAAAAGCTGCTAAACAGATCAAAAATAAACAAGAGAGGGAAAACCAAATGATTTAAGAAACCCAGCTGCAGACAGAAGAAGAGAGGCACTCAACCTAGAAAAGATACCCACACTCAAAAGATAGGGGCCTAACTACCCACACATAACAGAAAGAGAGCCAAGGGCTCAGAACAACAACACAAGCAAACCAACAACAAAAGCCCTACAGAAGAGGCCAAACCAACCTTACCAAACTCACCACTCAACCCAAACCCTCCCAAACCCAAACCCCAAAAAGAATCAGGCCAAAGGAAGCAAGCTTAGGAAATTCAGCAACTTTGAGGATTTGTTCTCCAATCTTGAAAGGAAAACCTGGAGCCATTTTTTAGGAAAGATGCACAAGCCCAACTATAGGAGTGAGATACAATGGAATCAAGGATTTGGATGGCTGGCAGATCAATACCAATAAACACCAGATTGTTCCTGGCCAACCAAATATGCCAGCAGGTTAACTGTATAATTTTTCCCCAAAGAGATTTACTTTTCCTATGAAGAAGAAAAGACCAGGCTGAGAAGAGATCCTTGATAGAGCCTGGGATGACAAATTACACTCCCCACCAATGACAAAGAGAAGCCCAAACCAACCATGACTTAGAGCAGTGCAAGAGAATATGGGATATGTCTTCAAAGTCCCAATGGCAATGCTGACAGAGAACTTCCTCCAAGGAGAACTGCATACCTCTTTGATCCAGAAAACACTTGCTGGGGAGGGCTTCATGACAGGCCAACCAAGAGAAGGCAGTTATTTTGGGAGGAATGCCAGGGATCCATAAGTATCTAGACCAATTAAAATTGATAGGAGAGGAGCCTTGATTGTCTAGAATGGAATAAATTCTTTTGACAGAGAAACCCTTTTGATCACATGACCAACTGAGAGAGTCTTCCTTGGGTAGGACATGAACATTGTTCAGAATAGATTGGAGGGACAACCAATCATTCTCAGCCCTGCCTCTAGGGGTTCTCCTGAATTGAAGATCCCATGAGGCACCAGACCAAACATCAGAGACCATAGCTTTTTTGGACTGAGAGAGAATGAAGAGCCTTGGGAATAGGAGTTTAAAGGGGGAGTCTCCCCACCAAATGTCCTCCCAAAAGAAAATTCTCTGACCATTACCAAGCTTCCAAGAGAGGCCCTTGAAGCCAAATAAATCCTTAAACCTTGGATCAGCATTTAAGGACAGAAGATGTTGCAGAAAGCCTCCTGATCCAATTTCAGAGAATTGGGATAGATCCCACTCCTTAGAGTTCCAGCCATATTTGTCACCGATGACTAACTTCCATAAACTATTACCTTCCAAAGCAAATCTCCACCACCATTTTGAAAGAAGAGCCACATTCATAGCAGCCAGATCTTTAATCCCCAGGCCACCTTCTTCTTTTGGTCTACAGACAATGTTCCATCTCAATTTACTGAATGTTCTAGAGGAGGGTTTAGCATGCCATAGGAATCTCTTCTGCCATTTGATCAGAGAGTTGAGAACCCCCTTAGGGGCCTTCACTAGGGAGAAGAAGTAGAGGGTAAGAGCACTCAGAGAGGATTTAATTAATGTAATTCTCCCACCAATAGAAAGGGTTTTAGCTTGCCATAGCCCCAAGGATGCTTTGTACTTCATAATAATGGGGTCCCAAGAGCTGATCCTTTTCATGTTTGTACCCAATGGAAATCCCAAGTTAGTTATTGGCAAGTGGCCAATAGGGCAGCTCAATGAGTCTGCAATGGCCTGAGTTTCCTCCTCTGATAAATTGAAGGGAATGACCAAAGATTTGGTGTAATTAACTGACAAACCAGAAGACAGAAGAAACATGTGAAGAGCATACTTTAAATTTGAGGCACTTTCATCTTTAGCTTTTATAAAAAACACTGCATCATCTGCAAATTGCAGGTGAGAAAGAAGAGGCCCTGTAGGACTAATCTGAATGCCTTCCATGAGATCATTTTGTATAGAGGCCTTGATAATTTGGTTTAGACCTTCAGCCACCAAAACAAAGAGAAAGGGAGAGAGGGAGCAACCCTGCCTTAGGCCTCTACTAATGGCAAAATCAGGAGATGGGGATCCATTAACCAGAATTGAAATATGAGCCTTTAGACAAGAGAGAATCCATACTTTCCACTTGTGACCAAAGCCCATTTTAGATAGAAGGCTCATCAGAAAGCTCCAGCTAACTTTGTCAAATGCTTTTTCTAAATCAGCTTTGAATAGGAAGGATTTGGTTTTTGACCTTTTCAGAAAGTGTACTAATTCTGAGGCTATAATAATACCATCTCCAATCTGTCTACCTTGGATGAGAGATGATTATTCATCACCAACAAGAGAACTGATCACTTTTCTCAATCTGAGAGATAGGACTTTGGAGAGAATTTTATAAGGCCCCCCCATTAGACTAATAGGCCTAAAGTCATCAAAGGTATTTGGTGAAGAGATTTTGGGGATAAGGGTGATAAAGGAAGAATTTAGGCCCTTTCCTAGAACACCAGAGGAATGGAATGCCTGAAGGAAATACATTACATCATCTTTAATGATAGGCCAGCAAGATTGGAAAAATTTGAGACTATATCCATCTGGACCAGGGGCTTTGTCCCCATTGCAAGCCATCAAGGCTTGGAGCACTTCCTCCTCTAGAAAAGGAAACTCCAACCAATGTGCTTGATCTGAAGTTAGAGAGGAGAAAGGCAGATCTGTGAGGGAGGTTTCTTCAGAGGTGGAGGCAGAGAATCTGGAGGCAAAATGAGCTGCAGCAGCTAATTTTATTTCAGAGGTTTCCAGGAGAATTGAGTCATTGTAAAAAATAGAAGTAATCTTTGCTCTGAGCCCTTTAAAATTTGCTAGCCTGTGGAAGTACTTTGAGCAATTATCCCCTTCATCAAACCATTTTTTCCTAGCTTTTAGGCTCCATAATTTGGACAACAATTTGTATTTCTGAATTAATGATGCTGAACAAGCTCCTCTTTCACTGCAATCCTCAGCTGATAAAGGAGAGATTTCTGCCTTCTGATCCAAGAAATCAATCTTTTGAACAAGTTGGATGATTTGTGAGTCTAAAGAGCCAAAGACTTGAGAATTCCATTGTTTGAGATCTGCCTTTAGCAAGGATAATTTTTTCCATAGAATAAATTGAGGATGACCTGCCACCTGATAAGAGGACCAAAATCCACAGTTGGGTTAATATGATCCTCTATAGCTTGTAAGTGCTGAATTATCACTTCTTCTAAAGCTATAGCTTTGATTCCAATTTTTTTCCCAAAGTCCCAGGCCTTTTTAGCTTCTGAGATACTGCTCACAGACAAAGAACCTGATTTCCTTTTTTGCTGAGAATGGGGGCAAGATTCTTTTAGTTTTGATCTTGTTTTATAAGAATGAGAGGCCTTTTGAATTGCATTTTTGAGCTTCTTTTTTGATTTTGGAGGGAGATTGAGGTTTTGATTTTGTGAAGCACTCAAACCCATAAAATCAGCTACCTCAGCCACTTGTAAGTTCAGAAGAATTTCAGAATGTTCAGGGGATGTAGGTCTGGAGTTTGGAAGGGCAGGGCCACTCAGGATGTTCTCCAAATCAAGTGGACCCAAAGAGGGTGAGGAAGAAGTGACTTTAGCCTCCTTTTGTGTGGGGGAACCAATTACCAAGACAGTTTCCCCTTGAGAATGCCCCAGCATTAAATGATTGCCAGAAATAGTACTTTCAGAGGCAATAACAGCTGTATTTGATTGAATTTGATCTGAAAATACTTGCCCCTTGGAGGAGAGAGAAGACTTTAAACCTTTAGAGGCAACTAGCAAAGGTAAAGAGGGATTCAAAGGGGACTGAAAATGAGGCTGGCTTTGAGATTGAATAGCAATCTCAGAGGGAACAGGAACTGTAGGGATTTGAATATTAGAAGAAGGCCCTTCTGTGTGTGCAGCATCAGAAGCAAAAGGAGTATTCTTGGATGGGCTGAACTGAGTAGCAAGAGGCTCCAAACTATCTTGAATCACCTGATCAGAGGGAGCAGAATTAATCTTCCCAATTCTACTTGGAGAAACTTGATTCTCCAAACTGTCCTCTACCACAAGACTTCCATTAAAGGAGCCTCAGAGGCATCCTATATTGCTTAGATAAATTTTTTGATTGAATTATTGTGTTCATTCTTTCTTAAATTTTTTTGGTGTAACTTTTAATCAGGATTAAAATTTAATCATCCTCTAATTTTCCAATATAAGGAAAAGGAGAAATTTGCATCAACAGACTCTGAGGAAGGTGCCTTACATGAATAAGTAAGACCCCAATACATTCAAGTTTCATCGTGTAGTGACTTTAACATGGGGAAATACTACTATGTGGACGGTATATACTGTCGGAACCTCAACCGACTTTTTGTGGTCATTACGTGGGCTCACGATTATTGAATGTAATGAATGACAACGTTATGGAACTATGATCCTATGTTGGCTTCCCATTGATTTATAAATTTTCTGCTTCCATATTCACATCTCTAGTTTCGTACTTTTATACTACGCAACTATCAACTTTATTTAACTCGAAACGAGGACAACTGAATAATGAATGTGATAAAGAGACTATATCTATTAACTCTTTTGGGTATTATATCCGGTCTTATCATCCGATTACTACTTGAAAACCGTTGCACTTGTCGTGCTCCAATTTCGTGTGTATAGTGGTGGGGCGTAAGGGAAACCGAGGAAGAAGAAAAAATAGAAGGAGTCGAGAATGAGGAGAAGTCGCGAGTTTGACGCCCTAAATAGCGCTTGGTCTAAAGACTTCGATTTCATTGGCCAAATTTATTGGATACGATTTCGTTTTTGATTTTACACTTTGAAATCATTTGAAAGAAATGAAACGGTGCATTTAGGCAACGAGATCTTGGAAGAAGAAATCAATTTCATCGGGCAAGATTGTTAAATATGACGTCATTGTGGGTTTCACACCTAGAAATTATTTGGAAAAAATAATTTAAATGGTTGTGTTTAAGAAACGAGATATTGGGCAACAAAATTAATTTGGTCGGTTAATTTTGTTAACTCAACATAAATAAATTCTATCCTTTATTTTTTTTCTTCTTCTTTCCATTGTTGCAAATGGATACTTAAGACCATTACTTATGAATATTGTAACACTAATATGTACATTAAAGACAGAAATAGAAAGTGTTTTCATGGAACACGTTAAACCAGTGTCCTAAAAATCTCGACCAGGCTCTGTCTGGGCACCATTTCCTTGTGTGCCGATCTGATTAATTTCCGATTAATCCCCATAGAGCTTTAGTCGCCTGACTAACGCCTAACGAGTTTTAGAACCTTGCTTTAAGTCCTGCTTAATTTCACCCCTTAGGCGTACTAATGAGACAGAAGCACATCCAACATATATGTTTTTGTTAGATAAGATAATATCTTATATTTGAAAGTTGTATTATAATTTCAAATTATATCCATGTATATCTAAGATACTAAACCACATGTATAAGATAGGACTTAATCAATGAAACACGACAACAAATCATTCACAACATGGCATCAGAGCAGTCCTAATTTAACTCTACTTCTTCTTTTCTAGATTTTCTGATATGTGCGCATCCTTTAGTTTTGTTGTACTTCATTGCCTTTGTGCTTTGCTACTGCGTTTTTCTCTTTGTCTATTAATTTCTTGTGCTTCATTAATTACTTATGTTTCACACGACTTCATTGCTAAGCTTGTTGGACAACCATGGCCGAGAAATTCCACACGACTTTGACGGTTAAAAATATCAAAGTTCATATTCCTATGATTTTGAGCTCGAGAAAGGTCACTATGTATCATGGGCGGAGATATTCCGTGTCCATTGTCAGCTCTATGATGTTCTGGATCATATCGATCCACCTACTCAAGACTCCTTCGTCATTACCGCTGCCTCTACTACTCAGGACGCCTTATGGAAAAGGCTTGATGCAGCTGTCCTTCAATGGATATACTACACAATTTTGGGTGATCTCCTCCAAACCATTATCACCTCGGGTGCCACCGCTCTCTAAGCTTAGGAAGCACTTTGGAATATTTTTCAAGACAACTAAAACTCACGTGTTGTCTACCTTGAAAATCAGTTCTCGTTGGTCCGTTTGAGCGATTTTTCTAATGTTTCCTCTTATTGTCAGGAGTTGAAAATGCTTGATGATCAGCTAGCAAATGTCGGTGTCTCTATCACCAATGAACGTTTGGTGAGCCAACTTGTGACAACTCTTTCGGAAAGCTATGACAATGTCGCTACCATCATTCAACATATGTACCCGTTTCTCCCGTTTCATGAGGATCAGTCCAAAATCATTCTCGAGGAGACCCAGAAAGCCGGCCAAGCCTACTCGGCTTCTACTGTTGCTGGCGCAGCCCTTCAAGCATCAATGTAGGATGGTTGGGATTTTCGTTCCAGGATGCCCTCAGACCGTTCTCAACCTCGGCAACAACGAGGACCTCGTGGCAGCTCCTCTCGTGGTCGGGGTAACACCTTCAGATCATACCAGAATAGTGGCCGGAATGCCACCTATTCCCGGCAGCAGCGACCTCCCTAATGGTCTTCACCGGCCTCACTCTGTTAGCAATAACAAGTTTGGCGGGATATCCTTCGCAACAACAAGCTTGGCAAGGTGGCTGGTGCCTCCTTGCCCGTTTCCCGCGTATATCCACCGTGGGCTTCAAGCCCTCAATCGGGCCAACTTTCCTCTTGGGCCACCATCTCGCGGGCTCCACAGCAGGCCCATGCGCAACATCAACATCCGGCCCATGCACAGCATCAACAGGCCCATGCGCAGTAGGCTTATTTCTCAGTAGCAACATTGTCCACTATGTCCACAACAGCACCTTCTCACTATCCAACATATATTTCACATGCTATGGCGAATTTATCCTTGCATGCGTATGATACTTGGCATATGGACTCGGGGGAAACCAATCACATGACCTCTAACTCAGGTAAGCTCACGTCCTATGCTAATTCGAGCAATTCTCATAATATTATTGCTGGTAATGGGTCCATAATTCCTATTTATGGTCAAGGACGTGCAATTTTACCTCACCCAAATCCACCTTTAGTTTTAAAAAATGTACTTCATGCCCCCAAGTTAGTTAAGAATCTTATATATGTTCGTCGATTTGTCTGTGATAATCATGTATCAGTTGAATTTGACCCTTGTGGATTTTTTGTGAAGGATTTACGGATGGGAACCCCAATCACGTGATGCAATAGTCTGGGGGATCTATACCTCATTTCCTCGTTGTCACACTCATCGCCTCCTGTTTTTTTAGATGTTGTTTCATCTTCAATTAGGCATAGTCGGTTGGGCCATCCTTGCCCTGCTGTTTTTAGGTCTATTTGTTCGCAAAACTCTATTTCATATAATAAAACACCGGACTTTGTTTGTCCGGCTTGTGTTTATGGTAAACAAGTCCGGTTGCCTTTTATGGATTCAGTTTCATCTACTTTATCCCCATTTGACATTATTCATTTTGATATCTAAACGTCTAATATTTTGAGCTCTTCTAGTCATAAGCCTTATGTGCTTTTTTTGGATGATTATTCAAATTCTCTATGGACTTTTCCTTTGAGTGCTAAATCACAGGCGTTTTCCGTATTTCTTGAGTTTAGTGCACTTGTTTATACTCAATTCGGTTGCAAAATTAATCTTTTCAATATGATATTGGCAAAGAATTTGATAATCGTTCATTTCACAAATTTTGTTCCACTAACAAGATGGTTTTTAGGTTTTTGTGTCCCCACACATCCTCCCAAAATGGTCGGGCGGAACGAAAGATTCATTATGTTAATAACGTCTTGCGGTCCATTCTGAGTCATTCCTCAGTTCCCGCACATGTTTGGCATCATTCTCTTTCCATGGCCACGTACCTGCTCAATATTACTCCGAGTCGCACTTTGAATTTTGTCACTTCGACTAAGGTGCTTTATCATCGTGATCCCACTTATGATCATCTTCGTGTCTTTGGTTGTTTGTGTTACCCTTTATTTCCTCCAAGCACTATTCATAAACTCGCTTGACGATCTGCTCCTTGTGTTTTCTTGGGGCTCCCCACCAACCATAGAGGATACAAATGTTTTGACATCTCGACGAGTAAGATCCTTATCTCACGACATGTCCTTTTTGATGAGTCCAATTTTCCTTTTTCTGCACCAACTAACCCCAACCCGGACCCATTTGTAATTTTGGACTCCCCTGTTTCCCCTTTACTTAGCCATGCTCCTATATTGTTTGATGAACCCCATACCAACTTCTAACCCATCACCGGATTGCCCCACTCCTGCTCCCTCGGTTGTTCCTACACCGTTACTTCCTCGTGTGGATCCTCAGAGCGTTCACCCCATGGCCACTCGTGGGAAGCGTGGTATCCTCTGACCTAAACAACTTTTTAACTTATCTGTTTCCTCAAGTATTTCTCCATTGCCACCCAACCCCCGAGCCACACTCCTTGATCGTAATTGGAGATCGCCCATGATTGAAGAATACTTCGCTCTTATTAGTAATGGGACGCGGGCCTTGGTCCCTCGTCCTCCTAATACCAATGTTATTCGATATATTTGGATTTTTCGTCATAAACGCCATGATGACGCTTCTTTTGAGCGGTATAAGGCCCGTTTTGTTGGTGATGATAATGTTAGTCTTAGTGCCCGTAGTTCAATCCTAAATGTCCAAATGTATATATCATCGTTAGCAATAAAATTAAAGCGGCTTTATATTACTTATGTGTTGGAGTAATATATCGATGTGTGCTCTGATCTATGTCCACCATGCGAATAGAACCATAGATCGAGATAGATCACACTCGATGGGTCCCTAGTCAACAAAGCTTCACTAGAAGCGACTAGTATGAAAGATGGCTCTTTATGGCTTACGTTCTGTTAGTCATTGGAATGGGATTCCGGAGTCTGATCATAGATATCATGTGGGACATGATATTGGACGACCCGACATGAATATGTGCCATAGATCAAGTCATGAACATATTCATTGTCGTAGCTTGTCATGTATCCTTAGACCAAGGAGTCTTTGTGATCGCTCTGTGGTCAACAACTGAGTTTGACCTGAGTCTAACGTTTTCCGTAACAGGGCTTCCATAACGGCCATGATTGGCTTGGGGATGGGCTACATGAGTGAAACGAAAGACGGCTAAGGGATTTATCCCTCATACTGAGGTATGGGAAAGATATCGGTTCTCGGCCGCTTGATCGAGAGTGACTGAAAGAATAGCATGGCCATGCACATGATACTGGGTATCATATATTCAGTCATGTCACATATCAAGGAACAGTGATTGAGAATAATAAGGATGACGGCTCTATGCCTTATCTCAATCAGGATATCGGAGATGAAAGGATAATGACAGGGACGACGGAAAGGTTCGAATCGACAGGGTCGACTCGTTATGCAGTGTCAGGCAATACTAAAGTCTCGTTAGTTGCCACTTAAATAGGATCAAGTAAAATGGGATTTTACGTTAATCTATTGACATGCATAAACCTAAGGGTCACAGCGGAGGATGAAACTCATTGACACAAAAATGGAGGTGGGAACTTGCCAAACCCGAAATTGGAAGGGAAGGGGGAGAGAAGTTGTGTTTCCTATTCTTGTCTTGTATTTGTTATGTTGAAAAAAGATGACTTAAACATAACAAAACCCATACTTGTCCTACTAAAGGCATGGGACAAGCATGGTGACAAGTAAGGTGTAAATAGGACAAAGTATGGCAAGACAAGATTGGGTTAGGTGGTGAATCACCAACACCTTAATCCTTGTCTTGCTTACTTAGTACTAATTAATCAAGACTTGATTAATTAGTTCCATGGGCCTTGGTTGCATGGGCCTTTCATGGGACTCTTGGAACATGGCCCGTGGCCATTTCAAACGAGGTCCCGTGATTCGCTCATCGCCTCCAAGCCTTTCATACCGGAAATGTCCAACATTATCCGACACGATCAATCCCAAGACTCCAAGCCTTGTCTCGATCCGTAAAGTCCTATTAACTTACGGGCACATGACCCAAAACCCAGTTTTGGTCATGTCCCGAGACAACTCCCTTTTGGCCATTCTCCATAAATGTGTCAATGAGTTTCATCCTCCGGTGTGACCCTTAGGTTTATGCATGTCAATAGATCAACGTAAAATCCCATTTTACTTGATCCTATTTAAGTGGCAACTAACGAGACTTTAGTATTGCCTGACATTGCATAACGAGTCGACCCTGTCGATTCTAACCTTTCCGTCGTCCCTGTCATTATCCTTTTATCTCCGATATCCTGATTGAGATAAGGCATAGAGCCGTCATCCTATTATTCTCAATCACTGTTCATTGATATGTGAGATGACGGAATATATGATACACAGTATCATGTGCATGGCCATGCTATTCTTTCAGTCACTCTCGATCAAGCGGCCGAGAACCGATATCTTTCCCATACCTCAGTATGAGGGATAAATCCCTTAGCCGTCTTTCGTGTCACTCATGTAGCCCATCCCCAAGCCAATCATGGCCGTTATGGAAGCCCTGTTACGGACAACGTTAGGCTCAGGTCAAACTCAGTTGTTGACTACATAGCGATCACAAAGACTCCTTGGTCTAAGGATACATGACAATCTACGACAATGAATATGTTCATGACTTGATCTATGGCACATATTCATGTCGGGTCGTCCAATATCATGTCCCACATGATATCTATGATAAGACTCCGGAATCCCATTCCAATGACTAACAGAACGTAAGCCATAAAGAGCCATCTTTCATACTAGTCGCTTCTAGTGAAGCTTTGTTGACTAGGGACCCATCGAGTGTGATCTATCTCGATCTATGGTTCTATTCGCATGGTGGGCATAGATCAGAGAACACATCAATATATTACTCCAACACATAAGTAATATAAAGCCGCTTTAATTTTATTGCTAACGATGATATATACATTTGGACATTTAGGATTGAACTACGGGCACTAAGACTAACAATCTCCCACTTGCCCTAGTTCCAATCTAAACTCCAATATGTCCCCATCGACTTTACATGTCTAACATGTTTACGCAGCGACACTACCTTAGTCAAAGGGTTGGCTATGTTATCATCTGTTTCAATATAGGTTATCTTCACTTCACCTCAGTTCAGTATTTCTCTTATTAGGTGGATACTGTTGGGTCTCGAGGTAGGGTTGGAGATGAACCAACTCACAGCGGAAAATCAAGGAAAACCAAGAGACGATTAAAACCATGAAACAACTAACAAAGAATGGATTCACAAGAGAAAAATTCAGCACTAGTTCTTACCAAAACAAGAACACCGGTTAACGAATGATTGGCTTGAGTCTCCAAGACGCCTACGTATCCACATGGGAATCAAAGCCACGTAGTTCTTCTCTTTGAGGACTGAAGAACACAAACATGGAGGTGGAAACTAGCCAAACCCGAAATGGCCATGGAAGAGGGAGAGAAAATGTGTTTCCTATTCTTGTCTTGTGTTTGTTATGTTGAAAAAAGATGACTTAAACATAACAAAACCCATACTTGTCCAACTAAAGGCATGGGACAAGTATGGTGTCAAGTAAGGTGTAAATAGGACAAAGTATGGCAAGACAAGATTGGGTTAGGTGGTGAATCACCAACACCTTAATCCTTGTCTTGCTTACTTAGTACTAATTAATCAAGACTTGATTAATTAGTTCTATGGGCCTTGGTTGCATGGGCCTTTCATGGGCCTCTTGGAACATGGCCCGTGGCCATTTCTAACGAGGTCCCGTGATTCGCTCATCGCCTCCAAGCCTTCCATACCGGAAATGTCCAACATTATCCGACGCGATCAATCCCAAGACTCCAAGCCTTGTCTCGATCCGTAAAGTCCTATTCACGTACGGGCACATGACCCAAAACCCAGTTTTGGTCATGTCCCGAGACAACTCCCTTTTGGCCATTCTCCATAAATGTGTCAATGAGTTTCATCCTCCGGTGTGACCCTTAGGTTTATGCATGTCAATAGATCAACGTAAAATCCCATTTTACTTGATCCTATTTAAGTGGCAACTAACGAGACTTTAGTATTGCCTGACACTACATAACGAATCGTCCCTGTCGATTCTAACCTTTCCGTCGTCCCTGTCATTATCCTTTTATCTCCGATATCCTGATTGAGATAAGGCATAGAGCCGTCATCCTTATTATTCTCAATCACCGTTCCTTGATATGTGAGATGACTGAAGATATGATACCCAGTATCATGTGCATGGCCATGCTATTCTTCCAGTCACTCTCGATCAAGTGGCCGAGAACCGATATCTTTCCCATACCTTAGTATGAGGGATAAATCCCTTAGCCGTCTTTCGTGTCACTCATGTAGCCCGTCCCCAAGCCAATCCTGGCCGTTATGGAAGCCCTGTTACGGACAACGTTAGGCTCAGGTCAAACTCAGTTGTTGACTACATAGCGATCACAAAGACTCCTTGGTCTAAGGATACATGACAAGCTACAACACTGAATATGTTCATGACTTAATCTATGGCACATATTCAGGGCGGGTCGTCCAATATCATGTCCCACATGATATCTATGATCAGACTCCGGAATCCCATTCCAATGACTAACAGAACGTAAGCCATAAAGAGCCATCTTTCATACTAGTCGCTTCTAGTGAAGCTTTGTTGACTAGGGACCCATCGAGTGTGATCTATCTCGATCTATGGTTCTATTCGCATGGTGGGCATAGATCAGAGCACACATCGATATATTACTCCAACACATAAGTAATATAAAGCCGCTTTAATTTTATTGCTAACGATGATATATACATTTAGACATTTAGGATTGAACTACGGGCACTAAGACTAACAATCTCCCACTTGCCCTAGTTCCAATCTAAACTCCAATATGTCCCCATCGACTTTACATGTCTAACATGTTCAGGCAGTGACACTGCCTTAGTCAAAGGGTTGGCTATGTTATCATCTGTTGCAATATCGGTTATCTTCACTTCACCTCAGTTCAGTATTTATCTGATGAGGTGGATACGCCGCAGTACATGTTTGGATTTGTTATACGATCTAGGCTTTTAGCTTGTGCAATGGCCCTTGTGTTGTCGCAAGATGGATTCACCGGGCTGGATGGGTTTTTAATTACACCCAGCCCTGCCATGAATTTCCAAATCCACATAGCCTCCTTAGCTGCCTCTGCAGCATCCATGTACTTGGCCTCTGTCGTAGATTCGGCAATGGTATCTTGCTTTACGCTTTCCCAGCTAAAGCTCTGCCATTCAGCGTAAACACATATCCTGATTGACTTCTAAAGTCATCTGGATTTGTCTTGGAAAACTAGCGTCTACTCATCCTTCGACGACTAGTTCAGCATCATCTTTCCCCCGGGTTAGAATGATGTCTACTGGTACAACATAAGGCTTACGAGACGTCTAGTCTCATACATGTCATGACATATATGATCGATCCTGCCCCCAGGCGCATAGGATTCTCATCATACTTTTCAGCTCATCAGGTGTCTTAGGACACTGAATCTTGCTGAGATGAATGCCATGACTAGTGGGTAAGAGTCCTTTCTTTGAATCGAGCATTAAGAACCTACTCAATGCCTTATTCACATAGGTTCCCTGACTTAAATCCAAGACCCTCTTGGTGCGATCTCTACATATCTTAATCCTTAAGATATTAGAAGCATCGCCTAAGTCCTTTATTGAAAAACACTTCCTCAACCAAGCTTTAGTCTCGTGCAAGGTTGGGATGTCGTTTCAATGAGAACCAGAAAGGTAATCTTGCTCCCACTAGCCTTCTTATAAACACAAGATTCATCCTCGTTCTTGATTAAGCCAAATCCAATTACAGCTTCATCAAAACGAAGGATCCAACTCCGAGAAGTTCGTTTCAATCCATAAATGGATTTCAACAACTTATAAATCTTTCCTTTATTCTTCGGATCGTCAAAACCTTTGGGCCGAGACATATAAACGTACTCGGTCAAATTTCCATTTAGGAAAGCGGTTTTGACATCCACTTGCCATATCTCGTAATTATGATACGCAGTTATGTCAAGAAGAATTTGGATCGATTTTGACCATAGCCACTAAGGAGAAGGTTTCCTCATAGTCAATCCATTGGATCTGCCTATAACCTTTCGCCACCAGTTGAGCTTTGTAGGTCAGAGGGTTGCCGTCCATGTCCATCTTCACCTTGAAGATCCATTTGCATCCAATGGTCCTCACACCATTGATGGGATCAACCGGTTCCCAGACTCGGTTGTCCGACATGGATTGCATTTCCTCCCTCATGGCTCCTAGCCATAACTCGGAGTCGGGCCCATCCACGACTTCCTGAAAGGTGGCTGGATCATCATGATCCACCATGACTTTATTGTCACCTCTGGATACCATATCTTGGAGGTGGAAGATTGATCCTTTCAAATCACCTTGGACCTTCCAGAATTGTAACAGGAATTGGTTCTTACTCTACGACAATCTATGACTCATTTCTACTGGGTTGTCAATTGGTTTGGACACATCTGTACCATCCTGAATTTCTTCGAGATGCACAGTCCTCCCAATGACGTCTTTGGAAACAAAAATCCTTTTCCATAAAGACCTCACCCCAAGCGACGAACACCATGTTCTCACTGGGATTGTAGAGGTAGTATACCCTTGTTGCTTTGGGATACCACACGAAGGTGCATATCTCAGATCTTGGTTCGAGCTTAGTCGAAACCAAATGTTTCACATAAGCCTCGCAACCACAAATATTTAGGAAGGACAAAGCGGGCATCATCCCGTACCATTTTTAAAATGGTGTCCCTTCCACACCCTTCGTCGAAGCTCGATTCACTATGAATGCGGTCGTCTCTAGAGCATAACCCCTGAAAGAGATTGGGAAATCAGTCCAACTAATCATGGAACGGACCATTGTCTAACAATGTCCGATTTCTCCGTTTGGCTACACCTTTCAACTACAGTGTCCCAAGAGGAGTCCATTCCAAAAGGATCCCATTTTCTTTTGGATGATCTAATAACTCTGTGGTCAAGTATTTTCCACCTCGATCCAATCGAAGTGCCTTAATACCTTTGTCGAGCTGATTTTCTACTTTAGTCTTAAACTCTTTGAATTTATCAAAAGCTTTAGACTTATGCCTCACCGAATAGACATAACCATATTTACTGTAATCATCAGTAAATGTGATAAAGTAGCTAAAACCCCTCCTGGCAAGTGAACTTATTGGTCTACACACATTCGAGTGTATCAGCCCCAATAATTCTCCCGCCCTTTTCATCGTGATCGATAAAGGGAACTTTAGTCATTTTGCCCATCAAACAAACCTTGCACCTATCGATCGAATGGAATTCGAATGAACATGAAAGTCCGCACTTCTGAAGTGCTGATAGGCGCTTCTTGTTTATGCGGCCCCAATGACAGTGCCATAACAGAGTTAGGTTTAAATCGTTGGATTTAGACCTCTTGGTATTAACGTAATATATA
Organism: Erodium maritimum; assembly: GCA_963921825.1. Lineage (NCBI taxonomy): Eukaryota > Viridiplantae > Streptophyta > Magnoliopsida > Geraniales > Geraniaceae > Erodium > Erodium maritimum. The sequence continues at coordinate 48,981,358 of OY997595.1, read as the reverse complement.
GAACTTAAGGCATTGTTACCCATATCTAATATGTACAATCCTCCAACCAAGTCAGTACTGGTATAAAACATATCATTGCATAGAACATTGAAAACTCCATTTCCAATATTAACATTATATCCTTCCTTGTCAAACACGGATACAGATATAATATTCCTACTAAAAGTAGGTATGCAATATAAATTATACAATACTAAGACAAGGAAACTTGGCAAAGCAAGACTCATGGATCCTACAGCAGTTGCCACAACTCTGAGGTCCACTTCGTGCTTTCCAAACCTCTCCTACTTTCAGCCACCATATATTAGTGCATGTGTGAGATTCAGTCCTGGTATCTAATACCCATGAATCTTTGGAAGTAGAGAGATATAGCTCTATAGAGTTAATACCAGATGAAGGCACGGTCCCACCGCCCTTCTTCAGATCATTCAGGCTATTTGATGAAGGCGCAGTCCCACTGCCCTTCTTCAGATCAACCGTGAACTTCATGTAATCCCGGTTCCAATGACCAAGCTGTTGGCAGTAGAAGCAGACATTCTCAGGTGTCTCATCTTTCCTGCCAAGTGCGCATGGGCCCCGCCCTTCCACTTCCAATTCCCTTGTTGACCATCAGAATATCCTTGGATCCCAGATCCCTGATATATTCTTCTCAGCAGTTATTGACACTTCATGTAACTCTGATATGGTCTTAGAGACAACCTTGTCAAGGACATATTCTTTGCGTTCAGTCTTGAGGACTATCCTCAAAATTTTGTACCAGTCCAAATAGTTTGTCCCATTTAACTTGACCCTGTCAAGAATGGTTTTTAATGACAAACTATTAATGTTCGCTGAATTTGCCATTTGATCTACAACAAATAAAATTCAATCAGTAAACTGAATAAATTTTATGAAGATCAAGCTTAAACACCAACAATCGATTCTAAACCTTTAGAATCTGAAACCAAGATCCTTGATTCACTCGATTAAGCTGACCTAATGCTCACCACTTAATCGAGCTATGTAGGTAGGACTCCATCCAATCACATCCAATGTGACTCTTGGCTAGGGTATGTACTTATGTACACAGCTTACCCTATCTGTTACCCTAGCTCAACCTCAGGCTGAGAATCGTAGTCGGGTCCACCAATTTTCAAATATGGCCCGTCACTATGTAGGTGCTCCGCTAATGCGCACGACACCCACATATGTCGTCCAAACCTACTACCCCGCTTTCCCATGGATGCTCCGCTAATGCGCATGACACCCATAGGACGGGGAGGTAGTAAGGTGTTGATAATTGGGAGGTATCGGACATGACCCGTTTTTACTTGTCCGGTTGTGTTTAAAACTTTGACACATCCTAGATGCGATGAGCCCATCAACTACATTCCAAATGCAATGATGCCTCAAATTACATCCAATGTAATTCTTCCTTCGAACCCGTCAACTACATCCAATGTAATGACGATTCTAAGGGCTCACACACAAGGATTAAAATTCCAATTTTATCTTTGCATGTGAGGTGATATGCTCGGTAGATAAAGTTAAGCATGCAATTCTAAAACACATAGAATTATTCATGCATAAAATAAACCAAGCATAAAGCGATAAATGTGCACATAATAGCCCCCTAAACTAACTCCCACTAGCTTCTTGAGCTCCACCGACTCCCAGCCGATGCCAACACCCGAAAAGCCACCAAATGACCTTTTCACCCTTTCTTCGTCTTGAGTAAAATATTACAATTTAATACACGACTCGCAGGTCAGGAATAAATAAATATTACAAACAAGTGGTTCGATGACCACACCTTGAAAGAATAATTACACGCTAACTCTAATGGCTCTAGGCCGTGAAAAGCGATAAATAATTAAATCGAGCTCGGGGCTATTATGTACACCATGCCAACATCACATCACACATCGTGTTATCAAACAATCATGTTATCAAACATCGTGTGATTGTCCGGTTTTATTTAATAGCCAAGTTTCGAAATTTTTTGATGCTCGGTTTATCGAAACCGTTCAAAAATGAAACTTTTGAACATTTGATCTTCGAGTTCGTCATGACGGTTCCAAACTCGTCATAACTAACAAAACGGTTTAGCCTTAGCATATAAACCATCCAATGGTCATGCTAGGCCTAGCTTCGTCCAACGGAGCCCCGTTCGGTCCCGGTTTCGGCTCCCCGAGAGTCCCGCTCCCGAGACCCGAAAAATCAAACTTTTTTCAAAATTTCAACTTGTCACCATTCTTGTCCCATGCCTTTAGTTGGACAAGTATGGGTTTTGTTATGTTTAAGTCATCTTTTTTCAACATAACAAATACAAGACAAGAATAGGAAACACAACTTCTCTCCCCCTTCCCTTGCAATTTCGGGTTTGGCAAGTTCCCACCTCCATTTTTGTGTTCTTGAGTTCTCAAAGAGAAGAACTACGTGGCTTTGATTCCCATGTGGATACGTAGGCGTCTTGGAGATTCAAGCCAATCATTCGTTACCCGGTGTTCTTGTTTTGGTAAGAACTAGTGCTGAATTTTTCTCTTGTGAATCCATTCTTTGTTAGTTGTTTCATGGTTTTAATCGTCTCTTGGTTTTCATTGATTTTCCGTTGCGAGTTGGTTCATCTCCAACCTTACCTCGAGACCCAACAGATAGGTCACAACAAGTGGGAGTTGATTGTGACGAGACGTTTATTCAAGTGGTCAAGCCTTCCACTATTCGCACTGTTCTTAGTATTGTAGTCTCTCGTTCTTGGCCCATTCATCAACTGGATGTCAAGAATGTGTTTCTTGATGGACATTTATCGGAGAGGGTCTACATGCATCAACCATTGGGTTTTCGGAGTACGTCTCTTCCGGACCACGTTTGTCTCTTGAAGAAATCTATTTATGGTCTAAAGCAGGCACCTCGGGCATGGTATCAACGATTCACGGATTGTGCGTCGAAGATTGGTTTTCGACACAACACCTCTAATAATTCATTGTTTATTTATAAACAGTGTACAAACATTTCTTATCTTCTTTTATACGTGGATGATACTATACTCAGCACCTCTACCGAGGCGCTTCGCTTGTCTGTTATGTCTCTTCTAAACCAGGAGTTTGCTATGAAGGATTTGGGGCGCCTTAGCTTTTTTCTAGGTATTGCGGTGTCTTCTCTACCTTCGGGATTGTTTCTCTCCCAACGAACCTATGCTGAATATATTTTATCTCGCGTGGGCATGTCTTCTTGCTCTCCTACAACGACTCCTATTGAAACTAAATCCAATCTCAGTGCCTCGGATGGAGAACGTGTTCCTGACCCTTCTCTTTATCGAAGCCTTGATGGTTCCTTTCAATATTTGACATTCACCCGTCCCAATCTCTCTTATATTGTTCATCAATTATGTCTTCACATGCATGATCCTCGGGATGCTCATTTTTTTACTCTTAAAAGGGTGCTTCGCTATGTTCAAGGTACATTGCACTTGGGTCTTCACATCTATCGCTCGACGACCAACTCTTTGTCTGCCTTCACCGATGCTGAATGAGTGGTTGTCCTAACACCCATGGGTGTACTTCTGACTATTGTGTTTTTATGGGAGACAATATTTTTTCTTGATCATCAAAGCGTCAAGCCACTTTGTCCCGATCAAGTACTGAGGCTGAATATCGTGGCGTTGCCAATGTTGTATCTGAGTCTTGCTGGTTTCGCAATTTGCTCCTTGAACTTCACTGTCCGGTTCCTCGAGCTACTATTATCTACTAAGAAAAAGTTAGCGCCGTTTATCTTGTCGGGAACCCAGTTCAGCACCAGTATACAAAGCATATTGAAATGGACATTCACTTTGTTCGTGAGAAATTTGCCCAAGGCCATCTTCGAGTCCTTCATGTTCCTTATCGTTCTCAGTTGGCTGATATCTTCACTAAAGGTCTGCACAAGGTTCTCTTCGATGATTTTTGGTCCAGCCTAAACGTTCGTCTGACGTCCGTTCCGACTGAGGGAGAGTGTTAGATAAGATAATATCGTATATTTGAAAGTTGTATTTGTATTTCAAAATTTATCCATGTATATCTAGGATACTAAACCACATGTATAAGATAAAACCCAATCAATGAAACACGACAACAAATCATTCATAACAATTTTGACCAAACGGTGATTTATATGGATTCGACGTATATAGTTAGGTCCTCTTGACTCCGAAAATGATTATATTCTATACTTGGGTTTGGATATGAGAGCAACACAAACCTAGAAGAAGAAATCCAAGCTCTTTCCTTCCTTAGTAAGTAACGCTTAATCGGATCCAAAGAAGCTTTGGGCGGCCAAAAAGGCTCTAAAGTGCATGCCCAACCACCAAAGGAAGTCTATTGTAAATTTTCTTACAAACACAACGGTCTAGATTCCTACGCACGAGTACAATACTGTAATTACTCAGTTGTCCACTACTAGTGTCACGCCCCAAGTCCGGTTTTGACCGGACTCGAGACGTGAACTAAAACAATAATAAATACAAGCGAAACTTTAAAAGAAATAAATCTCCAATAACAATTTTAAAGTATCAAATCTGAAAATGCGAGTCCACAGCTCGAAAATCCATTAATAACCAAAATGTTTCGTGCAAAAAAAAAAAGAATGTACGTCTCTAGACCACACTAGCCTAAGACCCTCGCTAGCTCCCAGGCTCCAAGAATCCTGCTAGACCAACTCCCACTCAAAACCTGAGGAACAACAAAGTAAAGGGGTGAGCTTTCGCTTAGTAGGAAAAGTAGTTAAGGTGATGAGTATCCGCTCACCACCACGAGTAACCGTCCAATTAGGGCATACTAGTAAGCACAGTAACAAGAACAGTTAAACAGAAAATCCAAGACAACGCTTAGTCCCCACTCGGATACAACCCGTAAAATAGCCTCGACGCTGAACCGAACTTAAAACCACTTTTCTCATCTATTCCCTTGACCACTATCGTTCACTCAAGTCTCAATACACAACAACCACTGTTATCTCACAACCGACCACGTGTGCGAACCCGCACGACAATACATTAAACTCAGGTAAAACTGTATCTTAGATTAAGAAGATCAACTAGCACACATAAGCAGTTACGACAGTCAACACATATCAACACATATCAATATCAACAATCACTACCACCTATGGTATCTCAGAACAATGCGCCGGCTTTCCATAGCCCGGCTCAACCACACCGTGCCGAAGTTAACATCGGCCTAGACATCTTCCCATCGGGGTACAACTCATGACATACTGGACCGGAATCCTCCTACAATTGGGTATCTTCCCGCAACACGGGGCACAACTCACATCGTTCAGCCAATACAAACATACAAGTAAAGCAATAGCAATCACGCAGCAAGTCATTAACAATACACACATTGAGTCTCCCATACTACGCCGGATCACACCAATATAGCACATTTCCAGGCAGGCGCACCTTATCACGGGATCATAGCACGTTTTACCGACATATAGTCAGAAGGCAGGCGCACCTGAACACGAAACCATAACACGTTTTACCGACAACTAGTCGGAAGGCAGGCGCACCTGATCATGAAACCATAGCACGTTTTACCGACAACTAGTCGGAAGGTAGGTGAACCTTCTCACGTAAACACAACACGTTTTACCGACACCCGGTCGGAAGGCAGACGCACCTCGTCACGAAATCACAGCTCATTTTACCGACACCCGGTCGGAAGGCAGACGCACCTTACCACATAATCCTCTTCCTGGAACACACATCGAGGTAAATCACATAAACAATATACCGGACCGGCACACACCTCGGTCGGGTATCTTCCCATAGCATGGGGTACAAGTCACACCACACAATACCATACCAATCACATAAACAATATACCAGACCGGCACACACCTCGGTCGGGTATCTTCCCATAGTATGGGGTACAAGTCACACCACACGATACCATACCAAACATGTCAACCAACATATCATACTAACCTATCATGCCAATCTATCATGCTAACACACCACTAGTCTGGATATCCTATACCGGAATCTCCGTCGGTATAGGTATCATAACGGAACACACGGTATATCATTATTAAACAATCTTACCGAAACACATCATATCGGTCTATCAATCACCCGATCATACCACAAACAATAGTTCACGTCATATCAAGCATGGCACACTTGCCCAAGCATAGCAACATACTCCACTGAATATACCCTATCATGATTCACAACCTAACAACGGATAAAACACATATCAAGCATCACAATCATAGATCACGACATTACAATCAACACACAAACCTAAGGGCTCGACATGGCCCGCATGCATTTCTACAGCACGAAAATTCCCAAACTTACGGCTCGACATGGCTCGTAAGCTATCCCTCATTTCACTCGTTCCTCACATCCTAATCATGTAATTGTAACAATTAGATCAATTAATTACAACCTATATGCATACTAGTAACTTTCCGCAATTAAACCAATATTCGCTACTTTCCCTACCGCGAAAGCAATCTAATCTAGCAGCGGACGACCTGGCTAGCTTCCTCCTCGTCACTTCACGGGGTCCAACAATCTCCTCCTCCGCCAAACTCGAGTCCAATGTCTAAGATTACAAGCAATACAAGAATTAATGCTAATTCAAGTGTGGATTAAAGAGGGAAATACCCAAACTAATCCCAATTGCTCAACTTGGCAAAATGGGCCCGGAAGGCCCATTTTTCCTGGAATCGGGAAAACGTCCTTCGGGACTCCGAAAATTTCCCTTTTCGTTTCTAACAATCCTAATTAGGTTTACTTGTTCCAACACACTTGACGGAATCCAATTCCGGGGTCCGAGCCTTCCCAATTTCACAATTAAAGTTTCTAATCGCTTTTTCCGAAATTTCATGAATTACATCCATAATTCGTTCCGGGTGTGAAAAAATCGTCCCGGGGTTCACCCACGATCGTCCAATTTACGAAACAACCAAAACCCGGCCATGTGGGCCCTATGGCCAGACATGGGCGTGGGTGGCCGGACCGGACCGGCCAGTCACGTCTAAGGGTGGCCGAACCATGGCCGGTCCCTTCCAAGGGTGGCCAAACCATGGCTGGTCATTTCCCTCCCCGGTGGCCGGATTCCGGCGACCGGCCAGAGCTCCGGCGAGCCTCCGGTCGCCGGAAAAATATCTAAATTCTCCAACAAGCTCCTAACTAGTTCTAGATTCTCCAAATCACCATTTTTAGGCTTTAGAGCTTCAATTTTCATCTCAAATCATCCAAAGTTTCAAGACCCAAGTGGGTTTCATCAAAAACTACTCAAACCAAGTTATTTCCATCAACTAACTCCACCTCTTCTTCACAAATCAAGAATTAAACCTTCTAACACCCAAAACCCACTAGTTCAAGTCATCACAACATCAATTTCATCAAATGAGGAAATAAAGCATACCAACCTCTAGGAAATGAAGAGATGAAGAAGATGAAATAAATTTGAGAAGATTTGGTGTAGAATTGGCCAAAAAGAAGCTTCCTTTCTCTTGCTTCTTCTTCAAGCTTCAAGGGAGCTTCAATGGAGGAAAAATTTCTCTCTCTTCTAGCTATGGGGGTGGTCGGCCAACAAGGGAGAAATGCTGAAATTTTTGCTCCATGTGGTCTTATCCTCTAAGTGGAAAAGTCCCTTTCGTCCTTTAGCCCATCTTTCTCTATTTTGTCCATATTTGGTCTTTCAACCCTCTTTTCTTCCCCTACAAGCTAACATGGACATGTGTCCAAGTGGGGACCACTCCTACCCCAAAATATCTCAGCTCTGAATATTTTATTCGTTAATCATCCAAAATCGACCTAGTTTGACCCGAGTTTGACTTTTTCCCAAAAGGTGTCATTTGAAAGGAAATGAACCAAATAAGCTAACCGTAACGACGGCTAAGATTTTTGGGTCCCGGAAAGGTCTCCAATGACTCTCGGAGTCATCAGTTGACTTTTCCGGAAAAAAGTCAACTTTCGCCAAAAACCTCCGGTTCGACCAGGATCGCCCGGGGGCGGTTCTTACACCTAGTATCTATATTTTGTAGTGTCCTAGGTGTAGATGAGTAAAAGAGAGGGAGAGAGCTTCCCTCTATATATGTGGAGTGGAGGGCAGAGCAGGGAGCGACATAGCGGAAATGGAAGAACAAGTAGAGGTGGTGGGGAGGGCATTCGTGGATCACTACTACCACCTCTTCGACAAAGACAGGTCGTCTCTATCGTCCTTGTATCAGTCTGCCTCCTTGATGACATTCAAGGAGCAGAAGGTGCAAGGGGTTGAATTCGAAGAGATACGATTCCTTCTAAATACACCAAATGATCGCGGTGTTGTCTTTGCTAAAATTTGAGTTTAATCGGAAAATATTTATAATTTTTTTCATTCATATTGGAACTTTAATAGTAATAACCAAATCTCAAGATGCAGATTAACTTGATCATCCCATTTGAGTAAAAAATGACAATAAACCCAACCATTTTAATCATAAGATTAGTTTATTTTTTTTACTAAAAAGTGCATAATTTTATGGGTTAAATACTTTTTGGTAGCCTTATGTTTGGTTCATGGACGTTTTGGTACCCTTATGTTTTATATGACCAATTTGGTACCCTAATGTTCAGTCCACGGACGGAATTTGAATATTTCGTCAGAAAACTAACGGAATATTCCTCTAAGTTAGTCATGTGCTGTTAAGTGTATAGTGAAATGACGGTTTTACCCTCACTCATTTTTATGCTATGAATTGTATAGGGGAAATGACCCTTTTACCCTTTTCTAAATAAATAAAATTTGAGAAATAATTATAAATAGAAAATTATAATAATTCAAAAAAAAAAACAAGACAAAGATATATCTAACCTAATCTACTTCTCATTACTAAATCATTCAATTCGTTTACTCTCTCATTCACTCTCTTATTCACAAACATCAAATGGTGCGGCGAGACCACGATGTCGACGAGACCATGACGGCCCTCTCCCTTCCCCGTGACCCTAATCCCTTCAAGCTCTGCTCCTCCGACCCCTATTCGTGGTTCAGATTTGTTCATTGTTCGCTAATTGTTCGTAGTTCCCCTTCTTCTCAAACAACCTGCAACACCTACCACCGTAGATGACCGTCTCTGTAGTTGACCTAGCCCGGCGCGTTGCATGATGGGGAAGATCTGTAGAAATAGCAGTTCATAGAAGACGGCTCGTGAAAGTTTGGAACTAATCCCTTCAAGCTCTGCTCCTCCGACCCAAAAATTGAGGGTTTAAAAACTTTTCTAGGTAAAATTTATGAGTTTTGAATGAATATCGTAGGTTGGTTTTTATTTTGATTTCTGTAGAGAAAAGGGAAAAACGAGTTGGGTTGGGTCTGGTTCGATTTGAGCGATGGATGTTTGAGAAAAAATGAGTTGTTTGAGCGACAGGTTGGGTTGGGAAAAAATGAGCGATTTCGTGTTTTGATTCGTTTGATTTTTTTAGATCTGGCCGGATTGATATTAATTTGAGATTTGGTGTCTGAAAAGAAAATTCAGGGAATTCGAATTGATGTTAATCTGGGATTTGGTGTCTTAAAAGAAATTCAGGGATTTCTGGTGTTGATCAAATCTACTTCATCAGCTTTGCCTTTTTTCTTTATGTCTTTGTCCAGGGCTCCAAAAGGAGTTATTCGAGAATTAGAAGCTTAGAGGCGAAGATTTTTGTGGCATAACCGGGCTCACTCTCGTGTTTTTTGAAAAGTGCGATGCTCCACAGTTTGTAAGCCCCAAAGTGAGGGAGGTTTGGGTATCCGGGGTCTGGAGAAGGTAAACCAGAGTTTGTTGGCCAAATGGTTCTGGCGCTTAGCAGCTGAGAAGGACTCACTATGGAAGCATGTGCTATGTGCAAAGTTTGACTGGAACTTGTCTGAATGGGACCTCACTGCTCTTTATAAGCCGAGGTCCTCTTTCTTTTTTGGACATATTATAAGTCTTTCCGAGTCCCCGATTTTTAGAGGCTTGTTTGGTAGTCAAAGTCTCAATTGGCGTGTAGGAGGCGGTGATCGGATCCGGTTCTGGCAAGACGTATGAGTTGGTTCTATTGCTTTTCGCTTTCGATTCCCTCGGCTCTACAACATCTGTTTGGGGAAGTGGTCTCGTATTTGTGAGATTTGGTAGAATGGCTCTTGGAATGTGGACTATCGTTGTTCTTTCATCTTCTCTTATGAGTGGGAAGATTCTGCTGCCCTCATGGATATCCTTTTTTCGGTTTGTATCCGGCTCGACGTCCTTCAATCGGTTGCTTGGTCTCAACGCGATCGTGGTTTCTCTACGGCTTCTGCCCATCTCTTGCTTGATGACTCGGCTCCTTCTCCTGTGCCTTGGGCGGGTTTCTTGTGGATCAAGAATCTTCCTCCTAAGTATAGCTCTCTGGCCTAGTTACTAGCTCACGATGCGGTTCCGACCAAGAATTTTTTGGAAGAACGAGGTATGCGTATCTCTCCCAATGGCATGTTCTGTTGTCTATGTGGTGATGTTTTTGAGGATACATCGCACCTCTTTTTGCATTGCTCTTTCTCTTGGTCTTTGTGGTCGCTGTTATACTCTTGGTGGTCGATTTTTTGGGTTTCTCCTGGAGACTGTGTATCATTGATTGGTGCTTGGAGAGGCTTGGGCAGCAGGAGATGGTGGAGAGTATGGGTGAAGGTTGGCTACCTTTGCTTCTGGCACATTTGGTTGCAGAGGAATTCTGGTGTTTTCAGGCAGTAGATTGATCCAATGGGGGTCGTTTTCAGCAAGCTTCAGTTGCACAGTTTCAGTATTTGCAGGATGGCTGGTGACCTAAAGGGAGATGCAACCCTTCCTCTTTGGTTGACATCTCCATCTTCGTGTTTTAGTTTTCCTCTTAGGAGTTGAGCTAATTTTCTGTTCTTAGAAGGTTATTTTGGGGTTTTTACCTCGTGTTTTGTAATCTTTTATTTCAAAGCCATTGAATAAATTAATCATTTATAAAAAAAAGGGATTGTTATTAATCTGGCAGGGAATTCGAATCGTTGAAATTCAATTGATGAACTTTGAGAAGAAGATGAACTGACGATGCCCCTTTCTTTTATTTTTTCAATTATTTTTTTATTTTGATTTTCATATGTACAAAAAATAAAAATAAAAGAACTAAAAAATAATATCAATTTCTAATAATAAAAGAAAAACAATTATTAAATTATATTTTTATAAATACTATAAAAATTAAGAAGAAAAAAATTATTTTGTTATAGATACTTTAAAAACAATTATTAAATTATTTTGATGATAAATAAATAAAATTAGAAAAACAAAAGTTGTAATTTCCATAAAAAATAAATTAGAAAAAATAATATATTAGACAGATAATAAAAATTATTATGAAATTTAAAAAACTAATAAAGTCTATATTCATTAAAATTATATTGTAATTGATGAAAATTATGAAAATTTTGAAAATTAAATACATATTAAGTCATAAAATGGTCATTTAACAAGGTCATTTTTTGAGGGATAAAACTTGAGGGATAAAATGGTCTTTTCATTTTTCAGTCAAAAGTCAACTAAATCAATATAAGGGTAAAATTGTTATTTAAAATTGTTCTATTAATTTTTTAACCCTAGTGGCTCAAAACCTTCGTGAACCGATCATTAGGGTACCAAATTGGAATAAAAAATCATAAGGGTACCAAAACGTTCGAGGATCGAACATAAGGGTACCAAAAAGTATTGCACCCTAATTTTATTAATGTCGTCTAGATATAAGACTAGTTAATAATGTAGTCTAGATATAAACCGCTTAAAATACCAACACCCAATCTACATATTTCCTTCTATTATTAAACTAAATATTACTAGTAATAAATAATTAATAATAATCTCCTCTCTCTTATCTTTCAAAACATTTCCCTAAGCTTTCAATTCGCAATGATTTATCACCTTCTTTTTTATTCCCTTAATTCCTCATCACCTCTTCTCAATCCTACCATCATATAATTTTTTATTTATTTTTATCTTCTCCCATATATTCATCAGAAGCGCCTGTAAAATTTGAAAGGGGTTGAGGGAAATGGAGGAGGGGCCTCTTCTCTGTTGAATTAGTTTCCACCATCCTCCAAGGTACCTTAACCATAACCATTGTTATTATTAATAATACTATGATTCATGTTGTTTAAGATTTAGATTGGGATACATGTTTCTCAATAATTCCCATGAAAATTATTGATACCAATCTTGTTTCATAGCGGAGGATTGTTTTTCTAATACTCTATAACTTGTTAGGCTTCTTCTGCACCATTGTTACATATCATTATTTTAGAGGATTCCACCAATTGCCATGAAAGGAATCGCCAAAGGCTTGAACAAAATCACCCACATATTCGGTAACAATTGTATTTTTTTTTTCTCTGGCTACATGAATGCAATTCGATTGAAATGGGTTGTTTTTATTTTATGCAGTCGTTAAGGAGAAGGAAAAGGAGATACAAATCGGGGCCCCGACGGATGTCAAGCATGTGGCACACATTGGGTCCGAAGGGGATGCTGCTGCTGCTCCTCCCAGCTGGGTACGCTTGGATTGATTTGTGACATTGTACGATGTTTATCTTGTCCTAAATGGTTTGTTTTTCCTAGAAAAGATAAATGGACGTGATTTTGCAGATGGGTGGGTTTAATAATGGAGGACCTGAATTCTCATCCCAAGCAGTGGGTGCCAGCACTCCTGTCCGAGGTGATCCTAACGGTAATCGTCCACAACAACAACCTGTTGTAGTTTGTTTGATCGTACTATATGTGATTGCTTTGGTTTTCTGAAGAAGATATGTCAATGGACATAAATCTTGCATGATTTGTTTGCATTGTGAAACAGGAATGGTAGGATCCGACATCCCACAGTCATCTGAACAAGGTCGGAAGAAACACAAGCAAAAGAAAATCAAAGGACACCGAGAAAAAAAGTCCAAGACTAAAGGCTCCAAAAATGCGAATGCTTAACCAAACTTGTGAGTATAAACATAGAAACACGGATAGAAATAGATTATACCTACATACCTTGTGTTATGGTATCAGAATTTTGATGAGGGCAAGACGGAAAATGTATTAAATTTAAAACAAGTATTTGGTGTTCGCGGGAGAAGAAATTTGGGAGGGAAAGTAATGATCAATGTTTGGATTCTCTACGTGGTAATTAAGGTTCAAGTGTCTATGGGTATTGATCCTGTTAGGATTTTTGTTGTTCAATTATAATTTGCATAAAGAAACGAAAATTCGATGACTAGTTAAAAAAGTTCTTTATATCGATTACAACACCGTTATGACTTGAATATCGAGCTTCTTTTTCAGGGTTTTTCTGAACACTATCACCTTTATAGTTTCTTCTTGGACCCTCTCAAAATCTTTAACACCCTTTTACTATTGGTAAGTACGATTCTAAACCGCGATATTGTATATGCTTCTATATCCGCTAATCATACTATTTAGAGTTCAACGAAGAAAATAGGTGCAACAAACCGTCAGACAATATCTAAAACCTTCTACGATAATGTTCGATGATATTTGGGTATCTAGAACCTTCCCTGATAATTCCGAGGATATTTGGATATTGGGAACTATCGAAATGTTAGAAGAAATGTCCACAATTGTGTCCATTGGAATTCGATAGTGTCGTATGAGGATGTTCTTGTAGTTTCCGTTAATAAATTCGATACATGTATTACATTTCTGGGAACAACAAAGAAACATCGGAGATAAATATGTTTTTTGTATTTTATTTCAACTACAAAATACTAGACTGTGACGGTATACAAATTTGTACCGTCAACCTTTAAAAAATAGAATTTAAAATACAAGAAACTTTAATATAAGGACTCATAAAAGGGTCTAAGTTGGTGAAAGTATGATAAAATTAAAGGGATAATCGTCCAAAACTACCCTAAAGTTTCGTCCACAAATGAGTTGATGCACAAAGTTTTGTCCACGCTGTATGGCTACCTTGAAGTTTTGTCCACGGTTTTGTGGGTGCATTGAAGTTTTGCCTACGCTTTTGTGGGCGCATTGAATTTTTTTCCACGCTTCTATTCACTCCGGGAAGCACTACCTAGAGGCCCCAGATCATCATTCTGAATATCCCTATTATGTCAAAACTAAAAAAGCCGTGGACAAAACTTCAGGGTAGCCACACAGCGTGGACGAAACATTGTACATCAACTTGTTTGTGGACGAAACTTTAGGGTTGTTTTGGACAATTATCCCAAAATTAAATAAGTGTTGTTTAGGGGGTTGAGCAAATTAACTAGATATTAAACTTGTAATAAATAAAAGGGTTAATTCTTAAAATTTATGTGTATCGTTCACTTGTGAAAAAATAAATTATGTATTTTCCACGTGCGTAAAACTACATTTATGTATTGTTCACGTTCGAAAAAATATGTATTGTCCACGTCCTTAATTTTAACAGAATATTAAAAGTTTTGTAAGTAAACGATTGTGGTCAAACGGTGTTGTAGTTTCAAAGCGCGGAAAATACATAATGTATTTTCTAGCAATTAAACCTAAATGAAAAGATATTACATAGGAAAATACTATTTTGAACTTAGTTCTTTTTTTGATCCTTTGCGTTTTGAGTTTCGGTGGTCTGTGGTCACCGGTCTATTTCTACCATTTGCGGTGTTGACCGCCGGCGTGTTAGTGTCTTCTCAGCTCTCGGAGTTGGAAGAGATGATGAGATAGAAGTGTTTTCTTTAAGTTCGAATAAGTCTAGGAAAGTTCTTATGGGGCGTCGGTTCTCAGTTTTGGGCTTCATGGTTGGAAAATCAGGGTTGTAGACATTTTCAGCCCTTGTTGGCTCCTCGCTCTTCATTTTTGTACATTATGGTATTTTGGCCTGTTAGTTGTACTTGTCAATTTGGTTTGATCCGTGTATGTGTCTGTTAGTCTTAGTGCCCGTAGTTCAATCATAAATGTCCAAATGCATATATCATCATTAGCAATAAGATTAAAGCGGCTTTCTATTACTTATGTGTTGGAGTAATATATCGATGTGATTTCTGATCTATGCCCACCATGCGAATAGAACCATAGATCGAGATGGATCACACTCGATGGGTCCCTAGTCAATAAAGCTTCACTAGAAGCGACTAGTATGAAAGATGGCTCTTCATGGCTTACGTTCTGTTAGTCATTGGAATGGGATTCCGGAGTCTGATCATAGATATCATGTGGGACATGATATTGGACGACCCGCCCTGAATATGTGCCATAGATTGAGTCATTAACATATTCAGTGTCGTAGCTTGTCATGTATCCTTAGACCAAGGAGTCTTTGTGATCACTATGCAGTCAACAACTAAGTTTGACCTGAGCCTAACGTTGTCCGTAACAGGGCTTCCATAACGGCCAGGATTGGGTTGGGGACGGGTTGCATGAGTGACACGAAAGACGGCTAAGGGATTTATCCCTCATACTGAGGTATGGGAAAGATATCGGTTCTCGGCCGCTTGATCGAGAGTGACTGAAAGAATAGCATGGCCATGCACATGATACTAGGTATCATATATTCAGTCATCTCACATATCAAGGAACAGTGATTGAGAATAATAAGGATGACGGCTCTATGCCTTATCTCAATCAGGATATCGGAGATAAAAGGATAATGACAGGGAGGACGGAAAGGTTAGAATCGATTGGTTCGATTCGCTATGTAGTGTCAGGCAATACTAAAGTCTCGTTAGTTGCCACTTATATAGGATCAAGTAAAATGGGATTTTACGTTGATCTATCGACATGCATAGACCTAAGGGTCACACCGAAGGATGAAACTCATTGACACATTTATGGAGAATGGCCAAAAGAGAGTTGTCTCGGGACATGACCAAAACTGGGTTTTGGGTCATGTGCCCGTAAGTGAATAGGACATTACGGATCAAGACAAGGCTTGGAGTCTTGGGATTGATCGCGTCGGATAATGTTGGACATTTCCGGTATGGAAGGCTTGGAGGCGATGAGCACGTCACGGGACCTCGTTGGGAATGGCCATGGGCCATGTTCCAAGAGGCCCATGAAAGGCCCATGCAACCAAGGCCCATGGAACTAATTAATCAAGTCTTGATTAATTAGTACTAAGTAAGCAAGACAAGGATTAAGGTGTTGGTGATTCACCACCTAACCCATCTTGTCTTGCCATACTTAGCACCATGCTTGTCTTACTTCACATCATGCTTCACACCTTACTTGTCCTTGATGGTTGTTGATGGTTTAAGTCATCTTTTTCCTACAACAAATCACAAGACAAGAATAGAAACACAACTTCTCTCCCTCTCACACTACAATTTCGAGTTTGGCACTTTTCCCCCCTCTTGTTGTGTTCTTGAGTCATCTAAAGAAGAACTACGTGGCTTTGATTCCATTTGGATACGTAGGCGTCTTGGAGACTCAAGCCGATCATCGTTTCTTTGGTGTTCTCTTCCTTTTCTTGAACTAGTTGGTAAGGAAACATCCATATTGTTTATTCTCTTGTGTATCTAATATTTGGTAGTGTTCTATGACATGGTCTCGAGTTATTTCCGCTGCAAGTATGTGTTCATACCCTCCATCGAGACCCAACAGTGGTATCAGAGCCGTGCTACCTTCGGGATTCACAAGAGAACTTTCGGTTTTGCTTGCTAGTTTCGGTTTTGCATGTTAATTTGCTAAATTGTTTGATAACATGTTTTAAATTCTTGTTTATGGGTTTAATGCATGAAAAATGAATTTTTGAAAAGTTTATCAAATCTGGAATTTTTGAAAAAAATTTGATTTTTCGGGTCTCGGGAGCGGGACTCTCGGGGAGCCGAAACCGGGACCGAACGGGGCTCCGTTGGACGGAGCTAGGCCAAGCATGACCATTGGATGGTCAATATGCCGAGCTAAACCGTTTTGTTAGTCATGACGAGTTTGGAACCGTCTTGATGAACTCAAAAATCAAATGTTCAAAAGTTTCAATTTTGAACGGTTTCGATAAACCGAGTATCAAAATTTTTCGAAACTTGGCAATTAATTAAAACCGGAAAATCACATGATGTTTGATAACATGCTTGTTTGATAACACGATGTGTGATGTGATGTTGGCATGGTGTACATAATAGCCCCGAGTTTGATTTAATTATTTATCGCTTTTCACGGCCTGCGAGCCGTTAGAGTTAGCATGTAATTTTTTTTTCGAGGTGTGGTCGTCGTACCACTTATTTGTAATATTTATTAATTCCCGACCTGCGAGTCGTGTATTAAATTGTAATATTTTACTCAAGACGAAGAAAGGGCGAAAAGGTCATTTGGTGGCTTCTCGGGTTTTGACATCGACTTGGAGTCGGTGGAGCTCAAGAAGCTAGTGGGAGTTAGTTTAGTGGGCTATTATGTACATATTTAACGCTTTATGCTTGGTTTAGTTTTTGCATGATCTTTTCTATGTGTTTTAGAATTGCATGCTTAACTTAATTTACCGAGCATATCACCTCACATGCAAAGATAAAATTGGTTTTAATCATTGTCTGTGAGCCCTTAGAATCGTCATTACATTGGATGTAGTTGACGGGTTCGAAGGAAGAATTACATTGGATGTAATTGGAGGCATCATTACATTTGGAATGTAGTTGATGTGCTCATCGCATCTAGGATGTGCCAAAAGTTTAAAACACAACCGGACAAGTAAAAACGGGTCATGTCCGATACCTCCCAATTATCAACACCTTACTACCTCCCCGTCCTATGGGTGTCGTGCGCATTAGCGGAGCATCCATGGGAAAGCGGGGTAGTAGGTTTGGACGACATGTGTAGGTGTCGTGCGCATTAGCGGAGCACCCACATAGTGACGGGCCATAGTTGAAAATTGGTGGACCCGACTACGATTCTCAGCCTGAGGTTGAGCTAGGGTATTAGATAGGGTAAGCCGTGTACATGAGTACATACCCTAGCCAAGAGTCACATTGGATGTGATTGGATGGAGTCCTACCTACATAGCTCGATTAAGTAGTGAGCATTAGTTCAGCTTAATCGGGTGAATCAAGGATCTTGGTTTTAGGTTCTAAAGGTTTAGAATCAATTGGTTGGTGTTTGAACTTGATCTTCATAAAATTTATTCAGTTTACTGATTATATTTTGTTTGTCGTGTAGATCAAATGGCAAGTACTTCAGCGAATAATAGTAGTTTGTCACTAAAAACCATTCTTGATAGGATCAAGCTAAGTGGGACAAACTACTTGGACTGGGACAGAAACTTGAGGATAGTCCTCAAATTCGAGCGCAAAGAATATGTCCTAGACCAGGCTATCCCTGAGGAGCCAGCTAATAATGCCATTAGGGCCGTTAAGGATGCATACCAAAAGCACCTTAGCGATTCTATAGATGTGGCATGTATTATGCTGGGCTGCATGGAGTCTGATCTCCAAGACCAGTTCATGGAGTACTCTGATGACCCCTATACTATGATGGGGATCATAAAGGGTATGTTCAAGGAAAGGGCACGTATCGTGAGATACAATGTCCTTAATGAACTTCTCTCCTGCAAAATGTCAGCAGGAGTCTCCGTGGGTCCTCATGTCCTAAAGATAAAGGGGCATCTCGAACATCTTAATCGACTGGGTCTTAAGATAGAGAACGAGATGGCAGCGGATGTGGTTCTGCGTTCCCTTCCTCGTTCATATGCTACGTTCGTCATGAACTATCATATGCACGATATGGACAAGACCATTTCAGAGTTGCATGGAATGTTGGTAACTGCTGAAAAGAACGTCAAGGATCAGGGATCCAAGGATGTTCTGATGGTCAGACAGGGAAACAGTTTCAAGAATAAGGGAACTGTTAGTGGTAAGGGCAAGGCCCCTATGCACTTGGCAGGAAAGATGAGGCATCCGAAGCGTCCTAACCCTCCTAGGACCGGGGAGTCCTCAAGGAAGGGGAAGGATGTCGAGAATGTCTGCTTCTACTGTCAACAGCCTGGTCACTGGAAGAAAGATTGCAGGAAGTTTCTGGATGATCTGAAGAAGGGCGGTGGGACTGTGCCTTCATCAGGTATTTTCTTTATAGAGCTAAATCTCACTACTTCCAAAGATTCATGGGTATTGGATACCGGGGCTGAATCTCACATTTGTACTAATGTGCAGTGGCTGGAAGGTAGGAGAAGCTTGAAGAAGGACGAGGTGGACCTCAGAGTGGGCAACAAGACTAGAGTTGTGGCGACTGCTGTAGGATCCATAAGTCTTCTTTTGCCAAGTGGGCTAGTTTTTGTTTTGAACAATGTATATTGTGTACCTACTTTCAGTAGGAATATTGTATCTATTTCTTTGTTGGACAAGGAAGGATACAATTTTGATGTTGGAAATGGGATTTTCAATATTTTATGCAATGATATATTTTATGCTAGCGCCAAAATGGTTGGAGGATTGTACATATTGGATATGGATAACAATGCCTCAAGCTCTATATATAATGTAAATACCAAGAGGTCTAAGTCCAATGATTTAGACCAAACTCTTTTATGGCATTGTCGTTTAGGCCACATAAACGAGAAACGCATATCAACACTTCACAAGTGTGGACTTCTTAGTCCATTCGAATTTCATTCGATTGATAGATGCGAATCTTGTTTGATGGGAAAACTGACTAAAGCGCCCTTCATCGGTCGCGGTGAAAGGGCGGGTGACTTATTGGGGCTAATACACTCGGATGTGTGTGGACCAATGAGCACACTTGCCAGGAGGGGTTTTAGCTACTTTATCACATTTACTGACGACTTCAGTAGATATGGTTATGTCTATTTGATGAGACATAAGTCTGAAGCTTTTGATAAATTCAAAGAGTTTAAGACGGAAGTAGAAAACCAGCTCGGGAAAAGTATTAAAGCACTTCGATCAGATCGAGGTGGAGAATACTTGACCACAGAGTTTTTAGATCATCTAGCAGAAAGTGGGATCCTTTCGGAATGGACTCCTCCCGGAACACCACAATTGAATGGTGTGTCCGAACGGAGAAATCGGACTTTATTGGATATGGTCCGGTCCATGATTAGTGGGACTGATCTCCCAATCTCTTTCTGGGGTTATGCTCTGGAGACGGCCGCATTCATTTTGAATCGGGCTCCGACGAAGGCTGTGGAAGGGACACCATTTGAGAAATGGCGCGGGAGAAAGCCCGTTTTGTCCTTCCTAAAGATTTGGGGTTGCGAGGCTTATGTGAAACGTTTAGTTCCGACTAAGCTCGAACCAAGATCTGATAAATGCACCTTCGTTGGGTATCCCAAAGAAACAATGGGGTACTACTTCTACAAACCCAGCGAGAACACGGTGTTCGTCGCTCGGGGTGGGGTCTTTATGGAAAGGGAGTTTATTTCCAAAGACGTCAGTGGGAGGGTTGTACATCTAGAAGAAATTCAGGGTGGTACAGATCCAACTGATCCACTGGACAACCCTGTAGAAGAGCCTGAGATGGTCGTAGAGCAAGGACCAGTTCCTGCAACAATTCCAGAAGGTCCAAGGCGATCTGAAAGGGTTAGTCGTCCACCTCCGAGATATGGTTACTTTGTGTCTGGAGGTGACGGTGAGCTTGTGGTGGATCACGATGATCCAGCTACATTTCAGGAAGCTGTGGACGGACCCGACTCTGAGTTATGGCTGGGAGCCATGAGGGAGGAAATGCAATCCATGTCGGACAACCAAGTCTGGGAACTGGTTGATCCCATCGGTGGTGTAAGAACCATCGGATGCAAATGGATCTTCAAGGTGAAGATGGACATGGAAGGCAACCCTCAGACCTACAAAGCCCGACTGGTGGCGAAAGGTTATAGGCAGATCCAAGGGATTGACTATGAGGAAACCTTTTCCCCAGTGGCTATGGTCAAATCTATCCGAATTCTTCTTGCCATAGCTGCATATCACGATTACGAGATATGGCAAATGGATGTCAAAACCGCTTTCCTAAACGGAAATTTGTCGGAGGACGTTTATATGTCTCAACCCGAAGGTTTTGTCGATCCGAAGAATAAGGGAAAGATTTGTAAGTTGTTGAAATCCATTTATGGATTGAAACAAGCTTCTCGGAGTTGGAACCTTCGTTTTGATGAAGCTGTAATTGGATTTGGCTTTATCAAGAATGAAGATGAACCTTGCGTTTACAAGAAGGCAAATGGGGGTATGATTACCTTTCTGGTGTTGTATGTCGATGACATACTACTCATTGGAAACGACATCCCAACCTTGCACGAGACTAAAGCTTGGTTAGGGAAGTGTTTCTCAATGAAGGACTTAGGCGATGCTGCTTATATCTTAGGGATTAAGATATATAGAGATCGCACCAAGAGGGTCTTGGGTTTAAGTCAAAGCACCTATGTGAACAAGGTATTGAGTAGGTTCTCAATGCTTGATTCCAAGAAAGGACTCTTACCCGCACGTCATGGCGTTCATCTCAGCAAGACTCAGTGTCCTAAGACACCTGATGAGCTGAAAAGAATGATGCGAATCCCATACGCTTCGGCGGTAGGATCGATCATGTATTCCATGATATGCACGAGACCGGATGTCTCATATGCCTTGAGTTGTACCAGCAGACATCAGTCTAACCCTGGTGAGGAACACTGGATAGCGGTCAAAGCGATTCTCAAATATTTGAGAAGAACTAAGGACGCGTTTCTAGTGTACGGGGGAAAAGATGATTCTGAACTAGTTGTTAATGGATATGTAGACGCTAGTTTCCAGACAGATCCAGATGACTTTAGAAGTCAGTCAGGATATGTGTTCACGCTGAATGGCGGAGCTTTCAGCTGGAAGAGCGTGAAGCAAGACACCGTCGCTGACTCCACGACAGAGGCCGAGTACATAGCGGCTGCAGAGGCGGCCAAGGAGGCTGTGTGGATTAGGAAGTTCACGGCAGGGTTGGGTGTAATCAAAAACCCATCCAGCCCGGTGAACCTATTTTGCGACAACACAGGGGCTATTGCGCAAGCTAAAGAGCCCAGATCGCATAACAAATCCAAACATGTACTGCGGCGATATCACCTCATCGGAGAGATACTGAACCGAGGCGATGTGAAGATCACCTATATTGCAACTGATGATAACATAGCCGACCCGTTGACTAAGGCACTATCGTTGCCTAAACATGAGAGGCATGTAAGGTCAATGGGAATAGATTGGAGTTTAGATTGGAACTAGGGCAAGTGGGAGATTGTTAGTCTTAGTGCCCGTAGTTCAATCATAAATGTCCAAATGTATATATCATCATTAGCAATAAGATTAAAGCGGCTTTCTATTACTTATGTGTTGGAGTAATATATCGATGTGATTTCTGATCTATGCCCACCATGCGAATAGAACCATAGATCGAGATGGATCACACTCGATGGGTCCCTAGTCAATAAAGCTTCACTAGAAGCGACTAGTATGAAAGATGGCTCTTCATGGCTTACGTTCTGTTAGTCATTGGAATGGGATTCCGGAGTCTGATCATAGATATCATGTGGGACATGATATTGGACGACCCGCCCTGAATATGTGCCATAGATTGAGTCATTAACATATTCAGTGTCGTAGCTTGTCATGTATCCTTAGACCAAGGAGTCTTTGTGATCACTATGCAGTCAACAACTAAGTTTGACCTGAGCCTAACGTTGTCCGTAACAGGGCTTCCATAACGGCCAGGATTGGGTTGGGGACGGGTTGCATGAGTGACACGAAAGACGGCTAAGGGATTTATCCCTCATACTGAGGTATGGGAAAGATATCGGTTCTCGGCCGCTTGATCGAGAGTGACTGAAAGAATAGCATGGCCATGCACATGATACTAGGTATCATATATTCAGTCATCTCACATATCAAGGAACAGTGATTGAGAATAATAAGGATGACGGCTCTATGCCTTATCTCAATCAGGATATCGGAGATAAAAGGATAATGACAGGGAGGACGGAAAGGTTAGAATCGATTGGTTCGATTCGCTATGTAGTGTCAGGCAATACTAAAGTCTCGTTAGTTGCCACTTATATAGGATCAAGTAAAATGGGATTTTACGTTGATCTATCGACATGCATAGACCTAAGGGTCACACCGAAGGATGAAACTCATTGACACATTTATGGAGAATGGCCAAAAGAGAGTTGTCTCGGGACATGACCAAAACTGGGTTTTGGGTCATGTGCCCGTAAGTGAATAGGACATTACGGATCAAGACAAGGCTTGGAGTCTTGGGATTGATCGCGTCGGATAATGTTGGACATTTCCGGTATGGAAGGCTTGGAGGCGATGAGCACGTCACGGGACCTCGTTGGGAATGGCCATGGGCCATGTTCCAAGAGGCCCATGAAAGGCCCATGCAACCAAGGCCCATGGAACTAATTAATCAAGTCTTGATTAATTAGTACTAAGTAAGCAAGACAAGGATTAAGGTGTTGGTGATTCACCACCTAACCCATCTTGTCTTGCCATACTTAGCACCATGCTTGTCTTACTTCACACCATGCTTCACACCTTACTTGTCCTTGATGGTTGTTGATGGTTTAAGTCATCTTTTTCCTACAACAAATCACAAGACAAGAATAGAAACACAACTTCTCTCCCTCTCACACTACAATTTCGAGTTTGGCACTTTTCCCCCCTCTTGTTGTGTTCTTGAGTCATCTAAAGAAGAACTACGTGGCTTTGATTCCATTTGGATACGTAGGCGTCTTGGAGACTCAAGCCGATCATCGTTTCTTTGGTGTTCTCTTCCTTTTCTTGAACTAGTTGGTAAGGAAACATCCATATTGTTTATTCTCTTGTGTATCTAATATTTGGTAGTGTTCTATGACATGGTCTCGAGTTATTTCCGCTGCAAGTATGTGTTCATACCCTCCATCGAGACCCAACAGTGTCTGGGTTGTTGGTATCTTTGATTTTTGTAGCTTAAAATCTGTACTTGGTATGCCCAATTCATTCTCTGAATGGGTGAGATTTATAATATTTGATTAGCCGATAAAAAAAAACTTAGTGCATAAAATGGTGTAGGGTAACATTTTCTAAATATAATATTGTGGACCAAGAAATATCTCTTAAAACATGTACTGATTTTGAACAATTAATCTCCTGAAGATTGGATCTCCTAATTGCATAACAACAACTATGCAATACTACTTTCCAAGAGACAAATAATCTTCATCTTTTTATGGTTGAATGCATGGTACATAAGATACACAACACAATAACGCATGATACAAAAGTAATTCTCCAAGTGGTACTTGATTTTATACAAATATTCTCTAAAATACCAGGCTTCCGTATTATCTTATAATAACTACACAACACTACCAATTAAATGGATGATGGTTATATGCATTTAATATCAATGTCGTGTATCATGGATAATGCATAATGCACACGATAAGCCAAAATATTTTCACTCAATTAAAATAATACAATCATACTTTTCAAATAACAACCATAACCAATGAAAAGAAGGATGTTGGTCCATCCCAACCCCTCTCATTGGGACCACCAGGCTGGACAATATCCCAAGTGGATCAATAGCTGCAACTCCAAGCCCTCCCTTTTTCTTACCTACTGAAGACTTTCTGCAAAATCAGATAGATGAAGTAGCAGATCTTATGGGACTTTCTATTGCTAGATCTCTACATTCTCATTCTCTACCGCCCAAAATCAGTAGTAAGAAGAACAAAGCAACAAAAATTAAAGGCTCTCATATATACATCACCAGATCTAAGCTTAAAGAAGCTATCACTCCCTTACAGCAACCTGGGAAGATATCCACCCCTTTTCTTGAGGAAAGCTCAGAAGCCAAGAGAGCTTGGGGTTTTGGAAAAACATTAGGCCTTAAGGCAAAAGTCTCTGAAGAAATTACTCTCAACCATCTATAAGCTTTGGAGGATTAGTTTAATCACGGTGTGGATCTATAAGGAGGGTTTGAGGATGACTTTGTTGGTTTGGACAAAGATTCAGACCATGACTTGGTGAGCAAAAATCCCACCTCCCCTCCCCCAAGCTAATCCTAGTATGTTATTCCTCTCATGAAATGTGAGAGGAATCTTCTGTAGTAACAAGAGGAGATGTTTCAGTTGCTTGGTCCACAAGCAAAGTCCTGGTTTTATCCTTCTGCAAGAAACAAAGCTAGATCCCTGTGCTATGAATTTTATTAGGATGTGTGGTTTTAATTCTTGGTGGGAAAATGCTTTCATCAATGCCTCAGGCAATTCAGGAGGCCTTCTTTCAATATGGAAATCTAGAGAATTCATATTTACAGACATATGTCCTCTACAAGGAGCACTGATTTGGTTTGGAAAATCTTTAGTTCTAAACTGTCTTTGTGGCATCATTAACATCTATGCCCCTAACTCTTCTGCTGGTAGAAAGGATTTGTGGAGTGACTTGATTAATCATCTTAAACCTCTGGAAGCAGATTATCTCTTTGTCTTGGCTGGGGATTTTAATACAGTCCTATCCATTGGGGAGAGATCCTCTCAGAGGAGGGGTGGATCAGACATGCAGCATTTTCACAACTTTGTGTCCTCCCTCTCTCTCATGGATCTTCCACTACAATGAGGCAAATACACTTAGTTTGGTACTGGATCTCAGGCATCGAGGATTGCCAGGTTTCTCATCAGCATGGATCTTCTTCCCAAGTTCAATTCTCCTTCTCAATAGTGTCTCCCCAGATCCATCTCTGATCATAGGCCAATTACTCTCTCAGACGATGTAGTGGATTGGGGACCAAGGCCCTTCAAGTTTCTTAATATATGGACCGAGGATGCTAGATTCCTTCATGCAGTACAATCTTTTTGGAGCTCCTATCAAGTTTCAGGCCAACCTCATTTTATCTTATTGAAGAAGCTCTCTCTATTAAGAGCATATCTAAAATAATAGAACTATCAAGTTTTTGGCTATATGGATACTCAAATTAATCAACTGGTTATTGATGTTGATCTTTTAGACAAAGTGGTTGAATCCAGGAATCTCACCCCAAAAGAATGTTCAGACAGAGAAGCCTCTGAAGCTTCATTAATACAAAAATACAAGTTACTCTCAAAGCTCTGGAGCCAAAAAGATAGAAAAAAAATGGTTCTTTGAAGGTGATCAAGGATCAAAGAGCTTTCATATAATAGAAAATTTTAAAGGTTCCAAAGGAAAAATCTCCACTATCCTTTCAAATGGAATTCTATTATCAGATCCTAATGAGATTAAAAAGGCTGCAACAACTCATTTTGCCTACAGATTCACAACATCCTTTTAGAGGATATAAGTCTCTCAAATCTCTCTTTCTCCTCTCTAACATCAGAACAAGCTACCTTGTTGGAGAGGCCTTTCCTAGAAGAGGAAGTTCTACTAACAGTAATGGCCTGCAATGGGGAAAAGGCAATAGGGCTAGATGGATTTACGTTTATTTATTTTTAGATAAGCTGGCCTATTATTAAGGAAGATCTCATGTACTTTCTTCAATCCTTTCATAATTATGGCCAAATGAGAAAAGGATTGAACTCATCATTTATCACCTTGATTCCCAAGATTTTCTCCCCTCTTATATTTAATGCCTACATGCCTATAAGCTTAATGGGAGGACCTTACAAGATTCTCTCTAAACTCTTATCTTTAAGGTTGAGATCAGTGATCAGTTCTCTCATAGGTGATCAACAGTCTACTTTCATCTCAAGAAGGCAGATAACTGATGGTATCTTGATAGCCTATAGAGTAATGCAATTCCCCAAAAGATCAAAAACCAAAGCCTTTATATTCAAGGCTGATTTCGAAAAGGCTTTTGACAATGTAAGCTGGAATTTTGTGATTAGTCTTTTGATAAAAGTGGGCTTTGGTCATCATTGGAAGTTGTGGATGCTTTCTTGTTTTAGGGCACATGTCTCAGTTCTAATTAATGGATCTCCAACATTATATTTTCAAATCTCCAAAGGCTTAAGGCAAGGATGTGCTTTATCCCCTTTCATCTTTGTTTTGGTTGCAGAGGGGTTAAATCAAATCTTGAGGGCTTCTGTGCAGGCTGGTCTACTTCAAGGCATTCAGATGAATCCCTATAGTCCTTCAATTTCTCATTTACAGTTTGAATATGATTCTATCTTTTTTATCTGAGTCAATAATATCAGTGCCCTCAATATGTTCTTTCTATCTATTGGATTAGCTGTGAAGACCGCTTCGGTAAAAAGAGTTACTTTATTTTATTTTTGTTCGATCAAAACGTTGAGGTTGGAAAACATTTTGTTTTTTTTGGAACGACTGCAAAAGAGAAAAGAATTTAAAAAAAAGAAAAAAAAGAAAGAAGATCAGGTCTGGACCAGGCCAAGGCGACCCAGCCCGTCTTTGGGCCGTGAAGCCCATTTCGCCACCTGAGGCCCAAGGGAAGGCAGCCCGTCCCTTTTATACCCCATTTTAGGGTTTCTGCATCACTTTCACGCGCAACCCTCTACTCCCAATCTCTATCTCTCCTTCATTCACCGAGCCTCTCCCTCTCCCATCATTCTCTGCAACCAAGTCCGCCCTCTTCACGGTCCGGCCGTCTCTCGCCTCTCCTTCTTCTCCGTTCAGACGCGCCGCCGCCATCGTCTCCGACCTCCTCTCTCCCTCATCTTCCCCGTTCAACCCAAACCTCGCGCAGCCCTCTCGGATCCCTCCTCCTCCTCGCCGTCCACACGGCCGCCCTCGTCCCGAGCTGTCCAGCTCACGCTCGCGGCCGCCGCCCCCTCCTCCTCTCCGTTCAGGCGAGACCCTCGCCGTCGCCGTGTACGTCCAGAGGCGAGGTGAGCTCGCCGTCGCGCTCACAGATCCGAGACCCTCGCAGGTCTCGTCTGGATCTGAGGCGGAATCACCGCTGTGCTCCGCCGCTTCCGCACCCGTTACCGCCGCCCGCCACTATTGTCTTTTCCCCCACGGTAAGCTTTGCACCGTGAGACCTCGGCGGGTTTAGTCACTGCCGATGGTCGCCCGGACTCTGAACCGATATCTCTCCTCTCCCTTTTTGTTTTCTTCGAACTTTTGTTGGAGCTGGGTAGTTGAAACCGACCTTGTTTTGGATCCGGATCTGGACGAGTTTGACTCAGTAATTAAACAAACTAAAAGAAAAAGGGGAAAAGAAATCAGATTTGGGTTTTAAAAGGGAAAAACAAGATAAACAGAGAAAATTGGATCTGTTTTTAATTAAAAACACTTGTTTTTGACTCTGGATCGAACCTGGAACGAACTTGGAACGATTTTAGAAACCGAACGAATGAACTGGACATTTAAATCGGACTTAGAACGGGACAAAGTGGGAACGTTGAATCGGACCTCGGGAACCGTGCCTCGAAACCAGTGCCTCAGGAATCGTGTCTTGAAAATCGTGCCTCGGGATCCGTGCAATGGGATATGTGCCCCGGAAAGCGTGCACCGGTGTCTGTGCTCGGGGCTCGAGTACTCGAACCCGATTCGTCATAATCCCGCTTTTAGCCCGCTCGAGTTTAAAGGCGAATGTTGAACTTAAATCGAACCCATCGTAACTTTTATTTCAACTTTGGAACCGTTTTTTATTATAGCTTTCCGTGTTAATTTAGAGTCCGGTTTCAATCAAAGAGAAGACCGGAGGTAGCGAGCCAGGACGTCAGCAGCTAGGAGACGTAGCTGTCGGTTCTTCTTGAGGTAGGGAAAGTAGCGGATACCGCTTTAATTACGGAAAGTTACTAGCAAGCATGATTAGGAAATAATAATAACTGGAAAGGTCCTAGTTGGCATATAGGATGTGATTCACTAGTATAACCGCTTTCGTTTACTAAATACCAGACGAGTCTTAGTAACATGTAGGATGTGATTCACTAGCCATACTCGCTTTCAATACTTGGGAAATTGTCGTGCTGGTAGATGGGCCATGTCGAGCCCTAGGATTGTGTGTTGTGTGCTATAATCGCTGTGTGGGAGTCTAAATAAGATTATACTCGGTGTTGCATGATGTGACTGTGTGTGGGCAAGTGTGCCATGTTTGATGATGTGAACCCTTGGTTGTGATATGACCGGGTGAGTGACAGACCGGCTGTGTGCTATGTTAAGATGGTCCGGTTGGTATACCGAGACCGGATTTGGCTGTGTGTTGTGTGTTAGACCCTGTTTGGTGTTCCAAGAGACGGCGTAGCCGGAGTGGACTTACACCAAAGGATGGTTCCGGTGTAGTGTATCGAGGCCAAGGATGGCGTGATCAATACCCCGATGACTCGTAGTCCGGGACGAGGTTCGACCGAGGCGCGTGCCGGTCCTGTATGTGTTGTGAGAGATGCCCCGAGTCTATGTGACGGGATGCCCCACGTCTCTGTGCATGGAAGACGTCTGATTGATGGTACTGCCGGTTCGGTACGTATGTTGAGTAGTGCCCACGTCTGTGTGCGTGGAAGACATCGGACTGAGGGATTTCCGGTCGAGTATGTTACCCTTCGTCTGTATGCGGAGGAAGATATCGGGATTGATATTGTGTGGTCCAGTACGATATAAGTGGTTGTGTGCATATGGTGGTATGGCTTATACCGTAAGACGACATCTGTGTGTGTCTCGCTTGTGCCTTATTTTGGCTGTTTGGTCATGTGTTGTCCTACGACATCTGTGTGTGTCTTGTTGTGTGCTTTGTTCTCATTGTTTGGTTGTATGCGTCGTTTGCTGTGTGTACTATGCGTGTTGTTGGGCTTTGTGCGTTGTCTGTTGTGTGTGCCGTGCGGGCTGTCTAGCTTTGTGCATTGGGTCAAGTGGGACTTTGGTCTTGTGAGAGTGTTTGGTGACTCGAGGTGCTGTTATACCTGTTCCTGTGTTGCCGTGCGAATTCGCACGTGTGATCGGTTGTGAGATAGCCGTGGGCGTTGTTCATTGAGAATTGTTAGGTGATGTGTGTCACGAGCTAGTTGTGAAAAGTGGTATGAGTTTGGTTCGTGTGAGTCTGTTTTACGAGTTGAGCCTGAGTGAAGGCCAAGTGTTGTCTTGGAGTAATCGCTTACTTTGACTTTAAACCGTTATGCTTTCTAGTATGCCATAATTGGACGGTTACCCGTGGTGATGAACTGAGATTCAGATCCTTAACTACTTTCTCTACTGAGCGTAAGCTCACCCCCTTACTTTGTTGTGTTTCAGGTGTTGAGCGGGACTTGTACTAGCAGGATTCTCGGAGCTAGGGAGCTGTTCGGGGATTCGGGCTAGTGTCTAGAGACGTATATTCTTATTACCGATAACTGTTGAACTATTTTACCGTTGTTTTTATCGAGCTTCGACTCGCGGCATTGTTTAAAGTTTTGAACTACTATTTGAGACTTAATTTGGCTTACTTTCATTTAAATTTATTATTGTTTTAGTTCACGTCTCGAGTCCGGTCAAAAACGGATTTGGGGCATGACATTAGCTGTGAATTACTCAAAATCAGTGATCATCACTTTTAATCTATCTGACTCAGAAGCACAAGATCTCCTACACACTCTTGGTTGCTCAATTGGTTCCATCTCATTCAATTATTTAGGATTTCCTTTAGGATCCAATCTTAAGAGGATCAACATTTGGGATCCTATTATGCAGAAGTATAAAGCCTCATTAGTCCTCTAACAAGCTAAAATGCTCTCCTTGGGAGGGAGGATCACTCTAATTAAATCAACCATGGGATTCCTTCCTTTGTACATCTTTTTTATTATAAAGGCTCCTAAGGGAGTGATTAAATCATTGGAAAGATGACAAAAAAGATTTATATGACATGCAAAAGACAGGTCCAAAACCTTCAGCAAAATCAGTTGGAGTACAGTGTGCAAATCAAAAGAGGATGGGGGGTTGGGTATTAAAAGTTTGTCTGTAATGAATATTGCTCTCCTCTCCAAATGATGGTGGAGATTTTCTTTGGAAAGGAAAATCTTATGAAAACTAGTGATTTGCATCAAATATGGTTGGAATAACAAAGAATGGGATTTATCAAACTTGAGAGAAATAAGGCAACATTTTCAGACTTGTTCAGTCTTAAAGGCTTATCATAGAAATTGGGAAATGGCTTCAGGATATTCTTCTGGGATGACCTATGGTAGGGAGATTATTCTTTCAAGACTCTCTTCCCTAGGCTCTATTATCTGTCTGAATCTAAACCTTTAATGGTTTCTGAAGCCTGGTTTGGATCTTCATGGGATCTTCAATTTAAGAGAGGCCCTAGAGGAAGGGCAGATCAGGATTGGATGTCCTTGAAATTTATCCTTAATGGCATCCATCTCTCTGATATGAAGACACTCTTCTTTGGGTTGGAGATCCAAAAGGTTTCACTATCAAAAGGATATACTCATTACTTCATCAACAAGGCATCTCTATCTCAAATTTCAACTGGTCCAAAAACCTATGGATCCCAGGGACCCCCCCCCCCCCCCCCCCCCCTAAGATTACAACCTTCTCATGGCTAGCTTTCCATGCAGTTATCCCAACAAAATGGTTCTTGGATTCTAGAGGTCTCTCATTTTCTCTTGAAGGCCTAATTTGTCAAGACGGTCATTGGGATCTAGAGAATGTTGCCCATGTATTGTTACATTGTCCCAAGTCCTGGCAAGTGTGGTCTCTAATATGTCAGTGATGGGGTACTAATTTGGTAATAGCTGGGAGTATGAAACTCTTTTATTCTACTTGGCCCTCTCTCATTTCAGCCAAAGGAAAGAATGCTTGGAAAAGGATTATTCAGTTAGGCTGCTGGTATATCTGGTTGGCTAGAAAAAATCTCATATTCAAAGTAGTCTCTCTTTCTACTCAGAAAAATCTTTGTCAAAGTCTTCAGCCAAGACTATAGTTGGGCCTAGGCCAGCTTCCAAAGGTCAGGGAAATTTTTCTCCATCCAAGCATGGAAAGACAATCCTCTTATGTGTTGATCTGTTGTTTCATGGATTTGGTTTTCTTGTTGCTAGTGGTTCCCTTACACTTTTTTGGGGTTGGGGTTGGGGGGGGGGGGGGGGGGGGGGGTTCTTGGGTTGGTTTTGGGGTACTGTGGTGAGTTTGGTAAGGTCCTTTGGTGTTTTAAGTCCTTATGGCCCTTCTTCCTTTTCCCTCTTCAGTTATGTGTGTGGGTAGTATCTTGTTTTAGGTCTTGGCCCTTTCTTTTTGGTGTGTGGGTAGACCACTGTGCTAGGTAGAGTGTTATTCTTCTCCCTTGGTTTTTATATATCCCCTTCTAAAGTTGTCTTTCTTGGTTACGTGGGCCACAAGCTTTCTTCTTTTGTAGGATCTCCGGGCAAGTTTGGCTGCTTTCTTGATTTTCTTCCCTCTTTGTTGATGATGCTGCTGATGTGGTGTTGAGGATCTCCATCTCCTTACTTACTTTTCTTAATTTCTCAAAGGCTTCTCAGTAGCTTGGGCCGCAAGTTAATGGTTTTGCCTCAGCTTTCCTTTAGCAATTTTGGTCATGTTCGGCGGTTGTGCTTCTGTTCTCAGTGATTCCTTGGATGGGGTGTGGTTACTCCAACTGAATATGTGGTTCTTTTGCTGGTGTTATAGTAGTTTTTTTAAGTTTTAGTTGGTTAAGTACCTTTAACCTTTGTAGCTTGTGTTTTCGTTCTTTTCTTTAGACTTAATCTCTTATAAGTTGGCATATGATCAACTAGCGATTGGTTTTTGTGGCTTCATGGTTAGCCATTGCTCCCCTCTTTTTCCTCAAGAGAGGCTTCAATATATCAGTTTTCCGATAGAAAAAAACCATAATCAATGAATGATAACAACATCATAAGGACATCTTCTCAAAATTCCAGCACAAATGATGAGATCCTTAAGTTTGGTATTTATGAGCACTTAAAAACTAGGGTTTGAGTTGATTTGATCAATGGTCCAAATTAAATTTGGTCGATGTGCCACAAGCCGGAGTTGACATATGATGTTGCTATTGAGAGGCGAGTTGAACAATGGTGTGGCACGAAGGCGATACATAGGTGACACAATGGGCGCGACAAGGGCAGCATGGTGTGTGATAGGGGAGGCATTATTCCTAGCATATCGACAAATATGCTAGCATGTCTAGGGTGGCATGAAGGGATTGAATTGTTTTTTTTTTTTTTTCTGTTTGTTCTTTCTCGTTTGTATCTGTTTTTACCTTGTCTTCTGCACTGGTTACGAAATACTACATTTTCGCTCAATGTTGCTCATTTTTATCTCATTTTACTAGGGGTGGGCATAGGCGGATATCCGACCCGACCCGCATAAATTTCAACCCGCCCGCATATATGCGGATCGGATGAACTTGATCTACAACCCGCCCACACACCCGCGAATTTGGAAAACCACCCGACCACTCGGATTGCGGGTGGGTCGGGTCCAAAACCGATAATCCGAAAAAATAAACAGTGTAGTTTTCAAATACAAGCCCAAGCCCAAAACTTACAAATACATATACATAATATTTATTCATTATTCCATATCCAAACAGTTTTTTCTGAGTCCACAACTTACATCATTCCTATCCATGAATTTACCAATTCATGGAAAAATAGTCTTGTAACAGTGCAACTACAAAATGCATCATTTTGTTAACTACCAAATTACATGAGTACATCAATAGTTAACCAACTAACCTAGTTTTAACCCAAAAAATTCGTAACTACCCAACCAGTTTAAATACAAGATAAATCAGTTTGTGACTGCTTTCTTTGGAGAAGTTGAGCACTTATGCAGATGCGTTTAAGCAGCTTCTAATTCTGCAAAAGGGTGAGTTCATAATATTAGAAAAAACAGTCAGAGTAAATTAACTGTGGGTTAAGGACTAATTCTAAGAAAAGGATCTAACACAGAAAGATTATTAGATGCGTTGAAAAAAAATGAATCTTATAAATAGAGGCAACTATTCAAGATCAGATAAAATACAAAGATTGCAGATACAACAAAAAATATTTAATCTTTCAAATAAAAATGTAAGAACAATTAAACAAAACGATTCAAATAAAAAGAGAACGTGACTTTTTTCCAATAGTTGCATGTTCAACATAATATATTAAACTTAAACCCAAAAAATACAAGAGCACAAGTAAAACCATTTCATCAAACTTAGTTTACAAAAAATTTGTGTTGAACTTACACCCAAAAGATTCAAAACCACAAAAATAACCATTTCATCAAACTCAGTTCATCAAATAGAGATACAACCATTTCATCAAACACATGCATAATCTTTCACTCTTCAGGTCATGAGCATATATTTCTACAGAGAGACAAATTATCAATTCAAGTTAGATATATACTTGTTCTAGGCTAAGATGGCTTTCGAACTGAACAACTCCAACTGAAATTACTATGACAATCCAAAACAATAAGTTAGATTTAAGACAAAAGATTGAAACTCTTCAAAGTTCATCAAAAACACATTTAGTTTACAAAATACACATTTAGTTTTTTCAAATGTACATTCAGTTAAAAAAAACCAGATTTACTTTACAAAAAAAATCACAATACACAACAAAAAGCAGTAACATAAACCATGACACATTTACTCAAAAACATGTGAGAAATTTTTATACCTATACCAGTTTTATTGTCTTACGAACTGAAGCTCCAAACTTCAACCAAGTTGATGATCCTAACAAGTAAAAATCCAACACAATACAAGTTAGATTCAAGTAAAAATAAACTAAGATCCTTAGATTATACAAATAAAGCAAAATAATGAAGACATATTCGGTTTTAAAGCAAAAATGGATGTAAGCACTCTTTTATCATATACTGTCATTAGAACATACAAAAAAGATACATGGAACAAAAAAAAAATCTAACCATCTTATACATACCATCGGATGACTCGGATCTACATCGTTGAGAGGGAGAGGAAGCCAGATCTGTAACAATGGTTGTGGTGGCGGGCCGGTGGAGAAACGGTAGAGAGGGGCGATGGAAGGGAGAGGAGAAATATGGGTTTGTAGAGAGATAGAGAGAGGAGTGGTGTGTGGCTGTGGCGTGGGAGGTGGGTTGTGTTTGTTTGGAGAGATAAGGTGTATGTGGTGTGGATGTTGATGAAACACGTGGGGAAATCTTGACCATTATTTTGAAAAATCTGTTAAGATCTACGGTCATAATCTAACAACATAATATATTATATTTTATATAAATATTTGTGGGCGGGTCGGATGACCCGCGTTTTATACCTACCCAAACCGCGAACGGCCCAATCAAACGCGGATCAGCGTTATTTTAACCCGCGTCCGATCCGTAACCCAACGGATGAGACAAGAGCGGGTCTCGGATCGGGCGGAAATCCGGGCGGGTCTCGGGTCACTGGTTTTTTCCCCACCCCTACATTTTACCATGTTTTCTGCATTGGTCACAAAATACTACATTTCTACTAACTTGTTGGATTTTGGGGTTAATTCACTCGTAGGATGATCAATTTAAACTTAAATGTAATATATTAGAGAACTAGCTCAACTAAAACCTCAAGCTGAGAGTTGAAGGTCCAATTATAGTTTTATATTCTAATACACGATTTTGTAAACAATCTCGTTTTACGAGTTTGGATGTGAAATATTTAGAATGGGAAATAAGAGCTTCCTATTAAGGGAAAGTTAAGATAAATTGAAAATATACTATTATTTTAAGATAGTGGGATTATAACTCGTGTCTATGAGCTTTAATATCACATTAAAAAATCAATTCAACTAAAAACTCAAGGTAATATTAAAAGTTTTAAAAGAATTATATTCTAACATGATGTGAAACACTATGTAAATAAAAAATGTATTTTGTAAGTATAAACTACCCTACATATAAAGTGTTGCTAATTCTCGAGTATAAAAAGAAAACACAATTATAGTTTATTGGGTCAAAAACAAAAGTTATACTCCCTAGAAAGTAATTAAGATATTCCAAATAAAACCATAGAATGACCCGTATAGGAGATGCACCGATTTTCTAAAGAAGTACCATAATATAGAACTACAGTATGCTTGTTTAGGGACACAACAATTAAATAGTCACTTGGGCTGAAATTCTCTCTCGCTGAAAGCCCTACGGGCTCGTCGTTTACAACAATAGTCGTCACCGTCGGTGGATGCCTGGGCTATAGCCATGGGGGTTTTCGATGGGAGATTATCCTCCTCTGCCATCAACATATCCTTTCCCTCTTCTCTTCATCCATGCTTTCTTCTCAAAGATCGTATTTGAGAGAACCATCGAGCCTCATCGTGTCTCAGCAGTTCCGCTCATGTTGCTGTCGGCCGCCTCCCTTCTGTGGGCTTCTGATTCACACTAAAAGCTCTTCCTTTCCACCTAGTTCAGCCCGTACTCGCCTGCTCTGGTCGAGTCTGGCTCGGCCACATCGATAGAGGCCCCTTATAGTTAGACCGAAAAGGAAAGTGATATGTGAGAATCCTTTGTAGTAGGTGAGCTCACCGGACCTGGCTGGATCGACGCATGGTCCCTCCCCTCAAGTCCCAGTAAGATCGACCAAGGAGGTACCTCATGCTAGCGGGGCGTCAGTGTTCTTCTTGCCCGTCGTTGTGTGGCCGTCTGCACGTGGGCCGTTGTCGTGGCCGCCTATATGCGGGCCGTTGTCGTGGCCGCCTACATGTGGGCCGTTGTCGTGGCCACCTGTATATGGGCCATTCTTGCGGCCTCCCTGCATATGGCCCGTTCCACCTCTCCGGAATGTTTATAGTATGTTAATCTTTATATGGCTCTCCCTAGTTCCCGCTATCAGCAATCAGTGGAATTATCTATTCTCCCTCAACCGTATACCTTTGAAGTGCCTCCGTTGTGCTCTACCATCGCCCATATGTTACCTTGCACTTGTTTCGCCTCCACCCGAAGTCGTCTCCTCTGTTGGTTTGAGGAGATCCCAGCATGGCGATGGAAACCCATAGGGCCCAGAAACAAGTGAGTCTCTTCGGGGTATCACCCTTCGTTTGGCCCTATTTGGAAGGGGCATGCTCAGTGGGGCTAGGATGTTTTTCCCACCGCGAGTCAAGAAAGCCACCCGATTGGGTATTTAGATCATTGGCATTGCGTTATTGTGCTAATCTACAGATGCCGATTCTCTTCTATTATTTGTTATAGAAGTTCTTGTTATTTTCAGCCTAGTGTGCCGGATCAGCTGTGTTTTTTGCAAACGAGGGATACCAGCTTTTAACTAAAAAATGGCGGACATGTTAGGTCTCGAGGTAGGGTTGGATATGAATCAACTCGCAGCGGAAAATCAATGAAAACCAAGAGACGATTAAAACCATGAAGCAACTAACAAAGAATGGATTCACAAGAGAAAAATTCAGCACTATTTCTCACCAAAACAAGAACACGGGGTAACGAATGATTGGCTTGAGTCTCCAAGACGCCTACGTATCCACATGGGAATCAAAGCCACGTAGTTCTTCTCTTTGAGGACTCAAGAACACAAAAATGGAGGTGGGAGCTTGCCTTGGCCGAAATTGCAAGGGAGAGGAGGGAGAAGTTGTGTTTCCTATTCTTGTCTTGTGTTTGTTATGTTGAAAAAAGATGACTTAAACATAACAAACCCCATACTTGTCCAACTCAAGACATGGGACAAGTATGGTGACAAGTAAGGTGTAAATAGGACAAAATATGGCTAGACAAGATGGGGTTAGGTGGTGAATCACCAACACCTTAATCCTTGTCTTGCTTACTTAATACCAATTAATCAAGACTTGATTAATTAGTTCCATAGGCCTTGGTTGCATGGGCCTCTTGGAACATGGCCCGTGGAAATTCCCAACGAGGTCCCATGACGTGCTCATCGCCTCCAAGTCTTTCATACCGGAAATGTCCAACAATTTCCGATGTGATCAATCCAAGATTCCAAGCCTTATCTCGATTCGTAAAGTCCTATTCACTTACGGGCACATGACCCAAAACCCAGTTTTGGTCATGTTCCGAGACAACTCCCTTTTGGCCATTCTCCATAAATGTGTCAATGAGTTTCACCATCCGTTGTGACCCTTAGGTTTATGCATGTCAATAGGTCAACGTAAAATCCCATTTTACTTGATCTTATTTAAGTGGCAACTAACGAGACTTTAGTATTGCCTGACAATACATAATGAATCGACCTTTCTAACCTTTCCGTCGTCTATGTCACTATCATTTTATCTCCGATATCTTGATTGAGATAAGGCATAGATCCATCATCCTTATTATTCTCAATCATTGTTCCTTGATATGTGAGATGACGGAATATATGACACCTAATATCATGTGCATGGGCATGCTATTCTATCAGTCACTCTCGATCAAGTGGCCGAGAACCGATATCTTTCCCATACCTCAGTATGAGGGATAAATCCCTTAGCCGTCTTAAGTGTCACTCATGTAGCCCGTCCCCAAGCCAATCTGGCCGTTATGGAGGCCATGTTACGAACAACGTTATGCTCAGGTCAAACTCAGTTGTTGACTACATAGCGATCACAAAGACTACTTGGTCTAAGGATACATGACAAGCTATGACACTGAATATGTTCATGACTTAATCTATGGCACATATTCTGGGCGGGTCGTCCAATATCATGTTCCACATGATATTTATGATCAGACTCCGGAATCTCATTCCAATATAAAACCGCTTTATTTTTATTTCTAACGATGATATATACATTTGGACATTTAGGATCTCCGTACCTCCGGTAGCTATAGTATCATTGGCGTGTATTATGCTTCCGTCCTTCTAGAGGCATTGCCAGGTGGGAAAGGAAAATACATAGTGTCATCGACAACGGTCGTTCTCAAACCAAAGGTCTGTAGGGGTAGACCCCTGAAGTATTCGCCAATTCCATCTTACTTGTCTCTTAGTCGTATTGTAAGGACCGCTCCTGGTCAACGCCGATCAATCGGCGGAAAAACGGAAAAATTTAAAATTTTGGAACAAACACCTAAATGAACCTAAAATTGACCCCGAGGGTCATATCGGACTTAAGTTGACCTCGATATCGACCAAAGTGAGTTCTGGGTGACTCAGGGCAACTTTTTGACCAATTCGGGAAAAGTTGACATTTTGCTGAAAAAGTCAACCGAGCGACGTTTTGGTCCGTTCGAGGCTCGATTTGAATCCAAAAAGCTTAGCCTTCGTTGCAACAGTCTTAGTTGGGCCGTTTTCTTGTAGAACGCGAAGTTTCGTAAAATCTATGAAAACGGGCCCGCACGGGGCCCAAGACGGCCGATTTTCGCGAATCTGATTGAAAAATATCTACAAAGATAGTTTTCTAACAAGTGGGACCCACTTGACACATGTCAAGATAGTTGTGGAAGGGGGTTGAAAGGACAAGTTAGCCCTTTGACTTAAAAGAAAAGACAAGAGAGACTTGAGGGCATTTTTGTCATTTTGGTGTGTGATTGATTTTTAAAGCAAATCAAAAAGGAAGAGAAGAGAGAGGATCGGCCATTTGAGAAAAAAGGAGAGAAGGAGAGAGAAAGTAGAGAGAAGAAGAAGAAGAAGGAGAAAAGAGAAGAGTTATGTCTATTTCCCGACGATCCGACCGACGGATCGTCTCAATTCCCGCGTACTCGTCATCCCCTCATCGTTCCCTACGGTAATAACCCGTCTTTTTCTCGTTTTGACACGTTTAAATTCTAGGGTTTTGGTTAGAATTGGTTTAAAGATGAATGATTGAGGTTTGGAGTTCGTTAGGAACGTTTTGGGGCGAAAAGGAGCGTTTTCCGGTGTGGCTGTGTGGGACCCACTTGGCCGGGCCTCGGGTTTTTCGTGTTCGGGTGGTCTTGGATGATCCACGAGTCGATAATTCACACCCGGAACGAATTATGGAATTAATTTGTGAGAATTCGGAAATTTGGGTTAGAAACTTTAAACGCGGAATTAAATCGCTTGGGTATCAGAAACTGATTCCGTCGATTGCGTTGGAACACGTGAATTATATTAGGGTTGTAGAAACGAAAACGGGAATTTTCGGAGCCCCGGGGGGCGTTTTTCCGATCCCAGGCAGATTCGCCGAGCCGGGCGAATCGGGCCTTTCCGGGCCCATTGTTGACAATGTCGAGCAATTGAGAAGTTTGGGAGTGATCGGCATTGTCGGGGTTGCATTTGGATGTTAATTACTTTAAATTCGGGTTTTGCTTGCATATCTAAAAAGTGTATTATTTTTGATCACTTAGGACCATGCCACCGACCGCGGAAAGAGGAGGCTAAGCGGGTGATCGCGAGCGCCGGAGCTTGAGCGTGGACATTTGGAACGCTTTACGAGGTAGGGAAAAGTAGCCGGATATCGGCCTTGACTAGGGAAAGTTATGAGTAGAAATGCATGTGACACTTGGTGGTGTGGTAGGATAAGTGAACTTATCGAACAATAGAAATGCATGTGACACTTGGTGGTGTCGTAGGATAAGTGAACTCATCGAACAATAGAAATGCATGTGACACTTGGTGGTGTCGTAGGATAAGTGAACGTATC
Source organism: Erodium maritimum (assembly GCA_963921825.1). Lineage (NCBI taxonomy): Eukaryota > Viridiplantae > Streptophyta > Magnoliopsida > Geraniales > Geraniaceae > Erodium > Erodium maritimum. Next base: position 48,941,055 of record OY997595.1, on the reverse strand, counting down.
GAACAATAGAAATGCATGTGGCACTTGGTGGTGTCGTAGGTTAAGTAAACTTACCGTGCGATAGGAATCACATGTGGGCACCTGGTTGTGCCCGTAGGTTGAGTGAACTAATTGTGTTTGTGTGTGGCCATGTGTGCCTGTGGGGTATTGAACCCGTTTGTTGTTGACTGACTTGCTGAGTGATAGTTAGTCGTAATGTTAATTTTGCTATTTGCGGAGTATTGTGTGATATTTGGTTGTTATTGTGATTGTTCTGGTGATACATGGATGAGCTGTGCCCGAGAGGTGTGTCGTACCTTCCGATACGCGACCGGTAAAGTGCCGAGGGCTGTGCTCCCCGTGAGGTGTGTCGTACCTTCCGGCGCGCGATTGGTAAAGTGCTGAGGCTTGAGTTATGCCCGTGAGGTGTGTCGTACCTTCCGATGCGCGACCGGTAAAGTGCCGAGGGCTGTGTTCCCCGTGAGGTGTGTCGTACCTTCCGGCGCGCGATTGGTAAAGTGTTGAGGGCTGTGTTCCCCGTGAGGTGTGTCGTACCTCCCGGCGCGCGATTGGTAAAGTGTTGAGGCTTGAGTTATGCCCGAGAGGTGTGTCGTACCTTCCGATGCGCGATCGGTAAAGTGATGAGGGCTATGGTCCCCGTGAGGTGTGTCGTACCTTCCGGCGCACGATCAGTAAAGTGCTGAGGCTTGTGGTTCCGCGATGAGGTCGACCGCTTGGCCCGACTGTGTGTCAGGGAAAGTGCGTGGGGCAGTGTCAGGCCCAGCCGGTTTGCTACCGGAAACCGTGCAGTATGTATGTTGATCATTTGTGATCTTGCGTGCATTGTATGTGTTGATATTGTGTGCATTTGCAAGTTGTACTGTTTGTGTTTGTTTGTAGAGGTCGTAAGTTCTGTGTTAAAGGGTGAGGTCTTGGGTTCGAGACTCATCAATAACCTACGGTGGTGATACAGTGCTTCTGTGTGAGGGTCTCACCACGGAGAGGGTTTAGGGTTGATGCGCTGCGGCGCCGTACGAACTAGGTTTCCCCTACGTGAACGGGTTGTTCGAGGTTTCCCTCACGTGAAGGGGTGGTTTGAGGTTTCCCTCACGTGAGCGGGTTGTTTGAGGTTTCCCTCACGTGAACGGGTGGTCTGAGGTATCCCTCAGGTGAGCGGGTTGTTTGAGGTTTCCCTCACGCGAACGGGTGGTTTGGGGTTTCCCTCACGTGAACGGGTTGTTTGAGGTTTCCCTCACGTGAGTGGGTGGTTTGAGGTTTCCCTCACGTGAGTGGGTTGTTTGAGGTTTCCCCTATGTGATCGGGTAGTTGGGGTATTGATGTTGTGAGCAATAGTGATTTACTTAGTTGAGAACATGATCCCCGTTTTGAGGTTTCCCCTACGTGATCGGGTAATTGGGGTATTGATATGGTGAGCAATAGTGTTTTACTTAGTTGAGAACATGATCCCCATTTTGAGGTTTCCCCTACGTGATCAGGTAATTGGGGTGTTGATATGGTGAGCAATAGTGTTTTGTGTAGTTGAGAATATGATCCCCATTCGAGGTTTCCCTTACGTGAGCGAGTATTTGAGGTATTGATATCGTGAGCAGTTGTGACGGTTTGGTATCAGGTTTTGAGGTAGTTGTTTGCCCTGTTTAGATTGGTAAGTTGTTGATGCTTTACTAGTATGCCATAATCGGACGGGTATCCGTGGAGGTGAGCGGAACGCTCATCCCCTTTACTAATTTTCCCGCAGGCCTCTGAGGTAGGGACGAGTAGCGAATACTGGTTTGGTTGCGGAAAGTTACAAGTAAATGCACATAGGATCGTGTGAGAGATGTGCTTTACCTTGTCGGTGTGCCTAATGGCATGGTTGTTCGGTCTCTGATTTGGGGTCTTCATGACGTGCACGGGTCTTAGATGGTTGGGGGGAAATTGACAGTGATTTGTGTGACAATCGGGTTTAACATGTAATTTGGGGTAGTAGTCCCTTGTGTTATTGTTTGTTGCCGGTGTTCCCGGTATTTCTGCTGGTATGCCGTAGTCAGTCTGGTGTCCGTGGTGGTGAGCGAAACGCTCACCCCTTGCTTCTTTTCCTACAGGTACCGTTCGCGAGGCGGACTAGGAGGATCTCTCGAGGCTTGGAGAGCTGGGAGCGAGAGTCCGGGCTGTCGGGGTTGTCTAGCGACGTACACTCATGTTTTAGTGTTCTTTCGTTTTATTGATATTAAAACTCGGTTGTAAAAATATTGTTTTGATTAATAAAAGTGGTGTTTTAAAGCGGTTTATTAAACTATTTGAGACTTTGTTTTACTTGCTTCATCGTTCGCGTTTCGGGTTCAGTTATACTGAATTCGGGGCGTGACACGTATAGTGTATCAAACCAGATCAAAAACCCAGTCGTTGAGTAGAGAAAGGGCGTCATCAATTGATTGTGAAAATCTATGGGGTTATGTGTCCAAGGTTAGTCCGAAGGATTTATACACTACGGATTCAGGGTACGAACAATTTCATAATTTGGACATGGAAGTTCCGGAAAAAGCCTTTGATGATCCAATTTTGACTTCGGAAGAGGAAAAATAGATCAATTGACTTTTATTTGCCTGTTTCTGCCCTAAGACTCAAGTTTGACATCGACCATGATAGCTATACCTGGAAGAGCGTACGTTGGGAGGCATTATCTCAATCAATTTCACCAACCACATGTCTATATCACCATAGTACACAATCAAGCACATCGAACAGCTTCTGACCAAGGAGTCAGTAGTTGAGGTTACCCAATGCGACATGCATAAGTGGCCATCAACTTATGGTATCACGAATTGACCTAGAAACCTCATATTTTTCCGATTGCGGAATATACTATCGTGCTCTAATGAAATATACTAACAGATATCATCAGACACTAACAAACACAATCTGACACTACTTAGCTATACTAACGAACATTAACGAGACTATCGTACTATTCCTGAATAATAATGTTGGAACCATCGCATCCACAGTCATCTCGCCGGCTGCCGCCGAGATGGCGCCGACGAGATGATTTAAAGAATTGTTTTTTATTCATCTCGCCGGCTCACCGCCAGCGAGTTCTGCAGTGGGCTGGCGGGGAGGCGCCGGCGAGATGAGGAAAAAACAAGTATAAAACAAAAAAAAATTGCAACACAAACCCACAAGTTCTCCTCGCCAGCGAGATCTGCTGGCGAGGTCGTTAACGGCTACCCAAGTCGCCAGCGTGCTCCTCGCCTCCTCCTCGCCTGCTCCCCGCCTACTCCTCGCCGACGACTTCTCCTCGCCAGTTGCTCCTCGCCCACGACTGTGGGTGCTCTAAGTGATCTCCCAACTATGCCCGTCATGCATTTGATGGTAATTAAGGTATCAGAATGACCTCGAAAAATGTCGGGTATTATTGAAAATTACATTCCTTATGGTTTTGTAGGATAGTTCCGACACTGTCCGATATACCTATCTAGATTAGTACATACATATGTGCACGTATATGACGTCGTAGTTTCATACTTAGATATGGATATTTTTATGGTGTCCTATATTTATCGATTGTATACGATAGTGTTAAGGAGAAGAGAGTAACCAAAAACAAATATAAGAAGGAGAATAGTAAAAAAAAAGTCAAAAACTAAATAAAAGATATAAAGGAAAGGTGTTTTGAACAATCTACTAGAATAATTCTCTCTCGCATCACCCGAGAGCCTCCGCTCGAGGAAAACCCTAACCCTATTGAGCTACCTAAGTTTTCCCTAGTAGCCAATGATTTTCCCGGACTAGTCACAATGCTGCCTGCACCCATGTGTTTCTTAAAAACCCCCCTTCCTCGTCCCTCTTCGGTGGTGGATTCCGTATTAAAGTCCCGACGTCGAAGGAAGCCCAAGAAAACTCTTGCGGGAACCCCTTCGCAGCCTCTTCCACCACAATTCTCTGCACCTACGCCGCTCCTTTCAATGGAGATCATATCGTTCTCCTTCGGTTCTGACGCACCGCTAGGAAAACCTAGGAGATGTCGGCCGGTGAAGGTGTCTCCGTTTGCTTCCTTGTCAAGCAACCCATCACAGCCATCTCTTACACCGCTTCCTCTTATTGCGAGCCCTAGGTACTATGGCCCCTCGCCTCTAATAAAGGTTTCCCCCTCTCTCGGTGAGGTCCGGCTACCACCATTGTGTCAGGTTCCTCTCCGGGGAAAGGCTCCAATGGTGGATCACAAAAGGTTGGTTGTGGAAGGATTCTTTGAGGGGACAACAACCCCTAATGCGGCAAAGATCCCTCTCATCCCGACTCTTCTTACCATGCCTCTGAGTATGGTCCATCGACGTCGGGTGCTCAAACCTCGAGACGTCAGCCCTTCTCCGGGAATACCTGCACCACCAGAACAACTCGATTCCAGCCTTACTAGTCTTCAGGATGACATCTCGTCTTTCTCGCTGGAGGAGGAGGATTCCGAGATCCTCTTTCCGTACTCCCCGGTGGATCCCTCGGTCATCGCCCGCTAGCAATTTGTGATGATGGGTAAGCTATGGTCCTCTAAACCGCCTCAGAAGGAGGTGCTACTCCAGATCATCACCAAGGCGTGGGGCAGAGCTAGAGAGGGCCTAGTGATCTACAGAGGGCCTTATCAAGCAACCCACCACCGCCATCTCTTACACCGCTTCCTCTTCTTGCGAGCCCTAGGTCCTATGGCCCTACACCTCCATTGAAGGTTTCCCCCTCTCTCGGTGAGGTCCCGCTACCACCACTGTGTTAGGATCCTCTCCGGGGAAAGGCTATAATGGTGGATCACAGAAGGTTAGTTGTGGAAGAATTGTTTGAGGGGACCACAACCCCTAATGCGGTGAAGATCCATCTCATCCCGACTCTTCTTACCATGCCTCTGGGTATGGTCCATCGACGTCGGGTGCTCAAACCTCGAGAGGTCAGAACTCATCCGGGAATACCTGCACCACTAGAACTACTCGATTCCAACCTTACTAGTCTTCAGGATGACATCTCGTCTTTCTCGCTGGAGGAGGAGGATTCCGAGATCCTTGTTCCGTACTCCCTGGTGGATCCCTCGATCATCGCCCGCTAGCAATTTGCGATGATTGGTAAGCTCTGGTCCTCTAAACCGCCTCAGAAGGAGGTGCTACTCCAGATCATCACCAAGGCGTGGGGCAGAGCTATAGAGGGCCTAGTGATCAAGGACATTGGTCTTGGGATCTTTAGTTTTCACTTCAAATTTAAGGAGGATCGTGCATGGGCCCAAAGCAACGAGCCATGGTGCTTTGATGGTCGTCCACTCCTCCTTAGGGACTTGGATTCGATTTCTAGGGAGCCTCTTGCTCTAGACTGACTCCAACTATGGGTTCACGTCCACGGGCTCCGTCCACTGACTGGAGTACCGAGGGTCTCGGTTGAAGACCAGGAATATACTCTCGGGCACTGTACCTAAGGGCACATTGCCTCGGGGAAAGGGCTCGATAATATACACGGAAATTGTACCTAAGGGTTCAGGGGATCGTGGCATTACCCAGACCGGGGCGTTGGACCGCGGTTGGAGCAAATGGAGGACCGTCCAGCTCTTTGGGGGCTAGGAAATCGAAGTTTCAGGTTTGCATGGGCACAGAGGTAGGCCTGGACTTGGAGCTGGTTCTAGAGCTGCAGTTGGTAGCGGCGGAGTGAAGATGGGTTCGGCCGGTGAACCTTGGGATGATCAGGCAAGGACTGGTAAGCAGGCTCGCTAGGAGGAATGTTAGGTCCTCAAGTTTCAGGGAATGGCTCCAAGTGGGGTCCCTGGTTCAATCCTTGTCTCCTACTAATGACGTAGTCCATGCTCGGGCTTTTGAGTAGGATTTTCAGTTTCACTTTCTTATCCCCCACCTTTCTTTCCTGCCTATGTGGCATATCAATACCGTCTGTGATGGTTATAGTTTTAAAATAACTGCCAACGATTCTGATCGATGTCTGTTCTTGGCTTGGTGGTCAGGAATTTTGTTGTCGCACATCTATGTGGTTGATTTTTTGAATTAATAAAATTGCACATTTTAGTCAAAAAAAAAAAGGAAATGTATTTTGAATACTTGATAAAAGATAAAGACATTTTTTAAATTATCAAACAAAATGAAATACTTCTCCGATATTTTCCGGGTATAGTTATTCGATTTCTTTTGCCAAGGGAGAGGTCTACAGAGAACAAAATGTAAAAGAAGGAGTGATCTTGAATTGAAACATTGTATGGGTATACATAGCAAGAAATCAATTCCGGTATTAATCGTCGAGTTTGACGCACGAAAAGCCAAAACATAAAAGGAAGAGAAAATGAGGGGTGAGGTCGTAATCAAGTGATCAAAGTGGGCATGGGAAGGGTGGAGCCACCGTGACTATGGCGGCCAAACAAGGCTTTGCAGGTTTTGAAGCAACCCACAATCTTCTTATAAGCAGAGACTCTGACAGCAGAGAGGCCGAGAAGCATGCTCCTCCTCATCTTCTTCAATCTCCTCCCAATCTTGATCTTCAGCTTCCACATTCTGATCCTCATAAACGAGGACGTCGGAGCCGCCTGCTCCATCACCTTGCAGATCAAGAACTGAGCTCGCCGGTGAGCCACCTCTTCCGGGTCTTCTCTGTCCAACTTGGCATAACCGAGCCCCTCCTTCATGATCATCATCACTTGTATTGAACCAGGACAGGAACAGAGCTAGGTAGATGGAGAAGCTGGGTAGGATTTGAATACATATTTATAGAGACAAAATTGGTGAATGGAAGGGTATGGTAGAGGTTTGAATTGGCCTTGTACATCATGCCGTGAACACCGAAAACATGTCACTGTCGATGAAGCTGTTAATATGAATTTGACCAAAACTGCTGATGACAAACAATCACGGGGCTTAAACTAATAGTGTCAGAGTCAGACTCACAAGTGTATGATAATGAAGTCAGAAAAGGCCATTTGGGAAAGAATTGAATAGGTTAAGTGGGGGCTCAAAAGTCAAAAAGACGAACATGGGGCCATGTTCCATGTTGTGAGTGAGGGAAGCAAAGACCACCGCATACAATGCTTGTAAGGCCAGACGCCAAAAATTTTAAAGAAAAAAAAAAATGTATCCTATAAGTTTGAATTAAAAGAATCAAATTGGAATATTGTGACTAAATTAAAATGTCATTGAGATGTTTGAAACTCACAAGACCAGAAGAGATTTTCCGGAACTCTCTCTACTAGCTACAATAACTTGTTCTTGAAGTTTTGAAGGAAGTTTAGTGTTTTTGCATCATCTTCATCCCCAGATTCTTCATCATCTACAACATCTAATCTCCACTTCAGCTTTTTTGATCTACCTTCTCCTTCCCTTTCTTGTGGAGCAGTGTAGTGTCCAAGATGGTCGTCGTCCTGACGGCCATCGGACCACCGTGGCCCCTCTTCTTTGACTCCTCTGTTCTAATCAAGCATGACTGATAAAGCCTACACCATCTCTACTGAAGTCTGCTCTTCTAACTCTAATCTGTCCTACTACAATGGTACTCACAGTTGAATAATTAAGTGGTGAACTTGCCCAGGTGCATCAAGATGGAGTACAAACCAGGAACTTCCCTTTTGGAAAGACGAAAAAGCTAATCAAAAAAAAGTTTGCTAGAAGGAAAGAGGGTTATGCTTCTTCTTCTTCTGATAAAACCCAAGAGTACTCCCCTGGTGGCCACACCAATTTACTTGATGGCCAAAAAATGTTCTACAATAAGTTTTTCAATCCTATCTCATCAGATACTGATCTTACTCCCTCTTTGAGCAATAGAGGGCTGCTAGGAGTCTCAGACACTTGAAGGAGCAGTGTTAACTTAGCTTGGAAAAAGAAAATTCCTCAAGCCCCTCTTGAGTCCTCTTCAATGGGCTATCCACCACCTGGATTTGAGAATGTGCAACCTAACAAGGCTCAGAAGAAAAGAAAACTGCTTCAATCTTATCAAGGGCAGAGCTCATTTCCAAGAGAAATTGAAAACAAAGTTCTTTATGCAGCATTTGTTGTTACGATTGGTTGATTAAACTCTCGCTTGACTGTTGATTATATTTGAATGATTGCTTGTATTCCTTAAGTGGTTTCTTGGAGCATCGAGTATGACTGGTTGTGCCGAGCGGTACAATCAGGTGATCGATGCCCCGTTGGTTCGAGACTGGTAAGTGAACGGTAAGTTGTGATTGTGTGATTGGTGTGCTGTGGTTATGTGATTCGTGTACTGTGTGTTGTGGTGAATTGGTGATGTGTGAATTATGTGTGACAATGAATTGGTGGTTGTTGGGATTGGATTGTTTCGTGTTTCGGTTTGAGTGCGTTATTCAATTATTAACTGAGTTTATTGAATTGCCCAAGTGTATGCTTCCTATGGGAGTAATACCTTGGTTCCCGAGGACCTAAAACCCTTTGGAGACGTTTCTGAGACTTCCGACGCTATGTGCCCTGAAGGGTGTTTCCGATAGTCTCAATGATATGCGTCTCCTCTGGATTGGAGGGAAAATCCGAGAGGACACATCACATGTGGATCGGAGGGTGGTGACTCCATGTGCCACGGAATTGATCGGTTTACCTATTGCCTGTGATTGTTAAGATTTGTATGTTGACTTTGCTGATGAAATTATTGAGTTTAAGGTCCACCTTGTTTTGTGTTTTCCCTACTGAGCGCAAGCTCACCCCTATGAGTTTATTGTTTTGTTTACAGGCTTGATTGAGGAGTAGAAGCTCGGGAGCTTCTCGGTGTGGGTGCATTGTAGAGACTTCGTTTTTATCACTTTTCTGTTTTGAACAAACCTTGTGGAGGATTATTATTACACCCCTGGAGGGTTACTTGTGTTTTAAACTGAGTTTTGTGGATTTGAGTTTCTTATTGGAAATTTACAGGAACTAAATGTTGAATTATTGCCTTTTTAATCATTTATTACTAGTCATGCCTCGAGTCCGGGCAAGAACCGAATTTGGGGCGTGTCAATTTGGTATCAGAGCCTGGTTTCATTTGAAACAGGTGTCTTATGAACTGGTTTTCAAACCTCGGACCGAAGTCAATTAGGTGGGTAGAGTTAAGGAGTCTGAGTCGTGAGTCGCTTTAATGGTTGTCCTAAATGGAATTTTTACACTACAATGTTTGCATTACTTGCTTGGTATCCTCTCCCTAGTGATCGGTGAAGCCGAATGGTTGAGATCGGAATTGGATTAACGGTCAAAGACCGACCCGTTAAGCATTCATTGTAGGGTGAGCCAACGGTTGGTGGTGTTGCCATTTTGGTGGATTACTTCGAAAATTTTCAAGTTGTAGTTTGGTCCTGTTCAAGTTTTGACTTGTGGTTGACTGCTTGTCTGGAGCATGAGTACTCCATGTGTGCTGATATTGAGTGTTTTGGGTAGGGCGCGAGAACCCCGTATCCCGTTGTATGAGAACTTTGTTTGGGGCACGAGAACCCCGTATGCCCTTGTGTGGTGAGATTGGGACACGAGAATCCTGTATGCCCGTGTGTGGTGAGATTGGGGCACGAGAACCCCGGGTGCCCGTGTGTGGCGAGTTTGGGGCACGAGTACCCCGTAGTATTTGGGAGCACGAGAACTCCGTTGATTGATTGTGTTGTGTATTTTAGGAGCATGAGAACTCCGTTTATTGACTGTGTGATGTCTTTGGCCGAGCATGAGAACTCTGCGTACTTTTGCCTTGTGAATTTGTGTTGGTACTTGTCCCGCTTAAGCGAAGGGTTAAGGGAAAATACGAATGGGTCATGCCGAATTTCCGGTAAAACTAAAATGTTTACACCATCATTGGTTGACTCAGGGGCGTCACTGTAGTTGAGCATGATGGTTCGATGTCCAGATTGTTACAATGAGGTTCGGGGACGCCTGAATCAGGTTGTAACAACGTGAGATCGATACGAAAAGCTTTGGGGTAAAAGTTAAGAAATGGAAATCTTTGGAAAGGAAGGAAGGGTTAAGGGTGATTGTGGAATTGAATTGTATTAAGTACTAAACCTCCCTTTGAGAAAGGATACCCGAGCGAGGGGAATGCCTGTTGATTTGTGCTTTGTGTGATGCTTGAGTTGGAACCCTCCTGTGGGAGTTGGTGGTTGATTGCTTAAATCGTTGGTTGTTGTTGTGAGACGCATGGAGATGCGAACTTGTATGGTATTATATATGAGTATATATATACCTACTAAGCTTAAGAGCTGTAAAACCTTGGGTGACTTGTGAGACGCGCGTGGACGTCCTTGTACTTGGTCGAACCTTTATTTTCTGTGTGAGACGCACGAGGTGTGGGTATCTTGTCTACGTAAGTGTTACTTTTGACTTTACGACTTACTTTTGATCCAAGCGGGATCCGGTGGAGACACACGAGAACGTCATGTTTTGGTGAATCGAACCGATTGGGTTAAACCGAGATTTGAACCTACAACTACTAAGGGCAGTAAGCTGGCGAGATGTCACGTGTTTATATCCTGGAGAGTACCAATAGCCGTCCAGTTCTGGGGCAGAGCCAGACACCAGCTGTTGTTTTGGCAGGGGCAGTGAGCGCCCAGGGAGCTACTTCCACGGAGCACCAGAGTTTTGGGGATAGACCTATAGGGTCATCACCTAGAGTTCCTCCAGTCGCAGAGCCGACTCAAGCGGCCCGATTGATGAGGTGGTTCGCGTAGTGTTAGATGCGCTCAGCTTGAGACTACAACCCCGACACAAGAGTCTGTGCCTACCGCCGACGCGGTCACTACCGAGGTGCCAGGCCAGGTGGACGGTTACACGGCCCAAGCACTTAGGAGTTTTCATGAGTGAGTACACTAGCTTAATCCGGGAATTCAGACCCCGAGGTAGTTGTATTATGGTTGGAGTGGATTACCCACAACCTTAATACGTTTAGAGTATTCGGATATTCGTTGGAGAATATGTTCCACGACCCCCCAGCCGAGGGAGAAGCACGATACTGGAAGCAACGTGTGCAAACCAGATTTGGAAATGACTTCCAACCATTCAGCGGACTGTCCTTGGGACAGTGTTTCCTTTGATCTATTCGAGATGACCGAAGCCAGCAGTTTGATCTGGAATAGAAAGGGGTGGCCGTCTATGGGTATTAGACGAGGTTCATGTCCCCGTATCGCTTCGCACCCGGGATGGTGCCGACCGAGAAGAGCCGTCGTAGGCATTTGGGAAGGGACTCAGTTCTCTTGGCACATATTGAGTCATTGCTTCAGATCCGTAGACGATTCAGCACTAGTGGAGCAAACACTAGCGTTAGAGAAACACGTTGGGAAACCGCTAAGGCGCGGAAGACCAGGCCGAGACCGAGAGACTTCTTGAGGCCGTCAGGAAGTCGCAATCCGTGGAGGCAGGGGACCTCAGGATTCTTCCATTCACAGATCCAGTCCGGTGAGGCACGATGGGTGGAGAAGTAGCGTCCGTTGAACCTGCCTCGGTGGCATGGTTGCCCCTACGCAAACAGTTGGAACATCAAGGCCGAGAATGTCAGTTAATCGATGGATCTACGAACCGTTCCACAGGTCGACCTACGAGAGCCGACAAGAGAACATGCTGCCAGAGTAGTAAATTCTTTCATCCCATCGAGAGGAGGACCTCTGATGCGGTAGGGCCGAGCGTACATGATTACCGGGGCCGAGTGAGGACTTGATACCGATATTGAGATCGCGTAGAGTATTGTTACCGATTACATTCTGGATTACGTGTCAGCGGACACTTGAGCTTTACACTGGTGTATTGGTTCGTGGTGACGTATTGATCGAGCGAGTTTAACACTGTTAAGCCCACCGGTACTTTAACCACATCGACTAGAGGTATGGTAGTACCGACTAGCATCAGTAGGAGTTGGGAATTGGAGTAACAAACTTAGTCAGATTTAAGGTTCTTTTCTTCTCCGTTAGTGCATATCGAATCTTAAGAACCGATTACTGAAACAGCAAGCGTTCATCGAGCGCCATCAGCGACAAATGCCGAGCAGTGAGAGGCCGCAGCCTTGACCAGTAAACGGTCCGACCGGTCACCGAAGATGACCGAGCAACGATAAGATCAGAGTAGCGCAGCGGAAGAGTGGTGGGCTCATACCCACATTAGTCGTAATCTCCAGTTCTTCTAACCCCGCTACAAGATTTAAGTCATAAGATCCGAACCGTCGAGGCGATGTGGTTCCACATCCTTGTTAGCAAGCGAAGGTTGCACGAATGTGTTCCGTACGTGAGGAACTAAATGAAGGTGTGTTTCTTACGTTATCCCCAGAAGGACTAAGCTTAACCATGGGGTTATGTCCTAGGAGCGAGAGCACCTCGCGATAAAATACCAGCTACAGATAGTTGAGGGCGACTACCACAAGCTTTCAGGCCAGTAACAAGATGGCGTCGAGTGAGGAATTGTATGATAGGTCGGATTTTGTGCCACGTGTGAGCACAGGAAAGATTAAGAACTAACCGTTGTGAGTTTTAAATTGTCAAGTAGCGGATGACGGAACCGCGCGGGTTCCTCACTTTTCAAGATTTTCGAGATCTCAGTGCGTGTTGATTACTCCTTAAGAGGTGACTTGGGTAGACCTGACTTTAAGTTTTGTTTGGTTGGTAACTCGTGAACGGGTGTCAACGGTATAAGGAATACCGTCGGTTGGGATAACCTTGGACAATCGACCTTGGGTCGTGGTTCGCAGTCGAGTGTACTTTCGTGCGTTTAATTTTGGTGTCTTGAAGGATGCCTACTTTTGACCAAGTGCCAGTGAGGGGTTCTATTAGTCCGTGTTGTTGTACGTTGTTCGTCCAACTAAATGTTGGTAGAGTTCATGGTGGTACTGAACCATGCACCGGTTTTGAGAACCATTGTCTCGTGTTATGATGATTCAAGTGAGATGACTTGTGAAGTGGTTGATCAGATGTTGAGGACTAATAGTGATGTCAAGAGAAATATCGCGAGTTGGATAACCTTTTCGATTGATCACAGTGAGATGTGGTTGGCTTACCGCGAGTTGTGTTGTGATACGTGATGTGTAACTGACCCGTACCAGGTTGAGGACCGTGTTCGGGTTTAACCGTTGTGACAGATGTGCGTGTTGTTGGCTGTGTGCGAGACACGTTTGTGCTTTATCTTTTACCCTGGGTGTGTGATGACCGGTTAATTGATATGGTTACAGTTGGTGTGGGTTCGTTCGACCATGCTTTGTGAGTATGGTGGGGTCAGGAGTTGAGCAGTGTGGTTACGAGTTCCGTGGGGGTTAGTTGTGCGACGCACCCGTATGCCAGACTTAACATGACGGGAGGTGTTGAGTAAGTTATGTTTGAGGCATGCCGCTTTTCGACTATATGACGGTACGCGGTACCCGTTGCTTGGCGGAGGTGTACCTACCTTTTTCACAGGATGTGATGAAACGAGCGATTGTTCCAAACCCCACAGTGGTTATGAGGACCTTTGTTTGGATGATCACGTTTGTGTGTTGCTTACTCGTCTTGAGTGTGTTAGGTCGTGACAAGACCTGTTTGGAGTTCTAGTGTGAACTATTCGGGAGACGGTTACTAAAGAAAAATTAAGGAGTCACACCTTCGGATGGCGCCGTCCTTGTCCGATTTTCGGAGTTTTCCGATAAGACACCCATACCGAAGGAAGATCCCGGTATGGCATGTCAGAACCGAAGTCGTTCTATCCGATGTGATACCGGTGCAGTTGAGGACCATGATAAGAAGTATCTACATCAAAGTTATTGATGACGGTCCACCGTCTACACTAAAATTGGAGTCTGTTAGAGGTTGCCAAAATCGTTTCTGGCATTCCTTAGTATCGGAGGTGGGTACGATTTACCCTTTGAGTTGCGCGTTATTGGTCCATCGGATGTGGTAAATCGAATGGTTGTTCCGGACCGTGCAATGATCAAGAGATCATTTGTCTTGAGGTAGTGGGTTTTACGTTTTACTTGATTGAGTAATCGTTTGTGGTTGGTCTTGGCATGGCGAATATTGGATTTCTGGGTAAGTTGTCCCTGTAAAAGTTACTAAGAAGGAAACTGAGTGGTTATGTCTACGTGTAAGTTCCTACTTCAGTTCGCATTGCGAGGTATTTCGACACGATACCTATGACCGACGGGAGATTCCGGTATAGAATATCCAGACCATTATAGAGTCTTTCAGTACGACATCTGTACTGAGGTAGGATTCCGGTATAGAATGTTTTGTACCGTCCTCCGGTATTCCTTAACGATTTGAATGTTCTTTGACGTGTTGGGTACCTCAGTGGTTCTTGAGCTATGGTTGCATGTCAAAACTGCGAACTGTGGAGAAAGATTGTTTTTCACCGCCAAATATGGCTTTTTGAGTAACTAGCGTGAACTAGTGAAGCACAAGTTGGTAAAGGTCGAGTAAATGCAGAGAACGGTTAAGGACCAAGTAGAGACTACAGAAGAGTTACACAGACGAAAGGCGCGGGCCTACTGAGTTTCATCGCGGGATCAGATATCTGTGAGAGTGAGCCTAAGAGGGACCTTAACGGATCGACAACGACGGAGGCAAGTTGGCCCCGTAGTTTATCGAACATTTGAAATCTTGGATCGGATTGGAGCCGTAGCTTATCGGTTAGCGTTGCCACCGCAGCTCGGGAACGTGCATAACGTTTTCCACATGTCCCAATTGCGGAAGTGCACGACAGATCCTTTCCACATTATTAAGTGGTCATACATCGAGGTAGCGGATGATGTCACATATGAGGAGCAGCCCGTCGAGATCTTGGGTACAAAGGAGAAAGTCTCGCGGAACAAGACGATTCCGTTGGTCTTAGTGCAGTGGGGTCACCAAGGAGCTGGGTCCACGTGGGAGCGCGAGGATGAGATCCGCGCGAAGTATCCCCACCTGTTTGACCATTGAGTTACTTGTTTTTAATTTCGAGGACGAAATTCTTTTAAGGGGGGTAGATTGTAAGACCCGCCCCCGGTCGATCCCGGTAGAACCGGTGAATCCTAGCTAAGTTTGACTTTCGACCGGAAAAGTCAACCGATGACTTGGAAAGTCATTCGGGACCTTTCCGGGGCCCAAAAAGCTTAGCCAACTTCACGGTTAGCTTAGTTGGTCCGTTTCCTTCAGTTTGACTGTAATATTGTTTAAGTCAACCGTCGGTCAAATCTGGACTCTATATCAGTTGTGATCCGATAAAATATGGGAAAGCTGGAAATAATTTAAGTGGGAGTGACCTCACATGACACTTGTCATGCTTGGCTTGGAGGATGAAAATGAGGCTTCAAATGACCCTCATACCCTCCTAAGTTACCTTTAAAGGGATAAGACCTTAAGGGCTTTTGAGTAAATTGACATTTTAGGTCATTTAAAGGAAAGGGAGCAACAATTCAGCTCATTCCTTGTTGGTGCAGCCGAAATTCACTAGGAGAGAGGAGGAGGAGAGCTCATTTCTTGAGGAAGAAGATAGAGAAGAAAGCTTGGATTTTGGAGCTTGTTCTTGGTCCTTTTGGCTCCATTTTCACTTCATCTTCTTCATCTCATCTCCCTAGAGGTAAAGATACTCCTAACTCTCTATTTCATCCACTTCCAATCTATGGGTTTTGTGGGTTTTGGCTTAAAAGTTGAAGCACTTGCTTTGTGGGTGTTGCTTGGAGAAGAAGTAGTGAAGTAGGATGTTTGGATTGCGTTTTGGTGAAGTTTTGATGAACCCATTGAGGGTGTTGATGTTGGGTAACTTTGGATGAACATTTTGGAGTTGAGAGGACTTGGTAATGGTTTTTTTTAGGGTGATTTTCGTGAAACTCGAGTTGGGGAAGAAAGGGGAAGAAACTGACCAGGTTTGATACGGAACGAGGAATGGAGAGTGCCACATTCCGGCCCTCTGAGTGGCATGGAACGGATCACATTCCATATTAGACCCCCAGAACTCAAACCCCTTCCTCTTAGCCCATTTTGATTCCTAAATCATTTCTCCAAACCTTAATTCCATTATTTAAGTGTTGTTCTCTACTTTGGGGATAAGAACACCGTTGAGTTATTAACTTTGGCCTTTTGGAGGTCTAAGACCGTGGTACCGAGCAAGGAAGGAAGGAAGAACTCGGACTTGAGCTAGAGGAGCAAAGATCACGCCGGGACCCGTGTGAAGAACGGAGTGGTGACCACCGGGCTTATCATCAGAGTGTTGAGAGGAAGACCTTGAGGTAGGGAAAGTCTTAACTTCTCGTTTAAATGCTTAGTATGCATGTTAGGCTAATAAAATTGGAAAGGTCCTAGAAATGCCTATAGGATGCCAATAACTAGAATAATTGTCTTTCGATTTCTAATAACCGGAAGTGTCTAGTGGTGAATGAATAGGATGCCAGTCACTAGTGTAATTCGCTTTCAATACTTGGGAATTGTTTGTCTGGTAGAGGAGCCTTGGCAAAGCCCTCGGATTAGTTGCGTGTTAGGATCACATGCTTGGTTATTGGTTGCTTAGTGGATAGGCTAAAGAGTCTAACGGAACTAGTTGAATTGCATATGTGAATGCTCGATTAAAGGTTGTTACGATTGGTTGATTAAACTCTCGCTTGACTGTTGATTATATTTGAATGATTGCTTGTATTCCTTAAGTGGTTGCTTGGAGCATCGAGTATGACTGGTTGTGCCGAGCGGTACAATCAGGTGATCGATGCCCCGTTGGTTCGAGACTGGTAAGTGAACGGTAAGTTGTGATTGTGTGATTGGTGTGCTGTGGTTATGTGATTCGTGTACTGTGTGTTGTGGTGAATTGGTGATGTGTGAATTATGTGTGACAATGAATTGGTGGTTGTTGGGATTGGATTGTTTCGTGTTTCGGTTTGAGTGCGTTATTCAATTATTAACTGAGTTTATTGAATTGCCCAAGTGTATGCTTCCTATGGGAGTAATACCTTGGTTCCCGAGGACCTAAAACCCTTTGGAGACGTTTCTGAGACTTCCGACGCTATGTGCCCTGAAGGGTGTTTCCGATAGTCTCAATGATATGCGTCTCCTCTGGATTGGAGGGAAAATCCGAGAGGACACATCACATGTGGATCGGAGGGTGGTGACTCCATGTGCCACGGAATTGATCGGTTTACCTATTGCCTGTGATTGTTAAGATTTGTATGTTGACTTTGCTGATGAAATTATTGAGTTTAAGGTCCACCTTGTTTTGTGTTTTCCCTACTGAGCGCAAGCTCACCCCTATGAGTTTATTGTTTTGTTTACAGGCTTGATTGAGGAGTAGAAGCTCGGGAGCTTCTCGGTGTGGGTGCATTGTAGAGACTTCGTTTTTATCACTTTTCTGTTTTGAACAAACCTTGTGGAGGATTATTATTACACCCCTGGAGGGTTACTTGTGTTTTAAACTGAGTTTTGTGGATTTGAGTTTCTTATTGGAAATTTACAGGAACTAAATGTTGAATTATTGCCTTTTTAATCATTTATTATTAGTCATGCCTCGAGTCCGGGCAAGAACCGGATTTGGGGCGTGACAGTCCTATTGTCTTTACACATCCAATCTCCAAAGTGGGAACTTATGTGGATATAGCCTATGTGCTTATTCACTCTCATAAACTCATTTCATTTGCTGAGGAAGTGGAGATTTCTCTAGGAAAAAAGTCCTATAAGGTGTTGATCAATGTAATTGCTTGTGATCAAGTCCCTCCTTTTGCAATAAAAGATCCTCTTTGTGTTAGCTCAGAAGATTCTGAGGATCTTAACTCATCTGAGTTCACCATATCTCCATCTCAAGAAATTCCAGCAATAGTTACTCCTGACAATTCCAAAGATGATCAAACAGAAGCTGATGACAATTATGATAAATCCTTATCTGCTGACAAAGGGATTGATGGTGTTTTGGTAGCAGTTGATTGTGGTTCCTTGGGAGTTAGAGAAGATTCTCAGGATACATTATGTCCACCAACCAACATTCCTTTGCAGGTGTTCAATGCTCAGATACAAGATCTAGGCATTGAAGCTGTTAGCCAAGGATCACTCGGCAATTACTCCCATCAGGTGGTACAAGATACTTTTGAGCTCTTAGAAACTCAAATGTTGATTGGAGATGGGCTGGTGCACTGCTCCTCTGAACCTCATGCTATTCCAAAAGCTCTGCCTTCTGATACTTCAATACCACTTGCTAACTTGGAGAGGCTAATTACTACAGTACATGTTCAACATTTGGATAGTTCTATTCAAATCCTTCAGTTGGCTCAAACTAGCCACTTCAGACAACCCTCTAGTCATATCATCTATTCCGCACAACCAACTGAAGATCAAACCCTCTTTGATATCTCCTTGCATCCATTGGATAATGATATTATCAATAGGGGTAAAGGCATTATTTTGGTCCCCACCTTGCAAAATACTCCTATTATATTGCAAAAAAGGACTGAGGCGGATGATCATTTATTATTAGGAGAGGCTCAAGAAGAAGATACAAACTCCCCATGCAACTCTCTATCCCAGGCCCTATTCACTGACATACAAAGGGATATTTGCCTCTTACACTCTCAATCATCTTATTTACCAGGGTTAGATGATCTTAAAAGTGGAAATGCTACTGTCAGTCTATCTTTTCTCCAAGACCAGCTGGAACAAACTCAAGTCACTGAAGTAGCCGATTTTTTAGGTCTCACCAAGTCCTCTCCAAAAGTAATTTCCAAGATCAACATCAAGAGAAAGGAAAAAACCAACAGAGGTGCAACCCCTCACTCCTACAGTACTAGATCAAAGCTCTCTACTCCTGGACTACAGCAAAATGCTCCTGAGGTGATTTTTGAAGGAACTCCTGCTTCTCAGATCAAGAAGAAGACTTTCTTGGATGAAAATACTCTTGCTAAAAAAGCTTGGGGCTTTGGCAAGGCCATTGGCCTCAAGGCTGGTGTTTCTGATCAGGTTATTTTAAACCAGATAAATGATCTTCAGGATTACAAAAATCATGCTATTGATTTTGATGGAGGATCTGAGGATGAGTTAGTTAACTTAGATAAAGACTCAGACCGTGATTTACTGGTGGTCTAAGGTACCACTAGTCTTGGTTCCTCCTAAACTCTATGAAATTCCTCTCATGGAATGTGAGAGGGATCTCCTCTCAACAAAAGAGGAGATGCTTCGAACCTTGCTGAGCAAGCAAGCCCCTAGCTTCATCATGATTCAAGAGTCCAAAATGGATCACATGCCTACTAATTTTCTTAGATCATGTGGCTTGTCTTGGGGTTGGGATTCTTGCCATTATGATGCTATGAACACTTGTGGTGGTCTGATTACAATGTGGGAAAAAAGAGACTTCTCCATCTCTCACTCAATTGAGGAAGAAGGTGTCCTTTTTCTGGCTCGACAATTTTCTCTCCTCCCAGAATTTATGCTGCATTATTAATGTGTATGCCCCATCTTCAACACATGGAAGAAAGTCTCTATGGCTCAAACCAGAGGACATGATAAAGGCACTCCCTTCAGTCACTCTCATCTTGCTAGGAGGAGACTTCAACATTGTTAGCTCCATTCAAGAGAGATCTTCACAGAGAGCTGGGGGGACAGATATGCAGAATTTTCATCAGTTTATAATGAACTTGGAACTCATAAATCTCCCTCTAAATGGAGGCAAATACACTTGGTTTGGGCAGCAATCAAGAGCTTCCAGAATAGACAGGTTTCTTATTCCTCAAGAGTTCTTGGAAAAGTTTAACTCTCTTACACAAGTTTTCCTCTCCAGATCAATCTCAGATCACATGCCTATAGTAATTTTTGACAATGTGATAGATTGGGGGCCTAGGCCATTCAAGTTCCTAAATATTTGGACTGAAGACCCTAGATTCTATGAAGCTGTGAAAATTTTTTGGGCCTCTTATCAAATCTTTGGCCAGCTGTATTATGTTTTATGGATGAAGCTTAACCTTTTGAAAGCTGATCTTAAAGTCTGGAATGCTCAAGTGTTTGGTCACCTAGAAACCCTCATTGCTCAGCTAAGTAAGGCAGTACTCTTTGGTAGAAGTAAGGCCCCTCCTTCCTCAAGAATCCACTAAAAGATGAGAACTTAAGGATGCACTAATTCAGAAATACAAATTGTTATCAAAACTTTGGAGTCAAAAGGCCAGAAAGAAATGGTTTGATGATGGGGACAAGGGCTCTAATTATTTTCATAGAGTGGCAAATTTCAAAGGGGCTTCAAAAAACATAAGCCATATCTGGTATAAAGATCAGTTGCTCTCATCTCCACCAGAAATCAAACTTGCAGCAGCTGAACATTTTGCCAACAGATTCTCTGAAGGTCCTACTTCAAATGTATTTATAGAAGATTTACCTTTTCATACACTATCTCCACAACAACCTCAATGGCTTAAGAGACCATTCTCAGAAGATGAAACTCTACAAGAAATCATGGCTTGTAGTGCTGAAAAAGCAACAGGGCCAGATGGTTTAACTCAAAAGTTTTTTCAAGTATGCTGGCCTATAATCAAAGAAGATCTGATGAAATTCCTATATTGCTTCTACCATACTGGTCAACTTGGAAAAGGCCTTAACTCTTCTTTTCTGATTCTGATACCAAAAAATGATGCTCCTCTAACATTTGATGACTACAGGCCAATAAGTCTGATGGGAGGTTCTTATAAAATACTATCCAAATTGCTATCTACAAGGCTCAAACAGGTGATAAACTTTTTGGTGGGGGAGGAACAGACTGGCTTTATTCAGGGAAGGCAGATTATTGATGGAATCTTAATTGCCTCAGAGGTAGTTGATTTCCTAAAGACAAGCAAGCAGAAAGCTATATTTTCAACGCTGATTTTGAAAAAGCTTTGGATAAGGTCAACTGGAATTGCTCAAATTGCTAACTAGAATGGGTTTTGGCTCTTTATGGAGGCTCTGGATTCTCTCATGCTTAAAGGCACATGTCTCAGTGTTGATCAATGGCTCCCCTAGTCCTGATTTTAATTTGGCAAGAGGGCTTAGACAAGAGTGTGCTTTATCTCCTCTTCTGTTTGCTCTTGTTGCAGAAGGTCTCAATCAAGTATTGAAAGCTGGGATATCACAAGACCACTTCAAAGGTATAAAATTTCAAGATAATGGCTCAACCATTTCATATCTGCAATTTGCAGATGATACTATAATTTTCATCCAAGCTTCAGAAACAGGTGCCTTGTGCCTCAAGTTTGCCTTAACTATGTTCAATTTAGCTGCTTGTTTATCAGTGAATTATGATAAATCATCAGCTATATTCTTCAACATGGAAGAGGAAGAGAGACAGGCCATCTTGGTGATTTTGGGATGCTCAGAAGATAAATTGCCTACCAAGTATTTAGGCTTTCCTTTGGGGGCAAATCCAAGTAAAATTAAAACATGAGATCCAATAATAGCCAATTTCAAAGCTGCATTGGGACTCTGGCAAGCCAAGTTGCTCATACTAGGAGGAAGAATCACACTTATTAAATCCACTCTAAGTGCTCTGCCATTGTATTTCTTCTCCATAATAAAAGCTCCCCAAAGTGTATTGAGACAAATGGAATCCTGGCAAAGGAGGTTCATGTGGCATGGATCCTCTAAAGCAAAATCCTTCTGCAAAGTCAATTGGAATAATGTCTGCAAATCAAAAATTGAAGGGGGGCTTGGTATAAAAAAATTTAGCTAAAATGAATCTAGCTCTTCTTGCCAAGTGGTGGTGGAGATTTGCTTTGGATAAAAACTCTCTTTGGAAGAGGGTGATATGCAGTAAATATGGCTGGTCTACTTCTGAATGGGACCTCTCTTCCTTCCCTGAAATAGGATCTACAAGTTTTATGAGCCAAATACTAGCTATCAATGCTGATCCTAACTTCCATAATTTATTTGGTATTAGAGGTCTAAGTTGGAAGGTGGGAGAAGGATCTAGAGTGTTATTCTGGTGTAATTTATGGTGGGGGGAGCAACCTCTCAAGTTTCTCTTTCCCAGGCTATATTCCCTATCAAACAACAAAAAACTATTGGTTGCTGAAGCTTGGTCAGAGGGTGTTTGGGAACTAAATTTTAGAAGAGTCCCAAGGGGAAGAGTAGAATCAGATTGGAATTCACTGCATTTGATATTAGATGACATCTCTCTCACTTATGAGAAGGATCTTCTTGTTTGGACAGGTGATCCAAAGGGGTTCTCAATAAAAAGGCTATACACTTTATTAGACAATCAAACTTCAGCCCCTTCAGTAAATGCTCCTTGGATAAAAGCTCTATGGATCCCAGGTATACCTCCTAAAATCACAGCCTTTTGCTGGCTTGCTTGTCTGGAAGCCATCCCCAATAGATGCTTCCTTGATTCAAGAGGGTTGCAATTCTCCCTACAAGGAACTCTTTGTCCAGTCTGCAATGATGACTTGGAAGATGCTTCCCATACCTTACTGCATTGTAATAGAGCTTGGAGAGTTTGGAGTCTGGTTTTTATTTGGTGGGCCTTTATTTGGATCATCCCAAAAAATACAAAAGCTTTATTCACTTCTTGGTCATCCTTGGCTCCTCCAAGCTGTAAAAAAATTTGGAGGAAACTAGCTCAGATAACCTGTTGGAAAATATGGCTTGCAAGAAATGAAGCTATCTTTGAAGGGAGTTCTTCATCTGCAGAAGACATCTTTCAGAAAATTCAAAGTCAGGCCTATAACTGGGAATGGGCGAAATTCAAAGATCTTGGATACTTCTTCTCCTACAATTCCTGGCTGTCCTCTTCTAGGACATGTTGCTGTATTAGTAGAGGTCTCAATTATTAGCTCCTGGACATTTTAGGATGCTGGTTGACTCTTTCCTCTGGTGGAATCTTGTTGCTTGGTTTGTTGTTTCTGGTTTGGCTTTCTTGGTGGGACTGGGGTTTGGGGTTGGGTTCTGGGAGGTTTGGGTACTGTTGTGAGTTTGGTAAGGCCCTCCTTTTTGATTTTGCTATCCTTGTGTTTGAGTGTGGGTTTTTTTTTCCTTTTTTGGAGTGAGGGTAGCTGTTACTAAGTTGAGAGGTTGTTTTGTTTGCAGGTCACTCTTCTACCCCTGGTGTTTCATTGAGGCCTTCATCTTTTGGCCCTACTGGTGGCTTGCCTTTTATCTCTTGCTTTCCTCTCCCTTCGTGTACTGAATTTATTTGAAGTGAGAGGTCTCTTAGTTTAGACTCTAAAATGCTGGCCTACAAGACCTCTTCAAGACCATTCTTGATCATGTGCAAGCATCATTCTCACAAATATGCAGCTCAATTTCCAATCATGATCCTGTGCAAGCCTCATCTCACATTTATGCAGCTTATTTATCTTCAAAATTTTGCAGATCATGGTTCATATCTTGAGTTTCTCCTGCTAGATTGGTTTGCTTCTCAGAAGTACTGACATCTCAGTTTCGTGGGTTGCAAGACTCCTTCAAATGTTTGAACCTGGATTTGACTTGTGTTGCAAGATAGACATTCCTTGGGTGACAAGTTATTTGATTTTATGTGGGTTTTTTCAGCTACTCTTTGGGTAGGAACTCTTTATCTTTGGGTAGTTTTTTGTATTCCTTGGTGTATTCAAGTTGTAACCTTTTCCTGTGGTGGGTGGGTAGTTTCCTTTGATCTCTTTTAAATTACGGTTGTAACTCCTCTTTTACCTCAAAAGAGGTTTAATTTAATTATGTTTTGCCGATAAAAAAAAATGTCATTGCTAATTTCTAGTTAATCACGGGGGAGCACCGCGGAAAGCATATGGCCTTTATAAAATTACAAATGTTAAATTTAATCGAATCAAATTATAGTTTTTGTAAAAACAGATTTTTGATGCGTAATAGTATATTGTACAACGTTTTGTTTACATGCGTACATCACGGTGTTTTATTGTATTTTTTTGAAACGGGTAACCAGAGACTTTCATAAATACCAATAGGTAATCAAACAAGACAGGGCGTGACTGCCCCAGGTTCCAAATGTATGTCCGAGCCGACCGTAGAAGGCCCGGCGCTCATGGACCCATAATAATAGCCTACTTGAAATCGTAGGCACAAACTCAAGACAACTCCTTACCATCGTCTCAAAACAACGAGACATAAAGTAAAAGGTCCTAACCAACACAGAAAGTAAATTGTTCCAGAAATAATGCAGATAAAAATAAAGCAGGTAAAAAAGTTGAGTTGTTGGTGCAGGCTGCCCGGGACCTCCCAGCACTGGCTGTCCCGGGTCTGTAGGTATTGTCCGACATCGACTCCATCCACCCCTACCGGGTCGGGTCATCCCTGCATCGGAGGCTTCCTTGCCTCTGTCTGCTTCACCTGGTCCTCCTCAGTGATCATCATCGGGTGGTGATCGCTCCGGTAGATCTCGGCCCGGCCTCATGCCAGTTCCGGGCGTTCACTCCCTAGACGGTTACCCAGTTCTGGATGAAGATCCACCGGCGGAGCTTCAACGAGCCGATACTGCAAAAACGTCCACGGGGGCCTATGTGCCCGCCTTTGCATGGGCCAATTGCATCGTCGGTGCATGGCCATTGGCCACATGGTCAATCCGAGGGGAGGAGGCGGGACCCGGTGAGGATCCACCGGTGACAACGGTGCCATACCCGTGAGAGATCTGCCTCCACCGGCATGACGGCGTTCCAAAAAGTGGGACATCGTCGTCGATTGAGGAAGGTGGGGAGACTTGAGCAGCGTTGAGGAGGAGAGATCCGGGTGGCTGTAGCGGACGGCGTGGGATCGGTGAACGGCGACGTACAGATTCAGATTGGATCCGAGGAGAGGCGCAGGTCCTGACTCGGTGATCGTCTTACGGATCACGACCAGAGAGGTAATACCGGCGTGGAGGAACGTCTGAGGCGAGCAAAGCGAGAGGAGACCGACTCCGATGAACGATCAGGGTAGATTGAAATCCTAAGATTGGACAGAGAGCTTTTTGGTAGATGGTATACCGATTGATAATACCTTAGATTTCCATTTAATGGTGTTTTATTGAATAATGGTACATAAAATAGATTATTGACAACTTTTAGAAAAAAAGTTGTCAAACAGCTACACAACATTTGAAAAGAAAAAAAAGAAGAAAGTTATTGTAAAAATACATCTCAAATCCAATTCATGAATTGTGACGCGTTAATTGGTAAACTCTTAGCTCAGCTGGATGAGTTGATATGCAAGGTGCATGTAACTTGACGTGGTTATTGCCCCTTCTACACACAAAGATTAAGAATTATATGAAAAAAAATAAACAGATAATGGAACTTTAAAATTAATGAGCCGTAAAAAAATCAAAAACAGATAAGCGAACATTAACATGTTTTTCCTTTTAGGGCTCCCTTCGAGCCGCCTCTACCCACCACGATGTTGACTCCTTCCCGTCACCAACGATGTGTCTTCCGATCTTGATTTTCGTCTGGCTCACCTTGACATCGATCAACCTCACCGCTTCAGAGTCCTGCAGCCTCCCTGTATCGGGTCATCTCACCTGATCAACCCCAGCCGTCGCTGAAGCCGTCGTCATCGTGTCTGACACCGCCTCTACCTTGGCCTCTACCACCGCACCCTTTTCGACCCCTCTCTCGATTATGGATCTGACTAATCGAGTGGGTCTTTTTATTTTATCTGATTTCGTCTTTGTAGGGTCAATGACGAAAGGAATTCAGCGCTATAGGGACTGACCCTAGGAGGGGTCCCTTGTAAGAGCTATGCCTCCCTTTGAAGATGATGATAGCAGGTTCGGTCGCACTCTACAGAGTATGCAGCGTTTAGGGAATACCTTGAGCAGCCGTAGTCAGTTTCGTCATAGTTTAGTGTTAGCTTGCATATATGGTGCCTCATCCAATACCGTCAGGGACGGTTATAGTATGAAAAGAATAACGAACACTTTGTGTTCTTTGTCTGTTCTTCGTGGTCATGGATTTATCCCTGATGCACTCAAATGTATTTGAAGTCTAAATTAATGAAATTGCACCTTTTTAATAAATAAAAACATGTATTTAAAGTAAAATAATTGATCGTTAATCGCTCTGGAGAAAAACACTAACACGACAAATCATTGCTAAAATAGAGATGATAGACAAACAAAAAGTGCATACACAATAGGATGTGCGCGAGAAAACAACTTACAACAGTTAGAGCATCTCCAATAATAAACTACTGCACAATGGTTTGAAACAGTGATTTGGCTATATTTTTCTTTTCTCTCTCCTCTAAACCACTACCTCTACCACCAGACTTTTAATGGGTAGGCTAAAAAAGAAATGGTTTTGGTGTAGTAACAAGAACTAATAGGCAAAAAATGTCTTTAGCCGACTATAGGAATCGTTGGAGGATCCTACCACCACAAATACTCTCTCTCCTCAAATATTATTATTTTAATGTTTCTCTCTCTTATAAATGACTGCAAAGACACCTAAACCATGGATGTTAGCCTACCATTGCAACCGCTCTTAAGATACGGAACAAAACAAATGAGTTAATGTTATTACATACTAAAAGTGAAATAAATAACTCAGTGCTTGTTAACTTAAAGTATGAACCATGTCTTTCTCCTTGATACGATGGGAGATTTGAGTTAATTCTAACAAAAAGAGTTATAAACTATGTATGGAAATCTAACATCTTTCCCAGATATTAGGGAGGTTATGTACTTTTTTTTATAAAATTAACCATATAATATTATAATTGAAAAATGCATATAGGAAACAAAAGCTGAAATGCAGTGGAATTAAAATAACAATAGAACTTAAAGTAAAGTCGCTCTATAAATATCAGTGGTCGTCTGGAGGAGAATATTGCGGTAGCGTCACATGCGATGCTGAGAAAGTGTGCGGTGAACATCGATACAACGATACCAAACTAAATGGCATGGCCGAGCAGGCCCAGTGTTGAGGATTGTTGCTCCGATCAGGCATAAGTCGGCTCTGAATTGTGCTCCAGTGGAATCCTGAACCCCAAGAGTGACGCCCCAGGCAGCCCTGTAACCAGGGACTGAAATGGCTCAATTGGACTTGGCATCCTCCCGAGGAGCCAACAAACGTCGTCCCCCTTCTGATGATAATGAGGGCCTTTAAAAACGTGAAATTGTTGGTTCTCGATCTGATTGAAGAATGTTGCGCCGATATTTGGTGGAATCGATGCCATCCTACGTCCAGTGAGGCGGTATTACTGTATAACCACCCACTGGACCACAAAGTCCTCATTGATTTAGGCGAGGGTGTGTTTCGCCCCTCGTCGGTTGGATTGTCAATCCATTGGACCCCACCGGTCCCTCTAAGTCAGTGCTCAGAGTTTGCATCAGATCAGATATCATCCGAGCACTTACAGCAGATAGGTACAACCCGTCGTCACCCCTATCACCACCTAGGATCTCACCTTGTCCCTTGATCTCCGGCCTTTCGACCGGTGGTGTGATACCAGAACCAAGATCCTGATCCAATGTTAGGCCCTGCCCCATCTCCTGGCCCGCCCAAGAACCAGGCTCCGTCTCTGGACCCGCCCATGGAGGGATACACGACTTCGGCTGCCTCCCAGACCCAAACCCGGGCCCGGGCCCGTCCACCCTCGGCCTCTTGGCCCAAGCCCATCTCGCCTCTCCCATGAGGCCAGTTCTCCCAAGGATAGGCCCTGTCACGCCACAAATCCAGTTTTGACCGGACTCGAGACGTGAATCGAAAATAATAATAAAGAAAGCAAATTTAAACGAAATAAACCTCCAAAAAGTTTAAAGACAGTAATTTTGATAACAAGAGTCAAATGCTCGAAATCCCAACATAAAAAGTTTGGTACGAAAGGGAGTACGTCAATAGACCTAGGACTCTCGTTAAGCTCCCAAGCTCCGAGACATCCTTTAAACCAACTCTCGATCAAAACCTGTAGAAACAGTAATGAAGGGGATGAGCGTTTCACTTAGTAGGAAAAAAGTAGTAAAGGGGATGAGCAATTCGCTCACCACCACGGATACCCGTCCAAATATGCCATACTAGTAAAGAAATAACTACTAACGAATCAAACAGCAGAACACGTAATCACAATCACAATCATAACCAACCTCACATAACCACAACATCATTTGATCACACCCCTTACCTAATCACCACACTTAACATATGAAATCAACCCTGCTCAACAATTATCGATTGCTCAATATTCACACCCAAACCATATCTCAAAAGAATCACCGAGTAAATACACACAGTGAAACAATAACAACCACGCACACAGTAAGTATCCAATAATACGCTGGATCACACCGAGCTATAGGGATCACACAGCTATAAGAAGCACACAGCTATAACACATTTTACCGACACCTAGTCGGAAGGCAGGCGCACCTTATCACGGAGTCATAGCACATTTTACCGACACCTAGTCGGAAGGCAGACACACCTTATCACGGAACCATAGCACATTTTACCGACACCTAGTCGGAAGGCAGGCGCACCTTATCACGGGAAATAGCACATTTTACCGACACCTAGTCGGAAGGCAGGCACACCTAATCACGAAACGATAGCATATTTTACCGACACCTAGTCGGAAGGTAGGCGCACCTAATCACAGAACAATAGCACATTTTATCGACACCTAGTCGGAAGGCGGGCGCACCTTGAATATACAACAAGTCAGACATTACCATAACAACACTCATTAAGGGGTAACACATAGTCATGACCGATCATCAAAATATCGTTCAACCAATAATACCGCACTTACCGCCAATACTTACTCCCGTACCACCAATCGCATCAATTCATAAGTCACTTAATCAATGTACCCACATTAATTCAACACTCAATCAATTATATCCATCAAATCCTAAATTACTCAGTAACTAGCACAATCAATGCCTCCAGCATGACAACAAACGATCATTCCAATCAAAGCACTAGTCAAGAGGCAATGCTCAACATATCGTACCGGAACACACACATACAACACCTCAACCATGTCACAAGGCAATAGTTCAACAAATACATACACACAGGTAAAGCACAATCATCACACAATCCTACGGGCACGACATGGCCCTCATGCAATTCTACAGCACGGCAAGTCCCAAACCTGCGGGCACGACATGGCCCGCAAGTGATTCCACATTTTAAACGACTAGGCTAGTATTCACATCCTATATACAATTCTACAATTATTCCGGTTACTCATATCCTATATGCAATTCTAGTAACTTTCCGCATTTTAACCGGTATTCGCTACTTTTCCCTACCTCAACCGCGATCCAACTCCACCAAGCACGAACCGTCAACAAACTCCTTCTCCACGATCAAGCCCACGGTCTAGGATTGAAAGTAACACAGTACTTAATACAAGTCCAACGTCGATTAAAATGGACAACACCCAAATTAGCCCCCGACAAGACGCCTAATTAATTAAAACGGTTGCGGGACGATGATTTGGAAGAAATAGTAAATTAACCGGGCGATACGTACAATGGCACCCGGCCAAGTGGGCCCCACTTGCTCGTGGGTGTGCTGGACCGGATCCACCAAGGGCCGGTCTCAGCACGAATCCCGAGTCACAGACCACTCACCACCGTGGCCGTTCCTCCAGTCGCCGGAAAATTCCAACTTCCTCCTAAAACTACCTAAACGAGTTCTAGGTCCTTAAAACATCAAGTTCTAACCAAAAACATCACCCATTTCACATTTCCCCCAATTCCAAAAGTTAGGGTTTCACCAAATTCTTCTACTTTCACCCATTTTCTTCCATTACTACTTGATTCTACCAAGGTTTGATCATTTCCAACAAGACCCAATCCAATTCCATCTAAATCCAACAAGACCCACAATCTTAAGTTCTTCAAAAGTGAAAAGAAATGGGTTCTTACCGTAGGAAATGAAGAGATGAAGAGGAATATGGAAAAATGGAGGAGTTTTGATGGTGGAATCAAAGGGAAATAATCTTCTTCTTCTTCTTCTTCTTCTTCTTCTTCTTCTTCTTCTTCTTCTTCTTCTTCTTCTTCTTCTTCTTCTTCTTCTTCTTCTTCAACAATGGAGGCTCACTCTCTTTTCTCTCTCTAAAATTCATCCAAGCGAAGAAGAATGCTTAATTTTGGTGTCACATGTGGCCTTTAACCTAAAGAGGAAAGGTCCAAAATCCTCTTTGTTTTTATCTAACCATTTAGGGAAAAAGTAAGGTCAATGGTGTCCTTTTCACTCTTCTTTTCTCTCCTCCACCTAGTTAATGCCAAGTGTCTATGTGGGTCCATCTCTACTCCCAAATATCCCAACCCAATTTAATTAATTCAATAAAAACCTATTTCAACTTCGTTTGACCGAAATTGACTTTTTCGTAAAAACACTTATTTAAAAGGAAATGACCCAACTAAACTAACCGTAACGACGGATAAGATTTTTGAGTCCCGGATGAGTCCCGAATGACTCTTGGAGTTGACGGTTGACTTTTTCAGCAAAAAGTCAACTTTTCCCGATTTCGTCCCAAAGTTGCCCTAAGATTTCTCGAACCAAACTTGATCGCTTTAGAGTTCTCTTAAGGTCCAAAATAAACCTCGGGGTCAAGCCTGTGCTTATTTGAATAAATAACAGAATTTGACTTTAATTCTGTTTCTTGCCGGTTTGACCGACGTTGACTGGACGTGGTTCTTACAAGCCCACCATTGAGACCCAAGCCCAATGGTCAGTCCTTCAAAACCCTCAACGGTTTCTTCCTCAGCCTTCGGTTCCACCTCCCCAGCTCGCCTCCGTCGCCAAAACGGATCCCCTGTTCATCGAACCCTTTCTCCACCGGGGTGTCCCCTCCCAACAGTAGCACCTCCTCCGTATACCCAACCCCATCCCCTCTCCCATCGATGAGCCTCGTCCCGGATGACAATTCCCGAGGTTCAGAACAAGGGCAGAGGTTGTCGACGGTAGGGGTTATACCACGATCGAAATATTTGTACCAACCAACCCACCCGAAGTTCAATACTCAATGGGAAGGGGTTACAACGAGCAGCGGAAGGATCCGATCTACTCCAAAGCAACGATCGGTCTACCAAAGCCGATTCGAAGATTCTCAATTGAAAAATTAGGATTAGGATGACGAAAAGGGGCACAAAATTACCTTCCCTACGCTGTCGTTTACCCTGGCTTGCGAGCCCACCTCCTGGTTTGCCAACGCCGGTCGGCCTTGATGGCGGCGACGACGAGCTTCAATCCTTATAATACTCGTACAAGCAGCCAAACCATGGAACCATACAGATCCATCATATTGAACGAACCCAGGAGCACCATTGATACACCATCGACGGCGAAAAGGGGAAACCCTAATCGTAGAGCTATACTATTTTACGTTCTATATTAGACACTAAAGAACAGCGTACGATGATAATCAGGTTCTTCTAATCGGAGCCGAATGCTTCTGAGCTCTAGTTTTGTCTCCTCTCTTTCTTTGGATTTCTGGTTCTAAGGACGAGTTTGCAACGCGGCAATCTATGGAAATTCCTGATCGTTTCCCTATGTCTACCTCAGGAGCTTCATCTGCAGGACAAACTGTCTCTGGAAAATCCTTGGCCACTCCCGTCCCCTCGGTGGCTTCTTTGATCTGCAGATTCGACAAACCTCAAGCTTCACCGATTGTCCCTGCTCCCTCTATTTCAACAAATTCAGAGCATAAAGCTTCGCCCTCCCCAAAAGCCGCTAAGGATGTTGATCCTTGCAAGCTTTTTGTCTGCAATTTTTCTTCCACTATCAAGGAACCTTGGCTATATCGAATTTTCTCAGAGATTGGTGATGTCTCTGAAGTTTATCTAAGCAAGCGGTTTACTTCCTCAGGTCGACCTTTTGGTTTCATCCACACTACATCTGAGCATTCTCAGAAGATGATAGATGCCTTGAATGGAAAGCATTTTTCTGGCAAGCGGATTTTAGTAGTCCATGCTTGGTTGAGGACTCTAGGAGGACCTCCATTTCTTCTTGGAAGCCTCTCTCCTCTGTTGTTGCTCCTCCTTCTACCACCAGAGCTTTTGAGACGATTCAACGTGTAACTGATGAGTTTTTGAAATCTCAGGCTCTGAGTAGTGTTATTTAAATCTCTCACTCCTTGGTCTCCCTTTCCTCCATCAAAGCTCATCTTGCAAATGCTGGTTTGATTCATTACAACATTAAGAATTTGGGAAATAGGGTTTTTATGCTCTCGTCTTCTATTGAGGTGAGGATTGGTCTGCGCTTTCCTCTTCGTTTGATAATGTGCGTTCCCCTGGCAGTCTCTTTACCCATTTTGGTCTCTTTCAGTGGTGCTCGGTTTCAGGCCTCCCCATTCAAGGTTGGAATTAGACGACATTTGAGGCCATTGGATCAGCTTTGGGCAAAGTCCTTCAAATTATTAGAGCTGATTTTGAGGGACTCTTTTTCCTCTTTCATAGTCCTGATCGCCTCTCACCCAAACAATTATCTTTGAGTTTGGATGGAGCAGCTTCCCCAATTTGGATTGATCCGATTAAGGTCGACTTAGTTCCCTGTTCGATTCCAGCTACTCCCTCTTCTCCTCCTTCATCGGAGATGGATACTCCGGCGAATCTCAGCTCGCCCGAAAAATCAGCTAGCCCGACTCGTTTTGAAACTTCGAATTTGAATACGAATGGCGATCTTTCAGGGAACGATAGATCCCCATTATCTAGTCAGGCTTTGAAGATTTTGAGGACTCTTTTTTGGGATCTCCCTCTCTCGTTCCTGACTCCTCGCTGGGCCTCTCCACAGTCCAAATCGCGAAAGAGCCCATTTCTTCTCAGGCTTTGTCTTTGCGCGAGCCACAAGCAACTACTTCTCTCCCTATTTATGGTCGATCTCGGGCTAAGAAACACGTGTTCAGGGTCTCTGGACCTTCAAAGCAACCCTCGCCGGCCAGTTTGAGGAAATACAAAGATGATGCTTGGGCATATGTCAAGAAAGTAAGACACAAAGCTTTGGAAAAGGGAGTGGATATTCGGGAGCAATTCGAGAACCTTGATGCTGAAGTCTGAGGAAAACTTCTTATAGAGGAGACTGAATTTTCTGATCCTGAAATTGATTCGGGTGGAGGTACTCTATTTCTCCTCCCCTCCTCCTCTACTCGTCTTGCCTGATTCATGAGGCTCCTCTTGTGGAATTTGAGAGGAGAAAACTCCTCGCAGAAGAGGATAGATTTTAAGCGTGTTTTGTTTTCTTATAAGCCTGAGTTTGCGCTGCTCCAAGAAACTAAAACCAAGGACATCACCTCAGTCTTTCTTCGAGAATGTAGTTTATTCATTCGCTGGGGTTTCTGTTTTATTCCATCTGATGGAACTTCGGGAGGTGTTCTCTCTGCCTGGAAAGAGTAGACTTTCTCTTTGACAGCATCCAAACCCATTAGCAATGATTTGATCTTGTCGGGTACTTTCGTCCCCTCTTCTTTGAGTTTATCTATCGTTAATGTTTATGAACCTTGTTCTTTGGCCGGTCGTCGTGCCCTGTGGGATTTGATTATTCTTGAGCGCCCTCTCCTTGGAGACATTTTAATCTTGGGTGGAAATTTTAAGTCAGTCTTGGTTGAAGAGGAGAGGCACAATTGTTCAACCAGTAGCTTGTATTGCTCTGTATTTTTTGATTTCCTGCAGGACATGGGATTGATTGATTTGAACATGGTGGGTGCAAGCTTCACCTGGTATGGGGGTGGTTCCAAGGCCTCACGCTTGGATCGCTTCCTCGTCTCGCCTCGGGTGCTTGTTAGTTTTGATTCGATTGTGCAGCAAACCCTCCTGCGCTCTCTGTCAGACCATCGGCCAATTCTTTTACATTCGGCCACAATAAATTGGGGACCAAAACCAGTTCGTTTTATCAACGCTTGGACGGAGCATAATTTCTTCAAAGTTGATGTGCAGACATTCTGGAACTCGTATACTTGTCAAGGTTCAGCTGCATATTGTCTTTGGTTTAAATTTAAGAAGCTGAGAATGGATCTGAAGAGGTGGAAACTTGAGGTCTTTGGTCGGGTGGATAGGGAAATCGATCAATTGATAGCTGATATCGATAAGCTAGATGGGTTTTTGGAGGATCGGGATCTCTCTGATGCTGAATGTATTGAACGTTCTTTGTTGCGTGTGAACTTAATCAGTAAACAACGTTCTTTGGCTTATATTTGGAGTCAAAAGGCTCAGGTGAATTGGAACAAAAAGGGTTATTTATGCTCATGATTTTACCATCGAGTTGCTAACTTACGAGCATCCAGAAACCATATTTTTCAGGTGCAGGTCGGGGATGTTTTGTTTACTGAACCGGAGGCAATTAAATTGCAGGCAGCAGGTCACTTTATGCAGTGTTTTTCCAAGCCTCAACCTACTCGTTTTCCTTTGCAGGACTTGCCTTTTGGTCGTATTTCCTCTTTTTAGGCTTCTTTGCTGCTCGAGCCTTTCTCTATCACTGAAATAGTGGCAGCAATTCGGGATTGTGGTGCTGATAAGGCACCCGGGCCGGACGGGTTCTCCCTCCTTTTCTTCAAGACATGTTGGGACATTTTAAAGGATGATGTACTCCGTTTCTTTTTAGAATTCTTTGTCTCAGGGAAAATTGGAAAGAGAATTAATTCGAACTTTCTTACTCTCATTCCTAAGACAAATCATGCAGAGAGCTTCAACGATTACCGACCAATAAGTTTGATTTCATCTCTTTATAAGATTCTCTCGAAGCTTTTGGCTAATCGCCTTCGGCAGGTCTTAAATGATGTTATTAGTGATGCTCAATCTGGTTTTGTTGCTGGTAGGCAGCTTGTGGACGGGGTTCTTATTGCCTCTGAGGTCATTGATTTGGTTAAAAAATCAAAAGAGGAAGTGGTGATTCTGAAACTTGATTTTGAGAAAGCTTTCGATAAGGTGAATTGGTCTTATTTGGATGAGGTGATGTCCAAGATGAATTTTCCCTCTAAATGGCACTTCTGGATGAGTTCTTGTTTTAAGGCTCATATTGTAGTTCTTATAAATGGCTCTCCGAGTCATGATTTTGCTATTCAGAACTGTTTACGTCAAGGTTTCCCTTTATCACCTTTTCTTTTCCTTCTGGCAGATGAAGGTCTTCATCAGGTTTTGGAGAATGGTATTCGTTTGGGAGAATTCTCGGGGGTGCAAGTAGGAAATGAGGGGCCTATCATCTCCGATCTGCAGTTTACAGATGACACATTAATCTTTATAAAGGGCTCTATTGAAGGTCTCCAGGTACTCAAGAATTCTCTGATTGGGTTTCAGGCTTGTTCGGGGCTTAAGATCAATTTTGAGAAATCCATTGTTATTCTCCTCAATCACATAACTTTATCACCATCTCTTGTAGCTTCAACCTTAGAATGGTCAGTGGGTTCTCTACCCATTAAGTATCTTGGTTTCATGCTTGGTGCTAATCCCCGACGAGTTTCTTTTTGGCAACCTGTAATTCAAAAGTTCAAAGCCTCTTCGGCTCTTTGGAAGGCTAAGGACCTCTCTTTTCCTGGCAGGTTGTTGCTAATTAAATCGACCTTATCAGCTTTGCCTGTATTCTTTATGACTCTTTTCAGGGCACCTAAAGGAGTTTTAGCTTAACTTGAGGCCTGAAGGAGGCATTTTTATGGTATAATAGGGCTCACTCTCAAGTGTTATGCAAGGTCCGTTGGTCCATTATCTGCAAGCCCAATACAGCAGCTGCTGTGAGGTTGAGTCAGGCCGATGGTTACATAGCCCAGGCGCTGAGGGACTTCATCAGGCTGGGCACTCCTACCTTTTCCGGGGAGCCAGACCCTGAGGCAGCCGAGAGGTGGCTGAGTTAGATCACCCGTAACTTGGACACATCGGGGATCACCGACGAGCACATGAGAGTGTCCTTTTCCGCATTCCAGCTGAGGGATGAGGCATACTTCTGGTGGCAGCGCGAGCAGCGCAGGGTTGGAGACGACTTCCAGTTATTCGGAAGACTGTTCCTAGAACAGTATTTCCCGAGATCAGCCCGTGAGGACAGACACCAGGAGTTCCTAGAGCTGCGCCAGAGAGGGATGTTTGTGTCGGAGTATGAGGCGAGGTTCATCTCCCTGTCTCGCTTCGCACCGGAGATGGTGCCGACTGAGGAGCTCCGTTGTAGACGATTCGAGGGGGGACTCATGTCGTCGTTCGCGGATCGAGTCATTGCCTTCAGGACCGAGGAGTATTCTGTGCTAGTGGACTAGACACTAGCGATGGAGCGGCACTTTTGAGAGACCGCAAGAGCGCGGGAGAGCAAACCGAGGTCGGGTGGCTTTCTGAGGCTGTCTGAGGGCCGCGATCCGAGGAGGCGGAGGACCTCCGAATCTTTTCAGCCACAGCCCCAGTATGGTGGGATGCGTCGAGTCAGAGCAGTAGCGTCCGTTGGACCTGCCTCGGTAACGCAGTTGTGCCCCTTGTGCAGTAACGGACCTAGAGACCGTCAGAAGGATCGTCCGCCGAGGTTCGGGGAGAGATCGTGTGCTGATGAGAGGGCGTGCTACCAGTGCGGCCGATAGGGACACCTCTCTTTCGCGTGTCCTGACTGGGTTGGAGGAGCACCAGCGCCGAGACCTCAGCAGACGCAGCCACGCTAGGCACCCTCCTTCCGCCAGCGTCCAACGCAGGCTCCGAGAGCCCCACGCCAGGCGGCGATTGCACCAGCACAGAGGCATCGGCCGAGGGCTCCACAACAGGTGGCTCTTCCATTACCCCCGAGAGGAGGACCTCAGGCTCAGCAGGGTCGGGTTTATGCAGTCACTAACTCCCGAGCGGAGGGACGCCACTCCGGTCATGAGACCACTCAGGGTACGTGATTGCTTTATAATTCCTGGGCGTCTTTCTTATTTGATACTGGGGCTTCGCATTCTTTCATCTCTTCTACTTTTGCTGATTCTTTGGGGTTAAGGGTAGAGAAGTGGAGTCGACCCTTATGTCTTGATATCCCGGTTACGGGAGATGTGGTCTTAAGTACCGTATGCCGTGCATGTGAGATTAGAGTGGCTGATTGCCCTTTTATTTGTGATTTACTTGTTTTGGACATGACGACATTCGACGTGATCTTGGGGATGGACTGGCTCGCGAGGTATCGAGCGTCGATCGGTTGCTATCGACGATAGGTGACAGTGATGTCAGGCGATACGATCGTCACTTGTGTGTTGGGCAATAGGAGCGGAGTACTCCAGTCCGCTTTGACCGTGGGAGATGAGACAGAGACTGTGCAGAGTAGAGAGCTGCCGAGAGTGGTATGTGAGTTCCCGGAGGTTTTCCCGGAAGAGCTGTCAGGATTACCGCCGGCGCGCGAGGTGGAGTTTAGGATCGACTTGATCCCGGGTACGACACCGATATCTATGTCCCCGTATCGGTTTGCACCCGCTGAGTTGGTCGAACTGAAGCGACAACTCGAGGAGCTTCAGGAGAAGGGATTCATCCGTCCGAGTGCCTCACCCTAGGGAGCACCCGCCCTCTTCGTGAAGAAGAAGGGTGGAGCACTGAGGATGTGCATCGACTACCGGAAGTTGAACCGGGTCACGGTTAAGAACCGCTACCCGATGCCGAGGATTGATGACTTTTTCGATCAGTTGAGAGGAGCAAACTACTTCTCGAAGATTGATCTACGATCAGGGTATTATCAGTTTAGAGTTCGGGAGGAGGATGTGGCATAGACCGTATTCCGGACTCGGTACGGACACTTCGAGTTCCTAGTAATGCCGTTCGGGATGACGAACGCGCCTGCAGCGTTCATGGACCTGATGAACGGTATTTTCCGACCGTGCCTGGACCAGTTCGTCGTGGTGTTTGTAGACGATATTCTGATTTATTCGCCGAGTGAGGAGGCGAATGGGGAGCACCTGAGGACAGCCTTGACGTTGTTGCACACTCACCAGTTATACGACAACCTAGAGAAGTGCGAGTTTTGGCTCGCCGAGGTGAAGTTCCTCGGGCATGTTGTGTCCCGAGAGGGTATCCTAGTTGATCCAGCGAAGATTGACGCAGTTTCGAAGTGGGCACGGCCCAAGAGTGTGTTTGAGATCCACAGCTTCCTGGGATTAGCAGGATACTATCGATGGTTTGTCCAGGACTTCTCACGTCTGGCCGCGCCGATGACCGCACTGACACACAAGGGAGCAGAGTTTCTGTGGACCGATGAGTGTGAGCACTCCTTTACCGAGCTGAAGGCTCGTTTGACTACCGCTCCTATGTTTATTGTGTCGGAGCGGGGGATCGGATATGATGTGTATTGTGATGCGTCCGGTGAGGGACTGGGATGTGTGTTGATGTAGTCCGGGAAGGTAGTTGCCTATGGCTCCAGACAGTTGAAGATACATGAGCACAACTACCCTACCCACGACTTTGAACTGGCAGCAGTCGTCTTCTCTCTGAAGAGCTGGCGACACTACTTGTACGGAGAGCGATTCCGGGTATTCTCAGATCACAAGAGTCTCAAGTACATCTTCTCCCAACGCGACCTGAACATGCGCCAGAGGCGGTGGACGGAACTACTTTAGGATTACGACTTCGAGCTACTCTATCATCCCAGCAAGGCGAACGTCGTCGCCGATGCCCTGAGTAGGAAGTCGACTCACTGCATTGCAAGTATATCAGTCCGAAAGTGGGACATGATGGAGGAGTTCAACTCGTTCAGACTTGAGCTAGAGGAGATCACGGATGGCGTGACTATGTGTTCATTGGTGGCTCAGCCCACACTAGTTACTCGGGTGCTGGAGGCACATGCCGAGGATGCCGAGACAACAAAGATCCGGGAGAGGATTATCAGCGGTGTTGATGCTGAGGGTTGGGAGCAGGGTGCCGATTAGGGTCTACGTTACCGAGGAGGACTGTTTGTGCCGCGGGGTTGCAGAGACGATGTGTTGAGAGAGTGTCATCGCTCCCGTCTTGCCGTGCACCCGGGTGGCACCAAGATGTATCGGGACATCAGACTACAGTTTTGGGGGAGCGGGATGCGGAGAGAAGACGCAGAGTTCGTCTCGTGATGCCTCACGCCGGTTTGTTACATCCACTGCCGATCGCAGAGTGGAAGTGGGAGCACGTCACGATGGACTTAGTGAGTGGCTTACCGAGATCGCCGAGCGGGCACGACGTACTTTGGGTAGTGGTCGACCGACTGACCAAGTCGGCACACTTCTTAGCCATGAGGATGACTGACACGGTTGTCACCTTGAGTCGGTTGTACGTTCGGGAGATCATCCGTCTTCACGGAGTTCCGGTGTCCGTTGTGCCCGACAGGGATCCCCGTTTCACCGTAAGATTTTGGGAGAGCTTCCAGAGAGCATTGGGAACCGAGGTCTTGCTCAGTACGGTTATCACCCACAGACTGACGGTCTGTCAGAGCGCACTATACAGATCTTAGAGGATATGCTGCGAGCATGTGTGTTGGACTTCCGAGGATCATTTACCTTTAGCTGAGTTTTCCTACAACAACAGTTACCAGGCCAGTATAAGGATGGCACCATTTGAGGCGTTGTATGGTAGGCCGTGTAGATGGCCCGTGTGTTGGGAAGAGGTAGGAGACCGGAGTCTACTTGGTCCGGAGCTTGTTCAGGAGACGACCGAGAAGGTCGCGTTGATTCGGGAGCGGTTAAAGACCGCGCAGAGCCGACAGAAGAGTTACGCGGATAGACGACGTCGACCTCTTGAGTTTACAGTTGTTGATCACGTGTTCCTGAGGGTGAGCCCGAAGAAGGGACTCTTGTGGTTGAATCATGGCGGAGGCAAGTTGGCCCCGCTGTTTTTCGGACCTTTTGAGGTTTTGAGCAGAGTTGGAGCCGTTGCCTATCGCCTTGCTTTTCCACCACAACATGGGAACTTTCACAACGTCTTCCACATCTCCCAAATGCGGAAGTACACCCCGGACCCCTCCCACGTTATCGAGTGGACGGACATCGAGGTAGCTAATGATGTTTCGTATGAGGAGCACCCAGCCATGATTTGGGATACGCGGAAGAAGGTCCTGCGTGGAAAGGCTATCCGATTGGTACGGGTGCACTGGCGGCACCAAGGAGCTGAGTCGACCTGTGAGCGCGAGGATGAGGTTTGCGCGAAGTACCCCAGCCTGTTCGACCCTTGAGGTACTTTCATTTTAAATTTCTAGGACGAAATTCTTTTAAGAGGGGTATATTGTAAGAACCGCCCCCGGTCGATCCCGGTCGAACCGGTGAATCCTGACGAAAGTTGACTTTTTGCCGGAAAAGTCAACCGATGACTCCGGGAGTCATTCAGAACCTTTTCGGGGCCCAAAAAGCTTATCCGTCGTTACGGTTGGCTTAATTGGGCCATTTCCTTTCAAATGACTGTAATTTTGAAAAAGTCAACATTCGGTCAAATAGAGACTTTTTATCGACTAAAGCAAGTTAATTTAATTGTGCTGGATTTTCATAAGGGCTAAGTGGTCCCCACTAGGACACTTGTCCTTAGTGGCTTGGAGGAGAAGAAATGGGTTTTTCAATGACCCATTTACCCTCACATAAGTCAAAATAGTAGAATTGGACCTAAGGGTCTTTTGGACATTCATCAATTTAGGTCTTTTAAAGCAATTGAAGCAACCAATTCAACCATTACACTAGTGCTAGCCGAAATTTAGAGAGAAAAGAAGAAGAGGAGAAGCAAAGGAAACTTTAAGAAGAAGAAAAGGAGAAAGGAGCAATTTTGAGCCAAGTTTTTCATCAATCCTTCTCCAAAACCCCAAAATCCTCTTCATCTATCCATTTCCAAGGTAAGTAAACTCTAACTTTCCATTTTCAATCCATTTCAATTCATGGGTTTTCATAGAAATGCATGAACTAGCTAGGTTTTTTGAGTTCTATGGTGTTAGATGATGTTTTAGAGAAGTAGATGATTGTTTTTTTTGTTGAAATCACTTGTTTTTGAGTTGGAAATCTCTTGGGTATTTGTAGTTTTGATGAATCCCTCTTTGGGTAGTGAAGTAGTGATGTTATTGGACTGATTTGGAGGTTTAGGTTTGATAAAAATGGAGTTTTTGGACTGTTTGTCGTGAAAAGGGAGCTGGAGGAAGAAGAAGGACGAGTCTGCCCAGACCCGTCATGGATCCGTGACGGGAGACGTCACGGCTCCGTGATGGAGGCCGTGACGGCACGCGTCACTGTTAGTCTTAGTGCCCGTAGTTCAATCCTAAATGTCCAAATGTATATATCATCGTTAGCAATAAAATTAAAGCGGCTTTATATTACTTATGTGTTGGAGTAATATATCGATGTGTGCTCTGATCTATGCCCACCATGCGAATAGAACCATAGATCGAGATAGATCACACTCGATGGGTCCCTAGTCAACAAAGCTCCACTAGAAGCGACTAGTATGAAAGATGGCTCTTTATGGCTTACGTTCTGTTAGTCATTGGAATGGGATTCCGGAGTCTGATCATAGATATCATGTGGGACATGATATTGGACGACCCGCCCTGAATATGTGCCATAGATTAAGTCATGAACATATTTAGTGTTGTAGCTTGTCATGTATCCTTAGACCAAGGAGTCTTTGTGATCGCTATGTAGTCAACAACTGAGTTTGACCTGAGCGACACGAAAGACGGCTAAGGGATTGGCTTGGGGACGGGCTACATGAGTGACACGAAAGACGGCTAAGGGATTTATCCCTCATACTAAGGTATGGGAAAGATATCGGTTCTCGGCCACTTGATCGAGAGTGACTGGAAGAATAGCATGGCCATGCACATGATACTGGGTATCATATCTTCAGTCATCTCACATATCAAGGAACGGTGATTGAGAATAATAAGGATGACGGCTCTATGCCTTATCTCAATCAGGATACCGGAGATAAAAGGATAATGACAGGGACGACGGAAAGGTTAGAATCGACAGGGTCGATTCGTTATGTAGTGTCAGGCAATACTAAAGTCTCGTTAGTTGCCACTTAAATAGGATCAAGTAAAATGGGATTTTACGTTGATCTATTGACATGCATAAACCTAAGGGTCACACCGGAGGATGAAACTCATTGACACATTTATGGAGAATGGCCAAAAGGGAGTTGTCTCGGGACATGACCAAAACTGGGTTTTGGGTCATGTGCCCGTAAGTGAATAGGACTTTACGGATCGAGACAAGGCTTGGAGGTTTGGGATTGATCGCGTCGGATAATGTTGGACATTTCCGGTATGGAAGGCATGGAGGCGATGAGCGAATCACGGGACCTCGTTGGAAATGGCCACGGGCCATGTTCCAAGAGGCCCATGAAAGGCCCATGCAACCAAGGCCCATGGAACTAATTAATCAAGTCTTGATTAATTAGTACTAAGTAAGCAAGACAAGGATTAAGGTGTTGGTGATTCACCACCTAACCCAATCTTGTCTTGCCATACTTTGTCCTATTTACACCTTACTTGACACCATACTTGTCCCATGCCTTTAGTTGGACAAGTATGGGTTTTGTTATGTTTAAGTCATCTTTTTTCAACATAACAAACACAAGACAAGAATAGGAAACACATTTTCTCTCCCTCTTCCATGGCCATTTCGGGTTTGGCTAGTTTCCACCTCCATGTTTGTGTTCTTGAGTCTTGAAAGAGAAGAACTACGTGGCTTTGATTCCCATGTGGATACGTAGGCGTCTTGGAGACTCAAGCCAATCATTCGTTAACCGGTGTTCTTGTTTTGGTAAGAACTAGTGCTGAATTTTTCTCTTGTGAATCCATTCTTTGTTAGTTGTTTCATGGTTTTAATCGTCTCTTGGTTTTCATTGATTTTCCGCTGCGAGTTGGTTCATCTCCAACCCTACCTCGAGACCCAACAGTCACGGTACCGTGACGTCATCGGTGATGGGTGGCCTCACGGATACGTGACCCGATCCGTGGCAGACCTGTTTTGAGCCGTTTTTGGGTGTTTTTTGTCTAATTCAAACTTTTATCTTGAACCGTTCGTTTGGGGACTTTAACTTAGATGTTTTCCTCTTAAACCACATTTGGTTAGCCTCTAATTATAGTATTAATTGTGATCCAAGACCTTGGACTCGAGCTCGACGAAGGAGGAGGCCTTTGGAACCGCGTGAGAGGACGAGGAGGAAGCTAGCCAGGTCGTCAGCAGCTAGGAGTATTTAAGCGTTGGAGAATTCAAGGTACGGAAGAGTAGTAAACTCCACTCTTAACTTAAAGAATGCTAATAGTATGCCTATAGGATAATAATAACCGGAAAGGTCCTAGTTTGCATATAGGATGTGATTCACTAGAATAATCGCTTTCAATTATGTTAATAACCGGAAGAGTATTAGTACGCATATAGAGTGTGATTCACTAGTTTAACCGCTTTCAATTATTGGGAAATTTCCGTGCTGGTAGAATGGCCATGACGAGCCTTAAGATTGATTGTGATTGTGTTCAATTATCTCAAATGTCGATGCTTGTTTCGTTCCTTGGTTAATATAAGATTCATACAAAACTAGATGAATTATGATTAAATGAGTGAATGTGTGAGTGTGATATGATTGAATGAGAGTGAATGTGTGAATGTGATATGATTGAATGAGTGAATGTGTGAGTGTGATGTGATTGTGCCTAATGATATGATCGGGTGAGTGATAGACCGATGGGATATGTTTGGTAAGTCATGTCGGTAAGCTTGGTTGATAATATGAGTTCTATGTGGTGTGTTGTGGTAAGATTGTTGGGCTTGGTAAGCCGTGGTTGAACTATGACATTATGATGTGTGTTATTCTCTTGATGTGTGTTCCAAGAGGAGTTGTGTCCCGGTATGGTACCTACACCGAGGGAGTATGCCGGTTTAGGGTAGTACCTAGGCCGACAGTTTGTGTTCCGGTATGGTACCTACACTGAGGGAGTATCC
The DNA here is from genome assembly GCA_963921825.1 of Erodium maritimum. Classification (NCBI taxonomy): domain Eukaryota; kingdom Viridiplantae; phylum Streptophyta; class Magnoliopsida; order Geraniales; family Geraniaceae; genus Erodium; species Erodium maritimum. The sequence goes on along the minus strand of OY997595.1, from coordinate 48,897,437 downwards.
GGTGTAGGGTAGTACCTAGGCCGACAATTTGTGTTCCGGTATGGTACCTACACCGAGGGGGTATGCCGGTGTAGGGTAGTACTTAGGCCGATGGTTTGTGTTTTGGCACGAGGTGTCGTGTTTGTGTCCTGAGGGATTTCCGGGAGGATATCTTGTTTCACCCCGATGATCTGTGTTCCTTTGGAGACATTTCCGGGAGTCCCGATGATATGTGTTCCTTGTGGGAATGTTTCCGGGAGCCCCGATGATATGTGTCACCTCTGGAACGAGGGGCATTCTAATATGATATGTTGGTTTGTGTGTGGATTGGAGTCTAGTGGTTTAAATTATCTTTATTTCAGTACTCGTTTGTTCTTTAGTTGTTCTATTGGTGAATAAGTTGTCTCGCCATTGATCCCATTTTTAGTTATTATCTTTTTAAGTGTTGAAATTCTTGATGATCTCTACTTATGGTGTCTTTTGGATAATCGTGCTAATCGGAACTTTTGTTGTCAAGCGAGGTTCTTTTTACTTTACTACTTTTTCCTACTGAGCGTAAGCTCACCCCCTTCTTGTTTACTGTTTTTTACAGGTTTCATTGATGAGTAGGACTAGAGGTTTCCTCAAGGCTCGGGAGTTCCTTGAGGATCCGGGTGGTTTATTGTAGTCAAGACGTACTTCCCACTTCTGTATTAAACTATGTTTTCCTTACCTGTTTTAGTTTGAGCGTTTGACTCGTACTTATCACAGTTGTTATTTTGGAACTTAAGGATTTGGAGTTGGATTTCGGTTAAAATTCATGTTTATTATTTATTTATTTATTATTCCTAAATCATGTCTCTAGTCCGGTCAAAACCGGATTTGGGGCGTGACAATCAGAGTATTCACTGGTATCTTGGTGAAGGAGATCGGATTCGCTTCTGGCAAGATGTTTGGATTGATAATTCAGCTCTTCGTTTTCGATTCCCTCGGCTCTACACTATTTGTGAAACCAAATAGGCTCTAGTTTCTGAGATTTGGTATGATGGTATGTGGAGTATCGAATATCGCCGTCCTTTCTTGTTTATACAAGAGAGAGAGAGGAATCTGAGGCTCGTATGGCTCTTCTAGGAACTGTGCTTGTCAGGCTGGGATCACCTGACATAATTTCTTGGTCTCAAAGGGAGCGAGGCTTTTCCTCATCCTCAGTTTATCTCCTTTTGCAAGATTCCACTTCTACTGGTTCAGAGCCTTGGGCTGGTTTTCTTTAGGTCAAGAATCTTCCTCCAAAATACAGTTCTCTGATTTGCCAAGTCTTTTTTGGAGGAAAGAGGATTACATATCTCCCTGCAGGACATGTTATGTTGCTTCTGTTCCAGGGTATTTGAAGATTCTTCTCATTTGTTTCTTCACTGTAATTTTGCTTGATCGTTGTGGGCAAGAGTTTTCCTCTGGTGGTCTGTTACATGGGTTGTCCCTGGCGATTTTGTAGCTATTCTTTATGCTTGGAAAGCCCCTTTGGTTCGTTTGGGTGAAGGTTGGATATCTTTGTTTTTGGCATATTTGGATCCATCGTAATGCAATGGTGTTTCAGAACTCAGTGGCTTGTTTGGATTCTGTCTTCTCCAAATTGCAGCTTCATTCTTTCAGTGTCTGCAGGATGACAAGGGATCTTTGGGAAGATGTTAACTTCTCTACTTGGTTGACTTCTCCTTCCTATTGTGTTTTACCTTCTTGCAGGAATTAATTTTCCTTTTTTTGCTTTCTATCGTTTGAAGGTTATTGAGTTTTTACCCTAGGCCTTATAATTCTCTTTATTTCAAAGTCTTTCAATAAATCATTATTTATCAAAAAAAAATATTAGACACTAAAGATATACTTGACTAATAATGGGAGGTTATGTACTACTTTACTACTAAAAGAATTAAAAGTGAAAGTTCTACCCGAGAAAAGTGATAGCATGAGAAAAGGTTCTCGAACAATAGAAAAAAAATTCTAAGAACATGTACATAGTGAGGTTTAGAGGCCATATATTTTTTTTAGAAATCTTTGTTGAGGAAATGATTTTAAGATCTTCTAATTTTCACACTTTTTTTGAAACAACAATGTTATTAATGAGGCCCCTCATCCACTAGTGGTAGATGAGGGCAAGAGCCAAGGCTCTCCATGTACAACTACAAGTATACACCAAACTGAGGTGCCAAGAAACCCAAATACCAACTTACAACCATTCAAAACAACCAAAATACTACCAGTACTATAAAAACCCACTCTCAACACAAGAATCGCAAGTCGACCAAGGAAAATCATAGTTCCACCAACAGTCACAGAGAGTAACTACAAATCACCAACACTAAGAAACACCCCAAAAGACAATACAAGTAGAAAAGAAACCTAAGCCCTACTGAAAGTCCCAACTCTACAACTGAACAAACGCAAGTCGGTCTACAACTGAACAAACGCAGGTCGGACATTGATTGGATATTTGCAGAGATCTTTAAAGATTTTTGTCTTCTGACAAGATAATTAGTATTGGTTTGTTGAATTTATTAAACACTGAAATAAAAGATAAATCTAACAAATAAAACCAGTAAATAATATCGACCTATAAATAATAATATATACAAATTCAACACAAAAATATGATTTTAAGTTTAAAAGAGTATATACATTTTTTTTTGATCGGCAAAATGAAATTTAAATTAAAACCTCTTTAGAGGTTAAAGAGGAGTACAGAGAGGATCCGACTACAGATTGAACAAAAAAAAAAAAACCCGAGTTGAACAATACACAACTAATGATACCGAGGCATGAGTGTGAAGCCCCAACTAACCCATCAAACAAACAAAATGGTAGACAAATGAAACCAACAAACCCAGTTAAGCCTAATGAGCAAAACTAAAGGGGAGTAAAATGAAAATCCCACTAAAATAGTCAAGCAATTGAAGTCTTGAAGCTCCTTAATTGGAAATGAGCTGAGTATACCCCTGTGAGGATGGGCAGATGAAATTGAAGGGAAGAACTTGAGGAGCTTGAGGAGATCTGGCGCTGGAGCGAGGAGGGAGATCGGATTAAATTGCTCGGAGGCCGACACCGAGCGTTCACTTAGTCGAGCAATCAAAGTGAAATACTTGAGGAAATCAAAATCTGAAGATCACTTCCAGTGGAGGAGAAAGCCAGATGAATGAGATCAAAGCCATGATAGAGGATTGTCCCTAGGAGGAATTGCAAAGATGAGCTTCCAAGGATGAAGCCCGACGAGCTTCCAAGGGCAGTGATGTAACCCTAGAAGGAGGACGAGCACGAGGGCAATAAGGGCGCCTGCAAGAAGAGAGGCAGACCAAAAGGACACTCAAAGCTAAGAAAAAAGCTACCCACAAACAGAGAGAGGGACCAGAAGCAACGGACTACCCACACTCAAGAGCCCCCAACAGAAGAAGATGAGCCTCACCACTAACATCACTCACCACCATCCTTAAACCTTCCCAGAACCCCCAACCCCAACGATCATGTATGTAATTTCCAGTCCAGACATGCTTTGGGAGAATTTTTCCAGTTAATAATTGTGAAGGAATTTCCTGTTTTGTGGAAGTAGGTCCATTCCCATCTGTAAGATTGTTGCAAGATTTTTTGGAAAATCTCTTCAGCAGATGAGCTTTCTCCCTTGAAGACCTTAGCATTTCTGGCAAGCCTTAGTTTCCATAAGGTTAATTGAAATAATTGCAGCCAATTGCTATTGTATTTCCTCTGTTGTAGAATAGGCCAAATGATCAATTGTGTTTGCACTGAACCAGAAATAACTAAATGAATCCCCCACCAGTTAGCAATTAAGCTCCAAACCTGCCATGATCTTGGACAATGTAGCAATATATGATTTTCATCTTCTAGATCCCAAAGGCAAATAGGATATAATAGTTCTTGTAATGATAGTGGTAGGCCTCTTGCCTCCAGGAAATATTTAGATGGAATGGCTTGATGACAAGCCAGCCATGAGAAGGCTGTTATCTTAGGAGGAAGCCCAGGTATCCATAATAGGTTGCTCCATTCAGATATAGAGGAGGATTGAGATCCTTGATGCTCTAATAAAGTGTATAATTTTCTGACAATGAAGCGTTTAGGATCCCATTCCCAAAGAGTACATCTTCATGATCTGAGAGCCTAATACCATTTAAGATTAAGATAAGAGTTGCCCAATCTTGATCAGCTCTGCCCCTAAGAGATCTTGTGAAATCCAAATCCCATGTAAAACCATCCTAGGCCTTTGAGACCAGCATATTTTTTGATTGAGAAAGGTAGAATAGCCTGGGAAATAGATGTTTAAGAGCAGTATCCCCCCACCAAGCATCCAGCCAGAAAAAGACTCTGTCCCCCTTTCCCACTTTCCAGTAAAGACCTTTAGAGCCAAATAATTCTTCAAATCTTGGCTCCTTAAGTAGCTTTAGAATATGGGATATGAAACTAGTTGATCCTACTTCAGCAAACTTATATAGATCCCAATCATTAGACCCCGAACCAAATTTACCAAAAATGACCAATTTCCATAGAGCATTTTTCTCTAGAGAAAATCTCCACCACAATTTTGCTAATAGAGCCACATTCATACTTGAAAGCTTTCTTATGCCCAGCCCTCCCTCTTTTTTAGATTTACAGACCTTCCCCCCGCTAATTTTGCAGCAACCTTTGCCTGAGAGTTGTCCATGCCATAGGAATTTTCTTTGCCATCTCTCCATGCTCCTGATAACCCCTTTTGGAGCCCTTAGCACTGAAAAGTAATAGAGGGGAAGGGCTCCCAGGGTTGATTTAATCAATGTTATTCTACCCCCCAAAGATAATTGTTTAGCTTGCCACAGACCCAATGAGTTCCTGAATATTTGAACAATTGGTTCCCAGGTGTGAATTATGTTTGTATTTCCCCCTAGGGGAAATCCCAAATAGATTATGGTTATAATAAATTCTTCCCCTTCAGATAAATTCATAGAAATAAGTTCGGATTTTTCATAGTTGACTGCCAAGCCTGAAGCTGAATAGAACATGGATAGGGTATATTTGAGACATCTGACTTGATCAGGAATGGCTTAGATGAAAAAAATTGAATCATCAGTAAACTGGAGGTGAGAGATAATAGGACCTGTAGAAGATGATTTAATCCCATGAAATAAGTTGTTGGAAATCACAGATATCATAATTTGGTTTAGCCCTTCTGCTACTAGAACAAAAATAAGAGGAGAAAGTGAACAGCCTTGTCTAAGTCCTCTAGACATTTGGAAATCTTTAGTAGGGGAACCATTGATTAGAACTAAAATGTAGGCTCTGAAATAGGAGATCATCCATAATTTCCACTTGATTCCAAAACCCATTTAGGTTAGAATTTGCATCACATAACACCAGCTTACACTGTCAAATGCTTTTTGAAAATCTGCTTTGAATATAAGAGCCTTGGACTTTGATTTTTTGATATAATTCACCACTTTTGAAGCTATTAGAATCCCATCTATAATGTGTCTCCCAGCCAGAAACCCTGATTGCTCATCACCCACCAAATTGCCCACTACCATTTTGAGTCTTGTTGAGAGTAATTTTGAGAGGATTTTGTAAGGGCCTCCCATAAGGCTAATTGGCATAAAGTCATTAAAAGTCAGAGGAGAGGATCCTTTAGGTATCAGGACCAGGACGGGGGAATTAATTCCTTTGCCCAATTGACCTGAATTGTAGAACTCCTGTAAGAATAGCATGAAGTCTCCTTTGATTATGTCTCAGGCTGCTTGGAAGAATCTAATAGTGAAACCATCAGGGCCTGGAGCTTTGTCTCCATTACAGGCTAGTAGAGCCTGGAGCACCTCTTTCTCTAGAAATGGACTCTCAAGCCATTCCTTTTCTTGAGCTGAGATTGATTTGAAAGGGAGATCTTCTAGTTCAATAATGTCGGAATTGGTATTGCTAAAACAATTATGAAAATGTTGAGAGGCTGCAGCTTTGATATGTTCAGGATCAATTAGATTAGTCCCATCCACAGAGATAGTGGTCAACCTTTTCTTACTCCCATTGAAGTTTGCAATTCTATGAAAATAACTAGATCCTTTGTCTCCATCATCAAACCATTTTCTTCTGGATTTTTGACCCCATAATTTGGCTAGTAATTTGTACTTCCTGATAAATTCAGCCTTAAGAGCCCCCCTTTTAGAGCATTCCTCCTCTGTAAGTAGCTTGGATTCCACAATTTTGTCCAGATCATTGATGGCTAAGGTCACTTGTTGGATCTAGGCTTCAAGGAGACCATACACCTCTAGGTTCCACTTCTTGAGATCTGCTCTCAGAAGTTTAAGCTTCATCCATAGAATATACTGAGGGGAACCAGTGATATTATAGATGGACCAGAATGTAAAAACTGCAGGTAGAAATCTAGGATCTTCCAACCAAATATTAAGAAATTTAAAAGGTCTTGGACCCCAATCTAGAGCTTTGTTTTGAAGGATCAAAGGGCGATGATCTGAGATGGATCTTGGGAGGCATGCTTGAGTTATAGAGGGCAAGAGAGTAATGAGTTCACTTGAGACAATAAACTTGTCTATTCTGGAAGCTATAGAACTATGACCAAACCAAGTATACTTCCCCCCTTGTAGGGGAAGATCAATTAGCCCCAAATTGTCTAGTAATCTTTGAAAATTTGCCATGGATGATCGTCCTCTCCTCTGACTTGACATGTCTTCAGATGAGAGAATAGCATTGAAATCCCCCCTAAAATTATTATAGTTTCTGAGGGATGATCATTGAGTTCTGATGCAATATTCTCCCAAAGATCTGCTCCGGTGTGAGAATTAGTGGAGGCATAGATATTAACAATACAACAGGGCTGATTTAGCAGTGATATCACTCCAAACCAGAATAGGGTTCTTTGGATAGGCTTTAGAAATGATAATGTGTATTCATATTTTTTCCACATGGAAATGATTCCTCCTGAAGCTCCAACAGAGTCTATAGCAGAGGCTTCCCAACCAGTAGAGAGGCCAAACAGTCTTGGGAAATTGATTGGCATTTTTTGTAGTTTGGATTCCTATAGTAATATAAAATCTAGGCTTTGCTTGTAAATCAAGGTACTGAGATTTCTCCTCTTTTGGCTAGAGAAGATTCCTCTCACATTCCATGAGAGGAACAACATGCTGACTTATAGAGAAGAAAGATGAATGGGATTATCCCCCATTAAAGAGCCAGTGCCAGCCTCTTCCTCATTTAGCTCCTCCAATTCCTTAAAATGATTGTAGTCATCCATGCCTTCTAGCATTAGAATTGTATTATCATCATCTAGCTTGGACTTTAGCCCAATTGTTTTTCCAAACCCCCAAGCCCTCTTTGCCTCAGAGCCTTCATTTAAGAAATTTTCCCTTTGAGTATCTTTTTGAGAATTTCCAGCCTCCTTCCCTTTCACTTTGGACCTAGTCCCATAGGATCTAGCTTGAAATTTTGGTGTTTTTTTTTTCTTCCCACCTAATTTGACTTTTGGAGTGTCTGTAATTGGAGTTGGATTCAGACCAAGAAAATCTGAGACTTCTCTTACTTGAGGTGAGTGTAGAGGAGAAGTAGAAGCAATGAAATTTTATATTCCAGTTTCCAAAAAATCCAGTCCTTGTGGACCCTCTAGTGAGGAGAGAGGAAGGATTAAGTCTAATCCCTGATCAGAAGCAGCTGTAAAAGGAGGTCTTTTCTCTTGAGTAGGGTCAATATTCGCTAAAGCCTTTTGATTCATTAAATGCTCTTCAATTACCCATGATGTGGATGTGTCTTCTATCACCTTATTAGCTGCCATAGTCTTTTCAACACTTGGTTGAACTAGATTATCTTGCACTAATTCTTGATTTGGGGAAGAAAGTTGTTACTGAAGAGGTGAAAACACTGTAGCTAGTTGAAAATCCACTGTAGCTATCTGGGAGGGAGACTTGACAGAAACAGGTACTGTAGCAATTAAGCAATTGGAAATCTTCTGAGTATTAATTACCCAACACTTATCTTCTCCTTCATGGAGATTTAAGGCCTCTAAACTCCTTTTTTCACAATCATAAGTATCCTTAACAAACAACCAATGATCCTCCAGCATTTCCTGGTTTGAGCTAGGAATAGCAATAAATTCAGGAACAGTAGGTGTTGTAGCAATTAATTCCCTTTCTGATTCCAAGACTTCACTGATGACACAAAGCCTAGTACCAGCTTCTTGATCAATTCTTGGCATGTTAATAATTGGATCCACCAGATCCACATCCACCCCATAATTAGAAAGTAAATGCTTACTCAAAGAACCTTCCTCAGAGTTATTTGTCTGAGAAATAAAAGAAGATAGATCTTGAGAATCTTCATTAATTGTCTGAAGCTCTTTTGAATAATCACTGACAAATGGAGAGTCGGATTCAGCAGGCTTAAAATGTTCTGAGGTAGAAGATTCATTGAAGGGGTTTTTGAATTCAGGGATCTGAATAGAAGGTATATCTCTAGCTTGCACAGAAGTGATCAAAACTGTATAGTTTTTTTTTCCCCAGGGTGATGTTCACCTCTTCTGAAATAGCTTTTAGATGCAAAGTATGTACTAGCACAAAGGCAGTGTGAATATGCAGATCTTGATCGGAAATAGGATGAGTGTATAAAACATTTCCATAGTTTATCACAGTAGCTTGAAATGTCTCAGCACACCAGCCCTGATAAGGTACTCCTTGAAGGGCTAACCAAGTTAGTCTCCCCCCAGAGTAGTCAGGGCCTCTTTCCCCCCAGAGTAGTCAGCTTGAAAAGTTAACCAATGTTGTAACCAAGCTCCATCATCGAAGAACATATGTTTATCAAATTGGGGGTCTGGGCAGGAGACCATGATTACCTTATTGCCAAGGTCTTTGAGTTGAATTTCACAGACTCCCTCTAGAGCTATCTCTCTCATAATGGCCTCTACTTAAAGATTTAAATGTGTCAAAGCTAGATGAGCTCCCTCCCAAATTTTTTGCTTTGCAGAGACAATTGAGCCTTGATGTTTGAATTCTTCATAGGTTTTTTCTTGATATATAAGGCCCTGGGAAGCTGGCCTGAGAGGTATAGTTCTATCATTCCTATTTTTGGCCCATGCTTCAGTCACAAATAGAGTGTGATTTCTGATTTTGAAGCCATTGAATTGTATCACTGCTTGAGTTAGATCAACTTTGGATTGAAAATAAATAAAACCATACCAATTTCCTCTGACATTAGGCTTATATCCCACCATAGATTTGGAGAAGCCTTTGCAGTTGCCAAAGATTGAATCCAACCAGTCATTGTTGACCTTTGGGGGAATGTTGAGCACAAAGGCATTGAAATTTGAATTAAAGGAGGGTAGTAGAGCCTGTTTTTTAGAGTAATGGAAGGATGAAGGACTTTTTCGAATCCTGGGGGAGGATATCACATTGATGAAGATCCTTCTTCATTTCCCAGACCAACAGAAAGATCTTTAGAGTTAAGATTGCCCAAAATTGGAGAGGCGTTGTATAGCTCTTCCCTGCTTAGGTGAATGTTGTAATAGGAGGGAGTTGAATCTCTTCCAGATGAGACAGGTTTAAAGTTTTTATCATAGAACATTATTTGGCCATCCAATTGTTTTGTACAACCTCTTGGGGAGTACTGGTGTGTCTTATCAGAATGGGAAGGAGGAGTTCTGAATCTTGTACCTTTGCCTTTGTTTTTATTGCTGATATGTGGCTGAATCTGTGGTAGTTTGACTGTTGCAGGTGATTCACCACTGAACTCTTGAAGAGTTAGAGAAAGCATTGAGTGAAGCAGCTAGGAGATAGCAAGGCTAAGAGCCAACACCTTCGGTGGTCCGATGGATGTGAGTTGATCCACCGTGGACACTACACCAAGAGAAGGAAGGAAGAGAAGTGATGTTAAGGAGCTGAGACGAAGGAATCAAAGGCAGATGAGAAGGAGATGAGTTGAAGAAGACCAGTAACATTATGGATGAAGATATTCAAGGAAGAACATGAAGGAGTATTGTTCCCTTAGAGAGAAAATGAACAGTGTTTGATTTATTTCATTAGGAAACTATTAAAGAGTACATAAATTGCAGCATTAGTAATAGACAACATTCCGAATAGTTACTATAAATACTAATGTACATTTACAAAATTGCAGTATTCTGATACACACATATCCGACTAATTGTAATCGAAATTAAATTTGAAGTAGATCCCGTAATATCTACCATTGGCTCGTTGCACAGCCCATGAGTGTATCGTTGACACCCTAAACAAGCTTATTGGGTAACTGGTGCCCGTTATTTCATGGAGGCGAGGGTGTGTGTTGAACGTTGTCGGGTGGAGGTGGGGTGCGTCTGAAAAGATGCCAAGAGGAGGAGGAGGGGGAAAGTAGTGGTCGAGCTAGTCGTCGGAACCTCCACATAGAGGTAGAGGCGGTGGAATATGTGTAAATTCAAGTACGTGTGATTGGGATCCAATAGAAATTTTGACTCTTAAAAAGAAGATATTGCGCTGGGCTCCAACAAGGACCAATCCACCAACCATGTTCATTTCTCATTACAAATTTAGAGTATGGAAATATTTGGGATCACAATATACAAAATGAGGGCCTTATATACGCAAACTTGAATAATCGAACAAGACAACTCTCTGAGACGGATAAGACAACTCAAAGATTCGAGAAAAAACTCTGAGTTGGATAAGACAAATCAGAGATCCGAAGAAAAAAAACTTTGTTTTGATGAGAAAAGTTTGTCAAGAAGCATTTCGAATCTCTGTTTTGATAAGACAACATAGTTCCTTCATCGGAACAGAACACCGTTTATTCATTGAAAAACAAGTATACCCTAACCCATGATACCCGAGGTTTTTGATACATTTGCAAATATCTTGACATCCTTCCTGGAACACATCCATCATTATGGCTAGACTTGAAACATCTGCCTTGAACATCTCCGATATGTCCTGTCCTTGAAATGTGGTGTATTGCGCAAGGTGGTTGTTTTCTTGCTCTTGCATCTTTATCACCGCATTGGCATTATCCATCTTCACTCGATCAACGCCTTCCTTTGCTCGATCCATGACGGTCACTGTATTCGCATGTTCGCTCACGCTTTTTCCTTTCCTCTTCGCAGAGTTCCGGCCCAACAGACGCAGTTGAAGAGGTGAGACGGTTAGGTTTACAGCTCCCTCGTTCAAATCTGCGGTAACCCAATCCGGTTAGGATTCACCATACAGAGGTTTAGCATCATCGTCGGTGGGCGTTGAGAGATCATCACATGTTGAAGGAGGAAGAGTTGACCTGTAACCCCCAGACCTATCCAACTGTTGCCTCTTATCCCTAGTCGTGCCTTCCTCCACCAAGAATTTCTCTTTCGTGTGAAGAATCTACTACCAAGGAATGCGCTCAAACTTCTTCGGTCTTTCCTCTTCTACGAACGTGTCCATAGAAATACGGATATGGTCATCGTGGAAGTGACCGCTTGTAAAATTTTGGTTCTCCTTCTTCACATGGTAATTGAATTTCCACACACGGGGAATAGTCTTGTTCAAGTGTTTTTTTCATTGAACCACATCCTTAGGCGGGTGGCGTTGTTGAGTACATCTACGGAGGTGCGTAGCCAAGTATATATGAGGTGTTTGTCCTCTAGAGGCGTCCATACTTTTTTCATACATTTCGATTTGCAGGGCCCAGTAGAGGACGATTAAGAAGACATCCGGGTGCCGCTATTAATCCATATGATGCACTGTGGGGTACCCGTAGTATTGGGTGTCGAGGTTGGGGTTCATGGGTGTGTGCATGAATGTGTTGGGGTTAAAACCTGGTTGCATGTAAGAGTTTAGTATCGTACCATGCTCTATGTATGATGTCTGTCTTATGAGTTGATTGATGTGAAACATACGTTGGAATACCCCTGGCTGCTTCGTATTTATCTCAGATGGGGTATAATTCTAAATATCGTTGTCGCCAAACATTTTTTTGATCGAAATTGAAGGTTTGAAGGAACGAGTTTTTTACAAAGAAATTTGAGATGAAGAGAAATTGTGCATGAGATGATGAGATATAAGGTGTTAGTATTTATAGATTGTAAATTATATTTTTAATAGTATAAATTGTTAAAGAATTACTAAAAAGGAAAAAAAGTAGCCATTGTAGCCAACGACTCCTTTTTGTTCCACGTCAGCCCCACGTGGCGCATTGTCATTAGACAGCCGAGGTTCTTGAACCCTAGGGATTTTATTCCAATTAGTGAACCGAACCGAGAGTTTCACGTTCCCAATTCCTTATTTAAGGAACTGAATTCACGCCTATCCCTCCTTGCATCGTGAGATCTTCGATCTCGGTTCTTAATATTAGGGAATCGAACCGCTAGGGATGCACAATGTGCATTTTGTAAGAGCATGTACATTGTTGGGTTCTTTGTAGAGATTCAAATGCCTTACAAATATTTTGGAATCTATGTAAAGGAATCGAATGTAGGATTTGCTTATTTTTACATTGACTGGATCTTTACAGAGATATTTAGGGATTTTTGTCTATTGACTGGATAATTAATATTGTTTTGCTGAATTTATGAAATATTGATATCAAACTGAAATGTAACAAATAAAACCAGTAAATAATGCTTAATACAAACTTATAATTTATGTAGATTAATTTTAATTTGTTTTACAAAGAGTACATAAACAAAAAAACATAGTTATGGTGGTGTCTACTTAGGTATGTCCGAAGAGGGATCGTTTACCATTCTTCAACTCCTCTATTGTACCGTTCGCGTTCCTCTTCTACAATCATAGTGTGTAGAATGATACAAGTGTGCATGATATATGAGTGGGCCGGGAAATTAAGTCCACCGTACTTGAAGTACTCAAAAGCTCGTTCAACATCTTTTTGAGCACCTTCTTAGACTATAGCAAACAGTTTGTGTTTAGGTTGGATGAGATGTCGAATCGTCTTCATAAACCGACTACAGGTTGGGCAAATGTCTTCAACCAAATAATAAGGTCGGTCGTATCAAGACATGTTGATCTCATAGTCCACGGCATAATCATGGCCGGTAAGAACTTCATTTGAATAAGTGTTTGTCGTTGAGCACGTTGCAGTCATTGTTCGATCCAACGACGCTAAAATGTGCATGCCAAATCCATAAATCCCAGGACGCTACAACTTCAAGCATTATGGTTGGACGCCCGTGGTCATTGATGCAAGAGTATTTTAGCACCTAAAGTGCCACGATTTAACGAGTTTTATATACTTTTAGCCCCACTTCTTATCATAAATTTAGGTTTAGTATGAATAACTAATGTTCTCAATTTGTTAGGTTTTTCGAATGGAAACCGACGTATTTTGGGTGTGCCATGCAGGTGGATTGTCAACAGGATCGATTTTGCTCACTCCAGAAAATATTCATCAAGTAGAAAACCAGGTCGGGAAACGTATTAAAGCACTTCGATCATATCGAGGTGGAGAATACTTGACCACAAAGTTTTTAGATAATCTAGCAGAGAGTGGGATCCTTCCGGAATGGATTCCTCCCGCGACACCACAGATGAACGGTGTGTCCGAACGGAGGAATCAGAATTTTTTGGATATGGTCTGATCCATGGTCAGTTCTACTGATCTCCCAATCTCTTTCTATGGTTACTCTCTAGAGACGGCTACATTCATTTTAAATCGGGCTTCGACGAAGGTTGTGGAAGGGATACCATTTGAGAAATGGCATGGGAAGAAGCCTGTTTTGTCCTTCCTAAAGATTTGGGGTAGCGAGGCTTATGTGAAACATTTAGTTTTGACTAAGCTCGAACCAAGATCTGATAAATGCACCTTCGTTGGGTATCCCAAAGAAACAAGGGGATACTACTTCTACAAACCCAGCGAGAACACGATGTTCGTCGCTCGAGGTAGAGTCTTTATGCAAAAGGAGTTTATTTTCGAAGACGTCAATGGGAGGACTGTACATCTGGAAAAATTCAGGGTGGTACAAATCGAACTGATCCACTGGACAACCCTGTAGAAGAGCCAAAGATGGTCGTAGAGCAAGGACCAGTTCCTGCAACAATTCCAGATGGTCCAAGGAGATCTAAAAGGATTAACTGTCCACATCCGAGCTATGGTTACTTTGTGTCTGGAGGTGACGATGAGCTTGTGGCGGATCACGATGATCCATCTACGTTTCAGAAAGCCGTTGACGGACCTGAGCCCGAGTTATGGCTGGGATCCATGAGGGAGGAAATGCAATCCATATCGGACAACCAAGTCTGGGAACTGGTTGATCCCATCGGTGGTGTAAGAACCATCAGATGCAAATGGATCTTCAAGGTGAAGATGGAAATGGAAGGCAACCCTCAAACCTACAAAGCCCGATTGGTGGCGAAATGTCATAGGCAGATCCAAGGGATTGACTATGAGGAAACCTTTTCCACGGTGGCTATGGTCAAATCTATCCGGATTCTTCTTTCCATAAATGCGCATCATTATTACGAGATATGGATAATGGATGTCAAAACCGCTTTCCTAAACAGAAATTTGGCGGAAGACATTTATATGTCTCAACCCGAAGGTTTTGTCGATGCGAAGAATGAGGGAAAGATTTCTAAGTTGTTGAAATCCATTTATGGATTGAAACAAGATTCTCGGAGTTGGAACCTTTGTTTTGATGAAGCTGTAATTGGATTCGACTTTATTAAGAATGAAGATTGCAAGAAGGAAAACGGGAGTAAGATTACCTTTCTTGTGTTGTATGTCAATGACATACTACTCATTGGAAACGACATCCCAACCTTGCTCGAGACTAAAGCTTGGTTAGGGAAGTGTTTCTCAAGTAAAGACTTAGACGATGCTGCTTATATCTTAGGGATTAAGATATATAGAGATCGCACCAAGAGGGTCTTGGGTTTAAGTTAAAGCACCTATGTGAACAAGGTATTGAGTAAGTTCTCAATGCTTGATTCCAAGAAAGGACTCTTACCCGCACGTCATGACATTCATCTCAGCAAGACTCAGTGCCCAACGACACCTGATGAGCTGATAAGGATGATGTGAATCTCATACGCTTCGACGGTAGGATCGATCATGTATGCCATGATATGCACGAAACCGGATGTCTCATATGCCTTGAGTTATACCAGCAAACATCAGTCTAACCTTGGTCAAGAACACTAGATAGCGGTCAAAGCGATTCTAAAATGTTTGAGAAGAACTAAGAACGCATTTCTGGTGTACGGGGGGAAAGATGATTTGAACTAGTTGTTAATGGATATGTAGACGCTAGTTTCCAAACAGATCCAGATGACTTTAGAAGTCAGTCAGGATATGTGTTCACGCTGAATGGCGGAGCTTTCAGTTGGAAGAGCGTGAAGCAAGACACCGTCACTAACTCCAAGACAGAGGCTGAGTACATAGCGGTTGCAGAGGCAACCAAAGAAGTTGTGTGGATTAGGAAGTTCACGACAGGGTTGGGTGTAATAAAAAACTCATCCGTCCAGCTGAACCTATTTTGCGATAACGCAGGGGTGATTGCGCAAGCTAATGAGCCTAAATCGCATAACAAATACAAACATGTATTGCGGTGATACCACATCATTAGAGAGATACTGAACCGAGGCGATGTGAAGGTCACCTATATTGCCACTGATGATAACATAGCCGACCCGTTGACTAAGGCACTGTCGTTGCCTAAACATGAGTAACATGAAAGGTCAATGGGAATAGATTGGAATTTAGATGGGAGCTAGGGAAAGTTGGAGATTTTTAGTCTTAATGCCCGTAGTTCAATCATAAATGTCCAAATGTATATATCATCATTAGCAAAGTAATTAAAGCGGCTTTATATTACTTATGTGTTTGAGTAATATATCGATGTGTGTTCTGATCTATGCCCACCATGCGAATAGAACCATAGATCGAGATACATCACACTCAATGGGTCCTTAGTCAGCAAAGCTTCACTGGAAGCGACTAGTATAAAAGATGGCTCTTAATGGCTTATGTTCTGTTAGTAATTGGAATGAGATTCTGGAGTCTGATCATAGATATCATGTGGGACATGAAATTGGACGACCCGCCGTGAATATGTTCCATAGATTGAGTCATGAACATATTGTGTGTCATATCTTATCATGTATCCTTAGACCGAGGAGTCTTTGTGATCGCTATGCACTCAACAACTGAGTTTGACCTGAGCCTAACGTTGTCCGTAACAGGGCTTCCATAACAGCCATGATTGGATCGGGGACGGACTACATGAGTGCCACGAAAGACGGCTAAGGGATTTATCCTTCATACTACGGTATGAGAAATATATCGTTTCCCGGCCGTTTGATCGAGAGTGATTGAAAGAATAGCATGGCCATGCACATGATACTAGGTAGCATATATTCAGTCATCTCAGATATTAAGGAACAGTGATTGAGAATAATAAGGATGACGGTTCTAAGCCTTATCTCAATCAGGATATCAGTGATAAAAGGATAATGACAGGGACGACGGAAATGTTAGAATCGACTGGGTCTATTCGTTATGCAGTGTTAGGAAATACTAAAGTCTCGTTACTTGCCAGTTATGTAGGATCAAGTAAAATGGGATTTTACGTTGATCTACAGACATGCGTAAACCTAAGGGTAACACCGGAGGATGAAACTCATTAACACATTTATGGAGAATGGCCAACCGGGAAGTTTGCACGGGACATGAACAAAACTAGGTTTTGGGTCATGTGCCCCGTAGGTGAATACGACTTAACGGATCAAGACAAGGATTGGAGTCTTAGGATTGATCACGTCGAATAATATTGGACATTTACGGTATGGAAGGCTTGGGAGCGATGAGCACGTTACAGGACCTCGTTGGGAGTGGCCATGGGCCATATTCCAAGAGGCCCATGCAACCAAGGCACATGGAACTAATTAATCAAGTCTTGATTAATTAGTACTAAGTAAGGAAGACAAGGATTAAGGTGTTGGTGATTCACGACCTAACCCCATCTTGTCTATCCATACTTAGCACCACACGTGTCCTAATTTACATCATACTTCACACCTTACTTGTCCTTGTTAGTTGTTGATGATATTGAGGGATTAAGTCATCTTATTCATATATCAAAACTCAACACAAGAATAGTAAGAACTCCAAATTGTATCCTCTCTCTAAGTTTCGGCCATAACTTCATTTTCTACCAAAGTTTGTGCTCTTGAGTTCTAAATACAAGAACTACGCCTCTTTGATTCCCGGGGTGGATACGTAGGATTTTTGGAGACTTAAGCCGATCATCCTTTCCTTGGTGTTCACTTCTCTTCTCGTGTTCTTGAACAATTGGTAAGAACACTTGTGTTGATTTCTGCTCTTGTGTATCTAATCTTTGGTAGTGTTTCCATTACATGGTATCGATTTTTATTTGCTTCCGATGCAAGTATGTGTTCATACCCTCCATCGAGATCCAACAGTAAACAACTGAGTTTGACATGAGCCCAATGTTGCATGTGACAGGGTTTCCACAACGGCCATGATTGGCTCAGGGACGGGCTGTATGAGTGACACAAAAGACGGCTAAGGGATTTATCCCTCATACTACGGTATGGGAAAGATATCGGTTCTCGGTCGCTTGATCGAGACTAACTAAAAGAATAGCATCGCCATGCACATGATATTGGGTATCATATATTCAGTCATCTCATATATCAAGGAACAATGATTGAGTATAATAAGGATGACGGATCTATGCCTTATCTCAATCAAGATATCGGTGATAAAAGGATAATGACAAGGACGATAGAAAGGTTAGAATCGACATGGTCGATTGGTTATGCAGTGTCAGGCTATACTAAAGTCTCGTTACTTGCCACTTATGTGGGATCAAGTAAAATGCGATTTTACGTTGATCTACCAACATGCATAAACCTATGGATCACACCGGAGGATGAAACTCATTTACACATTTATGGAGAATGGACAACCGAGAAGTTTACCCTGGACATGAACAAAACTGGGTTTTGGGTCATGTGCCCGTAAGTGAATAGGACTTTACGGATCGAGACAAGACTTGAAGTCTTGGGAACGATTGTGTCGGATAATGTTGGACATATCCGGCATGGAAGGCTTTGGAGGCGATGAGTACGTCACAAGACCTCGTTGGGAATGGCCATGGGCCTTCTCCCGCGAGGCCTATGGGCAGCCCATGGAACTAATTAATCAAGTCTTGATTAATTAGCACTAAGTATGCAAGACAAGGATTAAGGTGTTCATGATTTACCACCTAACCCCATCATGTCTACCCATACTTACCACCATGCTTATCCTATTTATATCATGCTTCTCTACACCATACTTGGCCTATATTATTGTTTAGGTGGGGTTGAAGATGGAGGTGAGGTTGAAGACGGGGTGAGGATTAAAATGGTATACAATTGATATTAAATGCCTTATTAAATGGTATATTTAAATATTGAAATATTTATAATAAATAATATTGATATTAAATAAAATATTTGAATCTGATATAAAATTAAAATAAAATAAAATAAAAAAAATCTGATAATGAAATAAAGAAAATAAGAATTTGATGAAAAATGAAAAATGAAATTTTAAAAATAAAAAATATTTTTCATAAATAAAAACTGAATTAATAAAAAAAAGTGATTTGGTAAAGTTTGAAAATTTTGAAGGATATTTTTCATTTTAACACCCTAACAATGGAGAGTATTATTGTCATTTCACTTATTTTCAAGTTCTGAATTCAATTGCATGATTTTGAGAATTTGAGTAATAGTTAGGGGTATTATGGACATTTTATCTATTTTGGATGGAAAGTTAACAAAATATGACGGCTGAGTATGAAAGTGTTATTAAATGTTTGGTTTAGGTATGAAAGTGTTAAAAATTTATGCAGTGTATCAAAATGAAATTAAATGTTTAGCAGGGTTTAAACCGAAATTTTCCCTATTGTTGATTATATTGATGGGATAATTAAGTTATCTTATTCAATATAACAAAAACACAAGACAAAGATGGTGGACAACTTCTTCATCTTCTCTCTCAAGGTTTCTCTCCATTCTTGGTTTTCTTGAGTTCTCTTCACAAGAATTACGTGGTTTTGATTCCTAGGAGGATACGTATGCGTCTTGGAGACTCAAGTCGGTCATCTTATCTTGGTGTTCTTGAGCAAATAGAGAAGAAAAGGTGCAGAATTTTCTGCATTGTTTTTGTCCGACCAACCACCTTCATGAGCTCGATCGGAGGTTCATCCAAGGTCCGATGAAGCTGATTTTTGGAATGCATATCCTCCACATACAGGTATTCAAAGTGAACGGTGGAATTTGTATTTTTGACTGTTCGTTATTCTAATACACGAAATGCAAGTTGAGTCACTTCATCTATTTCGTTTTTAGTCTTGTGTATCTAGTTTTTGGTAGCTTCTCCTTGCATGGTCTCGGGTTTATTTTCTTCTGCTGCGAGTAAGTGTTCATACCCTTCACTGATACCCAATATATGGACCAGGAGAATATTCTTCAGGTTCCTCTCTTTAATTATAGAAGCAGAGATGAATGGTATTGGGTGAATGATAGAACAAGTCTTTATTCGATAAAAATTGGGTATATAGTTCTAGCTCGTACTTGCCACCATGCTCGGAAAAATATTATGGCAGTCACATGGGCCTCCTTGTAGAACATCCCGGTACCACCACGCCTACGGGTTTTTATGTGGAGGTGTCTTACAGATACCCTTCAAGTGGAATCTAATCCAATTCGCCTATATGTTTCGGTTCCCCCAGTATGTGTTATTTGTGATCAGGCTCAAGACACTGTTGGCCATTTATTCCTATCTTGTGGCTTTGCGAAAACATGTTGGGCCTAATTGGGAAGGGTTACACCGCATGCAAATAACATCGTGTTTGAGACATGGTGGAAATCTATTGCAGCGGGCACGACCATGGGTCGAATAACAGAGATCCTTAGTGTCTTTTGGGAAGTATGAAAGGCACGAAATGCTCTGATGTGGGGGGCTATCACGCCCACTACCTTGGTGGCGATCTCGGCTGCACAAACTAGCTTGTCAGCCTGGCGGGAAGAAAATGCTAATCTCGTGACTCCACACCCGATATCCCCTCACTTTCTGTCTAAATGGGTATCTCCTCTAGTAGGCATGGTGGTCATTAATGTGGATGGTGCTATTTACCAAGACTCTAATCAATCTGCCAGGGGTATTATAGCTCGATCAACCGGAGGGATAGTGAGCCTAAATACTAATGGGGTCCTTCTGGGTTGTTGGTCCTTGATCATGATTGAAGCATATGCTTTAAGAATGACTTTATGGAATACACGTACCTTGGGGTCAAGCCCGATTATTATTAGATCTAATGCCTATATCCTCCTGTATATGACCAAGACGAGTGAACCACCAGCATCCCCGGTTGTTACTATCATTAAGGACATTCGCCATATGCTTCTTCAAAACGAGAGGATTACTTTCGAATTTGTAAAAGAACTGCGAACAAAGCTGCTCACTGCTAGTCAGGGAAGCACATTTTATGTCTGTTCTTCAGTGGTCAAGGACTCTGCCTGATGCACTGCAATGTATTCTTATCTCTGATACTTAATAAAGTTCGCAACTTTAAGTTAAAAAAAATCATAAATAAATAAATACACAACATCCAACAAATAATATAAATTATTTAATTTTCATAAGTATAGTTTTGTTATTATATTTAGAGATAATTCCACTTCAGTATCCTTAATCTTTCATATTTTATTAAGAGTACCCTAAATCTTTTTTTGTGTCACCTCATTACCCTAAATTTTCATTAATTCATTTAGAGCACCCTAAATCTTTTTGTGTCACCTCAATACCCTAAACTTTCATTGATTCCATTTTAATACCCACTGTTTACCCTAAATTTGGTTGCTAGTGAAGAGTAATATGGTCATTTTACCTGTTTTGGATGGAAAAATCAGATGAAAAGTTAACACTGAGTACTAAAATGGAATTAATCAAAGTTTAGGGTATTAAGGTGATACAAAAAAAAGATTTAGAATACTCTAAATGAATTAATGAAAATTTAAAATACTGAGATGACAAAAAAATATTTAAGATAATCTAAATAAAATATAAAAAAATTTAAGATGTTGAGATGGAATTACCCTTTATATTTAACAAAAACACTCTCGATCAATGACAACAACCTTGACATAATTTCTTAGAGCACCTGCAACAATCGTTGTAGACGTGTCGTTGCAGGCCCTGCGACGGCTTTGACACGACTCACTGCCACGACTCGTCATTGCAGGAGTTTGTTGCAGGCGTGTTGTGGCAGGCTGACGTTGCAGGATCCTACAATGACTCATCCAGTCGTGGCTGCCTCAAGGCTAATCGGCGGGTCAATCCCACGTCAACACGTGGCGACAACAAATTTAAAAAGTTACAAACAATTTAACTTTAAGTTCAAACAATGAGTTCTTACCATTAATCATAGTTTGCTATTAAAGAGTCCATGGTAAGAAATAGTGGTAGGAGAAACTAAAAATGCAGTTCATCCCACTATTTCATAGCACTAGTCATAACATATCATTCCTCCCATGATTTCATACCACTAACCATAACATATCATTAAAGATGTTCTTAATAACAACTAGCATTTATTTTTCAAGATGAAATTGAAAAGAGACAGTTATATAGATTGAGAAAATAGAGAGAAACAGTAGTACTGTAATATTAATAGCATGATGCAATTATAAAAACAAGTCGGTCCGCGCTCGATCCGACAGAAGTTGAAGGGGGTGAAAACTGGAACATGTATATTTTATTTTTCTTTTAATAGCGCGCTATACATTCTCTGCACCGATATGGCCTCCACGTCTCAATGAACATCTCCGCTGGACCCCACTTTCCGGTGACCCCCCGTCGCCGCCCGTCCTCCGGCTGCTCCCGTCACGGAAAGTACAGCGGAATCTTCGGAGGAGTCACTGGCTTCTCCTCTACTCCCCTCTCGCACTGGAAGCTCCACGAGCACCCACCAGCCGGAAAGACGCGGCGTCAGAGGGGAACGGCGTCGTCGAGGAAGCTCGCCGCCAGCTTGTGGCAGTTTTGGCTCGCGGATGGCGGCGAACGCGGGGGTGGAGGCTCAGCTCGCGGTCGGTCAGGGACTCGGGTGAGTATCGAGATTCGTGTTTTTTTCTTATAATTAAATATTAATTCAAATTGTATTTTGGGTAATGTTGCTTTTGAGGCAGTGAAAAAGATTCGTGTTTTGGGTTTAGAGTCGCAATGGTTGGCTTTAGTGCTTTTATTTCTTCAAACAGAATGTCTGTTTGGTTGGTGAGAAAAGGAAAAGGGACTTCGACTTTGAATCTTTGAAATAGTGACCTGTTTGTCTACCTGATGTTACACCACTCCTAGTGTGTGCTAGTTCGGATTATTTGCAGAATTACTGTTAATCAGCTTATTTGCCAACGAAATATTAAGCCACAGTTACAAATTCTTCAGTGTTTGTTTGCAGAGAAAATGTATCTTTTTCTTTCACTGTCATTTCAATGTAGTTTAGGACCAATTCAGCCTAGCTTGCTCCTCAGTTCTACTAATGGTGATTAGATGTAACGGGATGATAAACAAAATCAAGTTGGTAAAATTTTGTTAAGTTTTCCAGAATTCGATATCAAAGTCTTGTTCTGGACACATACAGGTCAAATTTCCCAGTCACTGTACAGGCAAAGATGATAAATTGATCAGCCCATTTGCCTCTCCTTCACAGAATGGAATTCCTCACAAGGTGTGTATTTTGATATCATTGTCTGAAAGTGTTCTTCCTCGTGTTTACTCTTTTGTTCCAGCTAAAATACTTAGGCTAGGAATTGATTGTGTAAATGAAACTATGCTGTAATCTTTTCAAGAATATGGTATCCGGTGTGATGAGAAATTTTTGCTGTGTCCCAATTATTTATTGCATTAGGTTTGATCTCTATCCACTATACTGATGAGATACTGATTTCCAGTCTCAGTGATCGAGTTTCAATCTTATCTATTACTTGTCCCTTTGTAGGTCGGACATTCCTTTCCCCATCCCAGCTGTGGAATGGAAGGGGCAACTAAGTGGGACCTTAGATGCTCAAAAACATCTGATGAGGCCTACCGCTACAATGGTCATGTGAAGCTTCTTGGTGATCAAAAAATCACTACCATCTCTGCTTTGCAAGAACAACTCTTTCAAGCTCGGTTACAGATACATGAACTTGAAACTGAAAAGCGATCCTCCAATAAAAAAGTTGAACACTTACTGCGGAAACTTGGAGAGGAAAGATCTTTGTGGCGGAGAAGAGAGCGTGAGAAAATACGTGTAGCTGTTACTGACTTGAAGGATGAACTAACGAGCGAGAGGGAAAATCGTCAAAGGATTGAAAGCCTCAACTCTAGATTAGTTAGTGAACTTGCTAATGCCAAGGTGTGTACTAAGAAACTCATGCAAGATAATGAGGAAGAGAAGAAAGCCAGAGAGTTAATGGAGGAAATTTCTAACGAGCTGGCTAAAGAAATTGGAGAAGACAGGGCTGAAATGGCAGCGTGGAAGAGTGAGGCCTGGAAATTTCAGGAAGAAGTGGAAGAAGAGAGGAAGATGTTGCAGATGGCTGAGGTCTGGCGTGAAGAAAGGGTGCAGATGAAGCTTGTTGATGCAAAGCTAGCTCTTGAAGAGAAGTATTGCCACATGAACAAGTTGGTAAAGGACCTTGAAACTTTTCTTCAGACGACAAGTGAGGCCCAAGGTTCAAGGGAGTTGAGAAAAGCTGAGCTGATGAGGCAGGCTGTGAGATCAGTGAATTTTGGAGATGTTAATGAATTTTCATTTGTTCCCTCAAAGCCAGATGATTTATTTTCTATTATTGAGGAGCTCCGACAAGGTGAAGCTAGCAAGAGAGGCGTCAACCAACATGTTGATTGCAGACTTGAGGCTGATGAGGTAGAGAAAAAGCATGTCCAAAACAATTCTCCTATTTATAATGCTCATAATATCGATTTATATGAAGTCTGTGGCCAGGAAACTGTGACTTGCTTAGCGGGTCTGGGTTCACCTATTTCCTTTGATGAGAACGAACGCTCTATTAACAGCACGTTCAGAAGCAGAAATGGTTTTAAGAGTAAAACAGCACAGAATGGACAAATAGGTCAAGATTCTCCTGAAACAGACGTCAGTGAAATTTGCTCAGTTACAGCTGAACAATCAAAGCAGTACGCCAATCCCCCATTTAAGCATTGGAAACCATACTCAAGTGATGGTGAAATCTACAAGACTATCTCAGATGAGTTCAATGGAAAGCTTTCCAATGGAGCAACCTCTGGCGTGGAGGTTGCCATTCCAAATGAGAGGTCTAGTGAGGATGAGCCAAGGCACCGACATTCAGAAGGACAACGGGGTCAGCCTGAGTCAAGTATAACCCAAAAGATGAAGGAAGGCATTGAATGGCCACAAGGCATCTCAAAGAACAGTTTGAAGGCCAGACTTTTGGAAGCAAGGATGGAAAGCGAGAAATACCAATCACATTGTGTGTCTTAATCATTCTCAATTTTGTTGCCGGAGAAAGTGACTGAACGTGGTTTGTCTCTCCGCTTGTGTAGTGTATTATTGCCAGCCACAACAAGACCTCTTGTACCTGCTTCCTTTGTCGGGGTGTAGTTTTTTCTCAAAGTTGGTAAGAGATTCCTCCTATCAGTTACAAAGTGCTTTTTGCAATGCATTTTTGAATTCATCATATTTTCCTAAAGTAAGAGTATATTACATTATCACAGACACTAACTCATCATATGCTGATATCTTGCTCTCTGATGAAAACAAGCATTAGAGCTGTTGATAGGAGATCTAGAAATTGAAGCTCTGTTTAATGTAACCATGAATGGGAATAGATCCTAATTAGGTATTGCAGAACCACGAGGTCTAATACTTTTTTACTTCCGTATTCAAGTGCACTGATGTTTTGTTGGTTTGAATTCATTCTATGCATTTTGGACTTGAGTGAGTTTGTGGTGGAGAGTAGAGACCATTATTTTCAAGGGAAGGTGGGGTAGGAACCGGGCTAGTTTGTTTAAACTCATTTTGGTGTTTACCCTGGAGATTCTTGGTCATGCACAATAAGATAAAAGATGTGTCCATAGCTTGTTTTCTTTGGAGGTACAGTCCACACCCTTAAAGCTCCCATCTCTGTTATCATTTGTTTCATTGCCATGCATGTCCCTACATCTCACTCACACACATCTTACATCTATTGCTATTTTGAGAATCAAACTGCCTCGTTCCTCTTCTGTTCATTTTCATGCCATCATTTTAGTTGGAATCTGGATGGCACATGAACTTGATTGATCACCAAGCTTTTAGGCTGAGTTTTGAATTATGTTGTTGAACAATTTACTATATGTGGAGGAGGTGGTCCAGTTCATGGTTTGAACATGAACCCCAACTGGGCAATAAGTGGATTTGTCACCTCTGCCACAACCTCAACCTCAACATTGCAAGTGGAAGTTTCACTTACTGTTCTTCAGTACCAGAGAGATCCCATAAGCCCATGGAAAAAAAGGATTTGATTTGTCATTGCAATTTGCATCTGAAGAACGACAATACAAAAACTGGGTGGCTGCTCTCAAGTCTGAACCACACAGTAACATGATCTGAATTTTGAAATGGCCTCAGAAAAGATACTTCTCAACCAAGTGAAGTACTCCATATATCACTGTCAAAAGTGGTCCAATTTAGTTTTTTGAGGATTTGAAGCACTGAATCATGTTCCTATAGTAGTTGAACCACTCAGACTTTAGTTGAGCCTTTCACTTCTATGACGCAAACTAGTAACTACAGAGGGTTTGGAGTCTATTCGGAATACTTATTTGGCTTTTGCCCCCTCCGTCCATGTCACAAGTACGCAGCTCCATAAAACATTGATCAAACACTTAAATTTAATCAAAATAGAAACCATGCGACATAATATAAATAGCATTAGTTCCTAACCTAGGACTAGTACAATCAATTTCATTAAAATACGTATGAGTGTGACTTCTCTTGGATGTAAGTAGCTCTTAGGATAAAAGAATTTTTCTTTAAAAGGTTGAATAGGTATATTAATGATCAAAAAACAAGCTCTCCGCTACCCTTGACGATTTACCCATGGATGGGTTCAACAGTACCCTTGTTAGGGTTTTCTTTTACAGCAACTTTTTTTCATCCTTTTTCGTCACCGGACACCTTCGCAGGTCGCCGCCGCTCGTTCAGACCGTCCCACGGCCTCTTCCTCGTCTCGCGCTATCGATCCTGCGTCGCCGGATCGGTCCCATCCTCGAGCCAGTAGCCACCGTGGCCCTCCTGGCGCCGTCTTCCGGGATACGTGTGATGCGGACGCATCTTGGCATTAAAAATGCCACATTTAGAGGGATTTTATCGTTGATTTTAGCCCATTAGTGTCTCATTCTCTCGTATTTTACTCGTTTCCAGCACTTCTCATGTTTCACAGGTTATGGCATGGATACGAGCAAAAACAAGTCAAAAGGGGGACAAATTCGAAGTTATAAACTTGAGGAGCAGCTGAAGGACATCCTCACGGATCCGTGACCGAACCCGTCACGGGTAGGGTCACGGAGCCGTGACGAAGACCCAGAATTCGCCAATTCGTTCTGCTCCGTCACGGATCCGTGACGGCATCCGTGACGGATGCCATCACGGAGCCGTGACGCGCGCGCAGAGCAGTTTCCCAACACGCTTCAGTTTCGAGTTTTAGACTTTTTAAACCTAAAAATCAGCCTCATATAGATCTAACTTGTAATTTTGAGAGCGAGGAAGAGGGGAGAGTTGAGAGCAAGCTAAAGGAGAGGATTTCCACTTGAAGAACATCATTGTAATCAAATATTGGGTATTGTATTTCTCTACTTTGTTCAATTATGAAGCTTTGTCTATGTTCATCAATGATGTTTTCTTCTTCCTTGCTCATGAGTAACTAAAACCCCATAATCTAGGGTTATGGGGGATTAGAGATTTGTTTTCCAATGTGTTGATTGTATGAATGAGGATTGTGTAGAATGATTTGATTTAGGGTTTGTATTAGATTTGAACTTAATGTTCTATCTCCCGGGTAGGCCTGATAGAAGGTGGGAATTGCAATCTGACACTCGTGAGAGGTGGGTTGCAATTAGGTCAGAGATCTTATACAAATTGGGTTTAAATCTAGACTAGTGATAGATAGGTTAACACGATTGCAATAACCATAGGGTTCAAACCGAAAGTTAGAAATTATCAAAGAACGTAATGCTTTGGGTCTCCCTACATCCTGATTCGTGAGAGCTGGGTGGTTAGATTCCATTAGGGTCCGAAACAACGTGAGGAGTTAGGACTAGTTTGAGAGATAATTCGTTGCCCCTAAAATTAGAACAACTGCACAATGTTCTTCGTCATTTAAATGCATTGGAAACGGTCTCTATGAACCCACGACTTTAGATTACTTTTTCTCTGAATTAAAACTCTTCTAAGCTTTGCGAGTACTTGTTCATTGTCATTTCATTCACTATTTACTTTGTATGTTTTGAAACAAAACCATCTTTTAATCGAGATAGCTTGACAACAACTTTGAGATAGAACGTGCTTGACTCGTGCTCCCTTGGGTACGATAATCCGGAACTTAAATTCCAAAAATACTACTTGACGACCGGTACGCTTGCCGTGTCCTTTTCTGTGTTAAAAACGCTCTAATCTTTGTTCATTCTAGATCTGCTATTCAAAAGCGATCACCATTACAGGTCAAGTTCGCCAAAATCTCTACGGGGGCTTCGGAAATATGCTGGAACCTAGGGTCTGGGATCCAATTTATGTTTATGATTTATTGTTATGAGTAATAAAAATATCTATATTATCGTTTCAAAAAAAATGATCAAAAAACCCCCGAAGACGCTGACCCACAAGGGTGAACCATAAGAAATAGTATCTATCTGAATTAAATGTAACAGAACATGGAAAGAGTCTTAAGGTTATATGACTAACAAAAAAAATATAAAAAAATATTTATTTACGAAACCACGTTATAGGTGTCGTTGGGATTATGTTGTGATAGCGGTCAGGGCAATCGATACAATTGCTGATGACGGGGATTTAGGGCCGGCGTGCCCATTGCTGGAGGATTGGCACCTCGATGGACTGAGTATCCCTCGGGGACCCAGTTGGCGTCATCCTACCTTGGTTGATAAATGAGGGATCTAAAAACGCGGAGATGCCGACTCTCAAGAAGGTATGGGAGTATCGTGCTGGTACTTGGTGAAACCCCTGCCACTTGAAGACTAGTGAGAAGGTGGTTCCTCCTACCCCTTTACCAGCCTCAATGATGCTCATTGGGAGAGGCGGACGAGCTTTGCACTCCTCGTCGTTTTCCCAATAGTTTTAATGGAGTCCTCCAAGCCTTTCAGATCTTGACCTCCCACTTTTTTCTGGGACATGCCATCTACTCGACTACCGAGCGAGTGTAAACCACCAAAAGGACTCGTAGTCTTCGTTAACCACCTACTTCCCTATTATCTATCGTTAAATACCCCTGCAAAGCCGAACCAATAGTATCGGTGACATCACAGTTACCTCGACGTTGGTCCTCCCTTACCGACAAGACACATGAACCCAACCATTAGCGCCTACAGCACCACCAGCCCCTTTAGAACCCTTTTCTCTACCGATATCTGGTCGCTCGAGGATCCATGTTCCTGATTGCTTCCATCGCCATGAGCACGAGGAAACTCAATTATCGTATTGCACGTCGCTTCTAGGAACTCCGATGTTTGATCTCCCCTTACCACCACTTCTTGGCCGCAACATCTCTGAGCCACTCCCCATCCATGACATCGACGAGTCTTACCATTGTCGTGAAATCCATAACAACTGGACCTAACCCTTCCGCCACAACAAGGGCAACCAGCTTTACCATCGCATCTACGAGACTTAGACGCCCTAACAGAGCGTGGTGGCGCCTAAGTCCACCATCGCCCAAGCTGATCCGCACCGAAAAAAATGCCCATTTGGAACTGTCGACAACGTCGTTGTCCCCCCTAATGAATCCGTTGTTGTAGATGGAACAGTCCCTATTTCCGACAACCTGTATATGATCTCCAGCGAAGCTAAGTTATCGACCTGATTAGAAAAGTAGGCGGTGATCTCTCACAGTTCTCCGACGACGTCCCTGGAGTTGGGAACCTACTTAGTGTGAGGGTTATAGGACCCTACATCTAAATATTTTTTTTATTAAATGGTGAGTACGATTAGGGTTGGACATTGGTTGATAATCGACCATGGCCCCAAGTTCTAGCGTCAAACCGGAAAAATCGGATTTTTGGATCCCACACCGCACCAGCACCAGCACAAAGAAATGACCAGGAATTTCAAGTAGTATACATGTCGGTTAATTATCGGTTTTAAACAGCCAGCTAGGAATTTGTTTTGCCTCTAAAATAGGCCAAAACACAATCAGATCTATATGGAGACAGGGAGAGTTAGACAAGTAGATTTCAATAACAGAGTGACAACGTGGACATCGAGATGGCGTAACTACAGCGAGAACGAAGAAGAGATGGAGATAGAAGAGTTAGAGTCGTCCTCTCCGAGCTCTCTTTCACCAATTAGAACGGTAGACGCGACAAAAAGGTAATGAGTAATTAATGCACTTGTCGTCACCCACCTCCATAGCCATAATGTTAGCAAGAAAAATTCAGGGAAAAAGTAGATTTCATTGATACAAATGAAAAAGATGAAAGAAGTAAAAAAAATAAGTAGAAGAGCTGAAGCAGTGAGTCATAGAGAAATAGGGTTTCCCAAGTATGATTTTAATTTTTTGATATGTTATATGTTTTTTTTTATAATCGATGTGAAAATTCATTATACTAAAGAAGGGTACAATGAAATGCAGCAAAACAGCTTAACCAAGCAGGAAGATGGACTCGACTGCCACTCCACGAAAGATGCACGAAATGATAATAACCCCCCCGCCCGAAAGAGAGAGTAGCTCAAAGACTACAACTTCACAAATGACGCCTCCACCGGTTCTGCTATTGAATTAAACACCAAGGCGTTACGCAGGAGCCACAGGATCCAAAAAGCTACATACGTTACCCTCAACCAATGTGTTCTATAACGCCTCGGACACAAATCAAACCACCCCAATAACACTGAGACCACAGTACTACCATGAATACAGACAATTCCCCACCAGCGATAAATACGTGACCAAAACTTCTAAGCAAAGGAGCAATGCAGGAAGATATGACATGTATCCTCAAAAACAAGTTTACAGGACTTACAGAGCATCTCATTTAGAGAGATCCGACAACCTCTACTTTCCAAAAATACCATGGAGGGTATAGCTTGATGCAGAATAAGCCAAACCAACATAACATATTTTGGAGGCCAACGTTTGATCCATAAATAACCAGACCAAGGAGGACGATCTGAAACTGAATTGCCCAGCAAATCATACACGACTTTGATACTAAAACAAGAAACTTTGGTACAAACCAGCTCATCCTCTTCCAAATATCGAATCGTGAATTGGCCCAGAGAATGGAGAAGGGCTTGAACCTCCCTCTCCTCCCACACAAAACAATCCCTGCGAAAAATCAAAGTCCAGTGGCCATCAGAGCAAAACGCACTGATCTTCTGATTCTTAGAGGTTGATAAAGAGTATAATCGCGAGAACTGAAAGCTAAGAAGCGTACCACCAAGCCAAACATCTTCCCAAAACCTTACACTGTTTCCATTTCCAACTTTCCAATGCAAACTCTGAGTGCCAAAGATATGCTAAAAACCGGTGTTAGAGGCCAAATTCACTATATGTGTAAACACAGAAGGAGTAGAAGGTTTATCAATCATAGTAAGATCCCAAGAATCCAAACTCCTACCAAATCTCTCACAAATAAAACGTTTCCAAAAAGAGTCCTTCTCTGAAGCAAAATGCCAATACCATTTAGCAAGGAGACTATATCATTCACTTTTTTCAGTCTACGAATGCCCAAACCTCCATATATGTTATATGTTGCTTGGGGATTGGACAACATAATTGGCTTCAGGGATTGGAAATATCTTTTTTTTTGAAACGATAAGATGTAGATTACTATTTGAAATGAGATATAATACATTTTAGTGCATCTGGAACAGTAAAGCTGGACCACGACTGGACAGACATAGAACGGGCATCCTGAGCTAACCAATGGGTTGCCCCGTTCGCTGACCTAGAAATATACTCGAGTTTGACATCCTCGAGAATAGTAAGGAGAGATCGACAGTCGTCAACTAGTCGACCTAGTGGAGAAAAAACCTGGTGGGTTCCCTGGATTAGATGCACCGAGTAATGGGCGTCACTCCGGATAATGACTCTTGGGAGAGATTTTAATTGGATCCATTGCAAAGCCTGCCAAATAGCCATAACTTCAGTAAACTCAAGCCTTAGCGTCCCTAGGCCCGTACCGCTTCTACCATCAAGAACTTCGCCTGTATCCATTCTGCAAATCCAACCCCATCCAAATTGTCCAGATTCGGCGAAGGTGGCTCCGTCTACATTGATGGTCGACCAGGTCGGGGGTGGGTTCCATCCTATATGTCTGCATTAGGGTACGGTTGCCGTTTTTTCGCGACCACTATGCGCCTCGGTCCAACTGGATTGGTTACTGAGGATTGTGGCTAGTATGCTCTGAGGAGTGGAAAGGACGTTGTCTCATACCTTCCCATTTCGTGCCTTCCATAGTTCCCATAAAATCATTGACATCCTTCTCTTTACCTCCATATCTGGCTGATTCAAAACGAAAGATAGCCAGTCATGTAAATTGTTGTGAGGAGGTATAGGAACCTGTGTACCCGATAATTCCCAGACAGCCTGGGCAAAAGGGCAGCAGAGGAGCAGATGGGACGTAGTCTCCTGGTCGGACTAGAAAATCGAACACGTACTCGATATCGAGACGAACTTCGTGCGTAGGTTAACTGCTACTTGGAGGGTATCCGACAGCGCCCGACGGAGGAAGATTTTTGTGTGAGGCTGGATATCCAGATCCCAAATGCCTGTCCATATCGTCGCTCTCACCGAAACATGCCATCGGCCATTTTCTCTGGAGAGAGCTCTATAACCCTCATTGACTGAGTAAACGCCCCAGATATTGTACTTCCATGACCATTTGTCTTTGTGATGGGGTATCGGAGCCGGAACTTGTAATATATCCTCCACTACTCTAGGGGGATTTTGGCGTAGTTTCGGTATGTCATAGGTCGTACCTTATGGCGTGGCTAGGTCT
Source organism: Erodium maritimum (assembly GCA_963921825.1). Classification (NCBI taxonomy): domain Eukaryota; kingdom Viridiplantae; phylum Streptophyta; class Magnoliopsida; order Geraniales; family Geraniaceae; genus Erodium; species Erodium maritimum. The sequence continues at coordinate 48,865,235 of OY997595.1, read as the reverse complement.
GATACCTTCATATTTGGGGTGAGGCAAGTATGAAGAGGGATGATTGGGTCGTTAGTACGAATCAGGCCCTACTGAAGGAGGGCCTAAGTAGCCCGGATTCCCGCCCATATCTTACTTGGATTATTTCCCACACCTGCAGTCATGAAATCCCCTGTAGGAAAATACCTAGCTTTGAAAACTCGGGCCACCAGGCTGTTTGGTTGAGTAAGGAATCTACAGCCAATTTTAGCCAGCAAGGCTATGTTCATGTCCCTCATGTCTCGAAATCTCATTCCTCCGTCCTCTTTTGGCCTGCACAACTTCTTCCAATCATGTCAGATAATTGGTTTATTTCCCCCGGGGGGTGCCCGTCCATCAGTACCTTGCTAGCGCAACATGAATCTTATTTATGGATTCTCGAGGCAGTAAGAAGACACTCATTACATAAATCAACATTGCCTGGAGCACTGACCGAATCATCACCTATTTCCCTTCTGTCGATAACATATGGCCATCCCAAGAGCCTATCTTAGTCACGATACGGTAGCACAAGAATTGGAGACTCTACCCTTTGCGTCTTCTCAACATATTTGGGACTCCCAAGTACATAGATGGGCCGAAAATCTCCTAGATGCCTAGTATGTTACAACAAGTTGCTCGGTCCTCCTGCGAAGTATTGATGCTGAAAAAGATTAAGGACTTGGCCTTATTGACTACCGGTCCCGACATTTGTCCGAAGGAGTGCAAAATTTGGTGAACTTGTTCAGCTTCATCCCTGTCAGCCCTGCAGAAAATGTAACAATCATCTGCGAAAAACATGTGAGAAACAACTAGGGTCCCTCTGGCGACCGATACTCCATGTAGAGTCCCATTCCTTTCTGCTTGAGAAAGCATTCGGGAGAGCCCTTCCATACAGAACATAAAAAGGTAAGGAGACAAAGGGTCTCCTTGACGAATCCCTCATCCAGCAGTTAAAGGGGCGGTGTTCTTGCCGTCTAAGCTGACTGTGTACTGCATCGGCCGCATGCAAGCTAATACCAATGATCTCCAACCTGGTCCAAAGCCAAATGCTCCCATCATGGCTAGCAAAAAAGACCATTCCACTCGGTCGTAGGCCTTGTTCATGTCCAGCTTTAATGCCATAAACCCTCTTCGTCTCTAAGACCGGCGTCTGAGTGAGTGAATGATCTCGTATGATATACAAACATCATCCTGTATTTGGCGTCCTGGAACGAAGGCTCCTTGATTAGTGGAGATGATCGGTGTCACGCCCCAATTTCAGTAAACCGAACTCGGGACGCGAACATTTAAAATAATAAACTTTGAAACCTTTTCCATTAAATCACTTTTAAAATACCAGTTTAGTTCAACAAAATAATAATTACAACTCAAAAAATAAAACGTCCCACAAGCGGACAAAAAGCGAGGTATCCGTCGCTAGACTAAAAAGTAACCCGGACTCCCGCCCCTAGCTCTTCAAGCTTCGGAAGCTCACCTAGTCCTACCTGCGACCAGTACCTGTAGGAAAAGCAGCTAGGGGTGAGCGTTCGCTCACCACCACGGATAACAGACTGACTACGACATAATTAGCGGACATTGCCGGTAACACCAAAACCAACCCCAACACCGGGAAAACCATCCCAAACTCAAGTACTCAACTGACACATAGCCCGTTACCTTCCTCAACAGACTCAACACTCGGACTTGTAATGTAAACCCGACACAACTATCGACGACCTCCTCCAAGGACACGACAGAAAGACCACGCGACGCCAAACAAGATCACAAAGGATCGCACACCAAACAAGATCACAAAGGATCGCATACCAGCTGCTCAGTAACCTCCCTCACGCCCTTTACCAATCTCAATCAGTTCAAGCGGTCGACCTATCGCAATTCCTCGACATAAAGTCGGATCAGGCTGTCGACCTATCGCAATTCATCGACACAAAGTCGGATCAGGCTGTCGACCTATCACACTCACAACCCCAAACCACACACGTGCGGCCAGGACCCCTTTGTTGTCGGGCGGGCCCCCTACCCCGTCTGAACATGCCGACGCGTGTGCTCGTGGACCCCCATTTCATGAAGCGGGCCCCCAACCTCAGGTAACCACAATCACAATCACAAGCAAGTTCAACAAACAGCAACAACACAGGTTCAACGCTCCACATGCACTCATGGCCACCCAAGACACACCGACACTAACTCACGGGCTCAACAACCCCACAGGCACTCACAGCCACCAACATAAACTCACGGGCTCAACAACCCCACGGCACTCACGGCCACCCAAAACCACCAACGGTAAAACACGGGTTCAACAACCCCCCACGGGCACTCATGGCCACCCAAGACATACAACCAGTCAAGACTCGGGTTCAACAACCCCACAGGCACTCACGGCCACCCAAAACACCAACAATAAACACGGGCACTCATGGCCACCCAAGACACCAACAATAAACACGGGCTCTCATGGCCACCCAAGACACCAACAATAAACACGGGCTCTCATGGCCACCCACGACACCAACAATAATAATACGGGCTCTCATGGCCACCCAAGACACCAACAATACACACGGGCTCTCATGGCCACCCACGACACCAACAATAAACACGGGCTCTCATGGCCACCCAAGACATAAATTAAACAATCAACCTCCGGGCATGGTCATATGCCTCCAGTAATTCTAATATCGCTAAATTCTATGCTCCTACGACACTACTAAGTGTCAGATGCTTTTCTAATATTCGCTACGTTCCCGTATAATGCTTTTCTAATATTTAAATAAACCTACTCAACCCACGACACCCCGGTGTCACATGCAATTCTACTGTTAACTTTCCCCAGTCAGGGCCGAGATCCGGCTACTTTTCCCTACCTCGAGTAATTCTCCAAAAGTGCTCAACTAAGCCCCGGCGTGATCCCAGTCACTCTCCTAGCTTCCCTTTGCCTCGGTCCGCAGCACGATCGAAAAGAACACAATTTTTAAAGCACTTTAAACTCGCAGGAATAAACTGAAATTCAATAAACTTAACGCCCAAACGTAACCCCGATAATGTCGATCACTCCCAAACTTCCCAATTACTCGACATTGTCGATAAAGGACTCAGAAAGGGCCGATTCGCCCGACATGGCGAATCTTCCCGGGTTTTGTAAATGCCCTTTCCGGGGCTCCAAAAATTCCCGTTTTTGTTTCTACGGTCTTAGAATAATTCAAAGGTTCCTAGGCACTCGACGGAATCGAATTCCGACTTTCGAGTCAATTAATTAACGTTTACAATTTCTAAACCCGATACTTACAACTTTTCCAATTTAATTCCAAACTTCGGTTCGGTTATGGATAAATGGTCCGGGGAACGTTTTAAACCACCCGAACACAAACCCGATCACCCGAGCACGTGGGCCGCACCCGGCCCACCTTGGCCATGGGCCCTAGGGTTCAAATTGGGGCCCGGCCACCATGGTGGTGGCTAGTCCCAGCTCCGGCCAGCCACCCCATGGCCGGCCGCCCACCACCCACGGTGGCCGGAGCTCCTCCCGAGCTTCCGGTCACCGGAAAACGTTCCCTTTCACATCCAAACACCTCCAAAACGTCTCCAACACTTCCCCAACCTCAATACAACCCTAAACTAATAGTTTTACACAAACCCTAACTTTCAAAAATAAACAAATCGACGATTGGTTTAGTTCTTACCAAAGAGGAAGACGAGGGGAAGTCGATTTCTCCTAGCCTTGAGACGATCCAAAGGTTGGATGACGTGAATAGTGGGTAACAAATCCTAGCTCCCTCTCTTCTTCTTCTCCTTCTCTCTCTAAACCCTTTCTTCTTTTTTTATATTTTGTTTTCTCTTTCTTCAAGGGTTGGCCGCACCCCTTATGTCTCCCACCTCTTATTTTCCCCCCAAAACTAACACCACCACTTGTTGGACAAGTGGCAAGGTGGGTCCCACACCTTTTGGAAAATATCTACTAGATATTTTCCAATCAGATTCGCGAAAATCGGACGTTTCGGGCACCGAACGGGCACTTTTTCCAAGAAATTACGAAACTTAGCGGGCTACAAGGAAACGGCTCAACTAAGACCACTGCGACGACGACTAAGCTTTTTGGATCCAAAACGGTCCTCGAATGGACCAAAACGTCGCTCGGTTGACTTTTCCAGCAAAAAGTCAACATTTCCCAAATTGATCAAAAGGTTGCCCTGAGTCCTCCAGAACTCACTTTGGTCGATATCGGGGTCATCTTAAGTTCGGTAAGACCCTCGGGGTCAATTTAGGTTAAGTTAAGTGTTTGTCTTAAAATTTTTAAATTTTCCCGTTTTTCGCAGGTTTGACTGGCGTTGACCGGAAGTGGTTATTACAATCGGATCCAAGAGTGGTTTAAGTCGGTTGGCAAGGACTTTGGACAGGATTCTGAAAATCACATTGCATAGGGCAATGGGTTGAAGGTTTGCGATAATGCTGACCATTGTCTTTTTTGGAATCAAAACGAGGGTAGTCTTGTTGATATCACAATAAATATTTCCCATTGCCACCGCCGATCGGACGAATTCTATTACCTCCGTCGCAAAATATCCCAGTAATGTTGAAAGAATTTCGGATTGAGGCCATCTGGTCCTGGGGATTTGGATGGGCCCATCTGGAATACTATCGTTCGAACCTCAGAGTCCGACACACGTTTCGTCAGGCTTGTACTCTGCTCAGAGGAGATCAGTGTAGGAACCGTCATGGGGAGATTGTAATCCTCAATGTCTCCAGCAGTGAAGATTTTAGGAAAGTAATTCAGCACCAGATCCCTCATACCCGTATGCCATTGCATTTCCACTCCGTCTTCATTGACTAGGGATTTGATCTTGTTCCTCGTCTTCCTCTTTGTGGTCGATCGATGGAAGAACTTTGTATTCCTATCTCTTTCTCCCAGCCAGTGTTGTTTTGCTCGATGGCGCTAGAATTCCTCATGTTTTGCTAAAGCTCGGTTATACTGTTTCTGAACTGTCAATCTATGCCTGATGCCTTGCCTGCCATTTTGGCCATTCAGCTCAACCAATTTACGTTGGAGATATCTGATGTGGTTGATGTTGTCACAAAAAAACAGTTTACCCTATGTATCGAGTGATGTACCAATATCTTTTATATGGTTCTTGATGTGTCATTCACCCGGTCTACCCCACTTATTTTGGATTAGGGAACCACATTTTGGATGTTCCAGCCAGGCATTCTCAAACCTGAACTGTCGCTGTCTTCATTCCATGGTTTCCTTCTGGACCTGAAGTAGGATAGGCATGTGGTCTGATGTTGAGAAACCCAAATTTTTTAGAGATGTGTCACGGTACCAAGCCCTTGCTTGTGGTGATATAAAGGCCTTATGAAGCTTTATTTCCCGTCTAGATTCCTGATCATGTCCCCTTGTCCAGGTGAATTGGTAGCCTTGTAGGGGTATCCCTTCCACCCCAATATCGGTAATGGCATTTTGGAATCCCTGCATGAGACCTACAGGATACGCATTATCCCCTTTTTTTTCTGACGGCTTAAGGATACCAGGGAAATCACCCATTAAGACCCATTCCGATGGGGCCTGAACCGAAGCCAATTGGCACAGTAGGTCCCAAGTTTTATGTCGGTTCTCCCTAGTCGGTTCCCCATAAATCCCGGTAAAACGCATAACTGATTCCTGATTGAAACGAATAATTACATCAATATGGGATTGTTGTTCGGATAGTTTCTCAACCGTGCACCTATCCGACCATAGTAGAATTACCCATCCTTTGTTCAAGCTTGCGAACCTCGCGTGTCCTATCGGGTGAACCACCCCTGGTAATCATGTGCCCCCGTGGAAGCCCAGAGTTCGTCGGAGGATGGCCAACCTTGATCTGGAATTATGGGACTCCACATGACGCGTTTCCGTCAGAAAAACCACGTCCGGTTTGAGGCGACCAACCAAATCCTTAAGCTGGTGACGGTTATGGTCCGCCCCCAACCCACGACAGTTCCAAGCAAGGAATGTCGGCATACAAAAATGGAAATACAAGCAACACTCCTTGATACCCGAGGTGAAATCGAGACAGACAAAAAACAAATCGAGAAACCAATAGCAGCGATCCAAACCAGAGAAACAGACAAACAAAATGCAGAAGAATCCGGAAATAAAAGAGAGATATTGGGATCCCGGTATACCTATCAGGAGACCCTGTATCGGCGACGGGTAGAGGCTGACGGATTGGCCGAAAAGCGTGAGGACGCAACGCGATGACGATGGCGAGAGCGGACGAAAGAGGTGTAAAGCCTGGAGCAGACCCGCGGTGACCACATCGATCGGAAGGTGATCGGCGATGGTGAGATTGCACCCCTGAAGTTTTTGAGAAGAAAACCTAGTAGGGTTCCGAGGAGAGCGCATTTTTTTATTTTTGATGCGTAGCAGTTAAAATGTACAACTAATTATTAATAACTCGGGATTGGAAATATCTAATGAACTATTTTAAACACTTATAAGCCAAAATGAGGTTCTTCCTTCTTCTTTTTTCTTTTCTGTTAGAGATTCTTCTCTTCATCCTCTAGAAATCATAGGTCCATGACTGTAGTAGGTTTTTTCGTCAAAATTTTCGGTGTCGGTTTCACCGATTAATTGATGATAGCCTATCATCAAAACTGGCAACCGACCAACTCTCTTCCAATGTCCATTTTTCACTGGGACCATCTCCTCTCTCCTTTTCGGATATCACCTATCCCGTAAGAGAGGGTTACAATAAATTTTCCCATTCCAATTAAAATTTCCCACCCCTACATATTTGTGGTAGGATCCTACTCAAAGCCCTGTTATCAAGCTTCATTATCAAAATCTAGTCCTATATGTTTAATATGTTGGATTATGGGTTCGAAAACGCATCGAAAAACAAAAAAAATTGTTACATATTCCTAAACCTTGAACACATGTATATCGAATAACTAATCATACATAACGTAGATTTGTTACCTCTTGTAGTCAATCTTCTCTTCACTTCAATATTGAGATTTTGGAACCTTCACTCTGATGGAGATTCTCTAAGGCATTCTCAATGGAATCCACCCTTTAACGGTATCCACAAGAACAAAATAATTCTGAAAACACAACATACCAATGAAACATGAGAGCTAAAGTGAGAGAGAGAGTCCCACTTCTCTCTAGAACCAACCTTAAGTTTGGTTCCCTTGCTTCTTCGTCTTGGCTTCGCCGGTGACGGTCGTGGCTCTGGCCATGGCTGGAACCAACGAAGACCTTCTACCCTTCCTCATCCTTGCTTCGTACCCCCAACCCGCCACTTCTTCTTCTTCACGTGGCTCCTTCTCCTGCTTCTCTTTACTTCCTCTTCTCCCTTTTGACGTTGGCGTCTTCCCCAGATCTGGATGTGGGAGGTCCTTCTCCTCCGATTTCAGAGTGGATTGGCACAGATCTGAGCAGTCTTATTTTTTTAGGGTTGAGTGGCGGTAGCCTTGAGCTCTTTCAAGCTTGAACTCTCCTCAATGGTTTCCTTGCCTTCGGTAGAGATGTTGATTCTCCCCTTCCGGGCCTATTCCCGGTGTTGGCTGGGTTAGGGTTATCAATTTTGGTAACAGAGGATCTAGGGAGAGCGGCTTCTTTGGGTGAGTTCTTCTCCTCTTTCCGGTCTCGGGGCAAGTCAGATCTGAAGTGGGACGAGATTGCTCAACTATTTTGGTGAGGATTTTCGCGGCTTTGGCTTGGTTCCGTGGTGGAGATAGGAGCTCCTTCAGTGTACCTTCGGTGGATCTTGGTCTTCTTGTTCGGGTAGCAACTTCTAGTGCCAATCGTGGGACGTGTTTCTTCTCTTGAGGATTCTTGTGGTGTTGGCCGATTCTCGCTCAGATGGAGGCTCGGATTTGGCCAATTTTGCTCTACTTTGTTCTGTAAGTTTCCCTTTCTATTACTTTGCTTGACTGGTTTTTTTCTCTCCCTCCCCTTCCTTCAACTCTCACTCAGGGCTTCCTGCAAGGTGTGGGCCTGCTTGGTGGCTTCGGGGTTGGCCGACGGTAAGTTCTTTAGGTTTTCAAGCCCTCAGAAGCCATTAGTGGAGTGGTTGGGTTAGTGGGTCTGGTTCTTTTCGGCCGGATTTGCTCTGTCGTTCTGGTGTTGGCCGACGGTAGTTGGAAGGCCTTAGACACTTTCTGGGTAAGTGGTTCTTCTAATCTTGGGGATGAGCTTCAACTCAGTTATGGGAAGGATTTAGTTGGCGAAACTCGGGATTTTTGATGGCATGTTTTGCTCCTCATCTATGTTTTGATGCTCTCTTGCTTTTGTTGGTTTTCTGTGTTCTGTTTAGGTTCTTCTGTTTTTGCCCATTCTTGGGTTGTTTCTTTGTTTTGTTGTTATCTTAGGGAAGCTGTTAGTTCTGTTGTATTATAGGTGGTGTTGCTTGGGTTCCTTCTGGTTGTTTCCTTATTGGTTTTGGGTGTTTTCTGGGGTGTTTCTTGCTGTGGTTATGGTTTATTCCCTTAAAATACGGCATTGGACGTATTGGGGTTTCTCTTTTGTTGGTCTATAACGGGATCGTGTAATCCTTTTTCTCCTTAAAAGAGGATTATAAAAAATTCAATATGTATTGCGATAAAAAAAGAACAAAATAATTCCCACAACTATAAGCTTATTAGAGCTTTGGTACGATTCCCTCTTTTCCCTCAATATGGTGACCAAAATTCTCAAGTGTAGTAATCTATAATTTCGACCAAATGCTTGTATTTATAGGTGTAGGGTTTTCCTAAAACCAACCCCGTTTAGAATCAGGAAAGCTTGAAAACGAAGTAAACAAAAAGGAATTATATTTCCCATTGGGATAAATATCTAACTGTGCTTTACCTTTCATCTCAATTCCTCGCGGTGACTTTTCAAAAATTAGTAGATCCTAGCATAAACGTGATGGAATTCGCCTCACTTCACAGATGCATTTGTTTGAGTACACCAACCTCTAGAATACAATTATAATTGTATAAGTTTTTGGTAGTTTACGAAAATAAAGATCGATTGTAGTTAGGACGTGCAAATGAGATAAAAGTGAGGGCTTGGAAATGATCTTAACCCTCACCTTTATGCTAGGACTTAATTTTTTTCGGAAAATTCACGGTTAGGAATTGAAACAAAAGGTGGAGCACGGTTAGGACGTGAAATTGAGGTAAAGTTCAGGGGTAGGAAGCATATTTATCCCTTTAGTCAAACTAGGTGTTCCTTTTTTAGTCAAACTAGTTTTCCTTCTTTTTCCTTATATATATATATATATATATATATATATATATATATATATATATATATATATATATATATATGGAAGCTTTCGGGTACAAACTCTTCTTATGGTACAAATTTGCGAACCAATTTGGTTCATTGGATATAAGCCACGTGACAGCATCCTAGATAGTGAGCATTTATTTTTTTGCCAAATTCACTAATTTATTCATTCCCACTTCGTTTCAATTCCAAAAAATTTTATTCTTTCACCATTATTTTTATTTTTCCAAGAGCTATCTATATAGATGCATATTGAATATATTTTGAGAAAAAAAAATAAAAATAGGATAAGTCTAACGTAATTGTAAATCGGAAATGTAAATCTGCAGAAATAAAATGTAATTACATTTTATTTTAGCGATACTACATTTCATTTCTACATATTTACATTTCATTTCTGCAGATTTACAAATTGTGTTCATCTGATTTACAATTACGTTGGACTCATCCAATTTATATTTTTTTTGTTCTTCAAATATATTCAATATGCATCTCTATGGATAGCCCTTCGAAAAACAAAAATAATGGTGTAAGAAGGAAAAAAAAAACAGAATTGAAACGAAGCGGGAATGAGTAAATTAGCGAATTTGGTAAAAAAAATGTTTACTACTAAGATGTTCCCATGTGGCATATATCCAATGAACTACATTGGTTCGCAAGTTTGTACCATAAGAAGAGTTTGTACCCGAAAGTAAACCAATATATATATATATATAGACGGTGCGATTTAGGCTCTTAGATTAAAAAATAAAGGCTGGGATGAAGAATGGATCCAATAACACGTGAATTGGTTGAAAGGGACAATTTGGACATATTATATTGGTAAAACCCGCCACGTGTCGCCTTTTGGACAAAGTTTCATTTTTTTCTTGACAAGTTTACTAATTTAATTATCCCTATTTCGTTTGAACTGCGATTACTTTGTTCTTGCGCCATTATTTTTTATTTTAAAGAGCTATATATAAAGTATAGTGTTAAATGTATTTTGAAGAACGAAAAAAAATCGACAATCTAGTGTGTATGATGATGACAACCACAAACTACGTCTACTATATCTATAATCTACATTATATATACCCAGAAATTTCAGTTTTGACATTGGTTTGTTAAAATGATCATAACTCTTTCCACAAGACTCAAAGATCTTCCAAATAGTGTTGGCTAAGCCATTTAATACCTTGTAGATAATTCTAATTTATTCAATAAACATAATCTACAAAATATGTTTTACATGTTTTGGCAGATTTAGTGTCGACTTATTTTTCTGCCCATTTACTCTTTTATGGAGTATGAAAATGGACAACCAATTGTTGCACTGGAAAATAGACTCACAGAGCTTATTAGAGCATAAAAAATCTGAATCTGATAAAGTGATGAATTTTATATGATTTTTTAAACTTACCTCAAATGCAGCCAAGGTTGATGTTTTGGAAAACACGAAAATCACATGCATAAAAAACATAAGAACATTAATCAAATAAGTTTGGTTTAGGAAAATAAACATACGAAAGACTTATTTGATCTTGAAAAAGAGTGTGAATACTTGTTATAAAATATATATATATATATAGGATAGCTATCAGGTACAAACTTGTATCTTTCGTCAGAACGTAGAACTTTCAATCTGGGCCATTGGATCGTAAAATTAAAGGCCCAGATTTAATGCATATCTTTTTAATTAATGCATATCTTGTAATTGATTTCGTAATCAATCACCCCCCACCCCCCTGAATTTCGGTGGCCATCCGATTTGGATAATCAATGGTCCAGATTAGTTCTACGTTCTGACCTGAAACAAGGTTTGTACTCGATAGCCCCCTATATATATAAATTGGATCACTATCCGGTACAAACTTTAAATATTCGTCAGAACGTAGAATTATCAATCTAGACCCTTGAATCGTAGAATTAAAGGCCTAGATTTAATGCATATCTTGTAATTGATTTCGTAATCAATCATCCCCCACCCCCCCTGAATTTCGGTGGTCATCCGATTTAGATAATCAATGATCCAGATTGGTTCTACGTTCTGACCCGAAAATAGGTTTGTACTCGATAGTCCCCCTATATATATATATATGTATATATATATTGACACAAAGTAACAACACCACATCCCACACATCCTTTAAACATATTAACCATAATCAATATCTTGCATATTCATAATCTACATCTTGCACATATATAATGTACTTCTTGCACATCTATAATCTACTTCTTGTATATCTAGAATATACATCGTTGTATCCAGAATCTACATCTTGCATATTCACAAACCATATTAAGAATTTTAAGCTTCGACGTTTGCTTATTAAAATAAGGGTAAATTATAAATGCATACCATGAAGTTGTCACTGTCACGCCCCAATTTCAGTAAACCGAACTCAGGACGCGAACGTTTTGAAACAGTAAACCATTTTGAAACCCTTTTTATAAATCGCTTTAAAATCACCATTTGTTCAACAAAATAATATTTACAACTCAAAATAAGTCCCAAAAAGTGGACAAAAACAAGGTATACGTCGCTAGACTCAAATAAACCCAGAACCCCGCTTCTAGATCTTCAAGCTTTAGAAGCTCACCTAGTGCAGCCTGCGAACGGTACCTGTAGGAAAAGCAGCTAGGGGTGAGCGTTCGCTCACCACCACAGATAACAAACTGACTACGGCATACTTAGCAGACAATGCTGGTAACACCCAAAACCAACCCAACACCGGGAAAGCAAATCCCCAAACCAAGTACTCAAATGACACACACCAGTTACCTTCCTCAACAGACTCAACACTCGGACTCGTGATGTAAACCCGACACAACCATTGACGACCTCCTCCAAATACACGACAAATAAATACGCAACACCAACCAAGATCACAAAGGATCGCATTCCAAAGAAGATCACAAAGGATCGCATTCATGCCCGCTGCTCAGTGCCAAAGACCGCTCGAAACCTCCCGAGACTCTAACTCGGTCAGGCCAGCCAAAAAACGCTCGCAACCTCCCGAGACTCTAACTCGGTCAGGCCAGCCAAAGAACGCTCGCAACCTCCCGAGACTCTAACTCGGTCAGGCCAGCCAAAGAATGCTCACAACCCCAAACCACACACGCGCGGCTAGAACCTCTTTCTTGTCGGGCGGGCCCCCTACCCCGTCTGAACATGCAGACGCGTGTGCTCGTGGACCGCCGTTTCATGAAGCGAGCCCCCAACCTAAGGTAACCACAATCACCATCACAATTAAGTTCAACAACCAGTAACAACACAGGTTCAACACTCACAGGCACTCATGGTCACCCAAGACACCAACAGTAACTCACGGGCTCAACAACCCCACGGCACTCACGGCCACCCAAAACACACCAACAGTAACTCACGGGCTCAACAACCCCATGGCACTCACGTCCACCCAAAACACACCAACAGTAACTCACGGGCTCAACAACCCCACGACACTCATGGCCACCCAAAACACACCAACAGTAACTCACGGGCTCAACAGCCCCACGGCACTCACGACCACCCAAAACACACCAACAGTAACTCACGGGCTCAACAGCCCCACGGCACTCACGACCACCCAAAACAAACCAACAGTAACTCACGGGCTCAACAGCCCCACGACACTCACGGCCACCCAAAACACACCAACAGTAACTCACGGGCTCAACAACCCAACGGCACTCACGGCCACCCAAAACACACCAATAGTAACTCACGGGCACAACAACCCCACGTCACTCACGGCCACCCAAAACACCAAAAGTAAAGACACGGGTTCAACAACCCCCACGGGCACTCATGGCCACCCAAAACACCAAAAGTAAAGACACGGGTTCAACAACCCCCACGGGCACTCATGGCCACCCAAAACACCAAAAGTAAAGACATGGGTTCAACAACCCCCACGGGCACTCGTGGCCACCCAAAACACCAAAAGTAAAGACACGGGTTCAACTACCCCACGGGCACTCAGGCCACCCAAGACACCAACAATAAAACACGGGCTCTCATGGCCACCCGAGACACCAACAATAAAACACAACAACCTCCGGCATAACCAATGCCTCCAACAATAAAACACGGGCTCTCAGTTCTAATATCAACAGTTTCACAATCAACCTCCGGGCATGGTCATATGCCTCCAGTAATTCTAACATCGATAAGTTCACTGCTCCTACGACACTACTAAGTGTCATATGCATTTCCACTCTTCGATACCCTACTTAACCCACGACACCCAAGTGTCACATGCATTTCTAATATTCGATAACCTACTTAACCCACGACACCCAAGTGTCACATGCATTTCTACTGTTAACTTTCCCTAGTCAGGGCCGAGATCCGGCTACTTTTCCCTACCTCGTGCGTGTTCTCCAAAAGCCAACCAACGAGCTCCGGTGTGATCTCAGTCACTCACCCAGCTTTCCCTTGCCTCGGTCCGTGGCACGATCTAAAAGAACACAATTTTAAGGCACTTAACAACTCGCAGGAATAAACTGAAATTCATTGAACTTGACGCCCAAACTTAACCCCGACAATGTCGATCACTCCCAAAATTACCAATTACTCGACATTGTCGATAAAGGACCCGTAAAGGCCCGATTCGCCCGACATGGCGAATCTGCCTGGGTTTCGTAAATGCCCTTCCGGGACTCCAAAAATTCCCGTTTTCGTTTCTACGGTCTTAGAATAATTCAAGGGTCCCAATGTAGTTGACGGAATCGAATTCCGACTCCCGAGTCAATTACGTAACGTTTAAAGTTTCTAAACCCGATAATTACAACTTTCGCATTTTAATTCCAAATTTCGATTCGGTTATGGATAAAAGGACCGGGGAACGTTCTAGAACACCCGAACACGAAACCCGATCACCCGAGCACGTGGGCCCCACCCGGCCCACTTTGGTCGTGGGCCCTAGGGCTCAATTTGGGTCCTGGCCAGCATGGTGGTGGCTGGTCCCAGCTCCGGCCAGCCACCCCATGGCCGGCCGGCCACCACCCACGGTGGCCGGAGCTCCTCCCGAGCTTCTGGTCACCGGAAAACGTCATATTTCGACTCCAAAACGTCTCCAACAATTCCCCCAACCTCAAAACACCCTAAACTTATAGTTTTACATAAACCCTAACTTCCAAAATTTATCAAAACGAGAATCGGTTCGGTGTATACCGTAGAGGAGAACGATGGGAGTGCACTTCCTCCTAGTCTTGGATTGAGATGACGTGAATAGTATCCCCAACCCTAGCAACCTTCTTCTCTCTTCTTCTCCTTCTCCTTCTCTCTCTAACTCTTTCTCTCTCTTTTTCTATTTTTTTTTCTCTTTTTAACTGTGCTAGCCGAACCCCCCTTATGCCTCAATCTCTCATTTCCCCCCCCCCCCAAAACCTAACACCACCACTTGGTTGACAAGTGGCAAGGTGGGTCCCACACCTTTTTGGAACAATATCTAAAAGATATTTTCCAATCAGATTCGCGAAAATCAAACGTTTCGGGCCCCGAACGGGCACTTTTTCCAAGAAATTACGAAACTTCACGGGCTACAATGAAACGGCTCAAGTAAGACCGCTGCGACGACGGCTAAGCTTTTTGGATTCAAAACGGTCCTCGAATAGACCAAAACGTCGTTCAGTTGACTTTTCCAGCGAAAAGTCAACATTTCCCAAATTGATCAGAAAGTTGCCCTGAGTCCCCCGGAACTCATTTTGGTGGATAACGGGGTCAATTCAAGTCCGGTATGACACTCGGGGTCATTTTAGGTTCAATTAAGTATCAGTCTTAAATTTTTTTAATTTTCCTGTTTTTCGCAGGTTTGACTGGCGTTGACCGGGAGTGGTTATTACAATCTACCCCCTTAAAGGAATTTCATCCGCGAAAATTAGAATAACGCTCATATAAGGTACAATAAATGCGTACCCTGAAAGGTCTCGCGATAGGTAGGGGATCTTGGGGTCCGGGAGTCGGTAACCGCGCACACTCTTCCCTCCGACTCCTGCTGCCTCTGACCCGGCGCACTGGCCGTTGGATACCCATAGCTCTGCTGCTGTCTCGGAGCCGGCGTGCTCGTCGACAGCTGCGAAAACCTCGACTGCTGACTCTAGCGAGGACGATCTCTGGGTGATCGTATTGTACGCGACTGATGTGGTCGTCGCACTGTCGTTGCCCCCAACGGCTCGTCGCACTGGCCGATAGTGTGCCCAACCCGGCCATACCGGTGACACCTGGCCTCGTCGGCTTTCGGCCCCGTGTTCATCGGACACTCTCGGTGCATGTGGCATGACTGCCCGCAGCTAAAGCATCTCAGTCGTCTCTCTGAAGCGACTGACCCCATTGACGCCACCGACCCCTGCTGTCTCAATCCACCCTGATGAGCCTGCGGTCGGAAGGATCCCGTGGTCCTATGTCTTCGTGGGTCTCGTGACTCGGACGGCCCTACAAAGTTGGTCGGCCGCTGTCGGACCTCACGGGTCCTGTCCACCTCCCGGATACCCTGCTCCACCGTCGTTGCGGTGTCCACGAGCTCTGAATACTTCCGCAATCTCAAGGCGAGAACCTGGTTCCGAATCACCGCCCTCAGTCCTCCCTGGAACCGCAGGTAACGGTTCTGCTCGGTCATCACCATCTCCGGCGCAAATCTGGTCAAGGCCGTGAATCTGGCCTCGTATTCTGCCACCGTCATCCCCTCTTGCTCCAGGTCCAGAAACTGCCGATGTCGCTCCGACCGAGCCGACTCGGGAAAGTACTGTGTCAGAAACACCTCCTGGAAGATGTCGTAGTCGTGCCCGACAATGTCCTTCACACGCCCCCACCAGTGGTAGGCGCTGTCCCTCAGCTGGTGAGCTGCGAAGGACACTCTGCGGCGACCATCTTCGATACTTGATGTATCCAGGTCCCGCGTGACCTGTTCTAGCCACCTCTCGGCTAGGTCGGGGTTCGGCCCCCTGACGAAAGTAGGTATCCCTATCTTCAGGAAGTCCAGTAATGCCCGGGATGTATGGTCCTCTACCAGAACGGGCCTCACTGGGACCGCTGCTGCCTCCGGGGCTGGCGAAGCCGACTCTCGACTGGCGATGACCGCCACCAAACTCTGGACTGTCCTGGTCAGCTCGTCCAGGGCAGTCATAACGGGTGTGTCTGCGACCGGCGGGACGCTGGGCGTGCCCGTAGAAGGTCCCACATCGCTCATCCTGTCCTCACCGATAGGAGTACCCTGCGCCTCAGCATACTCGGCGGGCTCAACGGTGGGCACCCGTCCTGTTGTCCCCGTTGACCGTCCCCGCCTGCCTCGCGCGGGCGCTCGTCCTCGTGCCACTGCTGCTCTTCCTCGTTTTCCACGAGCCATAAGTAGGTATCCTCTGCACGGGTACACGCAAACGTTTAGTTTGCGAATTTATATAACGACTACAAGCTCAAGAGACTAGCATTCACACGGTCTACGTTTACTCTAGTGTGTTTATCACTAATGCGTCACACCGCTCACGCTATCAATACTTTAAATACTAGTATTGGTAAAAGAAACCTCAAATAGACCGCACCAATGTGCACCAAAACACGTGACGACAAACCTGACCGCACGACGAAACAACAACAACAACAAAATTTGAAAGCGGCTCACTGGACCAGGCCGGCACATGACCCGGGCTGTGCCACCTTCCGGGCCGGTAACCAAGCCAGGACGTGCCCCATACCGGGCCGGCACCCAGGCTGTGCCGTGCCCCTTACCGGGCCGGCACCCAAACCGTGCCGTGCTTCCTACCGGGCCGACTCCCCGTCCTGCCCATTTCACCTTCCGGGCCAAACCAGTGACCCCGATCTCGTAGCGGTGATGATTTCACCCTACGTACACCCGCTATGTCTATCCTAGGGCATTCGTAACTTTCCCTGCTAATAGCGACCCGTACAGTAGTACGTCGCAGACAAACGACCACTAAACGTATAACACAAGCACGACAGCTCAAGACCGATCTCAATCATAAGCCAACACGGCCAAGCAACAACAACACCCGCCCACCGGGCCAACCAAAGTCACACGCGCCCACAGGGCCAACCAAGGCTCCACAACACGCCCAACGGGCCAACATAAATAAAGCACGCCCACAGGGCCAACCAAAACTCCCCAACACGCCCAACGGGCCAACATAAATAAAGCACGCCCACAGGGCCAACCAAAACTCCACAACACGCCAACCGGGCCAATCAATTTAAAAACTTTCCCCTTTTCATTTCAAAACTCCATTTCTTAACATCAGGTAGTTACAACCCAGTCCAGGCGTCCCCGAACTACATTGTACCCACTTGACGTCAACGCCGTCACGCTCGACCACAGGGGCGCCCCTGAGTCGAGTCGCGACAACTTAAAAACTTTTCACGCAGCAACACACAAACAGTATGCCAGTATCCCCGTACTGCACATACACACAACACAAGCAGGACTCACAACACAACGGGTCTACACACGGTTCCCGACCTGCGTACCCAACGTACGACGGGACGTTACCGACTCGACTCTCCCCACCTAATTGACATATAGTCCGAGGTATGAAACCTAAAGCTCTGATACCAAGCAGTCACGCCCCAGTTTCAGTAAACCGAACTCGGGACGCGAACGTTTTGAAACAGTAAACCATTTTGGAACCCTTTTTATAAATCGCTTTAAAATCACCATTTGTTCAACAAAATAATATTTACAACTCAAAATAAGTCCCAACAAGTGGACAAAAACAAGGTATACGTCGCTAGACTCAAATAAACCCTGAACCCCGCTTCTAGCTCTTCAAGCTTCAGAAGCTCACCTAGTCCAGCCTGCGAACGATACCTATAGGAAAAGCAGCTAGGGGTGAGCGTTCGCTCACCACCACAGATAACAGACTGACTACGACATACTTAGCAGACAATGCCGGTAACACCCAAAACCAACCCCACACCGGGAAAGCAAATCCCCAAACCAAGTACTCAAATGACACACACCAGTTACCTTCCTCAACAGACTCAACACTCGAACTCGTGATGTAAACCCGACACAACCATTGACGACCTCCTCCAAAGACACGACAAATAAATACGCAACACCAACCAAGATCACAAAGGATCGTACTCCAAACAAGATCACAAAGGATCGCATTCCTGCCAGCTGCTCAGTGCCAAAGACCGCTCGAAACCTCCCGAGACTCTAACTCGGTCAGGCCAGCCAAAGAACGCTCGCAACCTCCCGAGACTCTAACTCGGTCAGGCCAGCCAAAGAATGCTCACAACCCCAAACCACACACGCGCGGCCAGGACCCCTTTCTTGTCGGGCGTGCCCCCTACCCCGTCTGAACATGCAGACGCGTGTGCTCGTGGACCTCCGTTTCATGAAGCGGGCCCCCAACCTCAGGTAACCACAATCACCATCACAAGCAAGTTCAACAACCAATAATAACACAGGTTCAACACTCACATGCACTCATGGCCACCCAACACACCAACAGTAACTCACGGGCTCAACAACCCCACGGCACTCACGGCCACCCAAAACACACCAACAGTAACTCACGGGCTCAACAACCCCACGGCACTCACGGCCACCCAAAACACACCAACAGTAACTCACGGGCTCAACAACCCCACGACACTCATGGCCATCCAAAACACACCAACAGTAACTCACGGGCTCAACAGCCCCACGGCACTCATGGCAACCCAAAACACACCAACAGTAACTCACGGGCTCAACAGCCCCACGGCACTCACGGCCACCCAAAACACACCAACAGTAACTCACGGGCTCAACAGCCCCACGGCACTCACGGCCACCCAAAACACACCAACAGTAACTCACGGGCTCAACAACCCCACGGCACTCACGGCCACCCAAAACACCAAAAGTAAAGACACGGGTTCAACAACCCCCACGGGCACTCATGGCCACCCAAAACACCAAAAGTAAAGACACGGGTTCAACAACCCCCACGGGCACTCGTGGCCACCCAAAACACAAAAAGTAAAGACACGGGTTCAACAACCCCCACGGGCACTCGAGGCCACCCAAAACACCAAAAGTAAAGACACGGGTTCAACAACCCCCCACGAGCACTCATGGCCACCCAAAACACCAAAAGTAAAGACACGGGTTCAACAACCCCACGGGCACTCATGGCCACCCAAGACACTAACAATTAAACACGGGCTCTCATGGCCACCCGAGACACCAACATTAAAAAACAACAACCTCCGGCATAACCAATGCCTCCAACGGTTCTAATATCAACAGTTTCACAATCAACCTCCGGGCATGGTCATATGCCTTCAGTAATTCTAACATTGATAAGTTCACTGCTCATACGACACTACTAAGTGTCACATGCATTTCCAATCTTCGATAACCTACTTAACCCACGACACCCAAGTGTCACATGCATTTCTAATATTCGATAACCTACTTAACCCACGACACCCAAGTGTCACATGCATTTCTACTGTTAACTTTCCCTAGTCAGGGCCGAGATCCGGCTACTTTTCCCTACCTCGTGCGTTTTCTCCAAAAGCCAACCAACGAGCTCCAGTGTGATCTCAGTCACTCACCCAACTTTCCCTTGCCTCGGTCCGCGGCACGATCTAAAAGAACACAATTTTAAGGCACTTAACAACTCGCAGGAATAAACTGAAATTCATTGAACTTGACGCCCAAACTTAACCCTGACAATGTCGACCACTCCCAAACTTCCCAATTACTCGACATTGTCGATAAAGGACCCGTAAAGGCCTGATTCGCCCGACATGGCGAATCTGCCCGGGTTTTGTAAATGCCCTTCCGGGGCTCCAAAAATTCCCGTTTTCGTTTCTACGGTCTTAGAATAATACAAGGGTCCCAATGTACTTGACAGAATTGAATTCCGACTCCGGAGTCAATTAAGTATCGTTTAAAGTTTCTAAACCCGATAATTACAACTTTCGCATTTTAATTCCAAATTTCGATTCGGTTATGGATAAAAGGACCGGGGAACGTTCTAGAACACCCGAACACGAAACCCGATCACCCGAGCACGTGGGCCCCACCCGTCCCACTTTGGTCGTGGGCCCTAGGGCTCAATTTGGGGCCCGGCCAGCATGGTGGTGGCTG
Organism: Erodium maritimum; assembly: GCA_963921825.1. NCBI lineage: Eukaryota > Viridiplantae > Streptophyta > Magnoliopsida > Geraniales > Geraniaceae > Erodium > Erodium maritimum. The sequence goes on along the minus strand of OY997595.1, from coordinate 48,844,886 downwards.
GTCCCAGCTCCGGCCAGCCACCACCCACGGTGGCCGGAGCTCCTCCCGAGCTTCCGGTCACCGGAAAACGTCATATTTCGACTCCAAACACCTCCAAAACGTCTCCAACAATTCCCCCAACCTCAAAACACCCTAAACTAATAGTTTTATATAAACCCTAACTTCCAAAATTTATCAAAACGAGAATCGGTTCGGTGTATACCGTAGAGGAGAACGAGGGGAGTGCACTTCCTCCTAGTCTTGAGACGATCCAATGGATGGAGATGACGTGAATAGTATCCCCAACCCTAGCAACCTTCTTCTCTCTTCTTCTCCTTCTCCTTCTCTCTCTAACTCTTTATCTCTCTTTTTCTATTTTTTTTTCTCTTTTTAACTGTGCTAGTCGAACCCTCCTTATGCCTCCATCTCTCATTTTCCCCCCAAAACCTAACACCACCACTTGGTTGACAAGTGGCAAGGTAGGTCCCACACCTTTTTGGAACAATATCTAGAAGATATTTTCCAATCAGATTCGCGAAAATCGGACGTTTCGGGCCCCGAACGGGCACTTTTTCCAAGAAATTACGAAACTTCACGGGCTACAATGAAATGGCTCAAGTAAGACCGTTGCGACGACGGCTAAGATTTTTGGATTCAAAACGGTCCTCGAATAGACTAAAACGTCGCTCGGTTGACTTTTCCAACGAAAAGTCAACATTTCCCAAATTGATCAGAAAGTTGCCCTGAGTCCCCCGGAACTCATTTTGGTGGATAACGGGGTTAACTCAAGTTCGGTATGACACTCGGGGTCATTTTAGGTTCAATTAAGTATCAGTCTTAAAAAAATTTAAATTTTCCTGTTTTTCGCAGGTTTGACTGGCGTTGACCGGGAGTGGTTATTACAGTCACGTTTAACCGATGATTACCCTTAAGTTAAAGTTAACTGATGCATACCCTGAAGTTACGAGTTGTAACTCAAAACCCCTCTGTTAGCTAAAATGACGAAAATGCCCTCAACTACACTTCGATAATTATGTTTAAAAATTACTTTTGTTATATATATATTTTCTTGTTAAATGACTTCATTTTTATTTAAAAAAATCACTTGATTTATATTTTTAAAAAATTATTTAAAAAAATCACTGAGTGTATTTTCGTCATTTTAGCTGACAAAAGGGGTTTTGAGTTACAACTCGTAACTTCAGGGTATGCATCAGTTAACTTTAAACTTCAGGGTAATCATCGGTTAAACGTGACAACTTCAGGGTATGCATTTGTAGTTTACCCTTAAAATAACCATAACTCTTTGCAAAAGAAAAAAATTCACACAAAGTTAGTTGGGTTAGAAATTAAAGTCAAAGATCTTTCTAATGGTCTAGGTTAAGTTATTTAATACCTAGTAGATAATTCATGTTTATTCAATTAAAATAATCGATCAAATCTGTTTTTACATGTTTTGGAAGATTAGATGTCAGCTTACTTTTTTTCCCATTACTATTTTATGGAGTATGAAACGCAAAACCAAATTTTGCACTACACAGTAGATTCACAAAGAATTTTAGAGTATCAAAAAAATATGAATTTGATTAAGAAATGAATTTTATATGATTTTTCAAAATTTGCCTCAAATACAGGCAAGATGTCATCTTTGTTGGGAATAATCATGATCTCTGCCTTCGGTACAACCATGCTATCTTTGTTTAAGGATTTTCTCTCCATTGTTGATGATGGACACAAGGAAAAAGCTTTTGCTACGCTGGTTACCGTTAAGCTGAAGGTCGCCGGTAAAGCAAAGGTGACCGGGAAAGCGAAAGTGGTCGGCAAAACTGCAAAGGAAGCGAAAGTGGTCGGCAAAACTGCAAAGATGAAGGCTCAGGCAACCAGGTGTCCGGTTGTGGAGCGTCCGGCGTCTTCTCCGGTGGTTCCGGCAGCAACATCGTCTTCTCCAGTGGCGACGAAACAGGCTGCGTCTTTGAAGGGTGGTTCTGCAGGGATGTCACATAAGGATGGTGATGCTGGTGATCTTCCCAGTCCAATCTCGAGTGCTCAGGCGAGTGTGGCTGCTACGATGCCTGTTGTTGATGTAGACAAAGGTTGCAATGTTTTTATCTTCAACCTTCCTTACAATACCTCTTCGGTTTGGGTAGGTAATTCATTGGGAGTATTTGGCGAAGTGTTGTCCGTTGAGGTCCCAAAGAAACCAAACCGATCTGGTCGTTATTTTGGGTTCGTCGTTTTCAAAACAAAGAAGTCGACTTTACAGGCCATTGAAGTGCTTAACGACTTCACACTGAACGGGTACAAGCTCCTCGTAGCACTAGCTCGACCGGAATTGGATCAGTTGGGTCGTTCAAAATCCCCTGTTTCGCTACCCTCAAAACAGAGCATCAGTGGATGCGTACTGTCTGGGTCGGAGGAGGCAGAAACTCTCCGACAAGGCTCGCCGGACAAGGGTGGCTCCGAGGTGGGTGTGGCTGCTGCACAATCGGTACAGGTTGAGAGATCCCCGGGATCTCTTCCGCAGCAAATCAGCTCAGGCATGACTGATTTGGAACGCCCAGATTCTTCGGCATTGATTGGTGGATCATATGTTACTGCAATCACAGATCTCCCGCCCGTGATTCCCGTGCCTGATTCGAATTGTTTCCCTATTTTGGAGGAGTTGCCAGTTGAGGCGCGGTGTGTTTCAGAAACGCGTGGGGAAGAAGGTGTATGGCGTGGGTCGGAGACGTACGCTAATGGGTCGCGAGAATTTATTGATGGGCCAGCTGTTTTGGTTTCAAGTCAAGAGGTTGGGCTTGACACTAATGCTGAAGGCCCAGTCCAGGTGCATTGTGAGCCCTCCTTGGCTGACATCTTCAAGCGCATTGGGTCTGCCCTGGGCCCGTCATCTGTTGTGGGCTCGGGTCTTGATGTTCAAGGGAGCCCTCTTTCGTGTTGCCAGACAGTTATACAAGCCCAGAAGCCAATAGTGGATTCTTCACTTGAGAAGGCGGTAGATATTCCTGTGGATCATCCGTGGAAAGATATTCTCCTGAGCCCGAAGAGTATCCCCATTGAGGTTCCAAGGAAACGTGGCCGTCCAAAAAAAGGGTCAGCCAAAAAAGACGGCTCCTCCTGTTGTCTTTTACCAGACAAGAGCTAGAACAGCGGTTGATAAGGGGGGTCAAGCGGGAAGTCTCACCATCGACATTGCTAAACAAAGTAAAGATGGAGAGTGGAGCTTTAGTAAGAGAACTGTGCGAAGGGTTGGTGCCACGCACCCAGTTTATGATCCCCCACAACAGGCTGAGGTTGAGGAGGGTATCGATGTTAGCGAGGACGAGGTTATCCCGGAATGGAGTTCGGGACACTCAACTCCTGTTTCGATCTCTAATCGATTTCTTTGCCTGTTCTCGGACAGGAAGTAGGCAAGGAGGGCGGTGCTCTGTTTGGTTTACTTCTCTGTTGTAGTTTGGTTTTTTGTTTTTTTATTTTTTTCTTTTGTTTCGGTAGGGGGAAAAGGTCCTTTTAAGGATTGTTTTTCTCGCATCGTTTTACTTTTTGTATAACGTTTGCCTAATAAATTTTCGCTTATAAAAAAAACAGGCAAGATGTCATATCCAGATTCTACATCTCGCACATCCACATCCATAATCTACCTATCGCGTATCCATAATTTACATGATGCTTATCTGGAATCTACATCGTGTGTATCCATATCCAAAATGTTCGTTTGATCTCTCTTGGTGGGTATCCAAAATCTTTTCAGAGCTCCTTTGTACTAGTCGTTTTTATTCCCCTTTCTCCTTCTTGGAACTGGGTTTCTTCCTAATAAATTTTTTGAGCTTATCAAAAAAAAATATCCAGAATCTACATCTTGCGTATCCAGATATCATATCCCACACCCCACACATTCTTAATGGGTTATTTTTTAACACTTCAAAGCATATTCAACTCTATGCTTGATTGATATATATCTCTTTGAAAAATAAAAATATCCGCGCAAGAATGAATCCTATAAGAGATGAAATGAAACGGGAATGATAAAATTAGTGAATTTTTCAAGAAAACAAATGCTCTCTTTTCCTTACGTTGATACGTGATTCATTACTATTACAATATATTCCTCATTAGCTATTAGAATGACGCATTAGTTTAAAAACAAATAATTACACAATTTTTTATTATGCAACTTTCAATCTCATCCATTTCTTTCCTCATCCTACATCCTAGATGAAGTCGCATGGTCACACTGTAGGAAGGGGGATGCACATGAAACCCAATCATATATATATATGAGAACTTTCACACATTACCAAGGTTTAAATTATTACTTTTTACCAAAATCTAAAGAATTCAATTTTAAAACCTACTGACTATATATTTTCAATCAAAAGTATCCAGAAATAAACTAGAAAAAATCAATATAAGGGTATTTTTGTAACTCTGTATTCTTAAAAAAATACTGTAGAATTACTTTTTATTGCGTGTATCTGATTTTTTTTAATAAAATATAATATTATATTTTAAATTTCAGATTCTGATCATTTCTTAAATTTCATACATGTTACCGAATCTAATATACAATATTACAAAAATTTATATCAGATGTTATAAAAAAATTATTTCAGATTTGGTATTCCAGATTACTGATCGAGTTGGTTCAAAATTAACCAAAACCACAAAATCGAATCGAAAATTACATAATGATATTAATTGTTACAAAATTGTGTAACAAAAATTACATAGACCATACAAGTTAGGGATCTAATTCAAACCCAACAAATCATATTAAAAGTTACATAATAATATTTTAACTGTTGCAAAAATGGTGGAAAAGACGTTGTTACCCCTTTTAGACCCTACATAGTTTTTGTCTGTTTTTGAAGCTTATGTAGTTGTTGAGGTCTTTGTTAGGCCATGTGTGTTTTATTTTGGAGTGTTTTAGTTTTTTTTTTTCTGTTTGTGTGGTTTTTTAGAAGCTCATTTGAGCAGTCTTATCTTGATGAGAATCTTTTTGGGTTCATTGGTTTTGAGCCTCGCTCTTTTTTTGAGAAGGTATCTAAGATGATCCTTTTTTTTAGGAAGAATCTCCCCTCTTTAGGTTTTCCTTGGAAACATAAGGAATTAATAAAAACATCGCTTATAAAGAAACTTTTACAAAAGTGTACAACAAATGAAAAATATACCCAACGTTCAAACTAAAAAGGAACAAAAAATCAGACTTAGAATTATATATTAATAGCTAGACATTACGGAATTTAATACTAAACGTTATTGAATTTAACACTAAAAATTATAGAAAAAGTTATAAAAAAATAAGATTACCATTAAAACAACATACATATGAATTTTTAAATGCCAAAATCAGATTTAGACACCGAAAAACCTAAAACAAAATGAAGAAACAACCATGAAACCGGCGGGGGCATGTGGTGATAGTGGTGGTCCTCGACTACTACTATGTCGGAAGCTATTAGGTTGTACATGACGATTGAGGTTGAAGGATAGAACACGACCATGGATGTTTTGCAGCGAGGTGACGATCCAAATTTCGTGATGTTCTCCGGATTTGAAGTAGTGGGTCAGGGCTGGCTAGCCCGGATCGACAACCACGACGAAGGAGGCATGATTCACGATGACGGAGACCTAGTTCATCGTAGCCTTCAATAGATCTTCTTCATCTGCAAGCGTCGTGAGAATCACCTCCCTTCGTCTGACTCGATCGGCACAGTGGTGACCAGTATGAACCAAGCAGATTTGGAACCGTGAGTGGCATATCCATGGTGGCGAGGTCTCAGGACGAGGAGCCACACACAACGGCGAGGCTGAGGTGTGCTGCGGTGACGTGCTTGATGGGCTCTCGTGGCGACGGAGTTGGAGCTCGACACTTTCATGCGGCAGAACTGCACCTAGTAGATCTTCTGTGGAGGAGAAGACGACACGCCAGACTGAGGATTATCTACGGAGCTCGACGCTAGACCGAGCAGTATCAACGGAGTTTGCGCTAAAAAGAGGAAGAACAACGCCGAATGAGGCACGAGTAGGTCGACACTAATAGAGATAGAGTGAGTGGTTAGAGTTATGATCGTGAGAGAGAGAAAGAGATGTTGGGTGCCACTAGAATTATAGCCACTGAGTCAGCTTGATCCAAAGGCCTAAAATTAGGTAACAATTATCAATTTAAGTTTTGGTAACACTTGATAATGTTCCTATATATATTTGGTATCAAATAAGAACACACCCTTATTGTGTAAACTAATAACACACATGACCCATAGGATATGCGTGTGTAAGATGCTGACACGTGTCCTTTTTCGTGCATGATGACCACTACTGTAGCGGGTTGATCGTGCGCATTCACGCACAAAATGTATGGGTACCATACATAGAAAAGTGTTGGCACCTTTTTTTTTATAAGCAATTTTATTAGGCAAATGTTCTACAAAAGCATTAGAACAAAGAAAGGAAACGATCCACAAAACTGGATCAATCTCTCAAACTATAACACGTACAAGTAGCAAAACAAAAGAGCAAAAAGGACTCAAACAATGGACAAGAAAATGTCTGACAGTCGTCCTCTCTTACTTGCGTCCTTTCAAGCAAAGAAATCGATTGGAGACTGAGATAGGGATTGCAGCTTGTCCTGTCAATGTATCAGGAAGATCCTCATTCTCGCTGATCTCAACAACCTTGTACAAGGGTTGATTGAGCTTTAGTGAAGCAAGGTCAACAACCTTTTCCCCAACTTTCTTGTGAAAACTCCATTCACCTGTTTTATCCTTCTTTGCGATGTCAACGGTCAAACTTCCCAACTTACCTCCTTTATCAGCGCTAGTTTTCGCTCTAGTCTGATAAAAAACAGTGGTAGGAACAATGGACTTTGAAATTCCCTTCTTCGGACGACCACGTCGTTTTGGTAAAGCGGGAACATAGACTTGAGTCGGAGATTTAAGAAGAATCTCCTTCCACGTGCTATCCTGTAAATCACCATCTGAAGCCAACGCCTGGTGTGAGGATTGTCACATTGACAACAAATCAGACGCCGCCAAAGACGACTCAATCACTTGTTGGGACAAGGCCTGACCAAGAGTTAAGGCCGCAAGCCCAAGCCCAAACCCACCACCTGTTTCAATTGGTCCTGGACCCACGTCCCTTTCACCTTGGGCCATAACAAACGGGCTGGACACATCCACGATTGCTCTTGCACCATCTGTCGGAACAGCAACAACGCGAATCTCCGTAGGATCAACAAGCGATCCCTGATTTCCAACTGAGTTTAGTAACACAAATTTGTACTCCAGATTCTGTGGAGATTCAGCAATCGCATATGATTCACCACGATCCAAAACGTCGAGATCGTCGAAACTCACCAAATCGTCAAGATCGCCGGAACTCAAAAGCCTGTCACTCTCCGGGCGAGAAGAAGTCTCCACCCCCGCCGTACCAGCCGGAGAACGAGCAAGAGTCACCACCGAATTCCCTTCTAGGCTTCCCCAATCGACCATCACCCCTGAAGTGTGGCTCTGTTTTTGTGGATAAGAAACAAATTTGGTGCTCTGTGTTTCAACCGTACCTTGCGAGATCGTCGTCAGCACTTCTACTCGAATCCGACGTCTTTCTACTGCAACCAGGAGCGTATGGTCGTGGTACGTGAACCCATTCAGCCCCTCGATTTCTTGGGCAGCAGGTTTTTTGGATTCGAAACGCACGAAGCCGTAGTACCGACCTATGCGATTTGGTCGTTTGTAGACTGTAGTTTCCACGATCTTCCCAAACACATTTCGGGCCCAATCCTCTGACGACCCATAGGGTAAATTGTAGATGAAAATTTCGTCCTCGTACTCTTGAAAAGACCCAACTTTCCATCTAGCAATGCCACCATTCTTCGTCTTCTCTTATCTTCTCTCACAGGCTTGAACTTTGCCTGAGCAGAAGCATTTTCACCGGACTGGTCACGTGTCTGGCTCGCCTCCTTCCTACCCTGATCGCACGACTGGTCAGGTGTCTGGCTCGCCTCCTTCCCACCATGATCGCACGACACACCAGTGCCACTCATTGGTGCCTTCCGACCTTTCTTGGTTGAGGCACGAGCAACAAAAGGCTTGTTACCAACATATGGCTTAGATGCCTTGATACCAAAAAATGCAAACAACTTGATATCTCGAGCTCTCATCCTCGTCTTGATCGAAGATGAAGTTCCAACCATGATGCTGGTATACTCTCCATACAAAGACAACAACAATGAGCAGAACCAAGAAAAAGAGAGCGCTTTCGACATCGCTCCACCTAAAGTGTTGGCACCTTATATAGAAAAATATGTGTACCTTGCATACACATGCATTGGTACCTTACATACACAAGTGCTTGTACCAACAATCATTGCATGTAAGGTACCAACACTTTTTTGTATGTAAGGTATCAACATTTTGTATGTCGGTACCACCACTTGTGTATGTTGGTACCTTACATACACAAGTGTTAGTACCAACATACACAAGTGGTGGTACCGACATACAAAATGTTGATACATTACATACAAAAAAGTGTGGGTGGTCAACATGCGTTATAGTGAGGTCAAAGATGCGTGAAAGTTCTTATTATTTATAAAGTTGTCACCGCACGAAAAAAATCCACGTGTATGGATCTATTGCGCTTTGATGACGTCATCACGGTATCCTACGGATCTCATGCGTTCTTAGTTTGTACAATAAGGCTGGTTTGCACTGTGGTATATATATTCATATAATTATTTTCAATTGAATAAATATCATGTTTGACATTTAATTAAATGTAAATAACTATATTAAAATGAGAATATGTAATTAAATAAAAGTGTTATTTATATCAAATATAAATAACTTATTTATTTAATTCGGACCTCTGAGATCCAATTCGTTATGGTTTTTTGTCTATTGTGTGTGAACCTTTAGGTTCATATGACGTTGGTAGTGAGCCCAAAAATTACATTTTTTAATAAGTTATGGCTAATTCATAGAAAGGTCCATAACCAACCAAGTCATATGAAGTTTGTCCTTATCCATGGAGTATTCTCAAAAGTGGATCATTTAATGTTAATACTCTTTAACATCTATGATGTTGACTCGTGATCAGTAAAACATGACCCTTCAATCAACAATCATATTAGTTGTAACTCACCGCTTTGTTCCTAAAAGTTCTACTATCGAGAAACGCTTCTTGGTATCTCGAAAAAAGTAGTATATTCATATTATTGACATTATATTGAATGATAATGAAAACTATTGTCATTTTATTAATCACAAATGACTATATATTACAGATTGTGATTTCTCCGAGAACACAAAACCCAATATAATCTGCAATATGATCTTACATAAAGGACACATAAATGTGTTGTAATTTTTATTGTCTTATATTGGTATATACTTAGTAAAATAGTCGAATAATTAGGGACAAGGTCCATATCACTAGAGGTTTTCATGGACATCTGATCCATTCGTTTCTATGTTATGGAAACTCATATGTTACCCAACGAGTTATATTATGTACATTTGCGAACCATCCATTTAACCTTATGGATGGAGGGGTTTTTCTACCATGGACAACAGGTGGTTGAGCGGATTAACTAGTTCCACCCAGTTCTTAATTTTTTTATATAACATATAAGTTTTATAACCTATTTTATTATTTTAGAAGTCCTTAACTTTAGTCCAATAATTCTCACTTATAGTCATTAGTTTGATAGCATTTCAAATGATAAAATTTACAAACTATTAAAATAAACAAAACTTACCTTTTATTCAAACTTACATGTGATCATGTAAACTTGTTTAATATAATATACTCACATTCTTGTGTCACTTCACATTAAAACCAAATATGTAGCACTTTTCATTTACAATCCTTATAAATTCTACAAATGTATGATAAAAGTTAGTTATAACTACACTACAACCAAAATCACAACAACGTGTAGTCTTTTGATCATAGAAATATTAAGAAATGGTAAATTACAAATACATATCCTTAACTTGTCACGGTTAACTAATACTTACCTTAAAAAAAAATTAACTGATACCTACTCTGATGTTTAGTTATATAACAAATAGCCCAAGTTGTCAGCTAAAATAACGAAAATACCCTCAACTACACTTCAATAATGATTTTAAAAATATCTAAAAATCACCTATATATAGGGTAGCTATCCAGTAAAAACCATCCTTATTGTGCAAACTACGAACCAATCTAAGCCACAGGATGCGGTCAAAGTGACGTGAGCAGAGCGCGCGCGATGCTGACACGTGGCAGATTCGCGCGCGCATCTGCTCGCGCACGTGAGCGTGTTGACAACGCGCGCGCACGGTGCTAATAGTTTGGCACGCACAGTGCTAATAGTTTAGCACAGTGCCAAACTATTAGCACTGTGCGCCCAAACTATTAGCACAGTGCTAATAGCTTGGCGCGCACGGTGCTAATAGTTTGGCGCGCTCAGTGCTAATAGTTTAGCATAGTGCCAAACTGTGCTCGCGCACCAGCAACGCGCGCGTCCACGTGTCAGCACCTGGTGAGTTCGTAGTTTGCACAATAAGGGGTGGTTTGTATTTGATACCAACCCTATACATATATATATATATATATATATATATATTTACTTATTAAATGACTTCATTTTTATTTAAAAAAATCACTGAGAGCATTTTCATCATTTTAGTTGACAGCTTGGGCTATTTGTTATATAACTAAACATCGGAGTAGGTATCAGTTAAAAAAAACTTTAGGATAGATATCAGTTAAACATTACAAGTCAAGGGTATGTATTTGTAATTTACCCATTAAGAAAACTACATAAATTACTATAAGTTTAAAATTTTAGAACTATATTAATATGCATTGTTATTTACAAACACTTCCCTTAGTAAAATTGTATAATATTTTTTTGTATATATAAAAATGAATGATAATTTTTTTTTTAATATGTAGGTCAATTATTAGATTTAAATTAGGTGGATGGAAAGGGTTATCAGGATTGGAAAATAAAAAATCGTCTATCATATTATTAACTCTAGATTTTCGTTTTATAAATGCATAACTCGCACTATTGCGCCACCAATTAAAATATATGACATAGCGGTACACAAGAGGTCAAGAACGATACATGTTCCAATACATATACGGTATGGTCGGTTTAACCGACCATGTTCCTAGGTCCCGGCACCGTATTGGAGTAGCCAGTTTTATAGGATCTCAAACCGCCACCGCGTCCACCACCGATAAATGAACAAGAACTTCGACCGATGTACATACCGGTCAACTATCGATTTTAATCAAAACCGGCAAGATCTAGACAACAAGCACGACAAGAACAACTACACAAACAGAGAGAAGAATGGTTGTGAGATCTTCCGATGAGAATGACGAAAAGAAATAAAGGGAAGAATTAATGGTTAGGGCTTCTAATGTGTGAAGAACACTCAGAAAGGATAAGTCCATGGTCAGGTTTGTTCGTCTAAAGCTTTGAATCCTTCTGCAACAATTTTTACAAAGAAAGAAAAAATGTTGTAACAGAGATAATATGAGACCTAGAATCTTAGCCTCTATGCATACATCACATTGTATTTACTTCTTAGTAGTATAAGATCAATAATTGAAAATAATAACCTAGAACCAATGGTGGATGAGGTTTGGGCTACAGATTTTAACGGTTTCAGATTAATTTATATGCGCTTGAGGCATAGTCTTACTAAAATGTTTTAGAGGCCCAATGAAGTACAGTCGATTTTACAAAACACAAGTTTAGTAGACCTTGGACCACTCTCCGACCACCTACTCAACGGTTTGACGATTTCTTCATCGAAAACATGCCCTGATGCCTTTTTCACCGTCTTCCTCCTCCAATCCAACGCTTGTTGCGCCAGCCCCTCCCCCACACCAATGCGACTAACGCCCCCTACCACTACTAGTTCCCCATCCTTGTCCTCCCACGGTTTTCATGAAACCATAACGTGGAAGGAAGTCCTTCAAAAGACCCTATGTTCCCACTTCTCCTACACCGCCTCCTCCACCATACCACCCATCTCTGTTTTCTTGAACGAAGTCCCCTGCCATAGTGCCTCTATCGTCTTCCCCCACACGACTGTCGTAGGAAGTCATTCGTCCTCGGCGAACTCTTCGCAAGCCCGCGTTGGCGCCATTAAAGAAATCCTTCTTTGTCATATCAGGTTTCTCCCCCTCTCTCGTAGCAATTGATGACATCCCCGCTAGTGGTATGCCCCCAAGTTTATGTAGGGAGGTAGTCTTAGGTCGTGCTTGTCACGCCCCAATTTCAGTAAAACCGAACTCGGGACGCGAACGTTCAAAATAATAAAACATTTTGAAACATTTTAAATTAATCACTTTAAAACCACCAATTAGTTCATCAAAAGAATAATTTACAGCTCAAAAGTACGTCCCACAACGGACAAAATACAAGTGTACGTCGCTAGACTCAAAAGTTCACACACAAAGTAGATCGGTATATCACACACAAAGTTCAACAAACAGCAACAAGACCGGTTTTACACTCCACAGGAACTCATGGCCACCCAAGACACCAACGGTAAAACACGGGTTCAACAACCCCACGGGCACTCATGGCCACCCAAGACACACCAACAGTAACTCACGGGCTCAACAACCCCACGGGCACTCATGGCCACCCAAGATTCCAACAGTAAAACACGGGCTCTCATGGCCACCCAAGACACAACCAGTAAAGTACGGGCTCTTATGGCCACCCAAGACTCCAACAGTAAAACACGGGCTCTCATGGCCACCCAAGACACAACCAGTAAAGTACGGGCTATCATGGCCACCCAAGACTCCAACAGTAAAGCACGGGCTCTCATGGCCACCCAAGACATAAACTAAACAATCAACCTCCGGGCATGGTCATATGCCTCTAGTAATTCTAATATCGATAAGTTCACTGCTCCTACGACACTACTAAGTGTCACATGCATTTCTAATTTTCGATACGTTCATGTATCATACGACACTACCCGGTGTCGCCTGCCTTACTAATATTCGATAAACCTACTTAACCTACGACACCCCGGTGTCACATGCAATTCTACTGTTAACTTTCCCTAATCAGGGCCGAGATCCGGCTACTTTTCCCTACCTCGTATGCTTTCTCCAAAAGCGCACTAACAAGCTCCGACGTGATCTCGATCACTCGCCTAGCTTTCCCTTTCCTCTGTCTGCGGCACGATCTAATAAGACACAATTTAAATACTTTTAAGTTCGCAGACATAAACAGGAATTTAATAAACTTGACGCCCAAAAGTAACCCCGACAATGTCGATCACTCCCAAACTTCCCAATTACTCGACATTGTCGATAATGGACTCGGAAAATCCCGGTTCGCCCGACATGGGGAATCTGCCCGGGTTTTGGAAACGCCCTTCCGGGGCTCTGAAAATTCCCGTTTTCGTTTCTACGGTCTTAGAACAGCTCAAGGGTTCCTATGCACTCGATGGAATCCAATTCCGACTTCCGGGTAATTTAATTAGCGTTTCAAGTTTCTAAACCCGTCAATTACAACTTTTACAATTTAATTCCAAATTTCGATCCGGTTGTAGATTAATGATTCGGGGAACGTCCTAAACCACCCGAACACGAAACCCGAGTACCCGAGCACGTGGGCCCCACCCGGCCAACCTTGGCCATGGGTGGCTAGGGCTAAGATGGGTCCGGCCCACCATGTTGGTGGCCAGCCCTAGCTCCGGCCAGTCACCCCATGGCCGGCCGGCCACCCTACATGGTGGCCGGAGCTCCCCCGAGCTCCCGGTCACCGGAAAACGTCCCTCTTCTCTCCAAAACGTCTCCAACGATCCCCAATCCCCAATACAACCCTAAACTACTAGATGTACTCAAACCCTAACTTTCAAAATTAAACAAAACGAAGATCGGATAGTAGCTCACCGTAGCGAATGTCAAGGTGAGCTTGAATCTTCTAACTTTAAGACGATCCAAGGGTTAGATGTTCGTGAATAGTGGCAAGACCCCCAAGCTCCTTCTCTTTTCTCTCTTCTTCTCCTCCTTCTCTCTCTAAAACTCTCCTTTTTTTCTATTTTTTTGATAGATGGCCGAACCCACCCCCTCTTGTCCTCATCTTGTTTTGCCCCAAAAACCTACCACCACCATATATTTGACAAGTGTGAAGTGGGTCCCACACCTTTTTGGAAATTCGGACGTTTAGGACCCCGAACGGGCACTTTTTCCAAGAAATTACAAAACTTCACGGGCTACAAGGAAACGGCTCAACTAAGACCGCTGCGACGACGGCTAATCTTTTTTGATCCAAAACGGTCCTCGAATGGACCAAAACGTCGCTCAGTTGACTTTTCCAGCGAAAAGTCAACATTTCCCAAATTGGTCAGAAAGTTGCCCTGAGTCCCTCGGAACTCACTTTGGTCGATATCGGGGTCAACTTAAGTCCGGTATGACCCTCGGGGTCAAATTTAGGTTCAATTAAGTGTCTGTCTTAAAAAAATTTAATTTTCCTGTTTTTCACAGGTTTGACTGGCGTTGACCGAGAGTGGTTATTACAGTGCTGACAACGGAACGAGGGCACATGCCTAGGTAATCGGCTCCTATGAGGGCATCGCTGTAAGGAACCCAGATTGTGGTAGGTCTTCCTGTAATCAAGGCATGTCAATCTATCCCTTTCAAGCCGGCCAAACCTCTAGGCTCCGTCGAACAAGAATCTACCCTCTCATCTTCTCTACCTGAGTGGCGAGGACGATGTCCGCAGAAGCCTACTCTTCTCCGATATCGGGGATGAACCACCCCTATGGCTTTGCTCCAAACCTTGGGAATGCCACCACATAGTGCTTCGAGGTCCACCGTCGTGCCTAAGTCATCAAAATAAGTTGCGACGTCTAAAAAAACCTAGAAAACTCGTTCTTTATGGGAGATATAGGAGGGTTTGGTGACGTCCACTGTACTACCTAACCAGGGGGTAGGTAGTACTATAACCATTGGTTCTTTAGGAGGGTATCTAGGGTTTCTCTCCGAGGAATAGGAGCTAATAGCCACCACCTCCAATAGGAAGATCGGAGAGGATGGATTGGAAGGAATGTACGCGAGAGCAGTGAAGTAGCCCCACCGAGCACTATCATGAGAACCCTTTGTTATGGGATGCGTTGGAGGATTCGTAGACCGCCTTGTTATGAGCCCCTTCACTATGTCACGTGATCCCTCCCCACATCATGCACGTCCCCCAGCAGGCTAAAGGTATCCTTTGGGCGATTCACAAGTTCCCAAGCCATTATGTGTGAGCTCTGGTCGATCCGGATATGATTTTTAGTTCGGGTCTAATTAGTTTTGTTAGTTCTGGTTACACGTGTCTTACTTTCATGTCTTTCAGTATTATTTGGTTAGTCTCATAGTCATTAGGTTTAGATGTTTGGTTGTTCAAAACCTCGTGTATGTCTCGGGTTCTCTTAGAGGATTAGTCGTAGTTTGTCCAAGGGTGTACGACTCCTCGCTATTCTTTTTCTTTCTTATTTCTTTTGTATCAATAAAATTTATCTCTTACGCTTATGGTTCTAAAAATCGCTAGACATTAGTTGGGCGAGTAGAACCTTTTGAATATTAATCGAAGATTAAACAAAGATTAATTGAGAATATTTTTTTTGAATGAATGTTGCGAAATTTCATTATAAGTCATAGTTCACGATACACTGGAGTGCGTCAGGTATAGGTGCTGACCATTGAAGAACATGCATAGAACGGGCCTCCTTGACAAGCCAGTAGGATGCCTTGTTCGCAGTTCTTTTTACAAATTGGAGGGTAGTCCCTCTTTGTTGAGAAATAAGATCCCGAATATCCCTGATGAATGTCCCAATGGGTGATACCGGCGGGCCGCCTTTAGCTATGAGATTAAGAAGAATCTGGGCATCCGAGTGGATAATGATATTAGGCCCCAAGGTTGGGGCATTTTTCAGGGTTGTCGCTATAACACAAGCTTCTACCATCAGTGGCTCCCAGATCCCCAGAAGAATCCCATTTGCGACCAATTTGACTAATCCGGTATGGTCCCTAGCAATAAGACCCCAATCTGATTGTTGTGTATCCTGAAAGACGGCCCCATTCACATTGATAACAATGGTACCAGAGGACGGACGTGTCCACTTTGCCGGCCAGACATGAGGTATATGATTTGGCTTCGGGGAGGCGGCCTTTGCCTCCCTCCAGGCCTTCAAGTGTGCAGCCGCCAAGGAAATAACACTCAAAGCTACCGGGGGTGTCCCTCTCCACTTGAGCTCAGTTCGTGCTTTCAAGATTTTCCATAGAATGAAAATGATCTCTTCCCTCTTTTCTCGGGTTCTCCCGCTCTCAACCCCCTCCCACCATTGCACAAATGTCCCACCAAGGCCTGGTGGGATAAGATCACCCACATGCGCCCAGCACTTCTTAGTGAAGCCACACTCGAGAAATAAATGATCAATTGATTCAGGAACACTCCCACATATATATCACAGGTCACCGAGATCGGGACAAACTTGCAGGTGAGATTAGTGGATACCTGCAGAGTATCCGTCACGCCTCTCCACAGAAAGATCAGTAAGCGGGGAGGAGCCGGAATAGACCACATCGTCGACCAAGTTACCAATGTCGTTTGTTGCCGTGCAGCCTGCCTCGCCATAGCCAAGAGCCTATACCCGGACTTTGTAGTGTACATCTCATGGCGGTCATTCGCCCAGTACCAAGTGTCCTTAGGCGGGAGCGCCGAGAGGGGTACTTGAAGGATGCTATTATATTCCTTAATGGATAATACTTGCCCCAAGCCGGCCACATCCCAATATAGGTGTCTCTGTTGCATAAGCCCCGCCACCCGAGCCCCCACCAACGTTGGATCTGAAGATCTTACTTCCGGGTTCGGGCTGAGCAACCATAGGGTACCCAATACAAGGGTAACTCTGTCATCCCCAATCGCTATCTAAAGACCGTTCTTAAGTAATTCCTTGGTTGACCGAATGCTCGCCTAGGTGAGACTCGACGTCGAACCAACTCATGCCTCAAGAAATGTAACCTTCAGGAAATAGCGGGCCTTAAGAACTCAGGCCATCAGGGAATTAGGGCGATAGATAAGACTCCAGGCTTGCTTACCTAGGAGTGCCTTATTAACGTCGCGGAAATGACTGAATGCCATACCCCCAGCCTCCTTTGGCATACACAGCTTGTCCCAGTCCTACCAGATAATCGGGTGCGCCGTCTTTGCACCCCACCAAAACCGAGCGAACGCCACATGTATTCGAGCAATAATCCTGGAAAGTATGGTGAATACGGACATGACATAAAGGGGGAGAGAGGTCAAGACCGACCAAATCATTACCTCCCGACCTGCCGGCGAGAGAAGTTTCCCGTCCCATGACAGGATCCGCTTAACAACCCTATCGCTTAGGTACGCCATGGAAGCATTCATATTTCTCTCGACTATGTTCGGGATGCCCAAGTACATCGACGCCGCTGCTATTTCGGTTATATTAAGAACATGACAGCAGTGCTGTATAACGGCCTGTAATGTGTTCTTACTGAACATAACCGATGACTTTTCCAGATTCAGAACCTGCCCCGAAAGAGTCCAAAACATACCAAGGATATCCATAATATTTTGAGCGTCCTCAGGTGTTTCCCGACAAAAGATATAACAGTCGTCTGCAAAGAACATATGCGAAATCTCCGGAGCTCCTCGTAAAACACTAACACCCCCAATCGTCCATCAGTTTGAGCCTGGCGTAGAAGGAAAGAGAGCCCTTCCATACAAAGTAGGAAGATATAGGGTGAGAGGGGATCCACTGCCTTAATCCCCGTGTCGATGTCAATTGTGGCGTGTAAAGCCCGCCCCGGTTTAAAAGAACTAAATTGTTAAAGTTATCATTTTAAAGCGTCATGGTTGAAATTCGGATCGAGAAATTGGATCGAGCGCGAAATAAAAAGAATTTCAAAAAAAGGGGGGGGGGAGAAGTAGGCTTGGGCCAGCCTGACTCAGGCCCAAGCGCGCGAGCCCAAGCCAAGCACCAGGCCCAGCCTGCCAGTCCACGTGCTAACCCTAGCCTGAGCTGCACTTCTTCACTCGGCTTCACGCGTTCCATGGTAACGCCTCTCCTTCCTCGTTCTCCTCCTCTCTCTCAGATCCCCTTTCTCTCTCTTCACTTCTTCTCGACTTCTCACCATCGTCGACGTGTTCCCGGTCTCAATCCGACCCGCGCAAGCACGGGAACGACGCCGGAACTCCGGCTTCCCTCTCTTCTACCCCCACCTTCCCTTACCCACTCGAAACACTCGTCGTCGTCGTCCCTCGCAGAAGAACCATAAGTGAACCTCGCCTCGCCGTGTGTCTCAGCAGGTAAATGGCGTACCGACCCCGCCCGTCTTCTCCGACGACCTTCCCCTCCTGAAAACCGCTCGCGCGAACCATCTCTTCGGCCGGAACTCCTCTCGACAGCTTCTACTCCCGTGCAGGAGAGCTCGGCCCAAATCTACGACTTGGACTTCGCCCGAGAAGACCGGAGTTAAACCCAGACTTGGACTTCGCTTGAGAAGACCGGAGTTAGGCCCGGACGTCAGCAGCTAGGAGACGTAGCTGTTGCGATCATCTTGAGGTAGGGAAGTAGCGAATACCGGTTTAACTACAGAAAGTTACTAGTATGCATGCTAGGTAATAATAAAACTGGAACAATCGTTTAATGTTATATAATAACCGGACGAGTCTTAGTAACATGTAGGATGTGATTCACTAGTGTTAGCCGCTTTCAATATTCTGGGAAATTGTCGTGCTGATAGAATGGACATGTCGAGCCTTAGGACTGTGTGCTGATTGAGATGCATGGTGTGTGTTACAACTACTGATTGAGAGTCTTAATAAGATTGATTCGGTGTTGCATGTTGTGATTGTGTGTGGGCAAGTGTGCCGTATGTGATGCATTGTGAAACCTTGATTGTGATATGACCGGGTGAGTGATAGACCGGGTTGTGTGTTTGGTGAAATGTCCGGTTGGCACACCGAGGTCAACTATAGCATTGTGATGCGTGTTATACTCTTGTTGTGTGTTCCAAGAAAAGGTGTAACCGGGTGGTACTTGCATCGAGGGATAGTTCCAGTGTAGTGTATCGAGGCCAAGGATGGCGTGATTGATATCCCGATTCTCCGTGACGGGAAGGCGTACGACCAAGGTATGTGCCGGTCCAGTATGCGTGAGGCCCTGATTCTACGTGATAGGAAGACGTCCGACTGAGGGATTTTCGGTCTGGGATGTTACCCCGATTCTACGTGACGGGAAGATGTCGGGACCGAGGCTTCGTGTTCCGGTACGATATAAATGGTTGGGCCTACGGGTCGTGTAGGGCATACAGGTCGTGTTGGGGCTACGGGTCGTGGTTGGGCCTACGGGTCGTGGTTGGGCCTACGGGTCGTGTTTCTCCCCCAATGATCTATGGTCCTTTGGGGACATTCCCCCCCCCCCCCCGATGAGATGCGTTCCTAGAGAACGTTTCCGGTCGCCCCGACGCATGTGTCTCCCCTGGACAGAGGGGTTATGCGAGCTGATACGATGATTTTCCGGTATGAAATTATGGTAATTTGGGGACTACGGTACGGGACGAGTGCTGTTTGCTTTTGTGTGTGATACGTGTGCTGTTTGGTTAATGTTTTATTGTGTAAAAAGCGGTCATTTGAGTGTGTTATAAGTTTGGCTATGAACCCCGTTTTGGCAGTTAGTTGTGTTGTACTAGTATGCCCTAATTGGACGGTTACTCGTGGTGGTGAGCCGATGTTCATTACCTTAACTACTTTTTCTACTGGGCGAAAGCTCACCCCTTACCTTGTTGTGTTTCAAGTGTTGAGCGGGATCTGTGCTAGCAGGACATAGCTGAGCTTGGGAGCTGGCGAGGGTCTTGGCTAGTGTCTAGTGACGTGCCGTGTTTTGAACTAAGTACTGTTTTACGATACACTTAAGAGCCGTTGACTCTTTTTATTTTGAAATTATGATTTACAGTTTATTATTCTAAGCTCTATTACTTCAACTTCTCTTTATTTATTTATTATTTTAGTTCACGTCTCGAGTCCGGTCAAAATCAGATTTGGGGTGTGACATGACGTCTCCCTTCCCCGGACGACATAGTGTAGCAGACCGAGTTCACACAACACGCTACTAGTGCTATCCACTCCTCCGAAAACCCCATCTAAAACATAACCTGAAGCAAGTAATCCCACTCGACCCGGTCATATGCCTTTCTCATGTCAAGTTTAAGCGCCATAAGCCGATCACTGCCCCCTGACGCTTGTGCTGGAGGAAATGGATGACCTCAAACGCTATCAGGATGTTATCCTGAATACATCTCCCCGGAATGAATGCGCCTTGGGTATCCAAGATGACAGAATGGACTAGAGGGCGCAGACAGTTGGCCAAGACCTTAGAGAGGATCCTGAAAATCACGTTACACAGGGAAATCGACCGCAGATCGGTGATCTTATCCGGGCTAGGCTTCTTCGGTATTAATACAATGGAGGTGTCATTCAGAATAGGGTCAAAGTTCTGCGAGGCCAGCGCCTCAGTTATAAACCGGACCACCTCGTCAGCCACAATCGGCCAGTAGTGCTGATAAAACCGGGGATTAAGACCATTCAGGCCCGGCGATTTATCAGGCCCCATTTGAAACACCGTCGTCTGGACTTCCTTCACCGAGCAAGGGGACAGAAGTACCTAATTCTACGTCGGGGTGATACATTAGGGGAGGGCTATGGGAAAATATCGAAGGTCCGGCAAGCTTGCCGTAAATAATGTACTGTAGTAGTCCACGATCAGCTCCCTCATACCTGTATCCCATGTGACCAAGTCCCCATGTTCCGTCTTTAGGGACAAGACCGCGTTGATGCGGCGCCTATACGAACAGGCTGCCTGGAAAATTTTCGTATTTCGATCCCCCTCGGCTAACCAATGTTGTTTCGCACGCTGGCGCAAGAACGCCTCCTGTTCCCCCAACGCCCGTTCATACTGAATCTAGACAGCCTCTCGCAGATGAACACCAGCCATATCCGTCCTACCATTCAGAGTTGCAATTCGTCACTGACACCACTTTATGTGGTTGAGAATACGACGAAAATGGCCCCGGCCCCACTCATTCAGGGATTTTACCACCGAGTTAATGACTTCTCCAATAGGCCTCGCTGGCCGTGTTTCCCATGAAGCCTGAATGAGGTGACCACAGTCTGGTTCGCGAATCCATTGGGACTGGAAACGAAACTTTGGGAGACCACGGTGACCCAGATAACGGGCCAGTGAAAGAAGGATCGGCCAGTGGTCCAACATCGTCACTCCGGTATTCCGGAAGTCCAGATCAAGAAGAGAAGAAAAAAAGGCACTCGATACTAATGCTCTATCCAACCGAGATTGTATTCGTGCATCATGCATGCGGCCCCTAAACCATGTATACTGTTGCCCCGTCATGGGGACTTCTACCAGGCGGAGGTCATGCACTAGTGAGTTAAAATCGTCTATAAGGCTAATAGGGTATGATCCCCCTACCCCCCCCCCCCCCCCCCCCCGTAGTTTCGTCAGCATCTAGAATACCGTTGAAGTCTCCTATAAGGATCCAGTTGGGCCTTGTTGGAGTATGGAGGCTTCAGATCATTTCCCATGTTTGGTGTCTCCTATCCAACCGGGATTCCCCATAGATTCTTGTTAGCCTTAGACCGTCATGTCCCAGCACTGCGACCTCAACATCAATATACCGGTCGGAGGAGACCCTGAATGTCACCCCTACACCCGACACCCAAAACAGAGCCAGACCTCTTTGGCTTGCCACGATCTCCGACGCCCTAACATAGGGGACACGGAGATGGTCCTGAAAACCCAACGATATGAACAATAAGGCACAGTTCTAGGCATCCAATAACGTTTCTAAAAGGAACAAGAGATGGGGTTGATGACCATGATGCAGTTGTTTGAGTTGCTGCTTATGGAGCCCCGTACCCATCCCCCAGCAGTTCCAGGCGAGAACTCACAGATCCGGCTTCAAGCGTGATGACGAGTGTCTGAGACCCGGATCCCAATTGCGTTGGGAAGAATGCACAGATGGAGGCGACAAGGAGGAAGATTCCGGAGATGGAATATGGACCCTAGGCGGTGACCATCCTTGGGATCCAATCTCATTCAACCCCACATCCGCGACAGGCACAGGCTGTCCAATATCCCGAGATGATGGCACGGGTTGGGGAGAGGGCCCTAATTCCGGCAACAGCCTCCCATTCCCCAAAGAGATGGAATTATGTGGTGCGGACCAAGCTCGTTTCGAGGAGTGAGATCGCCAGCGGGAGCCAGAGAAAGATGTCCGAGACCCAATATTTCCCAATCCGGGTGCCTGCGAAATCTGTGAGGCGAGAATCGGGGGGGAGACGACCAGTAACCGGGGCGGAGACCATACTATCCATGGGTGGAGCAGGCAGGTCCAACGTTGCCGACGTTGGCCCGCCCACCCACCCCCCCCCCCCCCCCCCCCCCGGATTGAGGGTTCTGAGGAGACCACATCCGCCTGGGAGGTTGCAGACGACGACGTAGATCCGAAAAGGAGATATGGGACTCAATCTCGTCCATCCTACAAACCAGATAAGTCCGCAAGGCGAGGGTCAAGGGTGGGCGGTCCGAGGGATAGAATTAATCGGATTAATTAGAAATTAATCAAACCGACTAATAAGAAAATAACGCATAAACGAAACGTAGTCGGAATTTTTAGAACACTGTTTACGCTAGAAAAGTGGAAGGCCCATGAAAGAGCCCAATACACGAGACCCAGTTCGAAACAAACGGTGATGACGTCAAATTTATCAATTTCTACACGTCCATGGTTGGTCCAAATTCTGCAGCCGATACCGTGGGCTTCGGCCTTTAATGGGCCGCCAAGGCCATTTGATAGCGAACCATGAATAACGACTAGTACTAGGGAAATTTGGAAATATATGCTTCATAACATAGCATATTTTTTTAGTGTGCCACTATGTTTTAATAATGTTAAAATTTATGCTTTTGAAATATTTTAGGACAAAAATAACCTTATTATTATTAGCTTAAATCTCAAAATAAATTGTATAGAGAGGATTTGAACCATGGTTGTTCAAGAAAAAATGTTTAGACTTAACCACTTGTGCTAAATTACTTACATGTATTGTAGTCTTTTATTATTTTTTTACTATACTTTATTACATACTAAGTTCTCGTACTACACCAAAATTTAAAATAAAAATATGAATAATTGAAAAATATTTATGGTGAACTCTGCACGTTTTGCAAATACTTACGGTGTATTGTTTTTGTTACAAATACTTATAGTGTATTATTTTTCATGCGTTAAAAGTGTGAAAACTAAAGGAAAAATGGGATTTTAGAGGGTGTGCAACTTTAAAATTTTCAAAATAAATAAATAAATATGGGTATGCCGTAAGTATTTCAAAATAAATAACTATATGTATACCAAAATAAATAAATAAATATTATTTAAAAATATATTTGTATATATATATATACATATTTATTTATTTTGGAAATTTTAAAGTTTTACATGCTCTAAAATCATAATTTTCCGTTAGTTTTCACACTTTTTACACATTAAAAATAATATATAGTAAGTATTTTCAACAAAAACAGTACACTGAAAGTATTTACAAAACGTGTAGAGTTCACCATAAATTTTTCAATTATCCGTATTTTTATTCTAAATTTTGGTGTAGTTGAGAACTTAGTATATAATAAATTATAGTAAAATAAATAATAAAAGGTTATAATACATATAAGTAATTTAGTACAAGTGGTTGAATTCAAATATTTTTTCTTGTCCAACCATGGTTCAAATGCTCTCATATACAATTTATTTTGAGATTTAAACTAATAATAATAAGGGTATTTTTGTCCTAAAATATTTCAAAAGTATAGATTCACAAATATTGAATTACAGTGTCATACTAATAAAATATGCTATGTTATGGAGAATAGATTTCCAAATTTCCATAGTACTATTTTGCAACCCGGCAAGTTCGGTCTTAGTGGGACCCCGTCCTTCTCCCTATCTCAACTGTCCAATGTGACCGCCACACCGCACACCTCCGAAACCTTAATTTGGGAACGGTACAATTAGCAATCAACAAGCTAGCATTACTCAACAACTTTTATAAGGTTTAACTCATAAACTACGGTCGGGACAATTATTGGTGATGTGGCTAGGCTTTCTCTCTCCACCTCCATCACAAACTTTATCAAGAGGTCACTGTCTAGACACGTGAGAGACAAGGACAGGTGGAGCAAACCCAGAGATATTGGAACTGGGACACGCGTTATATGGAGAAATGGTGATAAGTGAGCAGATCCAAGTTTGCATGATCATGTGGTGGAGAGTGGCGGTCGATGGGACACGAGTACGATTGACGTTGTAAAACAAGATATATCTAATGTAGCTATATCTGATCTGTAATCACACGAGCCTTGGGCTAGATGTACCAGAGCGCTAGCGCGTGTATGGGGTTGCTACAATTTTTCAATTGTTTTTCTTTTTGAGCGAACGGTGCAATTCAATTTAAATTCAAATATATCCGAGTGCGTTAGGAATCAATTTTTAATTATGAACAACAGACAAAAAACACAATAGTATCGCAGTTCTTTTCATACTATGATCGTCACTGGCGGTATTGGATGAGTCAGCTAACACTGAGCTGGGATGTCGTATAGACAAGGACAGAATACGAAGGAGGGAAGAGGGTGCCGGAAATCGGAGATCTCAACAACGGTGATGATGGGAGGCAAAGCATCGTCATGGGACTCCTCCCAGGGACAGTCCCCGATGCTCTGTCGGCTTTTCATTCCTCCTGGATGGGTTGTTTCCCTGCCCTTGCCTAAACTGGAGAGCTCGTCCCGATCCAAGTGCCTTGATCAGTCCCTCGACATCCCTCCTGGAGTTGCGAGGGTCGTTGTAGAGGCACGTCGGCTGACGTTAGTCACAACCTTGGACCACGCAGCGGTAAGGAGAAGAGCCTCGTGTCATGAAGAGCGGGCAACACTAGAGCCCGCTCCGCCAGTGAGAAGAGGAACCAGGGCTCGGGTCGCAGCAGCACATGGTGAAGGCGTAACCCTAAAAAGTGCGCCGCCCAGGAGAGGAAGAGCCAGAGCAAGGTATTGGAAAATTTGGGGGCCGGTGGCCAAGGGTTTGGTGGGGGAAGGGCGTTGCTTGAGGAGGACGCAACCAAGGGACGCCGTGTGGGCCGTCCTATCGGTGGAGGCCAAGGAGGTGGGGACAGCGCTGGCTGCTTCAGTCGCGGGTGCAAAGATAGCTCCGGAGGAAAAGGAGGAATCGCCGATGAAGATGACCAGGGCCGGTTGCATCGTAGAGAGGGGAGATCCTCTAATCTCGGCCTAGCAACGACATAAGAGGAAAAGGAACAGTAAGAGAGCCATGGCAGCGGGGACGAGGGACCGAAACTATGTTGGGAGGGACCGAGACTACATCGGGAGGGGTGGAGGCAGGGCTGGGGTGAGGCGCGGTAGGGCGCCGCCGAAAACCTAACAGAGCTCTTCATTGTTAGTAAATATATGTTATCGCGTCTGGTGTTACGAGGAAAAGAATTTAGATTTTTCCATTTTGTTAGGTAAAAATTTCTTAAGTGATATATACTTTATTTAACCCATATTCGGCGCGTATTCCATAATCCATCTCACCAAAAACATGTGCTAATTTTTTTAGACACTCCCAAGCTTTTCCTCGGAGGTGAGCGGGATTATATGCATATAGTCAGGTTTTATTCGTATATAATGACTAGTAGACAATCTTTTTTTTAGATAAACTCTAAAATTTTATTAAGAAAAAGAAGGATCGATCTACAACACAACCAAAATAGAGGAGCTCTCATCTGGAGCTGTGGGAACAAATTCCGAAAAAGAGCGAACCAAAAAAACAAAAAAGGGAAAAAACAAGTAAAAAACCCCATAGGCTGAAGAATAGTGACTCAGGAGACCATAAACCATGAACGGTACCTCAGGGTGAACAGGGTGAATCCTCTGGTCCCAAAGGGACTAAGTAATTCGTGCCCCTCCGCTTCATAGCAGATCGGCCCCATATTGTCCCCTCGGATAGTACTCACCGGATCATGATGGGAACAGGCGATACATGGCTTGGCTCCTGAACCGACACTCATCGGACCCACTCGACCAAAACATGTCTCAAAACCAAGTCAACCTCAACCGTGGCCCAGCAACCTACCCCCACGATTCCTCAGACGTAAACACAATTTGGGACGTCGCTGCCAATCCGAGAATGAAATGGCACGTAGCGACCTAGCTTGCCACATGATACAGAACGAATGATTCTAGATTTTACCGAACACTACATCTCCGCAATCCATCACCGAGATGAAAACCAAACCATTCCGTAAGATCCAGATATTCTAAACCATAATATAGCACACCCTAATCCAGGATTTCCACCAGTGATTATAACCCAAACCTTTCCATAAACACGCAACCTCACGAGGTCTTTGAATTAAATCCTTAGCTTGCTCTGCCTTTGTTCCTTTTGATGTTTCCGGTAGCTTTCCTTTAAACCTCTGGTACGTCTCATAGGACTTTTCTTTGTCTAGCATTTTGATGTAATGTTCATCTTGAGTAGTAAGGTGAAACAATTATTCCAAATCACGGTATGTGTGTCTCTCTACCTTTCTAGCAATTCTACCATGAAGACCATCTAGGAATTGTGCCATGAGAGACTCCTCTGAATCTTCAGAATCTAATCTGTTTCAAAGTGTCTCAAACTCATCAAAATATTTCTCAACCGATTTATTTCCTTCAGAGAGCTTTCTGAATTTTTTTTGTAGTGCATATACCTCTTCCTCTCGGATACATTTCTGTCTCTCCAAGACAAAGGACCATCGGTAAGTTGGGCAGCAACTAAGGACACCTTCCTTTGTTCCGAGTAATTGTAGTATTCAAAGATATACTCCATACGTCTCTCCCAATCAATGTAAGCTTCTAGATTGACCTTCCTTGTGAAAGTTGGGGCATTAAGCTTGACATCTCCATTTCCTTGTCTAACATCCTCTTCTCGTCCTTGATCATAGTTGTATTGCCTCTTTGGCCTTGGGTTTTGATAAAAATCTGGTTGGCCATCATTTTCAGAGTCTTGTGGGTCTTCTTCATTTTGGTTCACCCTTGGAGAATTCACGTTCTTAATAGGATTTATTTGTGCCGGTGGTGGTTGTTCAATTCTTGTCATTCGATTTCCAAGGTATTGGAGCTGAGTTTGAATGGCAGCAAGAATCTGAACTATATTTGCATCCCCTTGATCTTCCAAAGCTCTAGATGTTTTTTTCTCACAAACAAAACAAATTTTGTGCAAAGAAAGTCGAAAAGGTACTGAACTTTAAAAAAGGAAGAGACAACAAACAAAGAACAAATCTGGACAAATTTGTGTTGTGCTCAAAGTTTCTTCTTTTCTCTTCTTTTTTGGATATAAAACAGCAGCAAATATATAAAAACGAAATTTAACAAAGATAGATAAAACCTGATTTAGAGCGTTTAGCTCTGATATGATACAAGAACGTGGTAGTATGCTGAGATTGAACCTTATTGGTAGGTTACGTAGGATAGTGATGATAGGATGGAGAACCTTAGCTGGTCGTACAACACTCTCTAAGGAACCAATGGTTGAAGACGGAATAAAAAAATGGAGATACCTCAACTGGCTGTACAACACTCTTTGAAGTATCTAAGTAACTAGGAAGATAGATGTTAGATTGAATCATGCCACACAAATTATGGAAAGTCTGTGATAAATCGAAACAAACAAACTTCAAGGCTTCTCGCACAAGAAGGTTGAATTGCTTAGGATTCTTTCTAGAAAAAAACTCGAATTTTTATTTCATAAAACTTGCATAATACATACTGAGAAGGGACTTTATTAAATAGTCCAGCAGCTTGTGACCTTCTAGATTCGAAAAATTGATTACAAGAGACTCTAATTAATACTAAATGACTATTGATAAACCTATGGTTGTAAATCTGCAAAACAACAAAAGTAGATAATTAATAATATGAATTCAAATACATACCTTGGCTATTCATCTACTTTGAATGAATTAAGTGGTTGATTTATCTTTGGAAATGATGAACAAATTGGCTTCATTAATTACTTGAAGAAGAGGCAAAAACAGATTTGTTGAACTCTTGAATTGTTCTTGAATGTCTTCTTGATTTGCTTTGGTGATCACGTCTTCTTGATGTTCCCCATGCTCGATGAGTGTAATTAAGCTTTCCACTTGTTTGTTGAATTCCTCTCATAATGCTCTAGTTCCCGACTTTGTCCTTGGTGCTAGTCGCATAATAGAAATGTCGGTGCTGATAGCTTCTTTCTGGCACTGATAGACTATGAATGGTGATGCCGATAACTTCTTCCTCGGGTACTAATAGGCTAGTCTCGATGTCCTCATCACTTAGCATCACAATTTATCTCAATCTTCAAGATTCTATATATTATAACAATACCAAAACCGATAGGATACTTGTAGTAGAAGTATCTTCAAATACGGACACGTACAAGATGTCCAACAATAATCGATCCGACATCTTTTCTATCTTTGTTGATCGACCTTTGAAACAACATCTTGCTTGACAACTAAATAGCCAATCTAGATGTAACAACAGATGTGTTCAGGATCTAGAGTGTGGGCATCTGGTTTATGAGGAATGAGATACAGATCCGGTTACACCTATCGGGGAAGCCATCCACAAAGTCAGCATTACTCTCGATCATTAGGGTAAATCGAGTTATAGGAAGACGCTAAACCATATTAAGTGATGTTAAAGGAGGATTGCGTAGCTCGATGGTCGAACGGATTGACCTAGGCTGCATCGCACGGAGGCCATTCAAATTCAGTATGAAGTGGCCCTACGAGTACATGAAGATTTTTGGAGGCAATAATCTAAGCACCTTTGTCTTACAGAGGGGGATTGTAACACGAAGTTCTTCCATGCTGCTGCATCGTTCATGGGAAAGGTCAATACGATATGTTCTTTACAAGACGCTACAGGCAAAATGGTTACCTGGGATACGGTATTACGGGACCTTGTGATTATATACTTCTCCACAATTCTAACCCAGTTCTTATTACATACATTCGCCCTATCTCCCTCTGCAATGTCATTTTCAGAATACTATCTAAAGTTTTGAAAATGACCTCATCTCCTCTGTACTATCTAAGGTTTTAACTCAAGCCTTTGCTCTAGGACCTTATCGCTCCCACCCAAGGAGTGTTCATCTTGGGATGTATTATTGAGGAAAATGTCCTCATCTCCTTTGAAGTTATTCATTTTTTTTCCGTCAAAATAGGAGGGGTGCCTTGAGGTATATGGCGTTGAAATTGGATATGAGTAAAGCGTATGATATGGTGGAATGGGCATTCCTCTTGGAAATCATGAAACATAAGGGTTTCTCGGTTGAGTTGAAGTCTTTAATGGCGGCTTATTTGGGTTCAATATCTTATTCAATGAGTTCAAAGGGCAAGGATACCCTGGTTTTCGCCCCTTCCCAGGGTATTCGCTGGGGGGGGGGGGGGGGGGCTTTCCCCATACCTATTTTTTTATGGAGGGCTTTTCTCTGAGCGTGGAGCAGACGGAAGGATGTATATATGGCATCTCGGTGGCTCGGGGGCGCCATCTATTTCACATTTATTTTTTTATGATGATTATTATATCTTTTGTAGAGCAACACTGGATGATGCAGCGAATGTTCGTGTTGTTCTTACCTTGTTTGGTACTTTATCAGTGTTCTTCAGTGTAATACTACTCCGGAGGTTAGAGCAGCATGTTGTACCGTCCTGGATATTGGGGAAATCTCTAAGGCCTCTTTATAATCGGATGTCCCGAATATGGCGGGACCTCATAGAGCTCATAGCATGCAATTCATGGGGGACAGAGTCATCATGAGGATATAGTTATGGGACGGAAAGCTTCTCTCTCTAATAGGGCGAGAGGTTATGATTCAGTCAATGCTTACATTTATCCCGGTCTATGTATGCATATCTTCAAGTTCCTGCGAAACATAAAAAATAGGATCTATATACATTTGTCTAGATTCTAGTGGGCCGGGTCAACATCCAGTACTAGAACGATTATCTGGCAAGACTAGAAGAAACTCTGTCGCTCAAAACATGAGGTCAGAATGGGGTTCCGTCACCTTCTATATGTCAATATGGCTCTACTAGGAAAACATGTGAGGAACCTCTTGCAACCCCAGGACTCGTTGATAGTGCAAGTCATAAGGGAACGATATTATCCAGGGAAGGATTTTCAGTTAGTTGAGCTATGGAGGAATATGAGTTTCACATGGTCAATCATTTATGCAAGTAAACCCATGATGTTGACTGGTCTCCGCCATGCTATTGGTTCGAGAATAGAGATTCATATTTTAGGTCACTCATGGCTCATGGGTGAATCCCTAACTGTCTAATCTGATTGCCTAAACCTACACCACTTACATGTCGCGGGATTAATGATACCAAGAACCTGGCAGTAGGTTTTTCCCCTTACCCTCCAACTATTCCAACGAGAGGATCATGACAACATCCTTACCATTCATATTTCACCTACCCGTCAATCGAATGACTGATATTGGGTGAAGGAACCAAAAGGCAATTACACTACAAAGGAGGGTTATCGACTACTCGATTTAATTAGGGCCCATTTGAGAATACCGTCCCTTACCCATATGTGGTTGGACATATGGAAGATCCTTGTACAACCCTGCCTTCGAATATTTCTTTGGAGAGCCCTCACGTGTCGCTCTAGACTGTAGATAACCTTTGTATAAGGTACGTCAATATATCACTTGTGTGTCCGATCTACGATAGGCATCCGGAATCCACTACTGTAAAACCCGCTCCGTTTCGTTAAGGTATTAATTTGCAAACGAAAACCTTAGGGTAGGTTTTGAAACAAGTGCAAAAAAAAAAAGGATCTGGGCAGGCCAGACTTGGCCAACAGGCCCTTCCCCTCACTTGGGCTTGAGCCCGTTTGCTATCTGAGGCCTAAGAGGGCCGGCCCAAGCCGCACCCCTTATAAGCTGAAACTAGGGTTTCAGCATTTCAACCACAGCTTCCATCCCTCTCCTCTCTCTCTCTACCCAACTCCCTCTCTCTCCTCTGTTCATCTTCTTCGCCGAACCAGCCCCGGCCACCACAGTTCCGGCCGCCACCTCCCTCACCGGCACCGTCTCATCCCTTCCTCCTCCATCCCGACCCCGTCACCGGTCCGGCCAGCCACGAAATCCCGTCCCCGAGCTCCCTGCCTCACCCTTCTCCTTCGTCTTCCTCACCAGCTCCGGCCACCGGTTCTCCCCACGCCGTCGTCTCCGTCCCCGTCCGAGAACACGCCGTCGTCACCGTCCCCGCCCGAGAACACGTCGTCGTCACCGTCCCGTCCGAGCCATAACGCGCCGCCGCCCTCTTCCCGTCAACGATCTACCCGTCCGAGACACGAACCGAGCTCCGTTGCCGGCGAGCTCGCCAGATCCGGGACGGCACGAGTCGTCCGGACCCGCGCCGTACGCCGCCGTGCACCGCCGTCCACCGCCGTCCACCGCCGCCACCGTTTCCTCACGGTTAGTTCTCCGCCCGTGGAAACTCGACCGACCGGCGCCGGTGGTCGGCCGGACCAAGCAGAACCGTTCTTCTTCGTCTTTGCTTTCCCGTTCCCGAGTTCGTTCAGATTCGGTCGGGATGGAACGGAGCTCCCGAAATGGGAAGGAACAGAACGACAAGAAACGTGATTCAGGCTTGTTAAAGGAGTTTTGTAAACGTTGTAATCTGTTTTTTTTGTAAAGATCGACAAAATATAAGTTATCGATGAAATTGTTCTTATGTTTTGAATTGATTTGAGTATGAATGGGTTGGGTTCAAACTGTTTGTGAAATGAAAATCAGTTGTAAGATAAAGATTAAATCCTTATCGTTTGGACGCGAATTAATTATCGTTAAAACTAGATCGGCTTAGGTTAAACGGGTTTTAAAAACGAAAGTCGTTTATTAAGGTTAGACTCGAGTTAAGTTAAATCGAAAAGGGGGGAAAACGAAATCAAATCGACTTTATAAGGGTTTTGGACCAAAATATCGAGTTTGGAAACGAACGGAAGGAAACCGTTTTGTTTTAAAATCAAAGACGGAATTAATTAAAGCAAGGGAGTTCAACGACGGTTTTAAGTTAAAAAGGGGTTTAGATCAAACCTGGGTTCGGTGCGCGGGTGCTCGAACCCGATACGTTGTAACCCGACTTTTATCCCGCTCGAGTGTAAACGACAACTGTCGAATTTAAAATGGACAAATCGTAGCCGTTAACTTAACGGCGGAACCGTTTTTAGCTTGGGCATTGAGTTATTTAATTTCGAACTGTTCGTACTAGATTAAAAGTGAGTTCAATTTGTGTTCTTTTAGATCGTACTACGGACCGAGGCAAAGGGAAGCTCGGCGAGTGACTGAGCGTGCTTCGGGTGTTGTTGGAGCGCTTTTGGGATTATATACGAGGTAGGGAAAAGTAGCCGGATCTCGGCCCTGACTAGGGAAAGTTAACTGTAGAATTGCATGTGACACCGGGGTGTCGTGGGTTATCTAGGTTATCGAATATTAGAAATGCATGATACGGGAACGTAGCAAATACGGGAATGCATGTGACACTTAGTAGTGTCGTAGGAGCAGAGAACTTAGTGAAAATTGTTTTACTGGAGGCATATGACCATGCCCGGAGGTTGATTGCGAACTTATCGATATTAGGAGTACTGGAGGCATATGACCATGCCCGGAGGTTGTTTGTGAAACTAGCGATCTTAGGACTGTTGGAGGCATCTTTTATGTCGGAGGTTGTTGTGTGTTAATTGTTGTTGAGTTTGGGTGGCCTTGAGAGCCCGTGTTAATTGTTGTTGAGTTTGGGTGGCCTTGAGAGCCCGTGTTATTTGTTGTTGAGTTTGGGTGGCCTTGAGAGCCCGTGTTATTTATTGCTGAGTCTTGGGTGGCCATGAGAGCCCGTGTTGTCGTTTCGGTGTTTTGGTGGCCGTGAGTGCCCGTGGGGTTGTGAACCCGTACTTTATCGTTGGTGCCTTGGGTGGCCATGAGGGTCCGTAGGGTGGTTGAACCTGTGTTTGGTTGTTGGTGTCTTGTTGGCCTTGAGTGCCTGTGGAGTTGTCACCGGTGTCGTTACTGTCTGTTTGACCTTGTTTGTGATTGTGATTGGTTACTTGATACTGGTGGAGGTTGTGTGGTGTAGCTAGCCTCCCGACTGGGATCGGGAGAAGCGGAGGGGTTGTGGGCTAGCTCCCCGACTGGGATCGGGGGAAGGACGCGCGGGTGTGGCTAACCACCCGACTGGGATCGGGTGAAGCGGAGAGGTTGTGGGTTAGCCTCCCGACTGGGATCGGGGGAAGTTGCGCGACAGGTCGACCGCCTGACCACGTCTATGATCGGTAAAGGGCGAGAGACAGAGATTGGTTACTGAGCAGCCAGTTTGCGATCCTTTGTGATCTTGTTTGGTATTGTGTGGTCAGTCGTGTCTTGGAGGAGGTCGTCGATCGTAGTGTGGGGTCTACATAACGTATCCGGGTGTTGAGTCAGTTGAGGAAAGGATTGGTCGTGTGTGTGTCTTCGAGTCGTTGTTGGTGTCTTCGGCTTTGTCTACTAATTATGCCATAGTCAGTATGTTATCTGTGGTGGTGAGCGAACGCTCACCCCTAGCTGCTTTTCCTACAGGTACCGTTCGTAATCTGGACTAGGTGAGGTTTTGAAGCTTGAAGAGCTTGAAGCGGGTTGCTGGGTGTTTTGAGTCTAGAGACGTGTATCTCGTTTTGTCCAAGTGTGGGACTTTATTTTGAGATGTAAATATTATTCTTTTGTGGAACTGAACTGACTTTTAAAGTGATTTATCGAAAACAGGTTTCAGTTTTGTAAATTTTTAAACGTTCGCGTCCCTAGTTTCGGTTCGCTGAAATTGGGGCGTGACAACTACCCACATCCTCCTCGATTTTCGTTCTACCAGGTGTTGTTGGGCGTTGTTTGTCAATTACTAGTATACTCACATATGGAATTTGCGGCACAGTGGAACTTCCTCACAATCGGGGCATCTTTGGAGCGTTAAGCTCAGCTCCTCTACTAACTAGGGGAGATATGGAAGGCACGGAATGCGAAAGTATGGCAGGATGTTCCTCCATCGACTATTGGAATGCAGACAGTGGTCTAAGCTCACATTGTGGCATGGGAACGAGCATAGGCCACTAATGGAGCTCGTCTTAGGACGATAGGGGTAACAACACCACAAAGATTTATCCTACCCCAAGTAGGATGGATTGTTATCAATGTGGATGGCGCTACATTTGCAGATATTGGTCAATCAAAATGGGGTTTTATACCCCGATCAAACTCGGGTGTTGTGTTGGTTGCAAGGAACGTGGTTATTCCAGACTTCTGGGACGTCTTAATGATTGAGGCACTTACGATTGCTAGAACATTGGAATGTGCTGAAGTTCAAGGGTAGTCCAAAGTCATCATTCGATTAGATGCCCAGATGATTGTCCACATAATCAACTCATGTACTCCAGTTCTCTCTCCATTAGGCGCCATTACACAAGATATTCAAGTATCGTTGTCCAAAGTCGAGGATTCTTCCTTCGTGTTCGTGAACAGGTCATCAAACAAAATTTTTTACTGGCTTGTTAAAGAGGCTCATTCATCTCTCCTCTTGTGGTCGAGTAATCCCCTACTCGATGTACTCTTTTTTATTATTCTCTCAGATATTCAATAAATAAATCGTTTTCTCTCAATAAATAAACTCGTTCGTCGATTTGTAATAAAACAAAAGTCTAATACGTGGATTTGGACTTCTTAAGAGGTCGACAGCTGGAGCACTTAGGGATGCTCAGGAAAGGGCAGGGAAGCAGTCCTGCCAGAGAGAATGTTAGGTCATCCACGCATCAGGGACTGGCCTAGGGAGGGGTTCCAGGAAGATGTGTTTCCTCCCACCACTGTTGTTGAAATCCTTGACCATTAGTACTGCTGCGATAACAGTTTTAGGAGCAGGATTTCCAGTATCATCTTCATATTTCCCGTGTTCGATTACGGCTTCCGTGGATTTCAAATACCCTCAATAGCGTATCTATTAGAAAAATGATTGGTGAACATTAGTTCCGTACTGTCTTTATTTAATGATCAGAGAGTTTGTTCCCTGATGCATAGTAATGTAATGAAATTCAAATTTT
The DNA here is from genome assembly GCA_963921825.1 of Erodium maritimum. Lineage (NCBI taxonomy): Eukaryota > Viridiplantae > Streptophyta > Magnoliopsida > Geraniales > Geraniaceae > Erodium > Erodium maritimum. The sequence goes on along the minus strand of OY997595.1, from coordinate 48,809,634 downwards.
AATAGAATTTTTAATTTTCGCTCAAAAACAAAAGTCTAATACATGAATTTGGACGGGATTCTTAATTTGGAAGGCAGAAGTATAGATTGAAGCAAGATTACCAAAGTTACATACCACACGAGACCGCATTAAGCTCCACTATTTTATTTTTGATTTCAATAATGATTATTTGTTTACTTTTACCTTCTCTTGGTGTTTTTTATGTTCTTACTATTTGCCCTGAGAGCGACAGACATAATGAAATTCAGTTGGAATGCAATTGGCCAGATTAAATGCTATATATACGTCTTCAGTTTCTGGCTTTCTGCACCTAACTTTTTGCAAAATACAGTTTTATAATGGATCCGTAACATAATTTAATATCATATTCATACCCCAAACTACTCAACAGGTGGTAGCGGTGGCGCCGGTTATGTTGATCATGCTCTATGGCGAAAGCTCGTAAACTGACAACAAGCCAGAGCGAGCGCTTTCTTGGAAGCTACGGGTCCCACTCCCATGCCTACCTTAACACCGGCAACGAACCGTCGGAGCTCAACGAGGAAGATATATGGTTGACGGTCGACGGCCTTTGCCCTCACGACGATCGGAGCTTAACAAATTCTTCGAGGGGCGAGTGGAGACCACGCGCCTCCATCGAGGAAGCACACGCGAGGGGTCTGACGCTGGCTTTGGCGAATCCGGTGTCATCGCCGAGGATTCTCCACCAGCCTCCACGTGGTGGGAAGCAGATGGCCGCGTCAGCTCCCGTGAACGTGCCGGAGTGGAGCACGATATACCGGCTTGACTCGGGGGATTCGCTACAGGACTCGGACGATGGGTTTGAGGAGCTGGTGCCGCCGCACGAGTACCTGGCGCGCGGAGCGACGTCGGGAAGGACACTCAAGGGGCGTGACCTCAGGCGGGTCCGAGACGCCGTGTGGAGCCAGACCGGGTTTGATGGTTAATTAACTCGGTGGTTCATGTATCAAAATTTATTTGATAATGTAAATTACGTATTTGAATTATTAGAATGGATGTCGATATTTTAATGTATGGGTAAGAAGAGTCCATTTGAGATGGTTCTTGATTTGGTTTTGGGATGTAGTTTAGGGTAGTGGTCCGAGTGGATACATGTCATGGTTGTGCCTTTTCCTAGAAACAGACACTACTCCACTCTCTCTTGTTTCTGCCCAGTCCTCATTTATTTATTTTCTATCTTTTTCCTTGTTGTTATAATAAAACAAAAACAATATATTTCATGTCTCGACATCCTTTTCATGATTGGGCTCTGCAGCTGGACATTGGCTTTATTGGGCCTCCACGACGTCCAACTGATATACATAGGCCTATGAAATATAATAATATGGACCTTTGTACCATTCATATCATTGTTTTTACAATTACTCATGACATTTTTTAGTAATTTAACCCCCAAATCTAAAGAACTATTTTTGGATTCTTTGAAACACTTGAGTATGTATAATTTCTTTATAAGCTCGATAATTTTATTAAACAAAAACCTAATTCTAAGAGGGAAAAAAACGACCTTTTTTCAAACCCTAAGGGGCTGTGCTCTCTGCGCAGCCTCCTCCCCTCCCACCCCCTCTCCTTCCTTGCTCCACCATGGATTCTCTTGAACGCGCTCCACACACCCATTTATGGGTACACTCTACCCATTTATGGGTTTTACTTTGTTGTTTTTGTCTTTTTTTGCAGCCGGTCTACCCTCACAGGTCGCCGTCCAACGTTCAAGCCGTGTCACGGTCTCTCCCTCGTCTCGCGCTACTGTTCCAGCATCGCCGGACCGGCCCCGCCTTCGAGCCAGTAACCACCGTGGCCCCCCTGCCGTGCTATGGAAGACGGGCTCCACGCGCCGCCTTCCATCTGCAGCGGCCTACCGCTCCGGGGTCACCCCTCGCCGGCGGGGGCCTGCTGCTCCCTAGATGGATCTGGGATACGGGAGGAAGGTTGATAGATCGTGGTCTGACTCCACGGCACCCGAAGTCGGGACCCTCGATCTCGGACAAACCGTGGCAGATCGACTTGTTGCTCTCGCCTCCCGCACTACTTCGAAAGATCCGGGCGACTCAAGACGAAGATTGGCCGACATCAGATCGCTCCAATGGCACGGGGCCTAGAAGATCTGGTTTCGCCGACTTGGTAGTTTGTTCTTTCGATCGTGTGCTAATTTTCTATTCTGTTTTAGGTCGAATAATTTGTTGTTTAGACATTTTGTTGTTTAGGATCTTTCATTTCAAGTCTCGTTGTTTTGAGACGATAGTTGTTTTAGGCCGAATAATTGGGACGTTTGTAAGGAGTTGGCTTAGTTTTGTATCCACAATACAAAGTGGTCTACTTTTATGGGTCCATGAGCGTCGGGCTTACTACGGTCGGCCCGGACATACATCTGGAACCCGGGGCGGTTACGCCTCACCCTATTTGATTACCTTTTGGTATTAATGAAAATCTCTGATTACCCGTTTCAAAAAAAAAGAGGGAAAGAAAACAACTATTACATAGGAGATCTGAAAAAAGCCAAGGGTCTTAAACTCGTCAAAGAAGAGCTCAATCAAAACCAAAATCAGACTAGTGAATTGTTCATCGAAAGACATCAAATAGACGTCTCATCCAGATCTGCGAATAGTACCTCAGGGTGACCAAGGTAAATCCTTTACTCTCAGAAAGACTAAGTGATTTGTGCCCCTCCATTCATATACGAGATATAAATAGATCGACTTTGAGCGGCACCCCGGATGAGTACTTATTGACCTAAATGGGAACAGGCGAAGCCTAAAGAGACTAACAAACAAGAACTCACCGTACCAGTAAAAACCACAACCAAAAAGGACTCATACTCGGTGATGTCTTCGTTGAGGCAGGAGACACCAACCAGGAAGCTTGCACCCATCGTAAAAACTGGAACCCGATTTCAGAGAACATGTTTGTCACAAGAAACTAAAGGAATGACTTAGAATCTTGCCAAACACCACATCTCCATTCTCCATAACTCTATAAAACACAGCCAAGTTCCTCAACAACTATACCTGTCAAACCATGATACAGCATACACGACCCCAAGTCTTCCAAAAATGATGAGAAGCTACAAATCTCCACATAACCACAATATCACAAAAAGACTTGGGCATCACCCACATTATACCCCACCAAGAAAACACCCGACCCCAAATCCACCAACACACCACACAATACAAAATAATATAATGATTACACCAAATACTTGGTGTATAGGTTGGCGTCAGCATAATGCCAAGCACTAACACCCTTCTTTAACCGAGTATTTATAGTGGGGTAAAATAGAAGGTTGTAGCAGTTGACTTAAAGTGGGCTCTATTACATCTCTTAACCAATCGAGTCATTTTTTCTCTTTCTCCTCATAACTACCAAAACATTGTTGTTGCGCTGGGCAGGGGGTGTAATAGCTTGACTCGGCCACCTAAGTCAAGCTGCTACATCAAATGCTTCTAAGGGTTGTACGTTCTTTTTTCTTTCTACACTACCCTTACTACACCCCCTCCATTTTTTCCCACATAACATGTTCTTAGTCGTCGTTTGATTGTCCCACGCGTTGTACAGGGTGAAAATTCGGTATTAAAATATTTTTATATCTAAACTTATAGTAATAAAAAATGTCATAATATACTGATAAGTGAAATGAAAATTGATGGTATTCTGATATTTTGGAAAAAAGATATATAACATGTGTTGCAAATTACCTTGCACTAAATTCAAATGACATAAAGTAACATAACTAAAATAAACAAAAAAATATTATAAGAGATTTTTTTGGATACCACAACACTTGGAGGAGTAGAATAAGGTCAACTTATGTATTAGAAGTGATCAACCTCGCAAACAACACAAAATCGATATCGATCTTAAGAAAACATGAAAGTCATCTAATTAAGCTCTCAAGGAGCTAATAACCCCGCCTACAACTTGGTCTAATCACAAATATTAGTTACTTATTCGGCTGGTAACAAGCAATACAAAGTTTATAAAACCCCCTTAACGCCGCCAAAACAGAAACATGACCAAATAAACCCCGACTTCACAACACCAAACAAACCTTTCCACAAGTAAAATGAAATCAAGAATAGAAAAACCAACAAAGACCAACCAGAGATGGAACAAGATCACATAAAACACATATATCACTGAAAAATTAACCACAAGCTTCTCAACACGAAAGAAAATTAAGCCACAGTAGAGTGTCATAGATCAGTTTTTTCGCCACTTCCTCTTGGCGTTTAACAACGCGACTAAGGTCCAAGGGATTGAAACACATGTTCAAGGACGAGTCCCGTGCAAGTTGGTCATATATACTCACTGAAGGAAGCAGAGCTTTTGTCTTAAAATGATGAGTACTTATTGATCGAGTTCTTGACTTGGTCTAATAGACAACTACAACCATTTCTTTCCTCTTCTTAAGTCCCTTTAACCTCCTCGACTTCCTCCCCCTTCCCATGATACTAAAGTCCAACTCATCTTCTTCACAAGTATGACTAAATCTCTTTGAATCAAATCTGAATAAAAATGCACTCGGATCATGCTTGTCAATAACACTACAATCCTGAATCTGCTTCTACAAGACTAGATATTCTTTTCCATGACAAGCTTCTATCTCATCATCCAGAACTATAAAAAAACGTGTATGGAGTCACAACTTTAACAAAGAGTTCTCTGGTTATCAACAACTACTAGATCCCTAGACGCACTCCTTCTGGAGAAGATCTTAGCAAAATCTCCTCAAGATCTCTACATGTTGACAAAATATATTTTGAAACCAGAGTCATATCCTCCTCAACTACTAGATCTTCATCTATCTCGAATACAGCTGTCACGGCCAAATTTCAGTAAACCGAACTCGGGACGCGAACATTTAAAATCATAAAACATTTGAAACCTGTTTTGAATAAACACTTTGAAATCACCAATTAGTTGATCAAATAATATTTACAACTCAAAAACGTCTGAACAACTGGACAAAGTACAAGGTATCCATCACTAGACTCAAAAGATAAAACCCGGACTCCGCTCCTAGCTCCTCAAGCTTCGAGAGCTCATCTAGTCCGTCTTGTGATCGGTACCTGTAGGAAAAGCAGCTAGGGGTGAGCGTTCGCTCACCACCACGGATAACAGACTGACTACGACATACTTAGCAGACAAAGCCGGTAACACCAAAACCAAACCCAACACCGGGAATACCATCCCCAAACTCAAGTAACTTAACTGACACACAACCCGTTACTTTCCTCAACAGACTCAACATTCTGACTCGTAATGTAGACCCGACACAACGATCGACGACCTCCTCCAAAGACACGACAGAAATACTACGCAACACCAAACAAGATCACAAAGGACCGCACACCAAACAAGATCACAAAGGATCGCATTCCTGCTGCTCAGTAATCTCCCTCACGCCCTTTACTGATCCCAGTCAGGCCAGGCGGTCGACCTGTTGCATTTTCCTCGACAAAAAGTCGGATCAGGTTGTCGACCTGTCACACTCACAACCCCAAACCACACACGCGCGGCCAGGACCCCTTTCTTGTCGGGCGGGCCCCCTACCCCATCTGAACATGCAGACACGTGTGCTCGAGGACCCCCGTTTCATGAAGCGGGCCCCCAACCTCAGGTAACCACAATCACAATCACAGCCAAAGCTCAACAAACAACAACAACACCAGTCCAACACTCCACGACACTCATGGCCACTCAAGACACATCAACAGTCAAGACTCGGGTTCAACAACCCCACGGGCACTCATGGCCACCCAAGACACACCAATAGTAACTCACGGGCTCAACAACCCCACGGGCACTCATGGCCACCCAAGACTCCAACAATAAAACACGGGCTCTCATGGCCACCCAAGACACACCAACAACACAACACAGGCTCTCATGGCCACCCAAGACACCAACCATACAACACGGGCTCTCATGGCCACCCAAGACACCAAAAATAAAAACACGGGCTCTCATGGTCACCCAAGACATAAACTAACAAACAACCTCCGGGCATGGTCATATGCCTCCATTAATTCTAATATCGCTAAGTTCTCTGTTCCTACGACACTACTAAGTATCACATGCATTTCTAAGATTTCCTACGTTCCTGTATCATGCCTTTCTAATATTCGATAACCTATTTAACCCACGACACCCTGGTGTCACATGCAATTCTACTGTTAACTTTCCCTAGTCAGGGCCGAGATCCGGCTACTTTTCCCTACCTCGTATATGTTCTCCAAAAGTGCCCAAATAATCCTCGGCGTGATCTCAGTCACTCGCCTAGCTTTCCTTTGCCTCGGTCCGCAGCACGATCTAAAAGAACACAATTTTAAGGCACTTTTAAACTCGCAGGAATAAACTGAAATTCAATAAACTTAACGCCCAAAAGTAACCCCGACAATGTCGATCACTCCCAAACCTCCCAATTACTCGACATTGTCGATAAAGGACTCGGAAAATCCCGATTCGCCCGACATAGCGAATCTGCCCGGGTTTTGGAAACGCCCTTCCGGGGCTCCGAAAATCCCCGTTTTCGTTTCTACGGTCTTAGAATAATTAAAGGGTTCCAAGGCACTCGACGGAATCGAATTCCGACTTCCGAGTCAATTAATTTAAGTTTAAAGTTTCTAAACCCGTTAATTACAACTTTCGCATTTTAATTCCAAATTTCGATTCGGTTGTGGATAAATGGTCCGGGGAACGTTCTAAACCACCCGAACACTAAACCCGAGCACCCGAGCACGTGGGCCCCACCTGGACCAACTTGGCCGTGGATCCTAGGGTTCAAGTGGGCCCTGCCCACCATGGTGTTGGCCGGCCCTAGCTCCGACCAGCCATCCCATGGCCTGCCGGCCACCACCCTATGGTGGCCGGAGCTCCCCCCGAGCTCCCGGTCACCGGAAAACGTCCCCCTTCACCTCCAAACATCTCCAAACCTTCTCCAACAAACCCCAAACCTCAATACAACCCTAAACTACTCATTTTAATCAAAACCCTAACTTTTGAGATTAAGCAAAACGACGATCGGTTTGGTGATTACCGTAGAGGAAGACGATGGGAGTTCGATTCTTGCAACGTTGAGACGATCCAAAGGTTGAGCGCGTGAATAGTTCCCCTCCAAACCCTAGCTCCTCTCTTCTTCTTCTCATTCTCTCTCTAAACCCTCTCTTCCCTTTTTCTATTTTTTTTCTCTTTTGGTTTAAGTGTGGCCGAACCCCCTTATGTATTCCCTTTCATTTCCCCCCCAAAACTTAACACCACCACTTGTTTGACAAGTGGCAAGGTGGGTCCCACACCTTTTGGGAAAATATCTACTAGATATTTTCCAATCAGATTCGCGAAAATCGGACGTTTTGGGCCCCGAACGGGCACTTTTCCCAAGAAATTATGAAACTCGACGGGCTACTAGGAAACGGCTCAACTAAGACCTCTGCGACGACGGCTAAGCTTTATGGATCCAAAACGGTCCTCGAATGGACCAAAACGTCGCTCGGTTGACTTTTCCAGCGAAAAGTCAACATTTCCCAAATTGATCAGAAAGTTGCCCTGAGTCCCCCGGAACTCACTTTGGTCGATATCGGGGTCAACTTAACTCCGGGATGACCCTCGGGGTCAATTTAGGTTCAATTAAGTGTCTGTCTTAAAATTTTTAAATTTTCCTGTTTTTCGCAGGTTTGACTGGCGTTGACCGGGAGTGGTTATTACACATGACGCAAAGTATCATGTTCAAAATTTGAATAAGTTCGTTTACTCTGGTTCTTCGAGTCTCCTCTGGTCTGATTGTCATCAGTATTCTCAAAGTCTCCATCTAGAACTCTGGAGCTCTACCTTGATGGGATGCAACAAGCATCCAATGTTTTAATAGAGACACGAAAAACAACCACCTCAAGAATCAGCTCCAATTCCATGAAACTAAATTCTCTCTCTGTGTACATAATGTAAGTTCGGCCAAACAAAACCCTTTGTTCATCTTCCTAAGTCGATAAAACATATCCTAAAAAATCATAATAGAGATAAGGTTGTTGATGCTCAAACCATGTAAAAGAACATCGATGCCCCGCAGTTTTACACGCGGAATGAGGGCATGGAAAATGCATCGATTGTCAAGTAGAAATCGGACGGTAAGTCCGGATATCGTACCTTAAGAAGAAAATAGGGATACACTCTTTATCCCATTCATTATTCATTATCTATATTTGAGGTAAATTGATTTGATGTTTGTGTTTGTAGTAGATGAATACAAATAATGGTGTGTTTGCAAGTAGAAAATTTATAAACCCGGATAAAAACAATCTAGAATTATAGTTAGGTAAAAATGACCTTTTTAACATTGAACAACCATGAGTGTACTGTATTACAAGACCCACACGGTAACTGATGCGGACCCATCTTAGCTCCCAAAGTGTCACATATTATCGAGTGTAAATGGACTCTTAGCAACGCTTCTAACTCATTCTTTACTATTTTATGGGTATTTTGTGTTTTTGGTGAGTTGTAGGTTTGTGGATCGCAAATAGGAAAAAATGGAGCAAAATCGGTTTAAGGAGTTTTAGAGTCCAACTGATCTTCCGAAAGGCATAACTTCCTCATACGAACTCCGATTTTCTTATATAAAATGTCAAATTGAATGGAATTCAGAGATCTACACATTGGTTGGGGTCGGACACCTTCTCGGTACCAGCCAGATCTCCGTTCCGTATATTTTCACGGGTTCGGCCAAGACCAACCCTAACAACAAATGTTGGGATTTCTATTGTTTGGGCACGAATCTTTTCACGAGTTTGGCTCAGCGTGTTGGCTAAGAAGGGTCTGATGAGGGCTGTATGGGCATCTTCTATTATGTTGAAGGATCAGACCCCTATCTCAATGAACCGATAAGGGATAACACTCGGCTACATGTAAGGAGGAAGGGACACCAGAAAAGGGGATAGCCATTGAACGCCTATGGACCCCGATGTCTGATGTTCTCCATAACCTCATTGGACGGGAAATCGAATGCCCAAGTTGTTGATTCAACCATTAAAGATCATTCAAATCTCAACATACGTTTAATACTTTCTACCTTTTGTTTGTTACACTTTATTTTAGGGGAAAAGATAGTAACTTATTTTAAAGTATTGGTCACACACGATGCGTTACCTAACGTTTAAAAATCATATTTACGATACCTAAATTTTTGGACAAAAACTTTCTGTTAGTAAAAACTAACCAGAAAGGCATGAAATGGCCATTTTCCCTTTTACATTATACATTTGAATTAACTTATGCAAATGAGTTGAAAGACTATTTTTTTATTATCCAGTTAATTTTATTTATTTATTTTTTATTTTATTGTTATTTTGTTTTAGTAAATATGGGTAATATGGTCATTTCCCTTATATAATTCATAAGGTTTCAATGAGTAAGGGAAAAATCGACATTTCACTCTCCACTTAATAGTTAAATGGATCAAATGACTAACGGAATGGAATACTCCGTCCACTTTTACTAATTGAAAGTTTGTGACCAAAAGTTTAGGTATCGTAAGTATGATTTTTAAACGTTGGGTAACACATCATGTCTGACCAATACTTTAGGGATAGTTACCGTCTTTTGGCCTTGTTTTAGTCAAGAAAATAATATCACGTTTCTTTTGAGCTTTAAGCTTTTGTAAGAACTGTCTCGTCTCAAGGTCCCAAGACCAACATAATTTTCAAGCTATGTTATTCATAGTTGTTAGTTGGGTTACTGAGCAATCGTCACCAATATGTTATAATTATCCCTAAGAACGGAAGTAGGCTCTCTAAAGGATTTGTTAGTTTGGAAACCTTTCTCTTGCCATGAGACACCATCATATGGTTTTCTTTACCATTATGGGATGACGAAACGTGAGCTTATACCTTCCCTTATTGTAAACTCGCGCCAATTCTTATTCGCACTAGACTTTTATTAAGAAACAATACAACTGGGTGATGATCCTTTCATTTTGACAGCACAGTTACACTTCATCAGCGAACCTTCCCCGCCTCTAATATCGGTCTATCCTACCTCACCTAGATTAGACGTGCTTTCATGGACATAATGTATGGCCCATGCATATGTTGATGCTCCCCCAAGCCCGTATTTTCATGACTTGTATGTCATATGGTTGGTTTTGGGAAATGGAACAACTCCTCATTGACTTTCTATTTGTCATAATTAGTTTAAGTATCACATCAAAACCGTCCACAATCGTATTACCAACTGATTCATCCACTCATTTTTCATTTATAATCAATATGTTGATCTCCAAAATTGATGCATAATCGTCTTCCTCTAACCAATATGTAATGTTCTCTCTTGTACTACCCCCTTGTCATCAAATCCCACCATATTTCCCTGAAGGTAATATGATATGGTGGTTTCAACAAGATAATACATTTTTTTTAATCAATTAGGTTTTATAAAATATATACCCCCGAAGGGAAAGGAGATATTTGTCATTAAACAGACTAAAAAGGTCACACACCGACAGGCTGACGAAAGAAATAAACATACAGAACATAACTAAAAGAAACAAGACCCCGCTATTTGGATTGAAGGGAACCCCTACAACAAACCAAAGACAACCTAGACCATTCTATGATCGTAACTTCAAACAATTTCGGTCGGACCACTTTCTTACCCCCAAGCCGCCAACTGTACCTTCATCACTAAATTATCTACCACCGGAATATCGTTAATAAAATGAGTCTATTCCGGGTGAGCCATACCTCCTAAATAACTAAGTCACAAATCGGGTTCCATAATTTCTGGGCGAACCTTAGAGCATCTACAACGGGTCGTGTCTACCCGTCGTGTCTGGCGTAGGCACGGCCCTGACACGACGCGTAGACAGGGCTTGTCGTGCCTAGCCGTCGTGTCTGCGGTGTCGTGTCCAGTGGTCGTTGCTAGTTCTGGCAACGACGCAACCGGTCGTGTCTGGCGTCAACGGCTAGTCGGCTCGCCAGTCACGACCCGACACGTGGCGACGCCGACCCCAAAAAACCCTAAATTTCTGTATAAATACAGATCCACCCCAACTTAAATTTTACCCTCTCTTCACTTGTTTTTAGCTTTCCTTCCTCTATTCCTCATCAAATTCTCTTCATTTTTTTTCCTACACTCGTTATGGACCCGAATCAAGCCCTCCAATCCCTTGTCGAGTCCTTGGTTGATGAAGACGTGAGTTCTCAACACACCGAAGAGGATTTCATGGCCAACTACTCCTCGTTTTCCCAACTCCTCCAATCGGGGCACTCAACGCCGCTTCCTCCATACACCCCGCCGACCCAATGGCCAGAGTTGCAAGTGCAACCTTCCCAATTCGTTCCGGCCACCCAACCTTGCCAATCAGCTCCGACGCAAGCGAGGAAGAGGAATGGGAAGGCGGCGACATCTTCATCGAGGCCGAGACCACTTCCGCGACCGAAGTGGACCACCGCGGAGGAGGTCAGATTGGCACGTGTGTGGCTGAACAATTCGCTCGACCCCATCCACGGGAAGAACCAGAAGAATGACCAGTACTGGCAAAAGGTGCATGCCGAGTATGAGGCGGTTAGACCGGCAGAGGACCCACCTCTGGCGTGGATGGATTGCAAGGACCATTGGCATAAAGTTAAAGGCTTCATCACCAAGTTCCAGGAGAAGTACACCCAATATGAGAACACGATGACAAGCGGGAGGAACGAGGTTGACGTCCTGGCAGGCGCTGAAAAGGCGTACCGCGAAGAGGAAGGGCACGTGTTCAAATTCAAGCATATGTGGGAGGTCGTGAGAGGGCAACCGAAGTTTTTCACAAAAAAGGTTCCAGAATGTGACATCCCCGACCTTGACCTCAACCTCGACGCCGACAGTGATGGAAGCAAGCGGACAAGGATGGACGAGTCTCGCACTTGTGGAGACGACTTCGACCACGAGTTGAACTCGTTTACCACCGAGGATCGTCCGATCGGGAAGAAGAGAGCCAAGGCCAGGGCTCGAGGCAAAGGCCAATCCTCCCAGTCGGCGGCGTCTGGGCTACCTCCCGAGCAAATGCAGTTCCTCGACACTCTTTCTCAAAGGAAAGAGACACAGTTAGAGAGCAGAAGGGCGATGCAGAAGGAGATCATGGACACCTTGAACGCAGTTCTTCGCCAAGACATCACCAACATGGGCGCGGATGAAAGGGCGTCTCGTGCCTCTCTCATTCAAAGCCTCGGGAAGCGTTTGGAGTTCTTGGGTTAGGCAAGACTTCAATTTATTTTTAGTTTTTAAATCTATGTAATAAAAGTTTTAATCTAGTTGTTTTCATAATGTACTTTGTGTTTTATTTTAAAAAAATTATCGAATTATCGGAGCCTCGATGAGCGTGGTAGGGTTACTATTTGAAATAGTAACCCTAGGGTCGTGGCAGCTGCGCCGACCCCGACCCTGACCCCTCCTATAAATACCCCTCACCACCCCCTCATTTCTCACACCTCTCAAATTCTCTCTCTCACAAATTCTCTCATTTTCTCTCATTTTCTCTCAAGTCGATATGTCGAATTGGGCAACCGGGCCTCTTTGATCACTAGAGGAGGAAATACATTTGGTGGTCAATTGGCTCACCCACTACGAGCCCGGGGGGGCAGTACTTGCATGTTCTGTACGTGGCTTATGTTGCCACCGGGAACGATACGTGGCCACCACGGACAGAGAAGCAAGTCAAGGACCACTTCCAGAAGATGAGCAAGAAGTGCAAGTGGTTTGATAAAATCTACCGGAAGAAATTGGCCGAGCCTAGGAGAGGGGCAACGGATGACGAAATATATGACGCGGCCGTTTCTGATTATGAAGGCGAACACGGGCAGTGGACAAAACGTCCTGTGTGGGAGATGCTCAAGGACGATGCGAGGTGGCATTTACATATTAGTAGAAATAGGAATTAGTTTAATCTTATTTTAATAATTATGTTTTAAATTATCTAAATATGCATTAGCGTTTAAATATTATGTAATGTGTTTGTGGTTTGAAATAAAAGTAGTATTTAAATGTGGGGTGCTTTTTTAATTTACTGAAACTATGTAGACGCTGCTCCTGACACTGTGTAGACACTACCATTGGAGGAGCAGTGTCAGGAAGCCAAAAACAATGGTTAGACACTGCTCCTTGACACTGCACAGTGTCTAACCATTGTAGATGCTCTTAGGACCAAGAACTTCCATCCGGAAAACAAACTTTTCGCATCCCTAGGAGCAACACACTGAAAACCCCACCAACTCAAAACCCCAAACCAAATGAACCCCACAAACTGACACTGAAGCAAGAGGTGATTACTATCCTCAAAGGACTATCAACAAAAAGGACACCAGCACCTCTGCAAGGGAATACTCACTCCATGTTTCTCCAGAAAAACATATGTTGGGAAGGCTTCTAGGCACCCCAACCAAGAAAATGCCGCTACCTTGGAGGCATACCAATCATCCACAACACCTCCACCCAGGACTACCGCTCCCCATGCGACTCCAACTACCTCGTCATGTTACCCACTGAATATCCCTTTCCACCAAGTACTCAAGCACAAAAATCTTCCTTGTTCTAAGAACCCGAGATGGACCTTAAAACGTCATCCATATCCCTCTGCATATTAAGTGCTCTACCTCTTGGGGCTCGAAAAACCGAAGCACCTACCCCTTAGACATCCAAAAATTAAAGACACTCTCATTCTGGCCCTTTTACAAATGAAAAAAGGCGAGGAAATCTAACCTTGAGATGAACCTCTCCGACCCAAGCATGAAGCCAAAAATGGACTCTAGTGCTAGATCCCAGGGACCAATCCAAACATATATTTTCCGAAAAGCACACGAAAATCTTCCTCTTGCACCAACCCTTGGATGTGGGCTATCCAAAAGGTTCACTCACCCACCTCCAATCTCCCAAAAAAAACTACTATAGATATTGTATATGTTATGCATCTCTTACATTCAAGTATCAACTGTGTGATTATGAGTCCCCACCTACATGTGATTCTTCACTCATTCCCCGTTCTACTCACACCACTTCTTCTTCATCACATCTTAAAGATATTGAAGATCGTCTCCCGAAAATAGGTTGTATGCTACAATGAATGGAAAATCTTAGAAGACTTGTCGGGGACCATAAAGAGTTTCCCAAAATGCTAATCTCGGCCCCATGAAAAAACACAAGGCTTCGGAAAAATCAGATCACATACCTCCTTACCTAAATCTTAATTTATTTTTATTTTCCATATTAAACTTCAAGCTACCATCTTCAATAGTTTTTTGAAACAAATTTGACGAACATTGAATAAAAATTATTACGAGTGTCGTCATATGTCATTGAAAGATCTATTGCGAGTACAAATAACATGGAAAAACAACTTTCTTACTTCGTTTCTTTTTTCACGTTGAAATACTGACAAGAGGATAGGTGAACTGAATAGTAACAAATAGAGCTCAAGAGGTATATTAAAATGTGATATTTTTTTTAGGATAAATCATACTTCATTTCCTTATACTTCGAGTTTTAATCAATTTACTATTTGTACACAATACATATCAATTGTGTCTAGGACATGATTCAATTGTTAATTGAATACATAAACTTTTTTCATCATTTGATCTGAATGGTAAAGAAGAATATATTATTAAAACTCAAAAAAAAATACGCATAATCGCCTTTGGGATAGGTACCTCGGTCACTCCCAAACAGACTGCCCTAGTAAGCCACCTTGTTTGTAGTTCGTTTCAAAAAATGAGTTGCACGTTCCCGACTCTTGATAGTAGGCATATACAATCAATAGTAATAAGGTATATAGGAGAGAGAAACATTCCATTTTATTGGAGGATGTCGATAACCACTTAGCAGTCACTTTTGATGTAGGTTGTCAAAAAGGGGTTAGCATCTAGTTAGCATGAGGCATCACTGAGTGCCGGCGGTTCCACAATGAGAGTAGAAATACCAATTTCCCATAGGTCATATGAACACCTTCTAATTAAGCTTTGTCCTTTTAACATAAGAAACTCGTACCACTTCCCTCGTAGCTTGAAAAGTCACCATCTCCAGGTTGATCACGGAGAAATTTGGAGACGGCGTAGTGAATAAAGTTGTATACGGGGGGAGGGATGAAGAATTAGATATCGTTTATCCACCCTTATCTCTAACGATCTTCCACCATGAGCACGAACTTTGTACTCTCGCCTGCATAGCCTCAACTAACGAACTTAATCTCCCCCCCACTATTTTGTTTCGTCTTTTTATATTTTCCAAGCCCATAAGGCCATTGTAGTGGCTGACTCCTTAGGGAGCGTTATTAGGACTTCAAGGAGCTATTCTGTAAACCAACCACTCTGATTAGTTACCCAAAGACCGCTTTTCTACCAAGACTCAGTTGCAAATCCACAAGATGCCAGGAGATGAACTTTTGTTTCTGATCATACTATATAGAAGGGGCATTACAGTAGGATATTGACCATCCGCTCTTATAACCTCATTGTTACTTGGAGGCACCAAGAATAGACCTTACAGAAGACGTTTGTGACTTTCGGATGAATATTTATATCCCACAACTTAGTCTAAAGCTTTGCATTCGTCCCCCCAAATCCATTACCAAATGGGTGGCTAGAAGGTGATAAGTCGAGCAGACTATATAATGAACCTTCAATTCGCTCTACCAATACTAATAATTGTGATTCACATCGGTTTTCAATGGGACCACCATAATAGATTCAATATCTCTTACCGAAAATAGGTCATCCAGAACATCCTTCTGCCACCTCTTCTTCCCTAGTCACGCCAGACCCACAAACTGCCTCCCTTCCAAACTCGTCCACAAGGATTGAATGAACGAGTTAAGATCCATGAGCCATGTTTTTCGCAAGATGTCTATGGCTGACCACGATCCTATCGCCCTCTTGGCATCCCCTTTGATTGAAGATTCAGTTTCCAGAAGGCTCCTCTAGATGAAGATCGGTTGGACCCTACTTCGGCCTGAAGCATAGATGAGGTGGGATAATACATGGCCTTGAATACCTAAGCAAGCCAGATGTCACCATTTGAGGGACCATTGTTAGCTTTCCGTCACAGATATTTATAAGCATAGGATGATTGACCAATCAACGAGAAATGATCTAGATATCATTCCCTGGTAGCGGTGTCACCTTGTTGGACACTATGTGGTCGAAGAAACCAACATTAATATAATATGTAAAAAAAAGAAATTAACTAAGACAAGTACCAAGGTAAACTTGTCTATATAAAATTTCCTAACCGGATTTTGGTCGCTCTGGATTATTGAAAATAGTAAGTATCCAAATGATGACTTGATTAAACAAAAGATTTTATGCAAGTGCATAAGAAAATCAAAAACCAAAAATAAAAGACTCAAAGAAATACTAAGCGAGACAGTTTGACCACTTTGTTTCTACTTATCCACCAAACATATGCAAACATATTAGAGAGTGTACAAAACTGTCTATATGCATATCATTGGTTTCTCTCAAATGAATTGATCAAGAAAATAATATAGATTGTTATAAATAAGTTGGATCATAAAGTCATAATATAACCTCATTAATATGATATTTATATATAATTTGTTCACGCAAGGGCCGATAATATGATCAGATCCCGCTTAAGATAGTTAGAGGAGTATGTATTTACATTATTATGGGGCTTTGCGTAATATGGACTCTTCCTAGTACATTTATGAGAACATGTTATAAAGATGAGTTATGATTGGTTTTACTCATGAAAATTTTCACATGAGTAAGGTTTAAAGGGAAGTTCACTTTTTATTACTCAAATAGATGGGCATGAGTAAAAGGCTTCACTCTACATGCGATCCACTACAACCTAACACCCCATCTTCTAACACATTGTCTTTATTAGATTCTCTCCCGGTACCAAGTATTCACGATCATTGTTCTCAAACTTTTTGTGTGGTTTTGAAATAACTACCTCAAGCACTCTTCCATTCTAACCACATGAATCAACTAGTACTGCAGTCGATGATATTCACTTTTACCCAAAACTAACAAATAGACAACTTAGGTTTACCCTAACAAAAATAAAATCATATCTTCTCTAAGTTCCAAACAACACATAAATAAGTTAGATCTAACGAGGCATCCTGAATCAAGTGATTTGAAATATAATTAACATGTAATGTACATGTGACAACATATACCATATAGCATGTTATTATCTACTCAATCAACCATACTGACAAAGGTAACGAATGTAAAAATGCACAAGTTTAATACCTCTACCTAATATGAACATACATCCATATTTACAATAATATCCCAAGTGGTCGGTTTGTCTCATCATAGCATAATCATGGCTAAAATTATCCGCATCCAAAGGATGACATAAGAAAAAAAAATTAAAGACTCAACCAAAACACGAATGCAAATGAGACAAAACGCAAGACTCAGTTTAGTTGTCAAATATTTTTTCTTGATAGAAAAAACTGAATACACGAAAATCCTTTTTTCTTCTTGCACCTCCCACATTTAGTGTGTGTTTAGTGGGGGTGCAATATAATATGGATGAAAATGACGACAAGGTGCATAACATGAAATTTTATACAATCGCAAATCACCACAGGATTCCAAAGCACATGAAAATAATATTGGTTATGTAAATATAACACCATGCATGAGATCTTGTTAGTCATCAAAATCATCAAGCGAGCATTTAATAGTTCATGCTACGTAGAAAGGAAACGGGAGTACCATTTTTTCTTCTTCTAATGGATGCTCAAGCTACACTCTACATGCTCATGGGCTTTAAAGATAGCCTCTCAGTGGTTCTTGATCTGGTGTGAACAAGGTGGGTGACTCCAACTATGTGCTTGCCCGAATGGTGTATTTGACACTAGCTTACTTATTCTCACCTGCATAATCGAAAATATCTTAAGGAAAGTATCAAGCTCAGTAAGTTACCAAACTAAAAACCTAGTAAACAAACTAAAAGAAATTTCAAAAAATTAAGATAAAAAGGGTAGAACCCTACATGACTAAACACTCCTTATAACTCTACCTTATGTTATGACAAGGTGGTTACTGCAATCAATCACACTATTTTTCATGGGTATATTTACAGGTTCTACTATTGTTGCTGCTGGTTTACTTAGACACTTTCTCTTCCCATCCTTTACTCTATTTATTGATTTGTTCTCTTTCTCTTTGTTTCCATACTAAACAGCTTGATGTTCTTATCATCACATCTGGTGAGATTGTGCTTAGGTACTCGAAATCGGCCATTGGCTGAAAATGTCACTGATCTCTTTCCAGAGGTTCTCTCTACTGTTCCCAGATGCATATCTATCTTTGTCCTAACAGTTGAGAGAAAGGGTCTTCCTTCAATAACGAACACCTGATTGTTTCCCATGAAATCCAAAATATTGAAATCCATTAGAGAGAGCAGTCCTCCAACTTTTATCAATACATTCAAAATGACTCCATCCCGATAGGTTACTAAGCTATCTACTAGTTGTAGATTGATAGTTGTCCTCTGAAGCAAACTGAAATCTAGAGTCTTATACAATGAAAGAGGCATAAGTTTAATACATGTTCATAGATCACTGAGTGAGGTGATAGGCTTGGCAACACCTCTAAATTGAAGCGGTAATGTGCACCTTCATATGTACTTTTCCTTTACGGGGGTACATCTTGCAACGATGATACTTCCAGTATCACACATATTCACAACCCTCGAAGGAAGACACGACTTAGCAAAAAGGTGTCGTATAGATCTTCCTTACATTTCAGATTCTTGCTCATTGTCCCTAAGATATGGGCATTTTCTCCACCTACGATAAATGATCTTTTGAGCCGACTCATAACACGCTCATGAGGAGGGATGTAGACATCATGTTGAATTTCCTCGGGTGTTTCCACTTCTGGTGCTTCAACTGTCTTCTCAATATTCGGTGATATGATTGTTGCCTCTATTGTTTTTTCCTCTCGCTGAGTCTTCATGCTTAGTGTATGCATAATATGGTTATCATTATCTGTATCAAAATCATGAGCTATCTTGGTAACCATATCCAACAAAGATATACCATGAGAGGCAAGATAGGTAATTTAGGATAGGTCCTCATATGCTGCAAATAGTCCCACACTTATCCTCAACACCTCCTGATAAGTTGATCAGATCCCTAACTGCTTCCTCTTGTACTGACTGGACTAGATCTTCATGGACTTCATACTCTATTAATATTGAATCAAGAAAACTTTATAGTCTTGGGTCCAACACCTCGTTTATTTTACCAAGGCCAAAATCCCATCGACATCAAGAAAAAAGTTTGAGCTGAATCTAGTGGCTTTAACGCCGGTCTTGGTGGTGCTACTTGGATACCCTGTGAAATAGTTAAATGAATATGACTATATGCTCGTATCAGTCCAATCACCATGCCAAACCTCTCACTTCGCCATGCAATGGCGACATCCACGGATAGAGTCCAAACAATATTGACAAGCGTAGGAGTCTCGACGGACCTTCTCTACCATCTCCATGTATTCATCAACATCTTGGCATTCCGAGCACCCTTCATCAAGACACATGTCACAGTCGTAATAAGTGGTATATATCACGTCCATATGCACAATGCTCATATCTTCACCCATGGCTGAGATGTCCAAGACTGCTTGATGTGCCACTTCTCCGATGGATTTATCTTAACTAGGTAGAATTCATATTGACGGGATCCCCATAGTCAGATCTATTTGACCCACTTGTGTCTCCAGTCTCTTGAGTGTGGTATCATGCCCAATTAAAATCTTATGGATATACATAATGGCTTCCGAGATTCCTTTAGTGAGCTAATCAGATGCAATGAGAATTTTTGTGTTGTGCTCAATGAAGACTTCCAAGTGGTCTTGTAGTGGAACAACTACCATTTGACCCTATGGTGGTGGACCTCCTACTCTCTGATATCGCGGCCCCCATTATCCGAGTATTTTCTCCCAAAGAGATCATCACGGTAAGTTCTCTACTTTCCCCGAGGTCTGAAATGATTGCTTCCTTTGTGGTATCGTTGGTAGTCATCCCTTTAATAGGATCTTTGGCCCAAGTATGTGGGGTGATCTTGGTTGGTATAAGCCACTTCTGTTGACGCATGCTCCTGATCCATTATCAGATTATGCATTTTTTATGATATTCCCACTTCATCTACTTACTAAACTTGAGTACACAACCCTATTTTTGTGTGATACTTTAGGTGGCATGAGCTCAACCACTCCAGTAGTTGCAAAGCTTCTACCGGCTTGGTATCGATGAAGCAACCTCTCGTTGATGAGTTAACAAGGTTCTAGAGGCCTTGCACCAAAACTTGGTAGAAATATCGAACTATGGCACACTCTGGGAAAACTTACTCATGACATCTTTGCAAGTTCGACTTGTAACAACCTCATGGTTCTCCAATTGATTCTTAACCCTCTGATTTGAAGTAGAGAGTTTCGTTTGGAACTTAGCATCGAGTCTCGGTGGGTGATAGTTCCTGATGGATCTTTCCTTTAACAACTCAACGCCTTTCTTATCTTCTTTCGATAGCTCATAATACCATTATCTCGCTAATTCATCTAGAACATATGGGAAGGTGTTGCAGAAAAGTCTAGATAGATCTTAAAGATTTAGGGATCATGATATGCGTTTGGAGATGTTATGTATATCATTAGTGTGTCTGTATGGGTTGTTAAGAGCTTGATCGTGGAATTGTCCATAGTGGGAAATCATCTAAAAAATCAGTGGCCTTAACTTTGACTCTTCCACCTGCACATCAAGTGCTCTTCTCTGTCGGCGATAGTGGTTTCCTCTTTGTTGGGAGTAGATGAGGATTTGTCATCTCGGAATCCCTTAGAGGTGAGATATGTTGATATGGGTCTCGTCGACTTTGGGTTCCTGTCTGTCTATAACCTTTTCTTGTACCTGGCCCTTGCTTGATTTTGTTGACATGTCCTTTCCATTTCTGGATCGAAATTAAGCATCGTCCTACCCGCTGCCCGGGTCACTCATCTTATCAGTAGAAGAAACAAAAGGTGAAGTCATATTTCCAAGGCTTAACAGACTAAAATATCATTTACACTTAAAGAATAAATTGAATGATTTATTTAAAAAAGAATAGGCTAGTGAGTTATTCTATACAATTGAATTTTCATATATTACATATATATGACATCTTGAAAAACTAACAACAAACTAAAATAAAGGGAGAAATAATAAAGAAAATATTTCTAGATTGAGACAACCATTGCTTCCCCGAAAATGACGCCATCTTGTTGGGGAACTATTGTTAGCTTCCTTTCAGAGAGATTTATAAGCATATGATGGCTGACCAATCACCGAGAAAGGATCTAGATATCATTCCCTGGTAAAGGCACCATTTTGTTGGATACTATGTGGTCGTAGCGTATTCTCAATAGGTTTATATAATTAGAAGCACAAACGACATATCTAGAAGCAGTATAGTTTATGGTAAAGTACCGTTTGATCCTACATGGAAGCGGTGGGTATCTCAAATATAGAAATACTCTAACCTAAAGCTACCACTACACTAGGTAAGCTTTTATTTATTTCTTTTGTTATACTTTACAAGTTTCGCTCCCAAAAGCTCACGGTGAGTGAAATTGGGGTTAGAGTAACCACAACCTCTAAAGATACTAAAATGAGGAGGTAAGGAGGGACCATCACTACACATGAGGGGCATGCGTTTCAAATCAGGGACACAAGTGTTATGCCCCAATTTTTCAGTAAACCGAACTCGGGACGCGAACATTTAAAAACATAAAACATTTGAGACCTGTTTTGAATAAACACTTGAAATTTCCATTTAATTAATCAAAATAATATTTACAACTCAAAAACGTCCCAACAATTGGACAAAGTACATGGTATCCGTCACTAGACTCAAAAGATAAAAACTCGGACCCCGCTCCTAGCTCCTCAAGCTTCGAGAGCTCGCCTAGTCCGTCCTGTGGTCAGTACCTGTAGGAAAAGCAGCTAGGGGTGAGCGTTCGCTCACCACCACGGATAACAGACTGACTACGACATACTTAGCAGACAATGCCGGTAACACCAAAACCAAACCCAACACCAGGAATACAATCCCCAAACTCAAGTACTCGACTGACACACAACCTGTTACTTTCCTCGACAGACTCAACACTCGGACTCGTAATGTAGACCCGACACAACGAATTTTAGGTTTAATTAAGTGCTTGACCAAAATTTTTAAATTTTCCTGTTTTTCGCAGGTTTGATTGGCGTTGACCGGGAGTGGTTATTACAATCTACCCCCCTTAAAGGAATTTCGTCCGCGAAATTTAAAACAACACACCCCAGGAGTCGAACAGATCAGGGGACTTCGCGCGAACCTCGTCCTCGCGTTCCCAAGTCGACTCATTCTCGTGGTTCCACCAGTGCACCCGTTCTAAGCGGATGACCTTTCCGCGCAGGACCTGCTCTCGTGGATCCATTCCCCAAATTGTTTTCTCCTCATACGAGACATCACCCGTTACCTCGGCATCTGCCCACTCAAAGACGTACTCAAGACCTCGAAAGGCCCGATACACCGTGGGGCTAACCCGCCTCCGCCGTGGTTGAAACGCATTAGTCCACCTTTCGGACTCATCTCTAGGGATACCTGACCACTGATTGCTGACTCGAGAGGTCGACGCCGTCTGTCAGCATAGTTCCTGCTGACTCTGCTCGGTCTTCAACCGCTCACGCTTCGGCACGACCGACTCAGCTGTCTCTCGGTCCAGTTCTAGACCCAGTAAACTCTTATCCCTCACTTCTGCCCAGCACACGGGCGATCGACCCGGCCTACCATACAATGCTTCAAATGGTGCCATCATGATACTGGCCTGAAAGCTGCCGTTTTAGGCGAACTTGGCTAACCGTTCACGACACCCATCGTGACGTGCCCCCATTTCCACTGTGCAACCGGCAGTGGCTGTAATAATCCGGCGGGACGCTGTTGTTCGGCCCTCACCTTTTGACAAGTGAGGCACCGTGATACTAACTCCGCAACCGCTCTCCGCATCCCGCTCCACCACAAACCTCCACGATACCGTAACTCCCAATTAGCACGACGATCCCAGCCCTCGGCTTCAACACCACCGGCGACTCTCTCCTGGATCTCCATCGTCTCAACATCCACCGACTGCTGCCTCTATCCCCCGGCCAAGCCGGGTGGGCTGAGTCACCAAGAAGTACATGGCCACGCCACCATTAACCATTCTAGCTCCAGCCCGAGCGTGCCCAGTTCCCATATCATGTCCCACTCTCGGACTGATATGCTAGTAAGACTCGGGACCGACTTCCTACTCAGGACGTCGGCAACTACGTTCGCCTTACCCGGATGGAAGTGTAGCTCAAAGTCGTACTCCTCGAGTAGTCCCATCCATCGCCGCTGGCGCGCATTCAGGTCTCGTTAGGAAGAGATGTACTTAAAGCTCTTATGAATTCGAGAACACCTGAAATCGCTCGTCGCCAGTAACAGTCGGTATTGGCTCGGCACTTCGCCAGCCACTCCATTCCCAAGATTACGTTAAAGGTTGTCATTCCGTAAGTATCCTTCCCACGGACACTCGCACCAGCTCAGTCGCTGCCGAACCTCACGGAACCTCGTGGTCTCTCTAAGACTTCGCTCCTCTACCGTTATCGTGCTTTCCAACACCGAACATACCCGAATCCTCGGGGTGAGGACTCGATCCAGCATCAAGGCTCTTGAGCCCTCTCTCGAACCTCCTGTAGCAGCTCGCTTCTCTAACTTCGCAGGCACGACAAACCCTAGTCAACATCACACCACCACCAACCGGCGTGTCCCGACGCAGGGGTGGACTCAACGGCTCTAAACTCAGCACAACTCGACGAAGCAAAAGAATGTGACGCCCCGTTACCCATTAAAATTGACGCCCAAATCGGAGACCGAACACCCATTCCATTAGTCACCCCGGTAAGGTCTAGTGCAACCCTCACACGGTCCTCTATGCATTTACTTATAACTTTCCGCAACTAAACCAGTGTTCGCTACTCGTCCCTTGCGGGAAAAGTAGTAAAGGGGACGAGCGTTATGCTCACCTCCACGGACACCCGTTCGATTATGGCATACTAGTAACGCACTAAAGACTTACCGATCTAACCAGGGCAACCACTACCTCAAAACTTGATGTCAAACCTCACACTGCTCATGCTATCAACACCTCAAGTACTCGCTCATGTAAGATAAACCTCGACACGGGAAACACGTCCTCAATTCAGTAAAGCACTATTGCTCACAACCTCAATACCCCAATTACCCGATCACGTAGGGAAACCTCAAGACGGGGAACACGCTCTCAACTAAGCAAACAACATTGCTCACACTATCAATACTTTAATTATAATAATACGTAAAGAGACCTCAAATAGACCGCACAAACGTGCACCAAGTCACGCAACCACAATGCGACAACTGCGTAAACAAGACGGTGAAAAAGACAGGGGTCACGGACCCGTGACAGACCCCGTCACGGTTGGGGTCACGGTGTCGTGACAAAGGCCCTAAAATGGCCAAAACCCTCTGATCCGTCGCGCAGACCTGTTTTCCAAACTCGGTTCCAACTCGAATCTTAACCTGTTTCAACTCTAAAATTAGCCTTAAACGACACACACGCTTGACTACCAATTCAGCAAACACATGCGCCACGACTCACAGACCAATCAACTCATTCAACCTCAACCAAAACACAAGCCGACACGGCCAAACAACAACACAACAACACTCGCCCACCGGGCCAACCAACACCGAACCACGCTCACCGGGCCAACCAACATCAAAACATGCCCACCGGGCCAACCAAAATCAAACACGCCCTCAGGGCCAATCAAAATCAAACACGCCCACCGGGCCAATCAATTTTTGAAACTTTCTCCTTTTTCATTTTAAAACTTCATACTTGACATCACGTAGTTACAACCCGGTCCAGGCGTCCCCGAACTACGTTGTACCGACTTGATATCAGCACCGTCACGTTCGACTACAGGTGCTCCTGCGTCGAGTCGCGACAGCTTAAAAACGTTTCACGCAGCAACAAACAATCAGCACACCAGCAATCAAACACTGCACATACGCACAATCACAAACAGGACTCAAACCACTACGGGTCTACACACGGTTCCGACTTGCGTACCCAACGCACGACGGGACTTAACTGACTCGACTCTCCCCTCCTAATTGACGTACAGTCCGAGGTGTGAAACCTCGAGCTCTGATACCAAGCTGTCACGCCCCAATTTCAGTAAACCGAACTCGGGACGCGAACATTTAAAAACATAAAACATTTGAGACCTGTTTTGAATAAACACTTGAAATTTCCATTTAATTAATCAAAATAATATTTACAACTCAAAAACGTCCCAACAATTGGACAAAGTACATGGTATCCGTCACTAGACTCAAAAGATAAAAATCCGGACCCCGCTCCTAGCTCTTCAAGCTTCGAGAGCTCGCCTAGTCCGTCCTGTGATCAGTACCTGTAGGAAAAGCAGCTAGGGGTGAGCGTTCGCTCACCACCACGAATAACAGACTGACTACGGCATACTTAGCAGACAATGCCGGTAACACCAAAACCAAACCCAACACCGGGAATACAATCCCCAAACTCAAGTACTCGACTGACACACAACCCGTTACTTTCCTCGACAGACTCAACACTCGGACTCGTAATGTAGACCCGACACAACGATCACGACCTCTTCCAAGGACTCAAAAGACCACCACGCAACACCCAAGATCACAAAGGATCGCACACCAAACAAGATCACAAAGGATCGCATACCAGCTGCTCAGTAACCTCCTCTAAAGACACGAACACGGATCAGGCTAGCCAAAGAATGCTCACAACCTGCCGAGACTCGAACACGGATCAGGCCAGCCAAAGAATGCTCGTAACCTACCGAGACCCGGTCACGGATCAGGCTAGCCAAAGAATGCTCATAACCTTTCGAGATCCGGACACGGAACAGGCTAGCCAAAGAATGCTCATAACCTGTCGAGACTCGAATTTGGTCAGGACAGCCAAAGAATGCTTGTAACCTGCCAAAATCCACACCACTCCCCGACACGAAGTCGGGTTACTAACCCCGGGCAAACGCAATCACAATCACAAGCAAAGTTCAACAAGCAGCAGCAACGCAGGTTCAACACTCCACAGGCACTCATGGCCACCCAAGACACCAACAGTAAAACACGAACTCAACAACCCACGGGCACTCACGGCCTCCCAAGACACACCAACCATAACTCACGGGCTCAACAACCCCACGGCACTCACGGCCACCCAAGACACGCCAACGGTAACTCACGGGCTCAACAACCCCACGGGCACTCATGGCCACCCAAGACACACCAGTAACACGGGCTCCCATGGCCACCCAAGACACACCAACAGTAAAGACACGGGTTCAACAACCCCACGAGCACTCATGGCCACCCAAGACTTCAACAGTAGAGACACGGGTTCAACAACCCTACGGGCACTCATGGCCACCCAACACCAAAGGTAAAGACACGGGTTCGACAACCCCACGGGCACTCATGGCCACCCAAAACCCCAACAGTAAAGTACGGGCTCTCATGGCCACCCAAAACACAAATAATAACACGGGCTCTCATGGCCACCCAAGACTCAACAATAATAGCACAGACTCTCAAGGCCACTCAAGACACCAAATAAACAATCAACCTCCGGCATAACCAATGCCTCCAACAGTCCTAATATCAACAGTTTCACAATCAACCTCCGGGCATGGTCATATGCCTCCAGTACTCCTAATCTCGATAAGTTCGCAATCAACCTCCGGGCATGGTCATATGCCTCCAGTAATTCTGACAACGCTAAGTTCTCTACTCCTACGACACTACTAAGTGCCACATGCATTTCCAACCTTCGATAACCTACTTAACCCACGACACCCCAGTGTCACATGCATTTCTAATATTCGATAACCTACTTAACCCACGACACCCAAGTGTCACATGCATTTCTATTGTTAACTTTCTTTAGTTAGGGCCGAGATCCGGCTACTTTTCCCTACCTCGTGCGTGTTCTCCAAAAGCCAACCAACAAGCTCTGGCGTGATCTCAGTCACTCGCCTAGCTTTCCTTTCCCTCGGTCTGCAGCACGATCTAAAAGAACACAATTTCAAACGCTTTTAAGCTTGCAGGCATAATGCTGAATTCTAAAGAATTAAACGCCCAAAAGCAACCCCGACAATGTCGATCACTCCCAAACTTCCCAATTACTCGACATTGTCGATATTTGGCTTGGAAAAGCCCAATTCGCTTGACACGGCGTATCTGCCCGGGTTTTGAAAACGCACTTCCGGGGCTCCGAAAATTCCCGTTTTCGTTTCTACGATATTAGAATAATTCAAGGGTTCCAACGCAATCGACGGAATCAATTTCCGACTTCTGGGCGATTTAATTTGCGTTTAAAGTTTCTAAACCCGAAATTCCAACTTTCACAATTTAATTCCAAATTTCGATCCGGGTGTGGATTAACGACTTGGAGAACGTCCTAAACCACCCGAACACGAAAACCCGATACCCGGGCATGTGGGCCCCACATGGCCACAACGGCAAAATTCCCTTTTTGCCCCAAAACGTTCCTAACGAACCCCAAACCTCAACCATTCATCTTTAAAACAATTCTAACCAAAACCCAACCATATTTGAATCGTTTAAACTCAAACCCTAAAATTCGAACTTAACAAAACGAAAATCGGTTAGGTGCTCACCATAGAGAATGACGGTGTGAACTCGATTCTTCTATCGTTGAGACGATCCACCGGTCGGATGATCGAGAAATGACAAAACCCCCAAACTTTCTTCTCTTTTTCTCCCTTTTCTCCTTCTCTTTCCTCTCTCCACTTTCTCTCTCTAAAACTCTCATTGGTCCATTCGAGGACCTTTTTGGATCCAAAAAGCTTAGCCGTCGTCGCAGCGGTCTTAGTTGATTCGTTTCCTTTTAGCCCGTGAAGTTTCGTAATTTCTTGGAAAAAGTGCCCGTTCGGGGCCCGAAACATCCGAATTTCGCGAATCTGATTGAAAAATATCTAGAAGATATTTTTCCCAAAAAGGTGTGGGACCCACTTGACACTTGTCAAATAAGTGGTGGTGTTATGTTTATTGGACAAAACAAGACAAGACTATTGGGGTCAACTTACGTCCGGTATGACCCTCGTAGTCAATTTTAGGTTTAATTAAGTGCTTGACCAAATTTTTTAAATTTTCCTGTTTTTCGCAGGTTTGACTGGCGTTGACCGGGAGTGGTTAGTACAACAAGAGTGCACGTAATGTAAGTCGAATCATGCATATTAGACAAGACTACAAGTGTGTGTGAAGTTAACGTGATTGATACTTCCATGACATTCTACCAAGGCTACACAAGTTGATACGCAGATTCTATAGAGAAAATTTTACCACCCACCTTAGGTATTTGCCTAAGCGTAGCGTAGAACAACTATTAGTCAGGTCATGACACCCTAACCTCAGTGTCAATCCCTGCACTTTCTAAGGCCCTAACAGTTATGCACCTAACGAGTGATAAGCATTTCTCAGATTACCATGCAAGAGGAATAACAAAATGTGGCCATAAGTTAGGGACGTATCCCTTACTTAGATAAGAGTAGAGTATCTACCCACTTTAAAAGACGTTATCACTATTAGGTACCCGGTGTTGATCGTAGAACACTGGTAATTTCTTACCCGGTGGTAAAGGAAATTAATCACCCCCTCCCCTCGGCACGGGGCAACCTCTTTCACTCCCTAAGTTGTGAATACGACGTATTTCAGCTATGCATCTTGACTTGTGGGTCACCCTAGACTGCACCTTGCCTTTATGTCGTGACTACTCTCGGGAGCCTATTGATCATCAATCACAACTTTGGTATGACAAGACGGTTCTATGGAATGGATAACGTCAAGACTTTGGCTAAGGTCGATTTAGAGATTGAAACTAGATATTCAACTCTAAATCGACCCAAAGGGTCAAGATCTTACTAATCCACTAAGATCTTCTTGTCCAAGATTTTAATTATCTTATTTGATTTATCTTATGTTTTATATGGGTGCTCAAATTAACAAATCACCCTAAAGTTGGAACTTGTCCGTAATCCAATCATTTGAATGAGCAATAGAATTATTAATGACTAAACCACTAAAATAATAGTCCAATCCCATACTAATCTAAACCGAGAATTTGACTTAGGTGACATTGAAAGAAAATGTAGAAGGAAGAAGATCTGAATCATCACATAAATTCACATGGAAACACAAGTAACGCAAATCAAATAGCATCGATTAATCTATTTAAACATCGTATGCCATAAGAAATGAATGTTCTATATAAAAATCAATTATTTCTCAATGCAACCAATCATGGAACAAGAATCATGAAAGAAATTGAGTTTAGAGTTAGAGAATACTTTAAGCAAAAAGCTCCTTCTTCCTTGCAATCTTCTTCTTGGTTTCTCTTGCTGTAATTGGCCTCCAATGGCTAGAATAAACTCTCTCCAAGGATGAGATGTCACCTCTCAACCTTGAAAAACCCCTCAAGTAGAAAAACTCTCTAATGGTCTTTAAAAGTGTAGAAGCTCCTTTAATTCTGAGCTCAGGCCCTCAATTTATAGGCTTCAACTAATCACCCTAGACAACGTGTAGGGTGTCTCTTCACGTTGTGTACATATGTGGCCTCCATGACGTGTACTCAAGTCTTCCAAGGCATAAAGGAAAGTCAAGGGACTTCACGACGTTAAGTATGGCGTCCCAACGAAACCTTAATGCATCCTCCATCTAGATGCTGCCACGTGCTCTCTCTTCAACGATGTGGAGCTTCAGGGTCCATATGGACTTTAACTACTTTCTTCGGGTTTGACTTGCCTCGGATCTTGAGGTCTTAGTCTAGCTCTCTCGTTTACGGACTCCTACCTCGAGCTACTTGCAATGGAGTGATAAATGGAGCGAGGAAACAGAAATGAAAACAAAATAAAGTGTATAACCTATGCTAAAAGGGAACGAAAACGGATAAAAACAAGGGAAAGTGACATTTATTAACAAGTACAGGTGAAAACTCATCACCTCCTTGACTAGTAAGCATACTTTTCCAACAAATCCATATTAAAGTCCTCCAAGTTCCTAAAACACATACCACCTTCTACTTTCGGTCGACTGAGACCCTACTAAGACTACCACTAGAATTTTTCAAAGTTATGGTAGTATGCGTAATTATGCCAATCGGTATAAGGAAAACACTCATGATATTGTAGGTATCTAGGGTACAAACAAGCAACAGGAATTTAAAAAAATCCCTAGAAACCGACTTGGATCCATGCAATTCAAGAAAACTGAAAAAATAAAATGTATATTTGTTACCTCTTCGAAATTAGGCTTGGTTCAAAACGGGAACCTTTAGCTATGAAACATTTATGTGCTCTTCTAATCAAGATGTCTCGAACGGGATCCATCCTTTGTAGGTATCCAAACCAACAAGTTTTCTCCAAAAACGTGTACTAACACTTTCTATTTTTTTTTTCAAATGAAACTCTCTAATGGCTTAGTTCCACTTCTAATTCGTAAAAAGATATAGGCTACGAAAAATAAGCCAAGTGGTGAGTGTTTTCAGTAGATAACTTAATTCCAAAATAAGTAAATTTGAATTTCCAAATTCCAAATATTTTTAATTGAATTCATAACCTAAATATTTTTTTTATAAGTATAGAAAATTGATAAAAGATATAGCTCTCGGGGGGGGGGGGGATATAAAGAGGCCAAAGACCTAGATTATGGTTGAAAGAAGGGGCTCTAAATACGGGAATCCACAAAAGGCACAACCTAAAATCATATACCAAACACGGTCATTGGCTTGGATACACACATGTGAGACACATGAGTGATGGTAATAGGGACTTGTTACTTGTAGTTACACAAGTCAGATGTCATTAAAATGACTGCTCTTGATCGTCACCTACATTCCTCACTCACAATCAAGACAACATGTTAAGACTGAATTAGAAATGATGACAGTTCTATACATTTATTTACTTGTGATAATCGTTAAATGACAAGAGGATAAGATTACACAAGGTAATAGGATTTGACGAAATGTTGATCATTAAGTTGTATGGCTTGGACGGTCATGGGACTTGCTAGGAGTTGCCCATGACTTATGGATGAAACATTTTGTTTCATTTCACTACTAACGATCATACGAATCCTAAAGGGTCATGCACATAGAGAAAGACCACAATGAAGTGAATGAAATGGTTTAAATTAAATAAAGTAGTGTACGAATTATATTTGATATGATGTACCACTTTTATTTAAATTAAGTACTCACGGGGCAAAATTAAATTGGCATTTAGTTATTATAAAGTATAGTATTTAAATAAACAAACGAAAGAGACAAATATATAAAATATATAAGGGGTTCGGCCAACCCATTATATTAGATATATTTTCGGCACTTAATTTGTTTCAATAGGATTAAAAGAGGAAACCTTATTTCTAAAAAGTCTATAAAACAAGGAAAACTAGTTGGAGTAGTTCAAGGTTTCTTATTCCTACTTGGCTTGAGATTGAAGTAAGACCTACAACTATAAATACATGGGAAAGGGTTGGCCGAAAATAAGAGCTTTGTTCTCCCATGTATTGGGTTGTTTGGTTTGAGGTACCGGAGTGGTATTCTCGGGTTGTAATGGAGGGTTAATCCCTTGGGTCTGTTTTCGGTTTGAAAACCTTCCCCTTCAATAATACTTTTGCTAATAAAAAAATATATATTTGAATTTTTTCACCACCCATAGTGAGAAATTGAGAGTTTTCGTTCCGAGGATTCTAGTGTATCTAGTTGTGGATCAAGCTTTCTCATGTGGATATCGTTAGAGGACAAGCACTTGGGCGCCTACAACAACACTTCCACAGGTCCCCGTCTCGAACCAGTTGATTCCAAAGTAGTCTTTGCTAAGGTAATCTCTATTCATTTTTGCATAGATTAGTAATTACAAGAATATGTGATATAGGTTATCGACAAAAGTTTATAATTTTTTTGCTTTCTGCCGTATTAATGTAACACATCCTATACTCTACCAATATTCTCACAATGAGTCATCCAATACTATTTCTCCAAATAGTATATATGATTTGACTTCATATCTCATATTCATGAACATCAAAACATGATCATCAGTCAACATCATACTTGTCTTAGTATATCATTAAGACTATGGATCAATAAATAATACTCTTTATACATCTAAGATTTTAACTATCAACTCACATACTTGATGATCTTATAAATAGTTGACTATTCACCCAACTAACATTTCAGTAAATATTAATAAAAGAATCATTGTATTAATAAATGATAATTTCATACATAATCGAGATTGGCCTAAGGCTTATAATTACCAGATATACGTGATAATGCATTATATGACCGACTTGATCATTACCTCCTTGCTCGCTTGGGAAAGTAATTTACCATCCAAAATTTATATCATCTTCATCATTTGATCCCGGTGTTGTGAGGATAATGCTAGCTCTTAAATACATTAAACATAACATCATCTCCCCATCATACATATGGGTGTTGGCACTGAAAAATTAGAAAAGATTTCTTGAGATTAATTACATACCCTGATATTTGTTGGAAAAAATGAAGAACAGTTCGTAGATAAGTATCTCCTCACTAGTTGCTTAGAAATAAAAATAGTAGTCATCTGCAAATAAAAAAACAAATTGGTAAGAGAAGGTGCATGACAAGCAATTCTTACCCCATGTAATCGACCATCCTTCTCTGTTTTCTGGAGGAGATAAGACGGAACCTTCATACAGAAGATGAATAGGTAGAGCGATAACAGGTTCTCCTACCGAATAACTCTATCCAAATGAACTAAGCCTACTACGCGTCTACACGATCGCCAAAATTAATACCATAAGTGGTGAGAGTGTGGGGCAACGAGATCCATTCCTCCCAGAATCTGAATCCCCTCATCATGCCCCATAAGAAAGGTCATTTCACCCAAGTATAGACTTAACTCATGTCGAGCTTAAGGAC
Organism: Erodium maritimum; assembly: GCA_963921825.1. NCBI lineage: Eukaryota > Viridiplantae > Streptophyta > Magnoliopsida > Geraniales > Geraniaceae > Erodium > Erodium maritimum. The sequence continues at coordinate 48,776,533 of OY997595.1, read as the reverse complement.
CACCCACCCAATTTTCCCATGTTGGTTACAGTGCATATAGTGGAAAGTTTCGAAGGATAGTAGCACGTTGTCCTGAATTAATCTACCGAGAAAGAAAGCCCTTTACGTGTCAAAGATAGTTGTATCAAGAAGTGGTTTAAGTCGGTTGACAGCCACTTATAATACAATCTTAAAGATACAATTACTGAAGGCAATTGGCCTAACATCCTTGAGTCCAATCGAGTTATTGACATCGAGATAAGTACAATGGTCGTCATGTTTAATTGTTCCAACACTACATTCCTTGAAATTATACCATGCACACTGTCAACAACACCAACTCCCATTGTCGACCAGTATGTCTAATAAAAGAAATGTTTCAGACTGTCCAAACCTAGGGACTTATTATGCCCAATGCAGAAGGTAGCATCTTATACCTCCTATAACATGACCTAGGCCATTTAAGTATCATTTTGGGCCACCGTTTAGCTCAAGGGAGATTAGGAATAATTGGGTCCCTACCATGTTAGGATCTCGTGAAGAGCGAGTTATGGAACTGATAGTATGCGTAGTGCCTCCCAAGTCATGATGTTTTTATTCTCGTCTTTGAGTTCTTGAATGATGTTAACCTTTCTCTGGTGGGATGCCACTATATAGAAGTAATGAGATTTTATGTCCCCGTTTACAAGCTAATGTTTCTTTTCCCGCTACCTCCAGAAGTGAGCCTTGTGGTACAAGTATGCCTTAAATTGTTTTTGAATCATCTCCGGCACTCAGCCTACCCCATTTAATTTTTGGTGTAACTAGTTTCCATGCACATCATTTAATTTTCTTCAGGTTCACATTGTAGACGTTGAACCCATGTATGACGACCTCCATTTTTTTCATAATGTTAATGGACGGCACCCTATGTCGCAACTCCAGGATGAGAGCCCCACATTTCAAATCTTCAGCTCACACATTCTCAAAAAAAATGACGGGGATGTTCGAACTTGGTCCACCTCTACGTATCCAAAAGAATGGGTAAGTGATCTGAGCTGGTGATTTGAGAAGGCTTTCCCAAAGCTCTATGATATGAAGGACCTATCAAGGTGCACATCGGTCATATCACCTCCTCTTTACCTCTGGTCCTAGTGAATTCATACACGTCTATCATAAAATCTCGGAGTTGGAGATCAGATAAGGCATCTTGAAAATCGTCAATCAGCCAGTTTGGGTAAGACAATCATCCTCTCTTTCTTCCCTCTTTGGTTATCCATACACCCTTTATAAGGAAAAATTCTCCTTCGCTATTTATGATGATCCACATGTCGATATATTGTTCATTTTCCCCTAGGATTGCCACTGTGGCTGAGTCTAACCAGAACACAATTAGGATTTTAAGAGGAGTCGAACTGCGAATACTCCACCGCAATTAGTTGCCTCTATGGCGTCCATCGCGAATACTCCATGATATCTTAGTTGGAATTTAAGATAAGTCAAACTACTTGTGTTGTTATACCTTTTTCACACGAAGATAAATGTTTGGTTTCTTAAAGATCATTATGTACTTGAAGTGTTGCATCGTGATCGGCTTGCCCCGACCATGACAGTTCTAGAATAAAATGCGCATCTCGCTCGAAGGTGGAGAGTATTGTTGTTGTATCGACGACCCAACTGCATGTAAAAACCACATGAACTAGGGAACCCTAACCGAACCAGGCGTTGCTTCCCCCTTTTCATTGTTAAAAATGATATTTATATACTTATATAATATCAATATTACATGGTTATCAATGAAAAGCCTAAGGAATCCATGTCGTGGTAGGCTTACTAACGATCAAGCCACGTCCTCTTGTCTCTCTCAAGCCGGCCAGACCCCTAGGCTCTACTAGACTGGGATCTAACCCCCCCCCCCCCCACACCTTCTCTATGGGAGTGGCGGGCGGGGACGACGTCCCCAAAAGCTTGTTCTTGTACGATATCGGGGATGGACCACCCCTTTCGCCTCGCTCCGATTAAAGGGCCCAACCAAATCGTGGGACTTGATCCCCCTTATGTCCCGTTTGCGACACTGTCATGAAGGAGAATATTTTGGGGAAAGGACGGGGACAACGTCACCACAAAATGGAAGAAGCGTATTTCCCCATAACGACGTTACTATTCCTTCCTCGAGACTGATACCATATACTCACCTGAGGTCCACCGTCCTGCCTCTAAGTTGCCAGAACCAGTTTGGATTTTCAACCCAACTTGGGCCACCCTCCCTGTATGGGAAACAGAGGAGGGTTCGACGACGTCCACCGTCCTGTCTAACCTAGGAGTACACAAGATTATAATCACTAGTTCTCTAGGAAGGTATCTAGGGTTTCTCCCGAGGAAAAGAAGTTGACGAAAACCCCTTCCTACAAGAAGATGATTAGGGAGGAAAGGTTGGAAGAAGTGCAGGCGATGGTTGGAAAGCTACCCCGACAGGAGCCATGAGGACATCCTGCAATGGGCTGCATTAGAGGATTGGCAACCCGCCCTATTATGGGGTCCCTCCACTATGTCTTGTGACGCCTCCCCACACCATGCACGTTCCTTAATAGTTTAGAATTCCCCTTTTAAGGATCCACAAGTTTTCATGTTATTGTGGTTAGACTCAATTCGAGCCCGATATAGTTTTCAATTTAGATCTAGTTACTTTTTTCAGTTTCAGTTACGCGTGTCTTATTTTTATGTTATTCAGAATATTCGATTTAGTCTCATATCATTAGTTGTAGTTTGTCTAAAGATGTACTAGTATGCCACAATTCTTTTCTATGTTTTATTTCCTTTACATTAATAAAAGTTGTTTCGTACCTCTAAAAAACAATTACAAAAAAATGTTTACAGCGTAGAGCAGCTGAAGTTCTATTTCTCTACTGTCTCCTCTAAATGTGGTGGGAAATTGGATCTTTCTATTTTTGAAGTACATTTGATTTTTTGAAAACTAGATTTGTTATTTTTCAAAACTTAAAAAAAAATTGTCAGATAGAATATTCAGATCTTTATCTCGACGAGAGATCAAATATAACAATTATTGTAGTGGGCATGAGTCATGAATGATGGTAAAATTTGGGTTATGGAATAAATTAAGGAAATATCCAAGTTATTATAGTGCTTAATTGGCACTCCATTGAAGTGCTGGCCTTCTTCTCTATCACTGTCATTGACTCTGTCTCTTCACGATTGCATGTGAAATCTTTTCTTTTTCCTTAACCTAAATTAAGCTTTTGAAAGATAGAAATGTCAGAATCCTCTTACTTATTTAATACAACTTCTGAACCTCTAAAGTTTGCTCCTTGGATTAGAAGACTGGAGGTCGAGCTTCAAGTCAATAGACACCCATGATCTGAAAATACTCTCTCTCTCTCTCTCGATTCCAAATCTCTACTTTCAGAGGCTCAAAATATTCTCTGGGCTTTCCCAAATCTTCAACTCATATTCCAGATATTTTCAATTTCTTCAAAAACCTTCTTTTTTGGGCATTAACCCAGAAAAATCCCGTTCCCAAGTTGGGTTTTTGATTTTGGATTCAAATAATGGGCTGTGTTAGCAGCAAATCGAAAGATTTAGAAAATGGAGGTGTGGATGTCCATAGATCGGAAAGAGCTGCTGCAAGGCCTGACCAGAACAGCCAACAACAGAACCAGCAGCACCAGAAGGTCCCTGCTCATCGCGCTCAGTCGCCGCAGAACAGGCACCAACCCCGCCAAGCAAACCCTGCTCCGGTAGCAACCCGAAACTCCAGACCTGGATCCAATCTCGAAACCATTCTGGACAAGCCTTTTGAAGATATCAAGCAGTACTACACTCTCGGCAAGGAACTGGGTCGGGGCCAATTTGGGGTCACCTACCTGTGCACCGAGAATTCAACTAGCCACAAATATGCCTGCAAGTCCGTGTTGAAGCGGAAGCTTGTGACCAAGAATGATAAGGAGGACATAAAGAGGGAGATTCAGATTATGCAACATTTGTCTGGACAGCCCAATATTGTGGAATTCAAGGGTGCCTATGAGGATAGGTACTCTGTGCACCTTGTGATGGAGCTCTGTGCTGGCGGGGAGCTCTTTGATCGGATTATTGCACAGGGACAGTACACAGAGAGAGCTGCTGCATCCTTATGCAGGTCCATTGTGAATGTGGTCCATATATGCCATTTCATGGGTGTGATGCATAGGGACCTCAAGCCTGAGAATTTCCTCTTGTCCAGCAAGGACGAAGGAGCTATGTTGAAGACTACTGATTTTGGCCTGTCTGTCTTTATTGAGGAAGGTTAGTTTTTTCGAATCTGTTGCAATTAACATTTTCAGTTATTAAAGTTGGATTTACTGGTAATGTGCTTCTTATGGGAATGGTGTATGTATAAGAGGAAATCAATTGTTTGCCCTCATGTTCCTGCAATTTTTTAGTGTGATCATATAGGCATTTGGGAATTTGAAATGGGTACTAACTTGTCCGGCGAACAGGCCTTAAGTAATTTACTTTTGTGATTACCATCCAGAAGAAGAACTGTGGCCAACTAAACTCAGCAAAACTGTAATCCTAAAGGACCTACACTAGTATGGATTTGCTATGATTTGTCGTTCTTTCTTATGCTCATTGTTCAACTATACTCTTATGTTGGTTGTTTCCTAATTGATCTGTTTTTTTTAATTGTTGACCTATACACATTTTCCTTCTCCTTGTCTGAAATATTAGGGTTGCAAACACTGTAGGAGCAATTTTCAACTTGTCCACCTCTCTTTAATTGTTCTGTAGCAGAACTACTCTATCTTAGGTTAACATCACCAGCTATTATTTAAAATACCTGAGGTTGTGCTAACATTGCACTCCTTACAGTCAGTTGTTAACTTATATTTAGTTTCAGGGAAGAATTACCCTCCATCTAGCGATCATGCACTACATGGTTTGATGCTCAGCAAATTTTATTATCTGTCAGAGCTGGTTTTATGAACTAAGGTTAGATGAGGATACAGGTTTTAAGGTTCAACTTGGGGAAGGTAGGGTTTCAGGATCTACCAGGATGGAAAGTGGGAATCAGACACAAGCCTTAGATATCACATTGTATTGCAAGTTTGCTATCTTTTCGCAGATCTTAGTCTATCAACCTTGTGCTAAATTCTATTTCTTTTGGAGCTAGGTTTTAGCCGGTTTCAAGTTCACAAGCTACATTCCTCAATTCATAATTTGGTTCTACTATTTTTTGGTTGCTAAGTTAGGTCTCTTTGAATGTATGTACTATGTAGAAAGTATTTAGAGAGTACTGTCTGTGTAAACACCTTCTTATGTTGGTAGTAGGTGAAAGCTCCTATCTTTGAGTTTGTATTAGAAGATTTAATGCATAAATTCACTTGTGAGCCTCTCTGAAGAGCATTCATTGTTTGTATGAGTTTTTTCTTAATGCCAATAAAACACCGAGAAAGACTAAACCCAATTGAAAAACATAATTTATCTGCTATCTTGAGATAATTGGAGTTTCATTGAGACCCATATGCCGTATATTGGCTTTGCACATGTAAAGCAGCTGTTAATCTGTAGTTACATTGACCTTTTTTAAATTCATTTTCAGGGAAGGTGTATCGTGACATAGTAGGTAGTGCTTACTATGTTGCTCCGGAAGTATTGCGGCGCAGTTATGGCAAGGAAATAGATATTTGGAGCGCCGGAGTCATCTTGTATGTTCTACTCAGTGGAGTGCCACCATTTTGGGCTGGTAATGACAAAAATTAACAAGTTGTTTCTTGCTAAACTGTTTTTAATATATCATTGAAATTATCATATAGCAATTCGTTGCTGACAGTCAGGAGAAAAACATTTTGAATGCAGAAACTGAAAAGGGAATATTTGATGCCATATTGAAAGGGGAAATTGATTTTGAGAGTCAACCATGGCCATCAATATCAGAAAGTGCCAAAGATCTAATCAGGAAGATGCTTACCCAGGACCCGAAGAAGCGAATTAAGCCTGCACAAGTTCTTGGTATTAAACTTATATCTTTGTCTTCTTATTTTAATCTCTGTTGAAAACTACAGTCTTTGCATTATAATTTGAAGAGAAATTCGGTAGATCTTTTATTATACTTGTAGATTTTTTTGTTTGTTTAACAGTTGTGATTGTATCACTTTATTGATTAAGTGAAATTACAATATTTGGTCACACTGCATTCATTAACTTGTCTATTATGTATTGCTTGTGTGCTTCTGACGATAAATTATTATCAATATGTGATATTTTGTGTGGTTAGAGCATCCATGGATTAGAGAAGACGGAGAAGCATCAGACAAGCCAATAGATAGTGCAGTTCTCTCTAGGATGAAGCAATTCCGGGCAATGAATAAGCTCAAGAAGCTAGCATTGAAGGTAAATCAAGTGCTCATAAATCTGTCTAGGAAGTAAAAAAAGAAAAGACCTGCACTCTGAAATTGTATAATGTGTAATGTCATGTTGCTGCTGTGGAGAATATTTATATATGTTACTGCAAAATAGTAGATTCTCTGTTGGTATCACTGAGGATAATTGATGTAGTTATTTACTTGAAGAACAGTAGCGAAAAAGGTGAAAATTAACTTCAATTTTAAACCAGACGCTAGACAAAAGAAGAGTGTCATCAAACATGATTTGTTTGTCTTTATAGTTTTGCTTGCTCTCATTAGTGTCATGCTTATACCATTCAAATAAAGATTGCACAAAAAGTAGTTAGAACGAGTGCTTCACATGTGAATGAAGCCCTTAAAGACTTCAATTGATATCTGACTTTTAAACCCATATGGTTCTGTTAGAGCATTTCTTGTGTATGTACCTGAATCAATGTGCAGTGTCCTGTTTTCATCATCTTATATATAATATAACCACCCTACTTCACTATGGAATATACTAGGTCATCGCAGAGAATCTTTCCGAAGAAGAGATTAAAGGTCTTAAAGCTATGTTCACAAATATTGATACTGACAATAGTGGTACAATTACCTATGAAGAACTGAAGGCAGGTTTAGCTAGACTTGGGTCAAAGCTCTCAGAAGCTGAAGTCAAGCAACTCATGGATGCTGTAAGTTCTTCTTGGGATTCATGATTCATCTCTATATATCAATTATTCCTTTATTACTTGGCCTTGCTATGTTACTTATTTATGTTTTGCATTTCAGGCTGATGTGGATGGAAATGGTTCAATTGACTATATCGAGTTTATCTCCGCCACGATGCATAGACACAGACTAGAAAGAGATGAACACCTATACAAGGCATTTCAGTATTTTGATAAGGATAGCAGCGGGTGAGTTCACAATTTTCTCATCTTGAATTATAGTATCTTCTTCTATTATTGACTTTGTGGTGGATCTTTAGTTGTTGATCATATGATCTCATTGACAGGTATATTACTAGAGATGAATTAGAAATTGCGATGAAAGAATATGGAATGGGGGATGAAGGCAGCATCAAAGAAATAATATCAGAGGTTGATGCAGATAATGTAAGTTTATTTATCCAAATGAATCTGGCTTTTCGCTTGTGATGCTTTTATTGGTAGTGATGGTAGCTATGGTGTCCAATAGGACGGGAGGATTAATTATGAGGAGTTCTGTACCATGATGCGAAGTGGAATGCAACAGCAGGCACCCATCTTCCCAAATGACACGACTTGAGCTCGATTTCAAAATGTGAATCAAAATAAATATGGCCAGAGCTGAGTTGGCCTTCATAATTCAGAACCTCCACAGTTTTGAGTCTGAGGTTGTTTGTTTTACTTAATTGACAGCAATTTGTTTGTGTATATCCAACTTTTGATTTTCTCCAAACTTCTCAAGTTTGTTTCTTTCCATTCTAACATCACAGTTTGTAATAGTATAGATTATACCTCAAGAGTTACAAAGATTCTTCTAGTACTTAATTAGTTTTTATCTTCTTGTTGCAAATAGCTTTTCTGTTTTATTTATTTATATAAAATGTTTTCAAAAAGTATATATTATTCTGAAAATAGTGGGATTATGTAAGATTTTTCTCAGGTAGGTATTTTGAGCCCACTTTGGAGGAAAAAGGATAACTACCTTTGGTACCTCTTATGTATTGGTAACACATTTTTAGTACTCTTGTATTGGTAACGCATTAGACAAAATTTGGTAAGTTTACGTTATTTTGATGATCTATGACCAATTCATATGTATTGTTAACGTATTGGACAAAATTTTAGTCAAGTTTACGCCATTTGTGACCAATTCATAAGGCATGTATTTGTTCTATTACCAATACATAAGGAGTATTAAATGATATGTGATCAATTCAATAGAAGTACCAAAGGTGTGCTATCAAAACGCAAGAACTCTCATTAAACGTTATAAAATTTGGGGGTCTTACAAGTGTGTTATCAAAATGTAATTAGAAAACTTTTGGGTACTAAAAATGTGTTACTAATCTAAAAGAGGTGCAAAAAGCAACTAACCCAGAGGCTGATAAATTTTCAATTGAGTCTAGCGAACTTTTCTCATACATAACTATGCTGTGTGAATTTTTAAGTCACTATCGTACGAAATAGTTCATTGTGATTTATTTTTTTTATAACATGACTAAGTGTAAATAATAAAATACCTCAAAATTACTCGCTTTAAATTTTACTCTCCCGGTTTGATTCCATTCTAGAAATGCTCTATGTAATTAACCCAAAAAATGTTTTGGATATGAAAATATCATATATTGCCTGAAATAGACGTTGGTTTCTTTCAGGTTGTCTAAGGATAAACAGACGACGCCACTCTCTTAGTCTCTGAAACAGTTACACAGCACTCAATATGGCATGAAATTGGTCCGGAGATTGCTTGTCATCAAACCAAAATCTGGACAGAAAAATATATTCCTTTTTTTATTTCAATCTTTCCACACTGCAAAGCTACCTTTTGGAACATACGTAAAATAACGACTAGTTGCAAAAAAAGCAAAGCACATCTTTTTTAGTACCAAACAAGAAACTCAAGACTCTTGTCACAACATGGCATTGTCAAAATTATCTTTGAATCTGTCTGCAACTTACATCTGCAACAAGATGGCGGATGTGGGGGGCATACCATTTCACTCTCTGCACGTGTTTTATGGATACTTGCCAACAATAACCTGCAGCAAATTTCCAACAGCATGAGTGTCCAAAGAGTGACTCCAGACTTGTCTGTTTATGATGCAGATTACCAATACCATACCTTGTGATGTAGCCATTTCATTAATAGACTTGCGAACATGCTCTGTCCACAAACCCTCCTCCGTGTCCTTCACATTTCCATGCACATGCATCACTCCACCTTCCTTTCTGTATGCCCACCAACATTACAATGAGACAAAGCTGATGCTCTAGCCATCAATCAGAAAATAAACTACAATTTACATGGCAAGTTTATGACTCAACATAAACAGTTTATTTATTATTTGGTACCACAGCAGAAGTGCTGCACAATCAATCTAGTATGCCTTTAGCCTATTTCTAACAACTGAGAATAACCACAAGTTATTCCAAAGAGAAGATGGCAAATCCAAGAAAGCAGAACAAGTTTCACATTCACTTGGGATTTAGTTGGTAAGGATCTGAATCATATTTCAAAATCCAGTACCTTATTTGCAAAATAAACTGGAAAAGAAGCTTCAAATTCATGTTTCCTAGAAAATGCTAACCATTATTTTCTTAAAGTTCAGAACTCTGCAATAAATCGGTAACAGTTACTGCACACATAATTCAGAATTGAGATGATTAGAAACTTTAATTGAACCTTGGAAATCTTACTTTAATGCCCTCACAGCAGTGGCCCAGCTACTCTCACTTGTTGGAAGGAGACCAAGGCATACCCGGTCAGCAACTCCCTGTAGAAAATAAAGAGCCAAGTCAGAGCTCCATCTTGTATACGTGTTTATTCGTTTGAACAAAAAAAGAATACAAGGCAATGCTTGAATGAACATGGTCCAACTTGCTACATCAACACAATATCCGTGGTAGACAACGAGGTAATTTCAAGAACTACAGTTAATTATGGTGAGATTTTCAACTTTCACAAGATGTGTGACTACACAAGTAAAATGACCGGCATACAATTTCATTCAACAGAAATTTGAGGGAATAACACATATCTATAAAGATTTTCGTAAGTTAAGTCTAGTCTAGAATAATGACCATAAAATATCTGGCCAGTTCTACCAGCTCAAATCATAGTGATTCCTCATTGAGCTTTGCCTCTAACATATGCCTATTTATTGTGAATGATCAATCACGTCTGAGTCATTGGGCTATCGAAAGTAGATTCTGGATTCTGGAAACAATTTTAACCAGATCAAGTATATTACAAGGAATCCAGGTACTAGGATTTACAGACTCTTGGAGCATAAAAAATTAGTAGCTGTGGCGCAGACGCTACATTAACATTATCCAACTAGAGAGAATAAGATAGTGAACATACTTTAGGTGCTGTAGTTTTATTATCTCCTTCAAGTACAATGCAACGATTCGAAACTGAATTGGCCTGCAGATTGCGTCGTAGTGCTTCAACAGCATGGGGATTCCATTCACAAGCATAAACTAATTTTGCATTGGCCCTGATAAAAAAACATTATAATGCAAAGAAACAGCAATTAATGTCTATAATGCATGGGAAAGAGCTAACAAAGCAGTAGTTTATAAAAATAAAGGCAGTAGGTGAAGTTATGTTAAAAGCACATGATGGAATTTAGGACAAGCAAGAAATTAAAGAGGGAGGAAGAGATAATTATAAACTTGAACAGGTACAGGAATAGAAGGGTAGGGATACATAAATTATGTTTAATGCATCCAAGGTAAGCGTAATGCAGAGTAGATGAAAGATGGAATAAATATTAGGAGATCTTAATTACAACAGAAGATAACAATTGTTACTGCCAGGAGAGTGGAATCCAAAGGCAGGAATGTCAAAGGTATGCTCTGCGCTCTACCTAGTGTGTTCCCAGTGAGCCTGGTTAGTGCTCAGCACTCTATTGTTGTGTCTTCAGCCGAGGGAAGGTATCTTTGTTATAGCTCAAGGTGCTCTGCTATGCAAGTAAAAGGGTATTAAAGACTTGGAATATGACATCCTTTCCAATAGTGAGGAGGTCTATTTATAGGTCCTTGAGAGGCTTTACCGTCTGTCAATGTAGACTTTAATCCCGAATAGATGGTTGATGAGGTGTACACGGGTATTTAGCTTATAACCTTATGATATAGGTTCTTCTAACGAAAGGTGTGCATCAAAAGTAAGCTCTAAATCCTGTTATCTTTTACTTGGTAATTGACGAGTTCACACAACAACTCTAGATGATGTCGCATGTCATATGCTTTTCTGGGGATGATATTAGCTTTTTATGCAAGTGGTAGCCTATACGTTCACTATGTTGTCTTTTTCGAGCCATCTACTAATAAGAATATCAACAAAGGTTAACACTTACATAAGAAATAACTGAAATGACTTATTACAATATACCTGACAAGAAAGGGCAGCACATAATATCCAATTCCAGCAAACAGGTCTACAATAACCTCATCTGTACAATCTAGACGGCCCATACGAAGCTTCTCAGAAAGATTTCCCCATGAGAACATGCACTTGGTAGCATCAAAGGAATAGTGAACTCCATTCTCGCAATGATCAACCCAACCATTTTCTCCCACAAGAATCTCTAAAGTACTGTCCCGTGTGCCAGTTGGTGCAACTCGGCCCTAAGAAATACATGAAAAATCAGTAATGAGTATGGTAAAAATTACAATATAAAGCAATTACGAGCAAAGTGAAACCATTTTGCATGTGAAATACAAGATTTCACAAAGAAATCACTCTCCATGAACAACAAATATGATTTCTTACCTTGCTGGTAAACTATTTACATTTTTAAATACTACACGCTAACAAGTGGCCAACCAACATGAAATTATCTCAGAATTCTATCCAACCTTTAGCTAATAGTGACCAAACAGCAACCACATGTTGTTTGCAAAGCAAGCAAAATGGGTAGGTACAGGAACTCAAAAAAGCGCAGGATTTTCCTTTTCTCCTAATTCTACATATATATCAAATCAAAATAACAAACAACAGTAGTTGATGGCTAATTACAGTTGGCATTAAGGACCATTTTTTTGTTCAGTGATACCAACATTACTACTTTACCAGGCAGTGCAATGGTTGCGGTTATTCTAGGTAGCACACACCAACTAGCCAAAAGGTTTATTATGCTAAGACTTGTTGGACATCAGATTCCTTTTTATTAACCAAGTAACTGTTAGTTACATGTCATTTTTCTCAACTCTATTTCCTATCATTCTCAAAATGTCTATCATGACTGAAGCATGCATACAGAATATAGGCACACCAGTTTTTGTTGGCACCAAGGGTAAGGTTAAAACAAATTGTTACGCCAAAAAAATAACGAAAGAAATAATTAAATGAGCAGTCATAGCTGACCAAACAACACCCCATTTGAATGTTATCCTCATATATAACTTACTTGGCGAGCAAGGCGACGGGCATTAAGTGATTTGGCTACAGTAGGCCAAAGCTCCTTTGCAATTGAGTCCCATACTGAATCCTTGAATGATGTCACAGGAAGCACAAGTATATCCCCAAGTCGATCCCATCTGAAGCACAGATAAGATATTTAATAAACATCACTGTTGTTGTTGATAAGAAATTTAATCAGTCCTACTGATGTGATGAATAAACATGTTATGTTCTGATCAAACATGGAACTGTTAGAATTTAAACTTTTACAGCACATCATATCTAAATAAAAAATTATTTACTGAAGAATGTGCTTTCTTATATATGCGAATTCTTGCAATGAATTCGTTTGCAGTGAGACACCAAAGGAAAAAAAATCAATATTGAACACAAACCTTGCAGGTAGCTCCTCCAAGAGTTGTTCTGATAGGCCTTTGCTCTGTATCAAAGATGTTACAGCTTCGCTCATGATTTTAAACGGAGATTTAGGAGCTCTTTTGAGTTCCAAAATGTCATCTGCCAGGATTGTAGCACCACAATTCTTCAAAAGACCCAAGGCTGTTGAACTGGAAAGCTCATTTAACGAAATCCCTTCAGAAAAAGATTCATGGCTTTCCAATGAATCTTCAGAATGATGCTGCTTTTCATGAAATAATGCACAAAATATTTCAGTCACAGGAAAACATATATACATTCCATCCTCTAGAGAATAAGCCTTCCTACCAAGATCTAGCCAACCAAACTTCTTCAGTGTGTCCTTCCCTAATTTAGCATATAGTTTTGCAAGTCGTAAAACCCCATGAGAATCAATCACTTGCTGTCTATCATCTACTCCAGTTGTTCCAGCACCAGTATTCAAGTTAGGGGATACAGTTATAGTCGGAGCATTAACACTCTGTAGGCCTTTAAAGTCATCATTCCTCGCTCTTGTTAATCCTTTATTTTGGAGATTTAACCTCATTTTCAAATGCAGAATATTGTTATCTAAAGAGATCAGTGGAAGCAAGTTAATTTTCACTGGCTCACTAAATTTAGTTCCAAATGCATAACAAGCAGCCCCGCCACCAATTATAACAAGATCATCACCAATGACACTGGCTGTACTTCGCACAAACAAATATTTGCCAACAGAATTTAGCACCACATACTTCCATGTCTGAAGCTCGAGATCAAGTAGTGCCAACTCATGATGATGTTGTTTAACAGGACAACCACCAATGACTCCAATATAATTTTTGTACACAAACATTGAGTGGGAAAACCTCGCATGTGGACATCTTCCCTCTGTTTTTTCCTTCTTCCACTGGCAAGCCTTAACATCAAAACTATACAAGTCTCCCAGTGCCTTCTCACCATTATACCCTCCAAACATGAATATTTTAGAAGCATAAGTTACCATTGAGTGAGAATGGCGGGCACACGGCCATTCTCCATTCACTGGTAACTCTCTCCATTGCAGAGTGACTGTATCTAGGACATGAAGAGATGAATAGATCAAATCATTACTGAGTCCACCAAATACATATATTTCTGACCCTACAACTGTAGCTGCATGCCGATGCCTGTATGAGAACAAAGAGGGGTAAATGGATATCAATTTAATGCTTTTGGATGGAAACTATGACACCTATCATGGAATATGCGAGAAAGGCAGGTGAAATTGTTGCAAAAAGTGAAGTTCATACAGATACTTTTGCTTTTTTTTCTAAGTTTGATAACTGGCTTATCATAAGTGATTTTATATGCAAATTTATAGTAGAATAAAACAAAGCACTGCTTATGATAACAGATCTAATGAAAAATTATAAACAAAGAGGACAAAAAACAAAGGGAGCATAAATGCACTCAGAAATCACCTAGGAGGGAGAACACTGCCTGTGCATTCTAACAATTTCCATTCCTTCTTAGAGGTACTGAAGGCCCATACATCACTAAGAATGTTCACAGGATCTGCCCGTCCTCCAATAACAAACATACAATCTCCTATCAAAGAAGATGTGTGACCCAAACGTGGAGACGGAGCGACCCCAGCCTTAACTGCTTCCACTTCGCCACATGATGGATCAAGCACAAAACAATCGTTCTTACGTGCATGTCTTCCCATGCCTCCAAAACCACCAAATACAAGAATTTGGTGAAGTGCGTTATCCATCCTACAAGATGAGTGACCCCAAAGGAAAAGCTTTTCCACTGGCTCACCAATAATTGATATCTGAGCAGTGGATAGACTGCAACAAGGACCTCCTACCGACCCTGCCAATGATTCAAAGACCCAAACTTGCTGTCACATTATAAGAAAATGAGTCCTGCGATCAAACATACATCAGTATGTAATGTATGCCACTGACTATACATGCATTTTTGTACATTAGAGTGGAAATACACATATTTCCAGAATTATATACCAGTCCTCCCCACAGTTCAGAATCAAGTTCTCAAAACAAAACTTCAACTGAAAGAGAGCAGTTGATTCAATCATAAACTTAATTATAGGAACCGCAATATGCTGTGTCAACGAGTCGCCACTAGTACCAAGCTGTTGGATAAAAACCTTTTTTTGTTTCTTATGGGATATCATCTAGGGCTTTCTCCACACAACTCATTATTGTGGATGCCAGTCTATTCAAGCCTCAAGGACATGAGTTTACTTTTTTATATGTATTAATGATGCATATAATTTCTAGGAACACTAATAATTGTTAAGATAGATAAAAATCAACAATTAAACATAAGAGGAAGAAAAGAGGTATGATTCTCAACTAACAGTTTTCATTCCAGAGCAACATCAATCTAAAAACCGTCAGAAAATGATTAGGGCAAGGCGGTCCACAAAAGCCCGATCTTTCTAAAACAGATTGAGCTGAACTGAAATGTCATCTAATTACATGTCCAGTGGAATCCAGAGAAAACAGAAAAGTTTCATAACTATCCATATTACCACTACCACCTAAGCATATACTCTATGCATCATTATCAAACAAAATTACCTATATGGCCATTTGCCCCTCCTCCCTCTGAACCATCGTTAGGATCCAGGACAGAACTACAATCACCGTCCACACCACACTCTGCTCCACCCTCACCACCGTTGACCAATACCTGACCTCCAGTTCCCGCCACAGTTGACCCAGCAAACCCATTGCCCAGCAAAGCCAGAAAAAAACCATTTGTCCTCTTCATATTCGCCTCCATCTTCTCATTGGCCACCCCCACAAGGTACCTCACATACTCGGGCGACACCATTAGCTTCTGGGTGTTCCCCAAGGGCACCTCCATTCGAATCGAGCACCGGATAGCTATAATTACCCGCTTGCCAGCACTGGTAATACCCGACTCACGAAACCCAGAAGATATAGCAGCAGCGACCAAATTCTGAGCCGAAGCGAGGTCCTTGCACTCGATGGCGATGATCAGAGGCTCGAAGCGGAAGACAAGATCACATGGGCAGGTCGGGTCCGAATTCGGGTCGGAGGGAAAGAGGAGGGGTACAATAGAGTCGGAGTCGGCGAGTTCGTGGGAGACGAAGAGCCAGGAGCCGCCGCGAGCCTTCTTCTTGGGGAGATTGGAAGTGGTGGAGGGCTGAGAAAGGATGGAGATGCGACCGGAGCAGGAGCTAGTGGTGAAGTAGGAGGGGTGCTGGTTGATGGCGTCGAGGAGAGGGATGATGGGAGTGTCCAGCGAGCCCTTCGGCGATTTGTCCGTCACCGTTGAGCTCAGCGCCGCAAGAGTTGCCGCTTTCCTCTTCTCGAACTCCATCTCTTCCGCTTCTCAGCCCTCGGTGTCTAAAATCTCTGACAGAGAGAGCTTAATTTTCAGAATAACGACTTTTTGAACTAGGGTTGGGATACATGGGCTTGGAAATTCCAGTATCTCTTTGGGCCTCCAGATCATTTTAACCGTTATGTTAATGTCTCGGTAGTTCCAGACCAATCACTTCAGGTAACCCAACTACAAAAATGGTTATTCATAGATTTTTGGGTTGAATGTAAAAACTTATCCTAAAATATTTATCACAAATAATAAATTATTTTAAATTTTAAAGTGTGAAACTAGATCTCATAAATTTTAGTCAAAAGTCATTTACATGTTCTTATGAATTGGTCACAGATCATTTACATGTCTTATGAACTAGCCGCATATCATTTGCTTGTCTTTATGAATTGATAAGTGTCCAAATTTAACCTAAATTTTGTCTAGTACATGACCAATAGTGATCAATACTTTAGGTCGTATACTGTTCGTGACCAATACTTTAGAATAGTTTTTTTTTATAGATTTAACCTTAAACTTTAATATTGAATCCTGCAAGTCTATTGTTTTCTTTAGCTCGAATTCATCTTTACAAACGAGGGATCGGGTTTGTAGTTTGTTGGGCACGGAAGAAGAAAATTCACATTCTTTGTACTTGGATTTGCTGAAATCAACAGGTCGTAACAAACATTTTGTTTTGGGGTATGCAAAAAATCATTAAATCGAAAGGATGATCCATCCAAAACCAGAAAAAATGACACGAAAAATAAATTCATATTTTTTTGGACAGAGTACCAACCGAAGAATACGAGAACCGAATATCATTTAATTGGACTTGAATTTCAATATTATTTGGAATGAAGCTTATATTCTTATAAATTCATATTATATAATTATTGAACTCTAGTCTTGCTTTACTTTGAGAATAATTGTTGTTTGGGATAATTATACATAAACAGTCTTAATTAAACACTTTTTTTATTTAACTACATCTAACTTCAAATATCATTTTTATAGTAACATTTTACTCATTTTAGTTAATTTTTTGACAGAAAAGTGGTCATGTGCATGTAACGGTTCTATGATCTAAAAAATCAATCCAACCGAAAGCCAAAGAATCATTGGAAACGATACATATCATCAAATCCTCACCCATGTCTCTCGACTACATTAAGTCCGACCTAGCACCAAGGATCGAAACCTCTTCCCTGTCTCTCAATTTTACCCAATCAAAGAGATGCGCCAGAGATAGTCAAATATGGTCAATCATACACCTCTCTACTTGCCTATCTTAACTCAAGGAGATGTAATATGCTGATAATAGGTTAACATATCCAAGTTCCCAATATATGACTTACATGGTTGTCAACTCATGTAGTGTTCGAGAGGGTAATTATTCCTTAACAAACACACTACCATTGTATCACTTATAGATAAAGTCAAGTATACAACTATCCAATTTATGTACTTCTCACACAAGGCGCTTTCAAAGGCCGGTTTTTTGAATTTTTGAAAGTTGGGTGGGTTACTTCTACCGCAAGAAAGCTAAAGGTTTTGTGTTGGTTGATTAATTCACATGCAAGAAAGTGTTAGGGGTTGGGAGGGGTGTTTGGGAGTCTTCAGTTGCAGAGTCCCGTGGCTGCCTCCGTTTCTTGCGGGCTTCTGTTGGTGAGCGTAGTGTTTGGTATGCTTCTTCTCCCTTTTCTTCGTTTTCCTGGTAGCGATTTAGGGGGAAGTTAGTACTTTTTCTCTTCTAGTGGTGTTGGCCCTGGGTCCAAAGAGATGTATGCTGGGTTTTACTCTTTAGCACGTTTGGGAAGTCTGGATCCAACTTCTGGTTTTTTCGGGAGCTGTGATTTTGACGGTGGAGTAGCTGCTGGTCTTCGTGGTCTGATGCTGGATTCGCGGAAGGTCTGTTGCTGGTTACCCCTTGTTGGTTTTGTTTCTTCAGGGTATAGGTTTGCGTTTAGACCCTTGCTGTTTGTTTTGTTCTCTGTTAAGCCCTGTTGGTTTGGTTTGGTTTGGTTTTAGTAGCCCTGTTTGGCTCTTGTTGGCACTTAGGTTGCCTTTGTTTGTTCTTGGTAAAAGTCTTGTTTTCCCCTGCGTGGGACTGTTATGGTTTTCCCCTGCGTGGGACTGTTTGGTCCTCCCCTGCGTGGGAGTGTTGGTTTGGTTCGGGTTTAGTGTGTATTGTGGTAGCCTTGGTTGCTTCATGTTAGATATCTAGGTTTGAAGACCTGTGTAATCCCTTAGAGTAAGAGTTCATCCCCTGCGTGGGATTGTTTGTTTGGGTTTGAAGTTTGAGGCTCCCTTGATGGAGTGCTCATTGTTTGTAATGGTTTGAATGAGGGCTGAGCCCTTGTCCCTGTCTTTTTATCAAAGACTTGGATCTTTATAAAATAATTTGCTGATAAAAAAAAAATAGAAACCACTCCTTAACGTAAAAACTGTGTGAACCGATCCAAGCCATTCATTTTAAAAATGAATGGATGAGATGCAATTGAGTGGTTGACTTGTTGACTGCAAAAAAAAAACAGCACTTTTTAGTAAGGGGTAAGGGCTTTTTAGTAAAATCATCGTATTTTTTTTTTTACCAATTCACTAATTTAATTTTTCCCGCTTGGTTTGAACTCCGATTGGCTTCAAACTTGCGCCATTAGTTTTGTTTTTTCAAGGGCTTTCTATCAAGATCAGTCATGAATATATTTTGAAGCACGAAAAAAAATTATTTTCGGGGTTGATTTTTAAAAAAAAAGTTAAGTCTGGGTAATTTTTATCAACGCTATACACTGGATTTATCAACACTATACACTGGATTTATCAACACTATACACTGGATTTATCACCTCATTTTCCAAAATCGAACATGATTTTTATCACATCATCACATGTTTTTTTATGAACAATAAGCACTAGTTTTATCAACACTAAACACTATGTTTATCATTAAATTATATGTGTTTTTATCATCTCATCACATGTTTTTTATCAACACTAAACTCTAGGTTATCACTCTTATTTCGGGGCTGATTTAAAAAAAAGTTAAGTCTGTGTAATTTTTATCAACACAATACACTGGGTTTATCAACACTATACACTGGGTTTATCAACACTGAACACCAGTTTTATCACCTCATTTTCCAAAATCAAACATGATTTTTATCACATCATCACATGTTTTTTTATGAACACTAAGCACTAGTTTTATCAACACTAAACACTATGTTTATCATTAAATTACATGTGTTTTTATCATCTCATCACATGTTTTTTTATCAACACTAAACTCTAGGTTATCACCCTTATTTCGGGGCTGATTTAAAAAAAAGTTAAGTCTCTGTAATTTTTATCAACACTATACACTTGGTTTATCAACACTATACACTTGGTTTATCAACACTAAACACCAGTTTTATTACCTCATTTTCCAAAATCGAACATGATTTTTATCACATTATCACATGTTTTTTTATGAGCACTAAGCACTAGTTTTACCAACACTAAACATTATGTTTATCATTAAATTACATGTGTTTTTATCATCTCATCACATGTTTTTTTATCAACACTAAACTCTAGGTTATCACCCTTATTTTGGGGCTGATTTAAAAAAAGTTAAGTCTGTGTAATTTTTATCAACACTATACACTAGGTTTATCAACACTATATACTGGGTTTATCAACACTATACACTGGGTTTATCAACACTGAACACTAGTTTTATCACCTCATTTTCCAAAATCGAACATGATTTTTATTACATCATCACATGTTTTTTTATGAACACTAAGCACTAGTTTTATCAACACTAAACACTATTTAGCACTAGTTTGATACCCCGATATGAAAAATTTATTAGTGAAGATTTATCAACACTTAACATTGTTTTTATCACCCCAATATAGCTTTTTATTTTCGTGTTTCAAAATATATTCATGATTGATCTTGATTTAAAGCCATTGGAAAAAGAAAAATATGGGCGCAAGTTTGAAGCTAATCGGAGTTCAAACGAAGCGGGAAATATTAAATTAGTGAATTAGTTAAGAAAAAAATGGACACTTGTCCACATGGCACCATGCTTTTACAATTATGCCCTTGCTTGTGTGAGAAAGGAAGAAATTGGCGTGGCTTTTGGTGGAATTGGGATGATGATGTGGCATTATGGTGAATGTTGGATCTAAATGGTGTATGACTAGGATTGGTTCACACAGTTTTTAGGATAAGGGGGGTTTCTATTAGATTTCTCCTCTAGGGGTTGATTTTGTAAGGGGGTTTGTGTTGTAATTGTTGTGTTGTATTTGGAGGGCCCAGCCCTTGGTCTTGTTTTCATTTCGAAAACTTGATCCTTTTTATAAAATGAAAATTGCTGATAAAAAAAAAAACTATCCAATTTATGTCTTACTTTAGGAAATATACACATGTAAAAGTGCAAAAGTTCACCCTAAAGTCAATGGAACAAGGACACGAAATGGTATCAACATGTTGTCTAGATGCCATGGTCCAAACCATTAAGTAGCACTACACTAGCAACATAATAGACCTAAACATGGGTAACATAAAATTTATCTTCGGTGGAGAATACAGTCTTGCTCTACTCTTGCATCTTACCCCACCATTGATCATGATTAAGCTTCATATCAACATTAAGTTCTCATCCATTACCTTAATGTCATAGAAAACAATCCTTAACTAGGTAACCAAATCATTTTTATATTTCAAGGAAACATGAAATTCCTAAGTCTCACATCTCAATTAAGCACATGATATTGATTAAATATGTTTTCAAACTTTCACCATCCAAATCCATACTTAACTTTTAAACATACAAGAGATGAAATAATCATGTGCATGAATTTAATTCTCATTTTATGATAATCAAAGCACAGAGTAAGGAAATCATACATAAACACCCAAATCCCATAGATAATTATCCAAAGAAGACCTAGATGGTAACTAGCTCAAGGAACCCAAAACACATGCAAATTACATCACCAACATCAAAACTAAGCTAAATCCTTGCATCGAAGTAGAGGATTTCATCATTTACACAATACCCATAATCATTTATCTAATTCCAAGGTCATGGAATTCAAAAATCCAAAACAAGCATTCATGAGAAACCTTAAAACATCACCTAGAGTTAGAGTAGAAAGAATTTCACCAAGATTGGGTTGAAAAACCCTATCAAAAAAACTAGCTCTAGATGATTTCTCATCTTCTCTAAAGCTTCAACTCGTGAAAATGGAGAGAAGGATGAAGATAGGAGGCCCCATGATGCTTGGATGCTCCTTGATGCTTCCTCCTTGCTGAAAACCTCCCCTCTTCTCTCTAGATTTCAGACCAAAGAGAGATACCAAATGAAGATTGCCCAAAAAATTGAAGGATCCAAATATATCTCACGTACACAACATAATAAAAACATGGGAAAACCCTGAATGCTAACTGTGTTGGAAAGATGTATTTCACGTCCTAACTGAGGGTCACCTTTTGTTACATGTCCTATACCAAAGGTGGTTCTTTTTTACAAAACAAGAAAAATGACACCAAAAAAGGGGTATAACGTTCGCATTCGATGGTTTTTCCTCTTAATTTTTGTATAATTTGCGTTTATCAGTGCACTACAAGAGGTAGGTGGTGTAAATTTACCAAAAAAAAACACTTTTTGGTGTCATTTTTCATGTGTTGTCAAAAAAACACCTTTTGTATAGGACATGTGACAAAATGTGACTTTTGGTATAAGACATGTAACAAAAGGTGACCCTCAATTAGGACGTGAAAAACATCTTTCCAACATAGTTAGGATCCGACGTTATCCCTAAAAACATTTGATCCAAAACCAAGTCTATCACATCTAAATCTTTTGATAAAATTGTAAGACTACTTGCTTGGTGTATGTAGAAAATCCGATTTAGTTCCTAAAATACGAATCCTCTAATGTTCCCACATCGGGTGATATTCTAATGCTTTCAACCTTTAAGATGGCTATGTGATGAGCGTAAATTTTTCCTACTTAATTTGACTATTTCCCCTGTATTTTTACCTTGTGTGTGCTTCTTTTTATATTTTTAGTGTTTATTAATAAATTCTTAAAGCTCCGTTTATCGTCGATATTTTTCAAAAATTTCAAATATATCCATCATTGGTCTTATTTTTTAGTCCTTCAAAAAATAAAAGTATTGGCGTAAAAATGAGGTTGATCGAAGCACAAACGGAGTGGGAAGGAGCGAAAGAAGCAATGGATTTAAAAGTGGAGGAACTAAACCAGATTTGGACATGAGGCACAATTAGGGGCACCAGATCAGAATACCTGGGGCTTGTTGATCGCAAGTACATCGAACCTGTGATGTTCCTCGCCGCACCGGATCGTCTGATTTGGTGTGGTGCCACTATCGCATGCAATAGACTTGTGCGCTGGCCTCCCATGATATGTTTGACCGTACAGTTGACTCTTACTCAACCATTGATTTTTAAGTTGCACCGCAGCTTACCTTACGCGTGTCCGTACCGGATCTAAAGTAGCAACTATAACCCTCTTTCTCCCGGCTCGTGAACAGTATCCTTGCACCATAAATTGTAGATCTGTATAATTTTTTGAGGGATTGTTTATATCATATTTTTGTACTCAAAATAATTTTCAGAATATCTTTATTTTATTCTTCTTCTTCTCTCTTGTATTCTTGCTTCCTTTTTAAGTTTAGAGCAAGTTCTACCATCTAAGGTCATAATTTTGACGATCCAATGAGGTTTTAAACATCTATGAGCCTCCCACCATCTCCAACTTCTCTATTTTCATGAGTTGAAGCTTTGGAGAGTTGGAGATGGTGGGTTTGCAAGCTAGAGGAGTTCATGAACTTGTAAAGCTAGGTTTTTGATATGTTTGTGTAGGATTCGGAATCCATGAACTTGCATTTATATCCATGGTCATGGGTATTGTGTATATAATGATTCCCTTTGAGTTAATGCATGGATTGATGGTTATTTTAAACCTTGCTCACCCTCGAACAAGCTAAGCTAAAATTAAGATAAGTACCAAGGTGAACCCGACAATATAAATTTCCCTAGGCGGATTTGGATCATTGAAAGCAATAAAAAATGCATATGTTGATTCAATTAGCCCGACTAAAAGTTCTTGTGCAAGTGCACAAGCAAATAAAAACCCAAAAATCTAGGACTCAAAGAACATGTACGCTAGCAACTTGGATTTTATTAGCAATATTGGCCTAGAGCTCGTTAATGGAGTGAAATACCTCATAATCTCTTTCCACTTTCCACCAACCATAACTTACTTGTTGTAGATTAAATGTGTATACGTAGTGGTCTGCAAAATGAAATGAAATTACTAGAAAGATTTCAAGCATCCTTATCACCATGTAGCCCTTTGCTCTCTTGGCTTTAACATACTAGTGGTACTAATCAGGAGCATACGTAGACTCATTCACAAATCACACGATTAGGAGTTGTCATACAATTACTTTGCCTTGGGTCTGTGTGAATGATAAACTCATCTAGTTCCTTTACAAATCAAGTGGTAGATCAAAGTTTTGTTTGATTTTATCGATTATGTGTAGAAAACTTTCGATCACACTAAGATAGGTTGGAGGTTTACCTTTAAATACGCCATGACTGACTCAGGACATAAGAGTCTCTGTCTGCAAAGGGATCTATCGCAACCCCACAAGCCTTTGCTAATACATAGATGTTATTAGATCCCCTTTCCTTAGAACCTATACTCAATTCCTTGTGCACAGTGTGTGCGATTTTGAAAATTTGGTACTACAAACGCACAATGGGACTAACCACTTGAACTCGATTAGATTTATAATCTACCAAAACAAATAGTTTGATCCCTCAAAAATAAGTATGTGAACTCAACACTTTGTAATGAGACTATTATCTCCTGACTAGGCCTACTTTTGGCAAAAACCAAGATAAAACCAGGTCGATGATGATAAAAAGAATTGAAAAATGTAACAACATCTAGCATCTCACAATCATTTTGACATTTTGTACATGACCCGTGTCCCAACCTACGACTCACTAAATAATGGGTCGGAGTCGTGGGTCACGACCTGCGACTCACTATCGTTGGTCGCTGGTTCGCGACTCACAGTTCACGTGCCATCCAATAGCTGGCTGCCACGTGGCTAGGTCGGAAAAATAATTATCGTTGGCCCCAACAATCATAAACGGGTACTTTAACAAAAAAAATACAAAAAATTAGATTTTAACCTAAAGTAATCAAAATTTCCCCTTTAATAAATACACCCACTCCCATTCATCAAACCACCAACATTTCTCTCAAAATCCCAAATTTCTTTCACAAATTCCGATAAAAAAAATGTCCGACGACGAGTATCCATTTATGGAGGAGTTGGAAGCCAACATTCGTGCATTGGAGCAACAAATTCGGGGAAGGGTTGACAGAATGATAGAGAGAAATACCAATGATCAACCCATTGAGGCAAAGGATCGAAAGTGGGGAACCTTCCTGACGAGAGATTAACAGAGGTCATCTCGAAGCCCACAACCGACTGATATGTTAGTCTTAGTTCCCGTAGTTCAATCCTAAATGTCCAAATGTATATATCATCGTTAGCAATAAAATTAAAGCGGCTTTATATTACTTGTGTGTTGGAGTAATATATCGATGTGTGCTCTGATCTATGCCCACAATGCGAATAGAACCATAGATCGAGATATATCACACTCGATGGGTCCCTAGTCAACAAAGCTTCACTAGAAGCGACTAGTATGAAAGATGGCTCTTTATGGCTTACGTTCTGTTAGTCATTGGAATGAGATTCCGGAGTCTGATCATAGATATCATGTGGGACATGATATTGGACGACCCGACATGAATATGTGCCATAGATCAAGTCATGAACATATTCATTGTCGTATCTTGTCATGTATCCTTAGACTAAGGAGTCTTTGTGATCGCTATGTAGTAAACAACTGAGTTTGACCTGAGCTTAACGTTGTCCGTAACAGGGCTTCCATAACGGTTATGATTGGCTTGGGACGGACTACATGAGTGACACGAAAGACGGCTAAGGGATTTATCCCTCATACTACGGTATGGAAAAGATATCGGTTCTCGGCCGCTTGATCGAGAGTGACTGAAAGAATAGCATGACCATGCACATGATACTGGGTATCATATATTCACTCATATCACATATCAAAGAACAGTGATTGAGAATAATAAGGATGACGGCTCTATGCCTTATCTCAATCGGGATATCAGAGATAAAAGGATAATGACAAGGACGACAGAAAGGTTAGAATCGACAGGGTCGATTCGTTATGCAGTGTCAATCAATACTAAAGTCTTGTTAGTTGCCACTTATGTAGGATCAAGTAAAATGGGATTTGACGTTGATCTACCGACATGCATAAACCTAAGGGTCACACCGGAGGATGAAACTCATTAACACATTTATGGAGAATGGCCAAAAAAGGAGTTGTCTCGGGACATGACCAAAACTGGGTTTTGAGTCATGTGCCCGTAAGTATTTAGGACATTAAGAATCGAGAAAAGGCTTGGAGTCTTGGGATTGATTGCGTCGGATAATGTTGGACATATCCGGTATGGAAGGCGTTGAGGCGATGAGCGCATCATGAGACCTCGTTGGGAATGGCCACGGGCCATCTCCCGCGAGGCCCATGGATGGCCCATGTCACCAAAGGCCCATGTAACTAATTAATTAAGCTTTGATTAAATATTTCTAATTAAGCAAGACAAGATTAAGGTGTTGGTGATTCAACACCAACTACCATCCAATCTTGCACCATACTTGTCCTATTTACACCATGCTTATCCCATGCTTGCACCATTCTTCTCTTATATTGTTGTTTATTATGTTTAGAGGATTTTACTTGTTTAAGTCATCCTTTTCAAACATAACAAACACAAGACACAAAAATGGGCAAGAACTCTCTCTTCTTCCCAAAGTTTTGGCCATGACTTCCCTCCCCTCCATTTCTTGTGTTCTTGAGTCCTCAAGCTTAAGAGCTACGTTGCTTTGATTCCTTGGAGGATACGTAGGCGTCTTGGAGACTCAAGCCGATCATCTCTTATCCGGTGTTCTTTAATTGGGAGGAACAAGAACAAAATTCTGTGCAGATTTTCTGCACAGTTTATGTTCCGACCAGCCACCTTCAAGACCCCGATCGGAGGTTCATCCGAGGTCCGATGAAACTGATTTTTGGAGTGAATTCTCTCCACATATATGTATTAAAAGTGAACGGTGGAATTTGGATTTCAACGGTTCGTTTTTCAGAAACACAAGCTTAAAGTTGAGTCACTTCATCTATTTTGTTTTGGTCTTGTATATATAATCTTTGGTAGTTTTCCATGGCTTGCATGTGGCCTCGAGTTTTCTTCCGCTGCGAGTATGTGTTCATACCTTCCAACGAGACCCAACATGATACAAGATTATTTTGTCGAGAACCCCACGTATGGGCCCGATATGTTTAGGCGTTGATTCCGTATGTGCCGACCTTTTTCAACGGGTAATGGACAAGGTAGCGGAGCATGACGATACTTTGTTTGAAGCGGGACGTTGTCGGACACTTGGTGTTATCAACGCACCAAAAATGCACCGCCACGATACGAATGCTAGCGTATGACCGCTCGATCAATTCATTGGACGAATCCCTACGATTTGGGTTAAGTACCATACTCCAATGTGTGCAGCGATTTTTTAAGGCCGTTGTTGAGGTTTTCATGGCTGAGTACGAACGTAAACCAAAAGCGGAGGACTTGACTTGATTACTCAAATCGGGGTACAACCGAAGGTTCCCCAACATGAGTGCGAGTCTTAACTGTATGCATTGGTAGTGGAATAATTTCCCAGTCGCAATGAAAGAAACCTATGGTCGGGGAGATCACCACGAGGATCCAACTATTATGCTAAAAGGTGTATCGTCTTGTGATTTGTGGATTTGGCATTCGTTTTATGGGATGGCTGGCTCGAACAATGACATCAACGTCCTCAACGCTGAACACTTATTTGACGACGCTTTTGAAGGTCGTGATCTCTTTGTGGAGTACAATATCAACGGGAAACGCTGCGACCAACCTTATTATTTGGTTGGCGGCATTTACCCATCATGAAGTCGGTTCATGATGTCGATTCTCCATCTCATTACACGCAAAGAAATATTGTTTGCTAAAGTATAAGATCGTTGTCGAAAAGATATTAAACGGGTATTTGGAGTCCTCCGAGCACGGTTGGACTTCGCTGCCCACTCGTGTTTAGAGCAAGAAGACTTTGGCTCATATCATGAACACTTGTATCATTCTACATAATATGATTGTAGAGGATGAATACGATCAATATGAAGCAGGAGATGAAGACTTGTCTTACGACACCCCTCTAGAAATACCAGATTGGACACCACCTTAACGATGGCACCATGGAGGGCCCATGTCCTACGAACACTGCTTGACCGCTCGACTCAGTATGACAAACGATTTGACCCATCGGAAACTTCAAGAGGAACTTGTTGAGAACATATGGGGTCAGTTCGGAGCGTATTACCGATCAGACGACGAGTGACAATTTTTTTTGTCTATAAGAATTGTCTTGTCAATGTGTTTTGGGTTGTATTATTCTGGGATGAATAAAATTAGAAGTTTCAATTCATTTAGTTAATTTATCTAATTAATAATTAAAATTTTAAAATCTATGTCAATTTTCTTTAGTATTAATTGTTTTAAATCGGAATTTAATAAATTCAGTAAAATATCAATGAAACATCTAGTCAGCATCCACTCAGAACATGAGTCTGAATATGAGTGTCACCACTATGAAACATAGTTAAATTAAGGGGTTCGGACTCACTATTATGCACAATCAGCATATGAGTCCTTACATATGAGTCCATAATATGAGTCTTACCACTGTACATGCTCTTAGTCGTTGGATAAGGTATTCATGCATTCTCACGAGTCCACAGATAAATAGTGCATGGAAATGCTCAAACAAGATCCTATATCTCTACAGTACGAGAAATCCCAACATGCATCATATAATTTAAACTAGCTATCTTATACTTTTAAGTACTAAGTGATTAGAAATACCACCTCTTTTGATGTAGACGCTACAATTGTACTTCACTTGAGAAGTACGGAGATTCTCCTAGTTGCAAGTCAAGCGAATGAAGACGTCACCTTCATGAATTTTCCAGGTGAAAACTCTGCTCTATTTTTCTACAAACCAATTCTTTCATCAACCTACATAAGAGGAAAGCAAACGTTAGAGGTCAAAAACGAAATTAAGCTAGCTAAAAAGGTCCAAAAATACTAATGACGATTGTTACTCCCCGACAACGGCACCATCTTGATGAGTGGGGATGACTATGGGTCAAATCCCTCTTTTATGTGCATCAATACACGGTCATCAAACAATATATAAAAAATGATGTTGTGTGGCATTTGTGCTATATTATTGTATGGCATTTGTGGTTGCTTAGGAATGTCGCTGTGTTTAATCAGATTACGGAGAATGGTGATGTGGTTTTTGGGAAGATAGTGAATCACTCTTTTGTTATTTTGTGGCAGTCAAATTCCTTGAGGTATGGTTTCTCTTTTGAGGAGTGGTACATGAGGCCTAGTTGGTGTATTCAGCCAAGGAGGGGCCGAGGTTGGAGTTGATGTTGTTTGATTGTGTTCGCAGGTTCTTTGGGTTGGTTTGCACCTTTTAGGTTTCGCCTGTTCTCACTACGGTTCGACGAGTGCTCATCTAGGGGAACGCTTAGAGCTGATCTACTCTCGGAGTAGAGGGGCACAGATTACTTAGTCTCTTTGAGACCAGAGAATCCACTTGTTCACCTTTTTTTTCGTGCTTTGGGCTCTTAGCTCATTTTTCAAACTCCTTTGCTATCGTTGTTCTCCTTGTCCTTTTCCTTTTTGGAATTGGTCTTTTTTAATAAAAAAATTGAGCTTATAAAAAAACTTAATATACTTAAGAATCCAATTTATTGGGAAAATATGAGACTGAAGATGATTATTAACAAACGTACATATATTTTTCCAACCTGATACCCAAAAAGTTGGGATCAGTTCTTATTAAAGGAATACAACAATAATATCGTGTGATATGTTATTGCCTATTTCATCTTAATTACAAGTCAAAATTATAGTTTAAATTGAAGTTTTTTTTAAACGAGGAGACATGTTTTTTTATTCAACGCAAGGGCTCCAACTTACAATAGATTTCTCAGGATCATAGATCCTAGCGTCCAAGATAGTGTCCGATACACCCGTAGGTCTACCAATACCCGTGGACCTATAAGAAAATTCTACTTCACATCGTATAACTAAAAAAGAAGCAAAAGCCAAATAAACATAGAAACGAATACATAAAACTATAGAGCCTATGATACCAGTTCTTCTGAAACCCAAAAATTTCGCGGTTGCGCGTTCTGGTCCTGTCGTTCCGTCGTCTTGATTCGCCAGGATCATACGAGATGTCCCTCTCACGCATGAGATTGTGTTTACATGCGATCGGTAAGATGGTTCGTGCGCTGGTGCAAAACCCGACGTCCATTGTAAGGTTCACCCATAAAACAGCCTCCCTCAAAAGTTCAGCTCATAACATGACATCACCTAAACGGGCAGCCTAGAAATCGACTTCATCCAACGTCGAAACTCGAATATCCCAACCCTAAATCAGGCTGTAGAGCGAGACAACTGCATAGGAGAAAGTAAGGATAACAAGTAAATAATAAATAAGAGAGAAACAGCGAGAAAAAAAAGAGGAGAGAGTCGTCGCCGACGCAGCAACGGCTAGGATTTTGGCTTTTTCCTTTGCTGTCTAGAGAGATTTTTTTGTTCCTATTTACGTGTTATAATTATGATTGTATTTGCACAATGTGCTTATGGTTTGAAACCAGTTTTATATTTGAATTTAAGTATTTAACCAATTAAAGTATTCTAAATTAATTTATAGGTGAAAAATCATCTGAAAGTGATCCGTCCAAGTCTGATCGGTTTGAGAAAACAAATCAATACTTCTTTTTATTACTCATAAATCAGATAGGTTGGTACAAAAAACTCTATGCTAGTGTTTCGAACCCGCGCTGCTCTGCCTCCTTTTCACGCCGTCATCGACGCTAGTCTTCCGACGATATTGCTCGTTTGGCTACTTTCACAAGCCCCTACTACCAAATCCATATATTCAACTCTCGTACACAACACCGGAGAACGCCTTCTACCCTACAACCCATCTCTTCAACTTTCTCTTGCGCCCACATTGTCTCCAACCATGCTTATGGAGCTCAATCATGGTCCACAAGCGACCTCTATTAACCGTGGGGATATAATGACCACACCCAACAATGGCGGAGATCTCGGCATCAACCTTAGCACTCACCGACCTCCTAGGCTGCATCCCTTGGACATATTGCAGAATGGAGACAAGTCTGTTGTTGGCCCGGACAATCAGGCGAGGTCTGTTATGCAGCCTCGCCAGTTCCAATGAGGCTCTTGAGGGGAAGTGAGACGTTGAGGAGGAGAAGCGTCTCACCCCCATCACGATTGGGTGTAGCTGACTGTCCTCCTCTAGCAATTATTGTGATCCCTGATCAAGTCACGCACTTTATTCAACTATTTCATGGTCTTCGTCAAAAGATCAAGAAATAGTTAGGCACTCGTATAATCAGGTCGAGTCAAGATTAGTTCTCTTGTTTTTTAGGTTTATGTTTCTTAGCGTTTAGCCCCAATAGTCACCGATGTATTGATCACGATTCTAAGATCACTATGATGAATTTTACTAAGACTATCCAAAGCCGAGTCCTGATTGTTTCTTTGTGTGTTGCTCGTTGATTTTAATAAAATGATCCTTTCATTAAAAAAGAAGTTAGATTAATTGGTGAAGATGGTCCGTTTCTCTAATGAGATGTAGTATTGGAGCTCTATGTTGGGTCTCGAGGTAGGGTAGAAGATGAACCAACTCGCAGTGGAATAACAAATAAAACCAAGAGACCATTAAAACCATGAATCAACTACCAAAGATTATAATCACAAGAAAAAAAAATCAGCACTTTCATACCAAATCAAGAACACCGGGTAAAGAATGATTTGGATTGAGTCTCCAAGACGCCTACGTATCCACTTAGGAATCAAAGCCACGTAGTTCTTCTTATGAGGACTCAAGAACACCAAAAATGGAGATGAGAGCTTGCCTTGACCGAAATATTGGGGGGGAGGGATAGAAAAATTGCTTCCTATTTGTGTCTTGTGTTTGTTATGTTGGAAAAGGATGAGTTACACCAATTAAATCCCATCAACATAATAACCAAACAATATTATAGGACAAGCATGATGTCATGCATAAGTATGACTAGACAAGATGGGGTTAAGTGGTGATACACCAACACCTTAATCCTTGTCTTGTTTACTTAGTACTAATTAATCAAGACTTAATTAATTAGTTCCGTGGGCCTCTTGGAACATGGCCCATGGTCATTCCAAACGAGGTCCAGTGACGCGCTCATCGCCTTCAAGCCTTCCATACCGGAAATATCCAACATTATCCGACGTGATCAATCCCAAGACTCTAAGCCTTGTATTGATCCGTAAAGTCCTATTCACTTACGGGAACATGACCCAAAACCCAGTTTTGGTCATGTCCCGAGACAACTCCCTTTTGGCCATTCTCCATAAATGTGTTAATGAGTTTCATCCTCGGGTATGACCCTTAGGTATATGCATGTCAATAGATCAACGTAAAATCTCATTTTACTTTATCCTATATAAGTGGCAACTAACGAGACTTTAGTATCTGCATAACGAATCGACCTTGTCGATTCTAACCTTTTATCTTTGATATCCTGATTGTGATAAGGCATGGAGCCGTCATCATTATTATTCTCAATAAATATTCCTTGATATGTGAGGTGACTGAATATATGATACCTAATATCATGTGCATGGTCATGTTATTCTTTTAGTCACTCTTGATCAAGTGGCCGAGAACCTATATCTTTCCCATACCTCAGTATGAGGGATAAATCCCTTAGCCGTCTTTCGTGTCACTCATGCAGCCCGTCCCTAGGCGTCAATCCTGGATATTATGGAAGCCTTATTACAGACAACGTTAGGCTCAAGTCAAGCTCAGTTGTTGAATGTGTAGCGATCACAAAGACTCTTTGTTCTAAAGATACATGACAAGCTACAACATTGAATATGTTCATGACTCAATCTATGACACATACTCAGGGTGGGTCATCCAATATCATGCCCCACATGATATCTATGATCAGACTCTGGACTCCCATTCCAATGACTAACATAACTTAATCCATAAAGAGTCATCTTTCATACTAGTCGTTTCTAGTGAAGCTTTGTTGACTAGGGACCCATCGAGTGTGATCTATCTCGATCTATGGCTCAATTCACATGGAAGGCATAGATAAGAACACACATCGATATATTACTCAACACATAAGTAATATAAAGGCGCTTTAATTTTATTGCTAACGATGATATTTAGATTTGGACATTTACAATTGGACTACATGCACTAACACTCTACTGGTCCTCTACTAAAGCATACGTGGAAAATGATTACAAGTGGAATCATGTTATGAATTAAATTAATAATTACTAACTAAAGACAGTTTTCATCTTTCATTTCGCTTGAGATAACAATTTGGGTCATTAAGTCTCTCTAAAAGTTGAACCCCAAAACCCTACCTTACCCAATCCGCCGCCACACCCTTTTCTTGCCTCCTTCGGTGACGGCCTTGGCTCTGGCCTCGGTAGTTGTCAATGGTGGCCCTTCTCTTCACTCCTTCTTCTCTTCCTCACCTCTCTCTTTTCTCTCACCTTTGTTTTCCAGATCTGCTACAACCCCTATTCCGTTTTTCTTCCCCTTTCTCCGTCTTAAGCCTCTGTGGCATTTCTTTTGCTGGAAAAGCGATAGCCTCGTCGGATCACGCTTTTTTATTCTCTAGACTTTGCCTTTCCTTGGTCGGTTCATCCTTTAGATCTGGAGTGAGAGGTGTTCGTCATCCCATTGGATTCATTCGTCTTAGTTCCATTGGCCGACCTATCATTGTCGTCTTCTCTGTCTCCTTGCAAGATTTCGTGGTGTGGTGAGGTCCATTCAAACACGTTGCTCTGCCTCTCTATGGAAGATCATAGTGGAGTTCGGGAACTTCAGTCGGATTTGATCCTCTGATCGTTCTCTCTAAGGGTGTTGTCAGTTTTTTGAGTGTGTGGTTCCAGTGCAGGTCCGTAGAGTTCTTAGGTCGTCAGAGCTCCGACGTTCTGGTGGTGCTCTGCTTGTTCTAGTCTCGGTGTCACGGGATCTGATGTGTTCTTGTCCGAACCTTATCAGGTAAATCTTACAAGCCTGGTAATTTGCTGGTACGTCTCTCCAACTCATTTATGTGAGATCTCTTAAGGTTGCGAATTCGGTTTTCCCAATTCTCTGTTTGCTCTGTGAGGTGGAATTGTTTGTGTTGGCTGTTGTTTAGTGGTGGTTGGTATCCCACTAGTGAAGAAGGTTGGGCTGAAGCTGAATTTTTAGGGGGTAACATTGAGGTTTCGGGGTGGCTCAAAGATGTTTTGCTGGTGTCCTGTGGTTATCGTCTCTCGACCTTGGATTTGATTTCCGTTGATTTCTCGGTTGTTGGCCTTCAGTGCATCATCTCCTTTGTCGGTGGCTGAGATATGTGCTTCAATCTCCGGACAGAGCTCGTGCTACCTGTTTTCTCTCTGGCGATTAGTTCCTGCTCTTCCGTGGGAAGAGTTTCTTGACCAATCGGGCATTAATTCGTTGTAGTTCGGGGCCCTTCGTCATTGCGGTTGGTAAGGATCTCGCCTCACTCTTTGCTTTATATGTGTCTTGTGGAGCTCTACTCTTAACCTAGATTCAGTCTCGTTTTGATTTCCCTTGTTCATCTACCATTGGTTGGTGGGGGGGGGGGGGGGGGGGGGGGGGGGCTTCATTATTTAAGTGTTGACCTCTGACGGGTGTTTAGGTCTTTGGGCCTCTGTTGGAAATTGAGATGTTTCCGTTCTAAGGGCTCTTAAGTATCGGTGATTTTGACCACCGGTCTATCTCCGTTGTTCCGTGGTGTTGACTGCCGGCATGTTGGAGCCTTTCAACGCTTAGAGTTGGGGCTTTGATGAGATTCATAGTTTCTGTAAGTTCGGGTAAGGTTAGGGGGTAGGCTGTCTTTCGAGCTTCATGATTCAAAAATCTGGGTATTAGACCTTTTTTTTCTATGAGTTTCATGGTTGCAAAATTAGGGTTATAGACCTTTTTTTATGTTATTTGTTTAGTACTTATTGGTGATAGTATTTGGGGTTTTAGATCTTTGTTATCCCTATTAGAAAACCAACTCAACTAGAAGCTCAAGCTGAAAGTTGAAGGTCCAATTATAGTTATATTTTTACACGCACCCTCACGGACAAGCCTGTTTACGGGTTTGGAGGTGAATTATTAAGAAGAAAGAGATGAGCTCATTGAGAAGAGTGATAAGGGCTAGCCCATTTTGGGCAGATTTGATAAATAGAGAATACATTAGAATTTTTGTAGAGAGTGGGGTTTGAACCCGGGTCCATGAGGTAACAAGCTCTGATATCATATTAGAAAACCAACTCAATTAGAAGCTCAAGCTGATAGTTGAAGGTCCAATTTTAGTTATATTTTAATAATCCCTTTGTTGGGATTATTTTTGAGATTGTGCTTTCATGCCAGTGCTTGAGTCTGTTGTTGTTTATTGGTGGTTTCTGATTAGATCTTTTGAACGGTTCTGGTTTTGGTGTTTGCTTCGTGGCTTAGATCCGTTCAGTCCACATGGTATTTTTTGTTGGGCTAAAAATAGTTCAGTCTACAAAGATTTTGGGTTTTACCCCTCTAACTCTGGTACTTTCTTTCTTCATTCTCTAAAAAGATTAAGCTTTTATACACTGTTTTACTGATAAAAAAAAAAGATTACCGACTAACAGTATCAGTATTTGTTCTTTAAAGCATGCACCAATTCAGTACATGGGTTTAGACTTCTATATGTGTGGTAATTGAACCGAGTATAGAGAATGAGCCGATTTGGTTATGTTTGATTGAAGGAAAACTAGGTCCTGTCGACAATGCCTATCTCTTTGAATAGTAATTTTAGTTGGAAGTACTAAGTAGATGTAATGAGGCAAAGCAAAGAAGAGAGTTGACCCACAGGAGAGGAGACATGAGACCATTAATCTTGATGACGATGTAGAAATGATCGGATTGAGAAGACCCGTCACTGAAGCAGCAGCTGCCCTTTCTGACATATAATTGTTGGCTCCACTTTTACTCACCATTGTCCACTCAACGCTTCTCTTGTATCACCCAACGCATAAAGCAAATGGTTCAACTAATATGATCCCAAAACCCAGGAGAGCAAGCTCTGAAATTAAACACACTCTCACTCACACTCACACCCCAAAGTAACCCATCACCTTACCACATACATTCTCAGATCTCTATGCATCCTTCACTTCTTGAACGTTCTATTTTTTGTTGTTGTTGTTGGTTTACAACATGACTAGCAGTTGCTTTTCAGCATA
Organism: Erodium maritimum; assembly: GCA_963921825.1. Taxonomy (NCBI): domain Eukaryota; kingdom Viridiplantae; phylum Streptophyta; class Magnoliopsida; order Geraniales; family Geraniaceae; genus Erodium; species Erodium maritimum. The sequence continues at coordinate 48,740,767 of OY997595.1, read as the reverse complement.
GCACTCTATCTAAGGCCTCTCACAGACCTCAGCTACAACACACTCTACTCCTTCCCCCAATCAAGATCCAACCTTTCCATTGACACCAAAACACCCAAATAAATAAATTGCCATTACTATCTCCTCCACCTCCTTCTGCTTCTGCTTAAATTGATTTATGGATGCTACAACTGAGATTCTTGGCAAAACCCACCATTTCTGTTTCTCATTTCAGGCCTGGTTTCTAGGTTTGATCCCATTAACACACAAACCCACCTCTGCTTTCTAAGTTGATGGATTGGGCAAATCCTCTAGTGGGTATCAGTTGTCATTAGGCCTTCGAAATCTGTGATATGTTTTTTTGTATCTTTTTGGTTTTGGAGCTATTTTCAGGTCATCAGACTTTCAGTTTTACAGCTTCTCCTCCTCCTTTATCCTGTTTGATTTAGAAATCTTTGGAAAGTAGTGCTGCTTTTGGAGCCTATTGAAACAAAGGCAAGGTTGGTTCCTGATATTATTATCTCTTAGTTTTACTGTCACGCCCCATTTTCAGTAAACTGAACTCGGGACGCGAACGTTTTAAAAACATAAAAACACTTGAAACCTGTTTTCATTAAAACACTTTACAATACCATTTTAGTTCAACAAAATGATATTTACAACTTAAAATACGTCCCAACACGTGGACAAAAGTACAAGGTATCCGTCACTAGACTCAAAAGACAAAACCCGGACTCCGCTCCTAGCTCCACAAGCTTCGAGAGCTCACCTAGTCCGTCCCACGAACAGTACCTGTAGGAAAAGCAGCTAGGGGTGAGCGTTCGCTCACCACCACGGATAACAGACTGACTACGGCATAATTAGCAGAAAAAGCAAGTAACACCAACAACAACTCAACACCGGGGAACACCATCCCCAACCCAAGCACTCTAACTGAACATACACCCACTGTTGCCTTCCCTGACCAACTCGACACCCTGACACGTAAAGTAGACCCGACACAACCATTGACGACCTCTCCCAAGGACTCAAAAGAAAGTTACGCAACACCAAACATCATCACAAGGGAGCACACCCCAAACAAGATCACAAAGGATCGCACACCACACAAGATCACAAAGGATCGCAAACCAGCTGCCAAGAATGCTCACACCCTCCCGGGACTCTAACCCGGTCAGGCCAACCCGAGAATGCTGCAACTTACCAAGACTCTAACTCGTAAGCCAGCCGGAAAAATGCTTGCGCTTACCGGGACTCTAACCCGTAAGCCAGCCAAAGTATGCGTGCAACTTACCGGGACTCTAACCCGTAAGCCAGCCAAAGTATGCTCACAAACCCAAACCACACACGCGCGGCCAGGACCCCTTTATTGGCGGGCGGGCCCCCTACCCCGTCTGAACATGCAGACGCGTGTGATCGTGGACCCCCGTTTCATGAAGCGGGCCCCCAACCTCAAGTAACCACAAACACAATCACAATCACAATCACAATCTCAATCACTAGCAAGTTCAACAACCAGTAACAACACAGAATCAACACTCACAGGCACTCATGGCCACCAAGACACCAACAGTAAAACTCGGACTCAACAGCCCCACAGGCACTCACGGCCTCCCAAGACACACCAACCGTAAGACACGGACTCAACAGCCCCACAGGCACTCACGGCCTCCCAAGACACCAACCATAAGACACGCTTGCAACTTACCGAGACTCTAACTCGTAAGCCAGCTAAAGAAAGCTTGCAACCCCCCCCCCCCCCCCCCCCCCCCCCCCCCGACTCGGTCAGGCCAGCCAAAGACACCAATCTTAGTACACGGACTCTCAAGATCGCCCAAACACCAAAGGTAAAGACACGCGTTCAACAACCCCACGGGCACTCATGGCCACCCAAACTCGACAATGAAACACGCTTGCAACTTACCGAGACTCTAACTCGTAAGCCAACTAAAACACCAACAGTAAAGTACGGGCTCTCATGGCCACCCAAACACGAATAACAACACGGGCTCTCATGGCCACCCAAGACTCAACAATAATAATACAGGCCCTCAAGGCCACCCAAAACTCGATAAACAATCAACCTCCGGCTTAACCAAAGCCTCCAACAGTCCTAATATCAACAGTTTCTCAATCAACCTCTGGCCATGATCATATGCCTCCAGTACTCCTAATATCGATAAGTTCACAAACAACCTCCGGGCATGGTCATATGCCTCCAGTAATTCTAATAACGCTAAGTTCTCTGCTCCTACGACACTACTAAGTGTCACATGCTTTTCTCATAATTACTAAGTTCCCGAAACATGTTTTTCTAATAAACGCTACAATCCCGTATCATGCTTTTCTGATATTTAAATAAATCTATTCAACCCACGACATCCCGGTGTCACATGCAATTCTACTGTTAACTTTCCCCAGTCAGGGCCGAGATCCGGCTACTTTTCCCTACCTCGTGCGTGTTCTCCCAAGAGCCAACCACGAGCTCTGGTGATGATCTCAGTCACTCACCCAGCTTTCCCTTGCCTCGGTCCGTGGCACGATCTAAAAGAACACAAATTAAAGGCACTTAACAACTTGCAGGAATAAACTAAAAATCATTAAACTCGATGCCCAAACTTAACCCCGACAATGTCGATCACTCCCAAACTTCCCAATTACTCGACATTGTCGATAAGAGACCCGTCAAGGCCCGATTCGCCCGACATGGCGAATCTGCCCGGGTTTAGTAAATGCCCTTCCGGGGCTCCAAAAGTTCCCGTTTTCATTTCTACGGTCTTAGAATAAATCAAGGGTCGCAATGTACTTGACAGAATCGAATTCCGACTTCCGAGTCAATTAATTAACGTTTAAAGTTTCTAAAACCCGTTAATTACAACTTTTCCAATTTAATTCCAAATTTCAATTCGGTTGTGGATAAATGATCCGGGGAACGTTCTAAACCACCCGAACACTAAACCCGAACACCCGAGCATGTGGGCCCCACCCGACCCCCTTTGGCCGTGGGTGGCTAGGGCCGGTTTGGGGCCGGTCCACCAAGGTGGTGGCTGGTCCTAACTCCGGCCAGCCACCCTACAAAACCGGCCAGCCACCATACACGGTGGCCGGAGCTCCCCCGAGCCTCCGGTCACCGGAAAACGTTCATCTCTTCGTTCCAAAACACCTCCAACGAACCCCACACCTCAAATCAACCAAAAACTAATAGTTTTAACCCAAACCCAAGTTTTCAAACTTAACAAAATGAAAATCGGTTAGGTGCTCACCGTAGAGAATGTCGATGTGAGCTTGAATCTTCTATCGTTGAGACGATCCACCGGACGGATGATCGAGAAATGTCAAAACCCTAACAATACCTTCTCTTTTCTCTCCTTCTTCCCTTGCATTTTCTCTCTCTAAAAACCTCTCCTATTTTCACCAAAATGGCCGAACACCTCCAACACTCATCTTTGTATTTTTTCAAAACTAACACATAGCAAAAAGACCAAAATACCCCCCCCCCCCTTTTCATTTTGTCTTTTCTTTAAAGTCAAGGGCAAAGTTGTCCTCCCTTTTTCCTTCCACTACATTCATGACATGTGTCATGTGGGTCCCCCACCTTTTTGGAAAATATCTCCTAGCTAAAATCCAATCAGATTCGCGAAAAACTGACGTTTCGGACCCCGAACGGGCACTTTTTCCCAAAAATTACGAAAATTGGCGGGCCACAAGGAAACGGCTCAACTAAGACCGTTGCGACGACGGTTAAGCTTTTTGGATCCAAAACGTCACTCGGTTGACTTTTCCAGCGAAAAGTCAACATTTCCCAAATTGATCAGAAAGTTGTCCTGAGTCCCCCGGAACTCACTTTGGTCGATAACGGGGTCAACTTGAGTCCGGTATGACCCTCGGGGTCCAATTCCGGTTCAATTCAGTGTCTGCTCAAAATTTTAAATTTTCCTGCTTTTCGCAGGTTTGTCTGGCGTTGACCGGGAGTGGTTATTACATTTACACACCTCTTTCTCTTTTGATTCCCAAGAAGAAGTAAAAACTATGCTTTATCCTATTAGCAATGCAATTTATAATACCATTGCACCACAAAAAAAATCATTTTTTTTCTTCTGCTACCCTCTTCTTATTTTGAATGAAGTGACTTTTCTTTTTCTTTGTAATACTTGTTTTGTGGTGTTAGAGCAATCAAGCAAGCATGGCAGATTGGGAATATGGCATGATGAGCAAGAGCAATAGAGGTGGAGATGAGGAGTTTAAAGAAGATGTGTGGTCTCTTGTAAGGGACAGAGAAGCTGCAGATTTTTCAAGTCACAAGATGAAGATCAAGGCCAAGGCTAAAGCCAAAGCCAAGGATGGTTACTCTGCATGGCACCACCACTCTGCCTCAAAAAGGATCCAAAGTACTAGTGCAACAAGGCTGCGGCAATCTTCAGCCCCTGTGAGCATTCCTGATTGGTCTAAGATTTATGGAAACAATGGGTCCAAGAATGGCTCTAATTGGGTTGATCATGAAGGTGATGGTGATGGCTATAGCTATGGGTATGATCAAGATAATGATGATAAGATGGTGCCTCCACATGAATGGGTTGCAAGGAAGCTTGCAGGGACTCAGATTTCTTCCTTCTCCATGTGTGAAGGTATTGGGAAGACTCTCAAAGGAAGAGACCTCAGTAAAGTCAGGAATGCCATTTTGACTAAAACTGGCTTCTTAGAGTGACATCTTCCTTGTCTTTCTCACCTCAACCTCCCTACAACTTCATCACCATATCTTATTCATCTTCACCATTCACCACCATATCCTTACACAACCACAATTCATCACCAGTTATTTTCTATGATACTTATATTTTAATCAATCATGAGTGAGTTATAATTAGAGTATGTTGTGTTTATTTTGATCAATCATGAGCTGTCTCTTTTTTCCTTGGCATGGAACTCCAAGGGAAAAGGTTGGCATTAGGCTCTGAAATTTTGTCCTCTAGCATTTGGCATTAATTTGAGTGAAAGAGAGTTATTTTTGCTCACCAATTCATCTTTATAATACTAAAACTTGGGTGCTTGATGATAATCCATGACAAAAAGAGGATCTAATCATCCCCAAAATCACATTATTTTTCCTGTCAAATCCAAATCAAGAAGAATAAGAATTACCGGTTGTTGTTATTTTCCTCCACAAGAGCAAGGACATAAGCACTTGTTACCTATCATACATACAACAGGACGGGCCACAGCATTTAGGCTTCAAACCATGGGCTGTAGCATCTAGGAAAAGAGGTTCCATTTTATTGTCTCGGTAATTTAGTGGATGAAAGTGATATTGTTTTGATCCGCTCAAAAGGAGTTTTTATTTAACCTTAGCAATACACTATACAGAAGGATTACAAAAGGAAGAAGAGTGATAAAGACTTAAAAGTAAGGTTGTAAAAAATGTTAGGCGTTAGTCGAGTGAAAAAGGGTCCTAGGCGCTAGACGGAGATTAATCGGATTATTATTTTATTACTTTTATTATATATTATCAAATTTATATTATATTATATAAAAATATTAATAATATCAAAACATTAAATGTATTAAAAAAGCATAAACATTCTATTAAACTAAAAATATTATACAATTCTTAAAAGAAGATCAATAAATATGATTCTATCAACTCAATTAGCACGGACTTGTATACTTTATATGTTTAGAAAATAATAAACAAAAAAGATAAATATCGTGAATCAAATTCAGGATGTAGCACCTGAACAAAGTGTCCTTTAGCAACATAACTAGCATAATTTTAAGGTCTCACTTACTTTGAAAAAGATTAGAAACTGTTTTTTTAATTACAAATCCGACCTGACGTGATTAATCGGTCAGGCGGCGATTAATCGGCCGGGTCGGTGATTAATTGGCCATATCCCCCCCAAACGGCCTAGAGCGCCATGAGAGGATAAATCGGTCGGCAAAGCCTATTTCAGCTCCTAGACGGGGCCTAGGCGTCTTCAGGCGGGGATTTTTACATCATTGCTTATAAGCATAAAAAGATACAACAAGAGTTTTTTTTTCGTCTTCAAGGTTATACTGTTTTTTTTTCTTCTTTCTTCTTTCTCTTGTCCATACGTCGTCCATTAGTTGTATCGCGTCGCCTTCGTGTTCCATCCTCCTCGTTGTCCCCTACTGCCCTCACCCATCTTGATGCATCACTACTCCTACACTAATGGTCTTCTCGAATCCTTCTATCACCCACCACGCTGTTCTGCCACCCAAGACAATACATGTCATGTCATTGGCTCTGACAATGGAGTTTATGAAACCAGTAAAACGTAGAAGAAAAAAAAAACTCTTTCTCCCCTCTCCCTCCTTACCCACTACTCAATCTCACACTTATTGTCCTGTGCGAGGCTGTCATGCAATCCTCACATTTGGGACCTCCTAGTAAGTAGATGCCATATCCTAGAGGGGGATCCATTACCCTCGAGACATGCGAGTTCTGGGATCGAGCGACAAGCATCTCCTAGTTAGGCAAAAGATCTTGTGTCGTCCCAGCTTCCCTTGGTCCTCCTTTCCTAAGTTTTGAGGATGCATTCTTCCTCTTCAAGTGGCACATCGGTATTGTAGGCAAGAAATATTGAGTCGTTGACTTGATCAGCCTTTGCAATAGGGTAGACTGTAATGGATTGATCAATTGAGGAAGGAAATGATCTCTCCTTTGGGTCCCTCTTCAAGGTTGGTCAGCAGATGCCATAGAAGGTCCCATAGATCACTTACTCGGTGGTATGACCTTGAGGATAATAGTGGAAATGGGGTTTCGGCTTCCCTACCGATCGAAGGAGTAAATCGGCCAAGTTGAGTTCCCTGGTGATGCGAGCTTGATCTTCAAGCCGAGTGGGGGTAAGAACGGAACGTTGGTTCGCATGCGTTATAGAAGGAGATCAAGTTCGTGGGTGGCGTCATCATCGGAGGGGATGGTGAGCACTGGTGGTTCCATCCTCGCATCGACTATAGGCGCTGGCAGTAAACTCGGTAAAGATCTCGGTGATTCGTCCTTATTCGCGCCAAAGCGTGGTTCAACAATGGCTGTAGGTAACATCAGTGGTTGTGGGTAAGGTGGAAGGGGAGGCGGGCAAGGATTTTTCATCTTAGGTCGCACCGACTTTATAAACTCTTGTGATGGAGCCGGTGGAATGATATGCGGTGCCTCAGGTGGAGGGACGCTGTGGTGGATGACATTACGAGCCAAGAAGATCGTCGTGTGGGTTGGTGTATGGAATCTGGGGGTGAGGTTCATAAAAGACATCGATGAGGACAGAGTATGAGGGCAGTGTATCATAGATGATGGGCGGCGTGTGGACAGAAGATAGATAAAGCATGAGAGAAATTGAGAGAACCCTATAGACCATTTTTCTAGAGCATCCTTTTTTAGCATATAGTCACTTTATTTATAAAAGTAGAGGACATTACAAATGTGGATATGAAAATCATTAAAGGACGAGACACCGGTCATAACCCCGTAGGTTCTAGACGCTAGTCCTATAACTAAGTACCCAGATATACCAAGGATAGAAATTCACAGCCGAGTTGTAAACCTTTGACAGCTCGGCTTTAAATCACGCTAATCATTTCCCAACTACTTGAAAATTCCTTTTTAGGATGGTGTGAGACGTTTAAGGGGATAACGGGCATCTAGGAAGAATACCAGGGAATGGTGGAAGCAGGGTGTCGGGCATGCACTGACCTTGGCAGGGCGAGGCATGTATCCCCACACACGCCCTGTTTCTCGATATCACACATTGGCTCGTGCGAGGCTGTCGTGCAGACTTTGTATATAAGCCCTCCTAGTAAGCCGATTTCATAGCCGGGATGGGGTGATCCTTAACCCTCAGGGCGTGCTGGTATTGGGGCCCGCCGATAATAGTCTACTGGTTAGGTAGGAGATTTTTGTGTCGCCCCCGCTTCGCATGGTCCTCCTTCCCTCGGGTTTAAGGGCACATTTTTTTTCAAGGGCACGGCGTTACATAGGAAAGAAATCTTGAGTTGATGATTGGACCACCCTTTTTAGTAGTCCAGCCTCTAGAGGATTGTTCGGACGAGGAAAGAGGCAAGCCTTTCTCGTGGTCCTTCCTTGGGGTTGGTCATCAGATGTCATATGAGGTCGCATAGCTCTCCCAAATAGTGAGATGGGCATGAGGATAACGTGGAGAGGGGTTGTCTGCTTCCCAGCAGGGCTGAAGGGTACATCGACTAGCCCGAGCTCCCTGTTGTTGAGGACCTAAGCTTCGGGCCAAACTGGGGTAAGACCGGTGTTTGGGTCATCGTGTGTTGTAAAAAAAGGACCAGCTCCATGGGTGGTTTCATCAGTAGTGGTGGTAGTGAGCACTGGTGGTGCCATTTTTACATCAGCTACAATCGTTGGTATTGGCCTCGGCAGGGATCCTAGCGGTTCATCCTCAGTCACGTTTAGGCGTAAATTAGTGAGGGTTGTCGGTAGCATCGATGGCGGTGGATAAGGAGAGATGGGAGGCGGGCGAAGCTTTTTCCTTTTAAGACGTACATACTTTATTTATAGACTCGAACAATGGAGCCAATGGCATGACACATGATGTCTCGAAAGGCGGGATAGTGTGGTGGACGACAAGAGGGTTCGAGAAGACCGCCATTTAGGTTGGTGTAGGAGTGATGGCAGTAGAGGGCATCAAGGAGGGCGGAACACTAGGGTTGTGTATGTAGACATCGAGCGACGTGTAAGCAGATGAGAGAGGAAATGGGAGAGAAATCGTGAAACCCTAAAGGCCAAATTATAATTTTATAGCATCTTTTTTAGCATGAACAATATTAGCTTTATTGAAATAGATTCAAACGATCATAAAGGTCATACAAAGTGAAATGTAATGAAAATAAACGAAAAAGGACAAGGTAAAGTTCTGATGACGATCAGAACATTGGTCCTATAACAACATGCCTAGAATTACCAAGGAATAAATTAAGGGGTGGTTCCCTATTCTCTCTGTGATTGGCGCACGACTTCCAGAATGCTTTGCCCATCTCGACTTGAGCAGGCTTGTGGCGTCTCAACAGTTGTCCAAGGAATATGTCAGGGAAAATAGGAGGCTGGGAGACTGGTTGTTTCCGTTCCCTATGGGCCGAGGTGTGGCTCCTCTCAAACACCTTGTATTTCCCTATCGGTCTCATGGAGCCCGGAGATCCCATGCTGTCGTGATCGGCTCATAGGAGTGTGGGTGATGGTGAAACGTACCTGGGAGATGGTGGAGAATCTTATGGGATGAGAGGAGGTAGTGGCTGCTCTGGTGGAAGAGGAGGAGGTGGTGGCGGTGATTGTGGCAGACGCGAAGTAGGAAGCGAGGACGACATCAACTCTAATGGCAAAGGAGGAGGTGGTTCTAAGTCATGAGCTATGATGGGAGAGGACGACGCCGGTCTAGGAGGCGATGTCATTGGTGGTGTTGGAGGCGGAGACATTAATGGGGGTGACGACTTTGAAGACGACGACGTTGAAGACGAAACGAAGACGACACAAAAAAGAGGGTCAGATTGCTTTCTTTTTCAAGTGCGACAGGCTTAACAAAACTCATCGATAGGACTAGATCGTCTTAGGTAGGGGCTCCGCATAAGAGATTGGATAGATGGAGAGTCATAAGTCAAAACAGCCGCAAAGAAAAGAAATGAAACCACTGTGTACAGTTAGTTGAAAGGGGAGTGGAGGTGAGAGGGAGGAGGAATCTTAAAACCTTGATAGGCCGATAACGTACAAGAGCATCCTTTTAAGTGTTAAAAGATTTTATTCTATTTTTATACAAAATATTAATTTTTAGCTACAAAAATAATGGCAGGGCTGGGCATAGTATTAAAATGATGAGGAATGATTTGGCACAACACAAACTGCAGACGCAAGGTGAGGACGAAGTGGGGATTTCTTGGAGGAGAGGCAACTGCAAATCAATCTCTTCCGATTCTTAATACGAGAAGAGGCTGAGAGTGTAGGTTTCGTTTCGTGTTCGAATCAGAAAGAAAGCATTAACAAGCTTCCTTCTTTATACCTAATTCATTAAAACTCCTTTAAATATCCCTCTTTCCCCCAATCATTCTCCTTCTGATCTTGACCCTCTTACTTCTTTTTTCCCAGATCGATCGACCCACCAAGCCCTCTTGTTTCTTTCCCAGTTCCGTGATATCGGTATGTGCCTTTTAATCCACGGAATCGATTGTTTCATTTCTTATTTTCTCCGTTTATTTGGTGGGAGAAGATTCATATATCATGGTTTGTATAATGTTTCGGTGTTTGAAATTTGCAGAGAGTAATCGTAACCCAGGTGTCGCCATGGCGAAGAGCTCCTTCAAGCTCGATCATCCTATGGGTACGCCTGATTCTCTTATCTGAAAGATTGTTTTTTTACCACAAGGAATTGTTTATGCTATGCTCATTTCCTCTAGTGTTTGATATTATGAAATATTGATGTGTGGGCTCTTCAATCATAAGATCAATTTTCTTTATTATGGATATGGATGCCTGGTATGAGAAATTGGTAATTGGCTTGGTTTTCTCGGAGATGAATATGGTGTATAAAATGGGTCAACTTTCTGTATCCATTTCTAGTGTAACTTATTTGGGGTTTAAACAACTGATATTTTGTGTATCCATTTGTACTCATGTTATGTTGTTGCATATCAGAAAGGAGGCAGGCAGAAGCAACTCGCATCAGAGAGAAGTATCCAGATAGAATACCTGTATGAGCTTCCTTCATAAATCTATTGTTTCACTCCTATGGTGAATATGTTTGTGTTCTTATTTTCTTATTGGGTGTGCCTTGCAGGTGATTGTGGAGAAGGCTGACAGAGCTGACATTCCCGACATCGATAAGAAGAAGTCTGTAATGTTCCCCTCCAAAAAATTATATATTATCACTTCTTGCTGTTTAATACTTCCCAAAATCGTCCTGTCTTGATAATGATAATGCCTTGAGTTTGTTTTTTCTTCAGTTTTATATGATTTGTAATACATTTTGGTGAAACCAAAAGCTATGTTTTTATCTCCTCCTTTGAGACAGTCAAATGCTTCTCTCACCTGCTTCTTTTCCTTGTTTCAATTACCTTGTAAATCGTATTGTCATCATTCCTGGCATAAGTTATGTCTAAGAGGGTGTTTGGTTTAACTTATAAGTTGGTCAAACTAACTTGTAAGTTTCAAAGTGTTCCAAGAAGTGTTTGGTAAGTCCATTTATAAATTCCGACTTTTAAACAGCTTAGAAGCTGAAAAGAGTAAGTTGGAGGTACCCAATTTCTCTTACTCTAACTTAAGTCATAAAAAAAGTAGCTATAGTTTCATCTGCCCGTAAGCTAATTTTTATATGTTAATCCAAACACCCTCTTAATGCTTATATAAATATTGTAATTCGTAGTCTGCACTACACTTACATGTTTACCATAAAAATGAAGATTTATATAAATTTGTGGCCATGTGCAATATTTTCTGTCGCTTATAGAAATTTGGATGTGTTTACTTTAGGCTGGAGCACAATGTTGTTTCTATCCCCAAGTATTTGCATAATGTGATTAATGGGTGTGTATCATTCATGTTGCACTAATGTGCATTATAGAATTTGATGTAGTTCTGTATGGAATGACGGCCATGACTTAATAGACAATATTGTAGTGGGTAACTGTGGTGCTAGTAGAGTTATTGTAGGAATCATAGTGGTTGAGATGGCCATTGGTCTAGCATGGTAAAATTTGCACTTGGCAATGTGAGGAGGACGAACTCTCTCTGAGTTAGTCCTGTTAAACAAAAATGTGAAAGGGTTATGAGTAGAGGTGCTGAACACTTGTAAGGTCTCTGGGTGTGCCATTAATATTATATCTGTTATACTGTTTTTGTGGTGTCTAATGAAATGGCTTCTCAGAGATGTGTTTGTGATGAATGCAGATACCTTGTCCCAGCTGACTTGACTGTGGGACAGTTTGTTTATGTTGTACGGAAACGAATTAAGCTCAGTTCGGAGAAGGCCATATTTGTTTTTGTGAAGAACACTCTACCCCCCAATGGTGAGCACTTCGTTATCCTATTCAATTTCTATTATATTCAAGTAAGGCTGTGTTTATAATATAATTGACTTGTTTTCAGCTGCTCTCATGTCTGCTATTTATGATGAGAACAAAGATGAAGATGGCTTTCTTTACCTGACATACAGTGGAGAGAACACATTTGGTTCCTTTTCACTTGTGTAAATGAGGTCTGAAAGTTGTATATTCCCAACCTGTCCTTTCATGACAATACTTTGTTATGGTTTTACCATGATATCAATAACATGGTGGTTTCATTTTCATCCTTTGTGACTTTCACATTTAGTCAGAAAACAAATGAAAGTGGTTTGAAAAGTGTTGCACATGATCTGACACTGAGAATTGGTTGTTCTATGATGTGGATACCCAACCAGTCCCTTACGCCTAATATGTCTTCATACAATTTTTCTTTCCGAAAACCTTAACATCAATCAAGTTTCAGAAGCACAAGTCAGGATTACCCTTGTCGACATCAATCACAACCAAAGATCTCCCATTCTAGTCCTAGTCTTCAAAGTTATTTTTTTTTTGGATCAAGATATTTACATCATGATGCTCACCAAGTGTATCATCAGTTGTTCAGTCTCAAAATTCTTCCTAATTCTTTTAACACTCGACTTCTATTTTGTATTCGCGTGTTAAAGTTCATGCTGTTTCAAATAACTTTCGGTATACTCAACCTTTTGGATTGTACACCACTTTCTCTAACTGCATCCAACAGCTTATGAAAGTATCCACGGTTTTGCTGTCGACGTGAGTCACTTGTGGATGCTTTTGTAACGTCCATGTCTATGATTGTCACTTGAATTAGAACCAAATCGCACTTTGTGAGATGTCCATAGACTTGATATCACACTCGAACTTAGGCGATAGAAATGCCTAAATTAGAGTTCATTTACAATGTCCTTTGTGTTCACTCTATATTTCTCTACGTCTCAATCCCAACAATGTCTCGAATGAGATGAAACGTTTCAATATGTGATTGTGAACTTTTTAGTGATCCCTCTGTTTCTTATCTTGAGCTATTGCTCCATTGTTATCCCATAACAAGTTCAACGAATTCGATATATTAGGTATGACACTCAATTCAGTGATAAAGGTTAGTCCAAACTTGTTTAATAATTTCATCTCATACAACTGCGTACCAAATTTATGTTGTAGATTTTAGCAATGATGTCTCTTTTGGCTTCCTAACCCTATTGCACTAATTTAGTCAAACAAAATACTCCATCAGGTGCTTATCAAAAAAAAAAAATACTCCATCAGGTATTGATTTAATAATCGCCTAGTCGATTTAGAAGTGTGTAACTCTTTACAATCATCTTATCTTCTCGGCCTTCCTAAAAAAGAACCATCCTTAACTTAAGGACGTTCTCTCATAATATGGTGACTTGTAACATGGTCCGATTAATATCTAATCCTACTACTCCAGGCATACGAAGTAATAGGTTGATTAATTGACATTATATATATGATTAAGCCAATAGTTGATACATATCTCAATTATACTCATATGTTGTTACAGAGATAAATGTACAATTTATATTGTCAATAACTCTATCTTAGAGTCTTACATACTTAACTTGATTTGAAGCTTATTAGTACAAGTCCTCTTACTTGGAACAACATTCTTTTGTTCTATCCATATAAATCGATCTATATAGATCTTAACACTTATTCATAAGAGATGATGCCCAAGTCTCTGTCGTGAAATAACTTTCCAATCATGCTTCAACAATTGGAGTTGGATTCATTATTTCCAATATAGAGGTATATCTTTTAAGGGAAACTCTGCTTCTCAACTATGTTTTAGCTTTGTTTCTACTTTCCTAATTGCACCTTACCTTTCGTGACAATTCCAAACTATGAACTATTCGCGTTATACGCGAACTAATGAAATATGTTAAAATTAACAGATTTTAACCATTTGGTCACATGTTTTGCACATGTCTGATTTTTTTATCCTAAATACCAATTTTACCCCTCAAACCCTAAATACCCAAATCCAAATCTCTAAACCAGCGTTCCTTTCTCTCTAATCCACAACCTCTGTCATGAAATCTTGATACAAGAAGTCGTGCTCAACGAAAGTTTGGTGGAGACACTCGTGGAGCTATAAAGTCAGAGCTGGGTGGTGATTTAATAGCCAAGTGAGCTCAGGAGCTTTCGTTTCAGTAAATTTGAAATTTTGAGAATTGGGTTTTGTTTATATCGTGATTTGTGAAGGCGAGTGTTGTTTTGATCTACTTATCTTGGTGGATTTAGTTCTATGAATCCTAGAGAAACTATCGGGTTGTGTTCTTTTTATTACTGTGCAGAGGTGAGATTTGCTTAAAAAGAGACAATTTGGTGATAGGTTTAGTTTATGAAGCTAAGTGAAATGGTTGTAGAAATTGAATTAAAGAAAGGATCATCTTGGTGAAATGTTGATGAATTTTTTTTTTCAATTCAAATGGGGTGTTTTGCTTTTGAGAATCTGAGAGAAAAAGTGAAGATGGTATTCTTTTAAAAATATGAGTTAGATAGGAGGTCAATTTCGACACTATGCACTAAAAACTAACCATTCTGTTATCTTTAACAGATTTTGTTACTCCGTGTAAAACACGAATAGTTCACAGTTTGGAATTGCCACGAAAAGTATGTCGCATTTAGAAAAGTGGAAATAAAGCTCAACCATAGTGGGAAAACGGTGTTACCCCTATCTTTTACATACAACTTTTGTACAAAATCATGTTCCTACTAACCTCTTTTCCACTTACAATCACTGTTGTAAAAATCCCCACCTGGAGGCGCCTAGGCCCCGCCTAACCGTTGAAATGGGTTTTGCCGGCCCGATTTATTCTCCTAGGGCGCTTCAGGACGTTTGGGCGGAATATGACCGATTAATCACCGCCTGACCGATTAATTGAGCGGGTCGGATTTGTAGTTAAAAAAACAGTTTCCAACCTTCTACAAGCCAAGTAAAACCATAAAATTATGCTAGTTGATAATCATACTTATTGATATTCTTTTACGAATTGTATGATACGTTTAGTTTAGTAGAATATTTATGTTTTTTAATACATTTAATGTTCGATATTATTAATACTAGGTATGGGCACCGCGCGATGCGCGGTGCAAGGCGTTAAAATTATATATAATATCTAATATAACATCTGTTAAAACTATATGATGATCGGTGGGTGATGGATACAACCTGTGTACAATAACGATCTTTTTTGTTGTGTTATCGGTATACTTGTAATGTACAAAATGGCCTCCTCATACATGTTCAATATGCTACTTTATTTCAATGCTAATAAATTGCATCTAACACGCATAATGCATTTACTATATTCCACAACATTACTCGTCATCAAAGAATAGAGCTACAAATTTCCAAAACTGAATACATCAAGTTACTTTTATGTTACTATTACAATCTGTCAAAATATAACATCTAACAAACATTTTCTACAAACAACCTATTTTACTGGAAATGTTACAATGATATTTTACAAACTTGGACAACATGAGCATGTTCATACTTGGTTTCATGGTCCTGTCATGGATTCAACAAAAGCCTTTGGGGACACAAAGTTGTTTCCACCGCGTACTTGAGATCAACCTGTCTATTTTATAAAACTTGAAATAGACCAAAAACAACAAACCAAATGGAACTTATCCACATGCAACAACTGAACATGAGGAAATACATATATATATATATATATAGGGTAGCTATCCAGTAAAAACCATACTTATTGTGCAAACTACGAATCAATCTAAGCCACAGGATGCGGTCAAAGTGACGTCAGCAGAGCGCGCGCGATGCTGACACGTGGCAGATTCATGCGCGCCTCTAACAAACAAATCACTTCCAAACCTGTGGAAATACAAACAAATCACAGGCCATTTCAAATACCCCACAATACATAATGGCATCAAACCCGATATTCCCTTTTGATGACAGTGAGGTAGCTGGCTATGATGTCCAAATAATTTCACACTTCCATTAACATAAAATCTATGTAATTTGTTTGAAAAATTGCTGCAATTTGAAGTCTCACCAACAACGTTATGTGCATTAAATCACAAGATCTGTTTCATAAATAAAATGTGGTTATTTGATTGAGAAGCTTTTTACTACTTGTATCAAATGATATGTGTCAACATGTCTAGTAACCAGTTTTCAGAACAGATGAAGATGCCAGTCTACCAATTAGCTTAAAATTGTGAACGTACAGGGAACATAAGTTCAAGCTCCAACCAAGCTATTTGTTTGATCGATAAAAGCTAAACACTCTGATTATCTAATGTAAATAAAAATAAGGAGCAGCGACATGTTATAGAATAAGTCCGCATAGTTTAAAAGCTAATTAAAAACGGACATATTTAAATTTACCCAATATAATATTGATTTTGGCCACAATATCGTTTTTCCAAGAACGTGTCTCCAAACTGCAATTAATCAAAATGAAAAATACAAATGTCATTATTCGTTATAAAGTAGATAGGAACAAAAAATGAGCAGCAAATTTAATACATTAAATTGAGACGCGTGAAAAGGAATAGTTACGCAAAAAAAATACTTAACACGTAAGCCAACATTTTTCTCTTAGTTAAACACAAAACCCATAGATAATATCAATGTCCCATCTATGAGATCAACCTAATTATCCCTCACAGATAAAACTTCACATCTATCGTTTTTTTCAATCTCATTCAAAACTAAATTCAAAACCTAGCCATATATCCATCACAAGCTACAACTAATATCATCAAATCTCAGGACAACAAAATGACACAGAAATTGGGTTGAACATACATATACCTCAGCGGAAGAGCCACGGGTCTCTCTGCGTCGTTGCACACATTTCTTTTCTCATGTAATGCGGCTGCTACAATTGATTCGCTATCCTTTCTAAGTTATGAGTTTGATAAACAAATTGATGTAGAATCATGTTTCAATTCCTACAGGTAGGAAAATACGAATGAATAATTGAAAGGTATTAATTCAAAGAGGAAGTGTTTAGCTTGGGTTTTGTCATACATTGCTCAATATGTGTCTGTCAAAAAAAATAACACGATATGACAAAAAGACTCAATCTTAACTTCAACACATATCTTTCTCTTCATAATCATGTAGCTCTAACGGTATTTTCAACACCCCAAAATCACCATAGCAAACCTGGAACATGTGGAACTGTCACGCCCCAATTTCAGTAAAACCGAACTAGGGACGCGAACATTTAAAATAATAAAACCGTTTGAAACCTGTTTTGAATAAACACTTTAAAATCACCATTTGCTCAACAAAATAATAATTACAACTTAAATTACATCCCAACACGTGGACAAAAGTACAAGGTATCCGTCACTAGACTCAAAAGACAAATACCCGGACTCCGCTCCTAGCTCCACAAGCTTCGAGAGCTCACCTAGTCCGTCCTGTGATCAGTACCTGTAGGAAAAGCAGCTAGGGGTGAGCGTTCGCTCACCACCACAGATAACAGACTGACTACAACATAATTAGCAGACAATGCCGGTAACACCAACCATAAACTCAACGCTCGGGATCACTATCCCCAACTCAAGTGCTCCGACTGACACACCCCCACAGTTACCTTCCTCAAACGACTCAACACTCAAACACGTAAAGTAGACCCGACACAACGATTGACAACCCCTTCCAAAGCCTCAAAAGACCATCCCGCAACACCCAAGACCACAAAGGATCTCACACCAAACAAGATCACAAAGGATCGCATACCAGCTACTCAGTAACCTCCCCCACTCACGCAAACACGGATCAGGCTAGCCAAAGAATGCTTACAACATGTTGATACTCAAACACGGATCAGGCTAGCCCAAGAATGCTTACAACCTGTGGATACTCAAACTCGGATCAGGCCAGCCAAAGAATGCTTGCAACCTGTTGATACTCAAACTTGGTCAGGCCAGCCCAAGAATGCTTGCAACCTACCGGGATTCAAACTTGGTCAGGCCAGCCAACGAATGCTTGCAACCTACCGGGATTCGCAATCACAATTACAATCACAAGCAAGGTTCAACCAACAGTAACAAGACCAGTTCAACACTCCACAGGCACTCATGGCCACACAAGACACCAACAGTAACTCACGGGCTTAACAACCCCACGGCACTCACGGCCACCCAAGACACACCAGCAGTAACTCACGGGCTCAACAACCCCACGACACTCGCGGCCACCCAAGACACACCAACAGTAACTCACGGGCTCAACAACCCCACGGCACTCACGGCCACTCAAGACACACCAACAATAACTCACGGGCTCAACAACCCCACGGCACTCACGGCCACTCAAGACACACCAACAGTGACTCACGGGCTCAACAACCCCACGGCACTCACGGCCACTCAAGACACCAACAATAAAGCAACACGGGTTCAACAACCCAACGACACTCACGGCCACCCAAGACACCAATACTAAAGTAACACGGGTTCAACAACCCAACGGGCCCTCATGGCCACCCAAGACACCAACGGTAAGGTACGGGTTCACAACCCCACGGGCACTCACGGCCAGCCAAAACACCAATAATAATACCACGGGCTCTCATGGCCACCCAAGACTCGACAATAATAACACGGGCTCTCATGGCCACCCAAACTCAATAATAATAATAACGGGCTCTCATGGCCACCCAAGACATCAACAATAGTACACGGGCTCTCATGGCCACCCAAGACATCAATTAAACAGTCAACCTCCGGGTATGGTCATATGCCTCCAGTAATTCTAATATCGCTAAGTTCTTTGTTCCTACGACACTACTGAGTGTCACATACTTTTCTCATAAACGCTACGTTCCCGTATCATGCTTTTCTAATATTTAAATAAACCTACTCAACCCACGACACCCCAGTGTCACATGCATTTCTACTATTAACTTTCCCTAGTCAGGGCCGAGATCCGGCTACTTTTCCCTACCTCGTGCGTGTTCTCCCAAAAGCCAACCCACGAGCTCCGGTGATGATCTCAGTCACTCACCCAGCTTTCCCTTGCCTCGTTCCGTGGCACGATCTAAAAGAACATAATTTTTAAAGCACTTTAACTCGCAGGAAAATAAGCTGAAATTTAATAAACTTAACGCCCAAACGTAACCCCGACAATGTCGATCACTCCCAAACTTCCCAATTACTCGACATTGTCGATAAAGGACTCGTAAAGGCCCGATTCGCCCGACATGGAGAATCTGCCCGGGTTTTGTAAATGCCCTTCCGGGGCTCCAAAAATTCCCGTTTTCGTTTCTACGGTCTTAGAATAATTCAAGGAACCCAAAGCACTTGACGGAATCGAATTCCGACTTCCGAGTCAATTAATTAACGTTTAAAGTTTCTAAAACCCGTTAATTACAACTTCTCCAATTTAATTCCAATTTTCGATTCGGTTAAGGATAAATGGTCCGGGGGACGTTTTAAACCTCCCGAACACTAAACCCGAGCACCCGAGCACGTGGGCCCCACCCGGCCCACTTGGCCGTGGGCCCTAGGGCTCAAAGTGGGGCTCGGTCACCATGGTGGTGGCTGGTCCCAGCTCCGGCCAGACACCCCATGGCCGGCCGGCCACCACCCACGGTGGCCGGAGCTCCTCCCGAGCCTCCGGTCACCGGAAAACGTCATCTTTCCCCTCCAACACCTCCAAAACGTCTCCAACAATTACCCCAACATCAAAACCACCTTAAACTAATAGTTTCACCCAAACCCTAACATTTGAAAACTATCAAATCGACGATCGGTTCGGTGCTTACCCAAGAGGAAAACGAGGGGAAGACGATTGCTCTTCGTCTTGAGACGATCCAAGGGCTAGATTTCTTCCAAACCTAACTCCTTTCTCCTTCTCTCTTCTTCTTCTTCTTCTCCTTCTCTCTCTAAACTCTCTCTTCCTTTTCTATTTCAAACAAAACTAACACATTTCTCTCTTTTTTTCTCTTTTAATACATGTGGCCGGCCACCCTTATGTCCCCTCTTAGTTTCCCCCCAAAACTAACACCACCACATAATGGACAAGTGTCAAGGTGGGTCCCACACCTTTTGGAAAATATCTACCAATCAGATTCGCGAAAAACGGACGTTTCGGGCCCCGAACGGGCACTTTTCCCAAGAAATTACGAAACTTGGCGGGCTACAAGGAAACGGCTCAACTAAGACCACTGCGACGACGGCTAAGCTTTTTGGATCCAAAACGGTCCTCGAATGGGCCAAAACGTCGCTCGGTTGACTTTTCCAACGAAAAGTCAACTTTTCCAAAATTGGTCAGAAAGTTGCCCTGAGTCCCCCGGAACTCACTTTGGTCAATAACGGGGTCAACTTAAGTCCGGTATGACACTCGGGTCATTTTATGTTCACTTAACTGTCAGTCTAAATTTTTTTTAAATTTTCCTGTTTTTCGCAGGTTTGACTGGCGTTGACCGGGAGTGGTTATTACAGGAACTCAGGCCAGAAATATTAAAAACCACCTACAGTTCGAGGGTAGATAGTCCAGTGCAAGTAATAATTGAGTCATCCACTTGCAAACTTTTTGTAAAGCAAAGAAAAAATGCACAAGGCTTTGATATTTTCTCATGAAAAGCCATCCAAAGGGACTATCTCGTAGGAACCAACGCATCACTTATCCACTATCATGGATCTCTCTAATCCTACTCTTTAAATAAATAATACTAATGACACTACTTCCCATGGACTTGGAAGACATTTTCTTCAGAATACACAAAATGCAGAGGTTCATGGCCAGTTAGGTTAAAAACTTTTTAAATCGTAGATGTCAAAAAACCTAATAAGTACCTTAGAAGTTGGGCCATGTCCTATTGAGATAGTATTGTTATCTACCAACATGTATAACCAGACACACATAAAATGTACTTAGATTTGCTCCACCATAAAAAGACAATATCAGTAACTTACCCGAAAGCTTGCACAATACCAGTCAAACAATACCTCATACATTGAAATCCACCATATTAGATTGCCAAGATCTGGTTCTCTGTCTATGTTATTGGAGAATGTGCATCATCCGATGGCTGAGATCGTTGGTCATTTGTACAAATCTTATAATGCATTTAAAAGGTTTTATTGGTTTCCAGGTCGTTGTGCAAAGATTACTAAAAAGCTAATTTGCATAGTTGTATATTCTAATGGAATTCTTACTTGATGAATAACTGGCTTCACTCGGTTTTAAGTCAAAATCAACTTTTGTATGAAGTCAGACTTGGATAGATCTATACTGGTTGCCTTTTAGAGTCTTTATTGATGCAGAATTTTCAAAATTGTGTAGTGTATCACGGAGAAAACATATAGCAGTATTGGCTACAACATTAACCTTAGTTATGCAGTAGCTTCCTAACACTAAAATAAGATACTAATGACTCTCACAATGATGAATTCATTTTTAAACATCTTAGAACCAGCCGATGGCAGAGGAAGACATCTTATGCACTGAAAAAAATAAATGACCTTTGTTTCATAATGCTCTTCACTGTTTCTCAACCAGAAATCAAGAGATAACAGCTGCAAGCAATTTTAGGTGTAGTGGTAGTCAAAATTCAGAATAAACAACTACTGTTATTATTATTCGGTGGGAATTGGAAAGACGTTTGAATAACATTTTGTTACCATTGAGATAGTTCTCAGAACCAAAGTCATCCAAGCTCCCCCCTCATAGTCTCTAATCCCAACATTGAAGATGGAATAGCTCCCGGTGGCCTCTGAAAACTACAATTAAATGATTAGAGGAATAGAGTAAAGAGTCACTGCTTTACATATTAAGAAGTAATTGTTAGAATATAACTATAATTGGACTTTCAACTATCAGCTTAAGCTTTTAGTTGAGTTGGTCCTCTAATATGGTATCAGAGCTTGACACCTCACGGACCCGGGTTCAAACCCCACTCTCTACAAAATTTCTAATTTATTCTCTATTTATCAAATTTGCCCAAAATGGGCTAGCCCTTATCATTCTTCTCAATGGGCTCATCACTCTCTTCTAAATAATTCACCTCCAACCCCGTAAACGGGCTTGTCCGTGAGGGCGCGTGTTAGAATATTAATATAATTGAGCCTTCAACTATAAGCTTAAGCTTTTAGTTGAGTTGGTTCTCTAATATGTTAGAATATTAATATAATTGAGCCTTCAACTATAAGCTTAAGCTTTTAGTTGAGTTGGTTCTCTAATATGGTATCAGAGCTTGGTACCTCACGGACAGGGGTTCAAACCCCACTCTATACAAAAATTCTAATTTATTCTCTATTTATCAAGTTTTCCCAAAATGGGCTAGCCCTTATTCTCAATGGGCTCATATCTCTCTTCTAAATAATTCACCTCCAAACCCGTAAACGGGCTTGTCCGTGAGGGCGTGTGTTAGAATATAACTATAATTGGACTTTCAACTATCAGCTTAAGCTTTTAGTTGAGTTGGTTCTCTAATAGTAATAATAGTAAGAACAAATATTTAATCAAGTCTTCCACTCGAATTCCAAAAATTCCAGGCATAGGAAGAACAAAAATTGCTCGGTAAAAATTTACAACCATTTTCATTCATTATATATATGTATACCTTTCCACATATTCAAACCAAACGATAAATAGGAATCAACCATTTTCATTCATTATATATTTGTATACCTTTCCACATATTCAAACCAAACGTTACCCAAATGGGTATGGTTGTGACTGGCTAAATTTAGAAGATGTAGAAATATGTTTTTCCAAAGAACAACTAATTACATTGTAATATAAAATCATCAGATAGTATACATTTTTAATCTCTAATCCAAAACCCATCACAGAAATCGATCAATCAGGCATGTCCTCATTGTAGAACTAATCAAAACAGACACCAAGAAAAGCGCAGATAAACCAACAATTACAATTTGCTATGCACAATGGACATAAATTTTACTTCAAAAGAAAGCTAAATTTAGAAAATGTAAGATCAACTAATTCCCTTGTAATATAATATCATTCTGATAATATACATTTTTAATCTCCAATCCAATCCCTATCACAACCATCTCCTCATTGTAAATCTAATCAAAACAAACACTAAGAAACTACATTGCATTTCTCTGTTTTAATTTATTTTTTGCAGGTGAGAGATCATCAATATCTGAATCAGAGGATTAAAGGGAAGCAATGTGGGCACCTAATGAGGCCATTGACATTGCAAGCAGAGCAGCTCCTAAACCCACCGCTCTTCTCCAGGTACACCTTGTGGCTCCCACTGCACTCCTCGCACAGCACAAACCTGTAGCCCCTACACGCCTCGCAACACCCGCCGCACAATTCCGCCATCGTGAACTGTCCGAT
Organism: Erodium maritimum; assembly: GCA_963921825.1. Taxonomy (NCBI): domain Eukaryota; kingdom Viridiplantae; phylum Streptophyta; class Magnoliopsida; order Geraniales; family Geraniaceae; genus Erodium; species Erodium maritimum. Next base: position 48,717,408 of record OY997595.1, on the reverse strand, counting down.
CAGATTCTTAAGCTCGCCGCTGACGTACCTCCTGCCGATGAAAACCCTTGGCAGGGCCAGCCCCTTCGTCCCCGTGATCCCCTGCAGCTCCTTGACGGACCCCGAGTCCATCGAGACGTTGCGCTCGTCGATCGGGACTCCGAAGGATCAGATGATAGATCTGACGGCGCGGAAGTCCTCGTAGGTGCGGCGGAGCACGCGGAGGCTGGTGAAGTAGAGGACCACGCGCTGGTCGGTGGCGGCGTCGTGGGAGCGGTGGTGGGACCAGTGGCGGAGGACGGAGGTGGAGATCCGGAAGCGGTGGAAGACGGAGGGTTTCTACGGTTGTGGTGGCGGAGGACAGAGGTGGGCTCGGAGTCTTCTCGGAAAAGGGCGTCGATGTCTTTGAAGGAAGAGTAGTGGAAATCGAACGACAGCGATTTTGATTTGGGGTCGGACTCAACCACTGAGGCCACATGAGAGATGAAGAAGAGCTTTGTGCTTCTCTGTGTTCCTGGCCCTACATTTGAACGCAACATTCAAAGGTCAAATGGAGGAGAAAAGGAATCGGTTATCCATCAATACCAAAAAAAACGGTCGAAAAGGTTGTTAATGCAGAGGAGGCGAAAAGGTTTAGTGGGAACAATGGAGGAAGGAGCAGCGTTGAAGAATAGTGGGAGGAGAAGTATGCCACGCTGGCATAATGTCTGCTATTATCTTAGTAAGATTTTTTATATAGTATAATATAAATTTTGATAATATATAATAAAAAATAATAAAATAATAATCTGATTAACCACCGATTAATCTCTGATTAATCCCCGATTAATCCCCTCTTAGCGTCTAGGACCCCTTTCCGCTTGACTAGCGGCTAACGTTTTTTACAACCTTTCTTACAATGTATATTCTCATTCTTGATAAAATCAAAACCCTTTTGACTTTTTTATCAAAACAAGAATTCTCAAACTCCGTAAAGCACTTGATTGAATCCATGAATGGATCCTTCAAGCTTGCATACCTATCCATAATCTGATCAAGACATTCACGTCGTATATCATACACGTCCATTGAATGGAAGTTTCATTTAAGAAACGTTTTCGTGACGTCCAATTGTCATAGTCTCAATATGCAATATAGGACAAGAACAATTCTTTATAGATTATAGTATGGTTATTGGTGAAGTCATTACCATAACCATATTCCAACCTATGCATGTTACTTTTATCTATTGTCTTGCTTGGGTGATTACGTACATATAGCTTATGTGCACAGCTCTTGAAGCGTTGACAAATGAACTAGTGTAGGTATGCGAGTTTCAATCCATGATGTTTTTGCTCGACCAGCCATGCACATGTAGCCTTAGTCTATCATGCACAAAGCCTTCTTGAGCCTTTGTGACCATTTGTACCCTTATGGTGTTAGGCCAGTCGAAGTCCTTACTTGATTGTTCTATGAATTAAATCTCTTTATCATGGTTTAACCATTTGGTAGAGTCTGAAGCTGTTATAGGACGAGGGCTACTATAGTTCGTCTTAAGTCATCATTCTTAGAAGTGAGAAACCCTTATCAAATATGGGTGTGACTTTTTCACACTCACATTATATGGTACATTGTGAGGTTCCTCCTTATCTTGTTGATTCTCTTACAATCATGTACAATTGTAATGTTATTCCATGGCTTTTGAATTGCCTTGGGTGGTATTGTACTCACATTGTTTCTTTGGAAATGCACATTTAATTCCAAATGACACATTTTTTTAGCAACAAACACTTTACAATCTATAGCACTATAAAAGTAATCTTATAGTTCCATACAACTACAATGCTATTATATGACTTTTGAATTTCCTTTAGGTTGTCCGATACTCTCACTGGTTTCTTTCGGAACATACTTTCCAAATGGTGCCATTTCGAGCAACAAAACATTTTTGTTCTCTATAGCATTATAAAAGTTATGTCCTCAGTTTCCTCAGGACATATCTTGATAGCGTACTTATTGTATTTTGGGTGTTTAACTTATTAGGAACTAAGTGTTTCACATAAGTCTCACAATCCAAAATCTTTAAGAAAAGACAAATGAGAATTCTTCCCATCCATGCCCTATATGGTATCTTCGTCACTATCTTCGATGGAACTTTGTTTAAAATAAATGGTTCTAGTTTCTAGGGCATAGCTCCAAAATGAGATTGGAGGATCAACAATCATCATCGGTCGATTCTTATCTAAATAAGCTTTGATTCCTTGATTGGACGCACATTTAGTACCCCTCTATTTCAAATTTTTTAATAAGGGTCTCGTTCGTTAGGAAAAATAGGTAGAATATTTTATTTTGTTAATCATGTGACACTATGTGCCAGTTAAGTGGAGAGTGAACTGTTGATTTACCCTTACTCAGTTGAACCTTGTGGATTTTGTAAGGGAAATTACATTTTCCCCTCATTTAATAATAAACAAAATTAAGAAAAAAATTATAAAAAAAATTATTTTTATAAAACAAAAAAATTAGGAAAAATAGTTATTAAATTTATAATTAAAAAATAAAGAATATTTTATTAATAAATACAAATATTATTTTACAAAAAAAATATGAAATTACTTTTACATAAGAAAATAGAAAATTATGTTTATATAAACAATTATAAATTATTATTTTTATTTGTCTTTTAAATCAAATATCTAAACTTACTTTCAAATGCAAAAAGATAAAATGGTCATTTTACGTCACGATGTTAGAATTTTCTAACACACAATGACTACCAAAACATAAAGACCGTTATTGAACATTTTGAAAGGCATGAGTACTAAATATGTGTTATCAATGCATAAGGGGCACAAAAGATAATTAAGGATTTTTTTTTCATCATTCATACCTTTTGTCTGATTTTGGATGAGAAATGGTCTTGTGTAGTGCACATAACCATGTTTTCCAAAAAAATAACAGAAATACCCCTCTAAATATTAAACTCTATCACTATTTTACCATTTACCCTTCGTATCGCACAACAACATTGCATGAAAAACAACAAAAAGGAAAAATGTGCCCACTTGATTCACATAGAGATGAAGCAAAATAACTTATCCATATAAGTAGCCTCACCTCTCACCTTTCTCTTCTAATACTACTACAATTATTTTCACTCAATATCTATCTCTACAACCGATTAATCTCAAGATTCCTCAATAAACGCACCTAAAAAAATCACAACTTTTCCTGAAATTAAACAGCTTTTGGTAACAAAACAAGATTTCTGACCATCCGAACGCCGACCCACAAGATTTCTCAGTCCTCCTTTCTTCGCTCGCTGGCCATTCTTTCCTCCTTCAACTCCAACGTTACCAATTCAGTAACTATGATTTATATTTTCTACTTCAAAGATACCACCTTTAATGGTTTTTTCATGTGGGTAGGCTACATAATTTAAGTGAAACAAACTTAGGGTGGCAACGACAAATAGGGATGTAGTCATAAACGGTGACAGCGACATCGACAACGGAATAGATAAGGTTATGAGGGTTTTTTTTAGAATTCTTTTAATGAAAATTAGAAAAAAGAATGAACTAGATTTAAAAAATTAGAAAAAGTAATTAAAACAAGCAATAATAAGAAATATTAAGAAATAAGTAATAAAGTTTAAGAAAATAATTAAGTGAAATTAATGTAAAAATAATTTTAATGTTAAAATTTGAAGGTTAATGAGGTTAACTTTGACATTTACAATTTTAATGATTTTAAGAACCAATAATAAGATTTTGAAATTTTGATTACTTTTTTATATGAAAAAAGTGAATTGTATTAATTAACTTAGTCCATCTCCAAGATTTTTAAAAGTGTGTCTGGAGTTGCAACATTTTGACCACCTAATGAACTCTATATTTTAGCGTTTTTAACAACAATCAGGTTGCCTGATTTATCGCCCGCCAATCATACTACACATGCATTATATTTCCTTATTTCAAAAGGTCGATGCAGTCCTTAACAATACCACCCCGTGGCGAGAGCATCTCTGTTTCCCCCCTTAATTTCCAAGTTCGGAACACCATCTCAACCCCTCTCGAATGCTCAATGTTAGTCTTAGTGCCCGTAGTTCAATCGTAAACATCCAAATGTATATATCATCATTGGAAATAAAAGTGAAGTGGCTTTATATTAATTATGTGTTAGAGTAATATATTGAAGTGTGTTCTGATCTACGTCCACCATGCGAATAGATAAATAGATCGAGATAGATCACACTCGATGAGTCCCTATTCGATAAAGCTTCGATATAAGCGACTAGTATGAAAGATGGCTCCTTATAGTTTAAGTTTTATTAGTCATTGAAATGAGATTCTGGAGTCTGATCATAGATATCATGTGAGACATGATATTGGACGACCTGACCTGAATATGTTCCATATATCCAGTCATGAACATATTCAATGTCGTAGCTTGTCATGTATAAAAGTAACAAATGCAACAAAAAGAGGAATGGTTGGGACGAGATTCAACAATCGTGCAATTGATACCAAGCAGGAACGCCGGCCAAAGGAAAAGGATATGCTCCCTTTTCCCTCGTTTTGTTCTTTGATGTTGAATCTTTATGCATCCTACCTTCCCCTTGTTTCTGATGTTGCGATTGGGAAAAGTCTCTCATCATAGATTAAGAAGTCTCGGGTTCAGCCTCTAAATCATGGTGCTGAGACTGGTTGTACCGGTGGTGGTACTCGGCCCGTCAAGCTGGCTCGTCACAACACTGCTGAAGCTGGTAAAGCGAGACGCAGAAATAGAGCCTCCGGTGAGACCTCTCCGTCAGGGACGATGTTAAAAGGTTGCGATGGTGCGGCTGGTGCTCGGGTTGAGCCATCAGAGGAAGGGGTACAGACGGGCAATGGTGGAGAATGTGCGGCTGGTGTTTCGGGTCGCCGACAAAGGACAAAGGCTCAATTCATCGAGAGTGATACAGAGCTCTATGTGCGAAATCTGCCGTATGCCTATTCGGAGGAGGCATTCCCGGGCATGTTCTCACCGTTTGGCGATGTGGAGTCAGCGTCTGTGTTGAAACGACCAAACAAAAAAGGTCTCTTTTTTGGTTTCATTCGTTTCAAATCGAATATTGTTGCATCCCAGGCTTTAGAATCGTTAAATGGGCTTAAGGTGAGCGGACACATCCTTTTTCAGGCTTTTTCTCGGTGTCCTATGGTCTCTCCGGCGACTGAATCAATCGGGTTTGTAAAACAGAGCATAGGCTTTGTTTTGTGTGGCGGCCGGGAAACGAGTTCTGGAGACTTTGATCGGACTATGGGAGCGGGGTTGTGTTCTAGAGAGGATTTCAGGACGACCAGACCATCCTCGCCGCCCGTTCCACCGTCTTCTATGGGTTCCGATGAGTTTTTCCGTTCAGACTCAATCCTCCCTGCAGATGGAGCTGATCATGTGAATCAAGGGATTCCGTCTTCGAAAGAGTTTCCAATTCTGGGGATTACGATGCCTAAAGTTGCGGTCGTGATCTCGCCGCAATTCACGGAAGATCCTCAGTCGTCTCCGGGTGCGGTCGATCCCGGGTCTACGCACGGGCTTGGGGCGCCGGTTACTTTGGGCTCTTTGGTCGTCCAGGTTGGGACTGATTCAAAGACAAGTCAGGCTTGTGACCAGGACAGGGTGGGCTTGCGACAACAGGATTCAGGGCCTTGTTTTGGTGAGTTAGATTTAAGCCTAAGTTCGGCTACCGTTTTTCACCGTATTGGAATTGATCTTGGCCCGTTAGCAAAAGACAATCTTTCTCGAGATGATGTTCCGATTCTGGAAGTTGGGTTTCAAGGAAGTCCGTGGAAGGAAGCTTTGGAAAAACCGATATCTAAGGTTGAGCCAAAGAAACGTGGGCGCCCAAAGAAAGGTCTCTCGAAGGTGATTGCACAACCAACCGTTGTGTATCGGACAAGAGCAAGGACCTCTACTGAAAAGGGGATAAAATGGGACGTTTTATTGTGGACGTTGCCAAAAAAAAATAGCTCGGGCTTTTAGAGCTACAGTTCGAATGTTGGTCGTAAACTTGTTGATCTTTGTGCTTTGGCGCTCGAAAAAGATGAGAGTAGGAAGGACAAGGAGTATTTGGAACTGACTCCAGTCCAAGCTTTATCCCGTGTGCCGGTTTCTAACCGGTTTACTTGTTTGAATCCGGATAGGAAGTAGGCAAGACGTTTTTAACACATCTTGTTTCCTATTCTGTTTTTTCTCTTTGGAGCTGTAATGGTCTGAGGAAAAGATCTATTTGGATCTTTTCTTGCTTTGTTCTATATCCTTATAGAACAATTGCTTAATACATTTTTCGCCTATAAATAAAAGCTTGTCATGTATCTGTTGGGTTTGTTGGTAGGGTTGGAGAGGAACCAACTCGCATCGGAATACCAATCAAAACAAAGAGAGCATTAAACCATGAATCAACTACCAAAGTATGGAATCACAAGAGCAAAATTTCAGCACAAGTTTGCCTACCATTTTGTTCAAGTGGCTCAACTTTCTGCTCTTGTACATGAATAAAGAACCGTTGAAATCATAATTCATTTGTTCACTTTGAATACCAATATGTGTAGAACATTCACTCCAAGATTAGGATTAATTGGACCATGGATGAACCTTCGATCGGGCTCTTGAAGGTGGCTGATCAGAGGAAAATTGTGCAAATTTTTGTGCACCTTCTTCATCAATTTGTTCAAGAACACAAGTGATGAAATGAAGAGCACCCAAAGGAAGATGATTGGCTCGAGTCATTTAGATGCCTATGTATCCTCAACGTAATCAAAACCGCGTAGTTCTTGATTTAGAACTCAAGAACGCAACCACAATATGGAGCTTTAGGGGGGTTCGGCCAAAGGGAGAAGAAGAGAAGAAGTTGTTGAATTCTTTCTCTCTCTCTCTCTCTCTCTCTCTCTCTCTCTCTCTCTTCATATGCATGAGAGAGATGATGTCACGCCCCAATTTCAGCGAACCGAACTCGGGACGCGAACTTTTAAAAACATGAACACTTGAAACCTGTTTTCAATAAAAGCTTTGACATTTCCATTTACTTCTCAAAATAATAGTATTTACAATACAAAAACGTCCCAACAAGTGGACAAGGTACAACATCCGTCACTAGACTCAACAAAAGTAAAGACCAGACTCCGCTCCAAGCTCCATGAACTTCAAGAGCTAACCCAGTCCGTCCGGTGATCAGTACCTGTAGGAAAAGCAGCTAGGGGTGAGCGTTCGCTCACCTCCACGGATAACAGACTGACTATGGCATAATTAGCAGAAAAAGCCAGTAACACTAAAACCAAACCCAACGCCGGGACTACAGTCCCCAACTCAAGTACTCAACTGACCCACAACCCGTCACCTTCCTCAACAGACTCGACACTCGATAAAAACAATGTAGACCCGACACAACTATCGACGACCTCCTCAAGGACTCGAACGAAACGACACAACACCAAACAAGATCACAAAGGATCGCACACCAGCTGCTCAGTAACCAATCTCAATCAGGTCAGGGTTCGACCTATCGCAATTCCTCGACACGAAGTCGGATCAGGCTGTCGACCTTTCAAACTCGCAATTCCTCGACACTAAGTCGGATCAGGCTGTCGACCTTTAAATCTCGCAATTCATTGACACTAAGTCGGATCAGGCTGTCGACCTTTAGAACTCGCAATTCATCGACACTAAGTCGGATCAGGCTGTCGACCTTTAAAACTCGCAATTCATCGACACTAAGTCGGATCAGGCTGTCGACCTTTAGAACTCGCAATTCATCGACACTAAGTCGGATCAGGCTGTCGACCTTTAGAACTCACCACCCCAGGTAACCACAATCACAATCACAGGCAAGTTCAATCACACAGGCACTCAAGGCCACTCAAGACACCTCAACAGTCAAGACTCGGGTTCAACAACCCCACGGGCACTCGCTGCCACTCAAGACACCAAATTAAATACACGGCTCTCATGGCCACCCAAACTCAACAATTAAATACGGGCTCTCAAGGCCACCCAAACTCAACAATTAAATACGGGCTCTCAAGGCCACCCAAACTCAACAATTAAATACGGGCTCTCAAGGCCACCCAAACTCAACAATTAAATAAAACGCACGACAACCTCCGGCATACTCGATGCCTCCAACGGTCCTAAAATCACTAGTTTCACAAACAACCTCCGGGCATGGTCATATGCCTCCAGTAATTCAATTATCGCTAAGTTCTCTGTTCCTACGACACTACTAAGTGTCACATGCTTTTCTCTTGAACGCTACAATCCCGTATCATGCTTTTCTAATATTTAAATAATTCTACTCAACCCACGACACCCCGGTGTCACATGCAATTCTACTATTAACTTTCCCTAATCAGGGCCGAGATCCGGCTACTTTTCCCTACCTCGTATACAATCCCAAAAGCGCTCCAACAACACCCGAAGCACACTCAGTCACTCGCCGAGCTTCCCCTTGCCTCGGTCCGTAGCACGATCTAAAAGAACACAAATTTAAAGTACTTTTAAACTAGTACGAATAAACTAAAAATTTACATACTTAACGCCCAAACGTAACCCCGACAATGTCGGTCACTCCCAAACTTCCCAATTATTCGATATTGCCGAAAAAGGACCCGTAAGGGCCAGATTCGCCCGACATGGCGAATCTGCCCGGTTTTGGTTAATTGCCTTCCGGGGCTCCAAAAGCCCCCGTTTTCGTTTCTACGGTCTTAGAATAAATCAAGGAACTCAACGCACTTGACGGAATCGAATTCCGACTTCTAAATCAATTAATTAACGTTTAAAGTTTCCCAAAACCCGTTAATTACAACTTCTCCAATTTAATTCCAAAATTCGATTTGGTTGGGATAGATGGTCCGGGGAACGTTTTAAACTACCCGAGTAATTAAAACACGAACAACCGAGCACGTGGGCCCCACCCAAAGGGCTTGGCCGTGCCCTAGGGCTTGAGGGAGGGGCTCGGCCACCAAGTGGTGGCTGCTGCCACCTCCGGCCAGCCACCACATGGCCGGCTGGCCACCACCCACGGTGGCCGGAGCTCCTCCCGAGCCTCCGGTCACCGGAAAACGTGAAATTAAACCCCCAAACACCTCTAAAACGTCTCCAACACCTCCCCACACTCTACACAACCCTAAGCCTTAGTTTAAAACCAAACCCTAGCTCTTGAAAATAATCAAAACGAGAATCGGTTCGGGTATTACCGTAGATGAGAACGAGGGGAACGGGATTGCTCTTTGCTTTGACTCGATCCAAGGGCTCGATCACAAACCCTAGCTCAACCTCCCTTCTTCTCTCTTCTTCTCCTTCTCCTTCTCTCTCTAAAACCTCTCTTCTAATTTCTAATGTAATTAAACTAACAACAAAACTAATTTTCCTCCTTTAAAACCTCATACTCGGCCAACTATTCCCATCCACCCATTTTCCCTCCAAAAATTACACCACCATATAATTGACAAGTGTCAAGGTGGGTCCCCCACCTTTTGGAAAATATCTATTTGATATTTTCCAATCAGATTCGCGAAAAACAGACGTTTCGGGCCCCGAACGGGCACTTTTCCCAAGAAATTTTTAAACTGGACGGGCCTCAAGGAAACGGCCCAACTAAGACCGCTACGACGACGGCTAAGCTTTTCGGGTCCAAAACGGTCCTCGAATGGACCAAAACGTCGCTCGGGTGACTTTTCCAGCGAAAAATCAATCTTTCCCAAAATGACCAGAAAGTTGCCCTGAGTCCCCCGTAACTCATTTTAGTCGATAACGGGGTCAACTTAAGTCCGGCATGACCCTCGGGGTCAATTTAAGTTAAGTTAAGTGTCTGTCTTAAAAATATTAAATTTTCCTGTTTTTCGCAGGTTTGACTGACGTTGACCAGAAGTGGTTATTACAGATGACTAATGGTCTTGCATGTGAAGATAAGTAGTGTCCATCACCTCACTGATCCCACATCACAAGCCAAGTGTCATTAGTGATTAGGATAATGGAATTGTTTAATTAGTTAGTCTAGTTAGTTAGTGGAAATAAGGTCCCACTTGGTTACTAACTAACTAACCTAATTAAAATAGTTTTATTCATCTAGTCAAGACCTAACTAGATAATCCCTTAGGACCATGGAGACTTGGGTCATCCATGGGCCTCATAGGTGGGGCCCACGGCCCAAGCCCATCAAGGTCCCATGACGCTCAAATGTCTCCAACGCCTTCTACTTCAGATATGTCCAACATCATTCGATGAGATCGATACCAAGACCCCGATCCTTGTCTTGATCTCTAATATCCTAACCACACACAACTTATGACCCAAAACCCAATTTTGGTCATGTCCCGTGTTAACTTCCTGTTTGGACCTTACTCCATTTGTGTGTAAATGAGTTTTCATCTTCCAATGTGACCCTTAGGTTTGTGCATGTCAGTAGATCAACGTAAATCCCCAATTTACTTGATCCTACCCTAGTGGAAACTAACGACACTTAGTATAGGTGGACACTACAAATCGTATCGATCCTATGTCGTTTCTAACCTTTCCGTCATCCCTGTCATTATCCTTTTATCTCCGATATCCTGATTGAGATAAGGCATAGAGCCGTCATCCTTACTATTCTCAATCATTGTTCCTTGATATGTGAAATGACTGAATATATGATACCCCTTTATCATTTGCATGGCCATGCTTTTCTTTCAGCCACTCTCAATCAAGCGGCCATGAACCGATATCTTTCCCATACCGTAATATGAGGAATAAATCCCTTAGCTATCTCTCGTGTCACTTATGCAATCATTCTCCAAGCCAATCCTGGTCGTTATGGAAGCCCAGTCACGGTGCAATGTTAGGCTCAGGTCAAACTTAGTTGTTTACTGCATATTAATCATAGAGACTCCTCGGCCTAAGCATACATGACAAGCTACGACTCTGAATATGTTCATTACTTAATCTCTGGAACATATTCAGGTCGGGTCGTCCGATATCATGTCCCACATGATATCTATGATCAGACTCCGGAACGCATTCCAATGGCCAATAGAAAGTAATCCATTAAGAGTCATCTTTCATACTAGTCGCTTCTAGTAAAGACTGTTGACTATGGACCCCATGAGTGTGATCCATCTCGATCTATAGTTCTATTTGCATGGTGGGCATAGATTGAGAACACACATCGATATACTACTCCAACACATAAGTAATATGAAAGCCGCTTTATTATATTTCCAACGGTGATATTTATATTTGGACGTTCACGATTGAACTACGGGCATTAAGACTAACATTATCTTTAAACCAAGGAGTCTTTGTGATTGCTATGCAGTAAACAACTGAGTTTAACCTGAGCCCAATGTTGCATGTGACAGGGTTTCCATAACGGCCAGGATTGGCTTGGGGACGGACTACATGAGTGACACGAAAGACGACTAAGGGATTTATCCCCCATACTACAGTATGGGAAATATATCGCGCGAACCTCGTCCTCGCGTTCCCACGTCGACTCAGCTTCGTGATGTTTCCACTGCACTCGGACCAAGCGGATAATCTTGCCTCCCCGCAGAATCTGCTGCCGTGTGTCCATGATCCGAACCGGCTGCTCCTCATAGGAGACATCATCAACCACCTCGATATCATTCCACTCGATGACGTGGGAGGGGTCTGCGTTGTACTGTCGCAACTGGGATACGTGGAAGACGTTATGTACTCTCCCAAGCTGCGGTGGCAACGCCAGACGATAAGCCACGACTCCCACTCTGTCTAAGATCTGGAACGGGCCTATGTACCTCGGAGCCAACTTTCCCCCGCTGCGCCTGAACCGCACCAGCCCCTTCCTCGGGCTCACCTTCAGGAACACGTGATCCCCGACTGCAAACTCAAGAGGTCGACGTCGCCTGTCTGCATAACTCTTCTGCCGGCTCTGCGCGGTCCTCAACCGATCGCGGATCAATGCGACCTTCTCCGTCGTCTCTCTGACAAGATCTGGCCCCAGCAGACTCTTGTCCCCCACCTCTGCCCAGCATACTGGTGACCGACACGGCCTACCATACAACGCTTCGAACGGTGCCATCCCGATACTGGCCTGGAAGCTGTTGTTGTAGGCGAACTCGGCCAATGGCAGGTGGGTCTCCCAAGATCCCCTGAAATCCAGCACACATGCTCGCAGCATGTCCTCCAAGATCTGAATGGTACGCTCAGACTGACCGTCTGTCTGAGGATGATGTGCTGTGCTGAGTAGGACCTCTGTCCCCAGTGCCTTCTGCAGACTCGGCCAGAACCTGGACGTGAAGCGGGGATCCCTGTCAGACACTATCGACACCGGGACCCCATGGAGACGCACTATCTCCTGAATATACAGACTGCTCAACTTGTCGACCGGGTCTGTCATCCTCATAGCCAGAAAATGGGCCGACTTGGTCAGACGGTCAACCACCACCCACACGGCGTCGTTTCCCCTTGGTGATCTCGGTAGTCCACACACGAAGTCCATCGTAATGTGTTCCCACTTCCACTGAGCAATCGGTAGTGGCTGTAACAATCCCGCTGGACGCTGATGCTCGGCCTTCACCTGCTGACAGACGAGGCATCTCGACACAAACTCTGCGACTGCTCTCCTCATGCCGCGCCACCAGTAGTGCCTCCTGAGGTCACGGTACATCTTGGTGCCCCCCGGATGCACTGTGAGACGCGAATGGTGTGCCTCTCGTAATACGGCGTCTCTACAGTTAACTGGTACGAACAGCCCCCCGCGGTACCGTAGTCCCCAATCAGTACTGTCCTGCCAGCCCACCACCTCGTCACCCCTGACGACTCTCTCGCGGATCTCTGATGCTTCGATGTCCCCCATCTGCGCCTCCAACACTTGGGCAAGCAGTGAGGGCTGAGCCACTAGTGAGCACATGGCAACACCGCCAGTAACCTCCTCTAGCTCAAGCCCGAATGCGCTCAGCTCCCCCATCATGCCCCACTCTCGGACAGATATGCTGGCGAGGCTCGGGGCCGACTTCCTACTCAAGGCGTCGGCGACAACGTTTGCCTTGCCTGGGTGGTAGTGTAGCTCGAAGTCGTACTCCTCGAGTAGTTCCATCCACCGTCGCTGACGCATGTTCAGGTCTCGCTGGGAAAATATGTACTTGAGGCTCTTGTGATCCGAGAACACCTGAAACCCCTCGCCGTACAGATAATATCGCTAGCTCTTTAGCGCAAACACGACTGCTGCTAGCTCCAAGTCGTGGGTAGGATAGTTGCGCTCGTGTATCTTCAACTGCCTGGAGCCATAAGCCACAACTCTGCCCGACTGCATCAGCACGCAACCCAGTCCCTCTCCGGATGCATCGCAGTAAACATCATAGCCAATCCCTCGCTCGGGCACCACTAACACTGGAGCTGTAGTCAGTCGAGTCTTCAACTCCGCGAACGCACGCTCACAGTCATCTGTCCACACGAACCCGACACCCTTGCGCGTTAACAGAGTCATCGGTGCGGCTAGTCGTGCAAAATCCTGGACAAATTGCCTATAGTAGCCTGCCAATCCCAGAAAGCTGCGGATCTCGAAAACACTCGTGGGCCGTGCCCACTTCGAGACCGCGTCGATCTTCGACGGATCGACCAGGATACCGTCACGGGATACGATGTGGCCGAGGAATCTCACCTCAGAGAGCCAGAACTCGCACTTCTCCCGGTTGGCATATAGCTGGTGCTCGCGCAGTAGGGTCAGAACGGCCCTCAGATGTGCCTTATGCGCCGCCTCGTTCTGCGAATATATCAGGATGTCGTCCACGAACACCACCACAAACTGATCTAGGTACGGCCGGAAGATGCTGTTCATCAGGTCCATGAATGCTGCAGGCGCGTTCGTCAGTCCGAATGGCATCACCAGGAACTCGTAATGCCCATAGCGTGTCCGGAATGCAGTCTTTGCGACGTCCCCCTCACGGACTCGCAACTGATAATAACCGGATCGCAGATCGATCTTCGAGAAGTGAGTCGCCCCTCTCAACTGGTCGAACAAGTCATCGATCCTCGGCATCGGGTACCGGTTCTTCACCGTAACCCGGTTCAGCTTCCGGTAATCTATACACATCCGTAGCTCTCCACTCTTCTTCTTCACGAAGAGTGCTGGTGCTCCCCACGACGATGCACTCGGACGGATAAACCCCTTCTGCTGAAGCTCCTCCAGTTGACGTTCAGCTCAGTCAACTCTGCCGGCGCAAACCTGTAAGGCGCCATCGATATCGCCGCCGATCCCGGCACTAGGTCAATCCCAAACTCCACCTCACGAATCGGTGGCAGCCCGCTCAACTCCTCAGGAAAGACCTCGGGGAACTCGCATACCACTCTCGGTAACTCTCGGCTCTGCACAACCGGTACTTCCTCCTCTGCGGACAACGCCGACAGGAGGACCCCACTCTTACTCCCCAGCACACACGTCACCTTCGTGCCACCCACTGTCACTGTAACTCGTCGTCTGTAGCAATCGATGTTGGCTCGGTACCCCGACAGCCAATCCATACCCAAGATCACATCAAAGGTAGTCATCCCCAACACGAGAAGATCACCAGGGCAAGGACAGTCTGCGACTCTAATCTCGCAGGCACGACATACTCTAGTCAACGATGCACCACCCCCAACTAGGGTGTCTAGGCATAGGGGTGGACTCAACGGCTCTAAGCTCAACCCCAACCTCTCAGCACAACCCGACGAAATAAAAGAGTGCGATGCCCCGGTATCAAACAAGAATAAAGCCCATAGATGATACAATAAACACGTACCCTGGATGGTCTCCCGGTACGTGCTAGGCCCTGGGGCTCTGGAGTCGGTGACTGCATAAACTCTCCCCTGCGAGGCCTGCTGCCTCTGACTCGGCGCACCAGCCGCTGAATACCCGTGACTCTGCTGCTGTCTCGGAATCGGTGCGCTCGTAGACGGCCGTGATGATCTCGGCTGTTGACCCTGTCGAGGGCGACCTCTGGGCGACTGTATTGTCCGTGACTGCTGCGGTCGCTGCACTGATGTCTCCCCCAACTGCTCTCGGCACCATGCCATAGTGTGACCGGCCCGGCCGCATCGGTAACAGCTGAACTCGTCAGCCCTCGACCCCGAGCCCTGGCCTATCCGGCTAGTAGCTGGTACTGCCGCGGTTCCTCCCCTCGTCGGACAGTCTCGCTGTAAGTGGTCTGGCTGCCCGCAGTGATAGCATGACGACCTCCTCTCTGAGGCGACTGGCCCCACTGATGCCACTGACCCCTGCTGTCTCGATCCACTCTGATGAGGCGGTGGTCGGAAGGATCCCGCGGTCCTCTGCCTCCGCGAGTCTCGTGAGTCTGACGGCCCTGCCCAACTGATCGGCCGAGGTCGGACCTCACGGCTCCTGACTGCATCCCTGGCGCCCTGCTCTACTATAGCTGCGGTGTCCACGAGGTCGGTATACTTCCGTATCCTCAAGGCGAGAACCTGGTTCCGGATGCCCAGCCTCAGTCCGTCCTAGAACCGCAGGCAACGGTTCGTCTCGCTTGTCACCATCTCAGGCGCGAATCTGGCCAAGGCTGTGAACCTGGCCTCGTACTCCCCTACCGTCATCCCCCCTTGCTCCAGGTCTAAGAACTGCCGATGTCGCTCCAGCCGAGCCGACTCGGGGAAGTACTGTGCCATGAATACCTCCTGGAATACGCTGTAGTCGTATCCGACCGTGTCCTTCACCCGCCCCCACCAGTGGTATGCGCTCTCTCTCAGCTGATGGGCCGCGAAGGACACTCTCCGACGGCCATCCTCGACACCCGATGTGTCCAAGTCTCGTGTGACCTGCTCTATCCATCGCTCGGCCAGGTCGGGATTCGGCTCCCCGACAAAAACAGGTATCCCGAGCTTCAGGAAATCTAGTAGCGCTCGGGAGGTAAGATCCTCTGTCTGAGCGGCCCTCACCGGGACTGCGGCTGCCTCTTGTGCTGGCGAAGCCGACTCTCGGTTGGCGATGATCGCCACCAAACTCTGAACGGTCCTGGTAAGCTAACCCAGGGCAGTCATCACTGGAGGGTCCGCGACTGGCGGAACACTGGGGGTGCCTGCAGACGGCCCCGCATCACTCCTCCTGTCTTCTCCGACAGGAGTACCCTGTGCCTCCGCATAGTCGGCGGGCTCGACGGTCGGCACCCTCCCTGGTGCCCCTGCTGACCGTCCCCGCCGGCCTCGCGTGGGTGCCTGGCCCCGTGTTCCTGATGGTCGTCCCCGCTTACCGCGAGCCATAAACAGTATCCTCTGCACGGATACACGCAAACGTTCAGTTTGCGAACTTAAATAAAAACGACAGTACAAAAGCACTAACGTCCACCCGCTTAAGCTTACACTAACGTGCTTATCACTAAAGCGCTACACCGCTCAAGCTAAACGTACTTTATATACTAGCATTAGTAAACGAGACCTCAACGAGACCGCACCGACGTGCACCAAACAAGCGGCGGCAAACCAACCCGCACAACACGACGACCCCCGTTCACCGGGCCAATCAAAATCGAACCTTGCCCACCGGGCCAACCAAAATCAAACATACGCCCATAGGGCCAATCAAGTTCAAGACATGCCAATAGGGCCAACAATTTTAAAACCTTCACCCTTTCATTTTAAAACTTCGTTCCTTGACATCACGTAGTTACAACCCGGTTCAGGCGTCCCCGAACCACTTTGTACCGACTTGACATCAACACCGTCACGTTCGACTACAGGAGCGCTCCTGAGTCGACCCGCGACAGTTAAAAACAGTTCACGCAATCACACACAATCAGTATGCCAGCAACAAAATACTGTAACATACGCACAACACAAACAAGACTCAGGACATGACGGGTCTACACTGACTCGACTCTCCCCCCCTAAGTGACGGACAGTCCGAGGTTTGAAACCTCGAGCTCTGATACCAAGCTGTCATGCCCCAATTTCAGCGAACCGAACTCGGGACGCGAACTTTTAAAAACATGAACACTTGAAACCTGTTTTCAATAAAAGCTTTGACATTTCCATTTACTTCTCAAAATAATAGTATTTACAATACAAAAACGTCCCAACAAGTGGACAAGGTACAACATCCGTCACTAGACTCAACAAAAGTAAAGACCAGACTCCGCTCCAAGCTCCATGAACTTCAAGAGCTAACCCAGTCCGTCCGGTGATCAGTACCTGTAGGAAAAGCAGCTAGGGGTGAGCGTTCGCTCACCTCCACGGATAACAGACTGACTATGGCATAATTAGCAGAAAAAGCCAGTAACACTAAAACCAAACCCAACGCCGGGACTACAGTCCCCAACTCAAGTACTCAACTGACCCACAACCCGTCACCTTCCTCAACAGACTCGACACTCGATAAAAACAATGTAGACCCGACACAACTATCGACGACCTCCTCAAGGACTCGAACGAAACGACACAACACCAAACAAGATCACAAAGGATCGCACACCAGCTGCTCAGTAACCAATCTCAATCAGGTCAGGGTTCGACCTATCGCAATTCCTCGACACGAAGTCGGATCAGGCTGTCGACCTTTCAAACTCGCAATTCCTCGACACTAAGTCGGATCAGGCTGTCGACCTTTAAATCTCGCAATTCATTGACACTAAGTCGGATCAGGCTGTCGACCTTTAGAACTCGCAATTCATCGACACTAAGTCGGATCAGGCTGTCGACCTTTAAAACTCGCAATTCATCGACACTAAGTCGGATCAGGCTGTCGACCTTTAGAACTCGCAATTCATCGACACTAAGTCGGATCAGGCTGTCGACCTTTAGAACTCACCACCCCAGGTAACCACAATCACAATCACAGGCAAGTTCAATCACACAGGCACTCAAGGCCACTCAAGACACCTCAACAGTCAAGACTCGGGTTCAACAACCCCACGGGCACTCGCTGCCACTCAAGACACCAAATTAAATACACGGCTCTCATGGCCACCCAAACTCAACAATTAAATACGGGCTCTCAAGGCCACCCAAACTCAACAATTAAATACGGGCTCTCAAGGCCACCCAAACTCAACAATTAAATACGGGCTCTCAAGGCCACCCAAACTCAACAATTAAATAAAACGCACGACAACCTCCGGCATACTCGATGCCTCCAACGGTCCTAAAATCACTAGTTTCACAAACAACCTCCGGGCATGGTCATATGCCTCCAGTAATTCAATTATCGCTAAGTTCTCTGTTCCTACGACACTACTAAGTGTCACATGCTTTTCTCTTGAACGCTACAATCCCGTATCATGCTTTTCTAATATTTAAATAATTCTACTCAACCCACGACACCCCGGTGTCACATGCAATTCTACTATTAACTTTCCCTAATCAGGGCCGAGATCCGGCTACTTTTCCCTACCTCGTATACAATCCCAAAAGCGCTCCAACAACACCCGAAGCACACTCAGTCACTCGCCGAGCTTCCCCTTGCCTCGGTCCGTAGCACGATCTAAAAGAACACAAATTTAAAGTACTTTTAAACTAGTACGAATAAACTAAAAATTTACATACTTAACGCCCAAACGTAACCCCGACAATGTCGGTCACTCCCAAACTTCCCAATTATTCGATATTGCCGAAAAAGGACCCGTAAGGGCCAGATTCGCCCGACATGGCGAATCTGCCCGGTTTTGGTTAATTGCCTTCCGGGGCTCCAAAAGCCCCCGTTTTCGTTTCTACGGTCTTAGAATAAATCAAGGAACTCAACGCACTTGACGGAATCGAATTCCGACTTCTAAATCAATTAATTAACGTTTAAAGTTTCCCAAAACCCGTTAATTACAACTTCTCCAATTTAATTCCAAAATTCGATTTGGTTGGGATAGATGGTCCGGGGAACGTTTTAAACTACCCGAGTAATTAAAACACGAACAACCGAGCACGTGGGCCCCACCCAAAGGGCTTGGCCGTGCCCTAGGGCTTGAGGGAGGGGCTCGGCCACCAAGTGGTGGCTGCTGCCACCTCCGGCCAGCCACCACATGGCCGGCTGGCCACCACCCACGGTGGCCGGAGCTCCTCCCGAGCCTCCGGTCACCGGAAAACGTGAAATTAAACCCCCAAACACCTCTAAAACGTCTCCAACACCTCCCCACACTCTACACAACCCTAAGCCTTAGTTTAAAACCAAACCCTAGCTCTTGAAAATAATCAAAACGAGAATCGGTTCGGGTATTACCGTAGATGAGAACGAGGGGAACGGGATTGCTCTTTGCTTTGACTCGATCCAAGGGCTCGATCACAAACCCTAGCTCAACCTCCCTTCTTCTCTCTTCTTCTCCTTCTCCTTCTCTCTCTAAAACCTCTCTTCTAATTTCTAATGTAATTAAACTAACAACAAAACTAATTTTCCTCCTTTAAAACCTCATACTCGGCCAACTATTCCCATCCACCCATTTTCCCTCCAAAAATTACACCACCATATAATTGACAAGTGTCAAGGTGGGTCCCCCACCTTTTGGAAAATATCTATTTGATATTTTCCAATCAGATTCGCGAAAAACAGACGTTTCGGGCCCCGAACGGGCACTTTTCCCAAGAAATTTTTAAACTGGACGGGCTTCAAGGAAACGGCCCAACTAAGACCGCTACGACGACGGCTAAGCTTTTCGGGTCCAAAACGGTCCTCGAATGGACCAAAACGTCGCTCGGGTGACTTTTCCAGCGAAAAATCAATCTTTCCCAAAATGACCAGAAAGTTGCCCTGAGTCCCCCGTAACTCATTTTAGTCGATAACGGGGTCAACTTAAGTCCGGCATGACCCTCGGGGTCAATTTAAGTTAAGTTAAGTGTCTGTCTTAAAAATTTTAAATTTTCCTGTTTTTCGCAGGTTTGACTGACGTTGACCAGAAGTGGTTATTACAGATGACTAATGGTCTTGCATGTGAAGATAAGTAGTGTCCATCACCTCACTGATCCCACATCACAAGCCAAGTGTCATTAGTGATTAGGATAATGGAATTGTTTAATTAGTTAGTCTAGTTAGTTAGTGGAAATAAGGTCCCACTTGGTTACTAACTAACTAACCTAATTAAAATAGTTTTATTCATCTAGTCAAGACCTAACTAGATAATCCCTTAGGACCATGGAGACTTGGGTCATCCATGGGCCTCATAGGTGGGGCCCACGGCCCAAGCCCATCAAGGTCCCATGACGCTCAAATGTCTCCAACGCCTTCTACTTCAGATATGTCCAACATCATTCGATGAGATCGATACCAAGACCCCGATCCTTGTCTTGATCTCTAATATCCTAACCACACACAACTTATGACCCAAAACCCAATTTTGGTCATGTCCCGTGTTAACTTCCTGTTTGGACCTTACTCCATTTGTGTGTAAATGAGTTTTCATCTTCCAATGTGACCCTTAGGTTTGTGCATGTCAGTAGATCAACGTAAATCCCCAATTTAATTGATCCTACCCTAGTGGAAACTAACGACACTTAGTATAGGTGGACACTACAAATCGTATCGATCCTATGTCGTTTCTAACCTTTCCGTCATCCCTGTCATTATCCTTTTATCTCCGATATCCTGATTGAGATAAGGCATAGAGCCGTCATCCTTACTATTCTCAATCATTGTTCCTTGATATGTGAAATGACTGAATATATGATACCCCTTTATCATTTGCATGGCCATGCTTTTCTTTCAGCCACTCTCAATCAAGCGGCCATGAACCGATATCTTTCCCATACCGTAATATGAGGAATAAATCCCTTAGCTATCTCTCGTGTCACTTATGCAATCATTCTCCAAGCCAATCCTGGTCGTTATGGAAGCCCAGTCACGGTGCAATGTTAGGCTCAGGTCAAACTTAGTTGTTTACTGCATATTAATCATAGAGACTCCTCGGCCTAAGCATACATGACAAGCTACGACTCTGAATATGTTCATTACTTAATCTCTGGAACATATTCAGGTCGGGTCGTCCGATATCATGTCCCACATGATATCTATGATCAGACTCCGGAACGCATTCCAATGGCCAATAGAAAGTAATCCATTAAGAGTCATCTTTCATACTAGTCGCTTCTAGTAAAGACTGTTGACTATGGACCCCATGAGTGTGATCCATCTCGATCTATAGTTCTATTTGCATGGTGGGCATAGATTGAGAACACACATCGATATACTACTCCAACACATAAGTAATATGAAAGCCGCTTTATTATATTTCCAACGGTGATATTTATATTTGGACGTTCACGATTGAACTACGGGCATTAAGACTAACATTATCTTTAAACCAAGGAGTCTTTGTGATTGCTATGCAGTAAACAACTGAGTTTAACCTGAGCCCAATGTTGCATGTGACAGGGTTTCCATAACGGCCAGGATTGGCTTGGGGACGGACTACATGAGTGACACGAAAGACGACTAAGGGATTTATCCCCCATACTACAGTATGGGAAATATATCGCGCGAACCTCGTCCTCGCGTTCCCACGTCGACTCAGCTTCGTGATGTTTCCACTACACTCGGACCAAGCGGATAATCTTGCCTCCCCGCAGAATCTGCTGCCGTGTGTCCATGATCCGAACCGGCTGCTCCTCATAGGAGACATCATCAACCACCTCGATATCATTCCACTCGATGACATGGGAGGGGTCTGCGTTGTACTGTCGCAACTGGGATACGTGGAAGACGTTATGTACTCTCCCAAGCTGCGGTGGCAACGCCAGACGATAAGCCACGACTCCCACTCTGTCTAAGATCTGGAACGGGCCTATGTACCTCGGAGCCAACTTTCCCCCGCTGCGCCTGAACCGCACCAGCCCCTTCCTCGGGCTCACCTTCAGGAACACGTGATCCCCGACTGCAAACTCAAGAGGTCGACGTCGCCTGTCTGCATAACTCTTCTGCCGGCTCTGCGCGGTCCTCAACCGATCGCGGATCAATGCGACCTTCTCCGTCGTCTCTCTGACAAGATCTGGCCCCAGCAGACTCTTGTCCCCCACCTCTGCCCAGCATACTGGTGACCGACACGGCCTACCATACAACGCTTCGAACGGTGCCATCCCGATACTGGCCTGGAAGCTGTTGTTGTAGGCGAACTCGGCCAATGGCAGGTGGGTCTCCCAAGATCCCCTGAAATCCAGCACACATGCTCGCAGCATGTCCTCCAAGATCTGAATGGTACGCTCAGACTGACCGTCTGTCTGAGGATGATGTGCTGTGCTGAGTAGGACCTCTGTCCCCAGTGCCTTCTGCAGACTCGGCCAGAACCTGGACGTGAAGCGGGGATCCCTGTCAGACACTATCGACACCGGGACCCCATGGAGACGCACTATCTCCTGAATATACAGACTGCTCAACTTGTCGACCGGGTCTGTCATCCTCATAGCCAGAAAATGGGCCGACTTGGTCAGACGGTCAACCACCACCCACACGGCGTCGTTTCCCCTTGGTGATCTCGGTAGTCCACACACGAAGTCCATCGTAATGTGTTCCCACTTCCACTGAGCAATCGGTAGTGGCTGTAACAATCCCGCTGGACGCTGATG
This sequence comes from Erodium maritimum, assembly GCA_963921825.1. NCBI lineage: Eukaryota > Viridiplantae > Streptophyta > Magnoliopsida > Geraniales > Geraniaceae > Erodium > Erodium maritimum. The sequence continues at coordinate 48,694,935 of OY997595.1, read as the reverse complement.
CTCGGCCTTCACCTGCTGACAGACGAGGCATCTCGACACAAACTCTGCGACTGCTCTCCTCATGCCGCGCCACCAGTAGTGCCTCCTGAGGTCACGGTACATCTTGGTGCCCCCCGGATGCACTGTGAGACGCGAATGGTGTGCCTCTCGTAATACGGCGTCTCTACAGTTAACTGGTACGAACAGCCCCCCGCGGTACCGTAGTCCCCAATCAGTACTGTCCTGCCAGCCCACCACCTCGTCACCCCTGACGACTCTCTCGCGGATCTCTGATGCTTCGATGTCCCCCATCTGCGCCTCCAACACTTGGGCAAGCAGTGAGGGCTGAGCCACTAGTGAGCACATGGCAACACCGCCAGTAACCTCCTCTAGCTCAAGCCCGAATGCGCTCAGCTCCCCCATCATGCCCCACTCTCGGACAGATATGCTGGCGAGGCTCGGGGCCGACTTCCTACTCAAGGCGTCGGCGACAACGTTCGCCTTGCCTGGGTGGTAGTGTAGCTCGAAGTCGTACTCCTCGAGTAGTTCCATCCACCGTCGCTGACGCATGTTCAGGTCTCGCTGGGAAAATATGTACTTGAGGCTCTTGTGATCCGAGAACACCTGAAACCCCTCGCCGTACAGATAATATCGCTAGCTCTTTAGCGCAAACACGACTGCTGCTAGCTCCAAGTCGTGGGTAGGATAGTTGCGCTCGTGTATCTTCAACTGCCTGGAGCCATAAGCCACAACTCTGCCCGACTGCATCAGCACGCAACCCAGTCCCTCTCCGGATGCATCGCAGTAAACATCATAGCCAATCCCTCGCTCGGGCACCACTAACACTGGAGCTGTAGTCAGTCGAGTCTTCAACTCCGCGAACGCACGCTCACAGTCATCTGTCCACACGAACCCGACACCCTTGCGCGTTAACAGAGTCATCGGTGCGGCTAGTCGTGCAAAATCCTGGACAAATTGCCTATAGTAGCCTGCCAATCCCAGAAAGCTGCGGATCTCGAAAACACTCGTGGGCCGTGCCCACTTCGAGACCGCGTCGATCTTCGACGGATCGACCAGGATACCGTCACGGGATACGATGTGGCCGAGGAATCTCACCTCAGAGAGCCAGAACTCGCACTTCTCCCGGTTGGCATATAGCTGGTGCTCGCGCAGTAGGGTCAGAACGGCCCTCAGATGTGCCTTATGCGCCGCCTCGTTCTGCGAATATATCAGGATGTCGTCCACGAACACCACCACAAACTGATCTAGGTACGGCCGGAAGATGCTGTTCATCAGGTCCATGAATGCTGCAGGCGCGTTCGTCAGTCCGAATGGCATCACCAGGAACTCGTAATGCCCATAGCGTGTCCGGAATGCAGTCTTTGCGACGTCCCCCTCACGGACTCGCAACTGATAATAACCGGATCGCAGATCGATCTTCGAGAAGTGAGTCGCCCCTCTCAACTGGTCGAACAAGTCATCGATCCTTGGCATCGGGTACCGGTTCTTCACCGTAACCCGGTTCAGCTTCCGGTAATCTATACACATCCGTAGCTCTCCACTCTTCTTCTTCACGAAGAGTGCTGGTGCTCCCCACGACGATGCACTCGGACGGATAAACCCCTTCTGCTGAAGCTCCTCCAGTTGACGTTCAGCTCAGTCAACTCTGCCGGCGCAAACCTGTAAGGCGCCATCGATATCGCCGCCGTTCCCGGCACTAGGTCAATCCCAAACTCCACCTCACGAATCGGTGGCAGCCCGCTCAACTCCTCAGGAAAGACCTCGGGGAACTCGCATACCACTCTCGGTAACTCTCGGCTCTGCACAGCCGGTACTTCCTCCTCTGCGGACAACGCCGACAGGAGGACCCCACTCTTACTCCCCAGCACACACGTCACCTTCGTGCCACCCACTGTCACTGTAACTCGTCGTCTGTAGCAATCGATGTTGGCTCGGTACCCCGACAGCCAATCCATACCCAAGATCACATCAAAGGTAGTCATCCCCAACACGAGAAGATCACCAGGGCAAGGACAGTCTGCGACTCTAATCTCGCAGGCACGACATACTCTAGTCAACGATGCACCACCCCCAACTAGGGTGTCTAGGCATAGGGGTGGACTCAACGGCTCTAAGCTCAACCCCAACCTCTCAGCACAACCCGACGAAATAAAAGAGTGCGATGCCCCGGTATCAAACAAGAATAAAGCCCATAGATGATACAATAAACACGTACCCTGGATGGTCTCCCGGTACGTGCTAGGCCCTGGGGCTCTGGAGTCGGTGACTGCATAAACTCTCCCCTGCGAGGCCTGCTGCCTCTGACTCGGCGCACCAGCCGCTGAATACCCGTGACTCTGCTGCTGTCTCGGAATCGGTGCGCTCGTAGACGGCCGTGATGATCTCGGCTGTTGACCCTGTCGAGGGCGACCTCTGGGCGACTGTATTGTCCGTGACTGCTGCGGTCGCTGCACTGATGTCTCCCCCAACTGCTCTCGGCACCATGCCATAGTGTGACCGGCCCGGCCGCATCGGTAACAGCTGAACTCGTCAGCCCTCGACCCCGAGCCCTGGCCTGTCCGGCTAGTAGCTGGTACTGCCGCGGTTCCTCCCCTCGTCGGACAGTCTCGCTGTAAGTGGTCTGGCTGCCCGCAGTGATAGCATGACGGCCTCCTCTCTGAGGCGACTGGCCCCACTGATGCCACTGACCCCTGCTGTCTCGATCCACTCTGATGAGGCGGTGGTCGGAAGGATCCCGCGGTCCTCTGCCTCCGCGAGTCTCGTGAGTCTGACGGCCCTGCCCAACTGATCGGCCGAGGTCGGACCTCACGGCTCCTGACTGCATCCCTGGCGCCCTGCTCTACTATAGCTGCGGTGTCCACGAGGTCGGTATACTTCCGTATCCTCAAGGCGAGAACCTGGTTCCGGATGCCCAGCCTCAGTCCGTCCTAGAACCGCAGGCAACGGTTCGTCTCGCTTGTCACCATCTCAGGCGCGAATCTGGCCAAGGCTGTGAACCTGGCCTCGTACTCCCCTACCGTCATCCCCCCTTGCTCCAGGTCTAAGAACTGCCGATGTCGCTCCAGCCGAGCCGACTCGGGGAAGTACTGTGCCATGAATACCTCCTGGAATACGCTGTAGTCGTATCCGACCGTGTCCTTCACCCGCCCCCACCAGTGGTATGCGCTCTCTCTCAGCTGATGGGCCGCGAAGGACACTCTCCGACGGCCATCCTCGACACCCGATGTGTCCAAGTCTCGTGTGACCTGCTCTATCCATCGCTCGGCCAGGTCGGGATTCGGCTCCCCGACAAAAACAGGTATCCCGAGCTTCAGGAAATCTAGTAGCGCTCGGGAGGTAAGATCCTCTGTCTGAGCGGCCCTCACCGGGACTGCGGCTGCCTCTTGTGCTGGCGAAGCCGACTCTCGGTTGGCGATGATCGCCACCAAACTCTGAACGGTCCTGGTAAGCTAACCCAGGGCAGTCATCACTGGAGGGTCCGCGACTGGCGGAACACTGGGGGTGCCTGCAGACGGCCCCGCATCACTCCTCCTGTCTTCTCCGACAGGAGTACCCTGTGCCTCCGCATAGTCGGCGGGCTCGACGGTCGGCACCCTCCCTGGTGCCCCTGCTGACCGTCCCCGCCGGCCTCGCGTGGGTGCCTGGCCCCGTGTTCCTGATGGTCGTCCCCGCTTACCGCGAGCCATAAACAGTATCCTCTGCACGGATACACGCAAACGTTCAGTTTGCGAACTTAAATAAAAACGACAGTACAAAAGCACTAACGTCCACCCGCTTAAGCTTACACTAACGTGCTTATCACTAAAGCGCTACACCGCTCAAGCTAAACGTACTTTATATACTAGCATTAGTAAACGAGACCTCAACGAGACCGCACCGACGTGCACCAAACAAGCGGCGGCAAACCAACCCGCACAACACGACGACCCCCGTTCACCGGGCCAATCAAAATCGAACCTTGCCCACCGGGCCAACCAAAATCAAACATACGCCCATAGGGCCAATCAAGTTCAAGACATGCCAATAGGGCCAACAATTTTAAAACCTTCACCCTTTCATTTTAAAACTTCGTTCCTTGACATCACGTAGTTACAACCCGGTTCAGGCGTCCCCGAACCACTTTGTACCGACTTGACATCAACACCGTCACGTTCGACTACAGGAGCGCTCCTGAGTCGACCCGCGACAGTTAAAAACAGTTCACGCAATCACACACAATCAGTATGCCAGCAACAAAATACTGTAACATACGCACAACACAAACAAGACTCAGGACATGACGGGTCTACACTGACTCGACTCTCCCCCCCTAAGTGACGGACAGTCCGAGGTTTGAAACCTCGAGCTCTGATACCAAGCTGTCATGCCCCAATTTCAGCGAACCGAACTCGGGACGCGAACTTTTAAAAACATGAACACTTGAAACCTGTTTTCAATAAAAGCTTTGACATTTCCATTTACTTCTCAAAATAATAGTATTTACAATACAAAAACGTCCCAACAAGTGGACAAGGTACAACATCCGTCACTAGACTCAACAAAAGTAAAGACCAGACTCCGCTCCAAGCTCCATGAACTTCAAGAGCTAACCCAGTCCGTCCGGTGATCAGTACCTGTAGGAAAAGCAGCTAGGGGTGAGCGTTCGCTCACCTCCACGGATAACAGACTGACTATGGCATAATTAGCAGAAAAAGCCAGTAACACTAAAACCAAACCCAACGCCGGGACTACAGTCCCCAACTCAAGTACTCAACTGACCCACAACCCGTCACCTTCCTCAACAGACTCGACACTCGATAAAAACAATGTAGACCCGACACAACTATCGACGACCTCCTCAAGGACTCGAACGAAACGACACAACACCAAACAAGATCACAAAGGATCGCACACCAGCTGCTCAGTAACCAATCTCAATCAGGTCAGGGTTCGACCTATCGCAATTCCTCGACACGAAGTCGGATCAGGCTGTCGACCTTTCAAACTCGCAATTCCTCGACACTAAGTCGGATCAGGCTGTCGACCTTTAAATCTCGCAATTCATTGACACTAAGTCGGATCAGGCTGTCGACCTTTAGAACTCGCAATTCATCGACACTAAGTCGGATCAGGCTGTCGACCTTTAAAACTCGCAATTCATCGACACTAAGTCGGATCAGGCTGTCGACCTTTAGAACTCGCAATTCATCGACACTAAGTCGGATCAGGCTGTCGACCTTTAGAACTCACCACCCCAGGTAACCACAATCACAATCACAGGCAAGTTCAATCACACAGGCACTCAAGGCCACTCAAGACACCTCAACAGTCAAGACTCGGGTTCAACAACCCCACGGGCACTCGCTGCCACTCAAGACACCAAATTAAATACACGGCTCTCATGGCCACCCAAACTCAACAATTAAATACGGGCTCTCAAGGCCACCCAAACTCAACAATTAAATACGGGCTCTCAAGGCCACCCAAACTCAACAATTAAATACGGGCTCTCAAGGCCACCCAAACTCAACAATTAAATAAAACGCACGACAACCTCCGGCATACTCGATGCCTCCAACGGTCCTAAAATCACTAGTTTCACAAACAACCTCCGGGCATGGTCATATGCCTCCAGTAATTCAATTATCGCTAAGTTCTCTGTTCCTACGACACTACTAAGTGTCACATGCTTTTCTCTTGAACGCTACAATCCCGTATCATGCTTTTCTAATATTTAAATAATTCTACTCAACCCACGACACCCCGGTGTCACATGCAATTCTACTATTAACTTTCCCTAATCAGGGCCGAGATCCGGCTACTTTTCCCTACCTCGTATACAATCCCAAAAGCGCTCCAACAACACCCGAAGCACACTCAGTCACTCGCCGAGCTTCCCCTTGCCTCGGTCCGTAGCACGATCTAAAAGAACACAAATTTAAAGTACTTTTAAACTAGTACGAATAAACTAAAAATTTACATACTTAACGCCCAAACGTAACCCCGACAATGTCGGTCACTCCCAAACTTCCCAATTATTCGATATTGCCGAAAAAGGACCCGTAAGGGCCAGATTCGCCCGACATGGCGAATCTGCCCGGTTTTGGTTAATTGCCTTCCGGGGCTCCAAAAGCCCCCGTTTTCGTTTCTACGGTCTTAGAATAAATCAAGGAACTCAACGCACTTGACGGAATCGAATTCCGACTTCTAAATCAATTAATTAACGTTTAAAGTTTCCCAAAACCCGTTAATTACAACTTCTCCAATTTAATTCCAAAATTCGATTTGGTTGGGATAGATGGTCCGGGGAACGTTTTAAACTACCCGAGTAATTAAAACACGAACAACCGAGCACGTGGGCCCCACCCAAAGGGCTTGGCCGTGCCCTAGGGCTTGAGGGAGGGGCTCGGCCACCAAGTGGTGGCTGCTGCCACCTCCGGCCAGCCACCACATGGCCGGCTGGCCACCACCCACGGTGGCCGGAGCTCCTCCCGAGCCTCCGGTCACCGGAAAACGTGAAATTAAACCCCCAAACACCTCTAAAACGTCTCCAACACCTCCCCACACTCTACACAACCCTAATCCTTAGTTTAAAACCAAACCCTAGCTCTTGAAAATAATCAAAACGAGAATCGGTTCGGGTATTACCGTAGAGGAGAACGAGGGGAACGGGATTGCTCTTTGCTTTGACTCAATCCAAGGGCTCGATCACAAACCCTAGCTCAACCTCCCTTCTTCTCTCTTCTTCTCCTTCTCCTTCTCTCTCTAAAACCTCTCTTCTAATTTCTAATGTAATTAAACTAACAACAAAACTAATTTTCCTCCTTTAAAACCTCATACTCGGCCAACTATTCCCATCCACCCATTTTCCCTCCAAAAATTACACCACCATATAATTGACAAGTGTCAAGGTGGGTCCCCCACCTTTTGGAAAATATCTATTTGATATTTTCCAATCAGATTCGCGAAAAACAGATGTTTCGGGCCCCGAACGGGCACTTTTCCCAAGAAATTTTTAAACTGGACGGGCTTCAAGGAAACGGCCCAACTAAGACCGCTACGACGACGGCTAAGCTTTTCGGGTCCAAAACGGTCCTCGAATGGACCAAAACGTCGCTCGGGTGACTTTTCCAGCGAAAAATCAATCTTTCCCAAAATGACCAGAAAGTTGCCCTGAGTCCCCCGTAACTCATTTTAGTCGATAACGGGGTCAACTTAAGTCCGGCATGACCCTCGGGGTCAATTTAAGTTAAGTTAAGTGTCTGTCTTAAAAATTTTAAATTTTCCTGTTTTTCGCAGGTTTGACTGACGTTGACCAGAAGTGGTTATTACAGATGACTAATGGTCTTGCATGTGAAGATAAGTAGTGTCCATCACCTCACTGATCCCACATCACAAGCCAAGTGTCATTAGTGATTAGGATAATGGAATTGTTTAATTAGTTAGTCTAGTTAGTTAGTGGAAATAAGGTCCCACTTGGTTACTAACTAACTAACCTAATTAAAATAGTTTTATTCATCTAGTCAAGACCTAACTAGATAATCCCTTAGGACCATGGAGACTTGGGTCATCCATGGGCCTCATAGGTGGGGCCCACGGCCCAAGCCCATCAAGGTCCCATGACGCTCAAATGTCTCCAACGCCTTCTACTTCAGATATGTCCAACATCATTCGATGAGATCGATACCAAGACCCCGATCCTTGTCTTGATCTCTAATATCCTAACCACACACAACTTATGACCCAAAACCCAATTTTGGTCATGTCCCGTGTTAACTTCCTGTTTGGACCTTACTCCATTTGTGTGTAAATGAGTTTTCATCTTCCAATGTGACCCTTAGGTTTGTGCATGTCAGTAGATCAACGTAAATCCCCAATTTAATTGATCCTACCCTAGTGGAAACTAACGACACTTAGTATAGGTGGACACTACAAATCGTATCGATCCTATGTCGTTTCTAACCTTTCCGTCATCCCTGTCATTATCCTTTTATCTCCGATATCCTGATTGAGATAAGGCATAGAGCCGTCATCCTTACTATTCTCAATCATTGTTCCTTGATATGTGAAATGACTGAATATATGATACCCCTTTATCATTTGCATGGCCATGCTTTTCTTTCAGCCACTCTCAATCAAGCGGCCATGAACCGATATCTTTCCCATACCGTAATATGAGGAATAAATCCCTTAGCTATCTCTCGTGTCACTTATGCAATCATTCTCCAAGCCAATCCTGGTCGTTATGGAAGCCCAGTCACGGTGCAATGTTAGGCTCAGGTCAAACTTAGTTGTTTACTGCATATTAATCATAGAGACTCCTCGGCCTAAGCATACATGACAAGCTACGACTCTGAATATGTTCATTACTTAATCTCTGGAACATATTCAGGTCGGGTCGTCCGATATCATGTCCCACATGATATCTATGATCAGACTCCGGAACGCATTCCAATGGCCAATAGAAAGTAATCCATTAAGAGTCATCTTTCATACTAGTCGCTTCTAGTAAAGACTGTTGACTATGGACCCCATGAGTGTGATCCATCTCGATCTATAGTTCTATTTGCATGGTGGGCATAGATTGAGAACACACATCGATATACTACTCCAACACATAAGTAATATGAAAGCCGCTTTATTATATTTCCAACGGTGATATTTATATTTGGACGTTCACGATTGAACTACGGGCATTAAGACTAACATTATCTTTAAACCAAGGAGTCTTTGTGATTGCTATGCAGTAAACAACTGAGTTTAACCTGAGCCCAATGTTGCATGTGACAGGGTTTCCATAACGGCCAGGATTGGCTTGGGGACGGACTACATGAGTGACACGAAAGACGACTAAGGGATTTATCCCCCATACTACAGTATGGGAAATATATCGGTTCTTGACTGAAAGAACAGCATGGTCATGCACATGATATTGGGTATCATAGATTCATTCATCTCACATATAAAGGAACAGTGATTGAGAATAATAAGGATGACGGTCTATGCCTTATCTCAATCAAGATATCTAAAGATAAAAAGATAGTGACATAGACACAAAAAGGTTAGAAAAATAATAATTAAAAATTATTTTAATAATAAAGTGTTAGGCAATAATAAAGTCTCGTTAGTTTCCACTTATATAGGATCGAGTAAAATGGGATTTTACGTTGATCTACCGACATGCACAAACCTAAGGGTCACACCGGAGGATGAAACTCATTAACACACTTATGGAGAATGGTCAAGCGGGAAGTTGACATGGGACATGACCAAAACTGGATTTTGGTCATTTGCCAGTAAGTAATTGGAACTTTACGGATCGAGACAAGACTTGGATTCTTGTGAACGATCTCGTCAAATAATGTTGGACATATCTGGGATGAAAGGAGTGGGAGGCAATGAGCGTGTCATGGGAACTTTTCGGGGCTGTCATAGCTGCGAAAAAGGGTGTAGCGACAAGACAGAGGAATACCCTAATTTGTAGTCTCTGAGACTCTGATTAAGTTATGAGTAGATTGAAATTTTGATTATTAATGACGCATACTAAAGAGTTAGCGAAATTAATGAACGGTCTCATACACAAACTTTAGTAATTAAGTGTACAAATGTGAAGAAGATTTATATTTAGGTGTAGTGTAATTTACTTGTACAATTAGCAAATATTATAAGACTCGACTTAAATCAAGAGTCTTAAAGACTTCTTAAAACATGGTTTCTCCCTCTTTGGTTCCTCTCTTCCTCGTAGTCGCCACCAACATGGTCAACCATTCTGATTCCTCCATCACCCCCACCGCTACAACCATCAGAGATCCCTCATCCTCGGCATCCTTCACGCGGAAAACAACCACATTGGGTTTGTCGAGACTATTTGTAGGTCAGCCGATGGTGAGCCAGGGAAGCCCAAGACTTCTCCGTTCGCTGCATGCAGGGCCGAGTCCCCTCTTAAACCTCGTACCGACGACCCCCAAGGTCAGCAGCCCCTTAGCGATCGAAGACCGGTATGCCTCCAACTCTACATGCCCCATGCACCATCTAGAAACTATACCGTGCACCCCGCTCTATTTCTGCCCTCGCCGGCCATCCTTGGGACTGTGGCAGAGGTCCAAAACCACCTCGAAGACGGTCTCTCTTGTGGAAGACAAGGATGGTATGATGATCGTCCCACTCGAAGTTATCCTAGTTGCTTTTATGGTCGGTACCACCACTATTTGGCTGATAGGATTGTTGTTGATATTTCCTACAATCCGAAGGCTATTTGTGCGGTGATGATTCAGCGATGGAAGATTAGAGGCCTAGGGGTTGAATTCATCACAAAGGGGGTAGTGGAATTTTATTTCCTGACTAGCACTACGATGGAAACATCAATCATCGTGGCCCTTGGGGCTTTAGTAGGTATCCTCCGCTCCTTGTACACCTCCTACCCTGCATGCAGCCGATCGCCATACCCTTCTGGTTCATTGAGATTGGAGTGTGGGCTTTCAATGTCCCGAGAGATGCAAGGAATGCTTTAGTCTATTCTATCCTGGTAAATGCAATTGGTACCGAGGTAACATCTGCACCTATCCAGACCCCTCATCGTTTTGATTACTTGTTGTGGTTTCAAGTTAGTCTTGATGTGGACATACCACTTTGTCAACGAATACGACTCCGATTCCCTGGTCATATGGAGTCTACAACTGTAGGCCTTTAATATGAAAGGTTATGGGGTTTCTGCGTTTGTGTGGGATGCTCACTCATCGAATAAAATATTTCCAGGCTCGCATTACAAGAGTAGGTAGGGAGGAGGCAAGGTACGATGACTCTATTTGGATCTATATGGTTTTGACATAGAGCGGCTGCTCCGAATGGAGTGGGGACTTTGTGGGAGGTGGGAGGGTTCCTCTTTTTCTTCTTTCCTTAGGGTTCTTGACACTCATTAGGGGGGGGGGGGGGGGATTCACCCCTAAGACACGTGCTTTGGCTAAGGAACGTCTTACAGGGAAATTCCAAAAATTCAGTGAGAGCATCCTAGGCCATTAGTCAAGGCATGGGAGATCACAACGGCTTGTGATCTGGATAACAAGTCCAAGGAAGACGACTCGAGGGTGCTGGAGGGCGAACTCAACTACTCTAGTGAGAGCCTGACATAGTTATTGACACCTTCTCTGGAACACATACAGAGAGACTCTAAGACTCTTCCTAGGAAGGTAAAGTAGAAAGAACCTTCCGAGCAAGCGAGTGGACTGGGCCCGATGTGATCCAAGGCACAAAGCAGCAAAAGAAAAGGGAAAGACGGGGGAAATGCTACACTCATACCTGCCAACTGAAGAGGGCACTTGACCTCACATGAGTCTCTACCACCATCCTTCATCTAGTGGACGAGGAGGACATAATGATCAACATGCGAGGGTTGTCAAACATCCCTTGTAGGATCCAGGATCGACTTTTGAACTAGGGCGGTAGAGAAATGGTGGCCTACCCTTATGACCTGGGACCGGTTTTGCTTTTTTGTCCTGAGAGGAGCAAGGAAGCACCCCATTTTTATGTTTATTTGCACTTTAGTTATTTGAACTTCTGGTTGTTTTTATTACTTTAGATTTTTATTGTTTTGTGGGTAAGACGTTGGGACTTTTCTTTGTTGTCTAAGATAGAAATTAGACTAGTTTTACGGATTCAAGAGCGTTGGATCATCTACGGGAGGCTCAGATATATTCTGGAACTCAATACCATTGAATCTATTTGTATATTCAATGTTGGACATGATTAATACAATTTTCTGGTCGCCCGTTTAAAAAACGGAAGACTCGTTTTACGTTTTCGTACGCCTTACGTGTTCAGGTACAAAGAAAGTGTTTCACGTTATCTTTCCGGTTACATATTTTTTCAAAAGTGCAATAAATGGTTGCTCTCAAGTCCCAACCAAGGGCTAATTGTATTTATTTTCACATGTAATTGAATATATTTAAAGATAAGTAGATAATCTTCCGAAATTAAGAAAAAAATGTCAGTTACATATAATATAGTGGCAGGGGGTTGGCAAGTCGAGTTTGTTCAACCAGAAAGGGGCATTAGCCCAGGGTCCCCTCTGTCCCCCTATATGTTCCTATTTTGTATGGAAGGGTTAGCTCGTCTTCTACAGACAGTAGAGAGCCATGGACTGATTCATGGGTCAATATTGTGCCTCTAGCACCCCCAATTACTCACTTATTCTTTGTAGATGATTGCTATGTGTTCAGCAAGGCATCGCACATTGAAATGGGAAGAGTCAGAAACTACCTCAGAATGTTCGAGGAAGCTTCAATGCAGGTTGTCAATCTTCAGAAATCGTCACTGTTCTTTAGCACCAATACTCATATCAACGCTAGAGGAGAAGGGGTACGTTTATTGGGAATTCCAGAGCTTCAGACTCCATCCCCATATCTAGGAGTTCCTAATTTGATGGGTCGTAGCAAGAAGTAGAGTTTACAATACATCCTAGACGGGATCTTAAGAAAGATTCAAAGACGGGACGACAAATTGTTAAATGGGGTAGGAAAGGAAGTTTTAGTAAAGTCGGTACTCCAAGCTATACCGACTTATGCAATGAGTGTCATGCAACTCCCGTAAGGTACGATAGATAAGATAAATGTGGCCTTAGCGAGGTTCTGGTGGAAGGCATTAGGAGGCAATGATAACCCGATCATTTGGCAATCATGGTCGACGATGTCCCGCCCAAAGGAAGTGGGAGGTCTGGGCTTCCGAAACCTGCAAGATTTCAACACGGCTTTGATGGGTAAAGAATTGTGGAAGATAGCAACGGAGGAATCTAATCTGGTGGCAAGAGTGCTAAAAATGAGATATTTTTGGGATACTTCAGCTTTGGAGGGAAAGAAAAGCCTCAATAAGAGTTTTGTTTGGCAAAGTCTGTTGTCAGCACAAGGATTAGTAAAATAAGGGGCTCGAATATCTATTGGACCAGGAACCTCGACCTCAATCCTTCGTCACCCGTGGCTCATTGGGTTAGACCCTTGGATCAGATCGTCAAGGGTAGAGGTGGAACATCTAAATGTATTAGGACTTATGATACCAAATTCCAAAAATTGGGACAAAGGGAAGATTCATGAGCTCTTTGACGAGAGAGACAGTCTTGCCATTCTTTTAGTTCCAATTAGTAGGACAATATTCTGTCAAGTCGGCTTATGGTTTGCTCAATCAAGGGCATCCAGTCCCAGTCACCTCCTCAGACATCTGGCCGACTATTTGGGGCCTCGACGTCCTTCCAAAGGTCCGAAATTTTATTTGGTGAACATGCGCGGGGTGCCTTTAGGTGGCAACTAGACTTCGAACCAAAAGGGTAGACATAGTGACAACCTACCCTGTCTGTCATGGGGGAGCGGAATCGGAAATGCATTTATTGGTCACCTGCCCGATGGCTGCAACTTGTTAGAGGAGGAACGGTCTGTCCCTCTCCAATGAAGAATGAGTTTTTATCGAATGGCTACGAGACACATTAGCCATCAACCCTCCGGATAAAGGGGGAGAGGTAGGTTTCCTATTATGGGAAATCTGGAAGGCCAGAAATAGGAAAGTGTGGGATGACACTACGCCGGTAGTAGATTCAATCCATTACTCGTCCACATGTCTAAATGCAGGTTGGGTGGAAGCAAAAGCTTGGTAGAGGCTTGGACATTCTAACCCCAATACATTTACCCAAGGAGCAGAAACCAGATGCTCCACCCATCTTAGGCCTCCTAAGCTATTAATACGGATGGAGCACTCTTTGTAGCAACATGACAATTAGGTACAGGTTGAGTGTGTAGAGACGATACAACACGGATCATGAAGGAAATATTCTCCTCCTTCCGGGGTCCCCAAGATCCGGGATTGGTGGAAGCCTATGCTATAATAGATGCGCTACAATGGGCAATCTAGAGGCCACAACAGAAAGTCATCGTTTGAAGCGATTGTAAGGTCATAGTGGATATGATCAACAAAAAGAAAAGATCATCTTCTCCAACAGGGATAGTCGCTAGCGATTGTATTTCCCTTTTATCTAGACTCGAGGACGTGCAACTCGATTTTGTAAAAACGGACAGCGAACAAAGCAGCTCAATGGCTTGCTAGGGCGGCCTGTTCCTCCCTTGTCTAGGAATGGCAAGGAGGGTTTATACCGGAACCATTTCATCGGATCCTTACTACCGACATTTTAATAATATGTCTCGTGTTTACTAAAAAAACAATGTTGAAAGACGAACAATAAAATACTCAATTAAATAATATATTTTTTACTAAAATAAATAAGGGTAAATTTCACCTCACAACCCTAAAAATAATTGTGTTTCGTCTCTAGCCATAGTTTGTTGCACCTCACTACCCCAACTTTCATTTTAGTTTCAGTTTATCCATTTTTCCATCCAACAATTAAAAATTCCAAAAATACCCCTCACTAACACTCAAATTTTCAAAAGCATGTCGTTGGTTTTCAAATATTCTTTTTATTTGTTTAGTTTATAAAAATCAGTTTTTTATTTTATTTTATGAAAATTATATTATATTTTAAAAAATCTATTTTTTTATTATTTTAAAATATCATTTTTTTAATTTTTAAAAGGGTAAACTACAAATGCATACCCTTAAGTATGCACGTTTAACCGATGAATAGCCTGAAATTTAAAGTTAACTGATGCATACCCTGAAGTTACGAGTTGTAACTCAAAACCTCTTTTGTCAGCTAAAATGACAAAAATACCCTCAGTGATTTTTTTAAATAATTTTTTTAAAATACAAATGAAGTGATTTTTTAAATAAAAATGAAGTCATTTAATAAGTAAATATATATATATATAGGGGACCTTTCAGGTACAAACCAATCTTTAGATACGAAATACGAATTAATCCCAACTTTGGAATCGTAGAATGCCCAAGGGCTGCGATTTCCGCATGGCTGATTTTTTATTATTTTTTTTCACCAAGTTTCCTATTTTGATCTTTCCCGCTTCGTTTCAACTCCGATTTAATTTTTTCTTGCGCCAAAAACTTTCTTTTTTCAAGATATATCTATCAAGTAGCATATTGAATATGTTTTGAAGCAAAAAAAACATGTACAAGCAAAAACACAAATCGTTAACTGTGCACTAATGTATGTTTTTGCAACTGCATTTGTATGAATAAACTTATCTTAATGTATGTTTAAGCTAATCTTAATTTATTAGCTTACACGTACAAAACATACATACACATACAAATGAAAATAGTAAGAATATACATTAAGTTTAGCGTATACATACAGCTGAAACAACATGCATTAAGGTTGGCTTACACATACAAATGAAAATGCCAAGAACATACATTTAAAATTGCATGAACATACATTAAGCTCATCGTACATATATAACTGAAAATTAAAAAACATGCAGTTGTAAAAACATATATACAAAAACATACATTGAGATTAGCTTATTCATACAAATGCAGTTGTAAAAACATACATTAGTGCACGGTTAACAATTTGTGTTTTTTCTTGTACATGTCTTTTCTTGCTTCAAAACATATTCAATATGCTACTTGATAGATAGATCTTGAAAAAATAAAAAAATTGGCGCAAGAAAAAATTAAATCGGAGTTCAAACGAAACGGGAAAAATCAAAATAAGAAACTTGGTGAAAAAAAATAAAAAAAATTTCAGCCTTGCCTTATGCGATTACATGCGATTCCAAGGCGGGGATGGATTCGTATTTCGCAAAAAATTGGCATGGTCGTACCTGAATGTTATCCTATATATATATATATATATATATATAACAAAAGTAATTTTAAATAATTTTTTTAACATAATTATTGAAGTGTAGTTGAGGGTATTTTCGTCATTTTAGCTGACGGAGGGGTTTTGAGTTACAACTCGTAACTTCAGGGTATGCATCAATTAACTTTAAACTTCAGGGTCTTCATCGGTTAAACGTGCATACTTAAGGGTATGCATTTGTAGTTTACCCTTTTTAAAAATCAAATTTAATTTTCAAAAAATCAGTTTTTATTTTAAGGGGTAACTCCATGTCCTAACTCCCAACTTTCAAAAATTGTTAAATCCTAACCCTAGAAAACTTAAATTGTCATGTAGTAACGTTGACCCAACTTTATTTACCAACTGTGTGTAATTTTGGACGGACGTTAATTTGATCATGTGAAAAGTCGGTTTTGCCCTCTAAAATTTGTGGTTGAATATCAGCTATGGACACACACAAATCAACTTTGATCCCTCTCTCTTGCTCAAATCAACTTCGATCCCTCTCAAATCAATTTCACGTTCGTCAACAAGGTCAATTTCGCGTTGAACCCAAGCTTCATTTCCTCAATTGCTTCAGCTTGCAAGGTGACCTGCCCAAGCTCCATTTCATCAACAAGCTCCATCCTTGCAATTTTAAGGTAAGCGTTGTTGAACTCGATTTAGGAATTTCGTTTTGTTAGGGTTTATAGGGCTTCGATCATGTCTTTCTGAATAATGAAACTGTGAACTGCTCCGCTGATTTGGGTTTTTGCGGAAATCTCCCTGGTTGACCTAACGAGGTTCTCTCTCTCTGATTTTTATTTCCCTCCTTCGACAATTTTTAGCTATAGTTTCAATTTCTACAGCGTCTTCATCGAGAACAGATACCCTAATTCCGAGAGCTAGAGCATCATCTTGGTTCGCGCCCTCAGGTTGTCGGAGAAGCATGTGTTTGTGGGGAAGATAGAAGCTTCTTTTGTTGTACTGGATTTGTTCCAGTTTCAACATCATCCATCCCGTGGGTTCTTTCTCCTATGATTTCTTAAGAATCACCACTTTAATTTTTGATTCATGTTGGTTGCTGTTGAAATCTGCTTGCCCCCGTGGGCTATAGAATCGATAATGTTCATGCTTGTTTGAGTCTCCAAATAATTGTGTTAACATGTGAATCAAATATAATAGCGTTTTAATGTCAAACAATGGTCTTTAGAAAAGAATTGATTCAAGGTTTGAATCAAATGTTGTGGTTAACAGGCTAAGTTTCATTGTTTGAATTTTCAGAAGAAAATGAAGGTGATGAGGATGAGAATAATAGTAAGGATAGTAGTGAGGATAATAATGTAGTTCGAAGATTCAGACTTATAGACGAGGATAGTAGCGAGGATGTTGAAGGAGATGATGATGCTGATTTGGGTAAGGAAACCACTAACATGTTTGAGATCTTGGAATCACTAGCAAGTCAGAAGAAGATGAAACCAGAAATTCGTCACGAGATCATCACTTGCAGCAAAGGAAGAGCAGCCATATCCTCCGATAATAGTGACAAGGGGAAAGGCCGCTTCCCAACTATGGTTAACCTTTGTTTCCATCGTCCACACTGCGACTGACCTTCGTTCCCCATTCCCATCGGTGAACTTTTTGCGATTCTCAGAAACTAACGGAAACCGTCTGTTTTGACGGCACCGTCAGTATTTTCAGCGCGTGACAGTCACGTGCCTTTCCATTTTTTCGTAAATGGCCAGATTGCCCTTAGGGGAAAAGCCACATCCCAACTATGTTTCACCTTTGATTCCACCATCCTAACTGCGACTTACCTTTGATCTCAAATCTCATCTGCAAATTATTCGCTATTCTTCAAAACTATCAACCATCAACATCACGCCATACCCATCTCCCATGCCCATCTCTCATGACCTTCTTCCCATACCCATCATCTTCTTCTTCCATACTCATCCATGGTGAGCATCCATGGTGAAGCTTAGGCTAGATTTAAAAAAACTCCTCCCTTTCTTTTCATGAAAAAAAACATGCTTAAAAAAAGCCCCACACGAATTGCAGATCTGAGAAGGTCATCCCTCCGTGGGCGTGAACCAAATAAGGAGATTTGGGGATTTTATTGGATGTGGTTTCAGAGTTCGTCTTCTTGGATTTGGCTCTGCAGAGTACATAACCTCGAACTCATCGATGCTCTTCGTCTCCGATAGAGCTTCGGTTCTGCAGATTTGAGATGATGAACATAGAACCACCATCGTACTCTCTTTGTGTCCATATTTGGGTTTGAAAAAAAGAGTATCAAAATGATAAATAAAAAAACAAAAAAAGAAGAAGATTTGGGTCTGTGTTCATCGGTTGGAGATTTGGGGAAGAAGAAGAAGAAAATGTCAAAAAAAATTCAATTTTGGTTAAAAAAATATATTTTTTATAATTAAAATATCATTATTATATATAAAAATATTTAAAAATCAGATTTGTTAATATCAGATTATAAATAAATTTAAAAAGTTTATTTATAGATAAATTAAAATATATATTTATTAATTTAATTTAAAACAAATCTATTTCAAGTTTGAGGGCAAATTCGTCTTTTTCCAAGCAAAACTAATGGTGTCATCCAAAATAACAGATTTTGATAGTTTTGAAGAATCGCGAATAGTTCGCAGGTTGGAATGGGGAACGAAGGTCAGTCGCAGTGTGGACGATGGAAACAAAGGTGAACCATAGTTCGGATACGGCCTTTCCCCTAGTGACAATGCAAAGGTCCATCTCTTACCTTCCTCATAACATAGAAATTGCAAATTAGGAAATGTTAATTTGCATATATAGATGAGAAATATTACCTTCAGAGTTGACATCATGTGTGGTTTCATTTTTCGCAGGCTGATGCAGGGTTAGGAAAATGAAGGGCTACTCGAGGAAATGGAAAAGACTAGTCTTGTTTATGAAGCGCTACTCTCTTTTGGATAAAAAGTTTAAGACAGTATTTTATTTGGTTGTAAGATGTGGCAGACCACATGTGAGTGGATCAGGCTTTATTTGGTTAAATGGTTAAATGTTTATGAAACATGTTTTGTCGAGAGTTTAAAATATTAAGGTTACTAGCGTTTATAGCGTTTATATGTTTGGCAGATATGTTTGCTTCAATATTCTGAAATCTTAAAATATTTCTGAGATCTTGAAATATTTCTGAGATCTTGAAATATTCAGAGATCTTGAACTATTTCTGAGATCTTGGAATATTATGAGATCTTGAAATATTTCTGAGATCTTGGAGCATCCATGAATGTTTCTTATGGCTACCTAGAAGCTTTTGTGAATTGTGAATTTGAAAAAGAATTTGAAAGTGAAACCATATTGTTTGTAAAGTTAAAGGAAGATAATGATTAAAGCTCTCTTGTTCATGATGCCTCTCTTTGCCAGACATCAATTCAATTCACCGTTAAAGACTGAATTCATGGAATCACAAGTAGGACACAATCATCTTGAGAAAAAACTAGTATTATTTCCAATCCATCCACACTACATTACTGTTATACTCTTATGCTAGCAAAATGGAATCACAAGATGATTGACCCCTAATGATCTTTCGTCTCAAAAACTAACCCGCCATGATTTTTTTTCTACGTACATATCTGGTAGAAAGTCAAACGTCATGTACTTACCCCTTTTGTTTATTTTTGGAACAAAAAAATCCGCTAAATTGATGGTTATCTTAGATATATATCTTTTTACGGTAATTTTTGTTCCAAAATAAATAAGTCAAACATCAAACCTGACTGTTATGCTCTTATGCTATCAAAATATATATGTGGGGAACAAAGGTCACTACGGATCATTTTTGGACTCAATGACCTTTACTAAGTACAATTTCTGAGATCTTAAAATATTTCTGAGATCTTGAAATATTTCTAAGATCTTGAAATATTTCTGAGATCTTGAACTATTATGAGATCTTGAACTATTTCTAAGATCTTGAAATATTATGAGATCTTGACATATTTCTGAGATCTTGACATATTCATAAGATCTTGAAATATTTCTGAGATCTTTGAATTGTTTCTAGGAACTCACTCAACATAACCATATTGCAATTTATAACATAGATTCATTCCGTGTCTATTTAGTTAATGTCATTTATGTAATAGTAATCTTCATATGTACTAATGATCTGCTAATTTTCTTTACATACCAACACATAAAACTGCATTCACCATTCTTTCACAATTCACACAACATGAACTAAATAGATATATGCTTCATTCTTTCGTTTTGAAGAGCCTCATTCTTTTGTTGTTCATCTTTGAGAGCATCTTCTAAATAAGTTGCTTCAATCACCATTCTTGCACAATTCACCACCCCCAAACAAAAAATTATCACTTTCATATTCTGAATTTGTTTTTTTAGCTCAAGAACCCTAGAATTTGGGTATTTTAAAACAAACCCTATCATTTGGAGATTTTCAGCTCATAAACCCTATCATTTGGAGATTTTCAGCTCATAAACCCTATCATTGGGGATTTGTAAACAAACCCTATAATTTGAAGATTTTCAGCAAATAAACCCTAGAAATTGGGGATTTTTAAACAAACCATACAATTTGGGGATTGTTTTCTCAAGAACCCTACAATTTGGGGATATTTAGCCCAGGAACACTATAATCTGTGTATTTTCAGCTCATAAACTCTAGAATATGAGGATTCCTAAACAACTTCATGAACTGAAAATCCACACCAAACAAAACTTCCAATCACATGATCCTTTGGGCCATAAACTCTATTCTCGAGCTATTTATGTTTGCAATCTCTACCACGCTTCTTAGATTGAGATAAACCATCGATTCAAAACTTCCAATCGCTTATGATTCCCTCTAAAATGGTATTTGAAACTAACAAGAAAGAAGAAACACGTGAGACAGTCAAATTGAGGCTTCAAGAGAGAAGAAAATGAAAGGGCAATCTTGTGATTTCACACATACAAAATGACTCACGTGAGAAGCACGTGAGTCACTGTTCACGGAAACAGTCAGGTTTAACAGTATTTAATGGTTTTTGGTAATTAAGTTTTGAAATCTGGTACTATTTGACAATTTTTCAAAATTTGGGTGCGGATTTGACAGTTGACCTTAGTACAATGTTAGTACATGGAGTTAACCCTTATTTTAAAGGGTAAACTTCACCTCACTACCCTAAAAATACTTGCGTTTCGTGTCACTACCCTAACCAAACTTTGTTGCACCTCACTACCCTAATTATGTGTTTAGTTGCATTTTCATACCCACCGTCAACTTGACATCCATTTTTGGATGGAAAATGGTAAAAAGTCCATAATACCCTTCACTAACACTCAAATTTTCGAAAGCATGCCATTGGTTTTCAAAAAATATTTTTATTTATTTATTTTAAAAAATCAATCTTATATATTTTTTTTGAGGTAGAAACGATGATATTATAAATTTAAATTATTCTAGTGCCCACGAACGTAGGAATCACCATACATAAACCAAACTAACAGAATTGGAAAGACAAGTGCAGAAAAATAAATTTTGCTCTTAGACATAATGGCGGTCGGGGGGCGGGACTACGGTAGCATCCAGGGACATCGATACAGTATACTCCAACCATAAGAAACTGATCGAGCAGATCAGAGGATAAACATGCAGTGGTGGACCGATTACTCCCCCGGTAAGTCAGCGTGTGTCGTCCTCCCTTGACTGATAATAGTAGGGCTCCTGAACGCGGGATTGCTGGCCCCGAAGTGGTAGAGAAGTAACTCATCAACTGTTGGTGGTACCAATGCCACCTATACACCAGGGAGAAGGTACAGTTGACCAAACCCTCCCTGGCCCCCTTCGTATTCATTCCTGGAGGCGAGGGTGTTTGTAGCCCCCCGCCGCTGCAGATGACGCCTCATTCGACGCCGCTGATTCTTCTTCCTCCACCGGATCCTCTTCCCTCATCGGCCTCTTATTCCCAGATAGTGACGGCGTCGGGTCACGTGGTAGCTAGCCCACTGGCACCTCCTCATCCCCTGCTTCCTGACGTCCCCACCACCCTTGTCCTTCCTGCCTTGGGGTGTCCTTGGAGCCCTCTTATGACGACGCCCCTAACCCGGTCCGCCTATGTAAGTCCAATTCGTCCCTGGAACGGCCTTCCCATGTTTCGCCTTCTCTAACGCCGATCTCGGGTCCCCTAGAGCCTTCAGTGAGGACCCCCTAACTCCCCCAATAACCGGACAGACCAGAAAAAGTGACCCGCATAACAACACCCAAAACAATGCTCAGGTAAATGCTCATACGAGATACTTAGACGCGTTCGTACCTGGGAGACCGAAAGCCGAAACCAGAGTTGACTCTACAGCGGTACTCGGATGTCCGCCCTGATTCTGATCTTCATAAAGACCCCCAGCAGAGACCATCCTTGTCCATATCCACTTCTTGGCAGACTCCCAAAGTGTTGCCTACCATGAAACCCACATCTCTCGTCCAAGCCCCCACCGGCAAGTTCGATACTCGCGCCCAGACCGAAAAATAATGGAACTGCAGATCCTTGATCTGCATGTGGGCCCTCAGGTCCGTAAACAGGACCAGGGAGTCCCAAAAGGACCACGTTTCCCCCAGCAGAACCCGTTCCCTCTCCTAAGCTGAGCGGAAGAAGAAAGCGACCAGTCCTCCCTCCAGAGATCTAGCCTCGACCTTCATTCCCCATACATCCTCCATCCTCGCCACCACTGACTTGCAGAAGATCTTCCTGGTGGTTAGGACCTTAGCTGCCAGCGCGAATCGATACAGATTTCCTCGGCCAGTAACTTCTTGAACCAGCCCGACTACCTCCTTGATCCTCATTGCGCCCATCTGGGAGTCCAACACTCCAACCTGATCCGTCGAGGGACACCCCACTCCTAGAACTGGGTCCCCCAGATTGATCCTAGACATCGGGTTCCCTCGACCCGCCTGGTCCGTACGCCCAAACGGGTTCGGGCTCAACCCGCAACCCTATTCCGATCTTGGACCAGTACCGCCCCGCTCACCCGGTCCAGTCCTCAGCCCACCCGAACCATCCACAGGGACCCGACCCGCTCCAAACCTCGCCGCCCAACGGGCTATATCGCCTCCTCCGTCCTGGGCCCACATCGATTTCTAACCCAAACTAGCAGCCCACCGAGCATCGCCCATAAACCCACGGCCCAAGCCCAATCCCTCTGTGACCCGACCCTGCGCAACCTTAATATCGTCCGGCGCCGCCACCCCTTTCCCCTTCCTTCGCCGCCAAGCAACCGCCTCCGGCGTGACTGCCGAATCCGATGAAACCGGGATCGGGGTGTTCTTCTCCCCCATGGCCGCCGGTACTACTGGGGTATAAGCCTCAGCACCACCGACCCGAACAGCCCCCGCCTCCATCGGTCTCCTCCCAGCCCCACTACCCAGTCTCCTCGGCCGGGGCCTTTTGCTGGTGTATGACGGAGGTAGCTCGGTCCCGTTCGAGCCCGAGCACCCGCCATCCAACTCGGCTGATCGGGTCGTGAACTGCATCCCCACGTGCCCCTCCTCCCGGTTCGGTACCGCCCCCACATGGAACACCTCCTCCGTCACCGGCTCCTCCTCCGGCAACTCCTCTTCCTCCTGCGACAACGGGTCGACATCTCCCGCTGCCGCCCCCGCCGTCTCCTCCCCCAGCGCCTCCGTACCAGACTCGTAAGCCAAGTCATGCACGTCCAACTCCGGCAAACAAGGTCCCCAGTGCACCCCCTCATCGCCGCTCATCTCGCCGCCCTCCATACCGCTCGAAATCGTCATTGAGAACACGATGAATCGCAAAACACGCCCTAACCCTAGTACAGGAATAGAGAGTGCTGCGTCTTTTTCATTAATTCGATTATCTAATTATGATAATCGAAAATATCAATCTTATATTTAAAAAAATCATAATTTACTTAAAAAATCAGATTTTATTTTTTAAAAATCAGATTTTATTTTTTAAAAATCAGATTTTTTTTAAAAAAAAACAGTTTTTATTCTAAAAATTAATATTTTTTTAATAAAAAAATCAGTTTATTTTTTATAAAATCAATTTTTTTATTTAAAAATGAATATATTTATTATAAAATCAGTTTTATGTATTTAAAAATCAATTTATTTATTTAAAATTGTTTAATTTTTTTTTATAAATTCATTTTTATTTAAAAATCAGTTTATTTTTTTAAAAAAAATCAGTTATTTATTATAAAAAAAAATCAATACTTTAGGGTAGTTAGATTTTATTTTAAAAAAATCAATTTTTATTATACAAAATCAGTTTTTATTTTTAGAATTCACTTTTTACAACAATCAATCTCTGCAAATCTCAATCGCTTTATTACAACAACAGTTTTTACACAATCAATCTCTGCCTCTAAGAATCCAACATCAATCCACAAATAAATCAACAAAAACTGTTTTTTTACAAAATCAATGGTATTTTACAAAATCGGATTCTGCAGATTGAGTGTAAGCCCTAATAATCCTGTGAGGATCTGGACTTCTCGTCAAATTCATCACCATTGATACTGTCACTCTTGTAGCTTGGCAGCTTCACTCCATTCTTGGTTTCATATGGGTCTGACCTTGGCTTTGCAAACTGACCCGCCATTCTTCCAACCTAAATACCCCAATTTCCAATTCAGCTTCAATTTGACAAAAACCCTAAAACGGTATAAGGGGGAAATGAAATAAAAACCAACCTTGATGACAGACACTTGTCCGCCGAACGTGAGAACAACACCCATCTGAAGCAGAAGCTTGATAGTGTCTCTGATGTTGCTCGAATTGAACTCCTTGAAGCTCTCGGCGCAATCCCCACCTTGCAGAAGGAATGTGTTGCCCATGACGGCCTCTAAGAGCTTCTCCTCCAAGCTCCTCGCCTCTCCGGCGAAGACAATCGGGGGAAAGGCCTCGATGGTCTTGAGGATCGACTGGACCTCCTTCGCATCTGGGTACTTGGGCAGCGGCAGCGGTGGCGAGTCTCTCCGTGGCGGCGACGGCGACGTCTGCGAGTGGATGAACCAAAGGAGAGGGTGAGGGTGAGGGTGAGGGTGAGGGTGAGGGTGAGTGAGGGTTAGTTTTTGTTTTCAATTTTGATTTCTTTATTCTTTAATCTGATTTAATTAAATAGTATTTAAAAAGATAAGGGGTAGTATTGTCATTTTTTAAAAAAATTGGGTCATGTGCCAGGCACATGACTATTTTCCATCCAAAATGGATGGAAAATTGACGGTAGGTACTAGATTGAAACTGAAATGAAAGTTAGGGTAGTGATGTGCAACAAAGTTTGGTTAGGGTAGTGATGTGAAGTTTACCCTATTTTAAAAAATCATTTTTGTTTTATAAAATCAGATTTTATATTAAAAAATCAGTTTTATTTTAAAATGCAATTTTAAATTATTAAAAAGTCAATTTTATTTTAAAAAATCATTTTTGTTTTATAAAATCAGATTTTTTTATTAAATCAGTTTCCTTTTTCATTTAATATTTTTATTATCTCACTATTTTTCTTTATCGACAATGTCGAGTAATTGGGAAGTTTGGGAGTGATCGACATTGTCGGGGTTACGTTTGGGCGTTAAGTTTATTGAATTTTAGCTTATTCCTGCGAGTTGTTAAGCGCCTTAAATTTGTGTTCTTTTAGATCGTGCCACGGACCGAGGCAAGGGAAAGTTGGGTGAGTGACTGAGATCATCACCGGAGCTCGTTGGTTGGCTTTTGGAAAACACGCACGAGGTAGGGAAAAGTAGCCGGATCTCGGCCCTGACTAGGGAAAGTTAACAGTAGAATTGCATGTGACACCGGGGTGTCGTGGGTTAAGTGGGTTTATCGAATATTAGAAAGGCATGATACGGGAACGTAGCGGATATTGGAAATGCATGTGACACTTAGTAGTGTCGTAGGAGCAGAGAACTTAGCGTTATTAGAATTACTGGAGGCATATAACCATGCCCGGAGGTTGATTGCGAACTTATCGAGATTAGGAGTACTGGAGGCATATGACCATGCCCGGAGGTTGATTGTGAAACTGTTGATATTAGGACTGTTGGAGGCATTGGTTATGCCGGAGGTTGATTGTGTATTTTGTGTCTTTGGTGGCCTTGAGGGCCCGTGTATTATTGTTTAGTTTTGGGTGGCCATGAGTGCTCGTGGGGTTGTTGAACCCGTGTCTTTACCTTTGGTGTTTTGGGTGATCATGAGTGCCCGTGGGGTCGTTGAACTCGTGTCTTTACCTATGGTGCTTTGGGTGGCCATGAGTGCCCGTGGGTTGTTGAACTCGTGTCTTTATGGGCGGTGTGTTTTGGGAGGCCGTGAGTGCCTGTAGGGTTGTTGAGCCCGTGAGTTACTGTTTGTGTGTCTTGGGAGGCCGTGAGTGCCTGTGGGGTTGTTAAGCCCGTGAGTGACTGTTGGTAGTTTTGAGAGGCCGTGAGTGCCTGTGGGGTTGTTGAGCCCGTAAATTACTGTTGGTGGTTGGAGTGGCCGTGAGTGCCCGTGGGGTTGTTGAGCCCGTGAGTTACTGTTGGTGTATCTTGGGAGGCCGTGAGTGCCTGTGGGGCTGTTGAGTCCGTGTTTTACTGTTGGTGTATCTTGGGAGGCCGTGAGTGTCTGTGGGGCTGTTGAGTCCGTGTTTTACTGTTGGTGTCTTGGGTGGCCATGAGTGCCTGTGAGTGTTGAACCTGCGTTGTTACTGGTTGTTGAACTTGCTTGTGATTGTGATTGTGGTTACTTGAGGTTAGGGGCCCGCTTCATGAAACGGGGGTCCACGAGCACACGCGTCTGCATGTTCAAACGGGGTAGGGGGCCGCCCGTCAATAAAGGGGTCCTGGCCGCGCGTGTGTGGTTTGGGTTTGTGAGCATTCTTTGGCTGGCTTACGAGTTAGAGTCTCGGTAAGTTGCGAGCATTCTTCGGCTGGCCTGACCGAGTTAGAGTCTCGGGAGGTTGCGAGCGTTCTTCGGCTGGCCTGACCGAGTTAGAGTCTCGGGAGGTTGCGAGCGTTCTTGGCACTGAGCAGTTGGCAGCTGGTATGCGATCCTTTGTGATCTTGTTTGGTGTGCGATCCTTTGTGATCTTGGGTGTTGCGTGGTGGTCTTTTGAGTCCTTGGGAGGGGTCGTGATCGTTGTGTCGGGTCTACTTTACGTGTCAGGGGGTTGAGTTGGTCAAGGAAGGTAACAATGGGTGTGTGTTCAGTCGGAGTACTTGGGTTGGGGATGGTGTTCCCCGGTGTTGAGTTTGTGTTGGTGTTACCGGCATTGTCTGCTAATTATGCCGTAGTCAGTCTGTTATCCGTGGTGGTGAGCGAACGCTCACCCCTAGCTTCTTTTCCTACAGGTACTGTTCGCAGGCTGGACTAGGTGAGCTTCTGAAGCTTGAAGAGCTAGAAGCGGGATTCTGTGTTTATTTGAGTCTAGCGACGTATACCATGTTTTTGTCCATTTGTTGGGACTGATTTTGAGTTGTAAATATTATTTTGTTGAACTAAACTGGTATTTTAAAATGTTTAAATGGAAAAGGTTTCAAAGTGTTCATTATTTTAAATGTTCGCGTCCCGAGTTCGGTTTACTGAAATTGGGGCGTGACAACAAATCTATCTAAATATCAAGTTGTTACAAGTCCAGCTTCATCCACAGCTTCGATCCAACTACAACACAACTTCATCCCCAACTTATCTATGTACATCTGAAAATGAACAGAATTGAAAGAAAAAATCTCATCTACATACATCTGAATTAAAAGTACATAAACAACTTCATCCCAAACTTTTGAATTAAAAAAACTCATCTACATACATCTGAATTAAAACTCATCTGCACAGCTTCATCCCTAACTCATCTCATACATATACAACTTCATCTCCAACTTAATCTCCTCATACATCACAATAAGACAAGGAAAGGAAAATCAGCTTCGATTCAACTTCAACCCACAAATCAGCTTCGATTCAACTTCAACCCACAAATCAGCTTCGATTCATGTTGTTCAAGCTCACATAAAAGGAAGAAAATCAAGCCAAAAACCCAACAATTTCCCCTCCCCAACACCAGATCTGACTTACCCGCACAAGAAACCGGTGAACCAACTCTAACCTCCATCCTCCTCGAACCCATAAATTCTCAATCAACATGTAACTCAAAAAGCCCTAAATCCCCCATTCACCAAACCCAGAATCTAGAGAGAGAGACAGAGGAGTATGGGCGCCGGTGGCTCTACCCTGTACTAGTCGAGGATGAACGACGGTGATGGCTCTACCTGATTTTGTAGTAAACCTCGCCGAGGGTCACGTTGGACTAAAAGTGAACATTTTCGAGGACGAAGAAAGGGTCATCGGAGACGTAGGAGATGTCGTCGTAGTCGTGGCCGCCGCTTTGGATCTTCGGCTGCATGCTGAGGTTTTTGGAGCAGAGCTCGCTGGAACCTAGGGTGAAGAAGATAATGGGGGGAGGCTAAGGTTTGGCGTGGTGACTTGTGTGCGTGTAGTTGCGAGGATGGGAAAGGTTAAAAGAGTAAGGATAAGGTTTAATTAATTATAATTTGCGAGGATAAGATAGAAGAGGGTAAAAGCGGACACTGTATACCTCTCTCTGCCCTTAGCTTGGAAGAATATGGTAACAAACGAGATAACTTCCTCCTCCATCGATATAACAAACCTCTCTTTTTAGTCTAGCATCTGGGAACCTATCGTAAGAGAGATATAAATAAACTTGAGACAAGAAACTTATAGTTAGCACAAGATATATAGCAAATCTGTAGAATGTTAGAAAGCTTTATGTTTATGTATGTTCCAGTCTTTTCCTCTTATCGGGGCGTTGTGGCATTTTAACGCTAAAGCTCTAAACGTTATCTACTGTGATGTGAGACATCTTATTAGATATACCAAATCCGGGTAAGGAGTCTGTTCCTTCGTGATCTATTTCTTATGCTACCTCTTCCTCAGGATCGGTATATGATGAGACAGGATACTAGGCAAAATAGAATGTACCTAAACAATAGTCTTGATCGGAAAGTATTGATATAGCAAACTAGAAATAAGAATGTTGATGGCTGCTAGAGTACACAAGATCTTTTCCATGTGGTTAACCAAATAGTCACTTGTTATTGGACTCTAGGCTAAGAGGAGGAGGACCACCAGTCAAGTAGTTCCCTGCAAAGATCACATCTGGCTGAGCGCAGATGGGGAGAGGATAGCTCAAAGACAATTGTACAAGCTTCCTTTGACTTCTTAAGTAAGAGAAGCAGACCATGCCCCGCGTCTGGAAACATCCGATGACGGAGTATGAAACATCTATTCTGTGAACTGGACAAGACCCAGAGATCGGGGAGTCATTCAGGAGAGTGAGCCTACCTTCATCCCATCGTCTAGCGCGTACCTTCCCTTTGTTCATCTTTCCCATGCTTTAAGGTCAATCGCTTTCATTGCAATGGATGTGTTAACCCAGAGTGAGGCGAGTCTAGTATATCCGTAGCTTATACTATACTGCCAGAGTCGTAAAACTCTCTGTATGGCCCATTTTTTTGAGGAAAAAGCCGCGTTTACTCCTTGTTATGGGGAATCCTATCCCGGAAGCTCTATAACTCGCTTCCTTCGCTCAACCTTGACTTTATTTATATTATAAGAAAGCGGGGTTCTTTCTTCCTGATGCCCGATAGCCTAGGGCTTTAGGGGGTCCACAACAATCGCTGTTCTGGAAACCATAGCAGCAGCTTCTTCACCAGCGGGAAGGAGTAGATTCAAGTAAGATGAAAGAATAAATCTAAGACATATCTGGTCTGGTCTGGCAATGAAGCATGAAGCTAGCTTTAGAGAGCGGACTTACTTAGCTTGTGCTAAGCAAAAGAAAAACTTTCTGAATGATCAAAAAAGCTTAAAAACTGAATTAGGAAGCCTTCCAATTCCAATTCTGGCTCCTAAGAATGCAATAGAGTCTAGAGGTCTCAAAAAGCCCGGGAATCTTTCTTTGTGGAAAACACGTCTTTTTCTATCTATCAACGACGGGACTTGCTCGAATTCATGTGCTTTGCTGTTGAAGGTTCCGTACTTGACCTCTGCTTTTGAGCTAAGACAAGTCAATCATTTCAACTAGATTCTTACGCCCATTCTGAATGGTTACTGGACAAGGCTGGGTTGGCTAAACCCCGGAGCATATCTAGGGTTCCCCTTACTCCAAAGAAAAGAATGGAGTCCCTGTCTTGAATGTTTTCTAGTGAGTGCGCATTAGCCACCGTGACTTTAAAGCGATTGTTCGCGGCGATTGATGAAGCTTGATTGAGAGCTAGGACAGATTTTCATGGATGGGATTGTAGCTTAGCTCTCTTATTTCTCCTGTAGGTTTGAAGATAGGCTAGATTAGCACGAATTCTATCGATCAAGCTGGTTGTTCCTGTAATCGAGTAATCAAATATGGTAGCTAGTCGACGAGCGTAGTATAAGAATCTCTTTTCTTGTTAGGCTTGTACTAAAGAGTGGTAGTTCATGGGTCGTTTACCAATGCCAGTAATTGAGGATTATACAATTCGAACCATTTTGAATTCGCCTAGAAAAAAAACTGGGAAAACCCTTGATTAAAGAAAAAGTTCCAATTACTAAACTAAAGTTTCTATTTTGGTCTAGGGGAATTTGATCTTTCTTTTTTCTTGTTGAATTGTTGAATATGGACAAATTCAAACTATTGATTGGTTAGATAGTTTCGAACTTTTCTCTTCTTTCAGAGGCGTATGGGGGCTAGTTCAAAAATTCTACTTACTCCAATTCGTACTCATTAGAATTTCATTCAACTTGAATTTCTCAGATCAAAATCACAGGCTTAAAGGAACTGGATTCATCCGCTCCGGCCACCAAGCTATGAGTCAACCAGGGAGTCGCTCACACGACTGCTCCGAACATTTCGTTTAAGCGACCCATCGATTCCCGAGTCTCTCAGCCTTTGACAGTAATCTTGCCACGTACCCTGCTCCTGGTTATAGCAGTAGCAGTATAGAGGATGAATAGGATTTCAAGTAAAAGTAGAAAGAGCAAACGAAACTCTCGGGCTAAACAAAGCCGGGATTAGAGAAAATTTAAGGTCATCCAAAATGGTTGAAAAACTAACGGTATGTATTAAATTGAGACTAAGTCTAGTTAGGGTAGTGAGGTGAAATCCAAGTATTTTTGAGATAATAAGGTAAAGTTTACTCGATAAATAATTTTATATGTATGAGTACCGGATGAACCATTTATTTAGACAAACAGATAATCAAGCATTAAAAATAAAGGGACCCTCGAGAAAAGTACCCTCCATTTTATTTCCCTACAAACAAAATCCCAAATGAAATCAGAAATCCTATCAGCCCTCTCTTTCTTTTGTCTCAGTCCATCTCGGATTTTTTTTGGTCTCAGTTGAGGCCATTTCTTCAACCTTGTTTCATAAACTAAACCTTTGTTTGTGGCGTGGCGTATTGATTAACTGGTTCCTTATCACTAACACTTGGAGGCCGATGCGTTACTTTGAGGTCCATGTCGGCCCGCCATCTCCGTCCACCGTTCTGGCAATGTGACTTCTCCGAGTCATCGGACCACTTTTTTCGCTATCAGTCTGAATTTGCTCTGATAACTCCGCACTGAGCAAAGTTTCTTGTTTCTTCATGGCTTTGAAATCCAATGCGACTGCGATCTGGGCTCCGCGGCCGTTCGATTTGCGAGGTGGGTTTTGCTTGAATCGGAGGGTCGAGTTGAAATGGGATCTCCGGATGTCTCGCAGATGGCGGCGCTGTGCTAGTGTGCTTGCTGTTGAGGATGAGAGGCCATATGCCCCAACATTGGAGCCTTCTACTCAAACTGATCTGGATCTTCAGCCAGCAGGGTTTCACAAAGATATGAATCTGCTTCCTAGTGAGTCAGCTCTACTTGACTTCTTGCAATTCAAATGCTGCTTCTTACATTTGGTATCTATTGGCTGTCATTGACAACTTTAGTACTTGTCTTGGATTAGTACCTGAATATCATAATCAGTATGAGGGTCTAGTATGCTGGTTTTAGTGTTTTTAGTTTGTTTTTTCTTGGTTTGTGTTCTTATAATTCTGCATGGGTCTGGTTGGTCTCTTGTGAAACTGTTAATATGAAAAGAGTTGAGAATCTACCAAAATAGGCCCAACTTTATGCATTTTGTTCCAATTTAGTCCTAAACTGAGTTTCATTACCCCTCCTGTCTAAATCAGGGACTTAACTGAGACAATTTGTCGAACCTTAGGACTAAACCGGAACAAGAGGCCAAGTTTTAAAAATATGTTGGAACAACATGGAAACTTTTAGAACTAAATTGGAACAAAGCGCATAAGCTTGGCGCTGTTTTGGAACATTTTCCGGAGGGGTTTATCAAAGGGGTAATGTTTTTTTTTGCATTGTATCAACTGTCAACGTTACAAGTTTAGAGCATGCATTATGAAGACTTAATCTGGAGTATGTGAATGCCATAACTGATCAATTTCATTCCTTTATGTACCATACCCTGCTTTTATTGAATTTTGGGTACTTATCAGCATTTGTATCTTATTCCTTTTTGGGGCAATTTTTTTATCCTGATATCCTTGCATTGCAGAACCATTATGTGCGGCTGATCTTTCTCCATCTACGAGTGACAGTTCCAATGTGCGGGTCGCTTATCAGGTACATCACATGATCATGATTCTTCTAGATAAGTAGATATCATGGTTTTCTTCTAGTTATTCTCATATTGATTCTACAATCGAACTTTAGGGGATACCCGGTGCGTATAGTGAGGCTGCTGCTCTGAAAGCATACCCAAACAGTGAGACTGTTCCATGTGAACAATTTGAAATTGCATTCAAGGTTCCACTTACTATCCTGGCTTTATTCTCATATAATGTTTTTTTAATGTAGTCTTATAAAGTTCATGTGCACACCCCAGGCTGTTGAATTATGGTTAGTGGATAAAGCAGTTCTTCCAATTGAAAATTCTGTGGGTGGAAGTATCCACAGAAATTATGATTTACTTCTCAGACATAGGTTGCACATAGTTGGTGAGGTGCAGTTGCAAGTTAATCACTGTCTGTTAGGGCTGCCTGGTGTAAAAAAGGAAGAGGTCAAAAGCGTTTTGAGCCACCCTCAGGTCAGTCATTCCATTTTTGTCACAATAATATACCCTTCTCTTGTATATTAAATGATTTAATTTGTAACGCTAGATGACCTGTTCTGCCCCAACAGCATCAGCATTATAAAATTTTGACCAAAACTTTAGGCATCTCCATTTATCGGCATAGCTTCTACCTGTATGGTAACATAAATATAGTAGACACTTCCTAGTTAGTAGAAGGAAAATGTAACATCTAGTGAACAACCTTTTGCGTTGAAAATAAAGATTTGGATCCTTAAGCTGTTTTGCCACAAACTCATGCAGGCTCTTGCTCAATGTGAAATGACACTGAGCAAGTTAGGCATCATCAGAGTCAGTGCAGATGATACTGCCGGTGCTGCACAGGTAACATATGATATACTAAGTATTCATCTTATCTAAACTGTGAATCATATGGGAAGTTGCATATATTCTTAGTATTAAGACCCGCCTATAGATTGTAGCCTCTAGTGGACAAAGGGAGACTGGAGCTATTGCAAGTGCACGAGCTGCAGAAATTTACGGTCTCAGTATTCTTGCAGAAATGATCCAGGTAATGCTTTAGGTTAGTTTTAATATGACTTGACTTGTAATCTTCATGAAGAAAATGTGTTGCTTTATTTGAAAATTAATGAGGCTTGATGGTTGTTTACTTAGGTGAAAGATATATGGGATCTAACAATTCCCTCCCATTAATGCACAATTCTATCTAGATTGGGAACTCAATCTTGCAATTTGTGCAGTATTTGTAATTCACTTGTGTCTTGCTTTTCGTTTTCATGGCGACTTGTTTTCTTTATAGACGTGGCAGATACCAGCCTTTTATTTAAATAAGTCTTCAATGACATTAATGCCCTTCCATGTCCAAACTCCAATGTTGAGCTGTTTAAAGTTAGGGCTAGGACTAGGACTTGTTCAGTCATATTCCAATATGTATCTGCAGTTTCACATACATTACAGGTATAAAATTTATACCGTTTCTAGCTGGCTGACCACAAAAGGGAAATCTTTGAATCATTAACCAAAACACTTTTCATGCATATTTTCCGTGTCACCTTCATTTGAAAATGAAGTCAAACATGTCTTTTACAGAATATGGGAAAAAGAGAACTGGCACATAGGCATACGCATACCCAGTGTTCTAAAAATTGTCCAAACTCCCCGAGTTCTCGATGGAGCTTAACCACCGACTTTGATAAGTAAAAATTGGTTCAAAACTTGGTCAACTATTTTTCATATACAACTCTAAAATGTATATGAGAATCCGCACTTGAAGATCTGTGCATAGCACGAACACGAAAAGAGAGATTATCTTTAGCAAGTCCAGTTCACTTTTCAAATACAATTCAATTTCACAGGACATCATGAATTAGAATGAAAGATAATATTTTGTTGTTTTGGACTTTAATATATGTATTATATATATATATAGGGTAGCTATCCAGTAAAAACCACCCTTATCGTGCAAACTACAAACCAATCTAAGCCACAGGATGCAGCCAAGATGACGTCATCAGAGCGCGCGCGATGCTGACACGTGGTCACTTCGCGCGCGTCTCTGCCCGCACAGTAGCGCGTGTTGACCACGTGCGCAGCGCGAGTACTGATAGTTTACATAGCACGATGCTGATAGGTTAGTACAAATGTGCTGATAGTTTACATTTGTACTAACCTATTAACACATTTGTACTAAACTATCAGCACCGTGCTATGCAAACTATCAGTACTCTGCGCGCGCGCACCAGCAGCGCGCGCGCCCATGTGTCAGCATCTGGTGAGTTCGTAGTTTGCACAATAAGGTGCAGTGTTTTATATATTTAACTGCCCACGTGTCAGCATCTGGTGCGCTCTGCTGACATCACTTTGGGGGATCCTATGGCTCAGATTGGTTTGTAGTTTGCACAATAAGAGGTGATTTGTACTTGATACCAATCCTATACATATATATATATATATATATATATATATTTATATATATCCTTATTTGTCAAAACAAGTTTTGCCAATTTCTCCCCGATTAGTTAATATATCCTTATTTGTCGCATTGCCGAGTTATGCCCGATACAGAGTTTAGAACCTTGCATGTACCCTTAATGCTCAATCACATAGTAAGGTGCTATTACAGCTGAATATATGATTGGATACGTACTTTTCTTTTGTCACATGTTAATATACTCATATGGTAATAATTAACTCATTCAATAATGTTGTTGGTAATTCATGCATAAGTTATTTCCTTGTAAGAAAACATGACATTAATTTTCCAACCAGGAAAACATGCCACTTATTTTTAAACAGATGGAGTATTATTATATTCAAGATACTAAATGGGTAGGGGAAATCTGTGGAGGTACTAAATGCGGATATGATAAGGCATAAAGTATATGAACCTCCATGGATCCATAACTTAGGGAATTTATGATAAATGTTAAAAAGGAAGGTTCGTGAAGTAAGAGAAAAGAAATTGCCTAACGTGATTTAGGCGCATGGTACATATATAGGGAAGTTTTGTAAGGGGTAAGAGAATATGGTTATGGGAAACTAAAAAGATGGGTAGACTTGCACTAACATTATATTGCACAACTTAGTTGGGGAGAGGGGATCAGATAAAGAAGGGTGGAGAATGAGAATATGGGTAGAAGATCAGGAGTATTGGTAAAGGATTCATGTAGCCAACCCAAATCCACATGCCCTAGTGGTTGTTGTTGTTGTTGTTGTTTTTTTACACATGTCATGTGAAACTGTTATGGGCCTTACGGACCGTAACAGAATAGGATAAGCACACAAGGGTGGGCCGGCTAGGGTGGAAGGTGTGGCCGGCTAGGGTTTTGGGGGTTAATTATATTTCCTTTTAAATTAGTGTCCTAGTTTGAGAGTATTTCCTTTTAATTATGTGTGAGGATTTGGTAAGTTAGTAGTATTCCTTTAAGTGTATTAGAACTTGGACTCCAAGTAATCTCTTGGCCATATATACCAAGAGAGATTAATGAATAAAGCAGACTTGAGAATTAATAAAATACTTTGGTCTCTCCTACGAGGTCCTCGAGTTCCCTCGATAATCATGAGCTTGTATCAAAAGGTCTTCGGGTTCCCTTCTAACGAGCCCGTATCCTATCCCATAACGCGATCGATCACGCAGGGTTATAACAGAAACTTCATTCCATTATGCACTATGCAGGATGACAAAGACAATGTTACCCGTTTTCTGATACTTGCTAGAGAACCAGTAATTCCAGGAACTGGAAAACCCTATAAGGTATAAGTTAATTCGTTTCAGTAATTTGAGTTTCATCTCTTTGAACCCAGTGAAGGAAATACCGACAAATTTTCCTTTCCAGACAAGCATTGTTTTTTCACTAGAAGAAGGTCCTGGTGTACTATTTAAAGCCTTGGCAGTGTTCGCAATGAGGGACATTAATTTGTCAAAGGTAACTTCAAGTATTTTAAAAGATTGAGTTTTTGTTACTCTATCACTGTGGTAATTTCAAACTTTCTCCTCATTTTCTGTTGGAGCAATTTCAGATAGAGAGTCGCCCACTCAAAATGCGTCCACTAAGGGTTGTTGATGATTCTAATGAAGGAAGTGCCCGGTAATGATATTTTCTTTTCAATTAAAATTTCTTGCAATATATACACTTTGATATGCAACATGTTCTCGCGGTTGGTAACTTTGTTTAGCTGTAGATATGAATGTGGTAGGTGAAAATTTCAACTTCTAACTTATCCTAAGAAATTAAATAGTGAATGAAACGGGCAATACTGCATTGTTAATCTTCACTGTCATCAGTAAAAACAAGGGATAATTATCAAAACATGCACTAAAATTTCGTCCACAAATGAAATAGTGCACAACGTTTCGTCCACGTTGTGTGGCTACCCTAAAGTTTCGTACACAAAATGAAATAGTGCACAACGTTTCGTCCACGCTGTGTGGCTACCCTAAAGTTTCGTCCACAAAATGAAATAGTGCACATCGTTTCGTCCACGTTGTGTGGCTACCCTAAAGTAATTTGCTAATTTAGGTTTCATAAGTACTTTTAAGTAATTTTCCTAACAAATGTTCGTGGACGTAACTTTAGGGTAGCCACACAACGTGGACGAAACATTGTGCACTATTTCATTTGTGGACGAAACTTTAGTGCATGTTTTGACAATTATCCCTGAAAACAATTTGCTTTGTGGTATTACCTGTGCAAAATGAATATCCTTCATCTTTGTTCCTATTGTACTATAATGGTCGATGGTTTTAGTAAATAGCTACGGCCATCATGAAAATACAGGCACTCTGAATAACAATTCAAACCAGTGTTTTTTTCTAAATGCATCTGTAAGAATTCTGTGACATGTCATCGCCCTTATACCTTATTTCTACCGTTGACTAGATTTCTTAGATGTCAATGGTTGTTCAAGGTTGACCAGTACTTTTAAATAGTACGGTTAGCATTTCCCGAAGTAGAATGGTCTTGGTTTAATTGCTTAAAGTCCATTAAATGTTCAACATTGAAGTGGTTACTGAGGATTTGATTCACTCTTATGGCAGTTGGATAGCAACTTGGAAAGCTTGTGCACAAATTGTTTACTGAATTTGCAACTGTTATCTGGTCGCAGGTACTTCGACTACCTGTTTTACATAGACTTTGAAGCTTCCATGGCAGAGCCTCGTGCCCAATATGCTCTGGGGCATTTGCAGGTTAGACACTCTATGTTAAATGCCTTAGTTGATATGTTAATTCTTTTGCTGTTTCCTGGACATGCACAGGTAACCTCAACCTTATATTCACATTGTTGCCATCTAAGTTTAATATGTTAGTCCAATATGCGTTTATGAATTCGTGTCCATAGGCTCTAAAGTTTCCCCTCCAGGACATCCTTTTGAACTCTTGAAACCTTCACTCCTGTATGCGCTTGGTTTGAGAAAGATGCATGGTTTATTTGGTTCTTAATTACTTTTCAAATTTGAACTTGACTTGCCAGAATTGGTTTGTGTATTAGTTGTGACACTCTGTATGTGCAGGAATTCGCAAGATTTCTTCGTGTACTGGGTTGCTACCCGATTGGTAGACCTGTTTAGGGCTGTTCAACTTGTATGGTGTACGTATGATCCCCGCACAAGCAAGCCAGGAACACGAGACTTTACTAATATATGATGGTTTCTTATTGGAAGGAATTTCCTATGATAGGAGCATTTTTTCTTCTTCCCGTCCTCCTAATCGAACCATGTCTGGATATGTGATTTCTTAGGTATTCTTTTAATCAGCAATACCACAAGTATGTGGATTGGAAGCAATAGTCTCATGTTTATTACATCACTTACACCGGCCACAAATGTTTCTCTACATTATTTGTATCAAGAGTTTGATGCCCAACTCATTTACTTCAGTTATTGTTTCCTCGTATACTTCAGTGCTCTTTCATGGAAAGTTAGCGTGAATTGTTTATAATATCTTTTTGTTAATTTCTTTTGAAACGAGTAAACTGAGGAAGTGCGTTACTGTCAATAAACTTTACATAGTAGGGCCAAAGACCCTGACCTCTAGAATATTGTCCGGTGCATCGTAACGGACTCGGTTCTCTTTGACCCGTAAAAATAGTCTACTTCGGTTTGTAGCCACAAATTTAGGTCATTCTGTTGCCGACATTTCAAATAAATTAGCACTTTCAACTATACAAA
Source organism: Erodium maritimum (assembly GCA_963921825.1). Lineage (NCBI taxonomy): Eukaryota > Viridiplantae > Streptophyta > Magnoliopsida > Geraniales > Geraniaceae > Erodium > Erodium maritimum. The sequence goes on along the minus strand of OY997595.1, from coordinate 48,656,447 downwards.
CCATACTATGATGAAACCAACTAAAAAACCAAACACTGCAACCCTAAACGGAAACGAAATAGTACTGATAGTATAGAAAGCAATAAAAGTGCGTTGCTCCCTTAGCTTTCTTGAGACGTCCCAGCACCGCCTACCCAAGGTCTCGTCCTATCGTCCCTCCCCCCGGATCCCAAGTCCACTGACTGTATTGCTCCAAAGCCTTCTCCAAACGGCTCGTGCAGAAAGCCTTAAATTATGGAGATCGGTTTCGGAATAACCCTGGAGGCTAGTTGTAGTCTCTTAGAGCATGTACAACGGGTCGCACCCGCGCCCCACTCCGCGCGCGCGAGGATCGCGGAACGCGGGCCGTCCCGCTGTAGGAGCGAAAAAACGCGCTCCCGCTCCCCAAAAACGCACTCCCGCTCCCTGATACGCGCGCCGCGCTCCCCGGTTGCTGCCCGCTGGCCGGTCCTCGATTCCTCGCGCCCGCGCTGCGCTGGCAGCCTCCTGTGCCGCCACATGGCGCCGGCGAGTCTGCCCCTCCAACAGCTAATTTTGCAACGACTATTTTTTTTAATTCAAAAATCAACCACCCGAACACGAAACCCTAATTCCCGAGCATGTGGGCCCCACCCGGCCACCCTTGGCCGTGGGTGGCTAGGGTTGGTTTGGGCCCGGCTCACCATGGTAGTGGCCGGCCCTAGCTCCGGCCAACCACCCCATGGCCGGCCGGCCACCACACACGGTGGTCGGAGCTCCCCCCGAGCTCCCGGTCACCGGAAAACGTTCAATTCTTGCTCCAAAACATCTCCAAGACGTCTCCAACGATCCCCACACATCAATGCCACCAAAAAATACTAGTTTTACTCAAACCCTAACTTTCAAACTCAAGCAAAACGAGCATCGGTTAGGTGCTCACCGTAGAGAATGTCGATGGGAGTTTGATTCTTCTAGCTTTGAGACGATCCAACGGTTCGATGCTCGTGAATAGTGGCAAATTCCTAGCAACCTCTCTCTTTCTCTCCCCTTTTCTCCTTCTCTTTCTCTCTCTAAAACTAACTCCCTTTTCTATTTTTTTTCTTTTTGAATTGCCTTGGCCGAACACCCCCCCCCCCTTTGTACTCATCTTGTTTTGCCCCAAAAACCTAACACCACCACTTGGTTGACAAGTGGCAAGTGGGTCCCACACCTTTTTGGCCGTTTTGGCCCCGAACGGGCACTTTTTCCAAGAAATTACGAAACTTCATGGGCTACAAGGAAACGGCTCAACTAAGACCGCTGCGGAAATGGCTAAGCTTTTTGGATCCAAAACGGACCTCGAATGGACCAAAACGCCGCTCGGTTGACTTTTCCAGCGAAAAGTCAACATTTCCCAAATTGGTCAGAAAGTTGCCCTGAGTCCCCCGGAACTTACTTTGGTCGATATCGGGGTTAAATTAAGTCCGGTATGACCCTCGGGGTCAATTTTAGGTTCAATTAAGTGTTTATTTTAAATTTTCCTATTTTTCGCAGGTTTGATTGGCGTTGACCGGGAGTGGTTCTTACAGTTCATTTTAAATGATTCAATTTTTAAAGTGTCAGTTTACAGTTTTTATGGTTTAGATTTTGAAGGGTTTAGTATCCAGGGTTTATTTTTAAAGTTTCAGTTCGCAAGGTTCTAGGGTTTATTGTTAATTTTAAAGTTTAAGTTTACATGGCTTATAGTTTAGTGTTAAAGGGTTTAGGATTTAGTTGTTAGGGTTTAGTTTTAAGTTTAGAGTTTTTGGTTTGAAGTGTTTAGTGTTAAGTTTTAAAGTGTCTGCTTACATGGTTGATGGTTTAGGGTTAAAGGGTTTATTGTTAGGGATTAAGATCTAGTGTTCAGTTCAACATTATCAGTTTTAAAGATTCAGTTGACATTTTTATTGTAAGAACCGCTCCCGGTCAACGCCAGTCAAATTGGCGAAAAATAGAAAATTAATTTTTTTGGACATACACCTAAATAAACCTAAATTTGACCCCGAGGGTCATATCGGACTTGAGTTGACCCCGATATCGACCAAAGTGAGTTCTGGGGGACTCCGGGCAACTTTCTGACCAATTTGGGAAATATTGACTTTTTGTTGGAAAAGTCAACCGAGCGATGTTTTGGTCCGTTCGAGGCTCGTTTTGGATCCAAAAAGCTTAGCCGTCGTTACAGCGGTCTTAGTTGAGCCGTTTCCTTAGAGCCCGTGAAGTTTCGTAATTTCTTGGAAAATGGACCCGTTCGGGGCCCAAGACGACCGAATTTCGCGAATCTGACTGTAAAATATCTAGAAGATATTTTCCAAAAGGGGTGGGACCCACTTGCCACTTGTCATACAAATGGTGGTGGTAGGTAAATTTTGAACAAAACAAAGGACGACATGAGTGTTAGTTTTGTAATTAAGTTATAGTTGATATTTTGGACAAAACAAAAGGAAAGACAACATTTAGGTCTCAGCCATTTTAGAAGAAAAAAAGAGAAAGTAGAGAGAGAAAGTGGAGAGAAGAAAGAGAAGCAGAAAAGGGAAAAGAGAAGAGAAAAGTGTTGGGGTTTTGTTATTTCCCGACGATCCAACCGGTGGATCGTCTCAACGATCGAAGAATCGAGCTCCCATCATCATTCCCTACGGTGAGTACCCTTTCGATTATCGTTTTGACATGTTTAAAAGTTAGTGTTTGGGTTGAAACGAATAGACTATGGATGAGTTGAGGTGTGGGGTTCGTTGGAGGCGTTTTGGAGCGAAGGATGAACGTTTTCTGGTGACCGGAGGCTCTGGGGAGCTCTGGCCACCGTGGAGGGTGGCTGCCAGAGTTGGGGGTGCTGGCCGGAGCTAGGACCGGCCACCATGGTGGTGAACCGGCCCAATACCGGCCAAGCCACCCACGGGTCTCAAGGGCCGAGTGGGGCCCACATGCTCAGGTCTCGGGTTTTCGTGTTCGGGTGGTTTAGGACGATCCCCAAGTCGTTAATCCACACCCGGAACGAATTTTGGAATAAAATTGTAAAAGTTGGAAATGACGGGTTTAGAAACTTTAAACGCGAATTAAATTGCTCGGAAGTCGGAAATTGATTCCGTCAATTGCGTTGGAACCCTTGAATTATTCTAAGGTAGTGGAAACGAAAACGGGAATTTTCGGAGCCCTGGAAGGGCGTTTTCCAATCCTGGGCAGATTCGCCGAGCCGGGCGAATCGGGGCCTTCCGGGCCCATTCTTGACAGTGTCGAGTAATTGGGAAGTTTGGGAGTGATCGACATTGTCGGGGTTGAGTTTGGGCGTCAAATTCATAAAAATTCAGCTTTGTCTGCAAACTTAAAAAGTGTTTTAATTGTGATCTTGTTAGATCGTGCCGAGGACCGCGGCAAGGGAAAGCTAGGCGAGTGATCGCGAGCACGTCGGAGCTTGGGCGTGGACTTTTGGGAAAGCGTTACGAGGTAGGGAAAAGTAGCCGGATCTCGGCCCTGACTAGGGAAAGTTAACAGTAGAAATGCATGTGACACTTGGGTGTCGTGGGTTAAGTAAGTTTATCGAACAATAGAAAGGCAGGCGACACCGGGTGGTGTCATATGATACGGGAACGTATCGAACAATAGAAATGCATGTGACACTTAGTAGTGTCGTAGGAGCAGTGAACGTATTGATATTAGAAATACTGGAGGCATTTGGTTATGCCCGGAGGTTGATTGTATTGTTTGTGGGTGGCCATGAGTGCCCGTGGGGTTGTTGAGCCCGTGTTTTACTGTTGGTGTCTTGGGTGGCCATGAGTGCCTGTGGGGTTGTTGAGCCCGTGTTTTACTGTTGGTGTCCTGGGTGGCCATGAGTGCCCGTGGGGTTGTTGAGCCCGTGTTTTACTGTTGGTGTCTTGGGTGGCCATGAGTGCCCGTGGGGTTGTTCAACCCGTATTTTACTGTTGGTGTGTCTTGGGTGGCCATGAGTGCCCGTGGGGTTGTTAAACTCGTATTTTACTGTTGGTGTGTCTTGGGTGGCCATGAGTGCCCGTGGGGTTGTTAAACCCGTATTTTACTGTTGGTGTGTCTTTGGTGGCCATGAGTGCCCGTGGGGTTGTTAAACCCGTATTTTATTGTTGGTGTGTCTTGGGTGGCCATGAGTGCCCGTGGGGTTGTTAAACCCGCATTTTACTGTTGGTGTGTCTTGGGTGGCCATGAGTGCCCGTGGGGTTGTTAAACCCATATTTTACTGTTGGTGTGTCTTGGGTGGCCATGAGTGTTAGTCTTAGTGCCCGTAGTTCAATCCTAAATGTCCAAATGTATATATCATCGTTAGCAATAAAATTAAAGCGACTTTATATTACTTATGTGTTGGAGTAATATATCGATGTGTGCTCTGATCTATGCCCACCATGCGAATAGAACCATAGATCGAGATAGATCACACTCGATGGGTCCCTAGTCAACAAAGCTTCACTAGAAGCGACTAGTATGAAAGATGGCTCTTTATGGCTTACGTTCTGTTAGTCATTGGAATGAGATTCTGGAGTCTGATCATAGATATCATGTGGGACATGATATTGGACGACCCGCCCTGAATATGTGCCATAGATTAAGTCATGAACATATTCAGTGTCGTAGCTTGTCATGTATCCTTAGACCAAGGAGTCTTTGTGATCGCTATGTAGTCAACAACTGAGTTTGACCTGAGCCTAACATTGTCCGTAACAGGGTTTCCATAACGGCCAGGATTGGCTTGGGGACGAGCTACATGAGTGACACGAAAGACGGATAAGGGATTTATCCCTCATACTGAGGTATGGGAAAGATATCGGTTCTCGGCCGCTTGATCGAGAGTGACTGAAAGAATAGCATGGCCATGCACATGATACTAGGTATCATATCTTCAGTCATCTCACATATCAAGGAACAGTGATTGAGAATAATAAGGATGACGGCTCTATGCCTTATCTCAATCAGGATATCGGAGATAAAACGATAATGACAGGGACGACGGAAAGGTTAGAATCGACAGGGTCGATTCGCTATGCAGTGTCAGACAATACTAAAGCCCCGTTAGTTTCCACTTAAATAGGATCAAGTAAAATGGGATTTTACGTTGATCTATTGACATGCATAAACCTAAGGGTCACACCGGAGGATGAAACTCATTGACACATTTATGGAGAATGGCCAAAAGGGAGTTGTCTCGGGACATGACCAAAACTGGGTTTTGGGTCATGTGCCCGTAAGTGAATAGGACTTTACGGATCGAGACAAGGCTTTGAGTCTTGGGATTGATCGCGTCGGATAATGTTGGACATTTCCGGTATGGAAGACTTGGAGGCGATGAGCGAATCACGGGACCTCGTTGGAAATGGCCACGGGCCATGTTCCAAGAGGCCCATGAAAGGCCCATGCAACCAAGGCCCATGGAACTAATTAATCAAGTCTTGATTAATTAGTACTAAGTAAGAAAGACAAGGATTAAGGTGTTGGTGATTCACCACCTAACCCAATCTTGTCTTGCCATACTTTGTCCTATTTACACCTTACTTGTCACCATGCTTGTCCCATGCCTTTAGTTGGACAAGTATGGGGTTTGTTACGTTTAAGTCATCTTTTTTCAACATAACAAACACAAGACAAGAATAGGAAACACATTTTCACTCCCTCTTCCATGGCCATTTCGGGTTTGGCTAGTTTCCACCTCCATTTTTTGTGTTCTTGAGTCCTCAAAGAGAAGAACTACGTGGCTTTGATTCCCATGTGGATACGTAGGCGTCTTGGAGACTCAAGCCAATCATTCGTTAACCGGTGTTCTTGTTTTGGTCAGAAATAGTTCTGAATTTTTCTCTTGTGAATCCATTCTTTGTTAGTTGTTTCATGGTTTAATCGTCTCTTGGTTTTCATTGATTTTCCGCTGCGAGTTGGTTCATCTCCAACCTTACCTCGAGACCCAACAATGAGTGCCTGTGGGGTTGTTGAATCCGTGTTTTACTGTTGGTGTCTTGGGTGGCCATGAATGCCTGTGGAGTGTTAAACATGTGTTGTCGCTTGTTGTTGAACTTTGGTTGTGATTGTGGTTGCCTGAGGTTGGGGGCCCGACATAGATCGGGGGAAGTTACGTGGGTGTTGGCTAGCCTCCCGACAAAGATCGGTAAGGTTGAGCATTCTTTGGCGATGAAGGGAAGCTCCCCTTCCGACCAGCTATCGGAAAAGTACTGCGTTGTATATCGCAGACAGATCGACCGCCTGACCCGACAGGGATCGGGGAAGTTGCGTGGGGCAGGCTCGAGCCCAGCCGGTTAGCAACCGGCACTGAGCAGCTGGAGTGCGATCCTTTGTGATCTTGTTTGGTGTGCGATCCTTTGTGATCTTGGGTGTTGCGTGGTTATCTTTGTGTCTTTGGTGGAGGTCGTAACCGCTGTGTCGGGTCTACATTACGTGTCCGGGTGTTGTATTGGTTGGGGAAAGTAACAGTTGTGTGTCAGTCGGGTTACTTGAGTTGGGGATAGTAGTCCCCGGTGTTGGGTTTGTTGTTGGTGTTTCCGGCATTGTCTGCTAGTATGCCGTAGTCAGTCTGGTATCCGTGGTGGTGAGCGAACGCTCACCCCTAGCTGCTTTTCCTACAGGTACTGGTCGCGAGACAGGCTAGGAGAGCTCTCGAAGCTTGAAGAGCTGGGAGCGGGAGTCCGGGTTTCCTTTTTGGTTTAGCGCCGTACGCCATGTCTTTTGTCCGCTTGTTTGGACGCACTTTTGAGTTGAAATTATTATTTTGATTAACTAAATGTTGATTTTAAGCGATTTATTTAAAATGTTTGAAAATGGTTTTATTATTTTACCGTTCGCGTTCCGGGTTCGGTTCTACTGAATTTGGGGCGTGACATTTATGGTTTATTGGTTAAAGGGTTCATGGTTGATGGTTTGTAGTTCAGTTTTACGGTTTCCAGTTTGAAATTCTTAGTTTCAAAGGGTTATGGTTTATAGTTTGAAGGGTTTAGTTTGTAGTGTTTGTTGTTAAGTTTTAAAGTTTTAGTAAGCAGTATTATAGGGTATACGGTTCACTTTTAGAGTTTCCAGTATCTAAACCATAAACCCTTTAACCCCTATAATATAAACTCTGTAAACTGAAACTTTAAAACTAGAAACCGAAACTTTAAAATGAACACTAAACCCTAAACCATAAACACTAAACCCTTTAACCCTAAACCATAAACCCTGTACATGCAAACTTTAAAACTGGAAACCTTTAAAATTAAAACTAAACCCTTTAACTATAAACACTAAACCCTGTAAACTGAAACATTAAAATTGGAAACCTTTAAAATGAACACTAAATCATAAATCATAAACACTAAACCCTATAATCTAAACCATAAATCTTGTAAAATGAAACTTAAAAACTGGAAACCTTTAAAATGAACACTAATACCTTTAAAATAAAACTTTAAAACTGGAAACCTTTAAAATGATAACTAAACCCTAAACCATAAACCCTTTAAACTGAAACTTTACAACTGTAAACTGAAACTTTAAAACTGTAAACCTTTAAAATTAACACTAAACCCTAAACAATAAACACTACACCCTATAACCTAAACCATAAACTTTGTAAACTGAAACTTTAAAACTGGAAACATTTAAAATGACCCACTACACCATAAACCATAAACAATAAACCCTTTAACCCTTTAACCTTAAACCCTAAACCCTAAACCCTGGAAACTGAAACTTTAAAAATGGAATCCGAAACTTTAAAATGAACACTAAACACTAAACCATACACACTAAACCCTTTAACCCTAAACCCTGTACACTGAAACTTTAAAACTGGAAACCTTTAAAATTAACACTAAACCCTTTAACTATAAACACTAAACCCTTTAAACTGAAGCTTTAAAACAGGAAATGTAAAACCCGCTTCGTTTCTTTAAGGTATTAATTTGAAAACGAAAACCTTAGGGTAAGTTTTTGAAACGAGTGCAAAAAAAAAAAAAAAAAAAAAAATTTGAAGGGAGCAGGTCTGGACCAGGCCAGGAGCGCAGGCCCAACCCAGCCCAGCCACTCTCGGCCCGGTTGTCCCCTGAGGCCCAAAAGGGGCTGGCCCAAAAACCCACCCCCTTTATAAGACTGAAACCCTAGGGTTTCAGTCTCATTTTCTCTCCACAGCCTCCATTCACCCTCTCCTCTCTCTCTCTCTACCCGATCGGACCGGCACCGGCCACCATCGCTCCGGCCGCTCTCCCATCGCCACCACACGCCGCCACGTCCCAGCCGAACCCCGACCTCCCTCTCCTCCAGCCACCACGCCGTCCCCCTTCCATCTCCGTCCGACCACGCCCAGCTCCGACCACGTCCCAGCCGTCCCGTCCTCCTCTCCTCCGTCCCGACGCCGTCACCGCTCCGGTCAGCCACACGACTCCGTCCCCGAGCTCGCTGCCTCACCCTTCTCCTTCGTCTTCCTCACCAGCTCCGGCCGCCGTTCGCCACCGAGCTCCCCACGCCGTTGTCCCCGTCCCCGCCGAAGAACCGGCCGTCCACCACCGTCCCGTCCGAGCCCTAACTCGCCCTGAGCTCCCGCCGTCGCCGGCGAGCTCGCCAGATCCGGAACGGGACGAGCCGTCCGGACCCGAGCCCTACGCAGCCGTACGCCGCCGCCTTCCTCACGGTTAGTTCTCGGCCGTGGAACTTCGGCCGACCGGCGCCGGTGGTCGGCCGTACCTAACCCGATCCGTTCTTCTTCGTCTTTGCTTTCCCGTTCCCGAGTTCGTTCAGATCCGGTCGGGATGGAACGGAGCTCCCGAAATGGAAGGGAACAGAACAGAAAACGTAGATCTGGTTGTTTAAAAGTTTTGTTGTATTGTTGTAAATCTGAAAATTGTAAAGTTGAACAAAGTTTTGATATTATTGTTATGTTTCGAACGATTTCCAGATTTTGTTAACGTTGAAGAAGAAAAGGGTTTAATTTGAACGTTACGTTGAAAAATCTGTTTTAGGTTAAAAGTTCGATTAATTAGTTATCGATAAAACTATATCGGCTTAGGTTAAACGGGTTTCAAAAACGAAAGTCGTTCATTAAGGTTAGACTCGAGTTGAGTTAAATCAAAAAGGGGGGGAAGCGAAATCAAATCGGTTTTAGAAGGGTTTCGGACCAAAAATATCGAGTTTGGAAACGAGCAGAAGGAAACCGTTGTGTTCAAGTCAAAGTCGTTTTTAAACAAAGCAAAGGAGTCCAAAGACGGTTTTAAGTTAAAAAGGGGTTAAAACTGGGTTTAGATCAAACCTGGGTTCGGTGCGCGGGTGCTCGAACCCGATCCGTTGTAACCCGACTTTTATCCCGCTCGAGTGTAAACGACAACTGTCAAGTTTAAAATGGACAAATCGCAGCCGTTAACTTAACGGTGGAACCGTTATTAATTTTTGGGCGTTGAGTTATTTAAATTTTCGACCGGTTCGTACTAGTTTAAAGTGAGTTTAATCTGTGTTCTTTTAGATCGTGCTGCGGACCGAGGCAAAGGGAGGCTCGGCGAGTGACTGCGATTCATCTCGGGTTTAGTGGAGCGCTTCTGGAGTTGCTTTCGAGGTAGGGAAAAGTAGCCGGATCTCGGCCCTGACTAGGGAAAGTTAACTGTAGAATTGCATGTGACACCGGGGTGTCGTGGGTTATTTAGGTTATCGAATATTAGAAATGCATGATACAGGAACGTAGCGATTATTGAAAGTGCATGTGACACTTAGTAGTGTCGTAGGAGCAGAGAACCTAGCGTTAACTGTTTCACTGGAGGCATATGACCATGCCCGGAGGTTGTTGCGTGTTGTTTGTTGTTGAGTTTGGGTGGCCTTGAGAGCCCGTGTTATTTGTTGATTGAGTTTGGGTGGCCTTGAGAGCCCGTGTTAATTATTGCTGAGTCTTGGGTGGCCATGAGAGCCCGTGTTGTCGTTTCGGTATTTTGAGTGGCCGTGAGTGCCCGTGGGGTTGTGAACCCGTACTTTATCGTTGGTGTCTTGGGTGGCCATGAGGGCCCGTAGGGTTGTTGAACCTGTGTTTGGTTGTCGGTGTTTTGTTGGCCTTGAGTGCCTGTGGAGTTGTCACCGGTGTCGTTACTGTCTGTTTGAACTTGTTTGTGTTTGTGTTTGGTTACTGGTTGCTGGTGGAGGTTGTGTGGTGTAGCTAGCCTCCCGACTGGGATCGGGAGAAGCGTAGGGGTTGTGGGCTAGCTCCCCGACTGGGATCGGGGGAAGGACGCGCGGGTGTGGCTAACCACCCGACTGGGATCGGGTGAAGCGGAGAGGTTGTGGGTTAGCCTCCCGACTGGGATCGGGAGAAGTTGCGCGACAGGTCGACCGCCTGACCACGTCTATGATCGGTAAAGGGCGAGAGAGACAGAGATTGGTTACTGAGCAGCCGGTTTGCGATCCTTTGTGATCTTGTTTGGTATTGTGTGGTCAATCGTGTCTTGGAGGAGGTCGTCGATCGTAGTGTGGGGTCTACATAACGTGTCCGAGTGTTGAGTCAGTTGAGGAAAAGACTGGTCGTGTGTGTGTCTTTGAGTCGTTGTTAGTGTCATCGGCTTTGTCTACTAATTATGCCGTAGTCAGTATGTTATCTGTGGTGGTGAGCGAACGCTCACCCCTAGCTGCTTTTCCTACAGGTACCGTTCGTAGTCTGGACTAGGTGAGCTTCTGAAGCTTGAAGAGCTTGAAGCGGGTTGCTGGGTGTTTGAGTCTAGAGACGTGTATCTCGTTTTGTCCAAGTGTGGGACTTTTATTTTGAGATGTGAATATTATTCTTTTGTGGAACTAAACTGACTTTTTAGGTGATTTATCGAAAACAGGTTTCAGTTTTGTAACTTCCTAAACGTTCGCGTCCCTAGTTTCGGTTCGCTGAAATTGGGGCGTGACAGGAAACCTTTAAAATGATAACTAAACCCTAAACCATAAACTGAAAATTTAAAACTGGAAACCTTTAAAATGAACACTAAAGCTTAAACCATAAACACTAAACCCTATAACCTAAACCATAAACCCTGTAAACCTTTAAAATGAACACTAATACATTTAAACTAAAACTTTAAAACTGGAAACCTTTAAAATTATAACTAAACCCTAGACCATAAACCCTTTAAAATGAAACTTCAAAACTGTAAACTGAAACTTTAAAACTGTAAACCTTTAAAATGAACACTAAACCCTATAACTTAAACCATAAACCCTGTAAAGTGAAACTTTAAAATTGGAAACCTTTTAAATGAACACTAAACCCTAAACCATAAACACTAAACCTTATAACCCTAAACCATAAACCATGTAAACTAAAACTTTAAAATTGAAAACCTTTAAAATGAAAACTAAACCCTAACCATGAACAATAAACCCTAAACCCTGAACCTAAACCATAAACCCTAAACCCTAAACCCTAAACCATAAACCCTGTAAAGTGAAACTTTAAATCTGGAAACCTTTAAAGTGAACCTACACCCCAAACCCTAAACCCTGTAAACTGAAACTTTAAAACTTGAAACCTTTAAAATTAACACTAAACCCTAAACTATAAACACTAAACCCTATAACATAAACCATAAACCCTGTAAAGTGAAACTTTAAAACTTGAAACCTTTAAAATGAACACTAAACCCTGTAAACTGAAACTTTCAATCTTGAAACCTTTAAAATTAACACTAAAACCTAAACTATAAACACTAAACCCTATAACCTAAACCATAAACCCTGGAAACCTTTAAAATGAACACTAAACCATAAACCATAAACCCTAAACCATAACCCTATAAACTAAAACTTTCTAACTGGAATCTTTCAAATTGATAAATAAACCTATACCATAAAGATTAAACACATAAATTTAAACCATTTTAAACAAAAACATATACCCTAAAAACTTAAACCGAACACAAATCCCCAAAATCTTAAACTTCAACCATACAAAACTGAACCCTTCAACAAAAAATAAATCAAAACTTAAAAAAAAAATTTGAACACTATATTTTTTTATATATTAGTCAATATCATATGTTGTGTATTATTATATTTTATTACCTTATAGTAAATAATGATTAACCATTTACTGTTGTAACATTACATATATAACAAACCAATCAATTACTAATAAATCATAAATAATTACCTTAAATTGTAATAATCTTATATTTAAATTTATATTAATTTACGTAAATTTCTAAAATAATATTAGTTTCGAATTTCCTTTATTGTTGACAGTTTTGCATGTTCCCACTAACTTCCCTGATTTAACACCACTAACTAATCTAATAATTTTTTTTAATCAAATCTTTTTAAATCATAATGTAATAATTTGTCAAGCATTATAATTACAGAAAAATACTAACCTTCAAATTATTGTCTTTTACGAATGTCTTGTAAATTTGATTTTAGACTCTTCTGCAGAAGAATTTTCGATTTTAATGTTCTTTTTGTAATGGAGTTTTTTGATTTTATTTTAAGCTTTATATTAGGTAGTTATATCTTGATCCATATCAAACATGTATTTTGATTCTTTTTCCCTTTTTTATAGGAACGTTTCCTTATTAAACTATAACTATTGTGTTGCTAAACTTATCTCTATATGCAGTTATTTTTAATAATCAAGACAATAATTATTTATATCATATATCCAATCTCAAATTTTTATCTGAAGCAAATTAATACAAAGAAGTTAAAATTGTAGTCGACTTTGATTATAACTGCAAATGTGTAGTTATTGTAATAACCCCTCCCGATCAACGCAGTCAAATCTGCGAAAAACAGGAAAATTTAAAAATTTTAAGCAAACACTTAATTGAACCTAAATTGGACCCCGAGGGTCATACCGGACTTAAGTTGACCCCGATATCGACCAAAGTGAGTTCCGGGGGACTCAGGGCAACTTTCTGACCAATTTGGGAAATGTTGACTTTTCGCTGGAAAAGTCAACCAAGCGACGTTTTGGTCCATTCGAGGACCGTTTTGGATCCAAAAAGCTTAGCCGTCATCGCAGCGATCTTAGTTGAGTCGTTTCCTTGTAGCCCGTGAAGTTTCCTAATTTCTTGGAAAAAGTGCCCGTTCGGTGCCCGAAACGTCCGAATTCCGCGAATATGATTGGAAAATATCTAGAAGATATTTTCCAAAAAGGGATGGGACCCTAGCCACATGTCACCAATGTGGTGGTGTTAGGTTTATTGGACAAAACAAGACAAGACTACTTGATGGTTAGTTTTCCAATTTAAGTATCATTTGTTGTTTTAAAACAAAACAAAAAGAAGATCAAATAGAGGTGTTCGGCCACACATTCAAAAATGGAGAAAATAAGAGTTTTTAGAGAGAGAAAGTAGATAGAAGGAAGAGAGAATAAGAGAGAAAAAGAGAAGACGCTTGGTGGATTTGTGACGTTTCTCGTTCATCAAGCCGTTGGATCGTCTCAACGATAGAAGATTCAAGCTCACACCGTCATTCTCTACGGTGAGCATCTAACCGATTTTCATTTTGTTAGGTTTAAAAGTTAGGGTTTGTTTTGAAATGGGTTGAATATGGATGAGTTGAGGTGTGGGGTTCGTTGGAGGTGTTTTGGAGCGAAGAGATGAACGTTTTCCGGTGACCGGAGGCTCGAGGGGGCTCCGGCCACCGTGTATGGTGGCTGGCCGGTTTTGTAGTGTGGCTGGCAGGAGTTAGGACCAGCCACCACCTTGGTGGACCGGCCCTAAACCGGCCCTATCCACCCACGGCCAAAGGGGGTCGGGTGGGGCCCACATGCTCGGGTATTCGGGTTTCTAGTTCGGGTGGTTTAGAACGTTCCCCAAGTAATTAATCTACAACCGGATCGAAATTTGGAATTAAATTGTGAAAGTTGTAATTGACGGGTTTAGAAACTTTAAACGCTAATTAAATGACTCGGAAGTCGGAATTCGATTCCGTCGAGTGCCTAGGAACCCTTGAATTATTCTAAGACCGTAGAAATGAAAACGGGAATATTCGGATCCCCGGAAGGGCGTTTCCAAAACCCGGGCAGATTCGCCATGTCGGGCGAATCGGGCTTTTCCGGATCTATTATCGACAATGTCGAGTAATTGGGAAGTTTGGGAGTGATCGACATTGTCGGGGTTACTTTTGGGCGTCAAGTTTATTAAATTCCAGTTTATGTCTGCGAACTTAAAAGTATTTAAACTGTGTTCTTATTAGATCGTGCCACCGAAAGAGGGAAGGGAAAGCTAGGCGAGTGACCGTGTCACGCCCCAATTTCAGTAAAACCGAACTAGGGACGCGAACATTTTAAAACATAAAAACACTTGAAAACCTGTTTTCATTAAACACTTTGAAAGTACCATTTGTTCAAAAAAATAATAATTACAGTTTAAAACGCGTCCCAACAAGTGGACAAAAGTACAAGGTATCCGTCACTAGACTCAAAAGACAAAACCCGGACTCCGCTCCTAGCTCCATAAGCTTCGAGAGCTCACCTAGTCCGTCCCACGAACAGTACCTGTAGGAAAAGAAGCTAGGGGTGAGCGTTCGCTCACCACCACGGATAACAGACTGACTACGGCATAATTAGCAGACAAAGCAAGTAACACCAACAACAACTCAACACCGGGGAACACCATCCCCAACCCAAGTACTCTAACTAAACATACACCCATTGTTGCCTTCCCTGACCAACTAGACACCCTGACACGTAAAGTAGACCCAACACAACCATTGACGACCTCTTCCAAGGACTCAAAAGAAAGTCACGCAACACCAAACAGCATCAGAAGGGATCACACACCAAACAAGATCACAAAGGATCGCAAACCAGCTGCCAAGAACGCCCTCCCGGGACTCTAACCCGGTCAGGCCAACCCAAGAATGCTGCAACTTACCGGGACTCTAACCCGTAAGCCAGCCGGAAAATGCTGCAACTTACCGAGACTCTAACTCGTAAGCCAGCCGAAGAATGCTGCAACTTACCGGGACTCTAACCCGTAAGCCATCCAAGTATGCTCACAAACCCAAACCACACACGCGCGGCCAGGACCCCTTTATTGGCGGGCGGGCCCCCCTACCCCGTCTTAACATGCAGACGCGTGTGCTCGTGGACCCCCGTTTCAGGAAGCGGGCCCCCAACCTTCGGTAACCACAAACACAAACACAATCACAATCACAATCACAATCACAATCACAAGCAAGTTCAACAACCAGTAACAACCCAAGTTCAACACTCACATGCACTCATGGCCACCAAGACACCAACAGTAAAACTCGGACTCAACAGCCCCACAGGCACTCACGACCTCCCAAGACAGACCGACAGTAAGACATGGACTCAACAGCCCCACAGGCACTCGCGGCCTCCCAAGACACCAACCATAACACGCTTGCAACTTACCGAGACTCTAACTCGTAAGCCAGCTAAAGAAAGCTTGCAACCCCCCGAGACTCTAACTCGGTCAGGCCAACCAAAGACACTAACCTTAGTACACGGCTCTCAAAGCCACCCAAAACACCAATTTAAATACACGAGCTCTCATGGCCACCCAAAACACCAACAATTAACTACGGGCTCTCATGGCCACCCTAGACACCAATTTAAATACACGCCTCTCAAGGCCACCCAAACTCAATCAATAAATAATACGGCTCTCAAGGCCACTCAAAACTCGATAATAAATAACACGAGCTCTCAAGGCCACCCAACTCAACAATAAATAATACGGGCTCTCAAGGCCACCCAACTCAACAATGAATAACACGAGCTCTCAAGGCCACTCAAAACTCGATAATAAGACACGGGCTCTCAAGGCCACCCAACTCAATAATAAATAATACGGGCTCTCAAGGCCACCCAACTCAACAATGAATAACACGGGCTCTCAAGGCCACTCAGAACTCGATAATAAGACACGGGCTCTCAAGGCCACCCAAGACACCAAATAAGCAATCAACCTCCGGCTTAACCAAGCCTCCAACAGTCCTAATATCAACAGATTCTCAATCAACCTCCGGGCATGGTCATATGCCTCCAGTACTCCTAATATCGATAAGTTCACAAACAAACTCCGGGCATGGTCATATGCCTCCAGTAATTCAATTATCGCTAAGTTCTCTGATCCTACAACACTACTAAGTGTCACATGCTTTTCTCATAAACGCTACAATCCCGTATCATGCTTTTCTAATAATTACCAAGTTCCCGTAGCATGCTTTTCTTATAATTACCAATTTCCCGTACCATGCTTTTCTAATAATTACCAAGTTCCCGTAGCATGCTTTTCTAATATTTAACTAAACCTATTCAACCCACGACACCCCGGTGTCACATGCAATTCTACTGTTAACTTTCCCTAGTCAGGGCCGAGATCCGGCTACTTTTCCCTACCTCGTGCGTGTTCTCCCAAAAGCCAAACCACGAGCTCCGGTGATGATCTCAGTCACTCACCCAGCTTTCCCTTGCCTCGGTCCGTGGCACGATCTAAAGGAACACAATTTAAAGTCACTAAACAACTCGGAGGAATAAACCGAAAACCAATAAACTCGATGCCCAAACTTAACCCCGACAATGTCGATCACTCCCAAACTTCCCAATTACTCGACATTGTCGATAAAGGACCCGTAAATGCCCGATTCACCCGACATGGCGAATCTGCCCGGATTTTGTTAATTGCCTTCCGGGGCTCCAAAAGCCCCCGTTTTCGTTTCTACGGTCTTAGAATATTTCAAGGAACCCAATGTACTTGCCTGAATCGAATTCCGACTCTCGAGTCAATTAAATGACGTTTAAAGTTTCTAAACCCGATAAATTACAACTTCTCCAATTTAATTCCAATTTTCGATTCGGTTAAGGATAAATGGTCCGGGGAACGTTTTAAACCACCCAAAACAGTAAACCCGATCACTCGAGCACGTGGGCCACACCAACCCACTTGGCCGAGAGCTCCTAGGGCTAAAGGGGAGGCTCGGCCACCATGTGGTGGCTGCTGCCAGCTCCGGCCAGCCACCTCATGGCCGGGCGGCCACCACCCACGGTGGCCGGAGCTCCTCCCGAGCCTCCGGTCACCGGAAAACGTGAAATTAAACCCCCAAACACCTCTAAAACGTCTCCAACAACTCCCCAACCTCCACACAACCCTAAATCATTCGTTTTAACAAACCCTAGCTTTCCAACATAATCAAAACGAGATTCGGTTTGGGTATTACCGTAGAGGAGGATGAGGGGAACGAGTTTTCTTCTTGCTTGAAGATGATCCAAGGGCTTGAATGACGTGAATAGTGCCAAACCCTAACCCCAACTCTCTTCTCCTTCTCTCTCTAACTTCTCTCTTTCTTTTTCTATTTTCTTAAACTAACACAAAACCTATTTTTTCTCTCATTTACCCCTTAATTTCGGCCACCCCTCACAACCACACACTTTCTCCCCAAAACTAACACCACCACAATTAGGACAAGTGTCAAGGTGGGACCCACACCTTTTGGAAAATATCTACTTGATATTTTCCAATCAGTTTCGCGAAAAACGGACGTTTCGGGCCCCGAACGGGCACTTTTCCCATGAAATTACGAAACTTAACGGGCTACAAGGAAACGGCTCAACTAAGACCGCTGCGACGACGGTTAAGCTTTTCAGATCCAAAACGGTCCTCGAATGGACCAAAACGTCGCTCGGTTGACTTTTCCGGCGAAAAGTCAACATTTCCCAATTTGATCAGAAAGTTGCCCTGAGTCTCCTGGAACTCACTTTGGTCAATAACGGGGTCAAATTAAGTCCGGTATGACACTCGGGGTCATTTTTGGTTCACTTAACTGTCAGTCTTAAATTTTTTAAATTTTTCCTGTTTTTCGCAGGTTTGACTGGCGTTGACCGGGAGTGGTTATTACAGACCGAGATCACGCCGGAGCTTATTTGTGCGCTTTTGGAGAAAGCATACGAGGTAGGGAAAAGTAACCGGATCTCGGCCCTGACTAGGGAAAGTTAACAGTAGAAATGCATGTGACACTTGGGTGTCGTGGGTTTAGTAAGTTTATCGAATATTAGAAAGGCATGCGACACCGGGTGGTGTCGTATGATACGGGAGCGTATCGAAAATTAGAATTGCATGTGACACTTAGTAGTGTCGTAGGAGCAATGAGCTTTCGTTATTGGAACTAATGGAGGCATTTGGTTATGCCCGGAGGTTGATTGTGAGCTTGTTGATATTAGAATTACTGGAGGCATATGACCATGCCCGGAGGTTGATTGTTTAGTTTGTGTCTTGGGTGGCCATGAGAGCCCGTACTTTACCATTGTGTCTTGGGTGGCCATGAGAGCCCGTGCTTTACTGTTGTGTCTTGGGTGGCCATGAGAGCCTGTGCTTTACAGTTGTGTCTTGGGTGGCCATGAGAGCCCGTGTTTCACTATTGGTGTCTTGGGTGGCCATGAGTGCCCGTGGGGTTGTTGAGCCCGTGTTTTACTGTTGGTGTCTTTGGTGGCCGTGAGTGCCCGTGGGGTTGTTGAATCCGTGTTTTACTGTTGGTGTCTTGGGTGGCCGTGAGTGCCCGTGGGGTTGTTGAGCCTGTGAGTTACTGTTGGTGTGTCTTGGAAGGCCGTGAGTGCCCGTGGTGTTCTTGAGCCCGTGAGTTACTATTGGTGTGGCTTGGTCTGGCGTGAGTGCCCGTGAGTTATTGTTGGTGTGTCTTGGGTGGCCGTGAGTGCCCGTGGGGTTGTTGAGTCCGTGAGTTACTGTTGGTGTGTCTTGGTAGGCCGTGAGTGCCCGTGGGGTTCTTGAGCCAGTGAGTTATTGTCGGTGTGTCTTGGGTGGCCGTGAGTGCCCGTGAGGTTGTTGAGTCCGTCTTTTACTGTTGGTGTCTTGGGTGGCCATGAGTGCCTGTGGAGTGTTGAACCTGTCTTGTTGTTGTGTGTTGAAATTTTCTTGTGATTGTGATCGTGGTTACCAGAGGTTGGAGACCCGACTTTGTGTCGGGGAAGTTGCGTGAGGTGTGGCTAGCCTCCCGACTGAGATCGGGGTTAGGGGAGAGGTTGTGGGCTAGCCTTCCGACAGGGATCGGGAGAAGGATTGCGAGGTTGGTGGTGTGGCTACCCTCCCGACAAAGGTCGGGGGTAGGGGAGAGGTTGTGGGCTAGCCTCCCGGCTGTGTGTCGGGAGAAGTTGCGCTGGTGTGGCTAGCCTCCCGACAAAGGTCGGGGGTAGGGGAGAGGTTGTGGGCTAGCCTCCCGACTGAGATCGGGAGAAGTTGCGCGACAGATCGATCGCCTGACCTGACAGGGATCGGTAAAGGGCGAGAGAGAGAGGGGGTTACTGAGTAGCTGGAGTGCGATCCTTTGTGATCTTGTTTGGTGTGCGATCCTTTGTGATCTTGGGTGTTGCGTGGTTGTCTGTCGTGTCTTTGGAGGAGGTCGTCAATCGTTGTGTCGGGTCTACATTATGTGTCCGAGTGTTGAGTCGGTTGAGGAAAGTAACAGCGTGTGTGTGTCGGTCGGGTTACTTGAGTTGGGGATGGTGATCCCCGGTGTTTGGGTTGTTGTTGGTGTTACCGGCATCGTCTGCTAAGTATGCCGTAGTCAGTCTGCTATCCATGGTGGTGAGCGAACGCTCACCCCTAGCTGCTTTTCCTACAGGTACTGGTCGTAGGTTGGACTAGGTGAGCTTCCGAAGCTTGAAGAGCTAGGAGCGTGAGTCCGAGTTTACTTTTGAGTCTAGAGACGTATACCTTGCTTTTTGTCCACTTGTTGGGACATACTTTTGAGTTGTAAATAATTATTTTGATGAACAAATGGTGATTTTAAAGTGATTTATTTAAAGGGTTTCAAAATGTTTTTTACTAGTTTTAAACGTTCGCGTTCCGAGTTCGGTTTTACTGAAATTGGGGCGTGACAGCTTGGTATCAGAGCTCGAGGTTTCACACCTCGGACTGTACGTCAATTAGGTGGGGGAGAGTCGAGTCAGTAAAGTCCCGTCGTGCGTTGGGTACGCAAGTCGGAAACCGTGTGTAGACCCGTATTGTCTTAAGTCCTGTTGTGATTGTGTGTATGTGCAGTATTTTGTTGCTGGCATATTGATTGTGTGTTGCTGCATGAAAAGTTTTTAAGCTGTCGCGACTTGACTCAGGAGCGCTCCTGTAGTCGAACGTGACGGTGTTGACATCAATTGGTACAATGTAGTTCGGGGACGCCTGAACCGGGTATTAACTGCGTGATGTCAAGTATGAGGTTTTATAATGAAAAGGAGAAAGTTTTTTAAATTGATTGGCCCTGTGGGCGTGTGTTGATTTTGATTGGCCCTGTGGGCGTGTTTTGATTTTGGTTGGCCCATTGGGCGTGGTTCGACGTTGGTTGGCCCGTTGGGCGGGCGTTGTTGTGTGTTGTTTGGCTGTGTCGGCTTATGATTGAGGTTGGGAGACTTTTGTTTGGTCTTGAATTGTCGTACGTGTGTTGGTAAATTGTGGGTCGAGCGTGTGTGTCGTTCAAGGTTTCTTTTGAGCGTAAAACGGACTAAGGGTCGAGTTTGAAACGTTTTTGGAAAACTGGCCTGCGCGAGTGTCACGGATCTGTGACGGAGCAGCGCGTTTTGGCAATTCTAGAGCCTTCGTCACGTCACCGTGACCCCAACCGTGACGGGGTCTGTCACGGGTCTTTGATCCCTGTCTTTTTCGCCGTCTTTTTACGCAGTTTTCGTGTTGTTGTTGCGTGACTTGGTGCACGTTTGTGCGGTCTATTTGAGGTCTCTTTACGTATTATTATAATTAAAGTATTAATGGCGTGAGCGGTGTGACGGTTAGTAACGAGTACGCTAGAGATAGACGTAGGCCGTATGAGTATTTGAGCATGTCGTCATTATAGAAATTCGCAAACTGAACGTTTGCGTGTATCCGTGTAGAAGATAATGACACATGGCTCGTGGTAGACGAGGACGATCAGCCTGACACGGGGATGGGCGCCCGCGCGAGGCAGGCGGGGACGATCAGCAGGGACACCAGGGCGGGTGCCCACCGTTGAGCCCGCTAAGTACGCGGAGGCCCAGGGTACTCCTGTCGGAGAAGACATGAGGAGCGACGCGGGACCATCTACGTGCACGCCCAGCGTCCCGCCGGTCGCAGACCCTCCCAATACGACCGCCCTGGACGAGCTGAACAGGACAGTACATAGTTTGATGGGGATCATCGCCAGTCGGGAGTCGGCATCGCCAGCTCCGGAGGCAGCAGCGGTCCCAGTGAGGCCCGTTCAGGCCGAGGACCATACGGCCCGGACACTGCTGGACTTCTTGAAGCTAGGCATACCCACATTTGTCGGGGAGCCGAACCCCGACCTAGCTAAGAGGTGGCTGGAGCAGGTCACGCGGGACCTGGACACTTCAGGGATCGAGGATGGCTGCCGTAGAGTGTCCTTTGCAGCTCATCAGCTGAGGGACAGCGCCTACCACTGGTGGGGGCGTGTGAGGGACAGAGTCGGACACGACTACGATGTCTTCCATACGGTCTTTCTGGCGCAGTATTTCCCCGAGTCGGCTCAGGTGGACCGACATCGGCAGTTCCTGGAACTGCAGAAGGAGGGGATGTCAGTGGCAGAATACAAGGCCAGATTCACGGCCCTGACCAGATTCGCGCCAGAAATGTTGGCGAAAGAGAAGAACCGTTGCATGCGGTTTGAGGGTGGACTGAGGCCGGTGATTCGGGATCGAGTCGTTGCCTTGAGGTTGCGGGAGTACTAAAAGCTCGTGGACACTGCAGCGACAGTGGAGCAGGGTATCCGGGATGCGGCCAGGACCCGCGAGGTTCGACAGCGGCCGACCAGTGTTGCGGAGCCGTCCGAGTTCCGAGATCCGAGGAGACAGAGGACCACAGAGTTCTTCAGGCCACATGCTCAGCAGTGCGGAGCGAAACAAAGGGGGTCTGTGGCGTCAGTGGAGCCAGTCGTCTCAGAGAGGGGGCCGACATGTTTTACCTACGTGCAGCGATGCCACTTTCATCGAGAGTGTCCGATGGGAGTAGGGCCCGCGGCGCTACCAGCGACCAGCCGGGTAGGCCAGGGCACGGAGTCGAGAGCCGACGAGACCAGCTGTTTCCGGTGAGGCTGAGTTGGACACACTATTGCATAGTGCCGTGAGCTGTTGGGGGCAACGTCAGCGCAGCGGCCGCCGTAGTCGTATACCGTGCAGTTGCCCAGAGGTCGCCCGCGTCAGAGTCAGCAGTCGAGGTTCTCACAGCCGTCCACGAGCGTGCCGCCTCCGAGACAGCAGCAGGGATCTGGGTATCCAGCAGTCAGTGCGCCGGGTCAGAGGCAGTAGGCGTCAGAGGGAAGAGTGTACGCAGTTACCGACTCCCGGGCCCCAGGATCCACTACCTATCGCGAGACCTTTCAGGGTACGTGTTTACTGTATCAATTATGGGCATTATTCTTGTTTGATACCGGGGTGTCACACTAGTTTATTTCGTTGAGTTGTGCTGAGAGGTTGGGGCTGAGTTTAGAGCCGTTGAGTCCACCCCAGTTGGGGGTGATGGGTTGTTGACTAGGGTCTGTCGTGCCTGCGAAATTAGAGTCGCAGACTGTCCTTGCCCTCGTGGCCTTCTCGTGCTGGAAATGATGACCTTTGACGTGATCTTGGGAATGGATTGGCTGGCGAAGTACCGAGCCAATATCGACAGCGTCCCGCTGGATTATTGCAACCACTGCGGGTTGCACAGTGGAAATGGGGGGCACGTCACGATGGGTATCGTGAGCGATTAGCCGAGTTCGCCTACAACAACAACTTTCAGGCCAGTATCATGATGGCACCGTTCGGAGCGTTGTATGGTAGGTCGTGTCGGTTGCCCGTGTGCGGGGCGGAAGTGAGGAATGAGAGTTTACTGGGTCTAGAACTGGACCGAGAGATAGCTGAGTCGGTCGTGCCGAAGCATGAGCGGTTGAAGACCGCGTAGAGTGAGCAGGAGCTATGTTGACAAACGGCGCCGACCTCTCGAGTCAGTAGTCGGTGATCATGTATCCCTGGAGGTGAGTCCGAAAGGTGGACTGGTGCGTTTCAACCGCGGCGGAGGCAGGTTAGCCCCGCAGTGTGTCGAGCCTTTCGCGGTCTTGAGTACGTCATTGAGTGGGCAGATGTCGAGGTGACGGGTGATGTCCCGTATAAGGAGAAACCGATATGGGAGATGGATCCACGAGAGTAGGTCCTGCGCGGAAAGGTTATCCGCTTAGAACTGGTGTTATGGCGACACCAAGAGGCCGAGTCGACTTGGGAGCGCGAGGACAAGGGTCGCGCGAAGTACCCCGATCTGTTCGAAACCTGAAGTGCATTGTTTTAAATTTCGCGGACGAAATTTCTTTAAGGGGGTAGATTGTAATAACCCCTCCCGGTCAACGCCAGTCAAATCTGCGAAAAATAGGAAAATTTAAAATTTTTAAGCAAACACTTAATTGAACCTAAATTGGACCCCGAGGGTCATACCGGACTTAAGTTGACCCCGATATTGACCAAAGTGAGTTCCGGGGGACTCAGGGCAACTTTCTAACCAATTTGGGAAATGTTGACTTTTCACTGGAAAAGTCAACCGAGCGACGTTTCGGTCCATTCGAGATGTCACCAATGTGGTGGTGTTAGGTTTATTGGACAAAACAAGACAAGTCTACTTGATGGTTAGTTTTGCAATTTAAGTATTATTTGTTGTTTTAAAACAAAACAAAAAGAAGATCAAATAGAGGTGTTCGGCCACACATTCAAAAAGGGAGAAAATAAGAGTTTTTAGAGAGAAAGTAGATAGAAGGAAGAGAGAAGAAGAGAGAAAAAGAGAAGAGGCTTGGTGGATTTGTGACGTTTCTCGTTCATCAAGCCGTTGGATCGTCTCAACGATAGAAGATTCAAGCTCACACCGTCATTCTCTACAGTGAGCATCTAACCGATTTTCATTTTGTTAGGTTTAAAAGTTAGGGTTTGGTTTGAAATGGGTTGAATATGGATGAGTTGAGGTGTGGGGTTCGTTGGAGGTGTTTTGGAGCGAAGAGATGAACGTATTCCGATGACCGGAGGCTCGGGGGAGCTCCGGCGACCGTGTATGGTGGCTGGCCGGTTTTGTAGGGTTGCTGGCCGGAGTTAGGACCAGCCACCACCTTGGTGGACCGGCCCCAAACCGGCCCTAGCCACCCACGGCCAAAGGGGGTCGGGTGGGGCCCACATGCTCGGGTATTCGGGTTTCTAGTTCGGGTGGTTTAGAACGTTCCCCAAGTAATTAATCTACAACCGGATCGAAATTTGGAATTAAATTGTAAAAGGTGTAATTGACGGGTTTAGAAACTTTAAACGCTAATTAAATGAGTCGGAAGTCGGAATTCGATTCCGTCTAGTGCCTAGGAACCCTTGAATTATTCTAAGACCGTAGAAACGAAAACGGGAATTTTCGGAGCCCCGGAAGGGCGTTTCCAAAACCCGGGCAGATTCGCCATGTCGGGCGAATCGGGCTTTTCCGGGTCCATTATCGACAATGTCGAGTAATTGGGAAGTTTGGGAGTGATCGACATTGTCGGGGTTACTTTTGGGCGTCAAGTTTATTAAATTCCAATTTATGTCTGCGAACTTAAAAGTATTTAAATTGTGTTCTTATTAGATCGTGCCACCGACAGAGGGAAGGGAAAGCTAGGCGAGTGACCGAGATCACGCCGGAGCTTATTTGTGCACTTTTGGAGAAAGCATACGAGGTAGGGAAAAGTAGCCGGATCTCGGCCATGACTAGGGAAAGTTAACAGTAGGAATGCATGTGACACTTGGGTGTCGTGGGTTTAGTAAGTTTATCGAATATTAGAAAGGCAGGCGACACCGGGTGGAGTCGTATGATACGGGAGCGTATCGAACATTAGAATTGCATGTGACACTTAGTAGTGTCGTAGGAGCAGAGAGCTTTCGTTATTGGAACTACTGGAGGCATTTGGTTATACCCGGAGGTTGATTGTGAGCCTGTTGATATTAGAATTACTGGAGGCATATGACCATGACCGGAGGTTGATTGTTTAGTTTGTGTCTTGGGTGGCTATGAGAGCCCGTACTTTACCGTTGTGTCTTGGGTGGCCATGAGAGCCCGTGCTTTACTGTTGTGTCTTGGGTGGCCATGAGAGCCCGTGCTTTACTGTTGTGTCTTGGGTGGCCATGAGAGCCCGTGTTTTACTGTTGGTGTCTTGGGTGGCCATGAGTGCCCGTGGGGTTGTTGAGCCCGTGTTTTACTGTTGGTGTCTTGGGTGGCCGTGAGTGCCCGTGGGGTTGTTGAGTCCGTGTTTTACTGTTGGTGTCTTGGGTGGCCGTGAGTGCCCGTGGGGTTTTTGAGCCCGTGAGTTACTGTTGGTGTGTCTTGGAAGGCCGTGAGTGCCCGTGGGGTTGTTGAGCCCGTGAGTTACTGTTGGTGTGTCTTGGTAGGCCGTGAGTGCCCGTGGGGTTGTTGAACTCGTTGTTGGGTCTCGATATCGTGGACATTTTAAACACAAAATGCAGCGGAAGATTAACCACGAATCAATCGAGATGAATCTACCAAATATGAAAAACAAGTCTGAAAATTCAGCAAAGGTTTGAGCACATCACCTTTGCTAGTGCCTCATCTTGCAGCTCGTGTATCTCGCAAACGAACCGTTGAAACTATAATCCCTTTGGTCAGATTGAAGACCCATATGTGTAGAACGTTTACTCCAAATATCAGCTTCATCGGACATCGGATGAACCTCCGATCGAGCTCTTCAAAGTAACTGGTCGGACAAAACTGTGCTGAAAATCAGCACTCTCTACTTGTCCGAAATTGGTTCAATAACACCAAACTTTGAATGGCTTGAGCCCCTTGGACGCCTACGTATCCTTAACGGAATCAAAGCCAACGTAGTTCTTGAGTTTGATGACTCAAGAACATGAAAAAAAACAACCTTGAAGCTTGGAGGGGGTTTGGCCAAGGTAGAGGAAGAAGAAGAAGACTCTCTCTCTAATTCTCTACACTTGCATGTTGTGTTCTCCAACCTATCTTGCATGCTTAGTTAAGTGGAATCACTTAACTCTCTACTTAAGACAAGTGTCCATGCCAAGATGCTAGGTGGAGCTAATAAACAACCTATTTTATTAGTTTAGTGGAAATTGGGTCCCATCCAATTTTGGTCAACAAGACTAATAGTCATCTAATGACTTGAGTCCTTGTTGGGCCCAGACTATATGGGCCGGCCATGGGACTCTCCAAGAGAGCCCATGCCGAGCCCAATATGCTAGCCGGTCCACTATGGCGATCCCCGCCACAATTCCCCCCAACTCAGGTCCGCCATGTTCTTATCGAGTATCAAATTGTCGGTGTGACCCTTAGGTCTATGCATCTCGGTAAAATCAACGTAAAATCCCATTTTACTTGATCTTACCAAAGTGGCGATTGACGAGACTCAGTATTGCCCGACCCTGCATAACGAATCGCACCCTGTCGATTCTGACCTTTCAGCCGTCCTTGTCATTATCCCTTTATCACCGATATCCGGATTGAGATAAGGCATAGAGCCGTCATCCTTATTATCCTCAATCCATGTTCCTTGGTATGTGAGATGACTGACCTTATGATACCCAGTATCATGTGCACGGCCATGCTTTCTTGTCAGTCACTCTCGATCAAGCGGCCGTGAACCAGATATCTTTCCCATACCGTAGTATGAGGGATAAATCCCTTAGCCGTCTATCATGTCACTCATGCAGTCATTCCCCAAGCCAATCCTGGCCGTTATGGAAGCCCAATCACGGTGCAACGTTGGGCTTTCAGGTCAAACTTGGTTGTTTACTGCATAGCAATCATATAGACTTCTCGGTCTAAGGATACCTGACAAGCTATGACTCTGAACATGTTCATGACTTAATCTATGAAACATATTCAGGCCGGGTCGTCCAACATCATGTCCCACATGATGTTTATGATCAGACTCCAGAACCCTTTCCTATGGCTAATAGAACGTAAGCCATCAAGAGTCATATTTCATACTAGTCTCTTCCAGCGAAGACTATTGACTAGGGACCTCATCGAGTGTGATCCATTCTGATCTATGGTTCTATTCGCATGGTGGGCATAGATCGGAAACACACACGACATATTACTCCAACACTTAAGTAATATAAAAACCGCTTTATTTATATTGCCAACGGTGATAATTACAATTGGACATTTATGATCGGACTATGGGCACCGAGGCTAACACCCGTGAGTTACTGTTGGTGTGTCTTGGTAGGCCATGAGTGCCCGTGGGGTTGTTGAACCCGTGAGTTATTGTCGGTGTGTCTTGGGCGGCTGTCACGCCCCAATTTCAGCGAACCGAACTCGGGACGCGAACACTTAAAACCTGTTTTGAATAAAACTCTGATATTTCCATTTAGTTGCCAAAAATAATAATAGTATTTACAATACAAAAACGTCCCAACAAGTGGACAAGGTACAACATCCGTCACTAGACTCAACAAAAGTAAAGACCAGACTCCGCTCCAAGCTCCATGAACTTCAAGAGCTAACCTAGTCCGTCCGGTGATCAGTACCTGTAGGAAAAGCAGCTAGGGGTGAGCGTTCGCTCACCTCCACGGATAACAGACTGACTATGGCATAATTAGTAGATAAAGCCAGTAACACTAAAACCAAACCCAACACCTGGACTATAGTCCCCAACTCAAGTACCCAACTGACCTACAACCCGTTACTTTCCTCAACAGACTCAACACTCGATAACACAATGTAGACCCGACAAAACTATCGACGACCTCCTCCAAGGACACGACAGAAAGACTACACAACGCCAAACAAGATCACAAAGGTTCGCACACAAGCTGCTCAGTAACCAATCTCAATCAGGTCAGGGATCGACCTATCGCAATTCCTCGACACGAAGTCGGATCAGGCTCTCGACCTTTCGAACTCGCAATTCATCGACACTAAGTCGGATCAGGCTGTCGACCTTTAGAACTCGCAATTCATCGACACTAAGTCGAATCAGGCTGTCGACCTTTAGAACTCGCAATTCATCGACACTAAGTCGGATCAGGCTGTCGACCTTTAGAACTCGAAATTTCAGGTAACCACAATCACAATCACAGGCAAGTTCAATCACACAGGCACTCATGGCCACTCAAGACACCTCAACAGTCAAGACTCGGGTTCAACAACCCCACGGGCACTCACTGCCACTCAAGACACACCAACGATCAAAACTCGGGTTCAACAACCCCACGGGCACTCACTGCCACTCAAGACACACCAACGGTCAAGACTCGGGTTCAACAACCCCACGGCACTCACGACCACCCCAAAACACCGACAGTAAGACACGGGCACTCACGGCCACTCAAGACACCAATTTAAATACACGGGCTCTCATGGCCACCCAAACTCAACAATAAATAACACGGGCTCTCAAGGGCACCCAAACTCAACAATAAATAACGTACAACAACCTCCGGCATACTCGATGCCTCCAACAGTCCTAAAATCACTAGTTTCACAAACAACCTCCGGGCATGGTCATATGCCTCCAATAATTCAATTATCGCTAAGTTCTCTGCTCGTACGACACTTCTAAGTGTCACATGCTTTTCTCTTAAACGCTAAAATCCCGTATCATGCTTTTCTAATATTTAAATAAATCTTCTCAACCCACGACACCCCGGTGTCACATGCAATTCTACTATTAATTTTCCCTAATCAGGGCCGAGATCCGGCTACTTTTCCCTACCTCGTAAATAACTCCAAAAGCGCTCCAATAAACCCGAAGTAAACCCAGTCACTCGCCGAGCTTCCCTTTGCCTCTGTCCGCAGCACGATCTAAAAGAGCACAAATTTAAAGCACCTTTAAACTAGTACGAATAAACCGAAAATCAAAGAACTTAACGCCCAAACGTAACCCCAACAATGTCGATCACTCCCAAACTTCCCAATTACTCGACATTGTTGATAAAGGACTCGTAAAGGCCCGATTCGCCCGACATGGCGAATCTGCCCGGGTTTTGTTAATTGCCTTCCGGGGCTCCAAAAGCCCCCGTTTTCGTTTCTATGGTCTTAGAATATTTCAAGGAACCCAACGCACTTGACGGAATTGAATTCCGAATTCTAAGTCAATTAATTAACGTTTAAAGTTTCTAAGACCCGTTAATTATAACTTTTCCAATTTAACTCCAATTTTCGATTCGCTTTAGGATAAATGGTCCAGGGAACGTTTTAAACCTCCCGAACATTAAAACCAAGCACCCGAGTACGTGGGCCCCACCCGGCCCATTGGGCTGAGAGCCCTATGGTTTTCCAAGGGGCTCGGCCACCATGGTGGTGGCCGGCCCTAGGTCCGGCCAGCCACCTCCTATGGTGGCCGGCCACCACCTAAGGTGGCCGGAGCTCCTTCCGAGCTCTCGGTCGCCGGAAAACGTGCAATTAACCCTCCAAACACCTCTAAAACGTCTCCCACAAACCCCAAAATTCACTACAACCCTAACCCATAGTTTCATACAAAACCCTAACTTTCCAAAGTTAACAAAACGAAGATCGGGTTAGGTCTTACCAACG
Organism: Erodium maritimum; assembly: GCA_963921825.1. Lineage (NCBI taxonomy): Eukaryota > Viridiplantae > Streptophyta > Magnoliopsida > Geraniales > Geraniaceae > Erodium > Erodium maritimum. Next base: position 48,627,018 of record OY997595.1, on the reverse strand, counting down.
AGGAAGACGAGGGGAAGACGTTTTCTCCTTGCTTTGAATCGATCCAATGGTTGAATAATCTCCCAAACCCTAGCTTCTCAACTTCTCTCTTCTTCTCCTTCTTCTCTCTCTAACTCTCTTCTTCTTTCTAATTAAAACAACTAACTCCCTTATTTCTCTTTTTTTTTCTCTTTAAACTCATGTGTGGCCGGCCACCTATGACAACCACACATTTCCCCCCCAAAACTAACACCACCATATAATTGACAAGTGTCAAGGTGGGTCTCACACCTTTTGGAAAATATCTAGTTGATATTTTCCAATCAGATTCGCGAAAAACGGACGTTTTGGGCCCCGAACAAGCACTTTTCCCAAGAAATTACGAAACTTGACGGGCTACAAGGAAACAGCTCAACTAAGACCGCTGCGATGACGGCTAAGCTTTTTGGATCCAAAACGGTCCTCAAATGGACCAAAACGTCGTTCGGTTGACTTTTCCAGCGAAAAGTCAACATTTCCCAAAATGATCAGAAAGTTGGCCTGAGTCCCCCGGAACTCATTTTAGTCGATAACGGGGTCAAATTAAGTCCGGTATGACCCTCGGTGTCAATTTAGGTTAAGTTAAGTATCTGTCTTAAAAATTTTAAATTTTCCTGTTTTTCGCAGGTTTGACTGACGTTGACTTGAAGTGGTTATCACAGTCTACCCCCCTTAAAGGAATTTCGTCCGTGAAATTTAAAACAGACGTACCTCGGGAGTCGAACAGGTTGGGATACTTCGCGCGAACCTCGTCCTCGCATTCCCACGTCGACTCAGCTCCGTGATGTTTCCACTGTGCTCGTACCAGGCGGATAATCTTGCCTCCTCGCAGAATCTGCTGCCGTGTGTCCATGATCCGAACCGGCTGCTCCTCATAGGAGACATCATCAGCCACCTCGATATCAGTCCACTCGATGACGTGGGAGGGGTCTGCGTTGTACTGCCGCAACTGGGATACGTGGAAGACGTTATGGACTCTCCCAAGCTGCGGTGGCAACGCAAGACGATAGGCCACTGCTCCCACTCTGCCCAAGATCTCGAACGGGCCTATGTACCTCGGAGCCAACTTGCCCCCGCTGCGCCTGAACCGCACCAGCCCCTTCCTCGGGCTCACCTTCAGGAACACGTGATCCCCGACTGCGAACTCAAGAGGTCGACGTCGCCTGTCGGCATAGCTCTTCTGCCGGCTCTGCGCGGTCCTCAACCGATCGTGGATCAATGCGACCTTCTCCGTCGTCTCTCTGACAAGATCTGGCCCTAGCAGACTCTTGTCCCCCACCTCTGCCCAGCAAACTGGTGACCGACACGGCCTCCCATACAACGCTTCGAACGGTGCCATCCCAATACTGGCCTAGAAGCTGTTGTTGTAGGCGAACTCGGCCAATGGCAGGCGGGTCTCCCAAGATCCCCTGAAATCCAGCACACATGCTCGCAGCATGTCCTCCAAGATCTGAATGGTACGCTCAGACTGACCGTCTGTCTAGGGATGATGTGTTGTGCTGAGTAGAACCTCGGTCCCCAGTGCCTTCTGCAGACTCGGCCAAAACCTGGACGTGAAGCGGGGATCCCTGTCAGATACTATCGACACCGGGACCCCGTGGAGACGCACTATCTCCTGAATATACAAAATGCTCAACTTGTCTACCGGGTCAGTCATCCTCATCGCCAGGAAGTGGGCCGACTTGGTCAACCGGTCAACCACCACCCACACGGCGTCGTTTCCCTTTGGCGATCTCGGTAGCCCGCACACGAAATCCATCGTAATGTGCTCCCACTTCCACTGAGCAATCGGTAGTGGCTGTAACAATCCCGCGGGACGCTGATGCTCGGCCTTCACCTGCTGACAGACGAGGCATCTCGACACAAACTCTGCGACTGCTCTCCTCATCCCGCGCCACCAGTAGTGCCGTTTGAGGTCACAGTACATCTTGGTGCCCCCCAGATGCACTATAAGACGCGAATGGTGTGCCTCTCGTAACACGGCGTCTCTACAGTTAACCGGTACGATTAGCCCTCCGCGGTACCGGAATCCCCAATCAATACTATCCTCCCAGCCCACCACCTCGTCACCCCTGACGACTCTCTCGCGGATCTCTGATGCTTCGACGTCCTATGTCTGCGCCTCCAACACTTGGGCAAGCAGTGAGGGCTGAGCCACCAATGAGCACACGGCCACGCCGTCAGTAATCTCCTCAAGCTCCCCCATCATGTCCCACTCTCGGACTGACATGCTGGCGAGGCTCGGAACCGACTTCCTACTCAAGGCGTCGGCGACAACGTTCGCCTTGCCCGGATGATAGTGTAGCTCGAAGTCGTAATCCTCGAGTAGTTCCATCCACCGTCGTTGACGCATGTTCAGGTCTCGCTGGGAAAATATGTACTTGAGGCTCTTGTGATCCGAGAACACTTGAAACCCCTCGCCATACAAATAATATCGCCAGCTCTTTAGCACAAACACGATTGCTGCTAGCTCCAAGTCGTGGGTAGGATAGTTGCGCTCGTGCGTCTTCAACTGCCTGGAGCCATAAGCCACAACTCTGCCCAACTGCATCAACACGCAGCCCAGTCCCTCCCCGGACGCATCATAGTAAACATCATAACCAATCCCTCGCTCGGGCACCACTAACACTGGAGCTGTAGTCAGTTGAGTCTTCAACTCCGCGAATGCACGCTCACAGTCATCTGTCCACACGAACCCGACACCCTTGCGCGTAAACAGAGTCATCGGTGCGGCTTGTCGTGCAAAATCCTGGACAAATCGCCGATAGTAGCCTGCCAATCCCAGAAAGCTGCGGATCTCGAAAACACTCGTGGGCCGTGCCCACTTCGAGACCGCGTCGATCTTCGACGGATCGACCAGGATACCGTCACGGGATACGATGTGGCCGAGGAATCTCACCTCAGAGAGCCAGAACTCGCACTTCTCTCGGTTGGCATATAGCTGATGCTCGCGCAGTAGTGTCAGAACAACCCTCAGATGTGCCTTATGCGCCGCCTCGTTCTGCGAATATATCAGGATGTCGTCCACGAACACCACCACAAACTGATCTAGCCATCTAGGTACGGCCGAAAGATGTTGTTCATCAGGTCCATGAACGCTGCAGGTGCGTTCGTCAGTCCGAATGGCATCACCAGGAACTGGTAATGCCCATAGCGTGTCCGGAATTCAGTCTTTGCGACGTCCCCCTCACGGACTCGCAACTGATAATAACTGGATCGCAGATCAATCTTCGAGAAGTGGGTCGCCCCTCTCAACTGGTCGAACAAGTCATCGATCCTCGGCATCGGGTATCGGTTCTTCACCGTAACCCGGTTCAGCTTCCTGTAATCTATACACATCCGTAGCTCTCCACTCTTCTTCTTCACGAAGAGTGTTGGTGCTCCCCAGGGCGATGCACTCGGACGGATAAACCCCTTCTGCTGAAGTTCCTCTAGCTGACGCTTCGGCTCAGTCAACTCTGCCGGCGCAAAGCTGTAAGGCGCCATCGATATCGCCGCCGTTCCCGGCACTAGGTCAATCCCGAACTCCACCACACGAACCGGTGGCAACCCGCTCAACTCCTCAGGAAAGACCTCGGGGAACTCGCATACCACTCTCGGTAACTCTCGGCTCTGCACAGCCGGTACTTCCTCCTCTGCGGACAACGCCGACAGGAGGACCCCACTCTTACTCCCCAGCACACACGTCACCTTCGTACCACCCACTGTCACTGTCACTCGTCGCCTGTAGCAATCGATATTGGATCGGTACCTCGACAGCCAATCCATTCCCAAGATCACATCGAAGGTAGTCATCCCCAACACGAGAAGATCACCAGGGCAAAGACAGTCTGCGACTCTAATCTCGCAGGCACGACATACCCTAGTCAACGATGCACCACCCCCAACTGGGGTGTCCAGGCATAGGGGTGGACTCAATGGCTCTAAGCTCAACCCCAACCTCTCAGCACAACCCGACAAAATAAAAGAGTGCGACGCCCCGGTGTCAAACAAGAATAAAGCCCATAAATGATACAATAAACACGTACCCTGGATAGTCTCGCGGTACGTGCTAGGTCCTGGGGCTCTGGAGTCGGTGACTGCATATACTCTCCCCTGCAAGGCCTGCTGCCTCTGAACCGGCGCACTGGCTGCTGAATACCCGTGACTCTGCTGCTGTCTCGGAATCGGTGCGCTTGTAGAAGGCTATGACGACCTTGGCTGCTGACTCTGTCGCGGGCGACCCCTGGGCGACTGTACTGTCCGCGACTGCTGCGGTCGCTGCGCTGATGTCTCTCCCAACTGCTCGCGGCACCATGCCATAGTGTGTCCCATCCGGCCGCACCGGAAACAGCTGGTCCCGTCGACTCTCGACCCCGAGCCCTGGTCTGTCCGGCTAGTCGCTGGTAAGGCCGCGGGCCCTCCCTTCGCCGGTCAATCTCGCTGTAAATGGCCTGACTGACCGCAGTGATAGCATACCGGCCTCCTCTCTAAGGCGACTGGTCCCACCGACGCTACTGACCCATGCTGTCTCGATCCACCCTGATGAGGCGGTGGTCGGAAGAACCCCGTGGTCCTCTACCTCCGTGAGTCTCGTGAGTCGGACGACCCTGTAAAGCTGGTCGGCCGCTGTCGAACCTCGCGAGTCCTGATCACATCCCAGATCCCCTGCTCCACCGTCGCTGCGGTGTCCACGAGGTCCGTATACTTCCGCAGTCTCAATGCGAGGACCTTGTCCCGAATCACCGGTCTAAGTCCCCCCTGAAACCGCAGGCACCGGTTCAGCTCGGAAGTCACCATCTCCGACGCGAATCTGGCCAAGGCCGTGAATATGGCCTCATATTCTGCTACCGTCAACCCTCCTTGCTCCAGGTCTAAGAACTGCCGATGTCGCTCCAGCCGAGCCGACTCGGGGAAGTACTGTGCCATGAACACCTCCTGGAAGATGCTGTAGTCGTATCCGACCGTGTCCTTCACACGCCCCCACCAGTGGTAGGCGCTGTCTCTCAGCTGATGGGCCGCGAAGAACACCCTGCGACGGCCATCCTCGACACCCGATGTGTCCAGGTCTCGCGTGACCTGCTCTAGCCACCTCTCGGCTAGGTCGGGGTTCGGCTCCCCGACAAAAGTAGGTATCCCGAGCTTCAGGAAATCTAGTAGTGCTCGGGAGGTATGATCCTCTGTCTGAGCGGCCCTCACCGGGACCGCGGTTGCCTCTGGTGCTGGCGAAGCCGACTCTCGACTGGCGATGATCGCCACCAAACTCTGAACTGTCCTGGTCAGCTCATCCAGGGCAATCATAACCGGAGGGTCCGCGACTGGCAGAACACTGGGGGTGCCTGTAGACGGCCCCGCGTCGCGTCTCCTGTCTTCTCCGACAGGAGTGCCCTGCACCTCCGCGTACTCGGCGAGCTCAACGGCACCCTCCCCGGTGCCCCCGCTGACCGTCCCCGCCGGCCTCGCATGGGTGCCCGACCCCGTGTTCCTGCTGCTCGTCCGCGTCTACCGCGAGCCATAATCAGTATCATCTGCACAGATACACGCAAACGTTCAGTTTGCGAACTCAAATAAAGACAATAGTTCAAAAACACTAATGTTCACTCGGTCTACGCTTACACTAGCGTGCTTATCACTCAAGCGCCACACCGCTCAAGCTAAACATACTTTAAATATAGTATTAGTAAACGAGACCTCAACGAGACCGCACCGACGTGCACCACACAAGCGACGACAAACAAAAGTAAAGACCAGACTCCGCTCCAAGCTCCATGAACTTCAAGAGCTAACCTAGTCCGTCCGATGATCAGTACCTGTAGGAAAAGCAGCTAGGGGTGAGCGTTCGCTCACCTCCACGGATAACAGACTGACTATGGCATAATTAGTAGATAAAGCCAGTAACACTAAAACCAAACCCAACACCGGGACTATAGTCCCCAAATCAAGTACCCAACTGACCTACAACCCGTTACTTTCCTCAACAGACTCAACACTCGATAACACAATGTAGACCCGACACAACTATCGACGACCTCCTCCAAGGACACGACAGAAAGACTACACAACGCCAAACAAGATCACAAAGGATCGCACACTTGCTGCTCAGTAACAAATCTCAATCAGGTCAGGGATCGACCTATCGCAATTCCTCGACACGAAGTCGGATCAGGCTGTCGACCTTTCGAACTCGCAATTCATCGACACTAAGTCGGATCAGGTTGTCGACCTTTAGAACTCGCAATTCATCGACACTAAGTCGGATCAGGCTGTCGACCTTTAGAACTCGCAATTCATCGACACTAAGTCGGATCAGGCTGTCGACCTTTAGAACTCGCAACTTCAGGTAAGCACAATCACAATCACAGGCAAGTTCAATCACACAGGCACTCAAGGCCACTCAAGACACCTCAACAGTCAAGACTCGGGTTCAACAACCCCACGGGCACTCACTGCCACTCAAGACACACCAACGATCAAAACTCGGGTTAAACAACCCCACGGGCACTTACTGCCACTCAAGACACACCAACGGTCAAGACTCGGGTTCAACAACCCCACGGCACTCACGGCCACCCCAAAACACCGACAGTAAGGCACGGGCACTCACGGCCACTCAAGACACCAATTTAAATACACGGGCTCTCATGGCCACCCAAACTCAACAATAAATAACACGGGCTCTCAAGGCCACCCAAACTCAACAATAAATAACGTACAACAACCTCCGGCATACTCGATGCCTCCAACAGTCCTAAAATCACTAGTTTCACAAACAACCTCCGCGCATGGTCGTATGGCTCCAGTAATTCAATTATCGCTAAGTTCTCTGCTCCTACGACACTACTAAGTGTCACATGATTTTCTCTTAAACGCTACAATCCCGTATCACGCTTTTCTAATATTTAAATAAATCTACTCAACCCACGACACCCCGGTGTCACATGCAATTCTACTATTAATTTTCCCTAATCAGGGCGAGATCCGGCTACTTTTCCCTACCTCGTAAATAACTCCAAAAGCGCTCCAATAAACCCGAAGTAAACCCAGTCACTCGCCGAGCTTCCCTTTGCCTCGGTCCGCAGCCGATCTAAAAGAGCACAACTTTAAAGCACCTTTAAACTAGTACGAATAAACCAAAAATCAAAGAACTTAACGCCCAAACGTAACCCCAACAATGTCGATCACTACCAAACTTCCCAATTACTGGACATTGTCGATAAAGGACTCGTAAAGGCCCGATTCGCCCGACATGGCGAATATGCCCGGGTTTTGTTAATTGCCTTCCGGGGCTCCAAAAGCCCCCATTTTCGTTTCTACGGTCTTAGAATATTTCAAGGAACCCAACGCACTTGACGGAATTGAATTCCGACTTCTAAGTCAATTAATTAACGTTTAAAGTTTCTAAGACCCGTTAATTACAACTTTTCCAATTGAACTCCATTTTTCGATTCGCTTTAGCATAAATGGTCCGGGGAACGTTTTAAACCTCCCGAACATTAAAACCGAGCACCCGAGTACGTGGGCCCTACCCGGCCCATTGGGCCGAGAGCCCTAGGGTTTCCAAGGGGCTCGGCCACCATGGTGGTGGCCGGCCCTAGGTCCGGCCAGCCACCTCCTATGGTGGCCGGCCACCTCCTATGGTGGTCGGCCACCACCTAGGGTGGCCGGAGCTCCTCCCGAGCTCTCGGTTGCCGGAAAAAGTGCAATTAACCCTCCAAACACCTCTAAAACGTCTCCCACAAACCCCAAAATTCACTACAACCCTAACCCATAGTTTCATACAAAACCCTAACTTTCCAAAGTTAACAAAACGAAGATCGGGTTAGGTCTTACCAACGAGGAAGACGAGGGGAAGACGTTTTCTCCTTGCTTTGAATCGATCCAATGGTTGAATAATCTCCCAAACCCTAGCTTCTCAACTTCCCTCTTCTTCTCCTTCTCCTTCTCTCTCTAACTCTCTTCTTCTTTCTAATTAAAACAACTAACTCACTTTTTTTGGAAAACGTGAAATTAAACCCCCAAACACCTCTACAACGTCTCCAACACCTCCCCAACCTCCACACAACCCTAAATCATTCGTTTTAACAAACTCTAGCTTTCCAAAATAATCAAAACGAGAATCGGTTTGGGTATTACCGTAGAGTAGGATGAGGGGAACGAGTTTGCTCCTTGCTTGAAGACGATCCAAGGGCTTGAATGACGTGAATAATGCCAAACCCTAACCCCAACTCTCTTCTTCTCCCTTTCTCTCTTCTCCTTCTCTCTCTAACTCCTCTCTTTCTTTTTCTATTTTCTTAAACTAACACAAAACCTATTTTTTCTCTACTTTACCCCTTAATTTCGGCCACCCGTCACTAACACCACCACAATTAGGACAAGTGTCAAGGTGGGTCCCACCCCTTTTGGAAAATATCTAGATCATATTTTCCAATCAGATTCGCGAAAAACGGACGTTTCGGGCCCCGAACGGGCACTTTTCCCAAGAAATTACGAAACTTGACGGGCTACAAGGAAACGGCTCAACTAAGACCGCTGCGACGATGGCTAAGATTTTGGATCCAAAACGGTCCTCGAATGGACCAAAACGTCGTTCGGTTGACTTTTCCAGCGAAAAGTCAACATTTCCCAAAATGATCAAAAAGTTGCCCTGAGTCCCCCGGAACTCATTTTAGTCGATAACGGGGTCAAATTAAGTCCGGTATGACCCTCGGGGTCAATTTAGGTTAAGTTAAGTATCTGTCTTAAATTTTTTAAATTTTCCTTTTTTTTCGCAGGTTTGACTGACGTTGATCTGAAGTGGTTATTACAGTGGCCGTGAGTGCCCGTGGGGTTATTGAGTCCGTGTTTTACTGTTGGTGTCTTGGGTGGCCATGAGTGCCTGTGGAGTGTTGAACCTGTCTTGTTGCTGTGTTTGAACTTTGCTTGTGATTGTGATCGTGGTTACCTGAGGTTTGAGACCCGACTTTGTGACGGGGAAGTTGCGTGAGGTGTGGATAGCCTCCCGATTGAGATCGGGGGTAGGGGAGAGGTTGTGGGCTAGCCTCCCGACAGAGATCGGGAGAAGGATTGCGAGGTTAGTGGTGTGGCTAGCCTCCAGACAGAGGTCGAGGGTAGGGGAGAGGTTGTGGGCTAGCCTCCCGGCTGTGTGTCGGGAGAAGTTTCGTGGGTTGCGCGGGTGTGGCTAGCCTCCCGACAGAGGTCGGGGGTAGGGGAGATGTTGTAGGCTAGCCTCCCGACTGAGATCGGGAGAAGTTGCGCGACAGGTCGACCGCTTGACCTGACATGGATCGGTAAAGGGCGAGAGAGAGAGAGGGGGTTACTGAGCAGCTGGAGTGCGATCCTTTGTGATCTTGTTTGGTGTGCGATCCTTTGTGATCTTGGGTGTTGTGTGGTTGTCTGTCGTGTCTTTGGAGGAGGTCGTCAATCGTTGTGTCGGTTTTACATTACGTGTCCGAGTGTTGAGTCGATTGAGGAAAGTAACAGCGTGTGTGTGTCGGTCGGGTTACTTGAGTTGGGGATTGTGATCCCCGGTGTTTGGGTTGTTGTTGGTGTTACCGGCATTGTCTGCTAAGTATGCCGTAGTCAGTCTGTTATCCGTGTTGGTGAGCGAACGCTCACCCCTAGTTGCTTTTCCTACGGGTACTGGTCGCAGGTTGGACTAGGTGAGCTTCCGAAGCTTGAAGAGCTAGGAGCGGGAGTCCGGGTTTACTTTTGAGTCTAGCGACATATACCTTACTTTTTGTCCACTTGTTGGGACGTACTTTTCAGTTGTAAATAATTATTTTGATGAACAAATGATGATTTTAAAGTGATTTATTTAAAGGGTTCCAAAATGTTTTATTGTTTTAAACGTTCGCGTTCCGAGTTCGGTTTTACTGAAATTGGGGCGTGACTGTTATAATCAAGACAATTATTATTCGTATAAATTCACTCTCAAATTTGTATCTGAAGCAAATTAATAGAAGAAGTTAAAAATGTAGTCGACTTTCATTATAACTGCAGATTTGTAGTTATCAAATAACTACTACCTGCAACATATTAAAAACCGGTTTACAACTATTTCCTGCAACATACAACAAAAACGATTTAAAAGTAACATAAATCGTAAAAATAAAATATATGTCTTGTAAATTTGATTTTAGACTCTTCTGCGGAAGAATTTTCGATTTTAATGTTCTTTTTGTAATGGAGTTTATTTTATTTTATTTTAAGCTCTATATATGGTAGTTATATCCTGATCCATATCAAACATGTATTTTGATTCTTTTTCCCTTTTTTATAGGAACGTTTCCTTATTAAAATATAACTACCTATTATATGATTTCACTAAATTACCCTTTATTTGTGTTTTGCGATTGACTTGGACTCTTAAACACGATTTCTGCAGCCAAATTGCGTCCAAAAATTGGCCATTAGATGCAATCCATCTAATGGATATGCTGAATTTGTATTTCTTATTTTCATCCTTATTTGTACCAGAAAACCCCATATATATATATAGGGTTGGTATCAGGTACAAACCACCCCTTATTGTGCAAACTACGAACTCACCAGGTGCTGACACGTGGCGCGCATAGTGATAATAGTTTGGGCGCACAGTGTTAATAGTTTGACACTGTGCTAAACTATTTGCATTGTGCGCCCAAACTATTAGCACTGTGCGCGCGCGTGGTCAACACGCTCCCACACGCGGGCAGAGGCGCGCGCGAAGCGGCCACGTGTTATCATCGCGCGCGCTCTGCTGACGTCACTTTGAACGCATCTTGTGGCTTAGATTGGTTCGTAGTTTGCACAATAAGGATGGTTTTTACTGGATAGCTACCATATATATATAGGGGAACAATCAAGTACAAACCTTATTTCGGGTCAGAACGTAGAACTAATCTGGGCCATTGATTACTCAGATCGCATGACCACCGAAATTCAGGGGTGGTGGTGGTGGTGATTGATTACGAAATCAATTACAAGATATGCATTAATTAAAAAGATATTAAAAGATATGCATTAAATCTGGGCCATTAATTCTACGATCCAAGGGCCTAGATTGATAGTTCTACGTTCTGACGAAAGATACAAGTTTGTACCTGATTGTTATCCTATATATATATATATAGGAGAGCAATCAGGTGCGAACTACCTGATTTGGTGTGAACCTGCGAACTGCATCATGGCCATTGGATGGAGGACGCACAATGGTTGAGATCAAGACACATCATTAATGTCACTTTTTGTAAATAACAGCACGTGGTGTTTGGGCTTTGGTATGTTGTGATTTTTGGAGGGTAGAGAGGACATTTCACTTTATCTTTGTCCACAACACAGCAAGTCTGGCGTTTAGAAAATGCCCTCATTTTTTAAATCAAGTTTACTAATTTAATGATTCCCGCTTCGTTTCAACTACGATTTATTTTTTTCTTGTGCCAATATTCTTATTTTTTCAAAAGCTTTATAAAAAGTATGTATTGAATATGTTTTGACGTGTTTTTCGATAAGGGGTGTGGTGATGTGTGAATATAAGTGCGAAAAGTTGTATTATGGTTTGAAAATATAGGTGATGTGGATTGAGAATACTGTGATGTGAGTTGAGAATATAAGAGACATGGTTTGAGAATATGAGGGATATGAGTTTGAGAATATTAGGGATGTAGGTTTGAGAATATAGGAGATGTGGGTTGAGAATGTGGTGATGTAAGTTGAGAATAAGAGGGATATGGTTTTGACAATATAGGTGTTGTGGGTTTGAAAATTTGATGAAGTGAATTGAGAGTATAAGGGATATGGTTTGAGAATAAAAGGGAATCAAGTTTGAGAATATGAGGGATGTGGGTTTGAGAAGATAGGTGATGTGGTTTGAGAATAAGAAAGACATGGTTTGAGAATAAAAGAGACATGGTTTGAGAATAAGAGGGATATGGTTTGAGAATAAGAGGGATATGGTTTTGAGAATATAGGTGTTGTGGGTTTGAAAATTTGATGAAGCGAATTGAGAATATAAGGGATATGGGTTGAGAATAAAAGGGAATCAAGTTTGAGAATATGAGGGATGTGGGTTTGAGAATATAGGTGATGTGGTTTGAGAATAAGAGGGATATGGTTTGAGAATAAAAGAGACATGGTTTGAGAATAAGAGGGATATGGTTTGAGAATAAGAGGGATATGGTTTTGAGAATATAGGTGTTGTGGGTTTGAAAATTTGATGAAGCGAATTGAGAATATAAGGATATGGTTTGAGAATAAAAGGGAATCAAGTTTGAGAATATGAGGTATGTGGGTTTGAGAATATAGGTGATGTGGTTTGAGAATAAGAGGGATATGGTTTTAAGAATATAGGTGTTGTGGGTTTGAAAATTTGATGAACCAAATTGAGAATATAAGGGATATGGTTTGAGAATAAAAGAGAATCAAGTTTGAGAATATGAGGGATGTGGGTGTGAGAATATATGTGATGTGGTTTGAGAATAAGAGGGATATGGTTTGAGAATAAAAGAGACATGGTTTGAGAATAAGAGGGATATGACTTTGAGAATAAGAGGGAATCAAGTTTAAGAATATGAGGGATGTGAGTTTGAGAATATAGGTGATGTGGTTTGAGAATAAGAGAGAAATTGTTTGCGAATATGAGATATATGGTTTGAGAATAAAAGAGATGTGAGTTTGGGAAAGAGCTGTGGGTTTGAGAATAAGAGAGATATTGTTTGAGAATATGAGATATATGGTTTGAGAATAAAAGAGATGTGAGTTTGGGAAAGAGTCGTGGGTTTGAGAGTATTGAGCCTGCATATCAACCACAACACCCCAAGTGTCATGTTCAGAAAATGCCTCCATTTTTTTATAAATCAAGTTCACTAATTTAATGATTCTCGCTTCGTTTCAACTCCGATTTATTTTTTTCTTGCGCCAATATTCTTATTTTTTCAAGGGCTTTCTAACAAGTAGTGCATTGAATATGTTTTGATATGTTTTAAAATACGGGTGGGGATGTGTGAATAAGAGTGTGAAAAGTGTAATGTGGTTTGCAAATATAGGTGTTGTGGATTGAGAATATGATGATGTGAGTTGAGAATATGAGAGATATGGTTTGAGAATGTGATGTGTAAAGACCGGGAAAATTAATTTGGGATAATCTCTTGCAAAATGAAACGTCGGGGTAGAAATTTGCAACAAGTGGTTTTTGAAAAAAAAAATAATAAAGGAAAGAAGAAAAAGGGGAAAAGAAAGGAGCCTTTGGGCTGGACCAATGTCTGGGCTCATCAGGAGGACTGGGTCTGAGCCTAGTGCGTGCCAGGCCCAACATGCTTCAGGCCCAAAAGTTGGGGTCTAAACCCTAGCATCGCGTTTCCTATTCCTGAGATCTGCGCACGCGTTTCGAGGATTGTCTCTCTCTCTCGAAAATTCTTCTCTCCCTTTCTTCAACTGGTCGCCGGCGACGCCCCACTCACGGTCAGGACGCGAACCACGCCGGTGCGAGACAGCGAGAAGCCACCACACCCTCGAGCCCTGTCCGGATTCGAGCCGCCGTCGGACGAACCTCGCTCCTCAGATCTTACTCGTCCCCTCGACGGAGATCTCGAGCTGCTTCGTTTCTGGCTTGAAGCTCACCGCACCGGAGACATCGAGACGAGACCTGGTGAGCGAACGTCTCCCGTCTCCTTCTCTGATCTTCCCGTCCCTTCTCTGAACACCGGACGCCGTCCATCAACACGAGAGGGCCGGAGAGCCGACTCAGAGACGCCGTGACGCGAAGCCTCAACTCGCTCACGGTCGCGCCGCCGTAACGCTGACCGAGGTCGAACGGATCTGGGAGGGCCTGAGCCCCAAAGAGCACGGTTGCCGGAGTTTTGCTCGCCGGAGCGACGAGGAGAAGGTGGGAAATTTTTCCCGAGTACCACAATCCCTCCTCTTCCCCTGACGGCGCCGCCGCCGGCGACGGAGCACGGAACCCTAACCCTTCTGCAACCAGGCTTGGGCCGGACGTGGTCAAGACAGGCTTGGGCTGGGCAGAACAGAGTGGACCTTGGGCCCGGATTGGACTTCGGACCAGGCCCATGACTGAAGTTCCGGGTCTGGACTCGGGTTGGACTCGAGTCCGGGTCAAGTCTGGAGCCGGGTTGGACCTGGACTCGGGTCGGATCCGGGTCAACCCGTTTTTCAAAGAAAATGTTTTAAAAACCAGATTCTATTTAATTAACTTAATTAATTAAAGGTGAGGATTTCAAGGTTTGATTTAAGCATCAGAGGACCTTTGGACTTTTATCAGTATTAATTTGGACGTTTCATTTGTCAAACCTAGACGGGAATTCGCCCGAGCACAAGGGCTTGGACCCGAGCTAGAAGAACGAAGATCACGCCGGAACCCGTGTGAAGAGCGGAGTTGTGATCACTCGAGCTTTTCATCAGAGTTTATTAGAGGAAGACCGCAAGGTAGGGAAAATATGAATTTCTTAATTAACGCTTAGTATGCATGATTAGGATAATAAAATCAGGAAGGTCTTAGAATTTCCTATAGGATGCGAATCACTAGAATAATCGTATTTCAATTACTAATAAATGGATGAGTCTAGTATGCATGCTTAGGAAAATGACAATTAGTGAAGTGTGCTTTCAATACTTGGGAAATTGATTTACTGTTAGAGAGGCTGTGAAGAGCTCTCGGATTAGTTGTGTGCTAGGTTCACATGCTTGGTTGCTAGTTATTAGGTTAACTTGAGAGTCTAATTAAACTAGATTAACTTCTATTATTGAATGACTATTTGTTCGTTCTCATGATGATTGATTGGTTGAATGCATTACTTGGTTGATTGAGTGTTTATGTTGATATAACTGTTGGTTGAACGGATGATCGAGTATGACTGGTTGTGCCAAAGGGGTACAATCAAGTGCTCGATGTACCGATGGTTGGTGACAGGTAAGTGTACGGTAAGTATGAAATGGTGTTGGTTGTCTGGGTTGTGATGAAAGTGTGTTCCGACGAGTGTTGCTTGATGGATGAATGAAATGCTTGTTCCTTTATTCTTATTCTTGAATGTATGCTCATTTATTGGTTTGTCTGTTTGTTTGCTTGGTTTGGTACTACACCGGGGGGGGGGGGGGTAATCCGGTGCCGTTGTGGTGGTTGAAGTTGGACAGATACATTGAGATATGGACTGAGTATTGTAGCCTGAGGGCATTGGTTATTGGATATTACGAGAGTTGACTATTGGCAGATCCTGCGGGATATATAGATTGATTATGAGCAGATCCTGCGGGATATTATTGATTATTGGCAGATCCTGCGGGATATATAGATTGATTATGAGTAGATCCTGCGGGATATTATTTGGGTTACTTCTTGAGAGATGGTTACTAAGGTTTCACCCAAGGATGTGCGTCCCAGTGGAGCACTACCTTGGTTCCCTATGACATATGGTCCTTTGGAGGCATTTCTGGGAATCCCGATGATAAGCGCCCATTTGGGATTGTTTCCGGTGCCCCGACGCATGTGCTTCCTCTGGACCGAGGGAAAATCTGATATGATATGGATACTCCGGTGGATCGGAATGTGGGAACCGATGTGATCCCAGAATCTATCCATGGATCGGAGGCTTGAGAAAGCGAGTGGTTGGCAAGATATTGATTATTCCCATTTTTACTATTATTGATCCATTAAAGTATTTATTATGAACTTCTTTTAAGTTACTGTCATCTTTGAAGAAGCGATATTATTTCATCACAACGGATTCCATAACATTTCTTTGATTAATAGTATTTACTTGTTCCCAGTGTGATGGGTTTCTATTTTATTATAATGTTCTCCATCTATTCTCTGGGAAGTCATCGTTATCCTTGAGAATGCACTATTGATATTGTTACTTCTTATTGTTCATTACATCCTTTGGTCTAAGGGTTTTAAATACTTTTGTGACATCGAATTAAAACAGTTTGAATATTAAACTTGGAGACTAAGGTCATTTACGTTTTTCCCTACTGAGCGTAAGCTCACCCCTATTTGTTTATTTATTGTGTGTACATGTATGCTTGAGATTTGGGGGAATTCGAGGCTCGGGAGCTTCCGGATGTCTTGAGGATTGTATTAGAGATGTGTTGGTCCACATTGTTGAACTTTATTTACCTTATGTTACTTATCAAGTCTTGACATCTTTTTTTTTGGATCATTGAGAATTACTTTGGACTCATTTTCAGTTGTAAAGGAATTTATTACAGTTTCATTACTTTTACCTCGTTTGTTTTAGGTCACGTCTCGAGTCCAGCCAAAACCGGATTTGGGGCGTGACATGATCGATGTGAGTTTGAGAATATGATGGATGTAGGTTTGAGAATATAGGGGTTTATGGGTTGAGAATATAGTGATGCGAATTGAGAATATATGGAAATGGTTTGAGAATAAGAGATATGTGAGTTTGAAAATAAGAGAGATGTGGGTTTGAGAATATAGTAGATATGGTTTACGGATAATGTGTATATCATAATTTTTTCCTATACATGTATTTTCTTGCTTCAAAACATATTCAATATGCTACTTGTTTTTTTTTTTGATAAGTGAAAGTTTATTAAGCAATTGTTCTATAAGAATATAGAACAAAGCAAGAAAAGATCCAAAAAGATCCTTCCCTCACACCAGTACAACCAAGACCCTCATCGTTGCCACATACACCTCGATCACCACCTGATCAGGTTACCCCAACTCATCTTTCACCACTGCAACAGAATACGCCAACCTCTTCTGAAGATAGAAAGTACATCAAGGAGAATTTCAAATATACAAACATGTTTGACAGTGAGAAGCAATTCTTCACAACAAGAGCTGATGGATCGGTCAGACAACTTAATTCTACAACAAAGAAGAACTTCTATCAGTTTGAAGCCACGTCCTCGAGATCAGATTCAGGCCCACCGCCGGGTTTTGAAGGAGTAGGTAGATCTGAGGCGAAAAAACATCCACATAACCAGAGTCACAAACATGGCAGAGGTCTTATACTTGATGAAAACACTGATTTTGGTAAGAAGTGGAGAAGGAGACTTGGACCTCAATCCAGTGGACTTGGAGATCGAGGTTGGAATGAAGTGAAATCGGGAGAGAAAGAATTCTGGGCTTTCGTCAGCAACATACCCCCTGATTCCTCACCACTTTGGCTGGAAGATCAATTCAAAGAAGCTGGAGAGATCATATCAATTGAAGCACCAACAAAACCGAATATAAGAGGAAGACACTTTGCTTTCATCCGTTTTAAACAAGAGGAAGGGTTAAGGAAAGTCATCAGCATGTTCAATGGTTGGCACCTCTGTGCTTTTAAAGTTTTCATCACTGAAGCTTGGAGAAAGAAAGAAAGACAGTATTTGGACTCATCAACTCTGAATTTTTGGAAAAAGAAGGATCATGGAGTGGACAAAATGGTTGCACCAACTATACACACAAACCCTGTGATTGATTACCCTCTCACAAAGCTAGGATCGGTGGTCACTGCATTTGAGAAGAAGCTGAAAACATCTCATGTGGCAATCTCTTGGAGAAACCTGAGTGCACAAGGAATAGCCAGAGAAATGGCTATTGAGGGAGTTTGTGACATTGAGGTAAGAGACTTGGGGGAAAGGTGCGTACTCCTAACTTTTCCAGATGAGGAGTTTGAGAGGTTAATGATTGAAGAGAATTCAAACTGGTTGGATAATTGGGTGATTCTACTACCAAATAGTCAGAGATGGTTAGAGAAGAGTGAGAGGCTTCAATGGGTCTCAATTACAGGCTTCCCATTTTTTGGTTGGTGTGAAGAATCTCTGGAAAAATCACTACAAGGATGGGGGGATTTGGTCTATACACATCCACAAACAATCAAAGGTTTCCACCTTGAAAAGGCCTTTGTATTGATTCATGCACCCGAGTTAAGTGTGTTCAGCAAGCATACATCCTTGATTCTGAAGAAAACCAGCTACAAGACTTTGATTACTTCTTTTGACAAAAACTTACTTCCTCAATGGGATCCCCCTCCCTCCTATCTGTCCTCCTCTTCTTCTGCTGGTGAAGAAGCTTTGTCAAGCCAATTTTCAACACCAGTGCAGACTCAGATCAACCCTCCTCAACATGAATTGAGTCCACAGAACCTCTTCTCTAATAATATTAAGAAGGTCACTTTCTTATTACCTTTACCAGTGGGAAGTGAGGAAATTGGGGAACAGGAAGAAACAAGTCATGGAAAAGGTCAAGAAACTGTTTTGAATACCAATAATTCTTTGACAAAATCAGTGGTACAAACTGGGGAAGGGTTTGGCTTAAAGAAACCTATTTTGGAAGATATAGGCATGAATAACACACAGATGTTAAATGCTGAAGAAATGTCAGGGACAGTAAAGGTTCACAAAGCAGAATTTTCCCTCTGTTCAACTGTGGTCAAGGATACTTATGAGTCTTTTCCATTAAAGGCTACCAACAAACATTCCTCTGTTATTCCCCCTGTGTTTTCTCAACCTCAAACTCTTGAAGATCTGATGATGGATGAAGAACATCATCTTTTATTATCCAACAGGTTTAGTCCATTCGTCTTTGAAGTTACAGGTGAGTTGGAAGCCCAAGATACTGTCCTAGCTTTGGGAAATGTTCAGACTCATATCACTATTCTTAAAGGGGAAGGTATTAATGAGATGGTAAGGGTTGAGGACTGCACTTCACCTCAGGGACCACCAGAAATTTTTGGAATTGAGAACACATTAGTTTTGGAGGGAATACAATCTCTACAGTCCATTGCAGCCACCACAGACACTTTGGTCACTAAAACCCAGCACATTACTCCTCAACCAAAATTCAAATTTACAAAAAGAAAATCAAAGCAACCTCATGTTTCATATGTGTATGATACAAGATCAAGGAGAGGGAAAGAAACACCAATGTTATCTCTGACAGATAAGAAAAAGAAGAAGGCAGTTGAGACACCAACTACTGTTGAAGAGATTCAAAGCCCTTGGGATTATTGCAAGGCAATTGGGTTAAAGGCATTTGTGGCTGATGAACTTGTCATAGATATGTTTGATAATCTTGAAGCTGAGATAAACCAAAGAGTGAATTTTGAGGCAGATTCTGAGGATGGCTTCATTGATCTTGAGGAAGAGGAGGACATTTGTCTGGATGAGATAGAATCTCAAGCCAAAGCTTTCAATACTGATTAAGCCTGAGGTGAAGATCCTCTCTTGGAATTTAAGAGGGGTCTCTTCTGTGCAGAAGCAGAAGGCTTTGAAGGGTGTGATACAGAAGCAAAAACCTTGTTTTTTATTGCTTCAAGAGACAAAGTTGCAGAAGTTACCTAATTATTTTCAAAGATCTATTGGACTATCTGAGGCCTGGAAGGTGGTAGTTATTGATGCTATAGGCCTTTCTGGGGGGGTTTGCACTTGCTGGAACAGTGACCTTTTTCTGATGCAAAGCATAAAGCCCATTCAACATGCTTTGATCTGGACAGGTTTTTCTGAAGAATGGAAAATTTCTATATCAATCATAAATGTTTATGCACCCTGTAATGCTAGGGAAAGAAGATCTCTCTGGACTGCACTTATTGAGGAGATCAGTTTGCTAGGACCTTTCTATATCTGTGCTGGAGATTTTAATGCTATCTTACAGTCTTCTGAGAAAACAGGCAACTCACAGTCTTTGTCCTCTATGAGAAGCTTCAAAAGATTCATTAATGAGGCATCCCTCTTAGATATCCCTCTGGTGGGTGGTAATTTCACTTGGTTTGGGACAAATTCAGTAGCCTCTAGACTGGATAGGTTCTTACTTGCACCACAAGTAATGAATACTTTTCAAAATTTGTCTCAATATTGTATTGCCAGGTCTATCTCTGATCTCAAACCAGTTATTTTAAGTGATCCTATCATAGATTGGGGCCCCAGACCCTTTAAATTCCTGAATGTATGGTTAGATCATCCCACTTTCCTGAAGGATGTTGCTAAATTTTGGGGAGATATGGTGGAGGTGGGAGACCCACATGTGGTGATCTGGTTAAAATTTAAGAAGCTTAAGACTTTTCTCAAACAGTGGAATGTACAGGTGTTTGGGCATTTGGAGACCTCTATTGATGTGTTGCAAGGCCAGATAAATGACTTGGATGGCATAGTGGAATCCAGGGCCCTCACTGATGCTGAAAGAGCATTAAGATCTCAGTGCAGTGCTGTGTTAGTACAAAAACTCAAGGCCTTGGCAAAGTTGTGGAGCCAAAAATCTATATTAAAATGGATCAAGGAAGGGGAAAGAAATACAAAGTATTATCACTTATGGGCCAATTTTTCTGCCACCAAAAAGAGAATTATTTAGATAGTTGAGGAGGGCCAAATCTTTATTTCTCCTAAAGATATCAAGACTGCTGTTGCATCTCATTTTAGCTCCAGGTTCCAAAAGACCAATTCAGTGGTTATTGATGTATCTCACCTCCCTTTCAATAGTATATCACAAGCAAAGGCTGATTTATTAGAAAGACCTTTCACTATTGAAGAAGTACACTTTGCAGTTTTGGATTGTGATGGGGAAAAGGCCACAGGTCCTGATGGGTTTACTCTCAAGTTCTTCCAAAAATGGTGGGATTTTTTGCAACATGACATCCTTCTCTTCTGCCACCATTTCCACTCCACAGGCTTGTTGGGAAAGGGTATAAACTCTTCCTTTTTTACCCTTATTCCAAAAGTGGAAAACCCTTCCTCTTTCAATGATTATAGACCTATTAGCCTGGTAGGGGCATTGTATAAGATCATCTCAAAAGTGTTGGCTGCAAGGCTGAAGTCAGTGATGGACCAGCTAGTTAGTGATGTTCAAACATGTTTCATAGCAGGGAGACAAATTCTGGATGGAATACTTATAGCCTCAGAGGTGTTGCATTCACTCAAAACCTCTAAAGAAGAAGTAATTTTATTCAAAGCAGATTTTGAAAAGGCCTATGATCATTTGGATTGGAATTATCTGAATAATGTGCTCAAAATCATGGGCTTTGGTGTTTTATGGAGAGGTTGGATGTCTTCTTGCTTCAGGGCTTGGGGATCAGTTCTGATTAATGGTTCTCCCTCAGAGGATTTTAAACTTTCAAGAGGCCTAAGACAAGGCTGTTCATTATCCACTCTTTTATTTGCCATTGCAGCTGAAGGTTTACATTTAATCTTGGAACAAGGGATCACAGAAGGAAAATTGGCTGGTGTCACTTGTGGCATCTCAGGGCCAATGATTTCACATCTCCAATTTGCAGATGATACACTCATTATCTTAAAAGCATCAGAGGCACATATCCATAATCTCAAGTCTTCTCTGTTGGCTTTTCAGTTAGCATCTGGTTTAAAAGTTAATTTTAGAAAGTCCAAAGGAATTTTGATAAACCCTTCCACTTTATCTCTGGAGCAAATCTCTCTGATCCTTGGATGTGACACTTCTGATCTACCTCTTGATTATTTGGGGTTTCAGTTAGGATCAAATCCTAGAAGATTTAAAACTTGGGTTCCAATCATAGAAAAATTCAAAAGGAAGCTGAACCTTTGGCAAGCCAAAACTCTGAATTTTGGAGGAAGGGTCACTCTCATCAAGTCATCTTTGTCCTCACTCCCTCTATTTTACATGTCACTCTTCAGAGCTCCAAAAAAGGTGATTGTGGAGATGGAAAAATGGCAAAGAAGGTTTCTATGGAATGGTACAGTTACAAAGAAGGTACTTCATAAGATCAAGTGGGGTGTTGTCTGCACTGCTAAAGAAAAGGGAGGGCTGGGGATTAAAAACTTATTTGTGATGAACAATGCACTCTTAGCTAAATGGTGGTGGAGGTTTGCTGTGGAGACTAATTCTCTTTGGAAGAGATTTATCTGTGCCAAGTATGGGTGGAGTAAGGATGATTGGGACCTGTCAAAACTGAAGAAAGCTGGTAATCAAAATTTTCTTAGTCATGTACAGTCTTTACTCTCAGACCAAAGATTTAGTGCTGCTGTTGGATTTTCTGGTATGGAGTGGTTTGTCAATAATGGGGAAAGGGTGGATTTTTGGTCTGACATTTGGCTAATTGAAGTGCCCTTGAAAGTGAGATATCAGAGGCTCTATCATTTATCTATTTTCAAGAAGCAAAAGGTGGTGCAGTTTTGGAACAATGGTGAATGGTCCATTAATTTTAGGAGAAGGCTTAGAGGCTGGGAGCTGGGACTCTTCAATCTATTATCAGATCAACTCAATTTATTTTGTCTTCAAGATGCAGGAGCAGACAGGGTAGTGTGGAAATTGCATGAGGCAGGCTTTAAAGTAAAAAAAATGTACTGGCACTTGGAAGACTTGGACACATAGACTCAACCTTGGGCAAAATTGCTTTGGTCCCCTTTCCTCCCTCCTAAGATTTCTGGCTTTATCTGGTTGGCTTGCCACAAGGCCATTCCTACCAAATTGTTTTTGGAAGGGAGAGGAATACATTTTGATTTAATGGATATACTTTTTCCTTTTTGTGGGAATGATTATGAGGAGATAAATCATCTCCTTCTGACTTGTTAGGGCCTGGATGATTTGGTCTGCAGTTCTTCAGTGGTGGGGATTTACAACTGTTATGCAGGGGGATTTCTTGGCTTTCATTTATGCCTGGTCAGATATAAGCTCTACACTATCTGCTAAGCAATGGAGAACCACCTTATTTGTCACTCTATGGTTTATTTGGCTGGCAAGGAATAACCTAGTGTTCAACAAAGTATTGGATACTCATTTGTTAGTTTTACAAAAGATACAAAGCTACACTTTAAATCTTGAATGGGCAAATTTCCACATATACAAACCCTTCTCCTATGAAGCTTGGATTAAAGACCCTTCCATCTGCTTTAGAGTAAAAAAGTAATGACATCCTCTTAGGGCCAGGGGGTACTTTCTTTACAACAAGAATGATTTGGCTTTCTGGTGGTTCTTATTATCTTGGCCCTAGGTTATTGTTGGTGATCTTGTTACATTGAGGTTGGGGTTTTTTTGGGGTGGTTTTGGGGGAGGGTAATGGGGAGTGACTGTGAGTTTGGTAAGGATTAGGTTTTAAACAGACTTTCTTCTTGTGTGGGGGTTAGTTTTGTGACAAGTCTTTTTGGTTTTTTTGAGTGGGGGCTATAATCTTTTTTTTACCTCGTGAGTGTTTTTTTGGTCTTAAAACTTGCTTGCAGGTTTGGTTTAGTAGACTTGTGGTCTATCTTGCAGGTACTGCAAAATTGGATGCCTGATGTTTGGAGGCCAAATGTGCACCTATGGACAATTTGGATGGAAGATTAGTAACTCTTGGCTGGTTTTTTGTTGTCTTATGTTGGAAGGAAGGTTGCAATGTCTTGCTTGGGAGTTTTTTGATTATGGGACTCTCTATATGATCTCGGCTGCATTATGTCACAGATTTTGGTGTACATCAGTCTTTTAGCTGCTAGGGATTTTATACTTAGGCACTTGGGGTTTGGGAAGATAAACTTTTGTCCCTGCATAATTGGAATGGGTTGCAGTTGTACTGGTTTTAGAACTCTCAGTGCTGGTTTGATTTTGGCATCAACAACTGGGGTTTTTTTTGGTTTTGGTATTGGTTGCATCACAGGAGGGGTTGTTTTGGGGTTGCTGATAAGTTCTCAGCAACTTCAGACACTAGTTAAGTTGGGTAAGTCTTGTTTGTTTGGTTGGTTCTTGATGACTTGTACATCAAGTTATTGTTGGGGGAATTTGGTGTTGTAATATTTAGGTGTTTGGAGAGTTAATTCTCTTGGCCGGTTCTTTACTTCAAAGAGCCGGACCTTCAATAAAACTTCAGCTGATCAAAAAAAAAAACATCCGAGCGGAATTCACAACGTAACATGCTCAGAATACTCGTATCGTAAAAGAGTAGGCCAATGAGTAGGCCATACAATGGCTTCCAACTAATTGACAAACATGGGGAGACTTTAATATAATAAATAAGAACACACTAAAATATGCAACTAGAGAAAAATGTTGTTGGAATCCATTACCAAGCCGAGAGGGAGTATAAAGGACCATCACCATCTTCGAGAGATCTTTTACAAATTTCCAACTTCACTGGTTCGGGCATCATGTTTAAGTAATCAACACCAGGCGCAACTCGAGGATTCATTAAGAAACCTGGTTATCACAGTAACATTTGGTCATAATAAAGAGTATTATTAACTAACATTCATGTTCTCTATCCATTGGATAATACCCTAATAAATTATCAAACTTATTGCATACATGAAATACCTTGATGGAAGCAGCGAGTGAGAGACAATGGAGATCCAAATTACTACATCAAACCTAACAATTATTGAAGTAGAAGGAAATGGTGTCTATCTAAGGCATAGGTTGCAATGTATATATATATATATAGGGAGACTATCTACTAAAAACTAAAAAATTACTATAATTTAGAAACTACTTCCAACCATTAGATTTAAAGAGATCTAAGGCCTCAGAATTTTTGTCACATTAAATATATATTAACAATTAAAAAAAAGGACATATTAGGAAATGATTTTTATTCTCTTACTTCCCCATGTAAGCTATCAAGCCTTTTTTTGAAACGGGAAAGAGGTAATTGTATTATGATTTCATAACACAACGGAGGGACATAACAGTCCCAGATACCAGCTTTTTGTCCCAACCGGCTGTAGCCCGTCGGGCGCACATGGTTCCATACACATAGTCTGCTTTGATTCGCAGATCCGAACTCAAGAGTTCCTCTATCCAACGTGACAAGGAAATAACAAAACAAAGTCATAAACTTATTGAGCCAAAAGGTTATTCGACCTAGCACAGTGAATAACCAATAATTTATTCGACCTAAAACAAGATAAAAAATTAGCACACGATCGAAAGAGCAAACTACCAAATCTGTGATGCCAGGTCTTCTAGGCCCCGTGCCATTGGTGCGATCTGGTATCGACAATTCTTCGTCTTAATTTGCCCGGATCTTTCGAAGTAGTGCGGAAGACGAGAACATCGATTCGACCCGCAACGGTTTGTTCGAGATCGAGGGTCCCGACTTCGGGTGCCAAGGAGGCAGATCTCGGCTTAGCGTCCTTCCTCCCGGATCCCATATCCATCGAGGGAACGGACCCATGCCGGCGTTGGCGCATGGAGCCCGTAACCCGGAGAATGGCAAGATGGCCACGGTGGCTGAGGGACGTCCAGGAAGCAGGACGCGGGCTGAGGGAGCAGCTGGTGGGCGGCGATGGACGGTGATGACGGCGGCGGAGGACCCTAAGTAGGGTAGAAATGTTGGGTCTCGAGGTAGGGTTGGAGATGAACCAACTCGCAGCGGAAAATCAATGAAAACCAAGAGACGATTAAACCATGAAACAACTAACAAAGAATGGATTCACAAGAGAAAAATTCAGCACTATTTCTTACCAAAACAAGAACACCGGTTAACGAATGATTGGCTTGAGTCTCCAAGACGCCTACGTATCCACATGGGAATCAAAGCCACGTAGTTCTTCTCTTTGAGTACTCAAGAACACAAAAATGGAGGTGGAAACTAGCCAAACCCGAAATGGCCATGGAAGAGGGAGAGAAAATGTGTTTCCTATTCTTGTCTTGTGTTTGTTATGTTGAAAAAAGATGACTTAAACATAACAAAACCCATACTTGTCCAACTAAAGGCATGAGACAAGTATGGTGTCAAGTAAGGTGTAAATAGGACAAAGTATGGCAAGACAAGATTGGGTTAGGTGATGAATCACCAACACCTTAATCGTTGTCTTGCTTACTTAGTACTAATTAATCAAGACTTGATTAATTAGTTCCATGGGCCTTGGTTGCATGAGCCTTTCATGGGACTCTTGGAACATGGCCCGTGGCCATTTCCAACGAGGTCCCGTGATTCGCTCATCGCCTCCAAGCCTTCCATACCGGAAATGTCCAACATTATCCGACGCGATCAATCCCAAGACTCCAAGCCTTGTCTCGATCCGTAAAGTCCTATTCACTTACGGGCACATGACCCAAAACCCAGTTTTGGTCATGTCCCGAGACAAGTCCCTTTTGGCCATTCTCCATAAATGTGTCAATGAGTTTCATCCTCCGGTGTGACCCTTAGGTTATGCATGTCAATAGATCAACGTAAAATCCCATTTTACTTGATCCTATTTAAGTGGCAACTAACGAGACTTTAGTATTGCCTGACACTGCATAGCGAATCGACCCTGTCGATTCTAACCTTTCCGTCGTCCCTGTCATTATCCTTTTATCTCCGATATCCTGATTGAGATAAGGCATAGAGCCGTCATCCTTATTATTCTCAATCACCGTTCCTTGATATGTGAGATGACTGAAGATATGATACCCAGTATCATGTGCATGGCCATGCTATTCTTTCAGTCACTCTCGATCAAGCGGCCGAGAACCGATATCTTTCCCATACCTCAGTATGAGGGATAAATCCCTTAGCCGCCTTTCGTGTCACTCATGTAGCCCGTCCCCAAGCCAATCCTGGCCGTTATGGAAGCCCTGTTATTCACCCGCCCTTTCATCGATAAAAGGGCACTTTAGTCATTTTGCCCATCAAACAAACCTTGCACCTATCGATCAAATGGAATTCGAATGAACCTGAAAGTCCGTACTTCTGAAGTGCTGATAGGTGCTTCTTGTTTATGCGACATAAATGACAGTGCCATAACAGAGTTAGGTTTAAATCGTTGGATTTAGACCTCTTGGTATTAACGGAATATATAGAACTTGAGGCATTGTTACCCATATCTAATATGTACAATCCTCCAACCAAGTCAGTACTGGTATAAAACATATCATTGCATAGAACATTGAAAACTCCATTTCCAATATTAACATTATATCCTTCCTTATCAAACACGGATACAGATATAATATTCCTACTAAAAGTAGGTATGCAATATACATTATACAATACTAAGACAGGGCCTCTTGGCAAAGCAAAACTCATGGATCCTACAGCAGTTGCCACAACTCTGAGGTCCACTTCGTGCTTTCCAAACCTCTCCTACTTTCAGCCACCATATATAAGTGCATGTGTGAGATTCAGACCTGGTATCTAATACCCATGAATCTTTGGAAGTAGAGAGATGTAGCTCTATAGAGTTAATACCGGATGAAGGCACGGTCCCACTGCCCTTCCTTAGATCATCCAGGTTTCCTGATGAAGGCGCAGTCCTACTGTCCTTCTTCAGATCATCCAGGCTATTTGATGAAGGCGCAGTCCCGCTGCCCTTCTTCAGATCAGCCGTGAACTTCCTGTAATCCCGGTTCCAATGACCAGGCTATTGGCAGTAGAAGCAGACGTTCTCAGGTGTCTCATCTTTCCTGCCAAGTGTGCATGGGCCCCGCCCTTGCCACTTCCAATTCCCTTGTTGACCATCAGAATATCCTTGGATCCCAGATCCCTGATATATTCTTCTCAGCAATTAATGACACTTCATGTAACTCTGATATGGTTTTAGAGACAGCCTTGTCAAGGACATATTCTTTGCGTTCAGACTTGAGGACTATCCTCAAAATTCTGTACCAGTCCAAATAGTTTGTCCCATTTAGCTTGACCCTGTCAAGAATGGTTTTTAATGACAAACTATTAATGTTCGCTGAATTTTCCATTTGATCTACAACAGATAAAATTCAATCAGTAAACTGAATAAATTTTATGAAGATCAAGCTTAAACACCAACAATCGATTCTAAACCTTTAGAATCTGAAACCAAGATCCTTGATTCATTCGATTAAGCTGAACTAATGCTCACCACTTAATCGAGCTATGTAGGTAGGAATCCATCCAATCACATCCAATGTGACTCTTGGCTAGGGTATGTACTTATGTACACGACTTACCCTATCTGTTACCCTAGCTCAACCTCAGGCTGAGAATCGTAGTCGGGTCCACCAATTTTCAACTATGGCCCGTCACTATGTAGGTGCTCCGCTAATGCGCACGACACCCACATATGTCGTCCAAACCTACTACCCCGCTTCCCCATGGATGCTCCGCTAATGCGCACGACACCCATAGGACGGGGAGGTAGTAAGGTGTTGATGATTGGGAGGTATCGGACATGACCCGCTTTTACTTGTCCAGTTGTGTTCAAAACTTTGGCATATCCTAGATGCGATGAGCACATCAACTACATTCCAAATGAAATGATGCCTCAAATTACATCCAATGTAATTCTTCCTTTGAACCCGTCAACTACATCCAATGCAATGACGGTTGTAAGGGTTCACACACAAGGATCAAAATTCCAATTTTATCTTTGCATGTGAGGTGATATGCTCGGTAAATAAAGTTAAGCATGCAATTCTAAAACAAATAGAATTAATCATGCATAAACTAAACCAAGCATAAAGCGATAAATGTGCACATAATAGCCCCCTAAACTAACTCCCACTAGCTTCTTGAGCTCCACCGACTCCAAGCCGATGCCAACACCCGAAAAGCCACCAAATGACCTTTTCGCCCTTTCTTCGTCTTGAGTAAAATATTACAATTTAATGCACGACTCACAGGTCGGGAATAAATAAATATTACAAACAAGTGGTTCGACGACCACACCTTGAAAGAATAATTACACGCTAACTCTAACGGCTCGCAGGCCGTGAAAAGCGATAAATAATTAAATCTAGCTCGGGGCTATTATGTACACCATGCCAACATCACATCACACATCGTGTTATCAAACAAGCATTTTATCAAACATCATGTGATTTTCCGGTTTTAATTAATAGCCAAGTTTCGAAATTTTTTGATGCTCGGTTTATCGAAACCGTTCAAAAATGAAACTTTTGAACATTTGATCTTCGAGTTCGTCATGACGGTTCCAAACTCGTCATAACTAACAAAACGGTTTAGCCTTGGCATATCAACCATCCAATGGTCATGCTTGGCCTAGCTCCGTCCAACGGAGCCCCGTTCGGTCCCGGTTTCGGCTCCCCGAGAGTCCCGCTCCCGAGACCCAAAAAATCAAATTTTTTTCAAAATTTCCAGATTTGAAATCATTTTCAAAAATTCATTGTACATGCATTAAATCCATAAACAAGAATTTAAAACATGTTATCAAACAATTTAGCAAAACAACATGCCAAAAACGAAACTATCAAGCAAAATCGAAACTTTGAACACCGTCTTGTGAATCCCGAAGGTAGCACGGCTCTGATACCACTGTTGGGTCTCGAGGTAGGGTTGGAGATGAACCAACTCGCAGCGGAAAATCAATGAAAACCAAGAGACGATTAAACCATGAAACAACTAACAAAGAATGGATTCACAAGAGAAAAATTCAGCACTATTTCTTACCAAAACAAGAACACCGGTTAACGAATGATTGGCTTGAGTCTCCAAGACGCC
This sequence comes from Erodium maritimum, assembly GCA_963921825.1. NCBI lineage: Eukaryota > Viridiplantae > Streptophyta > Magnoliopsida > Geraniales > Geraniaceae > Erodium > Erodium maritimum. Next base: position 48,597,724 of record OY997595.1, on the reverse strand, counting down.
TACGTATCCACATGGGAATCAAAGCCACGTAGTTCTTCTCTTTGAGGACTCAAGAACACAAAAATGGAGGTGGAAACTAGCCAAACCCGAAATGGCCATGGAAGAGGGAGAGAAAATGTGTTTCCTATTCTTGTCTTGTGTTTGATATGTTGAAAAAGATGACTTAAACATAACAAAACCCATACTTGTCCAACTAAAGGCATGGGACAAGTATGGTGTCAAGTAAGGTGTAAATAGGACAAAGTATGGCAAGACAAGATTGGGTTAGGTGGTGAATCACCAACACCTTAATCCTTGTCTTGCTTACTTAGTACTAATTAATCAAGACTTGATTAATTAGTTCCATGGGCCTTGGTTGGATGGGCCTTTCATGGGCCTCTTGGAACATGGCCCGTGGCCATTTCCAACGAGGTCCCGTGATTCGCTCATCGCCTCCAAGCCTTCCATACCGGAAATGTCCAACATTATCCGACGCGATCAATCCCAAGACTCCAAGCCTTGTCTCGATCCGTAAAGTCCTATTCACTTACGGGCACATGACCCAAAACCCAGTTTTGGTCATGTCCCGAGACAAGTCCCTTTTGGCCATTCTCCATAAATGTGTCAATGAGTTTCATCCTCCGGTGTGACCCTTAGGTTATGCATGTCAATAGATCAACGTAAAATCCCATTTTACTTGATCCTATTTAAGTGGCAACTAACGAGACTTTAGTATTGCCGGACACTGCATAGCGAATCGACCTTGTCGATTCTAACCTTTCCGTCGTCCCTGTCATTATCCTTTTATCTCCGATATCGTGATTGAGATAAGGCATAGAGCCGTCATCCTTATTATTCTCAATCACCGTTCCTTGATATGTGAGATGACTGAAGATATGATACCCAGTATCATGTGCATGGCCATGCTATTCTTTCAGTCACTCTCGATCAAGCGGCCGAGAACCGATTGTTGGGTCTCGAGGTAGGGTTGGAGATGAACCAACTCGCAGCGGAAAATCAATGAAAACCAAGAGACGATTAAAACCATGAAACAACTAACAAAGAATGGATTCACAAGAGAAAAATTCAGCACTAGTTCTTACCAAAACAAGAACACCGGTTAACGAATGATTGGCTTGAGTCTCCAAGACGCCTACGTATCCACATGGGAATCAAAGCCACGTAGTTCTTCTCTTTGAGGACTCAAGAACACAAACATGGAGGTGGAAACTAGCCAAACCCGAAATGGCCATGGAAGAGGGAGAGAAAATGTGTTTCCTATTCTTGTCTTGTGTTTGTTATGTTGAAAAAAGATGACTTAAACATAACAAAACCCATACTTGTCCAACTAAAGGCATGGGACAAGTATGGTGTCAAGTAAGGTGTAAATAGGACAAAGTATGGCAAGACAAGATTGGGTTAGGTGGTGAATCACCAACACCTTAATCCTTGTCTTGCTTACTTAGTACTAATTAATCAAGACTTGATTAATTAGTTCCATGGGCCTTGGTTGCATGGGCCTTTCATGGGCCTCTTGGAACATGGCCCGTGGCCATTTCCAACGGGGTCCCGTGATTCGCTCATCGCCTCCATGCCTTCCATACCGGAAATGTCCAACATTATCCGACGCGATCAATCCCAAGACTCCAAGCCTTGTCTCGATCCGTAAAGTCCTATTCACTTACGGGCACATGACCCAAAACCCAGTTTTGGTCATGTCCCGAGACAACTCCGTTTTGGCCATTCTCCATAAATGTGTCAATGAGTTTCATCCTCCGGTGTGACCCTTAGGTTTATGCATGTCAATAGATCAACGTAAAACCCCATTTTACTTGATCCTATTTAAGTGGCAACTAACGAGACTTTAGTATTGTCTGACACTACATAACGAATCGACCCTGTCGATTCTAACCTTTCCGTCGTCCCTATCATTATCCTTTTATCTCCGATATCCTGATTGAGATAAGGCATAGAGTCGTCATCCTTATTATTCTCAATCACCGTTCCTTGATATGTGAGATGACTGAAGATATGATACCCAGTATCATGTGCATGGCCATGCTATTCTTTCAGTCACTCTCGATCAAGCGGCCGAGAACCGATATCTTTCCCATACCTCAGTATGAGGGATAAATCCCTTAGCCGCCTTTCGTGTCACTCATGTAGCCCGTCCCCAAGCCAATCCTGGCCGTTATGGAAGCCCTGTTACGGACAACGTTAGGCTCAGGTCAAACTCAGTTGTTGACTACATAGCGATCACAAAGACTCCTTGGTCTAAGGATACATGACAAGCTACAACACTGAATATGTTCATGACTTAATCTATGGCACATATTCAGGGCGGGTCGTCCAATATCATGTCCCACATGATATCTATGATCAGACTCCGGAATCCCATTCCAATGACTAACAGAACGTAAGCCATAAAGAGCCATCTTTCATACTAGTCGCTTCTAGTGAAGCTTTGTTGACTAGGGACCCATCGAGTGTGATCTATCTCGATCTATGGTTCTATTCGCATGGTGGGCATAGATCAGAGCACACATCGATATATTACTCCAACACATAAGTAATATAAAGCCGCTTTAATTTTATTGCTAACGATGATATATACATTTGGACATTTATGATTGAGCTACGGGCACTAAGACTAACACCGATATCTTCCCCATACCTCGGTATGAGGGATAAATCCCTTAGCCGCCTTTCGTGTCACTCATGTAGCCCGTCCCCAAGCCAATCCTGGCCGTTATGGAAGCCCTGTTACGGACAACGTTAGGCTCAGGTCAAACTCAGTTGTTGACTACATAGTGATCACAAAGACTCCTTGGTCTAAGGATACATGACAAGCTACAACACTGAATATGTTCATGACTTAATCTATGGCACATATTCAGGGCGAATCGTCCAATATCATGTCCCACATGATATCTACGATCAGACTCCGGAATCCCATTCCAATGACTAACAGAACGTAAGCCATAAAGAGCTATATTTCATACTAGTCGCTTCTAGTTAAGCTTTGTTGACTAGGGACCCATCGAGTGTGATCTATCTCGATCTATGGTTCTATTCGCATGGTGGGCATAGATCAGAGCACACATCGATATATTACTCCAACACATAAGTAATATAAAGCCGCTTTAATTTTATTGCTAACGATGATTTATACATTTGGACATTTAGGATTGAACTACGGGCACTAAGACTAACAAGAAAGAACCTCACCTGGAGGTAGTGGAGAACCTTGAAGCCGGGGCTTCGATGGTAGAGGCAGGGAGCTGCCATGGAGGAGGGTGGGGAGGGGCTGCGCGCAGAGAGAATTGGGTCTCTCTGCCGCCGCCCTCTGTTGGCTTTTGTAAGCTATCAAGCCTATTTACGTGCAAACTTATAACCGTCAAAAAGAAAACTACTTTTAGTTACAAGAGGATCTTATTGTCCAACTCTTATATTATTCTTAATATTTATATTAATTTATCAGCAATATTATTTTCATTCTCAAAAAAAAAATTGTAATATTATTTTCATATTGTTTTTTTGTACTATTTATGCACTGAAATAAATTGTTTCATGATGTTATACTAATGGTTTCAATTCTGTGTGAGTTGTTATTAACAAGTAATGAACTCAATATTTCTTGGACTGATATTATATTTGCATGACTAAAGATACCACTATAAGTATGAAATATCTCCATCATTGTCCTAAAACAATAAACACTGAATGTACAACATATGCGTAGAAATTACGAATGGTTTTCATCGTTGCTCTCATGTTTCACATCCCAATCCTCAATCTCACTATCGCTGTCGACCTAAGTCTCTCCTATTTTGCAGAAGTTGAAAAGAATTCAATTAAAAAAATGAGTTTCCTGTAAACATTATATAATGGATCAAATAAAACATAACTTTTTTTGAAAACGAATGAAACATAATTTATTTAAGTATGAGACATTAATGCAACTCCAAATTCAGAATCTGATAAGCAGCTTTTATGTGTTTATTTTAAAACCCTGTAGATCAAATATATATGCAAATAATGTAACATTATTGAATTTAACATGTCATTGTTTTTAAAGTAACTTCAAATGTACATCAAACATTATGAAACAACTGCACAACTATTCAGTATAAAAATTCATACTTGTTTACATAATGAAACATTAATCTGTAACCATTGAAACATTTGATTTACTTTTTTGTCAAAATAAAACCTTAACTTCATAAATTTGCGAAAAACCAGAAGCATGTATACTCATGAAACAATAAAATAAAAATGTATCACTGATTCCGTTCAATGAATAACACATGTTTAAGTATATATAACAAATGAAACATTAGAATATTTGTATTTTGTTTTTTTGGATAAACATAACCAATTTAAACCAACTCTATGTGAAGGTAAAACTTCTTATAGATCAAGCATGAACAAGTTTTCAAAATAGTTTCAATAACAATGCTTCTTTAACAAATAAACTAAACATATAAAAAACTCCATAAAACACACTTCGTTGAATCAAACTCTCTCAAGTAGCTACAGTGTTCTACAGTGTTTATGAGTTTTCAACAGTGGTGTTCTTCATCTGCAACAGTTTGTCTTCTTGTTCATCAGTTCTTCAATTACTTTCTTGATTCTGAGCTGCTCTTTGATGGTGTAGTGTCTTAGTTGATCTTGCACTTGATCATCAGACCACCATCGTCTCTAGAACACTCATTCTTTCTACCATGTCTGTCACAATCATTAGCACTTCTCCTTTTGACCTGGATCCGAGACCGACTACAATCATTCAACCTTCTCAGTTGAAACCTCGCCCTCCTTCACCAACCCCCTCGGAAGATAGGAGATATTTAACGGAGCACATTCAGTGCACAAACATGTTCAACAGTGAGAAGCAATTCTTCCAAACGAGGGCTGATGGGTCTATTCGTCTTATGAACTCCAACATGCCTAGTATCCTGGGTGGTGATGTTGCCTCTTCAAGCCAAGAATCACGACCACCTCTAGGCTTTGAGACCAGATTGGGAAGGGAAAATGAGGAGACAACAGTATTGAAGCACATGAAGCATAGAAGAAGCTTTTTTCTTGATGAGGATACAGAGTTTGGGAAAAAATGGAAAAGAAGGCTAGGTCCACCAATTCAAACGCAAGGGGATCGAGGCTGGGGCAATGTGAAGTCAGGGGACAAAGAACACTGGGCTTTTGTTAGTAACATTCCTCCCTAATCCACTCCAAAATGAATAGAGGAACAATTTAAGGAAGCTGGGGAGATTTTCACCATTGAGGCACCTACTAGACCAAACCTCAGAGGGAGGGTTTTTTCTTTCATTAGATTCAAACATGAAGAGGGCTTGAGCACTGCTATAGAAAAATTTAATGGGTGGCAACTGTGTGGATTTAAGGTATTCATTACCAAGGCTTGAAGAAAGGATGACAGAGCTTATACATCTTTGACCAATAACTACCAATGGAAACCGAAGATAGATACAAGCTTGAATCATACACAAGTGCTGGAACTAAATCAGTTTCCAAATCTGGGATCAGTAGTCATAGCAAATCAGAAGAAATTGTTGAGATCTCATGTTGCTATTTCGCGGAGGAACCTTAGTGCACAAAGGATTTTCAAGTGAAATGGAAATCGAAGGGGTATCAGATGTGGAAGTAAGAGATATGGGGGAAAGATGTGTGCTACTTACTTTCCCAGATGAAGAGTTTGAAAGATTGATGATAGAAGAGAACTCTCATGGCTGGATAGTTGGGTTATATTGCTACCAGGGTATCAGAAGAAGCTTAGTTTGAATGGGAGATTCCAATGGATCTCCATCAAAGGAATCCCATTCCATGGGTGGTGTGTGGAGACAATGGAGACAACATTATAAGGAGTGGGAGATTTTGTTTATGCTCACCCACAATCCACCAAGGGTCTCCACCTTGATCAAGCATTAGTATTGATCCATGCCCCTTATCACTCAAACTTCAGCAAGTTGACTAATATTACTTTGGACAAGATCAGTTATCAAACTCTCATTGCCTCTACTGATAGAAACCTTCTTCCTCAATGGGATCCTCCAGCAGGTACTCCATCTTCATCTGAGAATGATTCCCTCTCTAGTCAATTTACTACTCCTTTTGAGAACTTTGAAAAGCCAGAGACATCTGTGGTGAGCCCTTTGGGTATTAAGCCAGATGAAGTTAAGAAGAAACAAGTCACCTTCATTGTTGAAAACACATCAGAAACTGAGAAGTTGGAGGACGTTTTGCCCAATTCTGGGACCGAGGCTTTTTATACTCCTAGGAGACATGCTCCCATTAATGAGGATTTGGAAGGTATTAATGCTGGTGAGCAGTGTGTGGATCCTATCAGAGTGACGGTAGTAACCTTCTTCAATGAGGAGTCATTACTACAAGAGGTAGTAAAGGATACCTTTGACTCCTCCTCACTGAAGCATAACAACAAACATTCTTTACTTGACAGACCTGCAACTTTCATGGAAGATCTTCATGAGGAAGAGGAAACTCAATTATTATTATCCAATAGGTTCAGCCCACTGGACAATATTCTCCCATGTGACTTGCCAGATCCAATCACTGTTGCCACTTTGGGAGTAGGATCTGATACAAATTTGGGTGATTTAGAGTGTGGCATTAATGAGATGGTAAGAGTTGTTGACAATAATCTCTCTAGGGGACCACCAGCCAGCTTGGACATTGAGAAGGGAGATTTTTTGGAGGGAAATGAAACTCAGTTACTCTCTCACACTTCTGTACATACACTTGTTTCGAATTCTAAGACTTGTTCCCCACTGAGCAAGGGTAACACTAGCAAGAGGAAGTCAAAGAAGCCACAAGTCTCATACATATATGATACAAGATCTAGAAGAGGAAGAGAGACACCTTTGGTCCAACTGTCAGAAAAGAAGAAGAAACAAACCCAGTTGACCACTCCTTGCTTGGAAGAGATTAAAAGTCCCTAGGATTATTGTAAGGCTATTGATTTGAAAGCCTTTGTAGCAGATGAAATGGTGGTGGATCAGTTTGATAATCTAGAAGCATAAATAAACCAAAGAGTGAATTATGAATCTGGCTCAGGTGATAACTTCCTTGATTTAGAAGGTGTGGAAGATAATTGCCTGGATGAAATAAGCTCTCAATCCAGACCAATTGTTGATCATTACTGAAGATGAATATGTTGACTTGGAATCTGAGAGGTGCAGCCTCTATACAAAAGCAGAGGGCACTAAGATTTCTCATACACAAACACAAACCAGGGTTCCTTTTGTTGCAAGAAACAAAGTTGCAAAAATTGCCTCCTTTCTTCCTCAGATCTTTGGGGCTAGCTGGTGATTGGGATCATGTAGTTATTGAGGATGTGGGCCTTTCAGGGGGTATCTTTACTTGTTGGGACACTAAGGCTTTTATAGTTCAGTCAGTAAAGCCTATTCCTTATGCTCTAATCTGGACTGGTTTTTCTGTGGAATGGGAGATCAATCTTTCAATTATCAATGTCTATGCCCCTTGCAATGTTAGGGATAGGAGAACTCTTTGGTCATCACTTACATCTGAAATTGCCTTGTTGGGGGTTTATTATATATGTGCAGGAGATTTCAATGTTGTCCTAAGCCCAGAAGAAAAGAATGGGAAGTCCATCTCCTCCTCATCTACTAGGAGTTTCAACAAGTTCATTCTTGAAGTACCTTTGCTTGATATCCCTCTCTCTGGAGGCAAATACACTTGGTTTGGTCCTAATTCCACAGCCTCCATAATTGATAGGTTCTTATTGGCTCCCCAAGTTTTGGCAAATTTTCAAAATATCTCCCAATCAAGCTTTCCCAGGTCAATTTCTGATCATAAACCTCTATTGTTGGCTGATGCTTTTGTGGACTGGGGTCCTAGACCTTTTAAATTTATCAATGCTTGGTTAGATCATCCCTTGTTCCTTACTCATGTTGCTCTTTTTTGGGAGAACCTGAGGGTGGTGGGGGATCCTCATTATGTCATCTGGATGAAATTGAAGAAGCTAAAAGATTTTCTCAAGGTTTGGAATGTTGAGGTCTTTGGGTTATTAGAGAAGAGCATTGAGGATCTTCAGCAAAAGATTAATGCTCTAGATGTCTTGGTGGAATCTAGGGACTTGACTGGGGTGGAAAGATCTCAGAGGGCTCAATTTAGTGCTGAGTTGATCCAAAAACTTAAATCTTTGGCAAAGGTGTGGTGTCAAAAGTTAAGATTCAAATGGATTAAAGAGGGGGAGAGGTGTTCCAAATACTACCACCTGTTGGCTAACTTCTCTGCAACAAAAAAAAAGAGAATAACTCAAATCATTGAAGCTGGTCAATTATTGTCTAAGCCTTCTGACATAAAGGAAGTTGCACTTAATCATTTTGGCAATAGATTTTTGAAGACAAACTGAATTGACCTGGATGTTTCTCAATTGCCATTTAGTCATATTTCTCCTTCCAAGGCTGATTTCTTAGAGAGGCCTTTCTCACCTGAGGAAATACATTTTGCAGTGTTCAGTTGTGATGGTGAGAAGGCTCCTGGCTCTGATGGATTCTCACTTAAATTTTTTCAGAAGGGTTGGGATTTTCTACAAAAGGATATCATTAACTTCTGCTTCCATTTTCACTCTATTGGAGCTCTTGGAAAGGGTATCAATTCTTCCTTCTTCACCCTTATCCCTAAACTGGATAGTCCTACTGGTTTTGATGAATTCAGACCTATTAGCTTGGTGGGATCATTATACAAGATTATTTCAAAGGTTCTGGCTGCTAGACTCAAGACAGTGATGGATCAACTAGTCAGTGATGTCCAGTCAGGGTTCATTGTTGGGAGGCAGATCATGGATGACATATTAATTGCTACTGAAGTACTTCATTTTGTCAAAACAACAAAGGAAGAAGTAGTATTGTTTAAAGTTGATTTTGAAAAAGCATATGAGCACTTAGATTGGAACTATCTAAATAATATGTTGCATCTGATGGGGTTTGGAAAATTGTGGAGACTTTGGATGTCCTCTTGTTTTAAAGCTTGGGGGTCAGTGCTCATCAATGGGTCTCCTACATAAGATTTTAAACTTTCAAGAGGCCTTAGACAAGGTTGTTCACTCTGACCTCTCCTTTTTGCCTTAGCTGCTGAGGGACTGCATCTCATTCTTGAACAAGGTATTGCTACTGGTAATTTAGAGGGAGTAACTTGTGGCAGGTCAGGACCTATGATCTCTCATCTGCAATTTGCAGATGATACTCTTATAATTCTTAAAGCCAAGCCTACTTTTATCCATAACCTGAAATCTTCTCTCAAAGCTTTTGAATTGGCATCTGGTCTGAAGATAAATTTCAACAAGTCCAAAGGGATCCTTCTAAATCCTTGCTGTATGAATGTAACACAAGTGGCACAGATCATGGATTGTGAAACTTCTGATCTCCCTCTAGAGTACTTGGGGTTTCAACTTGGAGCTAATCCCAGAAGATACAAGACATGGATCCCTATTTTGGCCAAATTCAAGAGGAAACTCAATCTTTGGCAATCAAAGACTCTGAACTTTGGTGGTAGGATCACACTAATTAAATCCTCTCTTTCTTCTCTTCCACTATATTACATGTCCCTTTACAAAGCTCCCAAAAAGTTGTTGATTGAAATAGAGAAATGGCAAAGGAGATTCCTCTGGAATGGAACTGTGACTAAAAGAGTACTGCACAAAGTGAAATGGGGAGTTATTTGTACACCAAAGGAGTTTGGGGGTTTAGGAATTAAGAGCCTCTATGTGATGAATGCAGCCCTCCTTGCTAAATGGTGGTGGAGGTTTGCTTTGGACACCAATTCACTGTGGAAGAGATTCATATGTGCTAAATATGGGTGGTCTAAAGATGATTGGGATCTCTCAAAGATTGAAATTTCTGGGAACCATAATTTTCTCAGTCATGTTCAAGCTTTGTTGGTGGATCAGAGATTCATTTCTGCTGTAGGTTTCTCAGGCTTGGAATGGTTTGTAAACAATGGTGAGAGGGTTGATTTCTGGGAAGACATTTGGCTGCTTCATGTCCCATTGAAGGACCATTTTCAGAGGCTATATCATCTTTGTATATACAAGAGATTGAAGGTGGTACACTTCTGGAATAATGGCACTTGGTATATAAATATTAGAAGAAAGCATAGAGGCTGGGAGAAAGGTCAATTCAGGTTATTAGCAAAGTTAATCAACCAGTTCACTCTACAAGACACTGGGGATGATAAAGTTTTATGGAAGATTCATGAGGCAGGTTTTAGAGTAAAAAACATGTATTGGCATTTGGAGGAGAATGATACACAGGTGAGGCCTTGGGCAAAACTATTATGGTCACCAAATCTTCCACCAAAGATCTCAGCTTTCATATGGTTAACTTGCCATAATGCTATTCCAACAAAATTGTTTCTTGATTCTACAGGCTTAAACTTGACCCTGACAGACACTCTTTGCCCATTTTGTGAACATGACTTTGAAGAGATCAACCACCTTCTCTTGACCTGTAATTTTTCTTGGCTGGTCTGGTCTGCATTATTGGATTGGTGGGGGATCACTACTGTAATGATGGGAGACTTCCTTGGTTTCCTGTATTCTTGGTCTTATCTGGGTCACTCTTCATCTTTCAAACAATGGAGGATCTCTATCTTTGCAACCTTGTGGCACATCTGGCTTGCTAGGAATGATCTATGCTTTAATCAGATACTCAGTACACCTAGTGCTATTCTGAAAAAAGTCCAAAGCTATACTTTCAATTTGGAGCGATCTTTATTTAACTCCCACAAGTCTTTCTCCTTTGAAGCTTGGTCAAGGGACCCAAAGTTGTGTTTAAGGAAGAAGCTTTCCCCATTCACTTGACTTCATTTGATTTATTGGGGTTTATTGTGGTTCTGGTGTACGTGTTGTATTGGTTCCTGGGGTAAGGGTTGGTTATTTTGGAGGTTTTGGGGGGCTTAGTGGTGAGTTGAGAGGTGAGGTAGGATTCTCTAGGGTTTTGGTTACATTAGTTCTCTAAGTGGGGGATTTTTTGTTCCTTCCTTTTGTTTATCACAATTTCTTTTTCTTGTGTGTGGGTAGAATCCAATAGGCTTTCTATGAGAGTTTTCTGTGTCTGCTCTTAGACATCAGTTCTGGTTGTTGATTTTTTCCTAACTTGTGCTTCAATGCAGTACATCTGCCAGTGAAGGCCTGAACCAAAAAATTGCACTCTCATACTTCTGTGGAGTTCCTTTGGGGGTTTTGCTGCATATTATTAGGGTCTTAGGACTACATCCAGACATCTGTGGTTTTGGACTGAGGGCTTCAGAGTTTGGATTGGTTTTGATTTCGTTCCTTCAGTGCAAAGTGGAATGGGGGGTATTTGTGCAGCTCACTTGATCGATTCCTTGGAGACCAAGAGAAGGGCAGGGGAGTTAGTTAGATACTAACTGTTTTTCAAAATTTGGTGTTGCTTCTTACGCAAGTCTTGGTCATTAGATTTGAATGTTGGGGTATTTTGGTTGGCTTGGCTCGCAAGCATCCTTATTTTTGGTTTGGTTTTGTTTAGATTGTGTTGGGTTTGGTTGTCTTCCCCTGAGAGATGAAGTTCTCTTGGCCTTTTCTTTATTTCAAAGAATTGGACCCTTAATAATACATTTGCTGATCAAAAAATATATATATAAAAAAAAAACTATCTCTAGAGCTACAGTAAAGCGTTGCGTGTGTCTATAGTGTTTTGCCGGAATATCTCGGTTTGTTGCCGGAATTTTTTGTTCCCAATCTGAGTAATCATGATTCTTGGGTGTTTGGTGTTCTGATCCTCTTCCTACGGTGTAGTGTTCAGGGTGGAATACTCTTTGTGTCTCCACCGAACCACCAAGGAAGGATAATCATCGTCTCTGGATTCAGGATCAACCGTTATGACTTCTTCTTTGGCTACTGGGCCGCCTCCTGGCTTTGAAAGAAACCATTTTGAACGGCCTCGGTTTTTGGATGGAGAAAGACTTTGATCTGTGGTGGTAACCCCACTTGGCTGTGCCGGAGAAAGGGATTCACAATCGCCATATTTTGGAGTGCAGAGGGTTCCAACTGATCATCTCAGAGTATTTGTACACAATCTTCCACCCATGACTTCCAAAGTGTGGCTTCGGAATTTATTCCTTGAATGTGGGGAAATAGTGAACACGGAAACTCCTACCAATCCAAATGCTAGAGGTATCTGGTTTGGATTTGTCACTTTTGCTACGCCAGAGGGTTTTCAAAATGGGTTGAAGATTTTCAACGGTTATATGCTCAAAGGATACAAGTTGTTTGTGGTCAAAGCCTGGAGAAAACAAAGAAGATCTAGATCCCCTTTACCTTATGAAACTTGGAAAAGAAGAAGCACTCTACCAATGTGTTGGGTCTCGAGGTAGGGTTGGAGATGAACCAACTCGCAGCGGAAAATCAATGAAAACCAAGAGACGATTAAACCATGAAACAACTAACAAAGAATGGATTCACAAGAGAAAAATTCAGCACTATTTCTTACCAAAACAAGAACACCGGTTAACGAATGATTGGCTTGAGTCTCCAAGACGCCTACGTATCCACATGGGAATCAAAGCCACGTAGTTCTTCTCTTTGAGGACTCAAGAACACAAAAATGGAGGTGGAAACTAGCCAAACCCGAAATGGCCATGGAAGAGGGAAAGAAAATGTGTTTCCTATTCTTGTCGTGTGTTTGTTATGTTGAAAAAAGATGACTTAAACATAACAAAACCCATACTTGTCCAACTAAAGGCATGGGACAAGTATGGTGTCAAGTAAGGTGTAAATAGGACAAAGTATGGCAAGACAAGATTGGGTTAGGTGGTGAATCACCAACACCTTAATCTTTGTCTTGCTTACTTAGTACTAATTAATCAAGACTTTATTAATTAGTTCCATGGGCCTTGGTTGCATGGGCCTTTTATGGGCCTCTTGGTGTTGGGTCTCGAGGTAGGGTTGGAGATGAACCAACTCGCAGCGGAAAATCAAGGAAAACCAAGAGACGATTAAAACCATGAAACAACTAACAAAGAATGGATTCACAAGAGAAAAATTCAGCACTAGTTCTTACCAAAACAAGAACACCGGGTAACGAATGATTGGCTTGAGTCTCCAAGACGCCTACGTATCCACATGGGAATCAAAGCCACATAGTTCTTCTCTTTGAGGACTCAAGAACACAAAAATGGAGGAGGAAACTAGCCAAACCCGAAATGGCCATGGAAGAGGGAGAGAAAATGTGTTTCCTATTCTTGTCTTGTGTTTGTTATGTTGAAAAAAGATGACTTAAACATAACAAAACCCATACTTGTCCAACTAAAGGCATGGGACAAGTATGGTGTCAAGTAAGGTGTAAATAGGACAAAGTATGGCAAGACAAGATTGTGTTAGGTGGTGAATCACCAACACCTTAATCCTTGTCTTGCTTACTTAGTACTAATTAATCAAGACTTGATTAATTAGTTCCATGGGCCTTGGTTGCATGGGCCTTTCATGGGCCTCTTGGAACATGGCCCGTGACCATTTCCAACGAGGTCCCGTGATTCGCTCATCGCCTCCATGCCTTCCATACCGGAAATGTCCAACATTATCCGACGCGATCAATCCCAAGACTCCAAGCCTTATCTCGATCCGTAAAGTCCTATTCACTTACGGGCACATGACCCAAAACCCAGTTTTGGTCATGTCCCGAGACAACTCCCTTTTGGCCATTCTCCATAAATGTGTCAATGAGTTTCATCCTCCGGTGTGACCCTTAGGTTTATGCATGTCAATAGATCAACGTAAAATCCCATTTTACTTGATCCTATTTAAGTGGCAACTAACGAGACTTTAGTATTGCCTGACACTACATAACGAATCGACCCTGTCGATTCTAACCTTTCCGTCGTCCCTGTCATTATCCTTTTATCTCCGATATCCTGATTGAGATAAGGCATAGAGCCGTCATCCTTATTATTCTCAATCACCGTTCCTTGATATGTGAGATGACTGAAGATATGATACCCAGTATCATGTGCATGGCCATGCTATTCTTCCAGTCACTCTCGATCAAGTGGCCGAGAACCGATATCTTTCCCATACCTTAGTATGAGGGATAAATCCCTTAGCCGTCTTTCGTGTCACTCATGTAGCCCGTCCCCAAGCCAATCCTGGCCGTTATGGAAGCCCTGTTACGGACAACGTTAGGCTCAGGTCAAACTCAGTTGTTGACTACATAGCGATCACAAAGACTCCTTGGTCTAAGGATACATGACAAGCTACAACACTGAATATGTTCATGACTTAATCTATGGCACATATTCAGGGCGGGTCGTCCAATATCATGTCCCACATGATATCTATGATCAGACTCCGGAATCCCATTCCAATGACTAACAGAACGTAAGCCATAAAGAGCCATCTTTCATACTAGTCGCTTCTAGTGAAGCTTTGTTGACTAGGGACCCATCGAGTGTGATCTATCTCGATCTATGGTTCTATTCGCATGGTGGGCATAGATCAGAGCACAGATCGATATATTACTCCAACACATAAGTAATATAAAGCCGCTTTAATTTTATTGCTAACGATGATATATACATTTGGACATTTAGGATTGAACTACGGGCACTAAGACTAACACTTGGAACATGGCCCGTGGCCATTTCCAACGAGGTCCCGTGATTCGCTCATCGCCCCCAAGCCTTCCATACCGGAAATGTCCAACATTATCCGACGCGATCAATCCCAAGACTCCAAGCCTTGTCTCGATCCGTAAAGTCCTATTCACTTACGGGCACATGACCCAAAACCCAGTTTTGGTCATGTCCCGAGACAACTCCCTTTTGGCCATTCTCCATAAATGTGTCAATGAGTTTCATCCTCCGGTGTGACCCTTAGGTTTATGCATGTCAATAGATCAACGTAAAATCCCATTTTACTTGATCCTATTTAAGTGGCAACTAACGAGACTTTAGTATTGCCTGACACTACATAACGAATCGACCCTGTCGATTCTAACTTTTCCGTCGTCCCTGTCATTATCCTTTTATCTCCGATATCCTGATTGAGATAAGGCATAGAGCCGTCATCCTTATTATTCTCAATCACTGATCCTTGATATGTGAGATGACTGAAGATATGATACCCAATATCATGTGCATGGCCATGCTATTCTTTCAGTCACTCTCGATCAAGCGGCCGCGAACCGATATCTTTCCCATACCTCAGTATGAGGGATAAATCCCTTAGCCGTCTTTCGTGTCACTCATGTAGCCCGTCCCCAAGCCAATCCTGGCCGTTATGGAAACCCTGTTACGGACAACGTTACGCTCAGGTCAAACTCAGTTGTTGATTACATAGCGATCACAAAGACTCCTTGGTCTAAGGATACTTGACAAGCTACGACACTGAATATGTTCATGACTTAACCTATGGCACATATTCAGGGCGGGTCATCCAATATCATGTCCCACATGATATCTATGATCAGACTCCGGAATCCCATTCCAATGACTAACAGAACGTAAGCCATAAAGAGCCATCTTTCATACTAGTCGCTTCTAGTGAACCTTTGTTGACTACGGACCCATTGAGTGTGATCTATCTCGATCTATGGTTCTATTCGCATGGTGGGCATAGATCAGAGCACACATCGATATATTACTCCAACACATAAGTAATATAAAGCCGCTTTAATTTTATTGCTAACGATGATATATACATTTGGACATTTAGGATTGAACTACGGGCACTAAGACTAACACAATGAACTGCGATGACAACTCCACTGGTGCTGAAGAACTTGTGGAAGGAGTGGTTTTTGAACCTCACAGGGCTTGGTTGCAGAGAGGTCATTTGGAATTGCTACATAATAAGATCTCTCCTGAGGCGATCATGGAGGACTTTTTTAGAGAAAGAGATGCGGAATTGATAATTCGTTCCTTGGGGAACAGAGTAGTGTTTGTCTTCTTCCCCGATGAAGAAGTGGAGAAAAAAGCCTTAGCAGATTCATTTGGGTGGATTTCTTATTGGATGACTATTCTCCCTGATCAAGATCAGTTACACCTACAGGGTGGTAAATTCTCGTGGGTAGCAGTTCTTGGCATTCCAATCTTAGCCTGGTGCACTGAATCATGCAAGGCAACAGTCGCTGATCTAGGTACCTTTGTTTGTACTGATCCCTCATCCAACAATGGGGTTTCTTTTGAGGCAGCTTATATACTCATTCATTCGCAAGAATATCTCAAAGTTTATAAAGAATGTGGGTTGATGGTGAGGGAAGGAGGTGTACTATCCTAGTTCACTCGGTGGATAGTGCGATCATCCCTCTCATTAACAACTATGCTCCATCTATTTCCTCCTCATCCTCTTCTGATTCTGAGGATTTTGAGAGCAACACTTCCACAGAGATAGTGGCAACGATTGATAAGAATCTTAATGGACAGACTCAACAAAGGACTGATTCTCGTAACAGTCAATCATTGGGGAATTTGGTGCTCATTGATGAAGAGGTTGTTGGCTCCATTACTGAGAGCTTAATTAATGTCATTATTCCTGACTCTTTGGAAAGGGACAATCACAAGCTACTTGATTTCCCGGCGCTGAGTATTTCGTCTACTGAAAAAATTCAGGGTGTTTCTTTTTCACCACTTGCCTCATCTTTCAAACAAGCATTGGTGGCCTCAGAAAATTTGGAAGCCATTTGTTCCGTTTCAGAATTTACTGGTCCGGCCACTAGGGAACTGATCTCAACCCAAAGTATCTTAGCTGGATTGGATGGGACTAAGATAAAAGCTCAAGTACAAAAAACCCCTTTGGAAGTTGCTCACATAAATGCTGAAGAGACCATTATACCTCCTACATCAGAATTGGGACCCATGCTGCAGAATTCAGTTACCAAAAATCTATTTTTGGAGGGAAGGGATTTTTCAAATATTGGGCTTACTAAGGCTGATAAAACAGTGATTGCTACTGGGAAAAAAAACTTCAGAAGTTAAAAAAGAAGGAGGATCCATTAGTAGCTTATAACACCAGATCAAGGTCTAAGGTTTTATTGCCCAAAGTGGGTAAAAAGACACTTTCAACTGGGGAGAAAAGTAAAGTTCAGACATTTCAGAATGGAGGGGCAGGAGCTTAGGATTTTTGTAAAGCTTTGGGGCTTAAATCATACATTGATGATGATTTGTGTTGGGTCTCGAGGTAGGGTTGGAGATGAACCAACTCGCAGCGGAAAATCAATTAAAACCAAGAGACAATTAAAACCATGAAACAACTAACAAAGAATGGATTAACAAGAGAAAAATTCAGCACTAGTTCTTACCAAAACAAGAACACCGGTTAACGAATGATTGGCTTGAGTCTCCAAGACGCCTACGTATCCACATGGGAATCAAAGCCACGTAGTTCTTCTCTTTGAGGACTCAAGAACACAAACATGGAGGTGGAAACTAGCCAAACCCGAAATGGCCATGGAAGAGGGAGAGAAAATGTGTTTCCTATTCTTGTCTTGTGTTTGTTATGTTGAAAAAAGATGACTTAAACATAACAAAACCCATACTTGTCCAACTAAAGGCATGGGACAAGTATGGTGTCAAGTAAGGTGTAAATAGGACAAAGTATGGCAAGACAAGATTGGGTTAGGTGGTGAATCACCAACACCTTAATCCTTGTCTTGCTTACTTAGTACTAATTAATCAAGACTTGATTAATTAGTTCCATGGGCCTTGGTTGCATGGGCCTTTCATGGGCCTCTTGGAACATGGCCCGTGACCATTTCCAACGAGGTCCCGTGATTCGCTCATCGCCTCCATGCCTTCCATACCGGAAATGTCCAACATTATCCGACGCGATCAATCCCAAGACTCCAAGCCTTGTCTCGATCCGTAAAGTCCTATTCACTTACGGGCACATGACCCAAAACCCAGTTTTGGTCATGTCCCGAGACAACTCCCTTTTGGCCATTCTCCATAAATGTGTCAATGAGTTTCATCCTCCGGTGTGACCCTTAGGTTTATGCATGTCAATAGATCAACGTAAAATCCCATTTTACTTGATCCTATTTAAGTGGCAACTAACGAGACTTTAGTATTGCCTGACACTACATAACGAATCGACCCTGTCGATTCTAACCTTTCCGTCGTCCCTGTCATTATCCTTTTATCTCCGATATCCTGATTGAGATAAGGCATAGAGCCGTCATCCTTATTATTCTCAATCACCGTTCCTTGATATGTGAGATGACTGAAGATATGATACCCAGTATCATGTGCATGGCCATGCTATTCTTCCAGTCACTCTCGATCAAGTGGCCGAGAACCGATATCTTTCCCATACCTTAGTATGAGGGATAAATCCCTTAGCCGTCTTTCGTGTCACTCATGTAGCCCGTCCCCAAGCCAATCCTGGCCGTTATGGAAGCCCTGTTACGGACAACGTTAGGCTCAGGTCAAACTCAGTTGTTGACTACATAGCGATCACAAAGACTCCTTGGTCTAAGGATACATGACAAGCTACAACACTGAATATGTTCATGACTTAATCTATGGCACATATTCAGGGCGGGTCGTCCAATATCATGTCCCACATGATATCTATGATCAGACTCCGGAATCCCATTCCAATGACTAACAGAACGTAAGCCATAAAGAGCCATCTTTCATACTAGTCGCTTCTAGTGAAGCTTTGTTGACTAGGGACCCATCGAGTGTGATCTATCTCGATCTATGGTTCTATTCGCATGGTGGGCATAGATCAGAGCACACATCGATATATTACTCCAACACATAAGTAATATAAAGCCGCTTTAATTTTATTGCTAACGATGATATATACATTTGGACATTTAGGATTGAACTACGGGCACTAAGACTAACAATCTCCCACTTGCCCTAGTTCCAATCTAAACTCCAATATGTCCCCATCGACTTTACATGTCTAACATGTTCAGGCAGCGACACTGCCTTAGTCAAAGGGTTGGCTATGTTATCATCTGTTGCAATATAGGTTATCTTCACTTCACCTCAGTTCAGTATTTATCTGATGAGGTGGATACGCCGCAGTACATGTTTGGATTTGTTATACGATCTAGGCTTTTAGCTTGCGCAATGGCCCTTGTGTTGTCGCAAGATGGATTCACGGGGCTGGATGGGTTTTTAATTACACCCAGCCCTGCCATGAATTTCCAAATCCACATAGCCTCCTTAGCTGCCTCTGCAGCATCCATGTACTTGGCCTCTGTCGTAGATTCGGCAATGGTATCTTGCTTTACGCTCTCCCAGCTAAAGCTCTTCCATTCAGCGTAAACACATATCCTGACTGACTTTTAAAGTCATCTGGATTTGTCTTGGAAAACTAGCGTCTACTCATCCTTCGACGACTAGTTCAGCATCATCTTTCCCCCGGGTTAGAATGATGTCTACTGGTACAACATAAGGCTTACGAGACGTCCGGTCTCATACATGTCATGGCATAGATGATCGATCCTGCCCCTAGGCTCATAGGATTCTCATCATCCTTTTCAGCTCATCAGCTGTCTTAGGACACCGAGTCTTGCTGAGATGAATGCCATGACTAGTGGGTAAGAGTACTTTCTTTGAATCGAGCATTAAGAACCTACTCAATGCCTTGTTCACATAGGTTCCCTGACTTAAATCCAAGACCCTCTTGGTGCGATCTCTACATATCTTAATCCCTAAGATATAAGAAGCATCGCCTAAGTCATTTATTGAAAAACACTTCCTCAACCAAGCTTAAGTCTCGTCCAAGGTTGGGATGTCGTTTTCAATGAGAACCAGAAGGTAATCTTGCTCCCACTAGCCTTCTTATAAACGCAAGATTCATCCTCGTTCTTGATTAAGCCAAATCCAATTATAGCTTCATCAAAACGAAGGATCCAACTCCGAGAAGTTCGTTTCAATCCATAAATGGATTTCAACAACTTATAACTCTTTCCCTTATTCTTCGGATCATCAAAACCTTTGGGCCGAGACATACAAACGTACTCAGTCAATTTCTATTTAGGAAAGCGGTTTTGACATCCACTTGCCATATCTCGTAATTATGATACGCAGTTATGTCAAGAAGAATTTGGATCGATTTTGACCATAGCCACTAGGGAGAAGGTTTCCTCATAGTCAATCCATTGGATCTGCCTATAACCTTTCGCCACCAGTTGAGCTTTGTAGGTCAGAGGGTTGTTGTCCATGTCCATCTTCACCTTGAAGATCCATTTGCATCCGATGGTCCTCACACCATTGATGGGATCAACCGGTTCCCAGACTCGGTTGTCCGACATGGATTGCATTTCCTCCCTCATGGCTCCCAGCCATAACTCGGAGTTGGGCCCATCCACGACTTCTTGAAAGGTGGCTGGATCATCGTGATCCACCATGACTTCATTGTCACCTCCGGATACCATATCTTGGAGGTGGAAGATTGACCCTTTCAAATCGCCTTGGACCTTCCGGAATTGTAACAGGAATTGGTTCTCACTCTACGACAATCTCTGGCTCCTTTCTACTGGGTTGTCAATTGATTTAGACAGATCTGTACCATCCTGAATTTCTTCGAGATGCACAGTCCTCCCAATGACGTCTTTGGAAACAAAACTTCTTTTCCATAAAGACCCCACCCCAAGCGACGAACACCATGTTCTCACTGGGATTGTAGAAATAGTATCCCCTTGTTGCTTTGGGATACCACACGAAGGTGCATATCTCAGATCTTGGTTCGAGCTTAGTCGAAACCAAATGTTTCACATAAGCCTCGCAACCACAAATCTTTAGGAAGGACAAAGCGGGCATCATCCCGTACCATTTTTAAAATGGTGTCCCTTCCACACCATTCGTCGAAGCCCGATTCACTATGAATGCGGTCGTCTCTAGAGCAAAACCCCTAAAAGAGATTGGGAGATCAGTCCAACTAATCATGGAACAGACCATTGTCTAACAATGTCCGATTTCTCCGTTTGGCTACACCTTTCAACTACAGTGACCTAGGAGGAGTCCATTCCAAAAGGATCTCATTCTCTTTTAGATGATCTAATAACTCTGTGGTCAAGTATTTTCCACCTCGATCCAATCGAAGTGCCTTAATACCTTTGTCGAGCTGGTTTTCTACTATAGTCTTAAACTCTTTGAATTTATCAAAAGCTTCAGACTTATGTCTCACCGAATAGACATAACCATATTTACTGTAATCATCAGTAAATGTGATAAAGTAGCTAAAACCCCTCCTGGCAAGTGAACTTATTGGTCTACACACATTCGAGTGTATCAGCCCCAATAATTCACCCGCCCTTTCATCGCGATCGATAAAGGGCACTTTAGTCATTTTGCCCATCAAACAAACCTTGCACCTATCGATCGAATGGAATTCGAATGAACCTGAAAGCCCGCACTTCTGAAGTGCTGATAGGCGCTTCTTGTTTATGCGACCCAAATGACAGTACCATAACAGAGTTAGGTTTAAATCGTTGGATTTAGACCTCTTGGTATTAACGGAATATATAGAACTTGAGGCATTGTTACCCATATCTAATATGTACAATCCTCCAACCATGTCAGTACTGGTATAAAACATATCATTGCATAGAACATTGAAAACTCCATTTCCAATATTAACATTATATCCTTCCTTATCAAACACGGATACAGATATAATATTCCTACTAAAAGTAGGTATGCAATATACATTATACAATACTAAGACAAGGCCTCTTGGCAAAGCAAGACTCATGGATCCTACAAAAGTTGCCACAACTCTGAGGTCCATTTCGTGCTTTCCAAATCTCTCCTACTTTCAGCCACCATATATTAGTGCATGTGTGAGATTCAGTCATGGTATCTAATACCCATGAATCTTTGGAAGTAGAGAGATGTAGCTCTATAGAGTTAATACCGAATGAAGGCACGATCCCACCGCCCTTCCTTAGATCATCCAGGTTTCCTGATGAAGGCGCAGTCCTACTGCCCTTCTTCAGATCATCCAGGCTATTTGATGAAGGCGCAGTCCCACTGCCCTTCTTCAGATCAACCGTGAACTTCCTGTAATCCCGGTTCCAATGACCAGGCTGTTGGCAGTAGAAGCAGACATTCTCAGGTGTCTCATCTTTCCTGCCAAGTGCGCATGGGCCCAGCCCTTGCAACTTCCAATTCCCTTGTTGACCATCAGAATATCCTTGGATCCCAGATCCCTGAGATATTCTTCTCAGTAGCTGATGACACTTCATGTAACTCTGATATGGTCTTAGAGACAGCCTTGTCAAGGACATATTCTTTGCGTTCAGACTTGAGGACTATCCTCAAAATTCTGTACCAGTCCAAATAGTTTGTCCCATTTAGCTTGACCCTGTCAAGAATGGTTTTTAATGACAAACTATTAATGTTCGCTGAATTTGCCATTTGATCTACAACAGATAAAATTCAATCAGTAAACTGAATAAATTTTATGAAGATCAAGCTTAAACATCAACAATCAATTCTAAACCTTTAGAATCTGAAACCAAGATCCTTGATTCACTCGATTAAGCTGAACTAATGCTCACCACTTAATCGAGCTATGTAGGTAGGACTCCATCCAATCACATCCAATGTGACTCTTGGCTAGGGTATGTACTTATGTACACGACTTACCCTATCTGTTACCCTAGCTCAACCTCAGGCCGAGAATCGTAGTCGGGTCCACCAATTTTCAACTATGGCTCGTCACTATGTAGGTGCTCCGCTAATGCGCACGACACCCACATATGTCGTCCAAACCTACTACCCCGCTTCCCCATGGATGCTCCGCTAATGCGCACGACACCCATAGGACGGGGAGGTAGTAAGGTGTTCATGATTGGGAGGTATCGGACATGACCCGCTTTTACTTGTCCAGTTGTGTTCAAAACTTTGGCACATCCTAGATGCGATGAGCACATCAACTACATTCCAAATGCAATGATGCCTCAAATTACATCCAATGTAATTCTTCCTTTGAACCCTTCAACTACATCCAATGCAATGACGGTTCTAAGGGTTCACACACAAGGATTAAAATTCCAATTTTATCTTTGCATGTGAGGTGATATGCTCGGTAAATAAAGTTAAGCATGCAATTCTAAAACACATAGAATTAATCATGCATAAACTAAACCAAGCATAAAGCGATAAATGTGCACATAATAGCCCCCTAAACTAACTCCCACTAGCTTCTTGAGCTCCACCGACTCCAAGCCGATGCCAACACCCGAAAAGCCACCAAATGACCTTTTCGCCCTTTCTTCGTCTTGAGTAAAATATTACAATTTAATACACGACTCGCAGGTCGGGAATAAATAAATATTACAAACAAGTGGTTCGACGACCACACCTTGAAAGAATAATTACACGCTAACTCTAACGGCTCGCAGGCCGTGAAAAGCGATAAATAATTAAATCGAGCTCGGGGCTATTATGTACACCATGCCAACATCACATCACACATCGTGTTATCAAACAAGCATGTTATCAAACATCATGTGATTTTCCGGTTTTAATTAATAGCCAAGTTTCGAAATTTTTTGATGCTCGGTTTATCGAAACCGTTCAAAAATGAAACTTTTGAACATTTGATCTTCGAGTTCATCATGACGGTTCCAAACTCGTCATAACTAACAAAACGGTTTAGCCTTGGCATATCAACCATCTAATGGTCATGCTTGGCCTAGCTCCGTCCAACGGAGCCCCGTTCGGTCCCGGTTTCGGCTCCCCGAGAGTCCCGCTCCCGAGACCCGAAAAATCAAAAAAAAAAAAATTTCAAAATTTCCAGATTTGAAATAATTTTCAAAAAATCATTTTACATGCATTAAATCCATAAACAATAATTTAAAACATGTTATCAAACAATTTAGCAAAACAACATGCCAAAAACGAAACTTTCAAGCAAAACCGAAACTTTGAACACCGTCTTGTGAATCCCGAAGGTAGCACGGCTCTGATACCACTGTTGGGTCTCGAGGTAGGGTTGGAGATGAACCAACTCGCAGCGGAAAATCAATTAAAACCAAGAGACAATTAAAACCATGAAACAACTAACAAAGAATGGATTAACAAGAGAAAAATTCAGCACTAGTTCTTACCAAAACAAGAACACCGGTTAACGAATGATTGGCTTGAGTCTCCAAGACGCCTACGTATCCACATGGGAATCAAAGCCACGTAGTTCTTCTCTTTGAGGACTCAAGAACACAAACATGGAGGTGGAAACTAGCCAAACCCGAAATGGCCATGGAAGAGGGAGAGAAAATGTGTTTCCTATTCTTGTCTTGTGTTTGTTATGTTGAAAAAAGATGACTTAAACATAACAAAACCCATACTTGTCCAACTAAAGGCATGGGACAAGTATGGTGTCAAGTAAGGTGTAAATAGGACAAAGTATGGCAAGACAAGATTGGGTTAGGTGGTGAATCACCAACACCTTAATCCTTGTCTTGCTTACTTAGTACTAATTAATCAAGACTTGATTAATTAGTTCCATGGGCCTTGGTTGCATGGGCCTTTCATGGGCCTCTTGGAACATGGCCCGTGACCATTTCCAACGAGGTCCCGTGATTCGCTCATCGCCTCCATGCCTTCCATACCGGAAATGTCCAACATTATCCGACGCGATCAATCCCAAGACTCCAAGCCTTGTCTCGATCCGTAAAGTCCTATTCACTTACGGGCACATGACCCAAAACCCAGTTTTGGTCATGTCCCGAGACAACTCCCTTTTGGCCATTCTCCATAAATGTGTCAATGAGTTTCATCCTCCGGTGTGACCCTTAGGTTTATGCATGTCAATAGATCAACGTAAAATCCCATTTTACTTGATCCTATTTAAGTGGCAACTAACGAGACTTTAGTATTGCCTGACACTACATAACGAATCGACCCTGTCGATTCTAACCTTTCCGTCGTCCCTGTCATTATCCTTTTATCTCCGATATCCTGATTGAGATAAGGCATAGAGCCGTCATCCTTATTATTCTCAATCACCGTTCCTTGATATGTGAGATGACTGAAGATATGATACCCAGTATCATGTGCATGGCCATGCTATTCTTCCAGTCACTCTCGATCAAGTGGCCGAGAACCGATATCTTTCCCATACCTTAGTATGAGGGATAAATCCCTTAGCCGTCTTTCGTGTCACTCATGTAGCCCGTCCCCAAGCCAATCCTGGCCGTTATGGAAGCCCTGTTACGGACAACGTTAGGCTCAGGTCAAACTCAGTTGTTGACTACATAGCGATCACAAAGAATCCTTGGTCTAAGGATACATGACAAGCTACAACACTGAATATGTTCATGACTTAATCTATGGCACATATTCAGGGCGGGTCGTCCAATATCATGTCCCACATGATATCTATGATCAGACTCCGGAATCCCATTCCAATGACTAACAGAACGTAAGCCATAAAGAGCCATCTTTCATACTAGTCGCTTCTAGTGAAGCTTTGTTGACTAGGGACCCATCGAGTGTGATCTATCTCGATCTATGGTTCTATTCGCATGGTGGGCATAGATCAGAGCACACATCGATATATTACTCCAACACATAAGTAATATAAAGCCGCTTTAATTTTATTGCTAACGATGATATATACATTTGGACATTTAGGATTGAACTACGGGCACTAAGACTAACAATTTGGTGATAGAACAATTTGAGAATCTAGAAAATGAAGTTAATCAAACAGTTGAGCTGGAAGCTAATTCTGATGATGATTATTGTGACCTGGATGAAGCTGAGGAGGACTTTGCAGAGGTGAATCTCTGCCCCTCTGTCCAAACTTTGAGACTGAACTCTCCATGGGAATCATCTTATGGAACATGAGCGGTGCCTCCTCTAGGCAAAAGAGGAGGGCTCTTAGGAGTTGATGTTCTAAGCAACATGTGGAGATGGTGTTGATTCAAGAATCAAAACTTATTGTGGTTCCTAATTTTTTCCTAACTGGCTGTGGCTTTGATCAATCATGGGATATGTTGTTTGTACATGCTGAGGGTTTATCTGGAGGTATTATTACATTGTGGAACAAAGAAAAGTGTCATAAGCAATCTCACTATGTTGATGAACATGCTATTTACTGGTCTGGCCATTTCATAACTGAGAATACTGTTTTATCAATTGTCAACATTTATGCTCCTTGCTCAGTATCAGCAAGAGCTTCTTTATGGGAGGACATATCTAGCAAGGCCACCCCTCTTCCTAGTATCTTGTTATTGGCAGGGGATTTCAATGCAGTCTTGGATCCATCAGAGAGACCAGGTTCTATTTCTTCTGTGACAAGCATCAGAGATTTTCAAAACCTTCTGAACAATCCGGGACTTGTGGACTTGCAACTCAGTGGGTGGATTTTTACTTGGTTTGGTCCCAGCTCAAAAGCATCCAGGCTGGATAGGTTCATTATTTCTCCACATTTGTTATCTATTTGCAACAACTTGGTTCAAGAATGTCTTCCTAGGACCATTTCTGATCACAAACCCATTCTTCTCAACAACCATTGTGTGGACTGGGGTCCTAAGCCATTTAAGTTTATTAATGCCTGGACTACTCATCCTTTGTTTTACACTCACTCCAAGCTATTTTGGGAGTCCATTCAAGCTTCAGGATCACCATCTTATATCCTTTGGTACAAATTAAAATCAATGAAGAACTTTTATAGAGTTTGGAATGTTGATGTTTTTGGCATTATTGAAAAGGAGATTGAGGTGCTAACTCTAGAGATTAAAAAATTGGATCTTCTGATTGAATATAGTGATTTAAGCCCTTTGGAGATCTCCCATAGAGCCCTCTCCCAAGCCAGATAAATACAGAAATTGAAGCTACAAGCAAAAATGTGGTGTCAAAAGGCTAGACATAAATGGTCTAGAGAAGGGGATAGGTGTTTCAATTTTTTTCATCTTATTGCCAATTACAATGGGGCAAGGAAAAGGATCTCACAAATCTCTATTGATGGGATTACCTATTCCAATCCCTCTCAGATCAAGTCTTTGGCTAAAATTTATTTCCAGGAGAGGTTTGTGGACAGCTCCACAGTCTTCATTGATCTTTCCTCTCTTCCCTTCACTACACCCTCTCACAATCAATCTCAAGGGTTGGAAGCTCCTTTTACTGAGGTGGAAATTTTCAAAGCCATTAAAGCCTTCAATGGAGAAAAGGCCCCTGGACCTGATGTTTTTTCATTGAAATTTCACCAAACTTGTTGGGATTTTATAAGGCCAGAGGTAATGTAAGAACCACTCCCGGTCAACGCTAGTCAAATCGGCGAAAAACGAAAAAATTTAAAATTTTTAGACATACACTTAAATGAACCTAAATATGACCCCGAGGGTCATACCAGACTTAATTTGACCCCGATATCGACCAAAGTGAGTTCCGGGGGAGTCAGGGCAACTTTCTGACCAATTTGGGAAAGGTTGACTTTTTGATGGAAAAGTCAACCGAGCGACGTTTTGGTCCGTTCGAGGTCTGTTTCGGATACAAAAAGCTTAGCCATCGCCACAGCGGTCCTAGTTGAGCCGTTTCCTTGTAGCCCGTGAAGTTTCGTAATTTCTTGGAAAAAGTGCCCGTTCGGGGCCCGAAACAGCCGAATTTCGCAAATCTGACTGAAAAATATCTAGAAGATATTTTCCAAAAAGATGTGGGACCCACTTGCCACATGTCACACAAGTGGTGGGGTTAGGTTTTTGGAAGGGACAAGGGAGACTATACCTAGGGGGTTCGTCCAAGGGTTCAAAAAATAGAAAAATAAAGAGAGTTTTAGAAAGAAAGAAGAGAGAAGGAGAGAAAAAGAGAAAGGGTTTTGCCATTTCTCGATCATCCGACCGGTGGATCGTCTCAACGATAGAAGAACCGAGTTCCCATCGTCATTCTCTACGGTGAGCAACTATCCGATTTTCATTTTGTTAAGCTTAAAGTTTAGGGTTTGGGTTAAAAACTAGTAGTTTTTGGATGAGTTGAGGTGTGGGGTTCGTTGGAGACGTTTTGGAGTAAAGGATGAACGTTTTCCGGTGATTGGAGGCTCGGTGGAGCTCCGGCCACCGTGTATGGTGGCTGGCCTGACGGGTGGTGGCTGGCCGGAGCTAGGACCGGCCACCACCATGGTGAACCGGCCCTAGTCACCCACGGCCAAGGATGGCCGGATGGGGCCCACATGCTCGGGTCTCGGGTTTTCGTGTTCGGGTGGTTTTGGACGATCTCCAAGTCGTTAATCCACACCCGGAACAAATTTTGGAATTAAATTGTAAAAGTTGTAAATGACGGGTTTAGAAACTTTAAACGCGAATTAAATTGCTCGGAAGTCGGAAATTGATTCCGTCGATTGCGTTGGAACCCTTGAATTATTCTAAGACCATAGACACGAAAATGGGAATTTTCGGAGCCCCGGAAGGGCGTTTTCAAAACCCTGGCAGATTCGGCGAGCCGGGCGCATTGGGCCTTTCCGGGCCCATTATCGATAATGTCGAGTAATTGGGAAGTTTGGTAGTGATCGACATTGTCGGGGTTACATTTGGGCGTCAAGTGTATTAAAATTCAGTTTATGCCTGCGAACTTAAAAGTGTTTTAAATTGTATCCTTGTTAGATCGTGCCACCGACAGAGGAAAGGGAAAGCTAGGCGAGTGATCGTGATCACGCCGGAGCTTGGTTGTGAGCTTTTGGAAAAGCATACGAGGTAGGGAAAAGTAGCCGAATCTCGGCCTTGATTAGGGAAAGTTAAAAGTAGAAATGCATGTGACACTTGGTTGTCGTGGGTTAAGTAAGTTTATCGAACAATAGAGAGGCAGGCGACACCAGGTGGTGTCGTATGATACGGGAACGTATCGAACAATAGAAATGCATGTGATACTTAGTAGTGTCGTAGGAGCAGTGAACTTATCGATATTAGAATTACTGGAGGCACTTGATTATGCCCGGAGGTTGATTGTTTAGTTTGTGTCTTGGGTGGCCATGAGTGCCCGTGGGGTTGTTAAACCCGTGTTTTACTGTTGGTGTGTCTTGGGTGGCCATGAGTGCCCGTGGGGTTGTTAAACCCGTGAATTACTGTTGGTGTGTCTTGGGTGGCCATGAGTGCCCGTGGGGTTGTTAAACCCGTGTTTTACTGTTGGTGTCTTGGGTGGCCATGAGTGCCTGTGGAGTGTTAAACCGGTGTTGTTGCTGTTGTTGAACTTTGCTTGTGATTGTGATTGTGGTTGCCTGAGGTTGGGGTGTGACACGTCGACCGCCTGATCCCACCGTCGTGTCGGGAAATTGCGACAGGTCGACCGCCTGATCCGACCGTCGTGTCGGGAAAAGTGCGACAGGTCGACCGCCTGATCCGACCGTCGTGTCGGGAAAAGTGCGACAGGTCGACCGCCTGATCCGACCGTCGTGTCGGGAAAAGTGAGACAGGTCGACGGCCTGATCCGACCGTCGTGTCGGGAAAAGTTGCGTGGGCACTGAGCAGTTGGAGTGCGATCCTTTGCGATCTTGGTTGGTATGCGATCCTTTGTGATCTTGGGTGTTGCGTGGTTATCTTTCGTGTCTTTGGAGGAAGTCGTAATCGTTGTGTCGGGTCTACATTACGTGTCAGGGTGTTGAGTCGGTTGGGGAAGGTAACAGTTGTGTGTCAGCCGGGTTACTTGAGTTGGGAGATAGTAGTCCCCGGTGTTGGGTTTGTTGTTGGTGTTACCGGCATTGTCTGCTAGTATGCCGTAGTCAGTCTGTTATCCGTGGTGGTGAGCGAACGCTCACCCCTAGCTGCTTTTCCTACAGGTACTGGTCGCGGGACGCACTAGGTGAGCTCTCGAAGCTTGAAGAGCTAGGAGCGGGAGTCCGGGTTTCCTTTTGAGTCTAGCGACGTACGCCTTGTATTTTGTCCGCTTGTTGGGACGTACTTTTGAGTGGTAAATTATTATTTTGATTAACTAAATGGTGGTTTTAAGCGATTTATTTAAAAGGTTTGAAAATGTTTTATTGTCTTAAACGTTCGCGCTCCGGGTTCGGTTCTACTGAATTTGGGGCGTGACAGCTTGGTATCAGAACTCGATGTTTCACACCTCGGACTGTACGTCAATTAGGTGGGGAGAGTCGAGTCAGTAAAGGTCCCGTCGTGCGTTGGGTACGCAAGTCGGAAACCGTGTGTAGACCCGTAGGGACTTGAGTCATGTTTGTGATTGTGTGTATGTGCAATATTATTCTTACTGGCATACTGATTATGTGTTGCTGCGTGAAACGTTTTTAAGCTGTCGCGACTCGACTCAGGAGCGCTCCTGTAGTCGAACGTGACGTTGTTGACATCAAATGGGGACAATGTAGTTCGGGGACGCCTGGACCGGGTTGTAACTACGTGATGTCAAGAAATGAGGTTTTATAATGAAAAGGAAAAGTTTTGAAATTTGTTGGCTCGGTGGGCGTGTTTTGAAATTTGTTGGCTCGGTGGGTGTGTTTTGATTTTGGTTGGCCCGGTGGGCGTGGTTCGACTTTGGTTGGCCCGGTGGGCGTGTGTTGTTGTTGTTTGGCCTTGTCGGTTTGTGGTTGAGGTTGAGTGACTTGATTTGGTCTGTGATTCGTTGTGCGTGTGTTTGTTAAATTGGTGGTCGAGCGTGTGTGTCGTTTAAGGCTATTTTTAGTGTTAAAAAGGGGTAAGGATCGAGTTTGAAACGATTTTGGAAAACAGGCATGCGCGAGTGTTACGGACCCTGTCACGGATCCGTGACTGAGCAGCGCGTTTTTGCAATTTTAGGGCCTTCGTCACGGCTCAGTGACCCCAACCGTGACGGGGTCTGTCACGGATCCGTGATCCCTGTCTGTTCCACCGTCTTGATTACGCAGTTTTCGTGTTGGTATTGCGTGACGCGATTCACGAGTGTGTCGGGTACTTTGAGGTTTCCTTTACGTGTTCTAGTAATTGAGGTTTTAACGACGTGAGCAGGGTGACGTCATAGTAAAAAGTACGCTAGAGTAGGCGTAGACCGTGTGAACGCTAGTATATAGAGCACGTCGTTGTTGTTTAAGTTCGCAAACTAAACGTTTGCGTGTATCCGTACAGAGGTTACCGACCGCATGGCTCGTGGTAGGCGAGGACGATCAGCCGTGACACGGGGACGGGCGCCCACGCGTGGCAGGAGGGGACGGTCAGCAAGGGCACCGGGACGGATGCCCACCGTCGAGCCCATTGAGTACGCGGAAGCCCAGGGTACTCTTGTCGGAGAGGATAGGAGGAACGACGCGGGACCATCTGCGGGCACGCCCAGCGTCCCGCCGGTCGCAGACCCTCCCACTACAACCGCCCTGGACGAGCTGACCAGGACGGTGCAGAGTTTGGTGGCGATCATCGCCAATAGAGAGTCGACATCGCCAGCTTCAGAGACAGCAGCTGTTCCAGCGAGGCCCGTTCAAGCCGAAGGCCATACGGCCTGGACACTGCTGGACTTCCTGAAGCTGGGTATACCCACATTTTTCTGGGAGCCTAACCCCGACCTACTCGAGAGATGGATGGAGCAGGTCACGCGGGACCTGGACATTTCAGGCATCGAAGATGGTCGCAGCAGAGTGTCCTTTGCAGCTCATCAGCTGAGGGACAGCGCCTACCACTGGTGGGGGCGTGTGAGGGACCGAGTCAGGCACGACTACGGTATCTTCCAGACGGTCTCTTTGGCGCAGTATTTTCCCCGAGTCGGCTCGGGTGGACTGACATCGGTAGTTCCTGGAACTGCAGCAAGATGGGGCGTCAGTGGCAGAATATGAGGCCAGATTCACGGCCCTGACCCGATTCGCACTAGAAATGGTGGCGATAGAGCTGAACCGTTGCCGGCGGTTCGAGGGGGGGCTGAGGCCGGTGATTCGGGATCGAGTTCTCGCCCTGAGGTTGCGGGAGTACTCAGAGCTCGTAGACACTACAGCGACAGTGGAGCAGGGTCTCCGAGAGGCAGCCAGGACCCGTGAGGTTCGACAGTGGCCAACCAGTTTTGTAGCGCCGTCCGAGTCCCGAGATCCGAGGAGACAGAGGACCACGGGGTTCTTCCGGCCACAGGCTCAGCAGGGCGGAGCGAGACAGATGGGGTCGGTGGCGTCAGTTTGGCCAGTCCCTTCAGAGAGGGAGCCGATATGCTTCACCTACGGGCAGCCATGACATATGCATCGAGAGTGTCCGATGGAAGGAGGGCCCGCGGTGCTACCAGTGATCAGCCGGACAGGCCAGGGCTCGGGGCCGAGGGCCGACGAGCTCAGGTGTTTCCGGTGCGGCCGGTTTGGGCACACTAGTACAAGGTGCCGTGAGCCGATTGGGGCAACGTCAGCGCAACGACCGCAACAGTCACATACCGTGCAGTCACCCAGGGGTCGCCAACGTCAGAGTCAACCATCGAGGTTCTCGCAGCCGTCCACGAGCGCGCCAGTTCTGAGACAGCAGCAGAGATCTGGGTATTCAGCAGTCAGTGCGCCGGGTCAGAGGCAGCAGGCGTCACAGGGAAGAGTGTACGCAGTTACCGACTCCCGGGCCCTATGATCCACTACCTATCGCGAGACCATTCAGGGTACGTGTTTATTCTATCATTTATGGGCGTTATTCTTATTTGATACCGGGGCGTCGCAATCGTTTATTTCGTTGAGTTGTGCTGAGAGGTTGGGGCTGAGTTTAGAGCCGTTGAGTCCACCCTTATGCCTGAACACCCCAGTTGGGGGTGATGTGTTGTTGACTAGGGTCTGTCGTGCCTGCGAAATTAGAGTCGCAGACTGTCCTTGCCCTGGTGACCTTCTCGTGCTGGGAATGACGACCTTTGACGTGATCTTGGGAATGGATTGGTTGGCGAAGTACCGAGCCAATATCGACTGTTACAGGCGACGAGTGACAGTGTCAACAGGAAACACAAAGGTTTCGTGTGTGCTGGGTAGTAAGAGCGGGGTTCTCCTGTCGGCGTTGTCCGCAGTGGAGGAAGTATCGGTCGTGCAGAGCCGAGAGTTACCGCGAGTGGTGTGCGAGTTCCCCGAGGTCTTTCCTGAGGAGTTAAGCGGGTTGCCACCAGAACGTGAGGTGGAGTTCGGGATTGACCTGGTGCCGGGAACGGCAGCGATATCGATGGCTCCTTACAGGTTTGCGCCGACAGAGTTGACCGAGCTGAAGCGTCAGCTCGAGGAGCTTTAGGAGAAGGGATTTATCTGTCCGAGCGTATCGCCGTGGGGAGCACCAGCACTCTTCGTGAAGAAGGAGAGTGGAGAACTTCGGATGTGTATAGATTACCGGAAGCTGAACCGTGTTACGGTGAAGAACCGATACCCGATGCCGAAGATTGACGACTTTTTCGACCAGTTGAGAGGGTCAACCTGTATCTCGAAGATCGATCTGCGTTCCGGATATTACCAGTTGCGAGTCCGAGAGGGGGACGTCGCAAAGACTGCATTCCGGACACGCTATGGGCATTACGAGTTCCTGGTGATGCCGTTTGGACTGACGAACGCACCTGCGGTGTTCATGGATCTGATGAACAGTGTATTCCGGCCGTTCTGAGATCAGTTTGTGGTGGTATTCGTAGACGACATCTTGCGCATCTGAGGACTGTCCTGACTCTGCTACGAACGCATCAGTTATATGCTAACCTGGAGAAGTGCGAGTTTTGGCTCGCAGAGGTGAAGTTCCTCAGTCACATTGTATCGCGTGACGGTATACTGGTCGATCCGTCGAAGATCGACGCGGTGTCGAAGTGGGCACGGCCCACGAGTGTCTTCGAGATCCGCAGCTTTCTGTGGTAGGCAGGCTATTATCGGTGATTTGTCCAGGACTTTGCGCGACTAGCCGCGCCGATGACTCTATTGACGCGCAAGGGAGTCAAATTTGTGTGGACAGAGGATTGTGAACGTGCGTTCACAGAGTTGAAGACTCGCCTGACTACCGCTCCAGTATTGGTAGTGCCAGAGCGAGGGATCGGGTATGAGGTCTATTGTGACGCGTCCGGTGAAGGACTGGGCTGTGTACTGATGTAGTTGGGTAGAGTTGTTGCTTATGGCTCCAGGCAGATGAAGACACACGAGCGCAACTATCCTACCCAAGACTTGGAGCTAGCAGCAGTCGTGTTCGCGCTAAAGGGCTAGCGGTATTATCTATATGGCGAGGGATTTCAGGTGTTCTCAGATCACAAGAGCCTCAAGTACATCTTTTCCCAACGAGACCTGAACATGCGCCAACGGCGATGGATGGAGCTACTTGAGGAGTACAACTTTGAGCTACACTACCATCCGGGTAAGGCGAACGTGGTCGCCGACGCCTTGAGTAGGAAGTCGGTTCCAAGGCTTGCTAGAATATTAGTCCGAGAGTGGGACATGATGGGGGAACTGAGCACGTTTGGGCTTGAGCTAGAGGATATTACGGGTGGCGTGGCCATGTGCTCCCTGGTGGCTCAGCCCTCACTACTTGCCCGAGTGTTGGAGGCGCAGTCGGAGGACGTCGAGACGTCAGAGATCCGAGTGAGGGTCGTCAGTGGTGACGAGGTGGTAGGCTGGGAACTCAGTGCTGATTTGGGGTTACGGTATCGAGGAGGGTTATTCGTGTCGGGCAACTGTAGAGACGACGTGTTGCGAGAGTCACATCATTCGCGTCTTACAGTGCACCCGGGTGGCACCAAGATGTACCGTGACATCAGGCGGCACTTCTGGTGGAGCGGGATGCGGAGAGCGGTCGCAGAGTTTGTATCGAGGTGTCTCCTCTGTCAGCAGGTGAAAGCCGAACATCAGCATCCCGCCGGATTATTGCAGCCACTGCCGATTGCCCAGTGGAAATGGGAGCACATCACGATGGACTTCGTGAGTGGACTTCCGAGATCGGCGAAGGGACACGATGCCGTATGGGTAGTAGTCGATCGGTTGACCAAGTCGGCCCATTTCCTATCTATGAGGATGACTGATCCGGTCGACAAGTTGAGCAACCTGTACATTCAGGAGATAGTGCGTCTCCATGGGGTCCCTGTGTCAATAGTGTCTGACAGGGATCCTCGTTTCACGTCCAGATTTTGGCCGAGTCTGCAGACCGCGTTGGGGACCGAGGTTCTGCACACCATCCCCAGACAGACGGTCAGTCCGAGCGCACTATTCAGATCTTGGAAGACACGCTGCGGGCATGCGTGCTGGACTTGAGGGGATCATGGGAAACCCACCTGCCCTTGGTCGAGTTCGCCTACAACAACAACTTCCAGGACAATATTGGGATGGCACCGTTTGAAGCGTTGTATGGTCGGCCGTGTCGGTCGCTAGATTGCTGGGCAGAGGTGGGGGACAAGAGTTTGTTGGGGCCAGATCTTGTTCGAGAGACGACAGAGAACGTCGCGCTGATACGCGAGCGGTTGAAGACTGCATAGAGTCGATAGAAGAGCTACGCCGACAGACGGCGTCGGCCTCTTGAGTTTGCAGTCGGTGACCACGTGTTCCTGAAGGTGAGCCCGAGGAAGGGACTGGTACGGTTCAGACGCAGCGGGGGCAAATTGGCCCCGCTGTACATTGGCTCATTCGAGATCTTGAGAAGAGTTGGAGTAGTGGCCTATCGTCTGGCGTTACCACCACAACTTGGGAGAGTTCATAACGTCTTCCACGTGTCCCAGTTGCGGCAGTACAATGCATACCCCTCCCACGTCATTGAGTGGGCAGATATCGAGGTGCCTGACGATGTCTATTATGAGGAGCAGCCGGTTCGAATCATGGATACACGGGAGCGGGTCCTGCGTGGCAAGGTTATCCGCCTAGTCCGGGTGCAATGGCGGCACCACGGAGCTGAGTCGACTTGGGAGAGCGAGGACGAGGTTCGCGCGAAGTACCCCGCGTTGTTCGACTCCTGAGGTACGTCTGTTTTAAATTTCGCGGAAGAAATTCCTTTAAGGGGGGTAGATTGTAAGAACCACTCCCGGTCAACGCCAGTCAAATCGGCGAAAAACGGGAAAATTTAAATTTTCTAGACAAACACTTAAATGAACCTAAATCTGACCCCAAGGGTCATACCGGGCTTAAGTTGATCCCGATATCGACCAAAGTGAGTTCCGGGGGACTCAGGGCAACTCTCTGACCAATTTGGGAAAGGTTGACTTTTTGCTGGAAAAGTCAACCGAGCGACGTTTTGGTCCGTTCGAGGTCCGTTTCGGATCCAAAAAGCTTAGCCGTCGTCACAGCGGTTTTAGTTGAGCCGTTTCCTTGTAGCCCGTGAAGTTTCGTAATTTCGTGGAAAAAGTGCCCGTTCGGGGCCCGAAACAGCCGAATTTCGCGAATCTGACTGAAAAATATCTAGAAGATATTTTCCAAAAAGATGTGGGACCCACTTGCCACATGTCACACAAGTGGTGGGGTTAGGTTTTTGGACAAGACAAGGGAGACTATACGTAGGGGGGTTCGGCCAAGGGTTCAAAAAATAGAAAAAGGAAGAGAGTTTTAGAAAGAGAAAGAAGAGAGAAGGAGGAGAGAAAAAGAGAAAGGGTTTTTCCATTTCTCGATCATTCCACCGGTGGATCGTCTCAACGATAGAAGAACCGAGTTCCCATCGTCATTCTCTACGGTGAGCAACTATCCGATTTTCATTTTGTTAAGCTTAAAGTTTAGGGTTTGGGTTAAAAACTAGTAGTTTTTGGATGAGTTGAGGTGTGGGGTTCGTTGGAGACGTTTTGGAGTAAAGGATGAACGTTTTCCGGTGATTGGAGGCTCGGTGGAGCTCCGGCCACCGTGTATGGTGGCTGGCCTGACGGGTGGTGGCTGGCCGGAGCTAGGACCGGCCACCACCATGGTGAACCGGCCCTAGTCACCCACGGCCAAGGATGGCCGGATGGGGCCCACATGCTCGGGTCTCGGGTTTTCGTGTTCGGGTGGTTTTGGACGATCTCCAAGTCGTTAATCCACACCCGGAACAAATTTTGGAATTAAATTGTAAAAGTTGTAAATGACGGGTTTAGAAACTTTAAACGCGAATTAAATTGATCGGAAGTCGGAAATCGATTCCGTCGATTGCGTTGGAACCCTTGAATTATTCTAAGACCGTAGAAACGAAAACAGGGGCGTCAAGTGTATTAAAATTCAGTTTTTGGGAAGTTTGGTAGTGATCGACATTGTCGGGGTTACATTTGGGCGTCAAGTGTATTAAAATTCAGTTTATGCCTGCGAACTTAAAAGTGTTTTAAATTGTATCCTTGTTAGATCGTGCCACCGACAGAGGAAAGGGAAAGCTAGGCGAGTGATCGTGATCACGCCGGAGCTTGGTTGTGAGCTTTTGGAAAAGCATACGAGGTAGGGAAAAGTAGCCGAATCTCGGCCTTGATTAGGGAAAGTTAAAAGTAGAAATGCATGTGACACTTGGTTGTCGTGGGTTAAGTAAGTTTATCGAACAATAGAGAGGCAGGCGACACCAGGTGGTGTCGTATGATACGGGAACGTATCGAACAATAGAAATGCATGTGATACTTAGTAGTGTCGTAGGAGCAGTGAACTTATCGATATTAGAATTACTGGAGGCACTTGATTATGCCCGGAGGTTGATTGTTTAGTTTGTGTCTTGGGTGGCCATGAGTGCCCGTGGGGTTGTTAAACCCGTGTTTTACTGTTGGTGTGTCTTGGGTGGCCATGAGTGCCCGTGGGGTTGTTAAACCGTGTTTTACTGTTGGTGTGTCTTGGGTGGCCATGAGTGCCCGTGGGGTTGTTAAACCCGTGTTTTACTGTTGGTGTCTTGGATGGCACCGAGTGCCTGTGGAGTGTTAAACCGGTGTTGTTGCTGTTGTTGAACTTTTCTTGTGATTATGATTGTGGTTGCCTGAGGTTGGGGTGTGACAGGTCGACCGCCTGATCCGACCGTTGTGTCGGGAAAAGTGCGACAGGTCGACCGCCTGATCCGACCGTCGTGTCGGGAAAAGTGTGACAGGTTGACCGCCTGATCCGACTGTCGTGTTGGGAAAAGTGCGACAGGTCGACCGCCTGATCCGACCGTCGTGTCGGGAAAAGTGAGACAGGTCGACCGCCTGATCCGACTGTTGTGTCGGGAAAAGTTGCGTGGGCACTGAGCAGTTGGAGTGGGATCCTTTGCGATCTTGGTTGGTATGCGATCCTTTGTGATCTTGGGTGTTGCGTGGTTATCTTTCGTGTCTTTGGAGGAAGTCGTAATCGTTGTGTCGGGTCTACATTACGTGTCAGGGTGTTGAGTCGGTTGGGGAAGGTAACAGTTGTGTGTCAGCCGGGTTACTTGAGTTGGGGGATAGTAGTCCCCGGTGTTGGGTTTGTTGTTGGTGTTACCGGCATTGTCTGCTAGTATGCCGTAGTCAGTCTGTTATCCGTGGTGGTGAGGGAACGCTCACCCCTAGCTACTTTTCCTACAGGTACTGGTCGTGGGACGGACTAGGTGAGCTCTCGAAGCTTGAAGAGCTAGGAGCGGGAGTCCGGGTTTCCTTTTGAGTCTAGCGACGTACGCCTTGTATTTTGTCCGCTTGTTGGGACGTACTTTTGAGTTGTAAATTATTATTTTGATTAACTAAATGGTGGTTTTAAGCGATTTATTTAAAAGGTTTGAAAATTTTTTATTGTCTTAAACGTTCGTGTTCCGGGTTCGGTTCTACTGAATTTGGGGCGTGACAGGTAACAGCTTGTCTGCAACACTTTTTTCAAGGGAGGCTCTTTGGGCAAAGATCTGAATTCTACATTTATTACCCTCATTCCAAAAAATAGTGCACCTATGTGTTTTGAAGAGTTCAGACCTATCTGTCTTATTTGCAGCATTTATAAATTAATCTCTAAGCTCTTGTCCTCAAGATTAAAAATGGTTATGAATTACTTGGTACATGATGTTCAATCTGGTTTTATTTCTGGAAGACAAATCCTAGATGGGATCCTAATTGCTTCTGAGTTGATTCATTCCATTAAAGGCTCAGGGCATGAAGTCATAGTGTTTAAGGTGGATTTTGAGAAGGCTTATGATCACATCAATTGGGGGGCACTACTCAACATTCTTAAAATTATGGGCTTTGGTCAGTTGTGGTTGTCTTGGATTCAAACTTGCATAAAAGCTTGGTCTTCAGTCCTGGTGAATGGATCACCTTCAGATGATTTTCCTTTGTCTAGAGGGCTTAGACATGGTTGCTCCGTATCCCCTCTCTTGTTTGTTTTACTTGGTGAGAGCCTCCATCAAATCATGATCAAAGGGAGACAATCTCAAATGTTTGCTGGAGTTAAATGTAACAATCAAGGCCCTGAGATATCTCATCTCCAATTTGCTGATGACACTCTCATATTTATTGAGGCTGGGATTCAACAAACAATTATAAGTAAATTCTCAAAGGTGCTGGTGTTAATCAAGGCTGCCTTCAAAAAGCTATTGGACTGAAGATAAACTTCCAGAAATCAAAGGTGCTGGTGTTAAACCCTTGTTCTATCTCAGTGCAGGAGATCACTCAAATCTTGGGTTGTGCTGCTATGGAGCTATCTTTTGATTACCTTGGTTTTCATTTGGGAGCTAATCCTAGGAGAAGAAAGACTTGGGAGCCCATTATAAGTAAATTCAAAAAGAGATTGAGTTTGTGGCAGGCTAAATCAAGATCCTTTGGGGGTAGGATCATTCTGATCAAATCTCTTTGAGCTCTTTACCATTATACTATATGTCCTTGTATAAAGCTCCCAAGTGTGTCATTGGGGAGATGGAAAAATGGCAAAGGAGGTTTGGGGGTTTGGTGATAAAAAAAACCTCCACATCATGAATAAAGCCTTACTGGCAAGGTGGTGGTGGAGGTTTGCACTAGAGATTGATTTCCTTTGGAAACAACTTCTTTGTGCTAAATTTGGGTGGGACAGTTCATCTTGGAACTTGTCCAATTGTATCTTATTGAATGGCCAATCCTTTATGAATCATGTGGAAAATCTCCTTCTTTGCCCCAAATTTGCTAATGTCATTGGTGCAGTAGGGGTTCAATGGAAGGTTGTTTCTGGGAACAGGGTTTGCTTTTGGGAAGACAAGTGGATCCTTGATTCTCCTTTGAGGTTTAATTGTTAGAGATTGTACCATCTCAGCATTCAAAAGCATGATCTTGTTGCTAGTTTTTGGATTGATGGGGACTGGATTCTGTGGTTCAGAAGAGATTTAAGGGGTTGGGAGTTGGATCATTTTTGGCTTCTCTGTGATTCAATACTGGGGTTAACTTTAACTAGAGGGATTGACATTCCTTCTTGGATTATTGATCCTAAAGGCTTCTCATTTCATAAGATGTATGAAGCCTTGGATGAGTCCATTGTTTCTAATCTTGATTGGCCAGCATTGTTGTGGGCACCCATTCTTCCTCCCAAAGTGGCTGCATTTGTCTGGCTTCTATGCATGCATGGGGTCCCAACCAAGTGTTTCCTTTTGGCCAGAGGACTGTATAATGGTAATATCTGGTGTAACTTCTGTTTTGAGGAGCCTGAAGAGATTGATCACCTCTTCATTGGGTGCTACTTTTCTTCACAAGTTTTGAACTTATGCTTGGATTGGTGGGGAATAGTTACTGCTCTCCTTGATTCAATTTTGAATTGGTTCATCTCTTGGGAGAATTTGGGTCCAAAGAAGGCTAGGAAGCACTGGTCCATGCTCTCTTCCATCATCATTTGGAGATTTTGGATCAGTAGGAACCAACTCCTGTTCAATAACTTTCCACAAAATGCTCAACAAATTCTACAGCAAATCCAAAATGATTCATATCAGTTACTGTGGGCAAATTTCAAGGAAGGTTACTCTTTTTCCTTTATGTCCTGGATTAATAAACCTCATAATTGTTTCAAAAAGACTAGTTAATACATTTACTCTGGGGGGATCATTGGTGACTGATCTCTTGGGGATTTGGGGTTGGGTTGGGGGGAGGTTTGGGGAGTGATTGTGAGCAATATTGGTAAGGTAGGACAAATTTCTAGTACTTTGATCTGGTTCTGGTATTTTGTTTGGTTTGCTTTCTGAGAGTGGGTAGTTGCTGCAATAGCTTTTTCCTCCTGAGTGTTTGGGTAGAACATGTTTAGGATGAGTGTTTTTGTTTTTTTTTTCATTCTAGTTTTGGTCCTCTACTTGGCACTTTTGGGTCTCCACACAACCTTTTGTTCTTCTATTTGTAGTGAAGCTGCCACAATTTCTGCAGAACTGTTTGGAACTTT
Source organism: Erodium maritimum (assembly GCA_963921825.1). NCBI lineage: Eukaryota > Viridiplantae > Streptophyta > Magnoliopsida > Geraniales > Geraniaceae > Erodium > Erodium maritimum. The sequence continues at coordinate 48,556,656 of OY997595.1, read as the reverse complement.
TGGGGTGATTTGCTGCATAATTGATGATGGTTGTTGCTGGCCTTTGGCTCGGGGGAAGGTTGATGGTCTGAAGGAAATGGTTCTTGGTATCCAATCAGTTGGAGGTTGTTTTCTACTGCATTATAGCATGGTCTGCCTATTATTGCTTATTCTGAAGTGGTTTAAACAAGTGCAGGGTTTCTTCAGATGCAAGTAAAGCCGTTTATATTTCGAATTTGGGTAGATTGTGGGACAAGAAAGGGTTTGGTTGGGTTTTTTTGATGGGTATTGTAGTAACCACTCCCGGTCAACGCTAGTCAAATCTGCGAAAAACAGGAAAATTTAAATTTTTTTAAGACAGACACTTAATTGAACCTAAAATTGACCCCAAGGGGCATACCGGACTTAAGTTGACCCCTATATCGACCAAAGTGAGTTCCGGGGGACTCAAGGCAACTTTTGACCAATTTGGGAAAGGTTGACTTTTTGCCGGAAAAGTCAACCGAGCGACGTTTTGGTCTGCTCGAGGCTCGTTTTGGATCCAAAAAGCTTAGTCGTCGTTACAGTTAGCTTAGTTGGGTCATTTCCTTTCAAATGGAACTTTTTGTGAAAAAGTCAAACCCGGGTCAAACTAGGTCGATCTTGGAGTTTTACCAAATAAAATAATTTGGGCTAAGATGTTGTAATGTGGAAATGGACCCTTCGGGGTGGGGTCTTTATGACCCAGTGGAGGACGACGAGCAGATGAAGCTTTTATGGCTTTATCGGCAAAATGGAGATTGTTATTTTCTTTGGCTCAAAATGCCAAGGCCCATGAGCTTGGCCCATTTGCCACCTCACTTAAGCCCTTTCTTGCCATATATTAGAACACTAGGGCACATATGAGGGATGGCTAAAACAGAAACAAAAATTGTTAGGGGCGGCTCATTCGGTGGAGGGAACACGGAGAGAGAGAAAATGGTTCTTCATGTTGAGACTTGATTTTTTTTTCTTCTGAAGCTGTTGTGGGTTGATGAGACAAGATATGGTTATTAAATTCTTGTCTTTTGATTAGTGACTCTGACAACAAATACAAAGAGAGAAGAAAGCCTTTTTTGGTTGTGTGTTTAATTTCTTGGTGTTGTTGCGTCCAAGTTCAGAGAAGCATTCAAGAGGAAATGGCCAATGGCTTTATCAAAAGTGGAAGTAGAGCTCGAAAATCGAGAGTTTCAATGGAGGTCTTTAATGGTTGGTCCTTATAAATCGGCAGTAGCCGAGAAATGAGAAGTTCACTAGCCGAGAAATGAGAGGTTGAGGTGAGAGAAGAAACAAATTGAAATTAGTGGGCAAAGGTCAAAGAAAAGGACTGAGTTGCAGAGAGGTGAAGACGGTGATGACACTGCTACTACTTTTAGCGCCAGTCCTCTTCTGGGTTTTTGGCCGCCATGAGAGAATCAGAGCTTTTTGAGAGAAGATCGGAGGTAGCGAGCCAGGACGTCAGTAGCTAGGAGACGTAGCTGTTGTTCTTCGGTTGAGGTAGGGAAAAGTAGCCGGATCTCGGCCCTAACTAGGGAAAGTTAACAGTAGAATTGCATGTGACACCGGGGTGTCGTGAGTGAAGTAGGTTTATCGAATATTAGAAAGGCATGATACGGGAACGTAGCGATTATTAGAAAGCATATGACACTTAGTAGTGTCGTAGGAACAGAGAACTTAGCGATATTAGAATTACTGGAAGCATATGACCATGCCCGGAGGTTGACTGTTTAATTTATGTCTTGGGTGGCCATGAGAGCACATGTATTATTGTTGGTGTCTTGGGTGGCCACGAGAGCCCGTTTATTATTGTTGGTGTCTTGGGTGGCCATGAGAGCCCGTGTATTATTGTTGGTGTCTTGGGTGGCCATGAGAGCTCGTGTATTATTGTTGGTGTCTTGGGAGGTCGTGAGTGCCCGTGGGGTTGTTGAGCCCGTGAGTTACTATTGTTGTGTCTTGGGAGGCCATGAGGGCCCGTGGGGTTGCTGAACCCGTGTTTTTATCGTTGGAGTCTTGAGTGGCCATGAATGCCTGTGGAGTGTTGAATTGTTCTTGACACCGTTTGTTGAACCTTGCTTGTGATTGTGATTGCGTTTGCCCGAGGTTAGCGACCCGACTTCGTGTCGGGAAGTGGTGTGGAGTTTGGCTGGCCTGACCGAGTTCGAGTCTCGGGAGGTTGCGAGCGTCCTTTGGCTGGCCTGACCGAGTTCGAGTCTCGGGGGGTTGGGAGCGTTCTTTGGCTAGTCTAACCGAGTTCGAGTCTCGGCAGGTTGTGAGCATTTTTAGGCGATGCGAGGGCAGCTCCCCTTCCGACTAGCTATCGGAAAAGTAGTTCGGTTTATCGCCAACAGGTCGACCGCCTAGAGCCTGACAGTGATAGGCAAAGCGCGTGGGGCAGGCTCGAGCCCAGCCGGTTAGCAACCAACACTGAGCAGCTGACAGGAATGCGATCCTTTGCGATCTTGTTTGGTGTGCGATCCTTTGTGATCTTGGTTGGTGTTGCGTGGTGCTTCTTTCGTGTCTTTGGAGGAGGTCGTCAATCGATGTGTCGGGTCTACATTGCGAGTCCGAGTGTTGAGTCTGTTGAGGAAAGTGACCGGTGGGGTGTCAGTTGAGGTACTTGAGTTTGGGATGGTATTTCCCGGCGTTGGGTTGGTTTTGAATGTTACCGGCATTGTCTGCTAATTATGCCGTAGTCAGTCGGTTATCTGTGGTGGTGAGCGAACGCTCACCCCTAGCTGCTTTTCCTACAGGTATTGATCGCAGGTTGTACTAGGTGAGCTTCTGAAGCTTGAAGAGCTATGAGCGAGATTCTGGGTTTACTTTTAGTCTAGCGACGTATACCTTGCTTTTTGTCCATTTGTTGGGACGTACCTTTAAGTTGTAAATATTATTTTGGTTTAATTAAATGGAAATTTCAAGTGTTTATTCAAAACAGGTTTCAAATGTTTTATGTTTTTAAATGTTCGCGTCCCGAGTTCGGTTTACTGAAATTGGGGCGTGATAGGTATCTTGTTGGTCAAGATTGTTGTATTTTAGGGTTTTTTTTTATCAGCAAATTTTTTGTATTAAACCTAGCTTTCGAAATGAAAACATAGGCCAAGGGATATCCCTCAAAAGTATTACATTCCTACATTTGTGTTCTACCTTAACTTTCCTTGATTGCTTGATCCTCAAGCAACCCAACCACCCTTCAAATTTGAACTATCTACCCTCGATTGCTTGAACCTCAAGCAACCCAACAATTGTTCAAAAACCAATTCAGATACACTTTTCTACCCAAACTTTGCATTCTCAGGTTTAATTCTCCACTACATATTAACAAAACCCACCCTTACTCATATCAGAACTGCTCAAATGGTAAGTGTGACTACTGTAACCCTTGAGATGTCTCCTCCCCAACACCAAAATGTGTACTGTGTTAGCAAAAACCAGTGTTAACCTTTCTTTTGTGGATGTTGTCTGCATTTACTTTGCCTGGAACCATTTTGCCTCTTGCTCCTCTTCTTGTACCATTAGCAAGCCTTGCATTCTTGTGGTATTTACCCAACTTCCAAAACCCGCAACAAGAAGTATATCAGAACAAGTTGATGCACCTCTGATTGCCAAAACTTGTGTAGCAAAGACAAAACACAGTAAAAGTGAACCAAAACACTCCTCACCACCTAATAAAAAGGAATGCTACCCTCTCTCAAACCTATACAAGTTGAAACTCCCACACTCAGAATGCAGTTCCTAATCCCCCAATGACATTACAACTCACAACACTCCCCCAAAACCTCCCAACCCCATCCCAACCCCCACAAGAATTCCTCATGGAACCATCAAATCATTTTAGCAGTCCTCTCCCACATTGTTGAGGAGAATTAACCCAGGATAAGAAAGAGAATTTTTGATCTTCTTTAAATCTGGCCCATAAGATCAGGAAGGAGTCACTCTGAATTGCTTGTAACACCTCTTGTGGATGATCAAAAATATTTTTGAAAATAAGTTTGTTCCTGCAAAGCCATATTGTCCAAAGCACTATGGAAAATAGCATGTTCCATTGAGGATTTTTCTTCTTTCCCCCTAACTGATTCCAAGATATGAACCAAGCCTTTATAGAGTCACAGTAGGTTGTTTGTATCCCCCACCACTTCAAGCATAAGCACCAAATGTCCCAGGCAACTGTACAACCCATGAACAAGTGATCTAATTCCTCTGGATCCTCTTGACAGAAACTACACCAGATATTGGTGTGATACATACCCCTGCTCAATAAGAAACATTTTGTGGGGACTGCTTGCATACACATTAACCAAGCAAAAGTAGCAATTTTAGGAGGAATAATTGGAGACCAAAGTAATGAAGGCCACAGTAAATTTTGATCCTGCTCCTCCTCTAGCCATTGGTACATTTTACTAACTGAGAAGCCCTTCTTATCAACCTTCCAAGCTACTTTGTCTTCCCCATTCCTCAATGTAGGGGCAGTGTCTAATAGTTGAGATAGCAATTCTAATTGATCTAGCTCCCAACCTCTTAAATCTCTCCTGAACACCAATAACCAGTCCTCCAGTTCCCAACAATGAGCTACCAACTTCCTCTTCTGCATACTGAGATGGTAAAGCCTTTGGAAAATATATTTGAGTGGGATCTCAGTTAGCCATATATCCTCCCAGAAAAAAATGGATTGCCCTGATACCACTGTCCACTCCAAACCTTGTGCTCCAAAAGCATTAGCAAACCTGGGAATTGTTAATAAAGATTCAATGTGTCTAAGGAATCCCTGTCCACTATTCAGCAAGAACTTTGATAAATCCCAAGATTGTGGATCCCATCCATATTTGGAGCAGAGCAAATTTTTCCACAAGGAGTCAGTTTCAAGTGCAAATCTCCACCACCACCTTGCTAATAGAGCTAAATTCATATTTGCCAAGCTTCTGATTCCCAAACCCCCATTCTTTCTAGGCCTGCAGACCAAATTCCACCTTACTTTGTGTAGGCCTTTCCTAGTTAAATTTCCATTCCAAAGAAACCTCTTTTGCCATTTCTCCATCTCTAAGATAACCCCCTTTGGTGCTTTATACAATGACATGTAATAAAGAGGCAGTGAGCTAAGTGTTGATTTGATCAATTGTACTCTACCCCCAAAAGACTTGGCCTTGGATTGCCACAGATTTAATTTTGCTTTGAATTTTCTGATCACAAGCTCCCATGTTTTCTTTCTCCTTGGATTAGCCCCCAGCTGAAATCCTAAATACTCAAAGGGTAGCTGTATTATGCTGCACCCCAAAATCCCTGCTATTTCCTCCTCAGTCACAGTGGTAGGATTCAATACTAAGACCTTTGATTTTTGGAAATTAATCCTCAGTCCTGTTGCTTGTTGTAAACATTTGAGAGTGTGTTTCAAATTGATGGCTTGTTGTTATCCTGCTCTAATGAAGATCAAGGTGTCATCAGCAAACTGTAAATGGGATATCTCAGGCCCACTCTCATTACATTTCACACCTGAAAACATTCCTTCTGAACATCCCTTGACCATTAATTGATGCAAACTTTCAGCAATTAGAGCAAAGAGCAGAGGAGATAGAGAACAGCCCTGCCTTAAACCCCTTTGTAGCTGAAAATCACCAGTGGGAGATCCATTAATTAAAACAGATGACCAGGCTTGAACACATTCTCTAACCCAAGATCTCCATAGTGAGCCAAACCCCATTATCTCCAATAGTTTAATCAAGGCTTCCCAATCAATGTGATCATAAACCTTTTCAAAATCAATTTTAAAGACAATAACCTCTTGTCCAGACTGTTTTATGAACTGTATTAGCTCAGAAGCTATTAAAATCCCATCAAGAATTTGCCTTACAGCTATAATTCTTGTCTGCACATCATGGACTAAATAATTCATATGAGGTTTCAATCTTTTTGCAAGCACCTTTGAGATGATTTTATATGAACTGTGAATGAGACTAATGGGTCTATAATCATCCCAAGTTTGAGGAGTATTTGATTTTGGAATCAGGGTTATGAAAGAGGAGTTTAATCCTTTCCCTAAAGTACCTCCTGCATGAAAATGTTGAACCAACTGCATAATATCTCCCTTGATTATTTTCCAACATACCAAATAAAATTTGAGAGTGAACCCATCAGGACCTGGAGCTTTCTCTCCATTACAAGCCTTAATAGCATCCAATACTTCTTCTTCTTGGAAAGGGGTTTCCAAATTTGCAGCTTGTAAATATGACAGTGATACAAAAGGAAGAGATGATAAATCAATGCTGACCTCAATTCCTTTCTTGAACCTATTGGCAAAATGATTCTTAGCCAGATTTTTAATCTCAAATGGCAAATGATATGATCTTCCTCCATCCTGAATCAGTGTGGTTTTTCTTCTGGTGAAATTATAATTAGCCACCAAGTGAAAGAATTTTGTGCACTTGTCTCCTTCATTGCTCCATTTGAGTCTTGCCTTTTGACACCACAGTCTTGCTTGAAGCTTGATTTTTTGTATTAACACAGCCTGACATAAGGCCCTGAGAGATTGTTCAGAAGGTAAGAGTTCTCTAGATTCACTTAGACCATCCCATACATTGATCTGGTTTCTCAAATCCTCAATATCTTTATCTAGGCAACCAAAAATATTAATATTCCAACCCTTGTAAAATGTTCTCAAAGCCTTGAGTTTGAACCACAGCTTGTAAGAGGGAGAACCATAGACCACCAATGACTCCCAAAATTTTTTTGTATCTGCCAGAAACTTTGGATGTTTAATCCAAGCATTAATAAACTTGAAAGGCCTTGCTCCCCAATCAACCACAGGATTGCATAGTATAATAGGCTTGTGATCTGATATCCCTCTAGGCAGACAAGATTGGCTTAAATTATTGAAGGTTGTAATGAGCTGAGGAGAGACCAAAAATCTTTCTATTCTTGATGCAGAAGATCTGTTGTTGAACCATGTGTACTTCCCACCTGACATTTGCAAATCCACCAAGCCCATATTGATAATAAAATTTCTGAAATCTCTGAGACTAGCCTGGGAATAGAGAGGCCCAGATTTTTCAAAGGGCTCTAAGATAGCATTGAAATCACCAGCTACCATTACATTAGAGGAAAGGCCTACAGAGTTTTGTTCGATTTCTCCCCACAGTGTGGATCTTTGAGCAGCAGAGCAAGGAGCATAAATGTTGAGTATGGACAATTTACAATCCATGGGAATGAATCTGCCATTCCAATAAATAATATGTTTCTCAGCAAGGGATGAGTGTTTTTCAAACATCAAAGTGTTCCAAATAGTGATGATCCCTCCAGAATTCCCAATAGAAGGAGTAAATTCAGCCTCCCACCCATTCTTAAAACCACAACTATCCAAGAAATAACAAGGCAATTCTTCCAGTTTGGACTCTTGGATTAAAACCATTGCCACCTGTTGCTTGTGACACAAGCTACTGAGGGCTCTTCTCTTTTGTTTAGAAGAGGCTCCCCTCATATTCCATGAGATGATCATCATGGAGTGAAGAGTCTCTGAGTACTGGGAGTCTGAATCAAAGAGTTGGTCCCTTCTTCATCATTCTCCTCTAAATCACAGAAATCATCTTCAAAATCTCCTTCCAAATCCACTGCTTGGTTTTGCTCTAACTCCAAGCTGTCAAATCTTGCAGGCACTAATTCATCTTCAATATAAGCTTTGAGACCAAGAGCTTGACAAGAACTCCAAGTGCCTTCTCCATCAGCTTTGAAATTCTATTGTAACTCCCTTTTTTCTCTGGTTTTTGCTGCTGACTGAAAAGGTTTTGGTGTTGGTAACTTTGTTCTTGACCTTGTGTTATAAGCTGCAACAGATTGTGAATACTTCTTCTTAGTAGTGGGCCCTTTTGTTTGAGTTAAGCAAATAGGGTTAATATCTGAAAATGAATTTGAAACATTAATTCCCTCCAAAACTGTTTTAGAAAGGTTAACAGGCTGTTCCATGGGGCCCATGGGGGAAAGATTGTGTTGAATCACATTAATGTGTTCAACTCCCAAAACCTCCTTTTGTCCTTGAGCTAGAACTTCAGTTGTCCCATCTGTAATTGCCAACTCCATTGGCACTGTTCCAACTGGTAAGGTAACCAGAACAGTAGCATTCTTCCCAGAATTTTCCTCCCCAAAAGTGTCTGGAGCTATTAGAGCATTCTTGAAAGATCCAGGTGTAGAAAGTTGCTGAGTTTGAATAGGTTTTGATCCTTTGTAGTTGGAGTTTAATGCAGGGAATTCAGAATGTTGCTGATCTCCCAATGATTGAGTATCAACCACTGAATTCATCAAAGTCAGCTTGTCCCCAATAATGGCTTCACCAACCACAGCAATTTCTAATAAATTCCTTTGACAAGGCAAAGAACTTCCTCCTTGTAACTCCTCTGATATAAATTGAGTTGTTGTATTTGGAACCTCTGTCTCTACTGATTGTCCAAGAGTGCTAGAAACTCTAACCTCATTTGAATTTGGAGACTCATCCTCTGATTCAGAGGAGGAAATAATAGGAATTGTTTTTGGATGGACAGTAGGTAAAGTTGAGCTTTCTATTGAACTGACCATGACATTGTAGGATTTCCCTTCTAAACTTAAACCAGTCTCCAAGTATACTTTCACATATTCTGTGGAGTGAAGAAGAACAAATGCCACATCCAGAATGTGGCCTTCAAGTGATGCAGGATGAGCCAAGATAAAAGTGCCCAAATTCTTTGTAATTGCCTCAAAAGTTTCAGTACACCAGCCCAGAATTGGCACACCATGTATAGCCGCCCAAGTGAATTTCGCTCCCTCCAAACACAATTTGCTTTTATCCTTGATCAGTGTCATCCAGAACAGAAGCCAAGCCCCATTATCCATCAAAGCCTTCTTTTCTACTTGTTCATCAGGAAAATAAACTAATACCACCCTGTTCCCCAGAGATTTGATGATGATCTCCTCCTCCCTTTCAGCTTGAAAATCTTCCATGATGGCTTCAACAGAAAAGTTTTTGTGTAACAAAGCTAAATGACCTCTTTGGAGTAATTTCCTGTTGTCCTCAACCACTACACCAGTAGGGAATGTTATGTTTTCCTCCTCAAATGACTGGTGATGAATTTGCCTTTTCCTCTGCTAGTGAGCTTGGAAAGCTCTTCTTCCTCGACCATCTCTCTTGTCAAAGGCTTTGGCCACAAAAAGTGTATAGCCTTTTAGAGTATAACCATTAAAAATTTCCAGGCTTTTCTGCATTGCTTCAGTAGTACCAAATGTGATGAATCCAAACCATTTCCCCCTCAGATTTGGATTGGAAGGAGTCTCCACCTTAATGATTTCTCCACACTCCAAGAATAAATTTTGAAGCCAGACTGAAGAGGTCCTAGGAGGGATATTGTGTACAAATACTTTATGCTCACCCACCTCGGTTCTCCTTTCCAAACCAGAGGACATTCTGGTTGTTTGGTACGTAGGAACAATGACGGATTTGAGTCGACCCAATTCATTGTCCCTTGTTGAAGGAGCAAGCTGTTCAAACCCTAGAGGGGGTCCTGTTGCTGAGGATGAGGCCATGGAAAACACGTTCACCCAGAGATGCGGACAGAAACACTTTCACCCTGAAGTGCTGACAGAGATTCAGCTTAACACTCGGTGGTTCGATGGACAATAAGCTCCCACCCTGAACACAACACCAGATTCAACTAGCAATGAGATCTTCAAACCTCCTTTTGAACTTCAAGTACAGACCTGATTGACCTTTTGAATTCGAATCTTCCCTTTCTAATCAAGCCCAAAAATCCTCACCGGTGGTTCGATGATATGTGATGATCAACCAGAACACTACACCCTTCCAAGTCAAAGATCAAACCCCATACCTTCAGAAGAAATCAAGTGCTCATCCTCAACACTGTAGCTGGTTGAGAGAAAATGAACAGTATGCCAAGTACTGTATTTTAGGGTTTAACTTGCTTTGCTTGTTGGTTTATTGTTTGTATTATCCTTGAGGGTATTCCCTTGGCCGATACTTCATACTCGAAGTCTCGGTTTTATAAAAATCAAAAAATTGCTGATAAAAAAAAACAAATAAACTAAACACATATATGTAATTTTGAAACAATTAGCTGTAAACAAAGTCCCTATATCATTTATGAGATTGAAACATGTGAATCAAAATAATGACAACAATCAAGTGAAGCACGAGCAAAACAATATCTGAGACTAAAAAAACAAAAGCAAACTTCTCATTTTAGCATCTTAATAATTAGAACTAAATCAACCAGATATCATAAATTTCAAAAGTAGCCCAGATGAAGGAACCATAAATCCACTCCCGTGGAGACTCAACTTCCTTCTCTGCAACCTCACGATTGTTCTTATTGATCTCATCCGAATTGACCTCTCTCCTCCTCCGAGCCTGTCTAAGCTTTAGATGAACCCAAGTGAAGCTGTCGTTGGTGAACCCAGGTCTGGACAGAAATGACGAACTTGGTGGATGGATGAAGAACACGGTGGGCACATGAGGAAGCGTGGCCATGACAGAGCAAATTGCTCCGGTGAAAAAGAGGAGAGAGAGAACAACCTGTAACATCGTGGGATAGAATGTAGGTTACGGTAGGTTGAAATAAAGTGAATGGACAAAAACACTCTTTAGAGCTGTAAAATAATTAAAAGTAATGATATTTATTAAATCAAACTTATTGTTATTTACAAAAGGGTAAACTACAAATGCATACCCTTAAGTATGCACGGTTAACCGATAAATACCCTGAAGTTTAAAGTTAACTGATGCATACCCTGAAGTTACGAGTTTAACACATAAAAGTGGGACTCTACCATCCTTGCCTTTCCAGGTATTATCTTATGACTCGTAACTTCAGGGTATGCATCAGTTAACTTTAAACTTCAAGGTATTCATCGGTTAAACGTGCATACTTAAGGGTATGCATTTGTAGTTTACCTTTTTGTAAATAACAATAAGTTTGATTTAATGAATATCATTACTTTTAATTATTTTACACCTCTAAAGGGTGTTTTTGTCCATTCACTTTATTTCAACCTACCGTAACCTACATTCTATCCCACGATGTTACAGGTTGTTCTCTCTCTCTTCTTTTTCAGAGGGTGGATATGGAACGCCCTTTTTCTTGTGCTGAAATTGAGAGTGATGTTGATGCTTGTGGGAGTGGGAAAGCACCTGGGCCAGATGGTTTTACGTTAAAGTTTTTTAAGGTGGCTTGGGACATAATTAAGGGAGATGTGCTGCGATTTTTTGAGGAATTTTACTCTACGGGTTTCTTGGGAAAAGGCTTGAACTCCACGTTTTTTACTTTGATTCCTAAACATTCCCAATCTGAGACATTCAGTGATTATCGGCCTATAAGTCTAATATCGAGTACCTATAAGATTCTTGCCAAAGTCTTAGCCAACAGGTTAAAGAGAGTTATTGGTGATCTGATCAGTGACAACCAGAGTGGCTTTGTGGCCGGCCGTCAACTGGTAGATGGGGTACTGATTGCTTCAGAGGTCATCCAATATGTGAAGAAGTCGAGACTAGAGACTGTGATCTTGAAACTTGATTTTGAGAAAGCATATGACCTGGTGCAATGGGGGTATTTGGATGAAGTCTTTATTCAGATGAATTTTGGGGGAAGGTGGAGGAAATGGATCGCCTCCTGTTTAAGGGCTCATCTCTCTGTTTTGGTTAATGGAGTTCCTTCTCGAGATTTCGAAATGGTGAATGGACTTCGTCAAGGATTCCCTATGTCTCCATTCTCATTCTTGATTGAAGTAGAAGGACTACACCAATATCTGGAGTTGGGGAAGGAGGCCGGGTATATTAGAGGCGTTTCTGTTGGAAATTCCGGTTTTTCCATTTCACATTTACAGTTCGCCGATGATACTATTTTGTTTGTTCGTGGTTCTCTAGATGATCTGGTTATGCTGAAGTTTGATCTGGAAGGCTTTCAGTTGGTCTCTGGGCTAAAGGTTAATTTCTCTAAGTCAAAGGCCATTGTTCTTAATGCTGATTCTCTGTCGGATGGGGAAGTAAGTGAGGTGTTGGGGTGTGAGTCTGGCTCGTTACCTATGAAGTATTTGGGCTTTACTTTAGGGGCTTCCCCTAAGAGATTGGCTACATGGAATCGGTGTTATGTAAATATCGTTCATCTATGGAGTTGTGGCGGGCTAAGTATTTATTTGTTGCTGGTAGAATTACTTTGATTCAGTCCACTTTATATGGTTTGCCTCTATTTTTTATGTCATTATTTCAGGCATCAAAAGGAATCATTAAAATTCTTGAGGCTACCCAACGGCGTTTTCTGCGGCAAAATGGGGAGATGGACGGGTTCTAAACAAGGTTAAATGGAGTAAAGTTTGTAGACCGAAACATTTGGGGGGTCTCGGCCTCCGTAGGTTGGGAGTAATGAATGTAGCATTGTTAGCTAAATGGTGGTGGCGGTTCTCCACTTCTAAGCGGTCTTTATGGAAGGTGCTTATTTGTTTGAGGATGGGGTGGTCGGTTGATGATTGGGATCTGTCGCGTTTAGATAATAATGGTAATTGTTATCTTTTCAATCATATATTGGGACTTGCTAGTGACCCCCTGTTTTGCAGTATGTTTGGTAATCAGGGACTCTCTTGGAATTTGGGGTATGGAACCTCCATTTCTTTTTGGGATGATGTTTGGATAGGCGAGGCACCCTGGAGATCTCGGTTCCCGTTGGCTTTTTCTAGAGCAGTTAATAAGGAAGGGGTTGTCGCAGATTTCTGGAACGAGCAAGGGTGGTCGGTTTCTTTCAGGAACAGTCGTGGCAATAGAGAACGAGAAGAGGTGAGTGCTCTTTATACCTGTTTAGAAGATTGTGTTTTGGCCCCCGATTTGGATGATACTCTTCTTTGGAGGAAGTCCTCTTCTGGTTTTACAGTTTCTGCTGCTTACTCTATTTTGATGGAGGAGGATTCGCTGGAGGTTGAGCCGTGGGTTTCTGTTTTGTGGGTGGCCGGTATACCACCTAAGCACAATTTGTTGGTCTGGCTAGCTGCTCAGAATGCTTTACCTACAGCCGTGTTCTTGGAGGCAAGGGGTATGTTTGTAACGATTAATCGGATGTTTTGCCCTATGTGTAAGTCTTTCATGGAAACTACAGATCATATTTTCCTGCATTGTTATTTATCCTGGTGGATTTGGGGGAAGGTTTTTGAGTGGTGGGGGCTGATGTGGGTCATGCCAAGAACTGTAGGAGATCTGATTTTGATATGGAGAGGTGTGGGATCGCATCATCTGTGGAAGGTTTGGGTCTATGTATGCTATATTACTGTTTGGCACTCGTGGTTATTCAGGAATGGAGTGGTGTTTAACCAGGTGATGGACTCTGGTGATGTTTTGTTTGGGAAGATTAGGAATCATTCCTTTGTTATATTGTGGCAGTCTCGGGCCTTGAGAGGCGGCTTTTCTTATGAGGATTGGTGCAGGAGACCCAGCTGGTGCATTCGGCCGCGTCGGAGGCAGGGACGGTCCTGATTTTGTTATAGTTTTGTTATAGTATTGTGGTGTTTCGACAGGGTATGCGGAGAGTTTTATACCGTTTCAGGTTTTGCCTGTTTCTCACTAAGGTCCGGCGAGTGCTCATCCGGGGGAACGCTCAGGGCCGATCTACTCTAGGAGTGGAGGGGCATGGATTACTTAGCCTTTCTGAGACCAGAGGATCCACCTGTTCACCCTGAGGCATTGTTCGTTGGTCTCGGTGAGACACCTGTTCGGTATTGCTCTTTGTTGTATCTCCTGTTTGCTGTTTCTTTGTTTTGTTCGGGTCTAGGACCCCTAGCTCACTTTTGAGTTCCTTTGTTATCGTTGTTCTCACTGGCCTTTTCCACTTTGGAATTGGTTTTATTATTAATAAAATTTCGAGCTTATCAAAAAAAATAATTATGTTAAAAAAATTATATAAAAATTATTTTTGTTATATATATATATTTTCTTATTAAATGACTTCATTTTTATTTAAAAAATCACTTCATTTATATTTTAAAAAAGTTATTTAAAAAAATCACTGAGGGTATTTTCGTCATTTTAGCTGACAGAAGGGGTTTTGAGTTACAACTCGTAACTTCAGGGTATGCATCAGTTAACTTTAAACTTCAGTGTATTCATCGGTTAAACGTGCATACTTAAGGGTATGCATTTGTAGTTTACCCTTTACAAAAATACCAACTCAATCTAGATCATCTATATAAGCAATCTAATGGCTGAAACTAGTTTTTAAATTACAGTGAAACAAGTAGTTTTTAATGGATAATGACCATATATATATATATAGGGCACTTTCAAGCGGTACAAACATTCATTTTGTTACTTGTTACCCAAATCTAGACCATTAAATTTTGAAATCCAATGGTTATAGATTTTCATGTTCAATTATCCTTAAATCAAATATATGAAAATACCAAAAGGGTAGTTTGGTAACTCTATATTCTCTATTTGTTTTACTGCATTTTTTTACTCCCCATATGGGCCATATCTGATTTTTTAAATATTCTATTTTCAATTTGTTTTTAAAAAATGAAAAATTAATTAAAAACAATGTGTGATGTTACATAAATTAATACAGATGTTACAAAAATTTATATCAAGTGTTACAAATTTTAGATCGAGTTACATATTTTTATACATGATATTTCATAAATGCATACTATGTTCTAAAAATAAATACAATATGTTATATAAATTTATATCGGTAATTACATAATATTATAAATTGTAAAGTCGAGTACATAAAGTTATACCGAACATACGTAATAATACCAAAAATAAAACATAATTTATACAAATCAGATTTCAGAATTCAATACAAATCAGATTTCAGAATTCAATACAAATAAAAATTATAGAAAATACCCTAAGTCTACCCACAATGGCGTCAAAACAGGGTATAATTGCACCGTCGAATCGTATGGGACACAGGTTTCGGAGGTCAAATCGAGTCGGCGTCGTCTGTTTAATGTCGAATCTTCGAATCGACGTCGAGAGAACCGAGGACTCGGAGGCATGTCGAATTGATGGATACGGACCCAGGAAAATCGGGCCCTGCGAATAAGCTTCCGACACGTGGCAACGATTTTAAATGTTGAAATTAATTTTGGCTCTTAAATATCCAACACCCGAAGCGTCTTCTTCACGAATTATCTACAACTTCACCCAAACTTAGCACCGTTTGTGCTCTCTAGTGATTCCCAGTACCATTCCGATTCAGGCAATTTGTTGTCAACTTCCCGTCGTTTCCTCGACGTCCAACGTTAACCCCTCCATTTCGTCTGCTTAAATGGTCGGGTCAAAGAGCTTGTGGTACCCCCCACCCCGAATTCCACGTGGAAGATGATGGCTCGCCAACACCTAACAGTCCAGAGGAAGTGCATGAAGAGTACTATCGGAGAAATCGGCGAGAATGCGATTTCGTACAATCATTTTTGCTGGTGAATTTCATATTTCTTGTTTGCACAGTCATTTAATTATAGTCACACAAATTTTAAATTGTATTTTGTCATAGCTATTGTTTTGATACACATTTTACAAAATGCATTTGTTCTACTTGGATCCTGTGCAAGTTTGCACAGAATGTTCAGAGGGCGTGTCCATCATTAATCGGGTGGATTACTGAAATTGTTAATGATAGAGAAAAGCTAGAGATTGAGTTGGGGGCCTTCGATAAGGGTCATGTGGTCATGGAGCCACCTTATGTTCCAGATGGACATACTGATATACTTTCGACAGGAAATCCTGCTGAACAACACGGTATACGACAAGAACCTTCTATTGGTCGTAAACTAGAGGTAAATAAGCACTATATTAATACAATAGTTCTATTCGTGTGGTGCTTTCATACGTAGCTTGTATAAATACGTACTAATATTTGTACACAACATACAAAGTGAAAGTAATATATTGACATTCTGTAATCAGGGATTCGTTGAAAGATGTTGCGTAGCCGTGAAGAAGTATGTTGAGGTTATAACGAAGTTTTCAGTTATAATCCATGACAACCAACAAGGAGACCGTAATTCTGAATTGTTCAATCGTATTGGTGAATTGGTCGACAAGGTATCTCAGAGAAGAACATCGGATTTTCATGTGACACAAACAGAATCCGTCCTTCCCACACAAGACCCATGGTTTGATATCCATGGCGTGATGGATACCATAATACATTTGGAGAAAGTCTAAGAAGATGCATTGCCGTTTTTCCTCCAGAGTTCAGTATATTATCACCAAGCCAAAAAATACATACACATCAGAATCAACATGTTGAACACAATGACACTGGACCAAACATCGATCTTGATCAGGTTGCTAGGACATTGTCCTTTGAAGGAAGTGATGCTTTGTTTTCGTTTGTTTCGGACGTTGGACAAGAGGCATGCCGGATGGAAACAGTTCCTCGGCCACAACATGAAGAAATTGGCGTCAATATTAATCGTATTGCGAAGCGTACTGGTAATTGCAATAAGAAAACAGGCAACTATACAAGTCCTACGAGATGTACTGTCGTTACTAATGTTACTCCTCCTGCTCCACGGCAACTCCAACGAGTGCATGTTCCGTCCTATAAATTTCGGTCACCTTATATTGACAGACAAACAAAATACTACCAGGCTCTCGAGGACGACGAGAAACAGATAGATGAGTGGGTTTGCACAAGTGAGAGACCTGGCACGTAAGTTTAATTGTTATATGTTGTTATACAATGCATCTATTACAATCCGACAACGTAGTTACCAGATAAAATCGTTTTGTAGTTTCTTATCATTTTAATTTCATTTGTTTTACTTCAAGGAATTGTTGCACGAATGTGAACCGTTCTGCATTAATAGGGAAAACATGCAGACACTTTTTCTTTTTACCGAGTTGGATGCACAGGTTGTGGATGCTTGGTGCAACTACTTAAACTGTAAGACCCGCTCCCGGTCGAACCGGCGGCTTTTCAAGCAAGTTTGACTTGCTACCGGAAAGTCAACCGATGACTCAAGAAGTCACTCGGGACTTTTCCGGAACCCAAACGAATTAGCCATCATCACGGTTGGCTTAAGGGGAGAAATTCCTTTCGTTTGAGTATAATGTTGGAGAAAGTCAATTTTGGTCAAAACGAGACTTTTTATCGACTAAAAGCATTATTTTATTGTGCGGGAATTTATTTTGGAAAAAGTAAATAACCTATGTGGACACTTGTCCCTTTTTGGTTGAAAGAGAGAAAAGGTAGTAGTCTTAGACCCTTTTACCCTCCCAAAAGCTTCTACAAGGGATTCTAGCTCAAGGGCTTTTGGTCATTTGACACATCTAGGTATTATATGAGTTTGGAAAAGCAAAATCAACTCATTCTTTTGGGTGTAGCCGAAAATTGGAGTAGGAGCAAGAGAGAAGAGCTCCCATGGAGCTTTGAAGAAGAATCAAAGAAGAAGAGGCCACTTGAAGCCTTCCTTTAGCCATCCCTCCTCAAAATCACTACCATCTTCTTCATCTCAATCTTCTAGAGGTAATGGAACTCTCTAATCCTCATTTCCCATCATCTCTTTTCATGGGTTTTGGGTGAAATTGCTAGATGTTGTTGGGTTTGAGTAGAAATGGTGGGAGATGTTGTTGATGAGAAGCTTTGTTGGGTTTTTGTTGAGAAATCCTTAATTGTTGGAGCTTTTGAGTTGGGTTTGATTTGATGAATCATTAGAAACTTGTTTGTGTGTTGATTCCTACCATGGGTAGAGGAGTATTGAAGGATTTGGACTGTTTTGGGAGTTGGAAGGGGTAAAATTTGGGGTTTGAAGGTGGTTGTTCGGAGAAAAGGAGCTGGAGGTTGAAGAAGGGCGAAACAGCCCTGGTGCGCCACGGCTCCGTGACGGATCCCATGACGGGCGACGTCAC
Organism: Erodium maritimum; assembly: GCA_963921825.1. Classification (NCBI taxonomy): domain Eukaryota; kingdom Viridiplantae; phylum Streptophyta; class Magnoliopsida; order Geraniales; family Geraniaceae; genus Erodium; species Erodium maritimum. The sequence goes on along the minus strand of OY997595.1, from coordinate 48,538,793 downwards.
GGCTCCATGAGGGAGTCCGTGACGGCACTCGTCACGGCTCCGTGATGGTAACCGTGATGGTTGGCCTCACGGATCCGTGACCAGGTCCGTGGTAGACCAGGGTGGGGGTTTCGTCGAGGGTTTTTCACCTTGGTTGATCTTGGTTTTGAGCTGAACTTTGGAGGGGCTTTGGGGGTCTTGCTGATTAAGTGGAGTCTAATTAACGTTTCTTTGTGTCCAAGACTTTGGGGATCGAGCTAGAGGAGCAAAGATCACGCCGGGACCCGAGCGAAGAACGGAGTGGTGACCACCGGGCGTCATCAAAGTGTTGAGAGGAAGACCTTGAGGTAGGGAAAGCCTTAACCCCTTGTTTATGATGCTTAGTATGCATGTTAGGCTAATAAAATCGGAAAGGTCCTAGAAATGCCTATAGGATGCGAATAACTAGCATAATTGTTTTTCAATTACTAATAGCCGGAAGTGTCTAGTGGTGAATGATTAGGATGCCAATCACTAGTGTAACTCGCTTTCAGTACTTGGGAATTGTTTGTCTGGTAGAGGAGCCTTGGCAAAGCCCTCGGATTAGTTGCGTGTTAGGATCACATGCTTGGTTGTTGGTTGTTAGTGGATAGGCTAAAGAGTCTAACAGAACTAGTTGAATTGCATGTGTGAATGCTCGATTGAAGGTTTTATGATTGGTTGATTGAAATCGTACTTGACCGTTGAATGTATTTGAATGATTGCTTGTTGTTCTTAAATGGTTACTTGGAGCATCGAGTATGACTGGTTGTACCGAGCGGTGCAATCAGGTGATCGATGCCCCGTTGGTTCGAGACTGGTAAGTGAACGGTAAGTTGTGATTGTGTGATTGGTGTGCTATGATTATGTGATTCGTGTGCTGTGTGTTGTGGTGAACTGGTGATGTGTGAGCTATGTGTGGCAATGAATTGGTGGTTGTTGGGATTGGATTGTTTCGTGTTTTCAGTTTGAGTGCCTTATTCAATTATTAACTGATTATTATTGAATTGACCAAGTGTATGCTTCCTATGGGAGTAATACCTTGGTTCCCGAGGACATAAAATCCTTTGGAGACGTTTCTGAGAATCCCGATGATAAGCGCCCCGAAGGGTTGTTTCCAATTGCCTCAATGATATGCGTATCCTCTGAATTTGAGGGAGAATCCGAGAGGACACATCATATGTGGATCGGAGGGTGGAGACTTCATGTGCCACGGCATTGATTGGTTTACCTATTACCATTGTTTGTTAAGTTCTATCTTGTTGACTTTGCTGTTGACTTTTTGAGTTTAAGGTCCACCTTGTTATGTGTTTTCCCTACTGAGCGCAAGCTCACCCCTGTGAGTTTATTGTTGTGTTTACAGGCTTGATTGAGGAGTAGAGGCTCGGGAGCTTCTTGGTGTGGGTGTCTATAGAGACTTCGCTTTTATTTTTCTTCCGTTTGGAACAGATTTTTGTGGAGGATTATTATTACACCCCTGGAGGGTTATTTATGTTCTAAACTAGATTTTGTGGATTTGAGTTTATTATTGGAGTTTTTCAGGAACTTATTGTTGAGTTATTACCTTTTAATCACTTATTCCTAGTCACACCTTGAGTACGGGCAAGAACCGGATTTGGGGCGTGACATAAACCATCTCGAGGAGATCAAGAGCAGCACGTCCCCAACTCGTTTCTTTCTGTCCTCATAAGCAAGCGTACGTGAATATTTGTTTCTTATATAATGTACAATCTTGCTATTGTTTGTCATGTAGTAACCTAGCCTATTGTTCCGTTAGGTTTGGTATGATCAATTAGGAAAAATGATAAATTTGAAGAACAATTCGGGGTACAAGTTGAACCATTCAAATGGGGCTGGAAGGATTTGGATTTGGTTAGTACACTTTCTATCCGTATTAGATCAAATGTATGTCATCACGTCACTTATGACACTTTACTTATTCATCCTACTGTAGTTATTCATGGTGATAGTCAAGAACAAACATTTCACATTGGTTTGTTTCGTCTGATAAGGTCTGTCATTGAGGTTTTTGATAATTTTATATCCTCGACGGGTGATGATCTAAGCTTTGGTACGATACAGAGTGCTATGGTACGCTCTCCTACTACATATACGTGTTGCGCATGCACTATTTTGTTTCTTGATGTTGTGTGTTTGATTTTCACAACGTGACAATATTGTCGCCACAATGCAGGAGGATGACATAATATATACCAACGAATTGGCCAATAGGATCACAACAGCACCGATTAAGTGTGTCCATGTCCCCTAGGAGTCATCCCAGAATTTTGTGGATGTGGTGTGTTCACCATGTGGCACATGGAGTCGCATATCGGTAATGGACAATGGACAGGGAAGCTTCAGCGGGATAATGTGAGTACATTCAGTTCAACTATTATATATTTACAAAATATAGATTCGATATTTACATAGTCGTATACATATGTGTTATGCGTGTACCATGAAGCCTGCTCAACTACTACTGTTACGAAAGAGGTTCATGTACAAGACGTTAACCTGTGAAAGGAATACGTTGTGGAAAAACACAATTAGATCGGTTGTTCTTTGTTTCTATAAAAAACAGAAGAGGCCATTCAAGTTCACCCCAAAGTTCAAGTCTTTACTTCCTGTTAAGGGTAGACTGGCATGAATCATTTCATCGGATCGTTTTGAATTTGGATTAGTTTATGTGAAATTTAGTTAGTATTTTGTTATGGTCAATTTAGTTAGTATTTGGTTATAGTCAATTAGGCTGTTAAGGCTTTACTTTGATTATTTATAGTTTCAATTTCCATAATAATAAGGCATCATGTTGTCAAACATATATTTCAACACGTGTCTTGTATATGTTAAACATACAAATTAGACTTTGTAGATATTTTGATGCATATAGTTTGCCCCTTTCAATTTGATTCTTCCGATTAATCGGGTTTTATTTGCATAACAAGACATTCAAACCTAATGTTGTATGCATACAATCTAAAACTAAGATACATATATATATAATTGATCATATCATTACCACAAGTTTCATACTGCAATATACTTCATATTTTTCAATTTAACACCCAATGCAATGTTGCGGTTTAGTACCCTATTAAATAGAGTTACACTGAAATGAACTTATTTGCGTATCAAGAAAGGTCAAACTGAACGAAGTATTCATACAATCTATAACTGGGATATATACAAACTAATTGTCCAAACTAGTACCCAATTTTTCTCACTGCAATATAATACAAGTAATCATACAATATATCACTGGTATACATACTAACTCATTTATCATGTGAGTACCAAAGTTCACGCTACAGTGTAATACACAATATTTCAATTTACTACCCAATATAATGTTACGATTGCATACCCTATTAAATAGTGTCAAACTAAATTGAACTTACAAAAAAAGAATCAAACACTAGGTTTCATTACGATGACTTTGTCGATGATGAAGGCAGACTATGATTAATCAGTTCTTCTGTTTTTGATAGGCTAAAAATATTATTAAGAAATCGTTCTATAAGAGGATAGAACGATGTGAAAGAACGACCCTCAAATAAAGGACCAATTCGCAAACCATAACAGCTACAAAAGCTCGAAAACATAACAAAATCCACCCCACAAACACACCCACACAACCAGCACCAAAACAAATACCAAAAGAATGGCCTTTAATCTTTGCCACCACACTGCCCACCGACTCCATCACCTGATTAAATATAACACCATTTCTAACCAACCAAATGTGCCACAAAGCCACATACCTAACCTGCACCCAACAAGACCAACTTCCTGAGCTTAACCCTTTCCACCAGATCAGAGCTACACCTACACACTCCAGCATAGGTACAACCACTCTCCACCATCGAAACAGCTGACACCAAATCTCCCACGCAAATAAATAATACAACAATAAATGATTAACAAATTCAAAACTACACTTACAGAAAGGGCACAACATGCGATTTATGGAGATCTGTACACCCCTACTCTCCAAATATTCCATAGTAGGTAGAGCGTTATGAGCAGCCAACCAAACAAAGACGCTGAATTTTGGTGGAACACGTTTGACCATAAAACGGAAGCCCACTCCAAATTAAGACTAACCCCCGACTGGCCTTGATAAAAACTTGTATGTAATTGCAACCGAGAAACCTTTAGAATGCTTCTCCCAAATCAAAGAATCCTCCACATCCGGCCTCAACATCATATCATCCAACATCCCCATCAACACCATAGCCTCAGCTTCCTCCACCGGTTCCAAATCACGCAAAAAACCCAACCTCCACACTCCATGAACCCAAAAATGAGCCACATTCTCAAACTTGGCCGGTGAATCTGCATAGAGAGCGGGGAAACAGATATACAAAAGGGTTTTCCCAACCCAAAAATCATCCCAAAACAAAATACGAACACCATTCCCTACCCTCCAATAAACACCTTGGTTCCCAAACAAATCTTTGAAATAAGGATCAAAAGCCAAAGCCATAATATGACTCACCATAAAAGATGAACCAGGTTTCTCAATTTTTAACAAATCCCAATCCTTCGCTTCCCACCCAAATAAAGCATAAATCACCTTCTTGTAAAGAGAGTCAACCTCACTAGCAAACCGCCACCACCATTTTGCTAGCAAACTCACATTCATGTCCTCCAAACGCCTGATGCCAAGACCACCTTCCTCTTTCGGTCTACACACCGAGCTCTACCTAACCTTGCAAAACATCTTCCTTGTAAAGGGATTAGTCCACAAAACCGTCTCTGCCATGCCTCCAAAACTACAATAACCTTCTTCAGAGATCTCATAAGAGACATGTAAAATAAGGGAAGAGCAGACAAAGTTGATTTCACCAACACAATACGACCTGCCATATTCAAACCTTTTAGCTTCCGTAAACCCAACGCCTTCTTAAACTTCTCCACAATAGGATCCCACGAAGCAATTCTTCTCGGGTTAGCCCCCAACGAGAAACCAAGATATTTCATCAGCAGGAAACCAACCTGACATCCCAAAACTCGGGCTACCTCCTCATCCGAGCAAGAAACCTCATTAAGAACAACCGCAGTCAACTTACAGAAATTGATCTTCAACCGTGACCCCTTCTGAAAACATTCCAAAAGGTCCTTCACATAAGCAAATCCCTCCAAATCACCCTTAATAAATAACAAGGTATCATCAGCGAACTGCGGGTGAGAAACAAATAGGCTAGCCTACCCTATCTCCACCCCTCCGAAAAAACCATTCCGCTTCCCTTCCTCCAATACATGGTGAAGTACCTCCGTTGCTATAAAAAAAAGGAGAGAAAATTCATTATTTCCTTATACCATTAAAAATAAGAAAATCACCGCTCGGGGAGCCATTAATCAGAACAGATAAATGTGCTCTAAATCACCCCTGCATCCACCCCCTCCATCTGAATCCGTACCCCATCTCGCTCAATACCTTATCAATAAACCCTTAATGAACTTTGTCTTAAGCTTTCTCAAAATCAAGCTTTAACAAAACCACTTCCTCCTTTGAACGCTTCAACTTATTAATTAACTCCGAAGCTATTAGCACACCGTCCAGAAGTTGCCTCCCCGCAACAAAACCACTCTGGTTATCACTAATCAAACATGGCAACACCTTTTTGAGGCGATTTGCTAACACTTTAGCCAAAATTTTATATGGGCCAGAGATCAGACTAATAGGATGTTTGAAAAGCTAACAAAAAATTGCACACGTCACCTCCAACTACCTTCCAACACGTCTGGTAAAACCTTATGGAGAAACCATCCGGCCGTGAAGCCTTCTCTCCTCCACAACTCTTAACAGCCCTGAAAATTTCCTCCTCAAAAATAGTCTCCAACTAGTCTGCCTGAGTCCTAGATAAATACTGGAAGGGAAGATCTGGTAGGCCCACTACTACCTCCGGGTCAACTTGAAACCGAGAAGAAAAGTGTGACACAACAGCCTTCTTAACCTCTGTTGGAGTAAACAATATGTTCTGCCCCACACGAATACGAGAGATTCTATTCTGTACCGCTCTGTAATTTGCAATACGATGAAAGAATCTAGTACAATGATCTCCCCCTTTAAACCAACGAAATATGGCCTTCTGACACCACAAATTTGTTAACCACCGACTCTTTTGTAATAATTGAGCCCGACAAAAGGCTTCGTTCACGTTCCACTCCAGTCAGTCTCTTGTCATCCAGGATCAGGTCCCAATTCTCCAATTCAGTTGTAAGCTCGCAACTTCACTCTCCATCCTACCAAACACCTCCTTATTCCAAACTTGCAAATCTCGCCTCAAGAACTTCAATTTGGGCCATAAAACAAAACCAAGGTCTAACAGTAGGCAAAAAGGACCTATGGTCAATCCAAGCGTTAATAAATCTCACCGGCTTAGGGACCCAATCCACACCTTCTAAACCCAACAGCATCGGTCTATGATCAGAAACTCCCCTCAGGAGACTCCGCTGCACCAACACACCAACCTCTGAAAAAACTTTTAGGGGAAACCAAAATCCTGTCAAGAAGGGAGGCCTTTGAACCCGTATCATAACAGGTGAATTTTGATCCAATAAGAAGTAAATCCAAAAGCCCCATATCCTCAATAAAACTAGAAAAAGCCAAACCATTAGCTCTGTTAAAACTGCTACCACGTCTCTCATAAACTGATAGCACATAATTTAAATCTCCACCCAAAATCAAAACATCATGCATCTGCCCTCGCAATCCAAACAAAGTAGACCAATGAGCACACTATTCACGCACGGAACTAGGGGCATACACATTTACACAACTAATTGGTGTCTGCGAACAATTAAGCACACCATTCCAACAAACCACATTGTGCTCAAAAATAACATTCGTCTTTACAAAAACTGATAATTTCCAAGACAACAAAACTCCACCAACTGTCCCAACCGCTGGGACGCAATCACATCCCCAATCAACACCAAAACGACAACTAAGAAGAATACTTGAGTCAATCACGCCTAACTTTGTTTCTTGCAACATAACCAAATCCACACAATTTGAAACAACCAACTTTTTAATGCTATTCCGTTTAACCTCGGAATGCATACCTCTCACGTTCCACGTGAGGCACCTCATCCCCAAAAGCTATCTAACAAAAGCCGAAACAGGAATTAAATTATTACCTAAGTTCGACTCAGAGGGATTCTCGTATTCACTATCCCCGACTTCTTCTATGAACATGGCCCGTTGGGGTACGTCAATATCTAGGCAATCAAACTGCTCAAGAACCAAAGGACCAAGATCAATGGCCTTCTTCCCGACCTTTTTACAATAACTCCAATCACCTGATCCGTCCTCAATTTCTTCGCAATATCCACAATGAAACTGCCCGAGATACCTACAGTACCCGCAGACAATGATTTTGCTCTGGTTTGATAAAAAAATATGGGTGACGTTATTTCTCTCGGTTGGCCCTTCTTCTTCGGACGACCACGCCCTCGCTTGGGTTGTGTAAGAACCGGAGCACAAACCTCCACTACCAGCAATACTTCAGCAACCGAAACTGTCAACTATCCACTTTGCTTCTCGCGTGTATCCACCTGCACAGCTCCACTCTGTTGATCATGCAAATCAGACAAGCCAGTCTGAGAAGGAAACATCTCCTGCAACAAGTGTAAAATAGAGTCCTCCTCTCCCAAACCACCCTTTTCACTATCGTTGAATAAACGTGAAAAAGGAGTAATTTCATGCCCAAGGCCCTCCTTGCTCAATGGTCTTGGTGTTCGATCAAGTTCAACACTTGCGTCGACTCCATGATCGATAACTGCTCCCTCTGCTACTCTCCCCGACGAACAATCTACAGAAGCCGGTTTTTCTAAAGAAGAAACTGAGCAGGCCTTGTTCTCAACACGAAAGGGGACTTCTCTCGATGTTACTGGATTCAGAGTAACCGGGAACACCACGTCTCCCAAACTCAACGCCACCTCCACCGCGTTTGGCACCACCAAGCTGCAATGAACCAGTACAAAAGCTCTCCCATAAGACTCTACTACATCCTCCGTATCCACAACATTGATCAACTCCCCAATCGAACCCGCTAATAAACTGATATTATCGGTCGACCATCCATGAAAAGGAAACCCCAACACTTCGAACCAACAAAAGCGTCCAGGTTTTAGAAGAATGTTCGCACCTCCCGACACTGAATCTAACCATTTCTTCAGCCAACCAACACCCTGCTCCTTCAAAGAGGCTGCATACTCAAAGTCCAGACACGAAACAAGAAAAACCCTATTGCCAAAACCACGAATTTCAATGTCCCTAACGCCCTCTATGCTGATAGCATCCTGAATATTACTAATCGAGCTATCGTTCCTTGCCACGGCCAGCAATCCAGAATCTACCTAAAGCTTATTTGAACTGACAACTGAACCAACACAATGTGTTTTAGCATCACAATGTGGTTTAGCATTCAAATTACCCCTCGCACCAACCTCCCTCTTTTCCACAGGTCTGTTAATGGCTTTATTCCCAGCCAACACATTGTTCTTCAAATCATGGGCGACAAACAAACGATGGCCCCTTGCAATAGGGCCATCACAATTAGTAATAATTTGCTCAGCAGCCAACATGGATTTCGCATACACGAATCCAAAAAACTTGCCCTTTGCATTAGGTCTACGCACCACATTTTCTTTCACCATTTCCCCAGCACAGTTACAATAACCCTTCAACCATACATCATCGATTCCAAACGGAAAATTGAAAATGAACAGTTTGCTAACCTGAGAATCGACGGGATCAGAAACCTTCACTCTACACGCAGAAGTATTCTGCTTCCCCTTTTCGCGATTCGACACATAACCCTTCTCTCCAATCGCTTCAACCGCCTTCCCTTTTGTGCGATCGATCTCTGAATCGCGATCCCTCTCCCGAACAAAACGACCTTGATTCCTACACCTGGAGAACGAATCTCTCCAAAAGATTTCGCCAAATCAGCTGCACAAGGGAATGCGATCTTCCCCCCTTCAAACACCACGCTGTTGTACGACGGAGTCACGGCCGTACCACCAGAAATCGTCGTGGCTGGCGACGCAGCTCTACTCTCTCCCATCGCCCGAAAGAAAATATACCCCCGATTAATTGGTTCTTATTGATAGAGTAGTATATCGATTAAAATCCAAAGCATATTTTCCGTACCTTCAAAGTTACAGTATAATTACATTTTTTTATGGTTACATACATTTGCATTTATCCCATTAATAGAAACCATACTACATGCAAATCAACATTACACTCAATTGGTTAGCAACCCAATTGATCCGCTCACCCAATAACCATGTATATTTCATGTTCTTCATACATATATTTCCATGTTCTCCAACAAAATCTTGCCACGAAATATAAAAATCTAATATCTTTTTTTTCTGAGAGAAATGCTATTGTATTAATTTTCGGCAACAATGATGTGTTGAAGAGACTCGGGGACATGACCCCCTTGCCAATTCCAGACAGGGTTAGAACAAGCCGCCCTGGCAAGCCAATGAGCTACTTTGTTCGCTGTCCGCTTTACAAATTCGAGCTGCACACACTCGAGTTTAGATAGAAGGGAAAAACAATTTGTGACGATCGTCCCCAGAGGTGAAGGCAGTCCCCCACCTCGATTGATCATATCCACTATGACCTTACAATCACTTCGAACTACCGCCCTTTGGAGCAGGTATTGTTGGAGCCACAACAACGCTTCCCGAATCGCAAACGCTTCCACCAGCCCCGGGTTCTGGGCCCCGTGGAACGATGTGGACCGAGCTCCCCTGAGGTGACCCCTGTCGTCTCTACATATCCAGCATGTTCCCACTTTTTCTGCTGCTGCAAATAGGGCCCCATAAGTGTTGATCGCCCAAGATCCCAGAGTAGGCCGTTCCCATACCTCTGCTGCTCGAGCCTGGGTATGTCGCGGGCTAGCCTGGGCATGTAGCTTCTTTCTTTGTGCTTCCAGCCATCCTAAGTGAAGATGGAAAGGTGTCTGGAAAATACCGGTTGCTGGTTGTGCGGTACCCTCCCAGACTACCTTGTTTCGTGCCTTCCACACCTCCCATAAGAGACAACCAATCAGACCTCCCTTCGCCGGAGGGTTGATATTAAGCATGAGTAGCATCCGCTCTGTTATCATCTCGGACCCTTGAGGTAGCTTCAGACCCGATTTCGCCCAGTATTCCGCCGCCACTGGGCATTTGACAAGCAGGTGAAGAGCCGACTCATCTCCTCCCAGACAGACCGGGCATGTTGCCGCCATATCCACATGGCGACGTCTTAGGTTTTCCGCCACCGGCATACAGCCCGAGCACGTTCGCCATAGAAATGATTTGACCTTTGGCAGCACTTCTAGGTTCCAGATTGCCGGCCAGATTTCCGGGTGTACCTGGACAGAGGCCTGTTCTTGGTGGCTCATGTCGTCCGTCGATTTCACCGTGTACTGGCCCAAATAGTCGCCCGCCCAGTACCAGGAGTCCCGAGTAGCCGTCCGACTAATCGGGACTGCCAAAATCGCCTGCTGATCCTCCCCTCCAACCAGGGTGCGGATCTTCTCCTCATCCCAAACCCTCTCGTGTGGCTTCATCAACTCCGACACTAACATTCCCTCAAGCCCAGGTCATGATGATTGCACACTTGCTCCCACTCCTGTCAGCCAGGGATGGCCCAGTAAAGAAGTTTCTGTACCTGGCCCGACCGACCTTCGCGCCTCGCTGCGAATCAGCTCCTGTACCGACAACAGGCTCTGCCTGTAATAACCACTCCCGGTCAACGCCAGTCAAACTACGAAAAACAGGAAAAGTTAAAAATTTTAAGACATACACTTAATTGAACCTAGAATTGACCCCGAGGGTCATACCGGACTTAAGCTGAACCAGATATCGACCAAAGTGAGTTCCGGGGGACTCAGGGCGACTTTCTGACCAATTTGGGAAATGTTGACTTTTCGCTGGAAAAGTCAACCGAGCGACATTTTGGTCCATTCGAGGACCGTTTTGGATCCAAAAAGCTTAGCCGTCGTCGCAGCGGTCTTAGTTGAGCCATTTCCTTGTAGCCCGTCAAGTTTCGTAATTTCTTGGAAAAAGTGCCCGTTCGGGGCCCGAAACGTCCGAATTTCGCGAATCTGATTGGAAAATATCTCCTAAATATTTTCCAAAAAGGTGTGGGACCCACCTTGCCACTTGTCAAACAAGTGGTGGTGTTAGGTTTTGGGACAAGACAAGGGCAAGACTACATGGGGGGTTCGGCCACACCAATTCAAAAAGGAAAAAAAAGAGAAAATAAGTTAGTTTTTAGAGAGAGAAGGAGAAGGAGAAGAAGAGAGAAAAGAGAGGCATTCTTGAGGATTTGTGACGTTTCTCTTCCATCCAACCATTTGATCATCTCAAAGCTAGGAGAATCGAACTCCCCTCGACATTCTCTACGGTGAGCAACTACCCGATCTTCGTTTTGGTTAATTCAAAAGTTAGGGTTTGGTTAAAATGAGTAGTTTATGGTGGAATTGAGGTGTGGGGATAGTTGGCGACGTTTGGGAGTGAAGAGGGACGTTTTCCGGTGACCAGGAGCTCGGGGGGAGCTCCGGCCACCATAGGGGGGTGGCCGGCCGGCCATGGGGTGGCTGGCCGGCTGGCCATGGGGTGGCTGGTCGGAGCTAGGGCCGGCCACCACCATGGTGGGCCGGGCCCATTGGAGCCCTAGCCACCCACGGCCAAGTTGGCCAGGTGGGGCCCATGTGCTCGGGTGCTCGGGTTTCGTGTTCGGGTGGTTTAGAACGTTCCCCGGATCATTAATCTACAATCGGATCGAATTTTGGAATTAAATTGTGAAAGTTGTAATTGACGGGTTTAGAAACGTGAAACGCTAATTAAATTACTCGGAAGTCGGAATTCGATTCCGTCGAGTGCCTAGGAACCCTTGAATTATTCTAAGACCGTAGAAACGAAAACGGGAATTTTCGGAGCCCCGGAAGGGCGTTTCCAAAACCCGGGCAGATTCGCCACGTCGGGGGAATCGGGCTTTTCCGGGTCCAATATCGACAATGTCGAGTAATTGGGAAATTTGGGAGTGATCGACATTGTCGGGGTTACTTTTGGGCGTCAAGTTTATTAAATTCTAGTTTATGTCTGCGAACTTAAAAGTATTTAAATTGTGTTCTTATTAGATCGTGCTGCAGACCGAGGAAATGGAAAGCTAGGCGAGTGATCGAGATCACGCCGGAGCTTGTTAGTGCGCTTTTGGAGAAAGCATACGAGGTAGGGAAAAGTAGCCGGATCTCGGCCCTGACTAGGGAAAGTTAACAGTAGAATTGCATGTGACACCGGGGTGTCGTGGGTTGAGTAGGTTCATTGAATATTACAAGGGCAGGCGACACCGGGTAGTGTCGTATGATACGGGAACGTATCGAACATTAGAAATGCATGTGACACTTAGTAGTGTCGTAGGAGCAGTGAACTTATCGATATTAGAATTACTGGAGGCATATGACCATGCCCGGAGGTTGATTGTACTGTTGTGTCTTGGGTGGCCATGAGAGCCCGTGCTTTACTGTTGTGTCTTGGGTGGCCATGAGAGCCTGTGTTTTACTGTTGGTGTCTTGGGTGGCCATGAGTGCCCGTGGGGTTGTTGAGCCCGTGATTTATTGTCGGTGTGTCTTGGGAGGCCGTGAGTGCCCGTGGGGTTGTTGAGCCAGTGAGTTACTGTTGGTGTGTCTTGGGAGGCCGTGAGTGCCCGTGGGGTTGTTGAGTCCGTGTTTTACTGTTGGTGTCTTGGGTGGCCATGAGTGCCTGTGGAGTGTTGAACCTGGGTTGTTGCTGTTTGTTGAACTTTGCTTGTGATTGTGATTGTGGTTACCTGAGGTTGGAGACCCGACTTTGTGTCGGGTAGAGGTTGTGGGCTAGCCTCCCGACTGGGATCGGGAGAAGGTGCGCGTGGGTGTGGCTAGCCTCCCGACTGAGATCGGGGGTAGGGGAGAGGTTGTGGGGTAGCCTTCCGACTGAGATCGGGAGAAGTTGCGCGACAGGTCGACCGCCTGACCTGACAGGGATCGGTAAAGGGCGAGGGAGAGATGGGTTACTGAGCAGCTGGCGTGTGATCCTTTGTGATCTTGTTTGGTGTGCGATCCTTTGTGATCTTGGGTGTTGCGTGGTTGTCTGTCATGTCTTTGGAGGAGGTCATCAATCGTTGTGTCAGGTCTACACTACATGTCCGAGTGTTGAGTCGGTGGAGGAAAGCAACGGTGTGTGTGTGTCGGTCGGGTCACTTGAGTTGGGGATAGTGATCCCCGGTGTTTGGGTTGTTGTTGGTGTTATCGGCATTGTCTGCTAAGTATGTCGTAGTTAGTCTGTTATCCGTGGTTGTGAGCGAACGCTCACCCCTAGCTTTTTTTCCTACAGGTACCGGTCGCAGGTTGGACTAGGTGAGCTTCCGAAGCTTGAAGATCTAGGAGCGGGATTCTGGGTTTAATTTTGAGTCTAGCGACGTATACCTTGCTTTTTGTCCATTTGTTGGGACGTACTTTTAAGTTGTAAATGATTATTTTGTTGAACAAATGGTGATTTTAAAGTGATTTATGTAAAATGTTTCAAAATGTTCTATTGTTGTAAACGTTCGCGTCCCGAGTTCGGTTTACTGAAATTGGGGCGTGACACTGCCAGATATAACTCTGATTTTGTCTACGAACTGCCTCCAAAACCGAAGACCCCGGGTAATACTTAGCCTTGAGGACTTTATCCACCAAGCTTGATTCCTCCGTGACTAGTTTCCACAACTGCTTCCCTAACAGGGCCGAGTTGAAATCGTATAAGTTCTTAAAACCCAGTCCCCCCTCCTCTTTTGGCCATGACATATTTGCCCAGGACTGCCTGATCACCCCTTTTCCGTCCGGTCCTACCGATTTCCACCAAAACTTAGCGAGGGCCACATTCATCTTCTCCAGCATCCCCTTAGGAATCCGCATGACACTCATCGTATAAGTAGGAATTGCTTGTAATACTAATTTTGCGAGCACTTCTTTACCTGCCCCATTGAGCAATTTACCATCCCATCTCCTAATCCTCCTAAGGACCTTATCCAGGACGTACTGCAGACTCTGCTTTCGGCTTCGTCCCATCATGTTTGGTATACCCAAATATGTGGATGGGGTATCTAACTCAGGAATCCCCAAGATCTGCACACCACTCAGACGTCGATGCTCCGGGGTGTTGTGGCTGAAAAACAGAGACGACTTAGCCTGGTTCACCACCTGCCCAGAAGCCTCCTCAAACATTCCCAAGTACGTCCGCACTTTTGTCATTTCCTCCGGGATTGCCTTACAATACACATAGCAATCACCGCAAAGAACAGATGGGTCAACGCCGGAGCTCCATTAGCTATCCTGACTCCATGGATGTCCCCTGTGCCCTCTGCTCCCTGTAGTAAGCGAGAAAAACCCTCCATACCGTATATGCGGAAAGTGGGTCCCTGTCTCTTGTTCCGTAGGTAGTGCATTGTCTCATACGATAGGATGATATTATCCTGTATAGATCTGCCCGGTGCGAACGCTCCCTGGGTGTCTGAGATAATTCCACCCAACAGGCCCTTTAGTCTATTTGCAGCCACCTTTGAGACCACCTTGAACACTACATTGCACAGTGCTATAGGTCGAAGATCTTTGAGCGACATCGGACACTCCACCTTCGGAATCAGAACCAAAGTAGTCCTATTCAACTCTTGTGGTAGAAGAAAGGGTTGAGCCCGGCTGTCCCTGGCGATTTATTCGGACCCATGGAGAAAGTCGCGTCCCGGACCTCTTCCGACGCCACCTCTCCCATAAGTGCCCTATTCTGCTCCTCCGTCACTTGCTGGCAGAATCTCGGGAAATTTACTCCATCCCCCCTTGTCCTCCGGGATAAGACTTTATAGAAATCCAGTATATGATCTCCCAATCCGGAGTCCCAGGTAAGGACATTACCATCCCCATCTCGTAACTCCGAGACCTTGTTTATATTTTTCCGCTGCGACGCCGAGGCTTGGAAAATCTTGGTGTTCTGATCGCTATCCGTGAGTCAGTGCTGCTTGGCCCGCTGCCTCAAAAACTCCCCCTTTTGCTCTAGAGCTTTGATATATAATTTATGCAAAGCTCTCCGACGTCGAATGCTCGAACGATGCTCCTTACCGTTCAACCACAACATATCCTTCTCATAACGTGCAATCTTCCGGGCTAATGCATTATACACCTCCCTACCTCATGCATCTAACGCCAAACCAGTCTCCCGAATCTTGCTCCCAACCTCCCGGCCCCCCGGTGCCCCCAGCTAGATTGAATCAGCAACCCACACTCCGGGTCCTCCGCCCAGATATTCTCAAATCGAAAATGACGCGATCCCACAGGATCCACCCGTCTCTCTGAGTCTATCAGGATGGGTAAATGATCCAATGTCGAAATACCCAAATTGGCTAGATGAGCCTCCGGCCACATCGACCGCAACTCCCGAGACATCAGAGCCCTATCCAGCTAGACTGTCATTCGTGTCTCTGGTTCGCTTCCGCTATGCCACGTGAAACCGTACCCTTGAATTGGGACGTCGTAGACCCCTACGTCCCGCATTGCAGTCCTGAAGCCCGAAATCAGACGCTCCGGATACCGTCGGCCGCCCCGTTTCTCCTTATTACGCAGGATGCCATTGAAATCACCCATCAAGAGCCATTTCTTCGAGGCTCCTGCCCTCGCACCAAGGGACCGAATTATATCCCACGTCTGCCACCGTAATTCTCTGTTCGCCTCCCCATACACACTTGTTAAGCGGAGACCATCTCCGTTCGGCCCTTCAATTTCCACATCGATAAACCGCTCCTCACTGGGATACGGCGTTACTTTCATCTCCGCTGTCCATAGCAGTATCAAACCCCTTTTTGCCCCACCGTCGGAACTTCACAACCACCCGGGAAGCCCGTCTTCAGCTTCAGGATATTTACTTCTCCCTTCCGAGCCACCGTCTCACTAAGGAAGATCACTTGCGGCTTCCTACGACGTATCACTCCCTTCAGATACTCCATCGTCGCTAGCTTGCCCGAACCCCTACAATTCCAGGATAGGAATTTCATCCCCAAGTTCCACTTTGCTCGACGAGAGAGTCGTTCCGATGAGTGCCCACCACTCCTCTCCTCGGTCCCTTCCTATTCTCCTTACCAGAACTACTGCACACCCGATGCTCAACCCGTCCTAGACTCGGTCCCGTCCTAGTCTCCTTACCAGAGGTACTGCACACCCGATGCTACTCCCCTCCAACCGCCGTTACCCACTTGACCCCAAACCTCGCCGGCACACACCAAACCTCCGCGACCAGCCCTGATCCTCCTACAGATGCAGCAATCCCGGACGTCGACCCAGATCCGAGCTTCGTCACACCAGTTGTGGATGTCTGATACCCCCGTCAACACCCCCACCAACCACGCCGGCGTCGAGACACCTACCGTGGGGCAACTCTCGCGAGCAAGCTCGCCTTTGGACGGGAACATCAGATTCCCCCCACTCCAGTAATCAAACAGAAAAAAAACCAGAAAAAACGTGAGAGGAGACTAGCCCGTACCTTCCCTGTACCGTCTCCAGTCCCGTACACCAGCCGGAGAGCTCCCGCCGCCGCCATTCCTTAGCACGCGCCGTTCCTCGAACCGATCTCCCTGACCACCTCTCTAGGAAATCTCATCATTACATGAATATAAATTTGACATCAATTATTTATTTTCTTAATCAAATAAACCTTTTTTATTTCCACACCTCCTCAACTTACCTATTTCTTCTCCACAACCTTTTCAGTTATCTGATTTATACCGAAACATTAGTAACCTTTTTCCATAACCCTTGAACTTCGATTCATCAAAACCTCAACCATGCCGAAGAAATCATACAACCACACTCCCTATGGTAAGTTCAGGCCGGATCATGGTCTCGTACCACGTGGCGACCTGCCTTCTCATTCCTCCACCGTATTCTCGTCAGAATTAGAGTTTGGAGACTACTATGGCCTTTTGGATTATTCATCTAATAGCCATGTTGACTCAAACCCCGTCCTCCCTTTCCCGGACGATGACCAAGACGATCCTGATGAGGTCCCTCCTCCTCGCACGGCCATGAGAAAGTTCACCAGCAAGTACAAGGGGAAAGCCAAGGCGGAGTCCTCCAAAAGTAAGCAGCTGGACGGTTCAGCAAAGGTAAACGAGAAGTCCATTCCCCCAACCCCAACTAATCCTCCTATGGGCGAGGCAAAGAATGACCCTAAGCCTCCTACTCATGGTCAGGAGAAGGAGCAAACGCAGTCTTCCAAGAGGAAGAGGGTAGTCTCAAAGGGGCAGGATAAGGAGTCGTCACCTAACAGCGAGAAAATGGGGAATCTGAAGAGACAACGTGTTGTCTCGAAGGAGGACTCGGAGGATGAGGGTTCAGAGGAAGAGGAGGACTCGGAGGAGGACTCGGAGGAGGAGGATGACAACAATGGGGACGATGAAACGTCTATGATAGTAATGAAGTTTTTTCTATTTTTTTGGTTCGGATGAGGGTGAACAAACATTTGGTAGTTTTTTTTGTATATTTGTTAGGTTTACTTCCACCACATCATCTAGAACGTGGTTTTATTTTGTTTGACAATCATCCTCTTTTACCAGTAAAATTTAAAGTTTTGGCATTTAGTTTTTAATCCATAATCGATCAATTTACTTGTATGTTTGATGAATATATTTTGAATGTTATTGAGTTTTCGTGTGATTCAATCTGATTTTTAATATGTGTTCATAAAATTGAATATAACTTTCACACGTTAATGGAACTAACAAGAATACATTAGTGTATTGTTTTGTAATACAGTATTCTTACTTTGTTTTATTATATACGTTTCATAATTAAGAAGTTGAAAAGGACACAAGATTGTTGATAAAGTTTTTTTTTGATCGGCAAAGCAGAATGGAGATTAAACCTCTTTAGAAGTTAAAAAGGAGTACAACGATCCGAGTACAGATCAAAACAAAAACCAAACCCTACTTGAAAGTTACAATGAAATGAAGTCAAGGCTTGAAAGTGAAGCCCCTACAATCCCAATCATACTTCAGTGTAAGTAGATGAAACAAGGCTAAAAGATGAAAAAAGTAGCGGACCCAAGTGTTGTGTATCGGCCCAACTAGTGTTGTGTACGGGCCCAAGAGTTGTGTACCGGCCCAAGAGAAATGAACAGAACTTGAGGGTAGTTGTTTGAAGCCTCAATCCCTAAATTGATCGGTCTTTAGGAATGGTAGCTCGATGGAATGAAGAGAGGACGAGGCCGGTATCCCCAATTGACACTACCGGAGGCAGGAAGACGGCGATCTCAGAGCAATTGATCTAGCCTCCTTTGAATGACCAAGGAGAGGCAGCAGCGGCGCGGATTGAGGAGCAAAAGGAGGGACGACCAAACGAAGAAGAGTCAAATCAACCAGCTCCGGCGAGGCAAGAGAAACCCTAACGGTAGAGGGCAGCCGGGAACCTGCAGAAGACAACAGAAGACGAAGAAGGCACTCTCAAAGCTAGAAAAAAAGCTACCCACACACAAGAAGGAAGAGAGGAGCAAGCTACCCACACACAGGAACCCCCAAACAGAAAAGGAGAAACTCACTCCTCACACTCTCACCACCACCCCAAGCCCTGCCCAGAACCCCCACCCTGAAGGTCAGGTTTGCCCTTTCCAATCTAAACAAGCTTTGGGAGAATTTTGCCAATTTATAATTGTGAAATATTTTCTGGATTTGTGAAAATAGTACTATTCCCAGCTGTAGGATTGCTGCTGAATTGAGTGGAAGATGTCCTCTTCAGATGAGTTTTTAGCCTTGAAGAGCTTTGCATTTCTGGCAAGCCATAATTGCCATAAGGTCAGTTGGAAAATTTGTATCCAATTGCTCTTGTACTTCTTCTTTTGTAGAGTAGGCCAAGTGATTAGTTGTGCATGAACTGAGTTTGATATTACTAGAAGAGACCCCCACCAATTAGCTATTAAGTTCCAAACAAGCCAAGCCTTTTTGCAGTGTAATAGGATATGATTTTCATCCTCTAGATCTTGCTGACACACAGGGCATAATAATTCCTGTAAAGATAAGGTAAGCCCTCTTGCCTCCAGAAAACACTTAGAAGGGGTAGCTTGGTGACAGGCCAGCCAAGCAAAAGCAGTTATCTTGGGGGGAAGACCAGGGATCCAAAGTAAATTGCTCCATTTAGAAATGGAGGAGGATTGAGTTCCATGATGCTCTAACTTAGAGTAAAGTTTTCTGACTGTAAAACCTTTAGGATCCCAACCCCACATAAGAATATCTTCCTGATCAGATTATCTGATACCATTTAAAATTGAGGAGAGTGTGGTCAAGTCTTGTTCTGCTCTGCCCCTTGGGGATCTACTGAAGTCTAGATCCCAAATCAAATCATCCCAAGCATCAGAGACCATCATATGTTTCGATTGTGAGAGGTAAAATAATCTGGGGAACAAATGTTTGAAGGCTGTATCCCCCCACCAAGCATCTAGCCAGAAATACACCCTATTCCCCTTTCCAACTTTCCAAAGAAGGCCTTTAGAGCCAAAGAAATCTTCAAAGCCAGGTTCCTTAAGTAGATTTAAAATGTGAGCTATGAAACTAGTTGATCCCACTTCAGAAAACTTAGAAAGGTCCCAATCAGAGGACCCCCATCCAAACCTTCCAGCTATGACTTCTTTCCAAAGAGCATTTTGCTCTAGAGCATATCTCCACCACCATTTTGCCAACAAGGCTACATTCATACTTGAAAGACTTCTAATACCCAACCCTCCCTCTTTTTTAGATTTACAAACCTTTCCCAGGCAATTTTGCAACAACCCTGACCAGTGAGTTTGCCATGCCAAAGGAATTTTCTTTGCCAACTCTCCATCTTCCTGATTACCCCTTTCAGAGCTTTAAGTATAGAGAAATAGTAAAGGGGAAGAGCTCCTAATGTAGATTTAATCAGTGTAATTCTACCCCCCAGAGAAAGATGTTTTGCCTGCCATAAACCCAGAGATTTTTTGAATTTTTGAATGATTGGGGCCCAAGTCTGTACTCTGTTTGTATTACCACCTAAGGGGAAACCCAAGTAAATGATGTGGAGGGAGACAATAGGGCAATGAATAATTGAGGAAATAACCAATTCTTCTCCTTCAGATAGGTTCATGGGTATAAGTTGGGATTTGTCATAATTAACAGCTAGGCCTGAAGCTGAAAAAAACATAGAGAGGGCATATTTGAGACATCTGACCTGATCTGGAATTGCTTGAATGAAAAAAATAGAATCATCTACAAACTGTAGCTGAGAAATAATTGGTCCAGTAGCAGATGATTTAATTCCTTGAAATAAGTTGCTAGAAATCCCTGCTTTCATAATCTGATTTAAGCCCTCAGCTACTAGGACAAATATGAGGGGGGACAGTGAGCATCCTTGTCTTAGGCCTCTAGATATTTGAAAATCTTTGGAGGGGGAACCATTTATTAGAACAGATATGTAGGCTCTGAAGCATGCAATCATCCATAGTCTCCATTTGATCCCAAATCCCATTTTAGTTAGGATTTGCATTACATAACACCAGCTAACACTGTCAAAGGCTTTTTGGAAATCTGCTTTGAAAATAAGAGCCTTGGACTTTGATTTTTTGATATAATTAAACACCTCTGAAGCTATTAGTATCCCATCAATAATCTGCCTCCCAGCTAGAAACCATGTTTGTTCCTGACCCACCAGATTGGCCACCACTACTTTGAGTCTTGTGGAGAGAAGTTTTGAGAGGATTTTATAGGGTCCTCCCATTAGACTGATTGGCCTAAATTCATTGAAGGTCAATGGGGAAGGGCTTTTAGGAATAAGAACTATGAAAGAGGAATTAATTCCTTTGCCCAGTTGACCAGAATTATAAAATTCTTGTAAGAATAACATGAAATCTTGTTTGATAATATCCCAAGAAACTTGATAAAACCTTATTGAGAAGCCATCAGGGCCTGGAGCTTTGTCTCCATTACAGGCTAATAGAGCCTGGAGAACTTCTGATTCTAGGAAAGGGGATTCAAGCCAATCTTTTTCTTGAGCTGAGATTGTGTTGAAAGATAGCTCCTGGAGCTCAATGATGTCAGAGTTTGGTTTGGAGAAGCACTTTTGAAAATGTTTTGCAGCAGCAACTTTGATATGAGCTGGTTCAGTTAATGTAGACCCCTCAAAACAAATAGTGGATATCCTTTTCTTGCAGCCATTGAAATTTGCAATTCTGTGAAAATAGGAAGAGCCTTTGTCTCCATCATCAAACCATTTTCTTCTGGATTTTTGCCCCCATAGTTTGGCCAATAGTTTATATTTCCTGGTCAGCTCAGCTTTAAAAGCCCCTCTATTAGAGCATTCCCCAGCAGATAACACCCTGGATTCTAGTAATGTGTCCAACTCATTGATGGCCAAGGTTAGCTGGTGAATTTGAGTTTCTAGGAGTCCAAACACTTCGTGATTCCATTTCTTGATATCAGCTCTAAGTAGTTTCAGTTTCATCCATAGGATATAATGAGGTGTACCAATAATATCATAACTGGCCCAGAATGTTGAGATTGTAGGTAGGAATCTAGGATCTTCCAACCAAATATTAAGAAATTTAAAAGGTCTTGAACCCCAGTCAAGTGATTTGTTGTGAAGTATCAAAGGACGATGATCTGATAAGGATCTTGGGAGGCAGACTTGAGTTAGAGAGGGTAATAGAGAAATAAGATCACTTGAGACAATGAATCGGTCTATTCTGGAGGCTGAGGAACCATGGCCAAACCAGGTATATTTCCCTCCTTGTAGGGGGAGATCGATTAACCCCAAATTATCTAGGAGCCTTTGGAAGTTTGTCATTGAGGCTCTTCCTGATCTCTGACTTGATCTGTCTTCTGGAGAGAGAATGGCATTAAAATCACCTCCTAATATCAAAAGAATTTGAGAGGGAAGAACTGAGAGTTCAGAAGCCAAATTCCTCCATAGGTCAGCTCTGATGTGAGCCTGGGTAGAAGCATAGATATTAACCACACAGCATGGTTTCTGTAGTAGGGAACTCATGCCCAACCATAATAAGGCTCGTTGAATAGGCTTTGTGACTGTTACTGTGAATTCAGATTTTTTCCACATGGAAATGATACCTCCAGCAGCTCCATCAGAGTTTATAGCTGAGGCTTCCCAATCTGAAGATAGGCCACATATTCTTGGGAAATTGGCTGGCATTTTTTGTAGTTTGGATTCTTGTAGGAGAATGAAATCTGGACTTTGCTTGTGGATCAAGCAACTAAGGCTTCTCCTCTTTTGATTAGAGGAGATTCCTCTCACATTCCATGAGAGGAACAACATAGCTTCAAGGGGAAGAGAGATCAATGGGATTATCCCCCATTAAAAATTCAGAGGCAGTATCCTCTTCATTTAGCATGTCCAGCTCCTTGAAATGATTGTAATCATCCAACCCTTCTAGCATTTGTATTGTAGTGTCATCATCTAGTTTGGACTTCAGCCCAATTGATTTTCCAAAACCCCAGGCCCTCTTAGCCTCAATTCCTTCAGTTAAAAAATTAGCCCTTTGAGACTCTTTCAGGCAACTATCACTCTCCTTCCCTTTCACTTTTGATCTTGTCCCACAGGATCTGGATTGAAGTTTTTGAGCTTTTTTCTTCCCCCCTATTTTGAGTTTTGGAGTGTCTTTGAGAATTGTAGGGTTTAGACATAGGAAATCTGATATTTCCTTTACTTGGGGAGACTGTAAAGGAGATGGAGTTTTAGTGTCAATTTCCAATCCAGATTCCAACAAGTCTAACCCTTGTGGACCCTCAAGAGATGTGAGAGGAAGGATTAAGTCTAATCCAACATCAGTTGAAGCTGTTAAAGGTGTACTTTTGTCTTGAATAGGGTCCAAAAATGGAAGTGCCTTTTGTTTCATTAAATGATCCTCCATTACCCATGCTGATTGAGGGTCTTCTGTCAACTCATTAACTGTCACAGTCTTGTCACTAGTAGAATGAACTAGATTAGTTTGCAATAAAGAAGGATTAGCAGGATGAACCTGTAACTGGACTGGAGAAAAGACTGTAGCTAGTTGATCAGCTACAGTGGCAGAAGGTGAGAGGATCTCAATAACAGGCTCTGTAGCAATTAATCCCTTGGAAATCTTCTGAGAAATAATTTCCTTACCTAGAGCTTCTCTTTCATAAGCCATAGGATTCTCAAACAACCTTTCTTCAGAATCAAAGGTATCTTTCACAAACATACACTGATCTTCCATCAGACCCATATTGGAGCTAGAAACTGTAGTGTCATTAAATTCTGAGGCAATTAATTCCCTTTCAGATTCCAAGGCTTCATTAATGGTGGAAAGCCTAATGTCATCCTCTTGAACCCTTCTTGGTCTAACAATGATTGAATCCACCAGATTCAATTCCAAATCATCAGCTTGTAATAAATGATCTCTCCCAACCCCCCCTTCAGTAATGAAGGGTAGAGAGGGGGAAGGGGTAGGATTTTGAGACTCTTCATTGAAAGATTGAGGGTCTTTTGAATAGCTACTGACATAGGGAGAGGAGGAATCTTGAGGTTTAGAATGATCTGAATCAGAGGAATCATTAAAAGGATTTGCAAATTGAGACTTCTGAGTAGGAGGAATGTCTGAAGCTTGCACTGTAGTGATTAGAGCTGTGTAATTCTTGCTTCCCAGAGTTATGCTCACTTCCTCTGAAATAGCTTGTAGATAGATAGTGTGGACCAGCACATAAGCAGTGTGGATGTGCAGATCTTCATCAGACATAGGATGAGAATAGACAATGTTCCCAAATTTTGTCACTACAGCTTGAAATGTCTCTATGCACCAGCCATGATAGGGGATACCTTGTATGGCTAACCAGGATAATTTTCCCCCTTTTGTAGTCAAAGCTTCTTTCCCAGGAATAAAAGTTAGCCATTGTTGCAACCAGGCTCCCTCATCATAGAACATATGTTTGTCAAATTGAGTGTCAGGACAAGAGACCAAGATGACCTTATTGCCTAGGTCTTTGAGTTGGACTTCACAGATTCCTTCAAGAGCTATCTCCCTCATTATTGCTTCCACAGAAAGGTTCAAATGTGCTATGGCTAGATGTGCCCCTCCCATAATTTTTGTTTTGAATAAACAATGGAGCCCTGATGCTTGTATTCTTCGTAGGTTTTTTCTTTGTAAATCCTCTCTAGGGGTTTTGGCTTGGTATACATCAGTGGGACAGATCTATTTAATGGCCAGGCTTCAGTTCTGTTTTTGGACCAGGCTTCAGTCACAAATAGAGTTTGGTTTCTGATTTTGTAACCATTGAAATCAGATATTGCTTGAGCTAGATCAGTTTTGGATTGAAAGTAAACAAACCCATACCAATTTCCTCTAGCATTTGATCTAGAACTGACCATAGATTTAAAGAAACCTTTGCAGTTGCCAAAGAGTGAATCCAGCCAAGCATTGTTGGCTTGAGGGGGAATGTTGAGAACAAAGGCAGTGTGATATATAGTTAAGGAGGATTGAGGAACCTGCTTCCTTAAGGTTGATGGAGGATGTAGGACCTTTTCAAACCCTGGAGGTGGGTAGCCCATTGATGAAGATCCTTGCTCAAAGTCCTTTTGCCTAGAGATGTCTTTAGCATTAAGATTGCCCACTATTGGGGAGACATTGTATAACTTTTCCCTGCCCAGATGTATGCTCCCATAGGATGGAGTTGAGTCTCTTCCAGAGGATAATGGTTTAAAATGTTTATCATAAAACATTTTTTGACCATCCAGGATTTTAGTACATCCTCCTTGAGAGTATTGTTGGGTCTTATCTGTAGGGGAAGGGGAATGAAATATTGAACCTTTGTCTTTATTACCTCTGACTTGCTGTGACTGATAATGTGTATGGTTAATATTTGCAGGAGCTTCTCCACTTAGCTCTTGCAGAGTGAGGGGAGACATTGAAAGCAAAAGGAGTAAGTAAAGCTTTGTTGATCCGAGGCCAAGAGAAGATCAAGAGTATACAGCAGCGTTTGAGCAGAAGTTGAAGAAAGTGTATGAGCAGCAACTGAAGGAGACAAGGAGCAGGGTTGGGATATGATGGTCCGAAGTCCTTGTGTGGACAACCAGGACACTACACCATAAGCCAACCAAGGAGGAGCTTGAGAAGATGAAGAACACTGAAGAGAAGATGATGAAGAACAGCTGAAGAACTTGAAGATGCTACTGTTGGATGTTCATAGCTACTGTAGCTAAGTTGAGAGAAAAAGTATTGTTAAGAGGCTGTTATTGTTGATAAAGTTGATGAACCATTTGATAATAAGGGGTATATATATATTACTAAAACTTAATGTATGTTCTTGTGTTTACATTTATATGTGTAAGCTAAACTCAAAGAATGTTTTGGCCAATCATTTGTATGTGAAATTCAACCTTTTATATTCATAATCATCATTGAGTTTCATACAAAGTTAATCTTCAACATCAGTCATACACTTGTTTTTATGATTGAATATGTAATTCAATTGTTCTGGGCTTAAGGTTGAGGGTTCAGTTTATAAGGTTTAGAACGTTCAATTTTTAGGTTAATGGTTTAGGGTTTATGGTTCATGTGTTAGAGTTTATGGTTTAGAACATTCAGTATGTTAGAATATTCATGTGTTAGAGTTTATGGTTTATAACGTTAAGTTTATAGTTCAGGGTTCAGGGTGTAGGGTTCATGGTGTAGTGTTTAGGGTTCATGGGTTAGAATTTAGGGTTAATAGTTTATGGTTTATGGTTTAGAGTTTATATGGTTCATTTTTCAGGGTTTATGGTCAAGGTTTCATGGGTTAGGGTTTAGGTTTTATGGTCGGTGGTCATGGTTTATAGTTGTTGGTTTATAGCGTTTAGGGTTTAAGGTTCATGGTTTAGGCTAAACGTTCAGTCTTTAGTGTTTAGGGTTCAAGGGTTAGGATTTAGTGTGCAGGGTTTATGGTTCATTGTTTAGGGGTTAGGGTTCATGGATTAGGGTTCATGGTTTATGGTTTAGGGTTCATAACGTTCAGGGTTTAGGATTAAAGGTTCAGTGTTTAGGGTTCATGGTTTAGGATTTAGGGTGCTTGGTTTAGGGTTCATGGTTTAGATTTTAGTGTTCGTGGTCTATGGTCTACGGTTTATAATGTTCAGATTGCAGGTTTTAGGGTCTAGGATTAAGGGTTTAGGATTTAGGGTCCAAGGTTCGGTCTAAACTCAATATGTGACACTTCATTTGTATGCGTAAGGTGATTTTAATGTATGACTCATCAACTACACTTGTATGTGTAAGCTAAACTTCATATAAGTTTTAACAAATTGTCACTTGTACAAATACTGTTCTCAATTGTGTGTTCTTTCCACATTCCAACTGTCAATAGGGTTTAGGATTCATGTTGTAGAATGTACAAGATTTATCGTTTAGGGTTTAGGGGTTATGGTTTAAAAACGGTCAGGGTTTAGGGTTCAGTATTCACGGTTTAAAATGTTTAGGGTTTAGGTTACATGGTTTAGATTTTATAATGTTTAGGTTTCAGGGTTCATACGTTAGAGTTCTTGATTTATGGTTTAGGGTTCAGGGTTTAGGGTTAAGGTGGTTTATGGTGTAGTGTATTTTTTTTTTGATCGGCAAGACTGAAATTTAAATTGAACCCTCTTTTGAGGTGAAAGAGGAGTTACAGAGGATTACGATAAGAATCCCAAAAGCCCAAAGAGAGACGCAGCAATCTAATAAGGGCAAAGCGAAAAAGAAATGCGATAAAACCAACAAATGACTTAAACGATCGGGTAGTAAAGTGCCATACATGTAAAAAATCTTGTGAACCACTGAAAGGGCAAAGGAGAGAGTAGAATGCAACCTCCTGGAAATATATTAGCCTCAATGTGAGTTTGCTTGAGTTCCACTGAACTGAAATTGAAAGATCCGGGTAGTAATTTGACAGCAAAATGTGGTTTCTTGAGCTCCACGCTTCTGACTTTGAATTCGAAATGTACCTCTAACAGATGAGACTTGGGCCGCACGGCAAGAACCAAAGCAATGTAACTTCCATAAAAACTAACAAATTGCAGCAGGGAATAAGAGCAACACTTGCATCAGTAGGAATGCACCAAAACAGATGCCTCCAATAACCTATCCCCATGGATAACTGAGGACCACAATGCAGAAGACCAATAGCAGTATCCCTGACACAGAGAAGCAGGACTTTGTGCAAAACCAAGGCCAAAATGTCCAAGGAAACAACAGAAACAGGAGGGCAAAGAATCCCCCCAAACCCAGGGAACAGAGGCAGAACAAACCAGCCCCCAAACAAAGAGAGGGCACCAGCCAAAAGAAGCCTAAAGACCTAACACTCACCTACAGGACAGCTACCCACACACTGAGACAGAAGCAACAAAAAAAGAAAAAGGCCTAACTACCACACTCAGAAGGAAGACCAGAACCCCAACAGAGAAGGACACCTCACCAACTCACCTCTTCTTAAGAAACTAACCAAAGCCACCCTAAACACCCCACCCCCAAACCCAGGCACCAACAATGAACAAGTAATGGAAGGAGTCCAAGGAAAACATTTTCTTGGATTGTTCTTCCACAAAGTGTAGGAGAACAAAGAAGAGCTGTTCTTGAGCCTTGAAGTTTCCAAGCTGTAGGAATAATTGATAATATTCAAGAAAATGTCCTGAGCAGATAATGTAGATGCTTGGAATATAAAGTTGTTCCTAGCCAACCATATGTGCCAACAGGTTAGCAACACTAGACATTTCCAAGACTTTGATAACCTTCTAAGAGGGACTAAAGAGGACCAAGAGGCCAGCAGGGACATGACTGAGCTGTGAATGGTGAACTAAAATACCCACCAAGAAGCCACCAAACCCCAAACTTCCCAAGCTGTCTGGCAGTGTAAAATAATATGACTTCCATCTTCAAAGTCCCACTTACATATGGGGCAAACAATTTCCAACAGATTCAAATTCATACCTCTTTTGTCCAGGAAACATTTTGAGGGAATAATGTCCAAACAAGCCATCCAAGTAAATGCTGCAATTTTTGGAGGTATCCCTGGAAGCCAAAGATTTTTTGTCCAAGAGAGGTTTTGTGAATTTTGTGTACTTTGCTTGGCTAGCAAGGAATATAGTTTTTTGACAGTAAAACCATTTGAATCCCAAACCCAATTCAGAATATCTTCCTCCTCATAAAGAATGACCCCTTCTAGAATTAATACTAACAGCTCCCATTCTTCTTCTTCCCAACCTCTAGGATCCCTCCTGAGTTTCAGATCCCAAACATTATCCTCACAAAGATCAGCAACCCTGGCTTTCTTGGACTGAGACAGAAGATAAATCCTAGGAAATAGAAATCTAAGAGGAGTTTGTCCCCACCAAATATCCTCCCAGAAATAGACTCTATCTCCTTTCTCCAACCTCCAAGAAAGGCCTTTGAAACCAAAAAAGCTTTGGAACCTGGCATCTTTAATCAGGTTAATGATGTGGTTCATGAAACAGCCACCACCAACTTCACAGAATCTGCTGAGATCCCATTCCAATGGATCCCAATTGAATTTAGCACAGATGACAAACTTCCACAGAGAATTTCTTTCCAAAGCAAACCTCCACCACCATTTGGCTAGTAAAGCCACATTCATTAATTCTAAATCTTTTATTCCCAAGCCACCCTTCTCTTTTGATTTGCAGACATTAGACCATGAGGTTTTGCAGAAGCTTTTAGGGGAAGATTTTCCATGCCATAAGAACCTTCTCTGCCAACTGATCATTTCCTTGAGGATGGATTTGGGAGCTTTACTGATGGAGAAAAAATACAAGGGCAATGCACCCAGTGTTGATTTTAATAAGGTTATTCTTCCACCAAAGGAGAGCATTTTTGCTTCCCATAAACCCAGAGCTTTTTTGAATTTGTGGATGATTGTTGCCCAAGCTACCTTTCTTTTTGGGTTGGCACCAAGGGGAAACCCAAGATATGTTAATGGCAGTGAACCCTTTTGGCAATTGAGGATCTGTATGAGGGGCTGCTCTTCTTCTTCAGAGAGGTTGAAAGTATATGCTTGTGATTTATCATAATTGACTTTTAAACCAGCTGTTGCTTTGAAAACTTGGAGAGCATATTTTAGGCATTGAGCACCTTGGGAAGAAGCTTGCAAGAAGAAGATAGTATCATCAGCAAACTGCAAATGGGAAATTAAAGGACCATTATTTTGCAGTTGAATTCCTTGTATGAGACCATTCAGCACTGAGGCTTTCATAATTTGGTTAAGCCCCTCTCCAACCAGCACAAAAAGAAGGGGAGATAGAGCACATCCTTGTCTCAATCCTTTGTGCATCTGAAAGTCTGGACTGGGTGATCCATTTAGCAAGATTGAAACATGAGCTTGGAAACATGCTAGCATCCACATTTTCCCCAGTTTTCCAAAACCCATTTTTGTGAGTAGGGTCAATAAAAAATCCCAACTGACATTGTCAAATTTATAACGTTCATGTTGTAGAGTTCAAGTTTTATGGTTCAGGTTTTAGAGTGTGTTATGTTTTATGTTTTAGGGTTTAGGGTTCCGACTTCTTACTAAACTTAATGAATGTTTGTGTCGATGCATTTGTACATGTAAGCTAAACTTCGCGTAATTTTTACAAAGTCTCATGTATGAAAATACTGTTCTCACATGTACAGTCAATTGTGTCAAGCTAAATGTTACAACTTACGACACAAATCAACACATTTACCTCCCTTATATTTCATAGTCATCAGTTAAAAATTTAGACCCTATTGTTTTATCTGATGATTATATTCACAGTCATCATAGCAGTTTCATACAAAGTTAATTGTCACCACATTCATACACTTTTTTTTTATCAGCAAGGACATGTATTGAAATAACCTCTTCTGAGGTAGAAAAGGGATACAAAAAAGCAATCTCACTACAGATTGCGGCAAACAACAGATAATTACAAGTTTGCACAAAAGAGAAGGTAGTAAACTGTAAAGAGAGAGACTAAACAACAGGGTAGATTAGTGCCAAGGGTTGCGATATGGTTTAAGATGGTCAAGATGTGTAGCCAAAACATTAGAGTGATATAAAGGAGCTTGAGAGTGAGGTTGCTTAGCTTCCAAGAAATGCAGATAGGGTAGTTGCGGTTGCTTGTCCTCCAAGTAAGACCTAGTTTGGGCAAGCCATCAAAGGGAGAAGCAGAGAATGTTGATCCTGAATGTGGAGGAAGATCAAAAGGGAAGTTGTAAGCAGTGCTGGTGTGGGGAAGGGCCAAGCAATTGGGAACCAACTTATGCAGAAGGGGGAGCCAAGAATCTTCGAAGCCTGATGTAATTCTTCAGAGCCATTTGTAAACAAGGTGAGCCAACATTATGCAGCAAGTATGCTTTAGGTTACTAGATGATGCAGCTGAAGGAGCAAAATTCCTCAGTGTCCTTAGAATTCAGCAGTGCCAATTTGGATGTAGGGAAAGCCAAAGTGATGCAGCAAGTAAACCTGCAAAACCAAGAGACAAAGAGAGAAGAGCAAAAGAAAGGAAAGGAACACTTAGACCTAAAATAAAACTACCCACAGACAAGAAGAAAGGAGAGGAAAGTAAGCCCACACACAGTAACCAGAGAGAGCAAAGGGAACCTTACCAAACTCACCAAACTCACCCAAACCACCCCCAAAACCCACCCAAAAACCCACCCAGATAGAGATCAATTTCTGAGAAGAAGCCAAGGCTTGCTCATCCAGTCTTGGAGGGTGAAATGGTAAGATGAATCAAATGTAGCCCACTCCCAGCTGTAGGAGATATTCAGAATTTTGATAAAGAGTTGCATAGAGGACTCTTGTTGGCCTTTGAAAAGAAGAGAATTCCTGGAGAGCCATAATTGCCAGAGTGTTGCTTGGAGAATGTAACACCAACCTTTTCTATAGATAGAGGAGAACAAATAGGGCCAAGAGCAGAAAATTGCTTGAACATCAGATGGACAAACCCACTAGGTACCCCACCAATTAAGCACCAGATTTAGCACTTCCCAGGCCTTCCTGCAATGAAGTAAGATGTGTGCACCATCTTCAAAGTCCCAAGAGCATTGAGGGCAAATAATATCTTGGAATGAGATAGTCATACCCCAGCTTTCAAGAAAGCATTTTGAGGGTATAGCTTCTAGACAAGCTAACCAACAGAAGGCAGATATCTTAGAGGGTATACCAGGAATCCAAAGGTGTTTAGTCCATTTCAAAGAAGAGGTGCCTTGAGTATCAAGTAATGAGTACATTTTGTGTACTGAGAAGCCTTTCTGATCTGCAGACCAGCTCAGTTTATCTTCCAAAGGAGTTAAGTGAGTAGCATTGAGAATAGCACAGATAGTCCCCCATTCTAGCAATTCCCAGCCTCTGGCATCTCTTCTTAAGTCCAAATCCCAATTTTCGCCATCCCAGAGATCAACAATAATAGATTTTTTGGAGTTGGCAAGTAGATAAATCCTGGGGAAAATTAATTTGAGTGGCAAATCTCCCAACCAGATGTCCTCCCAGAAGAAAATCCTAGAACCATTGCCAAGTTCCAAAACAGACCTTTGCAGCCAAATATATCAGCACATAGGGGTTCATTTGATAAGGAGATGATGTGAGTAAAAAAATTAGAGCTGCCCAACTCAGTGAAATTGCTAAGATCACAGTCATGCATCCCATTTCCATATCTAGCACAGATAATTTGCTTCCAAAGAGAGTAGGTTTCAACAGCAAACCTCCACCACCATTTTGCTAGGAGAGCAATATTCATCAATTTTAGGCTTTTGATTCCTAAGCCACCATCAGCTTTAGATTTACATACTTGAGACCAGCCAACTTTGCAGAAGACCCTCTGTGGAGCAGCTCCATGCCAAAGAAATCTCCTTTGCCAAGATTCCATTGATCTCAATATGGATTTTGGAGCTTTGAGGAGGGAGAGAAAGTAGAGAGGTAAGGCACTGAGAGTGGTTTTGATCAGAGTTATCCTGCCCCCAAAAGTGAGGGTTTTTGCTTGCCAAAGCCCCAGGGATTTTTTGAATTTGTCTAGTATTGGCTTTCAGGTTATGAGCTTCTTTGGATTGGATCCCAAGCTAAAGCCAAGATATTTGAAGGGTAAGGATTCAACAGAGCAGGAGAGTATACCAGCATATTCCTGAGTTTCTTCTGGAGTCAAATTCATTGGTATGAGAGATGATTTATTGTAATTTACTTTCAATCCTGCAGAGAGTTTAAACATCTCAAGAGCATTCCTAAGGTTTGAGGCCCCAAAAGTTGAGGCTTGGATGAAGAAGATAGAGTCATTAGCAAATTGAAGGTGGGTGATGCAAGGGCCTGTGTCTCCAATTTGAATTCCTTGGAATTGAGAATGAATCAGTCCAACTCTCATAATTTGGTTTAAGCATTCAGCTGCTAAGGCAAAGTGTAAAGGAGATAGGGAGCATCCTTGTCTCAGTCCTCTATGCATTGGGAAGTCAGGGGAGGGAGAACCATTTATCAGAACTGACATATGTGCACTAAAGCAAGAGATCATCCATAATCTCCAGAGAAAACCAAACCCAAGCCTTGTTAGTAGTTTCATCATAAAGCCCCAATGAATATTGTCAAAAGCCTTTTCAAAATCAGCTTTAAAAATGATAGCTTTTGATTTGGATAATTTGATTTGTTGAACTACTTCATTGGCTGCCAGAACACCATCAAGGATCTGCCTGCCTGCAAAAAACCCAGTTTGCTCAAAGCCAACCAGTGGAGAACTTACTTCCTTGAGCCTCAGGGCTAATAGTTTGGTGAGGATCTTATAAGGGCCACCCATAAGACTGATAGGCCTATAATCTGCAAATGTCAATGGAGCATCACACTTAGGGATGAGGGCAATAAAGGAAGAATTGAGGCCTTTTCCCAAGTGTCCAGATTTGTGGAAGAAGGTTAGGAAGTTCATAATATCTTCTTTAAGGATAGGCCAGCACACTTGATAGAATTTGAGAGTGAAACCATCTGGACCAGTGGCTTTGTCACCAGCACAAGCCATCAAGGCTTGGACCACTTCAGATTCAGTAAAGGGTCTTTCAAGCCAAGCAGATTCTGTTGCAGAAATTGTGTTGAAAGGGAGTTGATCAAGATTCATAGGAGCTGGGAGGGGTTTAGAGAATCTAGCCTTGAAATGAGCAGCAACAGCCTCTTTAATTGCTTGGGGATCTTGCAGTAATACATCCTCAAAAATGATTTGTGAGATTTTGTTTCTTGAGCCTTGGTAATTGGCTAGGATGTGAAAATATTTGGATGGCTTGTCTCCTTCATGGAACCACTTCTTCCTAGCTTTCTGGCTCCAAAGCTTGGACAGTGATTTGGTTTTTTGAATAAGCTCAGCTCTGCAAGAACCTCTATCATTGCATTCAGTAGCAGATAAGGCTCTTTCTTCCACCAATGAATCAAAAAGGTCAAGCTTGTCTCTTAGGGATTGCACTTGGGTATCAAGGTGGCCATAAACAGAAGTATTCCACTCTTTCAATAATACTTTCAATCTCTTGAGTTTTTTCCAAAGGATTAGGTGAGGTTCTCCTACCACTTGGATTGAGGCCCAAAAAGTTTCAACAGCTTTGTAGAACCTGGGATCTTCTATCCAAACATTGAGGAACTTGAATGGCCTCGGACCCCAATCCACTTGATCATCAAAGAGAAGAAGAGGTCTGTGATCAGATAGATTTCTGGATAGGCATTTTTGAGTGAGGGAGCTGTATTTGCTGAGGAGATCAATGGAAAGGAAGAATCTGTCAATTCTGGATGCCAATGAGCCTGGCCCAAACCAAGTATACTTGCCACCTGTGAGGGGGAGATCAATCAAATCTAGAGAGTTGAGAAGGCTTTGCAGGTTGGCAATATCTGAATTAGAAGCTTTGTTGGTTGTTCTTTCTGAGGCTGAGAGGACTGAGTTAAAATCACCAGCTAATAATAGTAAGGTAGATGAGGGTAGAGAGTGTAGCTCAGAGGATAATTTAACCCAAAATGATTGTCTTTCTCTTCTTTTGCAGGGACCATAGATGTTGGAGATGCTGCAAATCTGATTCAATTCCATGGAGTGGCCAACCCAGATTAAAGCTCCAGCAATCTTTGTGATACCAGTCATTTGAAAGGAACTTGTTTTCCAACAAGTGATAATGCCACCAGATAAACCAGAAGCAGGAATAAAATCTAGTTCCCAACCAAAACCAAGGCCACAGGATCTTAGAAAGCCAAATGGTATTTTTTCTATCTTTGATTCTTGGATGAGGAGCAATTGAGGCTGTTGCTTGTGGATCAAGTCACATAATGCCTTCTTCTTTTGTGAGGAAGACATACCTCTCAGATTCCAAGAGAGGATTTTCATTCTTCTAATTACTGAGAGGCCAGGGAGGTGGACTGTGTCGCCCCAATATCAGGATTCAAGGGTAGGCCATCCTCATCACTTTTGTCTTCCAGGTTGAAGTTAGGAGGATCATCATCCAGAGCAGCCAAATGGTGGATTAATTGTTCATTACTACACTCAGCAAGTAGATTTTCTTACCAAAGGACCAAGCTTTCTTTGCTGCCCCAAGGGAGTGATTTGTCAATTTTGAGCTTTTGTCTTCCTTCAGCTTCAATCTGGTCTCATATTTGTGGGAAGAGGAAGGTAGAGTTTTTTTCTTTGACTTTGTCTTTTTTGAGAAAGGCTTGGGAGAGACTGTTGCAAACTCAGAAAGGCCTTTAGTTAAACCTAGAAAATCACTTATCTCCTTGATTTGTGAATCTTGTAGCTGTAGGTGGGATTGAGAGTAAGAAGTGATTTGTTCACTGCAAAGATCTTCTAAGCCATGGGTAAATGGGCTGGTGGTCCCCAAGGATTGTAAGGGTTGCATTTCTGCAGCACTTGTTTGCTTCATTACCAATGTGTTAGCTTTAGAGTGAAGCAGGTAATGGTCATTATCAGCCTTACCAAGCATTAAATGTTGATGTAAGTGTGTACTTGAGGCAAGAGGAAGTGTCTGGGCTGGTTGGATTGTAACTAAACCAGTTGAGGAAGTAGTACTGTTGCCCGAGAATGTGGTTGGAACTGTAGTAGTTTCTATGTTGAGAAAGTGTGACTGAGATGGATCCAAGCCAGATGGAATCAAATCCAAATCAATGGTATGCTGAATCTGAATTTTTCCTTGGCATAACTGAGCAGTTTGAGCATTCTTTGGTGGAGAAGAACATTCAAGGGTATCTTGGACAATGGTCTTGCTGAGATCAATAATGGCTAGAGAAGAGGTAGTTGGCTGAATAAATGGTGATTCTTTAACCATAGAAACATTCTTCTGAATTGTAGGAGAAGGAATGTCTTCTGCAACAATGATTGGTATCTCAGGTTCAAGTGGCACAGTTGGTAGAATTTCTGCAGATGCTTGACTTAAATTCTTGTCCTTGGATGAGTGAATAATAGGAACTTGGACAGGTTCTGCTGGCTCAGCTAAAACCAGAGTTTGGTCAAGAGTGTTTTCCTCATAATCAATGACTGCAAGAGTGTCCATTTCAGGTTCAGCATCAGAGGAACTCAAGGAGAATTGAGAGCTCTCTACACTTGATCTCAACCTCTGGCCTATGATCTCTGCTAAATTTTCAACAAGTACTTCTTTGATGTGAAGAGAGTATTTAAGATTGCCAAGGAAAATCTCTACATTGCTTGAGATAGTGGAGTAGATGGTGGTGTGAATAAGGACATGAGCTACATCAATTTGAAGACCATCCATAGAGTGTGGGTGAGCAGTGACATAATATCCTAGGCTCTCAATTGCAGTGGCAAAAGTTTCATCAGACCAACCTTGATAGGGCAGTCCATGAATAGCAACCCACTTGAAGGCACCTTCCTTTTCACAAAGCCTTTCTTGATCAGGTACAATGGTGAGCCATTTGCTGAGCCAGTGTCCATCCTCTTTTATCAGTTCCTTACCAAATAATGGATCGGGGCAGTGTAGAAGGAGTGCCCTATTGCCAAGAGATTTTACTTGAATTTCATAGACTCCTTCCAAGGCAAAGCTTGCCATGATGGTTTTAGCTGAATAATTTTGGTGAGCAATAGCAAGATGGCTGTCTCTGAGTAGTTGGAGTTGTTGGGTCACTATAGAGCCTTGAACTCTCAAGGGAGGTATTGGAAGTGAGGTGTGGTAGTAGGATTCACTGGAGTTGTATGTGGATCTTGAATGAGTGACAAAAAGTATGTACCCATTGATGGTGTAGCCATTGAACAACTGGATTGCCTTCTGCAGTTGTGCATAAGTAGTGTAGTAACAAAAGCCATAAGCTTTTCCTTGATTGTTGAGATTAGCAGCAATGTGGGCTCGTTTAAGTCCTCCAATTTCTGAGAAGATGTTATGTAACCAAGGTTCAGTAGCTTTTGGGGGCAGATTGAGGATATATGCAGCAATGTGACCATATCTTGAGGGGGGTCTTGAGAAATCCTAGGGTAAGGGTTGAGCAGGGGTTTGAGTGGTACCCTTAGGTCTGTAGACAAGATGAGGACCAGTTTCTAGAGGCTTGAGCTTAGCTTTACCCTTAAGAGACCAAGGCTGTTGCAGGGGTTTTTTGGTTGTGATTGCAGAGTAGGAAGGAGTGGAATCAGTATCAGATGTGATTGGTTTGAAGTGCTTGTTGTAGAATAATTTTTTTCCATCTAGCATCTTTGTGTGCCCCCCTCTGGAGTATTCTGGTGTTCTATCTGCAGATGGATCAAGTTCATTCCTCAGAGTAAGGTTCTTCAAATTTGGCAAGGTGTTTTCAAAACCTGGGGGAGGTCCAATGGAGGAGGAGGAGGGTAGGTTCTGAACGGCACCGGTTTTGGCTGAAGTTGCAGGTTGTGCCTCCACACCACAAAGTTCTTCAAGTGAGAGCATTGTGTTCAAACAGGGGAAAGAGAAATGGTGGTCCGAAGTCCTGTGAGTGGACTACCAGGACACTACACCAAGCCAAGGAAGGAAGTAGCTATTGTCGTAGAGTGATTGCAGATTGGGGAAGGTTGCAGAGTGTTGAAGAAGATGAAGAACTACTGTAGAGAAGTTAGAACATGAAGAACAGCTACTGTAGAGAGTAGAGAGAGTTTTTAGATTTGTATAAGTCCGAAGCTCTAAGTTGTGAATGCAAATGTGGAATCTCTGTTACATTCATACACTTGATTATGACTGAATATGTAATCAACTAATTTGTAGTATATCAGTTTAATATACTTGAATATGATTGAATATCTAATGTCACATTTTAATATGCTAGTCTATTATTTATCGTTAGATTGACAAATTTGCATTTTCATTTAGAACCATTGTTCTTTCATATTTTTATACATCTCAATTTGCATTTCACATAGCTCGTTTTGTATAATTTTAAAGTTATCAATTTACTACTGTTATCTATTATCATTTAAAAACACCTTATCTTAATCATTCCAAATTACTACCCTAATGTTTATCATATTGTTGTAGATATTGAACAATTAGTTTCATCCAAAACCAAATAGCTACATACACAACAAACAATAAACAAATAAACGATCAAACTTATATACAAAAATTAAACATTAAGACCAAGTTCATACACAAAATGATAATGCATTAGTTATATTGATGATGAGTTACATACAAAAGCACAGTGATCGTAACGATGACTAAGGTGCATATAGTAAACAACAAACAAACAAAAATTACCAGTTTTGTTTGTTGTATCATCAACATATACAAAAAAAAACTAAAACAAACACAAGGCTACCTAATGTTCGGGTTCATCATCAAAATCTTCACCCCCGTTGTAGTCTTCATCCTCAAATGAATCTTCCTCCTCCTCCAATTCTTCGTAATCGTGCTCCTCGTCCGAGTCCTCATCTTCATTCGATTCATCTTCTTCACCATCAGAATATACTGAAATGCATGATGCATGGTAGATCTTCGACTTCTTGGTAGTCTCCTCCTTGTCAAAAAACGATCTTGTCTTCTTCGGCTTCTCCGACAGCGTGTTGGCTCCTTTTCTGGCATCAAAATGGTTTGGAGGAGCTTCCTTCACCTCTTCAGGAAGAGGCTTGGACGATTCACTTTTCTCAGAGTCCTTGACCTTAGAGGTCTCAAAACTTCTGAGATTTGCGCAGAGTAAAGGAGTTTTCTTTCTTCTTACCATTGGATTTGGTCGTGGGAGGAAGCTCATCATCGGAAAAAAGGTAGGATGGGGTTAGAGGTCGACAATTCCGACCCTTTGGAGGAGTCAGAAAAGTCGTCGTCAGTGGAGGGAAACTCGCCGCGTGGGACGAGAAGTCCATCCGGATGGAGTTTTTTGAATGGATGGTCAATTGAGTCTGAGTTCTTCTTCGTCATCGGAAAAGGGTGATCTGAAGGTTAGACAATTGGATGACTAGAAGTATTGTGTAAAAGGGAGAGAGTTTAATGGTATATGTAGATGAGAAGAAATCTTATAGAAACTCCTCTTATCCTAAAAACTGTGTGAACCAATCCTACCCATACACCCTTAAGATCCAACATTCACCATAATCCCACATCATCACCCTAATCCACACAAAGCTCACGCCACTTTCTTCCTTTTCTCACACAAGCAAGGGCATAATGTAATAGCATGCCATGTGGACAAGTGTCCATATTTATTTTACCAATTCACTAATTTAATTTTTCCCGCTTCGTTTAAAATCCGATTAGCTTCAAACTTGCACCAATATTTTTCTTTTTCCAAGGGCTTTAAATCAAGATCACTCTTGAATATATTTTAAAGAACGAAAATAAAAATTTATATTGGGGTGATAAAAATAATGTTGAGTGTTGATAAATCGTCACTAATAAATATTTTATATTGGGGTATCAAACTAGTGCTAAATGTTGATAAAAAAACATGTATTGAGGTAATAAAAAACGATTAATCAGGTGATAAAAAAACGTGTTCAATTTTGATAATAAGTGTGATAAACTAGAGTTTAGTATTGATAAAAAAACATGTGATGAGGTGGTAAAACACATGTAACTTAGTGATAATCATAGTGTTTAGTGTTGATAAAACTAGTGCTTTGTAAGAACCACTCCCGGTCAACGCCAGTCAAATCGGCGAAAAACAGGAAAATTTAAAAAATTTAGACAGACACTTAAATGAACCTAAATCTGACCACGAGGGTCATACCGGACTTAAGTTGACCCCGATATTGACCAAAGTGAGTTCCGGGGGACTCAGGGCAACTTTCTGACCAATTTGGGAAAGGTTGACTTTTTGCTAGAAAAGTCAACCGAGCGACGTTTTGGTCCATTCGAGACCCGTTTTGGATCCAAAAAGCTTAGCCGTCGTCACATCGGTCTTAGTAGAGCCGTTTCCTTGTAGCTCGTGAAGTTTCATAATTTCATGGAAAAAGTGCCCGTTCGGGGCCCGAGACGTCCGAATTTCGCGAATCTGACCCACTTGCCACTTGTCAAACAAGTGGTGGTGTTAGGTTTTTGGGACAAAACAAGAGAAGACCTAAGGGGCGGGGGTGGGGGGGGGGGGTTCGGCCATTTATTTCAAAAAGAGAAAGAAGTAGAGTTTTAGAGAGAGAAAAGAAGAGAGAAGAAGGAGAGAAAAGAGAAGAGAGGTTTTAGGGTTTTGGTGTTTCTCGATCATCCGACCGGTGGATCGTCTCAACGATAGAAGAACCGAGTTCCCATCGATATTCTCTACGGTGAGCATCTAACTGATTTTCGTTTTGTTAAGTTTGAAAGTTGGGGTTTGGGTTAAAACTAGTAGTTTGTGGTTGTGTTGAGGTGTGTGGTTCGTTGGAGACATTTTGGAGCGAAGATTGGACGTTTTCCGGTGACCGGAGGCTCGGGGGAGCTCTGACCACCGTGCATGGTGGCTGGCCGGACCATGGGGTGGCTGGCCGGAGCTAGGACCGGCCACCACCATGGTAAACCTTCCCCAAACCGGCCCTAGCCACCCACGGCCAAGGATGGCCGGG
This sequence comes from Erodium maritimum, assembly GCA_963921825.1. Classification (NCBI taxonomy): domain Eukaryota; kingdom Viridiplantae; phylum Streptophyta; class Magnoliopsida; order Geraniales; family Geraniaceae; genus Erodium; species Erodium maritimum. The sequence continues at coordinate 48,498,837 of OY997595.1, read as the reverse complement.
TGGGCCCACATGCTCAGTTATCGGGTTTTCGTGTTCGGGTGGTTTAGGACGTTCCCCAAGTAGTTAATCCACATCCGGAACGAATTTTGGAATTAAATTGTGAAAGTTGTAATTGACGGGTTTACAAACTTTAAACGCGAATTAAATTACTCGGAAGTCGGAAATTGATTCCGTCGAGTGCATAGGAACCCTTGAGTTATTCTAAGACCGTAGAAACGAAAACGGGAATTTTCGGAGCCCCGGAAGGACGTTTTCCAATCCCGGGTAGATTCGCCGGGTCGGGCGAAACGGGCCTTTCCGGGTCCATTATCGACAATGTCGAGTAATTGGGAAGTATGGGAGTGATCGACATTGTCGGGGTTACTTTTGGGCGTCAAGTTTATTAAATTCCAGTTTATGTCTGCGAGCTTAAAAGTGTTTTAAATTGTGTTCTTATTAGATCGTGCCACCGATAGAGGAAAGGGAAAGCTAGGCGAGTGATCGTGATCACGCCGGAGCTTGGTTGTGAGCTTTTGGGGAAAGCATACGAGGTCGGGAAAAGTAGCCGGATCTCGGCCCTGACTAGGGAAAGTTAATAGTAGAAATGCATGTGACACTTGGGTGTCGTGGGTTAAGTAAGTTTATCGAAAAATAAAAAGGCAGGCGACACCGGGTGGTGTCGTATGATACGGGAACGTATCGAACAATAGAAATGCATGTGACACTTAGTAGTGTCGTAGGAGCAGTGAACTTATCGATATTAGAATTACTGGAGGCATTTGGTTATGCCCGGAGGTTGATTGTTTAGTTTGTGTCTTGGGTGGCCATGAGTGCCCGTGGGGTTGTTAAACCCGTGTTTTACTGTTGGTGTCTTGGGTGGCCATGAGTGCCCGTGGGGTTGTTGAACCCGTGTTTTATTGTTGGTGTCTTGGGTGGCCATGAGTGCCCGTGGGGTTATTGAACCCGTGTTTTACTGTTGGTGTCTTGGGTGGCCATGAGTGCTCGTGGGGTTGTTGAACCCGTGTTTTACTGTTGGTGTCTTGGGTGGCCATGAGTGCCCGTGGGGTTTTTGAACCCGTGTTTTACCGTTGGTGTCTTGGGTGGCCATGAGTGCCCGTGGGGTTGTTGAACCCGTGTTTTACCGTTGGTGTCTTGGGTGGCCATGAGTGCTTGTGGAGTGTTAAACCGGTGTTGTTGTCTGTTGAGCTTTACTTGTGATTGTGATTATGGTTACCTGGGATGGGGTGTGACAGGTCGACAGCCTGATCCGACTGTGTGTCGGGAAAAGTGCGATAGGTCGACCGCCTAATCAAACCGTCGTGTTGGGAAAAGTGCGACAGGTCGACAGCCTGATCTTATTGGGTGTCGGGAAAAGTGCGACAGGTCGACAGCCTGATCCAACCGTCGTGTTGGGAAAAGTGTGATACGTCGGCCGCCTGATCCAACCGTCGTGTTGGGAAAAGTGCGTGGGTACTGAGCAGCTGGAGTGTGATCCTTTGCGATCTTGTTTGGTGTGCGATCCTTTGTGATCTTGGGTGTTGCGTGGTTATCTTTCGTGTCCTTGGAGGAAGTCGTAATCGCTGTGTCAGGTCTACATTACGTGTCCGAGTGTTGAGTCGGTTGAGGAAAGTAATAGTCGTGTGTCAGTCGAGTTACTTGAGTTTGGGCATAGTAGTCCCCGGTGTTTAGGGTTGTTGTTGTTGTTGTTTCCGGCATGTTCTGCTAAGTATGCCGTAGTCAGTCTGTTATCCGTGGTGGTGAGCGAACGCTCACCCCTAGCTTCTTTTCCTACAGGTACTGGTCGCGGGACGGACTATGTGAGCTCTCGAAGCTTGAAGAGCTAGGAGCGGGAGTCCGGGTTTCCTTTTTGAGTCTAGCGACGTACGCCTTGTATTTTGTCCGCTTTTTGGGACGTACTTTTGAGTTGTAAATTATTATTTTGATTAACTAAATGGTGGTTTTAAAGCGATTTGTTTAAAAGGTTTGAAAATGTTTTATTGTCTTAAACGTTCGCATTCCGGGTTCGGTTCTACTGAATTTGGGGCGCGACATGCTTAGTGTTCATAAAAAACACATGTGATGGGGTGATAAAAGTCATGTTCGTTTTTGGGAAATGTGGTGATAAAACTAGTGTTCAATTGGATGACTTGGATTGGTTCACACGATTTTTACGTTAAGAGGTGGTTTCTATTTGATTTCTTCTCATATGTATATATTGTTTTTTTATTATATGTATATTATATGGTGATAGACATAATTTGATAGGTATCATTAGCCATACCTAACTGGTAGAGTTCAGCAGCCGCCGCCGCCGCCGTCTCCTCCACGGCCTTATCTCGCGCCCAACTACCGGATCTGCCCACCCTCGACCCGAGTTCCCTGCTCCCTCTCTGACCATGGTTTTTTCGTTCCCCCGATCTCACCAGGACGGGTATTCCGCCCGATCGCCATGGTCGGAACCTCATTACCATCATGTTCACCGCTGTGAAGTTGATCATCCGCACCTCCCCTTGCAAGGCTAAGCCAACCCTATATTGGTCCTGCATAACCGGGGGTGGTCCATGCACGATGTGAACCACGATCCGACGTGGTGTCACCCGTCCCTCTGGAACCGACCCACACCGGAGTTCACCCGGTCAGTTGCAGCTAATCCAGGTCGTCACCGTCCTCTACCGGACTGGGATCAGGCACGACGGTTCCCGGAGACACAGTTTCTGGGCCTGGCCCCCGCCCTTCCATCGGAGCAGTCTGTGTCCCCGACCTACCAATGGGACCCGGTACACTGCTTCTCGTGGTCCTCGGCCTACCAATCGGGATACGATAGATCGGGTTTCGGTATCCACTCGGGTAGAGTCCCCTACTCCACGGGATCCATAAACCCTAGGAGGGTCGGGGCCAGCAGGGGTTGTGCACATCAAGAGACCCGGATCACTACTGTTAGGGTGCTGACCCCGTCTCCGACGATCACCATAAGAGTCAAGGACACTCCAAGCCCTAACCCTCGGTTTAAGATTGGGGCCAAGTGGAAGAGACCCGATCCGCGATTGGGTGACCTGATGAACTGCACACTGGCTCGACGGGGGATTCTGCGTCACACCACATCCGTTGGTCCGAGACCTAGGGTGATTAAGACAGGCCATAAGCCGGAGACCAAGTTGCTGCCAACATCACCACAACAAGTGCAGGAACGGGATGTTAGCCCGGGGGACCACAACCCCCCGGGAGATGAATGATCCTCCAGAGTGGGGGTGGGAAGGACCGTCAAGGACCTATACCCACAGACCCGGGGCCTCTACAGCCGAGAAGTCTCGGGGAATCCGCAACAAAGGCATTAGCTATCTTAAGGTTGTTTGCTTTAGGACGAATAAGATTTTGGCTAGGTAGTTTTCATTTTGTTAGTTTTATATTGGTTGAAACAGTGGATCGAGGAGATCATGAGTTTGGATCTGCGAAACAAAGCAGACTATTGTTATGGAACCATGTGCGTCCGATGGGCCACGACCGATCGGGACAACAGCTGGTATCCGGGACTGTTAGGTCCCACATTGTAAGCACGTTGATTTAGTAATACTACTTCCTTCCCGTTTCAAAAAAGGATTGTTTTTGTTATGGGAAAAAACAATAATGATATGGAGCTAGTGGGGTACAATCATGCAAATTAATGGAAAGACATGCAAATCTAACATAATTAGTAATTGATCAAAATTTGGTAATTAAGTTTCAATTAGGTAACGATGTATCTCTATTGTATAATTGATTTGGATTGTCAAGTATGTAATGTATGACTATATATATTTTGGATAACGACGAATACTAACTGTGTTGGAAATGTGTTTTTCACGTCCTAACTTGGCCACCTTTTTGTGACATGTCCTATACCAAAGGTCACCTTTTGCCACATGTTCTATACAAAAGGTGGTTTTTTTGGACAAAACATGAAAAATGACACAAAAAGTTTTTTTTTTGGTAAATTTATATCACCTACCTCTTGTAGTGCACTGATAAACGCAGATTATACAAAAATTAAGAGCAAAAACCATCGAATGCGAACGTTATACCACTTTTTTGGTGTCATTTTTCATGTTTTGTAAAAAACAACCTTTGGTATAGGACACGTCAGGAAAAGGTGGCCACAGTTAGGACGTGAAAAACACATTTCCAATACAGTTAGGATTCGGGGTTATCCCTATATATTTTCATGTATATTTAATTATATAGTAACAGGTTCAGCGTTCAACGGTTAGGGTTTACGTTGGTCGGGGTTTGTGGTTCAGGGTTTATTGTTTAGTGTTTATAACATTCAGGTTTGGGGATTAGTGTTTATAACTTTCGAGGTTTAGAATGCATAGTGTAGCTTTAGGGTTCAAGGTTTAGAGATTTGGGTTCAGGGTATAGAATGTTCAGGGTTTAGGGATTTGGGTTCAGGCTGTAGAAGTTCAGGGTTTAGGGTTTTGGGCTTAGGTTTTTTAACGTTCAGTGTGTAGAATGTTCAGGGTGTAAGATTTAAAATGGTCATGGTTCAGGGTTTAGGGTTTAGGGTTCAGGGCTTAAAATGTTTAGAGTTTAGGACTTAGGTTCAGGGTGTAGAATGTTCATGGCTTAGGGTTTTGGGATCAGGATGTAGAATGTTCAGGGTTTTGGGTTTTGGGCTTAGGTTTTTGAATGTTCAGCGATTTGAATGGTCATTGTTTTTAACGTATAAGGTTTAGGCTTCAGGGGGTAAGACTTAAAATGGTCATTGTTCAGAGCGTATGGTTCATGATTTAGGGTTTAGAATGTTCGGGGTTTGCCATTTGCATTTGTATGTGTAAGCTAAACTCAATAATTGTTTTGTCCATTTTTTTGTATGCGTAAGTAAACCTTAATGTATGGTTTAGCCACTATATTTGTATGTGTTGGTTAATGTTAATGTACATTTCTGCAAAGTGACACTGGTGAAAATAATGTCTTAACATGTATGTCCTCATCACATTCCAGTAATCAGTGTATACAAATGTAAAAGATTGAGTATTAGATTCAACAACTTAATTTGAGACAACATATAATAATTTGAAAGATGATTATTCAAAGTATCTTGATTCCAAATATAATCAACACAAAATTATGATTATCCGAACATAAATTATAGGCTACACTAAATAGGAAATAACGGAAGCTTGAATGAGTTCAAGTAGTGGTGTCTTTTTCCCTCAAAGGGCAAGTCCTGCTGTTGTGCCTTTCCACTTTCCAGCATGTATGGCATAATCGGCCAGTTCACTGTCACGCCCCGAATTCGGCAGGACCGAACCCGGAACGCGAACGGTGAAACAATAAAACAATTTTCAAACATTTTAATAAACCTCTTTAAAACAAAACTTAAGTTAAACAAAAACGATAACTTTACTGCTGCTAATTCCAGATCATGGTTAGGGTAGTTACGCTCGTGAGTCTTCAACTGCCTGGAGCCATAAGCAACCACCTTCCCTAACTGCATCAGCACGCAGCCCAGTCCTTCCCCGGACGCGTCACAATAGACCTCATACCCGATCCCGCGCTCTGGCACTATCAATACTGGAGAGGTAGTCAGACGAGCCTTCAGCTCCGTGAACGCACGTTCACAATCGTCAGTCCACACAAACCTGACTCCCTTGCCCGTCAAAAGAGTCATAGGCGTGGCTAGCCACGCAAAGTCCTGGACGAATCGCGGATAACACCCAGCCAACCCCTAACAGCTGCGGATCTCGAAGACGCTCGTGGGCCGCGCCCACTTCAAAACCGCGTCGATCTTCGCCGGATCGACCAGTATACCGTCAAGAGATACAATGTGACCGAGGAATTTCACCTCAGCGAGCCAAAACTCGCACTTCTCCAGGTTGGCGTATAGCTGATGTGTGCGCAGCAGGGTCAGAACAGCCCTCAGATGCTCCTCATGTGTCGCCTCGTTCTGCGAGTAGATCAAGATGTCGTCTACAAACACCACCAAAAATTGATCCAAGAATGGCCGGAATATACTGTTCATCAAATCCATGAATGCTGCAGGTGCGTTCGTCAGTCCAAATGGCCTCACCAAGAACTCGTAATGCCCATACTGTGTCCGGAATGTAGTCTTTGCAATATCACCCTCCCGGATTCGCAACTAGTAATATCCGGATCACAAATCGATCTTCGAGAAGCATGTCGACCCTCTCAACTGGTCGAACAAGTCGTCAATTCTCGGCATCGGGTATCGGTTCTTCACCGTAACCCAGTTCAGCTTCCGGTAGTCTATACACATCCGAAGCTCTCCACTCTTTTTCTTCACGAAGAGTGCTGGCGCTCCCCACGGAGATGTGCTCGGCCGGATAAACCCCTTCTCCCGAAGCTCCTTGAGCTGACGCTTAATCTCGGTCAACTCTGCTGGCGCGAACCTGTAAGGCGCCATCGATATCGGTACCGTTCCCGGCATCAGGTCTATCCCGAACTCCACCTCACGAACTGGTGGCAACCCGCTCAACTCCTCCGGAAGGACCTCGGGGAACTCACACACCACTCGCGGTAACTCTCGGCTCTGCACGGCCGATACTTCCTCCACTGCGGACCATGCCGACGGGAGAACTCCGCTCTTACTGCCCAGAATATACGAAACTTTCGTGTTGCATGTTGACACCGTCACTCGTCGCCTGTAACAGTCGATATTGACTCGGTACTTCGCCCGCCAATCCATTCCCAAGATCACGTCAAAGGCGGTCATTTCGTAAGTATCCTCCCCACGGATACACGCACAAACTCAGCCGCTGTCGAACCTCACGGACCCTCGCAGTCTCTCTAAGACCTCGCTCCACTACCGCCACCGTGCCCACCAACTCCGAACATACCCGAATCCTCGGGTTGAGGACTCGATCCAGCATCAGGGCTCTTGAGCCCTCTCTCGAACCTCCTGTATCAGTTCGCTTCTCTAACTTCGCAGGCACGACATACCCTAGTCAACACCACATCACCCCCAACGGCGTGTCCAGACGCAGGGGTGGACTCAATGGCTCTAAACTCAGCCCCAACATCTCAGCACAACTCGACGAAGCAAACGAATGTGACCCCCCGGTATCGAATAAAAATGACGCCCAAATCAGAGACCGAACAACCACTCCATTAGTCACACCAATAAGGTATAGCACAACCCTCACACGATCCTATATGCATTTACTTATAACTTTCCGCAACCAAACTAGTATTTGCTACTCGTCCCTTGCGGGAAAAGTAGTAAAGGGGATGAGCGTTCTGCTCACCTCCATGGACACCCGTTCGATTATGACATACTAGTAAAGCATTAACGACTTATCAATCTAACCAGGGCAAACCACTACCTCAAAACCTGATACCAAAACGTCACGCTGCTCATGCTATCAATACCTAAACTACTCGCTCACGTAAGGGAAACCTCGAATGGGGATCATATTCTCAACTAAGCAGAACACTATTCCTCACAACATCAAGACCCCAATTACCCGATCACACAGGGGAAACCTCAAACAACCCACTCACGTGATGGAAACCTCAAACCACCCGTTCACGCGATGGAAACCTCAAACAACCCAACACAATCGTGAACAAAGTCACGCAATATCAACACACCAACTGCACAGTCAAGACGGTGGAACAAGGCAGGAATCACGGATCCGATACAGACTCCGTCACGGTTGGGGTCACGGAGTCGTGACGAAGGCCCAAAATCTCGCCAAAACGCGCTGATCCGTCACGGATCCGTGACGGGGTCCGTGACGCTCGCGCACGCCTGTTTCTCAAATTCTTTTCAGACTCAATTTTTACCCCTTTTAACCCTAAAATCAGCCTTAAGCGCCACACACGTTCGATCACCAATTTATCAAACACACGCACAACAATTCACAGACAAATTCAAGTCACCCAACCTCAATCACAAGCCCACAAGGCCAACCAATTTCAAAACACACGCCCACAAGGCCAACCAATTTTCAAAATTTTCTCCTTTTCATCGTAAAACTCATTTTTGACATCACGTAGTTACAACCCGGTCAAGGCGTCCCCGAACTACATTGTACCCACTTGATACTAGCACCGTCGCGTTCGACTACAGGGACGCCCCTGAGTCGAGTCGCGACAGCTTAAAACGTTTCACGCAGCAGCACACAATTATTATGCCAGTATCAGCAATACTGCACATTCACACAACAGCAACCAAGACTTAGGTCACTACGGGTCTACACACGGTTTCCGACTTGCGCAACCAACGCACGACTGGACTTTTAATGTCTCAACTCTCCCCACCTAATTGACGTACAGTCCGAGGTGTGAAACCTCGAGCTCTGATACCAAGCTGTCACGCCCCGAATTCGGCAGGACCGAACCCGGAACGCGAACGGTGAAACAATAAAACACTTTTCAAACATTTTAATAAACCTCTTTAAAACAAAACTTAAGTTAAACAAAAACGATAATTTTACAGCGGAAAAAAACGTTCAAAACGATGTACAAACAAGCTACAAGGTACATCACTAACTACCCAGAGACCCGGACTTCCGCTCCCAGCTCTTCAAGCTTTGAGGGCTCTCCTAGTTCGTCTCACGACCAGTACCTGCAGGAAAAGTAGCAGGGGGTGAGCATTTCGCTCACCGCCACGGATACCGGGTTGACCACGGCATACCAGTAGAAATGCCGGGAACTCGACAATAACAACCCCGGGGACTACTACCCCAAAAACACAATTTAGACTAACGGTCCCGCAATATACAGCAATACTTTTCCGATAGCTAGTCGGAAGGGGAGCCGCCCTTCATCGCATAAAACTGCACACTTTACCGGTGGTTAGTCGGAAGGCTAGCCAACCCATACGCGCGCGACCCCGTGGAACCCCTTTGTTGTCAGGCGAGCCCTAACCTCCATGCAATCACAGTCATCACCCAAGGTTCAACAAATAGCGACAATAATATAACGACTAACTACCCCTCAGCAAGTCAGTCAACAACCATACAGGTTTAACACCCCACAGGCACACATGGCCACCCATGAAACACAATCAGTAACATACGGGTTCAACACCCAAAAGGCACACATGGCCACCCATGAAACACAATCAGTAACATACGAGTTCAACACCTCAAAGGCACACATGGCCACACACGAAACGCAATCAGTAACATACGGGTTCAACACCCCAAAGGCACACATGGCCACACTCATAAACACAACAAGTTACTTAACCTACGGGCACAACTAAGTGCTCACATGCATTTCTATTATTCGACAAGTTTACTTATCCTACGACACCAACAGTGTCACATGCATTTCTACTAATAACTTTCTCAGTCAAGGCCGATATCCGGCTACTTTTCCCTACCTCGTAATGCTTTCCAAATATCCAGGCCCAAGATCCGGCGTGCTCGCAGTCACCCGCTTAGCCTCCTCTTTCCCCGGTCGGCGGCACGATCTAACAAGATCACAAATTAAAACATTTTTCAAGTTCGCAGGCAAAGCTGAATTTTAATGAATTTGACGCCCAAACGCGACCCCGACAATTCCGATCACTCCCAAACTTCACAATTACTCGACATTGTCAATAAAGGGCCCGGAAAAGCCCGACTCGGCGAATCTGCCTGGGATCGGAAAACGCCCTTCCGGGGCTCCGAAAATTCCCGTTTTCTTTTCTACGATCATAAAATAATTCAAGTGTTCCAACGCAATAGACGGAATCAATTTCCGACTTCCGAGCGATTTAATTCGCGTTTAAAGCTTCTAAACCCAAAATTTCCAATTTCCACAATTTAATCCCATAATTCGTTCCGGGTGTGAATTATCGATACGGGGATCGTCCAAAACCACCCGAACACGAAAAAATCGAGGCCCGGGCAAGTGGGCCCCACACGGCCACAATGGAAAATTTTCCTTTTCGCCTCAAAACGTTCCTAACGAACCCCAAACGTCAACCATTCATCTTTAAACCAATTCTAACCAAACCCCAACCATATTTGACTCGTTTAAACTCAAACCCTAAAATTCAAACGTACCAAAACGAGAAAAAATTGGGTTCTCACCGTAGGGAATGACGAGGGGAGTTCGAATACGCAATCGTTGAGACGATTCGTCGGTCGGATCGTCGGGAAATCGACAACACTTCACCTTTCCTTTCCTTTTCTCTCTTCCTCCTTCTCTCTCCCTCTTTCTCTTTTTTTTCTATTTGGCTGAAACCCTCTCTGCCAATTCCTCTTTATTCTGTTTCAAAAACACACCACACCTTCTATTTACAAAACTACCCCTCATTTCCTTTTCTTTTATTTTATTCAACAACCAACTACCACCACTTGTGTGACATGTGTCATGAGGGTCTCACACTTTAGAAAAATATCTTGGTAGATATTTTTCAGTCCAATTCGCGAAATTCGACTGTCTCGGGCCCCTTGCGGGCCCATTTTCCAAGAATTTACGAAACTTCGCGTTCTACAGGAAAACGGCCCAACTAAGACCGTTGTGATGACGGCTAAGCTTTTTGGATCCAAATTGGGCCTCGAACAGACCAAAACGTCGCTCGGTTGACTTTTTTGGTAAAAAGTCAACTTATCCCGAATTGGTCAAAAAGTTGCCCTGAGTTACCCAGAACTCACTTTGGTCGATATCGGGGTCAACTTAATTCCGATATGACCCTCGGGGTCAATTTCAGGTTCATTTATGTGTATGCCCAAATTTTTAAATTTTTCCGTTTTTCCCCCGATTTTACCGGCGTTGACCAGGAGCGGTTCTTACATTTACTGTCTACTTCACGCTCCTTTTCTTTCATCGATTCCATCTTTTGCTTTTAGGTAGACAACCCCCCTTTGTGTTGGTAACCTCCACGGACACCCGTTCGATTATGGCATACTAGTAAAGCACTAACGACTTACCAATCTAACCAGTGCAAACCACTACCTCAAAACCTGATACCAAAACGTCACACTGCTCACGCTATCAATACCTCAAATACTCTCTCACGTAAGGGAAACCTCGAAACGGGGATTATGTTCTCAATTCAGCAAATCATTATTGCTCACAACCTCAATACCCTAATTACCGAATCACGTAGGGAAACCTCAAATGGGGATCATGTTCTCAACTCAGCAAGCCACTATTGCTCACAACCTCAATACCCCAATTACCCGATCACGTAGGGAAACCTCAAACGGGGATCATATTCTCAACTCAGCAAGCCACTATTGCTCACAACCTCAAGACCTCAATTACCCGATAACACAGGGGAAACCTCCAACAACCCACTCACGTGAGGGAAACCTTAAACAACCCGCTCACGCGAGGGAAACCTCGAACACCCGTTCACGTGGGGGAAACCTAGTTCGTATGGCGCCACAGCGCATCAACCCTAACCCCTCTCCGTGGTGAGACCCTCCCACCGAGGCGCTGTATCACTACCGTAGGTTATTGATGAGTCTCGAACCCAAGACCTCACCCTTTAACACCGAACTTACGACCCCTACAACCAACACCAACATGAACACAGCCACGCAAAACCAACACACAAACTGCACAATCAAGACGGTGGAACAAGGCCAGAAATCACGGATCCGTGACAGAGTCCGTGACGCTCGCGCAAGCCTGTTTTCCAAATTCGTTTCAGACTCAATCCTTTACCTCTTTTTAACCCCAAAATCAGCCTTAAGGGCCACACACGTTCAATCACCAATTTATCGAACACACGCACAACAATTCACAGACAAGTTCAAGTCACCCAACCCCAATCACAAGCCGACAAGGCCAACCAAAATCAAAACACGACCACCGGGCCAACCAATTTCAAAACACGCCCACCGGGCCAACAAATTTAAAAACACGCCCATAGGGCCAACCAATTTTAAAACTTTTCTCCCTTTCATCATAAAATCTCATTTTTGACATCACGTAGTTACAACCCGGTCCAGTCGTCCCCGAACTAAATTGTACCCACTTGATATCAGCACCGTCACGTTCGACTACAGGAGGGCTCCTGAGTCGAGTCGCTACAACTTAAAAACGTTTCACGCAGCAACACACAATCATTATGCCAGTAACAACAGTACTGCACATACACACAACAACAAACAGGACTCATGTCACTACGGGTCTACACACGGTTTCCGACTTGCGCAACCAACGCACGACGGGACTTTTAATGACTCGACTCTCCCCACCTAATTGACGTACAGTCCGAGGTGTGAAACCTCGAGCTCTGATACCAAACTGTCACGCCCCGAATTCGATAGAACCGAGCCCGGAACGCGAACGATGAACAATAAAACAGTTTTCAAATATTTTAATAAACCGCTTAAAATCACCACTTTGAGTTAAAAAAAATATTTTACAACTGAAAACACGTCCAAAACAAGCGGACAAAAACCAAAGCGTACATCACTAAACTCCCAAAAACCCGGACTCCCGCTCCCAACTCTTCAAGCTTCGAGAGTTCCCCTAGTCCGCTTCGCGACCAGTACCTGTAGGAAAAGCAGCTAGGGGTGAGCGTTCGCTCACCACCACGGATACCAGACTGACTACGGCATACTAGCAGAAATACCAGAAACACCAACAACAAACAAAACACGGACACCACTATCCCCAAACTCAAATAACCCGACTGTCACACGAAAACTGTTACTTTTCCCAACCAAACTGAACACCCGTACACGTAATGTAGACCCGACACCGTAATGATGACCTCAAAGAACACAACACAGAAGTGATCAAAATCACGCAAACCACAACCACAAGCCTCAACACTTTACCGATCACGCGCCGGAAGGTGCTACTCACCTGATGGGGACCACAACCCTCTACTCTTTACCGACCGCGCATTGGAGGGTACGACACACCCCTCGGGCATAAATCTAGACTCAGCACTTTACCAATCACGCGCCGGAAGGTGCTACTCACCTACGGGGACCACAACCCTCTACTCTTTACCGACCACGCGTTGGAGAGTACGACACATCCCTCGGGCACAACTCTAACCTTAGCACTTTACCAATCACGCGCCGGAAGTTGTTACTCACCTACGGGGACCACAACCCTCTGCTCTTTACCGACCACGCGTTGGAGAGTACGACACACCCCTCGGGCACAGCTCTAACCTTAACACTTTACCAATCACGCGCCGGAAGGTGCTACTCAACTACGGGTACCACAGCCCTCTGCTCTTTACCGACCACTCGTTGGAGACTACGACACACCCATCGGGCATAGCTCAACAGTACCACCAGAACAATCACAGTCACAACCAAATGACACACAATACCCCGCAAAGGAAAGGAAAAGAATATGACAACACGACTAACTACCACTCGGCACGTCAATCAACCAAATACGGGCTCAACTCCCCACGGGTACTCATGGCCACCCACAAACACGAACAAACAGTAACATACGGGTTCAACACCCCAAAGGCATACATGGCCACCCACGACACACAAACAGTAAAAATACGGGTTCAACACCCCAAAGGCACACATGTCCACCCACAAACACAAACAATTCAATCAACCTTCAGGCAGAACTGAATGCCACCAGTACTTCTATTGTTCGATAAGTTCACTTATCCAAAGACACTACTAAGTGTCACATGCATTTCTATTGTTCGATACGTTCACGTATCATACGACACCACTAAGTGTCGCCTGCATTTCTAGTGTTCGATAAACTTACTTATCCTATGACACCACTAGGTGTCACATGCATTTCTACTGTTAACTTTCCCTAGTCAAAGCCGAGATCCGGCTACTTTTTCCTACCTCGTAACGCTTTCCCAAAAGTCCACGCCCAAGCTCCGGCGTGCTCGCGATCACTCGCCTAGCTTCCCCTTTCTACGGTCGTCGGCATGATCTAACAAGATCACAATTAAAACACTTTTTATGTTCGCAAACAAAGCTGAATTTTAAACAATTAGACGCCCAAATGCAACCCCGACGATGTCGATCACTCTCAAACTTCCCAATTACTCGACACTGTCAATAATGGGCCCGGAAAGGCCCGGTTCGCCCGGCTCGGCGAATCTGCCCGGGATTGGAAAACGCCCTTCCGGGGCTCCGAAAATTCCCGTTTTCGTTTCTACGATCTTAGAATAATTCAAGGGTTCCAATGAAATCGATGGAATCAATTTCCGACTTCCAAGCGATTTAATTCGCATTTAAAGTTTCTAAACCCGAAATTTCCAACTTTCACAATTTAATTCCATAATTCGTTCCAGGTGTGAATTATCGATTCGGGGATCGTCCAAAACGACCCGAACATGAAAAAACCGAGGCCCGGGCAAGTGGGCCCTACACGGCCACAATGGGAAAATTTCCTTTTCGCCCCAAAACGTTCCTAACGAACCCCAAACCTCAATCATTCATCTTTAAACCAACCTTAAACAAAACACAACCTTAATCAAACCATTTAAACTCAAACCCTAAAATTCAAACGTACCAAAACAAGAAAAGAACGGGTTCTCACCATAGGGAATAACGACGGGAGCTCGATTCTACAATCGTTGAGACGATCCGTTGGTTGGATAGTCGGGAAATCGACAAAACCCTAGATTTCCTTTTCTTTTCTTTTCCTTTTCTCGACCTCCTTCTTCTCTCTTCTTTCTCTCTCAATTTCTCTTTCTTTTTTGAATATGGCCGAACACCCATTTGTTCTCTTCCTTTTGTTTTGTTCAAAATTACCAACTACCATCACTTCTTCCGTTTGTTTTGTTCAAAAATAACAACTACCACCACTTGTGTGACAAATGGCAAGTGGGTCCCACCTTTTAAAAAAATATCTTTGTAGATATTTTTCTGTCAGATTCGCGAAATTCGGCCGTCTCGGACCCCGAACGGGCCCATTTTCCAAGAAATTACGAAACTTCACGGGCTACAAGGAAACGGCTCAACTAAGACCGCTGTAACAACGGATAAACTTTTTGATCCAAAATGGGCCTCGAATGGACCAAAACGTCGCTCGGTTGACTTTTCCGGTAAAAAGTCAACCTTTCCCAAATTGGTCCAGAAGTTGCCCTGAGTCCCCCAGAACTCACTTTGGTCGATATTGGGGTCAACTTAAGTCCGATATGACCCTCGGGGTCAAATTTAGGTTCAATTAGGTGTATGTTCCAAAATTTTAAATTTTCCTGTTTTTCGCCAATTTGACTGGCGTTGACCGGGAGTGGTTCTTACAGATTTTACGGTCACCAGTTCCAAAAATTCGATACCGGTAACCGAGGCAATGAAACTGATCCTATTAATTCGTGCCTCCGCCGCAACGTCATGCACTGATTCGACCCGATATTTGTTCAACACATCCAACAAACCATGAAAACTTGTGTTGTCTGCACCCGGTGTCTCTACCAACTCCTTAACCCTTGTTTCAATATGTGTGGATAATTCATCCTCAGAGATGTACTCTTTCTCAGACATATCGCCCCCTTCACACATTAGTTTCCTTACACCACCTTTTCTTAACCAACCCTTGGGGTATTATTTTTAGATTTGTGGTTTTCAGTACATAATAAATTTGAGGACATGGGAGGCGAACTGTAAGAAGACGTTTGTAAGTACACGTATACTCCTCCACGCTAAGCCTCTGTAATGCTACGAACTCCTTTGGTGGTTCATACTAATCTTCCATTATCCTGTACTGCTTGATATAACCTTCACCATTCATAACGCTCAAGATACAACAATCCTCAGTGTACACAATATCATCTTGTACGTCATTGAACATTGGGCGTGTATACACCCCCCATGCATCAGCTTATATGTCTAGGTTGGTCCGTAATTTAGGTTGGTTTGTATAGCTCTGCATCATGAGCCTGTAGTGCTCATTTCTCTGCTTTTCAATAACCATGTCGCAACTCCACATTAGTTGTACAAGTTGATAATATTTGTCAGTGAAATGTGAGTATGTACTGTTCATTGAATCAGATCTGGATGTCGTCCTCATAAACTGCCTCATGACTGCGTATCTCATATATGCTCTTTAACCACTTGTTATCCTACACTCCGTACTCTTCTAGAATCTTGTTCCACTTGCATTCAAACCTATTGGGTTCGATGTCATCGTTGAACACGATCTTTTTAATATCATCATAGAATGGAGTATCTCGAACTACGTTCCCAGCAACATGTTAGATCATGTATCCAAATTAGTAGCAGTAGGTAATACTCACACTTTAATTGTTACATTCAAAATAAATTGGGATGTCATACAAAACAATATTATACACACAAATAAAATATTGCACTCAACGTACTATAATTGTTATATTACCTTTGTATGCATCTTCCCCATAATATGTCACAAGCATAGCTTGTGCACTGCATCCAGCATTGTCTGTGGAATTGCAACCTTCATCGCTGGGTCTTGATCAGTAACAAAATATTTTTGTTGCCTTGTATTCATTGCCTTGAGAAACGCATTGAATAGCCATTCGAACGATTCAATGTTCTTGTGAGTAATTAGTCCCAATTCGAATGTATTATTATTTTTGTAGTTATCTACACCGGTGAACGGAAAAAAGGGCATTGAATATATGTCCCAAAGAATGTAATTGACAAATTAAAAAAGTAAAATACATACATGAAATACATGCGAAACAAGGAACAAATGAAAAGAAACGTACTTATTGGTCGAGTATGTTTTTTTTATAAGCGAAGGGTACTAAACCTTTGCTTTCCTGAGTCAGGAAAACAAGGCAGGAGATCAACCTAAGAAAATGATCGTCCCAAGACTAAAACATGCTCAAAAGAGCAACGAGGCACACAAGCCGAACAAAAATAATAAGGACCTAAACAAAACACCTAGCCCAAAAAAACGACACGACACCCCTCAAGACCTCAAAACTGTCCATGCGTCGCCAACCTCGGGATCACAGCATCGGGGCCGTTTGTCGAACCACCTGAATACGTCGGTACACCAAATTTCAGTCAGCCACACTAAGCCGAGACTCGGAATAGATTTCCGTCGTCCGGTGGCCAACACCAACAAGCGGAGACGATGAGAATGATGGGGAATCGGAGATCAACGCAACAGTCCATCGCTCGCCGCTATCCAGTCTAACAGAATCCAAACTCCAGAGACTCTTCAAAACAAGGAAAAATTCCCAGAGGTCCTACGGATATACCATATCCAGGGAAAACGGAAGAGGAGGAGTCGGACTCACCAGTATCAGATAGAGACGAGCGGAAAACGGTCATCACACGAACCCAAACTGGAGTTCGAGTATACACCTCTTACCACTCCAATTTCTTATACAACCGTGAAGTCTCGTGAGCTGACTTCCTTGGAGCAGAAAGAATAGCAACACACCATCCGACAACCACCAAATCACCTCAGCAGATTTGGAACAAACCCAATCTAATCATCCAATAACCAATCCTGATTCCTGATACAGAACCATCGAGAGCGAGCAGGATAACCACACAACCCCACCACCCCAACTCACTTGTTTGCTGTAACACCGAACTCGAGATCACGCCCAGCTTCATCCTCCATACCACTACAACAGAACAAAGTCAACAAACCCACAACATAAGCGGAGAGGTCGAAACAGGACAGCCACCACTGTTATGCAGACCGAACCTGCCACAACCACCAATACCAGACCCTGTGAACAACCACAAACAACGATTCCGACAGAAAACTAGTCCGCCACACACGATGGAGAAAAGACGTCGAACGAACGCGCAAAACACGGGGCAAGCCGGAGGCAATCGACTTCCCCATGTCTCAGATCTACGACGGCACGAAAAGGCTTGAGGCGGTGACCGGAGGAGGAGCAGCGAGACCACCAGATGCTCACAGCTACCTCCACACATTGGAGAAGGGTGAAGGATCGGGGCACAAGTGACGCAGCAAAACCAAGCGATTGGTGGGAAAGACACTAAAGGGTAGATTAAGGGATGGACCGACGACCTCCAATGGGGAGGAGGCCGCCGGCGGCGGCAGAAAAAACTGAAAAGGAAGAAATGAGGTTCAGCTTATTGGTCGAGTATGTTGCATCGAAACTAACATAATCACGTCAGTCTGCCTTCATCATCGATAGAGTAATCGTAATGAAACCCGATGTTTGATTCCTTTTTTGTACGGAACTTGTCCATGATGACTTGTACATTATTGTTCCCGATATATGCCTTCAAATCTCGTTGGTAGTTCATGAAATCCATGACAATAGCCCTGACCTTTTCAGCTCCGCCACATTCTTTGCTTAATACTCGATGTGCACGAACAGGTCCTACACCAGCCTTTGCACAATGGGCCAACCATGACACGTGGTTTTCTGTCATATGCCTTTTCCCCTTCAGTGTGTGATTGTGGTTCTTACTAACCAATGGATGATTGTGCCCGTAAACGAATTTTATAACCTTGTACATAATTTTTTTATCTACCAATGCCATTCGGATAAATGCCCCACATCCGGTTCTAGTGAGTAGTGTTTTTCATTTATTTGCCTCATTATCACTTGCCTCTTCCGTTGGTTGGCGCAAAAATCCTTCCTTTCTGAAATGAAAGGTTACGTAGACCCTGAAGCTAAGGAAACAGAACAGACAGTGAAGGTCTAAGAAACCAAATTTTACAACCATGAAGTGCCACGTAAGTAAAAGGGAAAGGTCCTAACACCCGGAATTATCAACCATAAAGCGCTTAAAAAGCAAGAGGCCTTCAACCCTGATATGTCAACCATGAAGCACAAGAGATACCGATATAACCCCAACTAACAGCCTAAGCAAGTACAGCACCCTGTCTCATTAGTATCATCAACCAGTCACACAAACTAGAAGACGAGCACTAACACATCGACGGTCAACACCGCAAGCGATAAAGACAGTACCGATGAATAGAACTCGCCAGAACACATAAACCCCTAAGGCGAATCTGTAAGAAAGCAACTGAAAGACACAAAGTCCTAAACCCTCGCCGGAGTCCAACACCTAAAACAGGGGAGACCTAACCACAAGAATAGAAGGAAGCAGTTGCATATCAAACATAAATCGAAAAAGGGGCAATGCGGGGACACAAAACTTAAGCTGTAGGTGTATACCAGTATAGGAACCACAATGAACCGCTAGACCCACGACGATCAACACCAGAGAGGATGGAGAAGTGCGTCCCACGACCAGATCTGGAGCGAAAATCAGGCAAGCAGACGAACCACCAAAATCAGGAAGAACAGCTCTGCAACGATCCCCACCTGGGAGGATGAAGAAGCGCTTCCCACGACCAGAGCCAGAACTAGAAACCGGAGGGACGGATCAGACATTGGAGCTCGTACTCAGTCCTCCAAAACCTAATTCGGAAAACACCGAGAAGGGCCAAAGAGGAGAACCGGTATTTCTACCGAGTATGAGCTCAGACTTTTGAGCAAACCACAGCAAGTCGAATCTCCCAGAATCCAAAGCTGGAACTCGAGCTGAGCGTTCCGAAACCATATACGGTTACTTCTCCCCAGCAGAAACCAGACGAGAACCCACAGGGGAAGGCCTGTAATGATACCGAGCCCGAGCCAACCCAAACCCGAATAGAACGGACGCCACAACTAGCATAGAAGCGCAACATCACAATAAGCCCGCACCTAATCGAATCAAAACGACACCAGCTAGGGCCCAAAATCCGTCAAAAGCCCGGGATGACCACATCACCCAGAAACGGACTTCCAGAGCTAAACCACGGTCTCAACCAAGAACCAAGTGAAAACAACCATGAACGAAGGGAAAAAGCACAGCATAACCGGTTCTACCGAAATGGTCTGAACCGGCCCGACCCGAACCGATCAGGCCGACCCATAGGACAACCCGGACCGGTTGAACCTGCTTCAAGAACAAGACCCGAGACGCAGACCACCAACCTGGCCCACACAAGCGCCCGGCCTAGAACCTGGAATGGCCCAGCCCAGGTCAAACTCTACATGGCACAAATCCCTTCAACCAAACCTGATGTATTCCCGAGCCAGCCGCCACTCCCGAGCATGCGATGTTGAGCTGCCACACCACGAACGACGCCGACGAAAGAGATCCTGACTCCGGCGAGCAGCTGGCTCACAACACCGCCACACCAAAGACCGGAGAAAACCACCAGCTATGGCCAACCACCACAGGTCCGAGACGAGGAAGGCTCAAATAACTCCGGCCGCAAAGGCCGGAGTTTTGGGTAGATCTGAATGGCCACCAGACGCCGGCCACCCCAAGCTCCAGCACGAGATTGACACCAAAACTCCAAAGGAAGAAGACGGTAGAGAAGAAGGAGGAGGCGACTAGGGAGAGAAAGGGGTAGGGAGGCAGAGGAAGGAGGGGAGGCCTCCGCCGGTGACAGTTGGGGCCAGAGCCGGAGACGTCACCGGCGAGGGAAGGGGAGAAGGGAGGAGAAAAAGAAGGAAAGGCTAGGGTTTTTCGGTTTCACGGTTGAGAGAAAAAAACTGTGTTGAGACTTGAGAGTCAACAACTCTATTCGCAGATTGAATTGTTGGTCTAATATTTTAGCTTCAGATACGGTTCAAATGGAGGATGTGTATTTAGATTGCGATCGTATGAATATGTATAATATTTGAGTCCTATTTATGGTAGATTTATTATGGTACGATGTAATTGAATTTCCATAAAATTAGGTATGTTTCCTTATCTTATTAATACCCACGATTAATAATACATCCAAAAGAAGACCTCGCGCTCCGTCTACCTCGTCTAAGAGGTTCGTTTCTACCCTTCTAAGGTTTTCACTTCCCCTTACCGCAGTCGTCGTCGCTACCGCCAGCCACGCCGACCGCTACTATCGGGTCGTCTCCCCTTCTCCACGCTAAACGTCCCTATGATATTCAGTAGCCAGTGATGACTAGCCCAAGAAAACGTCATCAGTCAAATGGAGCTAGTCTTTGATCACCATGGTCGCCGGTGGATTTTCCCCGGATTCTTCCCCCTCCAATCGGGCTGATCAGGGGATCTATGGCCATGCGTCGTCGGGACTAGTGGTCCATGCAGGGGCGGACGCCGAGACCTCTGTGGCCGTATCTGCAATATTGAATCGAAGCACCACCGTTGGAGTCTCGCCGAGAACCGGAAGACCGATCCCGGTACCCACGACCGGGTATGGACTGGAACCGTGCTGAATCCCATCGGGGCGTCCACCGTCCGGTGATGATCCCTCTCCATCCTTCGGAGCGGCAATTACCTCCAAAATGCATGATGATCCCTCCCCCTATTAGGGCGCCGCGGCCGCCGACGTTCTTCAGGAGGCATGCAAACCCTAGGATGCATGCAAATCCCGGAACTCGAGGGGCTCTACCTAGGGTTCCGGGTCCACATCCGCCCTCACCAAGGCGACATGATTCGCTATCTCCACGACCTAGAACGCAGCCGGTTATCGTCTAGAGGGAGGAATCAGCTATCCACAGGCCTCCTGGATGCCCTAGGCCCCCGGTGAACCGGTACACACAGGGAGAGTTACCGTTGGTCCGCCGAGGGATACTGAGGTACAACCCTGGCATTGGTCCCCGACCTCGAAAGATCAAGAAAAGACAGGTGTCAGAGGCATCTGTTGGAGAATATGCGAAACCGAAGTCCCAGGACACCACCGGCCAAGACCAGGAGCAGGTTATAAGCTCGGGGGGCTATAGCACCCCGATGGGTGAATGATCTCCCAATGCGGGGGTGGGGTGGACTATCAGGGGCCTATACCCACAGACCCGAGACAACTGCAGCCGGGAGGTCTCGGGGAATCCGCACTAAAGGCTAAGTTATTCCAAATTTTCCATGCTTTAGGTCGAATATTATTTTGGCTAGATAGGATTAGGGTTGTGATTTATGTTTTGGTTGAAACGTTGGATCAAGGAACTCTTAAGTTTGGATCTGCGAGACAAAGCAGACCTCATGTATGGAACCATGAGCGCTTGACGGGCTACGGCCGGTTGGGACAAAATTCTGGTATCCAGGACAGTTATGCCCCTTCTGTAAGCTTGATATTTCATAAAACAATACTTCTTTCCCGTTTCAAAAAAATTAATACCCACAATGACCTTATTCCTTTAATACCCCTATTAGACCGATTGCGCAGTTAACTAATCGGTTTTTGCGTGTGATAATGAACTGTAGATGGGATTAGATCGTAGTGATTATGTTAATTCGTATTTCGTATATTAATTTTGGTTTGTATGAGAAAACCCCCTGTATATGATGTATATATATAGTGGGGCTATCAAGTACAAACTTTATTCCGGGTCAGAACGTAGAAATAATCTACACCATCCAATATTATTCCAATCTTGGAATATCCATAAATATTTTTTCACCAAGTTTATTATTTTAATCTTTCCTGTTTCGTTTCTACTCCGATTTGATTTTTTCTTGCGCCAATATTTTCTTTTTCCAAGACCTATCTATCAAGTAGCATATTGAATATGTTTTGAAGCAAGAAAAAACTATTTACTCAAACAAAAAAGGAAACGAAATTAATGTTTTGTAATTTTCAGTTGTATGTGTACGCTAAACTTAATGTATTTTTATGTTGCACAGTGAAAAGTTATGACTAGTAAAGTGATGAGTTAGTTTGTATGTTTACGCCATGTATTTTGCAAATAACATTATATCAGTTTTATATAAGATAAACTCAATGTATGTTCTTGATATTTTCATTTGTATGTGTAGGCTAAACTTAATGTATGTTCTTATGTTTTCGCAACTGCATATGTGTAAACTAAACTTAGTGTATGTTTTTTTCCATTTTCATTTGTATGTGTACGCTGAACTGAATATATTTTTTACCATTTTGATCTGGATGTGTAAGCCAACCTTAATGATTGTTAAATTTAGATATTGTATCTTTTTTCGATGGTGCCTTCCTACGTGAAACGATTGTTTTGTGATAGTTTCATGTATGACGCAATATTGTTTATGGTTTTGGTCATCTTTAAGTGTTGTTGTTGGCGGGTTTTTATTCTGGTCATCTTGTAATACTTTTTTTGAACGATGGTGCAATTTTATTAATATCGAGATTGATTACATTATCGGGCCTCGGGGAATAGACTCCCCGATCCTTAGAAGATCAGTACTAGCGAACAATGGTTCACTGATCTTTGTAGTATCATAACCGTCACAGACGGTATTTTGACGTCCTTTGGGCAATGAGATCCTTTTAATATTAGAACCGTCATAGACGGTATGTTGACGCCCCTTGGGTACTGAAAGAAGGCGGTGAGGGGGAATAGGGTATCGGAGATCTTGAGGGACCTCGGCGGTAATGGTGATGGTGGGAGGCAAAGCATCGCCTAAGGACCCCTCCCAGGGCCAGTCCCTAGAGCACTGGATTCCTGCCGTCATTGACCCTACAAAGACGAAGAGAGAAAAAAAATAGGAAAGACCCATTCGATTAGCCAGATCTAGAATCGAGAGAGGGGTCGAGGAAGAAGCGGTGGTGGAGGCCAGGGAGGAGGCAATTTCAGGGACGATAGTGGCGCCTTCAGAGGCGGCGATGGAGACGGAGGCCAGGGAGAAGGATGAGCCGGTGGCTTCAGCGGCGACAGGGGCTGATCGGGAGAGATAACCCGATACCTCGGAGGCCCAGGTGAAGGCGCAACCCTAGGCAACACGCCGCCCGTAACAGGAACCAGTGCAAGGCCGTGGTAATCCCGAGAATTCGGTGATCTAGGGTTCAGAGGGAGAGAGATAGGGCCGCTTCTTGGAGTGGAAGTAACTCAAGGCCGGGAACACCATGACAGCGGAAAAGAGAGACCAAACCTACGCCGGGAAAAGTGGAGACAACGCCTGGGTAAGACGCGATAGGGCGAGGATGAAACCTTAGGTATGTCCTTCATTAAAGACGCAAACCCTAACAAAGCACATGAATATTTTCTTTATTGGTTCACAATACTTTGTTTCATTTTTACTGTGAATACCATACATTTATGACGTGATATTTGTTGGTGGTTTTTGATTCTGACCATCTTGTATTCTTCTTCGTGTAATTCCTCTTTATTATTAAAAAGGGTTTAATTTAAATTTGTTTTGTTGATATAAAATATATATATATATATATATATACTTCTTTGCTGGATCTTGTTGATGGTGGATGGTAGTAGATGATAATATGAAGATGAAGAAGAAGAACAATGGATGCAAAAAACACACAAGCTTTATTTATTTAGTTTTGCAAATCTTGCAAGCGTACATTACAAGGGAGAACTAACTCCTTCTTATAGGAAAATT
Source organism: Erodium maritimum (assembly GCA_963921825.1). Classification (NCBI taxonomy): domain Eukaryota; kingdom Viridiplantae; phylum Streptophyta; class Magnoliopsida; order Geraniales; family Geraniaceae; genus Erodium; species Erodium maritimum. The sequence goes on along the minus strand of OY997595.1, from coordinate 48,474,703 downwards.
CCTAATCATGACAAGCACTTAATTTTTACCACTACACAAACAAATAAAAGTGGTGGAGTCCATCCACCTTACATTGTCAATATTATTGGCACACTAAAGCACTTTAACAAGATAGTGGATTCCTATCACCTCCACTTTATCCATGTCTTCAATATTATTGCAAAGATGAGACGTAGATTCCTATCTCCTCCATTTTTGTCTTGGTCTTCAGCATTATTGCAAGGACAAGACTTGATGTTTACCTCCCCATCTAGAACCTGTCTAGCTATTAGCTAAAATAATTAGGTTCCCCCTCTGGGGCCTTGAGTTTGCTGGCTGACTGCTTCTATGAGTGAGTCCCAGTAATATCCAAGAGTTGGCTCAGGTTCTACTTCTTGGGATTCCCCTGCAAGAATCTGAAAAGAACTTGGATTCATTGAACCTTGGGATGACGTCTCCATTGCGTCTCCGGTTGTATTTGTTGGCTGTTCTGGGAAGACTGCCATGAACTGTTGTTTCATGAAATCTAAGGCCCTGACTGTTATCTGTCCTTCAGATTCTGTCGGATATTTCTGTTGTAGATATTCTCTTAGCTTAGCCAACTCCATGTGTTGATGGGCTGGTTGCTGATGCATAGTAGCCTTGTCATTATTAATGACTTTCTTGATTTTTTCTTTAAGGACTTCAATATCTTCCCTGGGCATTCTGCCCCACCATTTGAAGAAGAAATTTCTTCTCAGACTTGGAATTTGGAGCTTGTCTTCCGTGATTGAAAAAGACCATCGCCAAATCCATGGAATCTGGAATTTAGTAATGAATAGAAATGGGCATTGCCCAAACATTCGCAAGTTTCCGGTTAGGGGGCTATAATCATACCAGGTCTTATATAGGTCATTGACCTCCTGAGGGAGCATTTCCAATGATGGTCCAAATTTTGACCACCATTCGAAGAACCAGTTTGGGATTGGTTTTTCCAGAATTTCTGGATTAACAGAAAAGAACCAAGAATGTTTGTTCTTAGGATTTTGGTAGTAGAATGCCTTGGAGAAAGCTTCTACATAATCCCAATAGTTAAAATAAATGTATTTCCCTTCAGCCACCCTAATGGCCTTTTCCCCATTGGGGTTCAACCCCCATTCTCTGGGAAGGAGGATTTTATTTAAATGGCATTTGCTGAAGTTAATGAAACTATCAGGATTATTATTCTGATAGTGATGGGTGACCGTTATTGATCCGGTAATAGTCAGAAGGACCTCAAGATTAGGTCTGGCCTTTCCCTGGAGGCATGGATAACCTCGTGATTCCAGGTATCTAGTGGCTAGAGACCACCCGTCTTTGGGTGTTACCTTGACATCATCATGCTCAAGGTAGAGGACATGCTCCGATATGGGATTCTCGAAATATTCGAGTTCTGGCGGCGTTTCTTTTACTGCTGCATCTTTATATGATGCTGAAGAGGAGGATGGTCCTTGAGAAGGAATTTCCTTCGTCGTTTGAGAACTGTGATGCGGGGGCATCTGCCTATTAGGCTGTTTGTTGAGAGTTGACAAGTCCCCTAGTAGAGGAACCGTCTGTTCTGGGCGGAGAAGTGCATTGCCTCTTCCGGATCCGCGACCGCGGCTATTATTGCGGCCTCCCCTATAAGGGGTCATCATAATCCCTGCAAAAATTCACGAGTTAAATAATCGGCTAGAGAGTTATTCTCTCCTTTAATATATTCGATATCAAATTCAAAGGCTGATAGTTGGGCTTGCCATCCTGCAAAGATCTGTTTTGCTACAAGATTTTTAATATCTTTTTCAATTATCGATTTGGCAGAGCTGCAATCAATTCGTAGCAAGAATTTTTGGTTGAGAAGATCACTTTGAAATTTAGTGACACATTTAATGATGGAAAGCATTTCTTTCTTAATAGTCGAGTATCTAGATTGAGTCGGGTTCCATTTACCCGAAGTGTATCTAACTAAAACCTCTTTTGAAGTGTTAGGGATTATTTGCTTAAGAATCCCTCCATAACCTATGTTAGAAGCATCCGTTTCTACAATTTTGAAAAACTTTGGGTTAGCCAAAGAGAGACAAGGTAAGCTTTTGACCTTATCTTTAATTTTTCTAACAGCGTTAGAATGTGCCTCTGACCAAGGCTCAGGGTTCTTTTTTAATCTTGAATACAGTATGGCCGTATCCTGAGCAAGATTATCATAATAATCCGCAATATAATTTAAGCTACCAAGAAACCTCTGAAGTTGCTTGGTGTCTGTTATACGATCAGGAAATTTTGAAGCAAATTCTATGCTCCTATCAATGGGGATTATTGTCCCCTGGCTGATATTATGACCCAGAAACCGAATTTCAGTCTGGAAAAGTTTCATTTTTGGGGCGGATAAAACAAGCCCGTTATGTTTTACAGCATTTTTAAAGATTTTCAAATGCTTCTCATGTTGTTCTATGGATTTAGAAAAAACTAAAACATCATCGATGTAGACTATGATATACTCAGAATAAGGATTGAAAATTTCATTCATAATATTTTGAAAGTCGGAAGGGGCATTTTTTAGCCCAAAAGGAACCACGTTCCATTCATAATGACCAAAAGGGACAGTAAAGGCTGTCTTGTATCGGTCTGATTCATTAATCTGGATCTGCCAATAGCCAGATTTCATGTCAAATTTAGAGAAGATTAAGGCATCATTTAACCTGTCTAATAAATCTTTTTTATTAGGAATTGGGTATCTTACCCATTTTAAGACCTTATTCAGAGGTTTATAATTGATAACAAGTCTAGGAACCCCTCGTTCTTTTTCAGCAGCTTTATTGACATAGAATGCCGTGCAACTCCAAGGAGATTTGGATTTCCTAATTAATCCTTTTTCTTCTAAAGAAATAATTTCTTTTTTACAAAGCTCCATTTGTTCATGATTCATTTGAGCTGGCCTAGCCTTAGTCGGGATTTGACTTTCATTGAAATTATCTATGTATGGGAGTGAAACCGAATGAGTCTTTCTATTCCAAAAGGCTGTGGGAAGATCATTACATACTTCTTCCTTGAATTGTCTGTCAATTTTTTCTATTTTCTTCTGAATATTTTCCTGCTTTAATTGGGAATTTATGTTCATAATTTGAATTTCCTCTTTCAAGAAGCATATTTGCTTTTCTTTTCCAAGTAGAATATCTTTAACTTCATTGAGCATTCTTGTCTGAGGGTCATAAATGAAATGGAACTTAACCTCTTTTCCACCGATATTTGTGGAAAATCCAGTTTTATCTACCCTGAGAATTGGCATAATATCATGCAGAAAAGGATTTCCTAAAATAATCCTATGGGTAAGATTTTTAACCAAGATAAAAGCTGCGGGTAAACAGGTACCCTGATTGCAGATATGAGCATCTGAAAGCTTATATCTGACTTTTAGCTCTTTTCCTCCGGCTTGCGTTAGGGATTGAGTTGTCTTTTCAAAGTATTTAGTGGGGATGATTCCCTCTTGGATGCAATTATAATCAGCTCCACTGTCTACAAGGACAATTTCGTTATCAAGTATGAATTCATTTTTTATAACGAGAGATACTTGAACAAGCCACTTCTGTGAAGTAACTTGGCTTATTAGATTAAGATAATCTGGGGTGGTATTACTATCATTATTAATGATATTATCATTAAAATGATTGTCTTCTAAAATGCTTATTCTTTGGGAAAGCTCAGTATTATTCTGCTTTATTTGAATTATTTCAGATTTTAATTGGTTAACCTCTCTTTTAAGGTCACTTAGAGAAGTTGGGGTTTCTTTAACCCTTGCTTGTCGGAACCGTTGGAGTACTTCACTTAATTGGTAGGGTTCTTCCCGGGTAGGCGATTGGTTGCTCATATTGTTCTGTTTTATAAGGGTCTCAAGAATATTTTTCTTAAGGTTGGGATCACCGATATCATCAAGCATGGTGACAATTTTATCTTGATCTGCTGTGAGAACGTTGAGACCATTCATCTCAACAATAGACTTCCAGTAATTTATAGCGTTGCATTGGCAACTGTTTCTGTCACCATCGTCCGAATTTTCAGACGAGGATGAGTCGTTTATGACATCAAGGTCATCCTCAGAAGAAGAGTCATCATCATCAGAGGGATAAAGAATAATTTTCTTTAAATGTGATTTTAATTGGTCATCTTCTATTTCATTAATGGCTTTTTTAGTCCAACATTGGTTGGCGTAGTGACCAATTTTCCCACATTTGTGACATTTTATGTCGAGTTTTTTAGCTTTTCTTTTTCCCGGGTTGGGAAGGAATGGTTTTTCTTTATTATATGATTTTTTTCGATAATTTTTTCTTTTATAATTATTTTTATGGTAGATGGGTTTATCGGCCCACTTGGGCCTTTTTCGATAAGGTTTAACACCCTTTTCTTTACGATTTGGGGTTTTTATCTTTTTTCCTTGATCAAAAGCAAATTGCTCACAGAATTCCCCAATTTGGTGTTTCTCAGTAACCCTTTGCCTTTTCAGTTGATTTTTCAATTTTAAATCATTGCATAGAGTTAAACCTTCGTTTATGCAACTCGTAGTGAGTTGACCATAAGTAAGATTTTGATAATCGATGTTTATTCCATCGTTTTGAGTTCGTAGAGATTGACGAACTCTCTCTGCAAAGAGATGTGGTAAGCCATCAATAAACTTGGCTTTCCAATGACTTGAATCAGGGTTATTAAGTTGAAAAACCCTGGACAGGAAAGTATCCTTATACCATCTAAAATGGGTTAAGGAGGGACATCGGAGATTTTGCAGGAGAGTTTGAATTTTCTCTGCTATAGGAGCAGTAGATCCTGCAAAATGGTGCAAGATAGACAGGCACAAGGTGTATACTGCATCCTCTTCTCCCGTGGTAACTCTCTCATCATTGGAGGGTCCAATTTCCATTTTAACTATCTTTTTGTGGCTAATGATTTCTTTGCGTTGGGTGTCAGTGAGGTAATGGTCCCACCATCCCCGAAGTTGTCATACGAAACCGGTAGTAATGAACGAGGCAATTGTACTATCTGAGTTGTCGTGTTGCTTACAAACGGTCGAATACATAATTATTCTATGTATGGTGTCAAATATTTGTTTATCGGTTTGGCCATCAATATTCCATTCATAGATGGCCTTTCCAGAATACGAATTTTGGAAGGGATCTGATTCTTCAAACAGAAGATCTTGAGGAGAGGGTCTCTTATAATAGTGTTTTTCTACGGGTCTTGGACTATAAATATTATTTATAGCGCACTGCTCAGCAAACATTTCAGATATCTTATTTATATCCTGATCTTGACTAGAACTTTCAGATTCGTTTTCCGAATCTCCATTAGTCTCTTGATAAGAAAGGACCCCAATCTTCATGGCCTTAAGTTTTTGTTCGAGAATCTGAACAAAATCAGTGTTGGTCTCCATTTTGAAACCTTGGATTGGAGTGGGAGGTTGTATTAAAGGAAGGTCTTCCTTTTTAGGGACTTCAAGCCTGATTTCTTTTTCCTTAATAATTTTCTCAATCATAAGTTGGTGTTGATCAAGTTGATCTTTAATCATTTGACTTAAGGAAAACAGGTTCTCTTCTATAGAAAGAATTTGTTTGCCTAGACAATTAAGGAAGGTATTGGTATAATTTTGGGATCGGATTAAAGTGTTTATTTCCTTGATTGTTACCTGGGTATAATCAGTTTTCTGGAGGCTCAAGTAGGCGCTTGCCTCGATATTATTAGCTAGGACAATGTCTTGTTCCGGAGGGAAGGGAGAACTAATAGATTCTCCTAAGGCTTTAGTCTTCCAAGATCGTTGAAGGACAAGAACCTCATTTTCGGTTTGGTCTAAAAATTGTTTTATAAACCATTTTACAAAGGTCTTAATTTCCCCAGTGTTTTCCATGTGAGAATAATATTTATTCTTGTAATTCATTAACTCATCATTCGAGAATTTTTTGAAATACCAGTCACGAAAACTGGTATGTCTGGGGTGATAAAACTCTTTATTAAGGAGTTTTCTAGTTCCAGGACTAATATTAATCATTAATATGGAAACTCATTTCTGATTGAGTAGGAGATTGCCTACTTGATAAGTTTGGGTTTATGTAAATTCCATGGGGAATTTGGTTATCGCTGATTCTAATATTTTTCACTAGATCCTCTTCTCTAATTTGAGAAGTAGAGGCTCTGGATTCTTGAGGAGTCGAGACTTTATAAACAGTCTCTCCAGGATACCTCGAAGAGCTAGATCTAGGGAGAGTAACAGATCTTTGAGGGTTGAATTTTATTTCAATATCTCCCTCAGTTGTTTGGATTATTTGGTCAATATCTCTATTTATTATAGGTTCAGGCTCTATTTCCTGAGGTAAAGACCATTTTAAAGGAAAGTTGATTTCATCCCATCTTATAAGCCTATTGGTGGCTATATTAGAAGTTAAAAGGTTGGTCTGGACTAAAGTAGTAGTTCCAGGGGCTGAAATTTGCCTGATTTTAGGGGTTAGCGTTTGCAGAACCTTATAGTATATTCTATAAGATATAGCAATCACCTCACTTCCTTGTTTGAAATTGTAACCATGGGTTTGAATGGTTAGTTGCATAGCATCTAAGATATTTCTATCCGTTATGGACAGACTAAGATTTGGGGAAATATTAAAATAAACCGGTCCATGACAGAGACTGGTCTCAATTGCAGCAGCTAAAGATGGCTTAAAGTCGTTGCATCTACCATCTCTAACATAAGCCATAAGGCTAGCATCCATACCCAATAAGGTCAAGGGTTTAAAAGCAATTTGAATTAATCCGATATGGATAAACTTATAGTTTATAAAATTTTGTAAATCCCTTTTACTTAGAAGTCTTATAGTTTGAGATTGTTTAGACATTCTAACTGTCTGTTCCATGGTTTTGATAGCCATGCGAGACTTTAAATCGAACATGCCAATAGAGTAAATTTTACTTTTATCTTCTTTAGGAATAGACCATCTATTAAGTTGGTCCATTTTCTTTGGAAATTCTTCCAATTCAGCATTCTTTACTAATTCTTCTTGGTGACGATCATTATCGTCCATATTTTCTTCAAACAAAGACATGCTAATTATAGCACAAAAGTGTTGAGGTTGGTAGGTTACTTAAAGTATTAATCAGACAAGCATAATTCTCATGAAAAACTTAGTAGGTCATCTTTGCAAACGATGAATCGTTTAAATATCTACCCGAAGGGATATAAGGGAGAACCCTAAATCAAAGATGCTAAAATTGTCTTAGCCAAACAATCCCCAAAAATTCTCCCAAACATACCTGCACCATAGCGGGTAAACAGAGAATACAAGGATGACACCAAGACAATTTTATTTTCATACAAAGTTTTTCAAGATAAAAATTCTTACATGATTAACACCAAAGTTTCCTACCACCCCCAACAGAAATTTAGCTACTCATGAAGGTAGAAGGTTACCTCAGGAACCAGGCTCTGATACCACTTCTTTGCTGGATCGTGTTGATGGTGGATGGTAGTAGATGATAATATGAAGATGAAGAAGAAGAACAATGGATGCAAAAAACACACAAGCTTTATTTATTTAGTTTTGCAAATCTTGCAAGCGTACATTACAAGGGAGAACTAACTCCTTCTTATAGGAAAATTCCTAATCATGACAAGCACTTAATTTTTACCACTACACAAACAAATAAAAGTGGTGGAGTCCATCCACCTTACATTGTCAATATTATTGGCACACTAAAGCACTTTAACAAGATAGTGGATTCCTATCACCTCCAACAGAAATTTAGCTACTCATATATATATATCCCGATTCAACAGATGAGGTTGTGATGGGTATTCATTAAACAAATTAACCTACAACAAAGCGGAAAATTCTGAAGCTCTCCACAAACCTCTCTGAGGTTCCTGTCATACCCTATTTAGAGTTTATAGCCGTCGCCGCCGCTCCACCGCCAGCCATCGTCCCTCCTTCATCATTTGCAGCCCCTTTTCCATCGTGCTCCCTCCCCTACGCATCAGAATCTCTCTACCCTAGCCACCAGGGTTTCTATCTACCCTAGCCGGAAGGGTTCGTCGCCGCCACAGCCTCCCACCGGCCCACCATCACGCCGATCGTCTCCGTCACCACGCGTCCCTTTGATCGCGTCGTCGACATCACACCAAGCACATACGTTCTCCTATCGCAGCCATGATCCCGCCACCTCATCGCCATCAATACCCAAGCCCTAGAATACCGTGGGCGCCAGAGCTTCTTGCCTGGACTTGTCCCGGCATGCATGGCCAGCCCAGGCCCCTGGCGGCCATGCCCGGACGTGACGGGTGGTTCATGAATGGAGCACCTCGGGATACGATGTGGGCGTTCCCGTTCTGGATTGGAGCGCCGCAGATGGAACCGGATTGTCCAAGTGAAGGTGTGCAACGTGAAGCGTAGGATCAGGGAAGGGAAGTCAGCTCGGGGGGCTCTCACCTCCCGGGGGGTGAATGATCCTCCAGGGCGGGGGTGGGAAGGACCGTTTGGGGCCTATACCCACAGACCCGGGACACCTGCAGCCGGGAGGTCTCGGGGAATCCGCAGTAAAGGCTCCTTTTCAACCTATTTTTATTGTTTTAGGACGAATAAGATATTAGCTAGGTAGTTTTCATATCGTTATTTACATTCAATTAGAAACGTTGGGTCGAGGAACTCTTATGGTTGGATCTGCGAATCAAAGCAGACTACTTGTATGGAACCATGTGCGCCCGATGGGGTACGACCGATTGGAACAAAAACTCGTATCCGGAACTGTTAGGTCCCTCCTTGTAAGCACGATTTTATCGTAATAATTCTATCGCGTTTCAAAAAACCTACAACAAAGCGAAAGCGTGTGAGGTGGCATGGTTCATAAAGGGACGGATTTATGGCCCTGTATTATATACGACCCATTTCTAGGGTTTCTCAGTCCCAATTTCACGAAACGCGTTGCCTCCTTGCTTCCAGATGGAGAAAGCCATGGTCACACACACTATCGATTCGACTCCGGATCAGTCCATCCTCGAGGGCAAAGGTGTGGATTCGCATTCGACTGCGGATCAGTCCGTCCTCCAGGGCAAAGGTGCGGATTCGCTGAAGGCGGGGTCCAACGGCAAAGAGAAAGGTGTTACTCTACCTGTAGATTCGCCGACGTCGGAGGTGGGGAACGGGAAGGGGACGGAGGTTCCGGGGAACGGGTCGTCGTCCGTGAATGAGGGGGAGGTGGGCGAGAGGTTGCCGGCGGTGCCTGACGCGGAAAAGAGGTTGGTGCTTATAATACAGTGTGAGGCAGTATTATCAATCAATGCTGTTGACAAGGATGGGGCTTTAATCCCCGAATATTCCATTTCTACTTCACCTGGTTCCTTCCCTTCGTGCATGGGTTTCACTGTTCTTGGTTCATATTTACATATGATCGGTGGGTATTCTGCTAGTAGGAGTAGTCGATATTCTCTGAAGACCTATGTGTTGGATGTTGGGAAAATTCCTGATGCTTTCGAATCTGGTGATGAGCTCTCTGTATATGTTAACCCTGGTCCGCAGCTGAAAGGCCCGAAGATCATCCCCATTGTGTATGTCGTTCCAGGTAAAGCCTATGCCCTGTCTTCTAACGTTTATCCCAGGAACATTTCTTCGGACTTCGAGGTCCTAAATCTGGAACAGCGTGCTTGGACTGCATTGCCGAATCCCCCCATCCCTGATAATGTTAGTCCATTTGCTACTATTGAGTCTCATGCACAAGTCGGTGAAGAATCCATTGTTATATCACTAAAGGCTTTGATGGGTAGATGGAGGGCTGAATATGTATTCTATCTTGATAGCAATAGGTGGACTAAAGTGGAAAACCAAATTGGCTTTGTTGGACAACCAATTTATCATCATGGGTTTTCTTATGCCCCTTCCCGTTCTGCACTTCAAGTCTTTAAGGATTCTGACTTGTCTTCTCCCATCCATGAATTGAAAATTAGAGAAACTTCACCACTCGTCCAGTTCTATACAGTCCATGCAATTGTTATGATGGGTGATGTAGCTTTTGTCTTTCGGTCTGGCTCTCCTGAGATGCTGTCCGAAAGTGTTCATGATAGGGACTTCTATGTAACCATGGACAGATATGAGGTGTCTCGCGAGGAGAAGAGCCCTTACCAACACTCCATTCAAAAGCTGGACCCCGAGCTCAACCACCCTGATTCTCTTCTCCCCACTGCCAAGGATAAGGCAAGTGGAGGCTCTCCTATTCGGCCTTTTGGAGGCTCTGTTATTCCGCCTTACTACTTGCCAGTATCTCTATCTGGATAGTCAATGCTCTCTTGCTCGCACAGTTTCTACTGCATATGCTTTTCCTGTTTATGTTCTGAATCTGTTTATGTTTCTCTAGTAACTTGCTATCACAAGGTACGGATGATGTTTGCTTTATTAATAGCTTGAATGATGCCATGTTTTTGTTTAGCCTTAGTAATCAAAAGATATGGGTGATATTTGTTTTATTAATAGATTGAATGATGCTGTTGCTGCCTTTAGACTATTCGCAGCATTAGTTATCACAAGTTATGGATGATGTTTTGCTGTATTAATAGATTGAATGATGCTATTGCTGGGTTTAAATTCTTCATAGGATTGCTATTGCTGGTTTTAGATTATTCACCGCATTAGTAATCACAAGATATGGATGATGTTTGCTTTATTAATGGATTGAATTGCTGGGTTTAAATTGTTCATAGCATTTAGTATTTTCAAGATATGGGTGAACATGTTGCTGGTTTTAATTATTCACAGCAGTAGTAATCACAAGATATGGGTGATGTTTGCTTTATTAATAGATTGAATTGCTGGGTTTAAATTGTTCATAGTATTTATAATATTCAAGATATGAAGTTTTACATTATAGTAATCACAAGATATGGGTAATGTTTACTTTATTAGTAGATTGAATTGGTGGGTTTAAATTGTTCATGGCATTTGTAACTTCAAGAGATAGTTTTACATTATTCACAACATTAGTAATCACAAGATATGGATGATATTTGCTTTATTATAGATTGAACTAGGTTGGTGCTCCGAAGGGTGCTTATTATAATACATTATCTTAGTTAGACCACAATGGAATTAGACTAATCTCCGTATGTTTAGGCCTTAAATTTGGAAAAGTAAGGTCTAATTCGACCCGATTCGTGGGTCTATATTTGGGGACGTTGCAGTGGGAATAGATAGATTCGGTCTATTATGAAGGTATTTGCATGAAAATAAATTAATTAATTAATATGAAAAACATATTTTATTATTTTCGATAAAAAGTGAATGAGACTACAAAGCCGATCCGATAAACATAAAACCCCGAAAATTAGAAAAACAATCTCTCACCAAACCCCGAGCAACCCGATCGGAAAAACCTTGAGGTTTAGAAAGCCGTGCATTCAATGCTATTTCGGGCATTTTCGAATAATCGCCCACCACTCATGCTTGTTAAATGGAATTGCCATAGTACGGGCATAAACCCGGTTGGCCTCGAGGAGCACTTCGGCATCGGTAGCGGTTGGGTTGAGCTCCACTTGGGCTTGCAAGAACGCAACTTCGAACAGTAGCACCCGGAGGTTGTTCTGACAGTGATCTTTGAGCTGCTTCTCGGTCCGAGGGTAAGGATCGGTCGCCATGGTGCCAATCCGAATAGAGATATCGCCAATACTCTTTACGGTCACTCTCGTGAATCATCCATACCACGATAAGCCGCCTTTCCCCGACGTCAGTCCACAAAGGTGCCATGGAATCGGTTTGGAAGAAATTTGGGTGGTTGTCGAATCTGCTTTGCTTGGAGGAAGGAAGAGGAGTTGTGGAGGCCGATTCTGTGAGTATGGTTGTTTAAATTACATAGGCAAAGAATCGGTCAAACTATTATCTTGACAGAATCGATTGGAGTTATTATGCAGGAAGAATCGGGACATGTGACCAAGTTGTGGAATCGGTGAACATTAAATGACAAGAAAATAAAAACTAAATAGAAATAGATAATCATTACACGATTTTTTATTAGGTTTTTCGAGTACAAAATAAAACTTGACAGGTTCGATACTGGATACGTGTACACGAAAACCTTATACATTTGTAGCTTGAAGCATCTCGAACATAAGAGCCTCGTGGTTGGCCTTCTCCAGTGGAGTCCAATCAGTTGTGTCGAGCGCAACTACTTCGTTGTATTGGCTGGTGAGTGATAGCTGGTACTGCATCAGCTTCGCCCCTATACGCTCGAACCGACCACGACGACGTTGTTCTTGCTCTGCCATGTACAATATTGGTAGGGGACCAACGTCAACTTGAGAAACACCACTCTTGTTGTCGGGACGCAATAACTTTGGTTGAACATTAATAATTTTTGGGAATATAGTTAAATGTGTCATTCATGAACGGTATGGGGGTGCTTTTTTGTAGGCAATCGAACCGGTCCATTGGAAATGAATGGACTCGCATTACGGTGCATGAAATAAATGAACAACACGTATATGGAAATACAGTAACCAAGTTACTACATGTCGTTGTCTGTATAGAGCTCATGCCTGAACAAAGATCAAATGTGTTCAACTAGATCACCCTTAAGATGCCGGTGTGATGCTCGATCCTCTAACCGGCTTGACCTGTATCAGATGTCTTCGTACTCTGTTATTGGCCGTCATATCACTGTTAACATTGGTTCTTCGGATGAGAGGCGTTCAATGTGTCCTTGGTAGGTGTCCCGTTCGTCCTCCACTATCATGTTATGTATAATAATGCATCACCGTTTGATCATCGCAAGTTTACTATCATCCCAACCTCGAGCAGACCTATTGATGATATGGAAACGAGCTTGCAGTATCCCGAATGCCCTCAGCACATCTTTCCTTGTTGCCTCCTGATTTCTGGAGTATAACAGGTGCTTCGGTAGTTGTGGTGTCAGGATAGACTTCACGAAGCACACCCACGGTGGGTAAATTCCACCTGTTAGGTAGTAGGGAGTGTTGTATGACATACCGTTGACCTGAAACTCGATGGAAGGATGATCACCCCGAAATACATCTACAAATATGAACGATTGATTCAGGACATTGATGTCGTTGTTCGAACCCAATATCAGTGTTAAAAGGATAATGACAGGGATGCTAGAAAGGTTAGAATCGACAAGGTCGATTCGTTATGCAATGTCAGGCAATACTAAAGTCTCGTTAGTTGCCACTTATATAGGATCAAGTAAAATGAGATTTTACGTTGATCTATTGACATACATAAACCTAAGGGTCACACCGGAGAATGAAACTCCTCGACACATTTATGGAGAGTGGCCAAAAGGGAGTTGTCTCGGGACATGACCAAAACTGGATTTTGGTTCATGTGCCCGTAAGTGAATAGGACATTACGGATCGAGACAAGGCTTGGAGTTTTAGGATTGATCATGTCGGATAATGTTGGACATTTCCGGTATGGAAGGCTTGGAGGCGATGAGCGCATCACGGGGCCTCGTTGGGAATTGCCACCGACTATGTGCCAAGAGGCCCATGAGAGGCCATGCAACCAAGACCGATGGAACTAATTAATCAGGTCTTGATTAATTAGTACTAAGTAAGCAAGAAAAGGATTAAGATGTTGGTGATTCACCACCTAACCCCATCTTCCCTACCCTTACTTAGCACCATACTTGTCCTATTTACACCATACTTGTCCCGTGCTTTTAGTTTGCCGAGTTGATGAGGTTTGTTAAGTTTAAGTCATATTTTTTCAACATAACAAACACAAGACAAGAATAGAAACATATTTTTCTCCCCCCTCCCCAATTTAGGCCATGGATGTGTCCTTCCTTCATTTTGTGTTCTTGAGTCCTCTAAGCTTAGAACTACGTGGCTTTAATTCCTTGGAGGATACGTAGGCGTCTTGGAGACTCGAGCCAAATCATTCGGTACCCGATGTTCATGTTTTGGTTCATGTTTTGGTAAGAGTTAGTGCTGAATTTTTATCTTGTGAATCCATTCTTTGTTAGTTGTTTCATGGTTTTAATCGTCTCTTGGTTTTCATTGATTTTCCGCTGCGAGTTGATTCATCTCCAACCTTACCTGGAAACCCAACAGTGGTATCAGAATCGTGCTACCTTCGGGATTCACAAAACGGTAATAAAAGTATCGGTTTTGTGCTTGGTTTTTTTATAAGCTAAAAAATTTACTAAACAAATGTTCTATAAGGTTATAGAACAAAGCAATAAGAGATCTAAAAAGATCTTTTCCTCAGACTATTACAGCTCCAAAGAGAAAACAAAGAAATAGGAAAAACAAGATGTACACAAAACATCTTGCCTACTTCCTATCCGGATTCAAACAATTAAACCGGTTAGAAACCGGAACAAGGGTTAAAGCTTGAACTGGAGTCGCTTCCTTGTCCTTCCTACCCTCGACGTCCTTTTCGAGCACAAAAGCACAAAGGTCATAAGCTTTATCACCAACTTTCGAACTGTAACTCCAATTGAATGTGCTATCTTTTTTTTGCAACGTCCACCATGAAACGTCCCGTTTTATCCCCTTTATCAGCAGAGGTCCTGGCTCTTGTCTGATAAACAATGATTGGTTGTGCAATCACCTTTGAGTGGCCCTTCTTTGGACGTCCACGTCGCTTTGGCTCGGCCATAGATACTAGTTTCACCAAGGTCTCCTTCCATGGACTTCCTTTTAACCCGACTTCTGAAATCGGTTCACCATCCCGAGACGGGTTGTCTCTTTCCACTAGGCCCGAACACAACGAGCCAATATCATTCCCAATACGATTAAAAACGGTAGCCAAACTTGGATCCTCACGGGCCAACAATTGAACCTTTTCGGATGGGCTTAACAATAACCCACCCAAAACAGGCCCAACACCCTTTTGAACAACATCTCCAGGCCCACCCTATGCTTGTTGTCACGCCCCAATTTCAGTAAAACCGAACTCGGAGCGCGAACGTTTAAGACAATAAAACATTTTTAAACCTTTTAAATAAATCACTTTAAAACCACCATTTAGTTAACCGAAATAGTTATTTACAACTCAAAAGTACGTCCCAACAAGTGGACAAAATAAAAGGTATACGTCGCTAGACTCAAAAGTAAACCCAGACTCCCGCTCCTAGCTCTTCAAGCTTCGGAAGCTCACCTAGTCCATCCCGCGACCAATACCTGTAGAAAAAACACCTAGGGGTGAGCGTTCGATCACCACCACGGATAACAGACTGACTACGACATACTTAGCAGACAATGCCGGTAACACCAACACCAAACCCAACACCGGGGACTACTATCCCCAAACTCAAGTAACCCGACTGACACACAAACCGTCACTTTCCTCGACCTACTCAACACTCGGACACATAATGTAGACCCGACACAACGATTGACGACTTCCTCCAAAGACACGACAGATAACCACGCAACACCCAAGATCACTAAGGATCGCACACCAAACAAGATCACAAAGAATCGCACTCCAGCTACTCAGTAACCCCCCACGCCCTTTACCGATCCCTGTCAGGCCAGGCGGTCGACCTGTCGCACTTTTCCCGAAACAAAGTCGGATCAGGCTGTCGACCTGTCACCACCACCCACGCACGCGCGGCCAGGACCACTTTCCTCACGGGCGGGCCCCCTACCCCGTCTGAACATGCAGACGCGTGCGATCACAAGACCCCCGTTATTATGAAGCGGGCCCCCAACCTCAGGTAACAACAATCACAATCACAAACAAAGTTCAACAAACAGCAACAACGCCAGTTTGAAACTCCACAGGCACTCATGGCCACCCAAGACACCAACAGTAAAACACGGGTTCAACAACCCCACAGGCACTAAAGGCCACCCAAAAATCCAACGGTAGAACACGGGTTCCACAACCCCACGGGCATTCAAGGCCACCCAAAACACCAACGTTAGAACACGGGTTCTACAACCCCACGGGCACTCATGGCCACCCAAGACACCAAAGTAAAGACACGGGTTCAACAACCCCACTGGCACTCATGGCCACCCAAGCCACCAACAGTAAAGACACGGGCTCTCATGGCCACCCAAGACACAGCAGTGAAATACGGGCTCTCATGGCCACCCAAGACACGAACATTAAAGTACGGGCTCTCATGGCCACCCAAGACACAAATTAAACAATCAACCTCCGGGCATAACCAAATGCGTCCAGTAAATCTAATATCGAAAGTTCACTGCTCCTACGACACTACTAAGTGTCACATGCATTTCTATTGTTCGATACGTTCCCGTATCATACGACACCACCCGGTGTCGCCTGCCTTTCTAATATTCGATAAACCTACATAACCCACGACACCCAAGTGTCACATGCATTTCTACTGTTAACTTTCCCTAGTCAGGGCCAAGATCCGGCTACTTTTCCCTACCTCGTATGCTTTCTCCAAAAGCGCACAAACAAGATCCGGCGTGATCCCGATCACTCGTCTAGCTTTCCCTTTCCTCTGTCTGCGGCACGATCTAAATAAGAACATAGTTTTAAACACTTTTAAGCTTGCAGGCAAAAACTGAAATTTAATAAACTTGACGCCCAAAAGTAACCCCGACAATGTGGATCACTCCCAAACTTCCCAATTACTCGACATTGTCGATAATGGACCCGGAAAGGCAAGATTCGCCCGACATGGGGAATCTGCCCGGGTTTTGAAAACGTCCTTCCGGGGCTCCGAAAATTCCTGTTTTCATTTCTACGATCTTAGAATAATTCAAGGGTTCCTATGCACTCGACGGAATCAAATTCCGACTTCCGAGTTATTTAATTCGCGTTTAAAGTTTCTAAACCCGTCAATTATAACTTTCACAATTTAATTCCAAATTTCGATCCGGGTGTGGATTAATCACTTGGGGAACGTTCTAAACCACCCGAACACGAAACCCGAACACCCGAGCATGTGGGCCCCACCCGACCCCCTTTGGCCGTGGGAGGCTAGGGCCGGTTTGGGGCCGGTCCACGAAGGTGGTGGCTGGTCCTAACTCCGGCCATCCACCCTACAAAACCGGCCAGCCACCCTACAAAACCGGGCAGCCACCATACACGGTGGCCGGAGCTCCCCCGAGCCTCCGGTCACCGGAATAAGTTCATCTCTTCGCTCCAAAACACCTCCAACGAACCCCACACCTCAACTCATCCATATTCAACCCATTTCAAACCAAAACCTAACTTTTAAACTTAACAAAATAAAAATCGGTTAGATGCTCACCGTAGAGAATGACGGTGTGAGCTTGAATCTTCTATCGTTGAGACGATCCAACGGTTTGATGAACGAGAAACGTCACAAATCCCCCAAGCCTCTTCTCTTTTTCTCTCCTCCTTCTCTCTTCCTTCTATCTTCTTTCTCTCTCTAAAAAGTCCTATTTTCTACACTATGGCCGAACACCTACACAAGTCTTCCTTTTGTTTTTGTTCAAAAACACACTTTTACTATAATTACCAAACTAACACCACCTTTCCATCTTTTGTTTTGTCCAATAAACCTAGCACCACCACATTGGGGACATGTGGCAAGTGGGTCCCACACCTTTTTTTGAAAATATCTTCTAGATATTTTTCAGTCAGATTCGCGAAATTCGGCCGTCTCGGGCCCCGAACGGGCACTTTTTCCAAGAAATTAGGAAACTGCATGGGCTACAAGGAAACGTCTCAACTAAGACCGCTGTGACGACGGCTAAGCTTTTTGGATCCAAAACAAGCCTCGAATGGACCAAAACGTCGCTCGGTTGACTTTTCCAGCGAAAAGTCAACATTTCCCAAATTGGTCAGAAGGTTGCCCTGAGTCCCCCGGAACTCACTTTGGTCGATATCGGGGTTAACTTAAGTCCGGTATGACTCTCGGGGTCAAATTTAGGTTCATTTAAGTGTCTGTCCAAAAATTTTAAATTTTCCTGTTTTTCGCAGATTTGACTGGTGTTGACCGGGAGTGGTTTTTACAATCTACCCCCCTTAAAGGAATTTCGTCCGCGAAATTTTTTAACAAACGTACCTCAGGAGTCGGACAGCTCGGGGTACCTCGCGCGAACCTCGTCCTCGCGCTCCCAAGTCGACTAAGCCTCGTGGTGCCGCCACTGCACCTATTCTAAGCGGATAACCTTTCCGCGCACCTGATCTCGTGGATCCATTTCCCAAACCGATTTCTCCTTATACGAGACATCACCCGTTTCCTCGACCTCGTGGTCCGCATATACTTCTGCAACTGGGAAACATGGATATTCCCATGCTGCGGTGGCAGTGCAAGTCGGTATGCAACTGCCCCCCTTCTACTCAAGACCTCGAAAGGTTCGATACACCGCGGGGATAACCCGCCTCCGCCGCGGTTGAAACGCATCAGTCCACCTTTCGGACTCACCTCTAGGGATACATGATCACCGAGTGCTGACTCGAGAGGTCGGCGCCGTCTGTCAGCATAGCTCCTGCTGACTCTGCGCGGTCTTCAACCGCTCATGCTTCGGCACGACCGACTCAGCCGTCTCTCGGTCCGGTTCTAGACCCAGTGAACCCCCATTCCTCACTTCCGCCCCGCACACGGGCGCCTGACAAGGCCTACCCTACAAGCTCTGAACGGTGCCATCATGAAACTGGCTTGAAAGCTGTTGTTGTAGGCGAACTCGGCTAATCGCTCATGAAATCTATCGTGACGTGCCCCCACTTCCACTGTGCAACCCGCAGTGGTTGCAATAATCCAGCGGGACGCTGTTGTTCGGCTCTCACCTGCCGTCGAGTGAGGCACCGCGATACTAACTCCGCGACCGCTCTCCGCATCCCGCTCCACTAGACATGCCACCTGATGTCGCGCTCCTCTTAGTGCCACCCACGTGCACTGTCAGACGCGAATGCTGCGACTCTCGCAGCTCGCCGCCTCCACCGTTACGCGGTATGAACAAACCTCCGCGATACCGTAACTCCCAATTAGCACAACGATCCCAGCCCTCGGCGTCAACACCGCCGGCAACTCTCTCCCGGATATCTGTCGTCTCGACATCCACCGACTGTGCCTCTATCTCCCGGCCAAGCGGGGTGGGCTGAGCCATCAAGAAGCACATGGACACGCCGCCGGTAACCTCTTCTAGCTCCAAACCGAACGTGCCCAGCTCTCCCATCACGTCCCACTCCTAGACTGAGATGCTAACAGGACACGGCATCGGCTTCCTACTCAGGGCATCGGCAACCACGTTCGCCTTACCCGGATGGTAGTGTAGCTCAAAGTCGTACTCCTCAAGTAGTTCCATCCATCGCCGCTGGCGCATGCTCAGGTCTCGTTGGGAAAAGATGTACTTAAAGCTCTTATGATCCGAGAACACCTGAAATCTCTCGCCATACAAATAATATAGCCAGCCTTTCAGCGCGAACTCTAGCACTGTTAATTCCAGGTCATGGGTAGGATAGTTGCGCTCGTGCGTCTCCAACTACCTGGAGCCATAGGCAACCACCTTACCTAACTGCATTAGCACGCAACCATTCCTTCCCCGAACGCGTCACGATAGACCTCGTACCCGACCCCTAGCTCTGGCACTATCAACATTAGAGCGGTAGTCAGACGAGTCTTCAACTCCGTGAATGCACGTTCACAATCCTCCGTCCACACAAACCCAACTCCCTTGCGTGTAAAAAGTCATAGGCGCGGCTAGACGCTCAAGGTCCTGGACGAACCGCCGATTATATCCCGCCAGCCCCAAGAAGCTGCGGATCTCGAAGACGCTCGTGGGCCGCGCCCACTTCCAAACCGCGTCGATCTTCGCCGGATCGACCAATATACCGTCACGGGACACAACGTGACCGAGGAATCTCACCTCAGCGAGCCAAAACTCGCACTTCTCCAGGTTGGCGTATAGCTGATGCGTGCGCAACAGGGTTAGAACACCCCTCAGATGTTCCTCATGCGCCGCCTCGTTCTGCGAGTAGATCACGATGTCGTCTACCAACACCACCACAAATTGATCTAAGAACGGCCGGCATATACTGTTCATCAGATCCATGAACGCTGCAGGTGTGTTCGTCAGTCCAAACGGCATCACCAATAACTCGTAATGCCCATAGCGTGTCCGGAATGCAGTCTTTGCGACGTCCCCCTCTCGGACTCCCAACTGGTAATATCCGGATCGCAGGTCGATTTTCGTGAAGCACATCGACCCTCTCACTTGGTCGAACAAGTCGACAATTCTCGGCGTTAGTTACCGGTTCTTCACCGTAACCTGGTTCAGCTTCCGGTAGTCTATACACATCTGAGCTCTCCACACTCCTTCTTCACGAAGAGTGCTGGTGCTCCCCACGGAGATGTGCTCGGACGGATAAACCCCTTCTCCCGGAGCTCCTCGAGATGACGCTTCAGTTCGGTCAACTCTGCTGGGGCGAACCTATAAGGCGCCATCGGTATCGCTGCCGTTCCCGGCATCAGGTCAAGCTTGAATTCCACCTCACGAACTGGTGGCAACCCGCTCAATTCCTCCGGAAGGACCTCGGGGAACTCGCACACCACTCGCAGTAACTCGCGGCTCTGCACAGCCGATACTTGCTCCACTGCGGACAATGCCGTCAGGAGAACTCCGCTCTTACCGTCCAGAATACACGAAACTTTCGTGTTGCCTGTTGACACCGTCACTCGTCGTCTATGAAAGTCGATATTGGCTCGGTACTTCGCCAGCCAATCCATTCCCAAGTTTACGCAAAGGTTGTCATTTCGTATGTATCCTTCCCATGGATACACGCACAAGCTCAGTCGCTGCCAATCCTCACGGATCCTCGCAGTCTCTCTAAGACCTCGCTCCACTACCGTCGTCGTGCCTACCAACTCCGAACATACCCGAATCCTCGGGGTGAGGACTCGATCCAGCCTCAGGGCTCTTGAGCCTCTCTCGAACCTCCTGTATCGGTTTGCTTCTCTAACTCCGCATGCACGACAGACCCTAGTCAACACCACACCACCCCCAACCGGCGTATCCAGACGCATGGGCGGACTCAACGGCTCTAAACTCAGCCTAATCATCTCAGCACAACTCGACGAAACAAACGAGTGTGACGCCCCGGTATCCAATAGAAATGACGCCCAAATCAAAGAGCGAATAACCACTCCATTTGTCACTCCGGTAAAGTCTAGCACAACCCCCACACGGTCCTCTATGCATTTACTTATAACTTTCCGCAACCAAACCAGTATTCGCTACTCGTCCTCTACGGGAAAAGTAGTAAAGGGGATGAGCGTTCTGCTCACCTCCACGGACACCCGTTCGGTTATGGCATACTAGTAAAGCATTAACGACTTTCCAATCTAACCAGGGCAAACCACTACCTCAAAACCTGATACCAAACGTCACACTGCTCACGCTATCAACACCTCAAGTACTCGCTCACGTAAGATAAACCTCGAAACGGGGATTTTGTTCTCAATTCAGCAACCCACTATTGCTCACAACCTCAATACCCCAATTACCCGATCACGTAGGGAAACCTCAACGGGGATCCTACTCTTAACTCAGCAAACCACTATTGCTCACAACCTCAATACCCCAATTATCCAATCACGTAGGGAAACCTCAACTGGGATCCTACTCTCAACTCAGCAAACCACTATTGCTCACAACCTCAACACCCCAATTACCCAATCACGTAGGGAAACCTCAACGGGGATCCTACTCTCAACTCAGCAAACCACTATTGCTCACACCCTCGATACCCTAGTTACTCGATCATGTGGGGAACCTAAAATAACCCACTCACGTGAAGGAAAACCTCAAACCACCCGTTCACGCGAGTGAAACCTCGAACACCCGTTCACATAGGGGAACATAGTTCGTATGGCGCCGCAGCGCATCAACCTTAACCCCTCTCAGTGGTGAGACTCTCACACCGAGGCGCTGTATCACTACCGTAGGTTATTGATGGGTCTCGAACCCAAGACCTCATCCTTTAACACCGAACTTACGACCTCTACAACCAACACAAACCTAAACTCAGCCACGCGAAACCAACACTCAAACTGCACAATCATGACGGTGGAACAAGATAGGAATCACGGATCTGTGACAGACCCCGTCACGGTTGGGGTCACGGAGCCCTGACGAAGGCCTAAAACTCGCCAAAACGTTCTGGTCCGTCACGGATCCGTGACAGGATCCGTGACGCTCCCGCAGACCTGTTTTCCAATTTCGTTTCAGAATCGATCTTTATCTCCTTTTTAACCCTAAAGACGGTCATAACCGACACACACGCTCGACCACCAATTTAACAAACACACGCACAACGACTCACAGACAAATTCAAGTCACACAACTCAATCACAAGCCGACAAGGCCAACCAAAACAAAAACACGTCCACCGGGCCAACAAATTCCAAAACACGCCCACCGGGCCAACCAAAATCAAAGTACGTCCACAGGGCCAACCAATTTTAAAAATTTCACCATTTCATTATAAAACCTCATTTCTTGACATCAGGTAGTTACAACCCGGTCCAGGCGTCCCCGAACTACATTGTACCCACTTGATATCAGCACCGTCACGCTAGACTACAGGGGTGCCCCTGAGTCGAGTCGCGACAGCTTAACAACGTTTCACGCAGCAACACACAAACAGTATGCCAGTAATAACCGTACTGCACATACACACAAACACAACCAGGACTCAAAACACTACGGGTCTACACACGGTTTCCGACTTGCGTCCCCCACGCACGACGGGACTTCACTGACTCGACTCTCCAACCTAATTGACGTACAGTCCGAGGTGTGAAACTTCGAGCTCTAATACCAAGCTGTCACGCCTCAATTTCAGTAAAACCTAACTCGGAGCGCGAACGTTTAAGACAATAAAACTTTTTTAAACCATTTAAATAAATCACTTAAAGCACGTCCCAACAAGTGGATAAAATACAAGGTATACGTCGCTAGACTCAAAAGTAAACCCGGACTCCCGCTCCTAGCTCTTCAAGCTTCGGAAGCTCACCTAGTGCGTCCCGCGACCAGTACCTGTAGGAAAAGCAGCTAGGGGTGAGCGTTCGCTCACCACCACGGATAACAGACTGACTACGACATACTTAGCAGACAATGCCGGTAACACCAATACCAAACACAACACCGGGGACTACTATCCCCAAACACAAGTAACCCGAATGACACACAAATCGTCACTTTCCTCGACCTACTCAATATTCGGACACGTAATGTAGACCCGACACAACGATTGACGACTTCCTCCAAAGACACGACAGATAACCACACAACACCAAAGATCACTAAGGATCGCACACCAAACAAGATCACAAAGAATCGCACTCCAGCTACTCAGTAACCCCCCACGCCCTTTACCGATCCCTGTCAGGCCAGGCGGTCGACCTGTCGCACTTTTCCCGACACAAAGTCGGATCAGGCTGTCGACCTGTCACTACCACCCACGCACGCGCGGCCAGGACCCCTTTCCTCACGGGCGGGCCCCCTACCCCGTCTGAACATGCAGACGCGTGCGATCACAGGACCCCCGTTATTATGAAGCGGGCCCCCAACCTCGGGTAACCGCAATCACAATCACAAACAAAGTTCAACAAACAGCAACAACGCCAGTTTGACACTCCACAGGCACTCATGGCCACCCAAGACACCAACGGTAAAACACGGGTTCAACAACCCCACGGGCACTAAAGGCCACCCAAAACACCAACGGTAGAACACGGGTTCCACAACCCCACGGGCACTCAAGGCCACCCAAAACACCAAAGGTAGAACACGAGTTCTACAACCCCACGGGCACTCATGGCCACCCAAGACACCAAAGTAAAGACACAGGTTCAACAACCCCACAAGCACTCATGGCCACCCAAGACACCAACAGTAAAGACACGGGCTCTCATGGCCACCCAAGACACAACAGTAAAATACGGGCTCTCATGGCCACCCAAGACACGAACATTAAAGTACGGGCTCTTATGGCCACCCAAGACACAAATTAAACAATCAACCTCCGGGCATAACCAAATGCGTCCAGTAAATCTAATATCAAAAGTTCACTGCTCCTACGACACTACTAAGTGTCACATGCATTTCTATTGTTCGATACGTTCCCATATCATACGACACCACCCGGTGTCGCCTGCTTTTCTAATATTCGATAAACCTACATAACCCACGACACCCAAGTGTCACATGCATTTCTACTGTTACCTTTCCCTAGTCAGGGTCGAGATCCGGCTACTTTTCCCTACCTCGTATGCTTTCTCTAAAAGCGCACAAACAAGCTCTGGCGTGATATCGATCACTCGCCTAGCTTTCCCTTTCCTCTGTCTGCGGCACGATCTAAATAAGAACATAGTTTTAAACATTTTTAAGCTTGCAGGCAAAAACTGAAATTTAATAAACTTGACGCCCAAAAGTAACCCCGACAATGTGGATCATTCCCAAACTTCCCAATTACTCGACATTGTCGATAATGGACCCGGAAAGGCCCAATTCGCCCGACATGGCGAATCTGCCCGGGTTTTGAAAACGTCCTTCCGGGGCTCCGAAAATTCCCAATTTCGTTTCTACAGTCTTAGAATAATTCAAGGGTTCCTATGCACTCGACAGAATCAAATTCCGACTTCCGAGTCATTTAATTCGCGTTTAAAGTTTCTAAACCCGTCAATTATAACTTTCACAATTTAATTCCAAATTTCGATCCGGGTGTGGATTAATCACTTGGGGAACGTTCTAAACCACCCAAAAACGAAACCCGAACACCTGAGCATGTGGGCCCCACCCGACCCCCATTGGCCGTGGGTGGCTCGGGCCGGTTTGGGGCCGGTCCACGAAGGTGGTGGCTGGTCCTAACTCCGGCCAGCCACCCTACAAAACCGGCCAGCCACCATACACGGTGGCCGGAGCTCCCCCGAGCCTCCGGTCACCGGAGAACGTTCATCTCTTCGCCCCAAAACATCTCCAACGAACCCCACACCTCAACTCATCCATATTCAACCCATGATCCCCTGAAGTCCAGCACACATGCCCGCAGCATGTCTTCCAAGATCTGAATAGTGCGCTCGGACTGACCGTCTGTCTGGGGATGATGTGCTGTACTGATTAGAACCTCGGTCCCCAACGCGGTCTGCAGACTCGGCCAAAACCTGGACGTGAAACGAGGATCCCTGTCAGACACTATCGACACAGGGACCCCATGGAGACGCACTATCTCCTGATTGTACAGGCTGCTCAACTTGTTGACCGGATCAGTCATCCTCATAGCCAGGAAATGGGCCGACTTGGTCAACCGGTCGACTACTACCCATACAGCGTCATGTCCCTTCGGCGATCTCGGTAGTCCACACACGAAGTCCATTGTGATATGATCCCACTTCCACTGGGCAATCGGCAGTGGCTGCAACAATCCGGCGGGACGCTGATGTTTGGCCTTCACCTGCTGACAGACGAGGCACCTCGATACAAAATCTACGACCGCTCTCCGCATCCCGCTCCACCAAAAGTGCCGCCTGATGTCACGGTACATCTTGGTGCCACCCGGGTGCACTGTAAGACGCGAATGATGTGACTCTCATAACACGTCGTCTCTATAGTTGACCGACATGAATAGCCCTCCTCGATACCGTAACCCCCAATCTGCACTGACCTCCCAGCCTACCACCTCGTCACCACTGACGACCCTCTATCGGATCTCTGCCGTCTCAACGTACTCTGACTGCGCCTCCAACACTTGGGCAAGTAGTGAGGGCCGAGCCACCAGTGAGCACATGGCCACGCCACCAGTAATCTCGTCTAGCTCAAGCCCGAACGTGCTCAGTTCCCCCATCATGTCCCACTTTCGGACCGATATGCTAGCAAGACTCGGAACCGACTTCCTACTCAAGGCATCGGCGACCACGTTCGCCTTACCCGGATGGTAGTGTAGCTCAAAGTCGCACTCCTCAAGCAGCTCCATCCATCGCTGCTGGCGCATGTTCAATTCTCGCTGGGAAAAGATGTACTTGAGGCTCTTGTGATCCGAGAACACCTGAAACCCCTCGCCATACAAATAATACTGCCAGCCATTTAGGGCGAACACGACTGCTGCTAGCTCCAAGTCGTGGGTAGGATAGTTGCACTCGTGTGTCTTCAACTGCCTGGATCCATAAGTGACAACTCTACCCAACTGCATCAGTACGCAGCCCAGTCCTTCCCCGGACGCATCACAGTAGACCTCATACCCGATCCCTCGCTCTGGCACTACCAACACTGGAGCGGTAGTCAGACGAGTCTTTAACTCCGTGAATGCACGCTCACACTCCTCTGTCCACACAAACCCGAGTCCCTTGCGCATCAACAGAGTCATCGGCGCGGATAGTCGTGCAAAGTCCTGGACAACAGAGTCAGAACAGTCCTCAGATGTACCTCATGTGCCGCCTCGCTCTGCGGATAGATCAGGATGTCGTCTGCGAACACCACCACAAAATGATCTAAGTACGGCTGGAATATACTGTTCATCAGATCCATGAACGCTGCATGTGCGTTCGTCAGCCCAAACGGCATCACCAAGAACTCATAATGGCCATAGCGTGTCCGGAATGCAGTCTTTGCGACATCCCCCTCTCGGACTCGCAACTGGTAATATCCGGATCGCAGGTCGATCTTCGAGAAACATGTTGACCCTCTCAACTGGTCGAACAAGTCATCGATCCTCGGCATCGGGTGTCGGTTCTTCACCGTAACCCGGTTCAGCTTCCGGTAATCTATACACATCCGAAGCTCTCCACTCTTCTTCTTCACGAAGAGTGCTGGTGCTCACCACGGCGATACTCTCGGACGGATAAATCCCTTATCCTGAAGCTCCTCGAGCTGACGCTTCAACTCAATCAACTTTGATGGCGCAAACCTGTAAGGCGCCATCGATATCGCTGCCGTTCCCGGCACCAGGTCAATCCCGAACTCCACCTCACGCTCCGGTGGCAACCCGCTCAACTCCTCAGGAAAGACCTCAGGGAACTCGCATACCACTCGCGGTAACTCTCGGCTCTGCACAGCCGATACTTCCTCCACTGCGTACAACGCCGACAGGAGGCCCCGCTCTTACTACCCATAATGCACGTCACCTTCGTACTGCCTACTGACACTGTCACTCGTCGCCTGTAGCAGTCGATATTGGCTCGGTACTTCGCCAGCCAATCCATTCCCAAGATCACGTCAAAAGTCGTCATTCCCAGTACGAGAAGGTCACCAGGGCAAGGACAGTCTGCGACTCTAATTTCGCAGGCACGACATACCCTAGTCAACGATACTCCACCCCCAACTGGGGTGTCCAGGCACAGAGGTGGACTCAACGGCTCTAAGCTCAACCCCAACCTCTCAACACAACTCAACGAAATAAACGAGTGTGACGCCCCGGTATCAAATAAGAATAACGCCCATAAATGATACAATAAACACGTACCCTGAATGGTCTCGCGGTATGTAGTAGATCCTGGGGCCCGGGAGTCGGTAACTGCGTACACTCGTCCCTGTGACGCTTGCTGCCTCTGACCCGGCGCACTGACTGCTAGATACCCAGATCTTGGATGCTGTCTCGGGACTGGCGCACTCGTTGACGGTTGCGAAAACCTCGACTGTTGACTCTGACGAGGGCGACCCCTGGGTGACTGTACTGTACGCGACTGTTGTGGTCGCTGCACTGTCATTGCCCCCAACGGCTCATAGCACCTGGCGATAGTGTGCCCAACCCGGCCGCACCGGAGACACCTGGCCTCGTCGGCTCTCGGCCCCGTGTCCATCGGACACTCTCGCTGTATGTGGCCTGGCTGCCGCAGCTAAAGTATCTCAGCCGTCTCTCTGAAGCGACTGGCCCCACTGATGCTACCGACCCCATCCGTCTCGCTCCGCCCTGCTGAGCCTGAGGCCGGAAGAACCCCATGGCCCTCTGTCTCCTCGGGTCTCGTGACTCGGACGGCCCTGCAATGTTGGTCAGCCACTGTCGAACCTCACGGGTCCTGGCCGCATCCTGGATACCCTGCGCCACCGTCGCTGTAGTATCCACGAGCTCTGAGTACTCCCGCAACCTCAAGGGGAGAACTTTATCCCAAATCACCGGCTTCAGTCCCCCCTTGAACCGCAGGCAACGGTTCTGCTCTGTCGCCACCATCTCTGGCGCGAATCTGGTCAGGGCCGTGAATCTGGCCTCGTATTCTGCCACTGACATCCCCTCCTGCTGCAGGTCCTGAAACTACCGATGTCGGTCCAACCGAGCCGACTCGAGGAAATACTGTGCCAGAAAGATCGTCTGGAAGATGTCGTAGTCGTGTCCGACTCTGTCCCTCACACGCCCCCACCAGTGATAGGCGCTGTCCCTCAGCTGATGAGCTGCAAAGGACAATCTGCGGCGGCCATCCTCGATACCTGATGTGTCCAGGTCCCGCGTGACCTGCTCTAGCCACCTCTCGGCTAGGTCGGGGTTCGGCTCCCCGAAAAATGTGGGTATGCCTAGCTTCAGGAAGTCCAGCAGGGTCCGGGCCGTATGGTCCTCTTCCTGAACGGGACTCACTGGGACCGCTACTGCCTCCGGAGCTGGCGATGCCGACTCTCGACTGGCGATGATCGCCACCAAACTCTGTACCGTCCTGGTCAGCTCGTCCAGGGCGGTCGTAGTGGAGGGTCTGCGACCGGCAGGACGATGGGCGTGCCCGTAGATGGTCATGCGTCGCTTCTCATGTCCTCTCTGACATGAGTACCCTGGGCCTCTGCGTACTCAGCGAGCCCCACGCTGGGCACCCGTCCTGGTGTCCCTGCTGACCGTCCCCGCCTGCCTCGCGCAGGCGCCCGTCCCCGTGTCACGGCTGATCGTCCTCGACTGCCACGAGCCATGTGTCGTATCCTCTGCATGGATACACGCAAACATTTAGTTTGTGAACTTATATAAAGACAACATGCTCAAAATACTAGCGTTCACACGGTCTATGCCTACTCTAGCGTACTCGTTACTAAACGTCACACCGCTCACGCTATTAATACTTTAATTATAATAATACGTAAAGGAAAAGCTCAAACGACCGCATAACGACTCACAGACCAAATCAAGTCACTCAACGTCAACGACAAGCCAACACGGCCAAACAACAACAATACACGCCCACCGAGCCTACCAAAGTCACACACGCCCACAGGGCCACACAATTTTAAAACTTTTTCCACTTCATTAAAAACCTCACTTCTTGACATCACGTAGTTACAACCCGGTCCAGGTGTCCCCGAACTACATTGTACCCACTTGATATCAACACCGTCATGCTCGAATACAGGGGGCGCCCCTGAGTCGAGTCGCGACCGTTTTAGAACACGTTCCACGCAGCAACACACAAACAGGACTCGAAACACGACGGGTCTACACACGGTTCCGACCTGCGTACCCAACGCACGACGGGACTTTACTAACTCGACTCTCCCCACCTAATTGACGTACAGTCTGAGGTGTGAAACCTCGAGCTCTGATACCAAGCTGTCACGCCCCAATTTCAATAAAACCGAACTCGGGACGCGAACGTTTAAAACAATAAAACGTTTTGAAACCTTTTAAATAAATCACTTTAAGACCACCAATTTGTTCATCAAAAGAATAATTTACAACTCAAAAGTACGTCCCACAACGGACAAAATACAAGTGTACGTCGCTAGACTCAAAAGTAAACCCGGACTCCCGCTCCTAGCTCTTCAAGCTTCGGAAGCTCACCTAGTCCAATCTGCGACCAGTACCTGTAGGAAAAGCAGGTAGGGGTGAGCGTTCGCTCACCACCACGGATAATAGACTGACTACGGCATACTTAGCAGACAATGCCAGTAACACCAACAACAACCCGACTAACACACACAACAGTTACCTTCCTCAACCGACTCAACACTCGGACACGTAATGTAGACCCGACACAACGATTGACGACTTCCTCAAATGACACGGCAGACAACCACACAACACCCAAGATCACAAAGGATCGCACAACAAACAAGATCACAAAGGATCACACTGCAGCTGCTCAGTAACCTCCCTCACGCCCTTTACCGATCCTTGTCAAGCCAGGCGGTCGACCTGTCGCACTTTTCCCGACACAAAGTCGGATCAGGCTGTCGACCTGTCACCCACAAACCACGCACGCGCGGCCTGGACCCCTTTCCTCACGGGCGGTCCCCCTACCCCGTCTGAACATGCAGACGCGTGCCTCGAGGACCCCCGTTTCATGAAGCGGGCCCCCAACCTCAGGTAACCACAATCACAATCACAACCAAAGTTCAACAAACAGCAACAACACCTGTCCAACACTCCATAGGCACTCATGGCCACCCAAGACACACCAACAGTCAAGAACAACCCCACGGGCACTCACGACCACCCAAAACACCAACGGTAAAACACGGGTTCAACAACCCCCACGGGCACTCATGGCCACCCAAGACACACCAACAGTAACTCACGGGCTCAACAACCCCACTGGCACTCATGGCCACCCAAGACACACCAACAGTAAAGACACGGGTTCAACAACCCCACGGGCACCCATGGCCACCCAAGACACCAACAGTAAAACACGGGCTCTCATGGCCACCCAAGACACAACAGTAAAGTACGGGATCTCATGGCCACCCAAGACACAACGGTAAAGTACGGGTCTCATGGACACCCAAGGCACAACAGTAAAACACGGGCTCTCATGGCCACCCAAGACATAAACTAAACAATCAACCTCCGGGCATGGTCATATGCCTCCAGTAATTCTAATGTCGATAAGTTCACTGCTCTTACGACACTACTAAGTGTCACATGCATTTCTAATGTTCGCTACATTCCCGTATCATACGACACTACCCAGTGTCACCTGCCTTCCTAATATTCGATAAACCTACTTAACCCACGACACCCCGGTGTAACATGCAATTCTATTGTTAACTTTCCCTAATCAGGGCCGAGATCCGACTACTTTTCCCTACCTCGTATGCTTTCTCCAAAAGCGCACAAATAAGCTCCGGCGTGATCTCGGTCACTCGCCTAGCTATCCCTTCCCTCTGTCTACAGCACGATCTAAAAGAACACAATTTTAAGTACCTTTAAGTTTGCAGACATAAACTTGAATTTAATAAACTTGACGCCCAAAAGTAACCCCGACAATGTCGATCACTCCCAAACTTCCAAATTACTCGACATTGTCGATAATGGACCCGGAAAAGCCCGATTTGCCCGACATGATGAATCTGCCCAGGTTTTCGAAACGCCCTTCCGGGGCTCCGAAAATTCCCGTTTTCGTTTCTACGGTCTTAGAATAATTCAAGGGTTCCTATGCACTCGACGGAATTCAATTCCGACTTCCGAGTAATTTAATTCGCGTTTAAAGTTTCCAATTAAAATTTCCGAAATCTTATGAATTACAAACCCTAATTTCTTAGTTCTTAAAAAAAATTAGACAGCTCCTAAACTAATCTTTGGCTTGCTGAAATTTCCAGACTCAAACCCAACTCATAAATGTTAGTTTTCAAAATAAAAGCTTCTTTCCTTCTTCTCCTTTGTGCTATTACGTCTCATACCAAAGAGCACTAAATGCTCTTAATGCCAACTATAAAGACCATATGATTGGTCACCTTTTTAGCAAAAGATGTTGCTACAAAAAACATTCAGCCATGCCCTAAATGTTCTCCTTGATTTCGGCAACAACTTCACCAATCAAGCATCATTTCTTTATTATTAAGACCACACAAATGAAGAATCTAAGAGAGATCTCTCACTTTGCTTTCTCTTCTCTGTAATAAATTGTAGCCGCCACTCAAACCATGAAATTGCTGTCTCCTTTTTCCTTTTCTCTGCAAATATGAAGCCGCCTCCTCTCAACCAGGAACACCCAAGCTTTTGTTTTCTTCTCTCTTTTTGTTTGGTCGAACACACCACCTCTCCCTTCCCTTTATTTTGTCCAAAATACCAACCACCATACCAACCACCATCACTTGTGTGACAAGTGGCAAGTGGGTCCCTCCTCTAGAAAATAATATCTTTGTAGATACTTTTCAGTCAAATTCGCGAAATTCGGCCGTCTCGGGCACCGAACGGGCCCATTTTCCAAGAAATTACGAAACTTGACGGGCTACAAGGAAACGACTCAACTAAGACCGCTGCGACGACGGCTAAGCTTTTTGGATCCAAAACGGTCCTCGAATGGACCAAAACGTCGCTCGGTTGACTTTTCCAGTGAAAAGTCAACATTTCCCAAATTGATCAGAAGGTTGCCCTGAGTCACCCGGAACTCACTTTGGTCGATATCGGGGTCAACTTATGCCCGGTATGACCCTCGGGGTCATATTTGGGTTCATTTAAGTGTCTGCTTAAATTTTTTAAATTTTCTAGTTTTTCGTAGATTTGACTGGCGTTGACCGGGAGTGGTTCTTACAGTCCACATGTCATAGTTGTCTTCTAGCAAACCAATATGACTACCCAAACATGTATGATGATCGTCAATGCGACTTAACCTTTACACGCTAATTTGCTAACCCTTCTGTCAACGATATCTCGATCGAATAAGGCATAGGTGTTGGATTAAAATCCTATTTTGGGCACATATGTATTTAATGTACATGTTATCATAAGGTTTGATACAAATTAAAGTGACCAATAAAGTATTGTATCATGGGTATTATAAATGGTCATGGAATTTAATGTGTAGATACCGGTTTTATAATTTGTTATTTGTTGAGGAGCCGAATTTCAAATTATAAGAAACTTGGTAACCTAATTAGGGTTTTAAGTGGTTATGGCCCCAATAAATAGACGTCATTCTCTTGTTCTACATCACCCCCATCTGAGAGAATAACCAAATAGAGAGCGTCTATTTTATTGGAAGACCAAACCATACCTTGGAGATTCAACGTTCATTGTTCATCAAGGCATCAAGTAAGTACCAATTCCCCTGTTATTTATTTGTCATTCCATTTAATTCAACAAAGCTTTATATATATATGATTTAGGGTTTATCGTTTATTCGATCCCTAAATACTAACAAGAATTATCTCCCACTTGGGCACCATATGTCTTTCCTGAAATGTACAACCTTATGAGCTCAAAATTGTTATCACACAATAGGTATTCTGTAACAATCTCGTCCATCAACTATACTCATATAGAGCCAGAGCATCAGTCGTCAAATTACTTATGACTAAACCATCAATGATCACGTATACAAATATAGCTAAACGACATAGATCAATCATGGATGCATAGCATGAAAATAACATGCAATGTGATTCGACATGTCTATTTCCAACTAGTCCTCCTTAAACTTAAGTGAGGTCAATGACCAAAATAGAATGCATGAATTGAATACTTTATATCTGAACAGAATATATCCAAGTACTTTAACTTTAACTTTAAACATAAAGCAATCAAAGTACAAACTCCCACTAGACCAAAGTATCCTCAAGTGGTGTAACAGTCATATGAGCAATATGCTCATGAAAGACCTTAGGTAGTAACCTTTTATGAGCGGATCCGCTATTATGGAGTTTGTCCCAATATGCTTTATCAACATTTGTCCATTTTGCATTCTTTCTTTTACAACCAGGAACTTTATGTCTATGTGCTTAGACTTTAATGAGTTCCCGTTGTCATTAGAATATAATTATCGAGTTATGTCACAAGAAACTTTAGTGGTCTTTCAATATTTTCCAAAATGTGAAGCCTAGTGACACAGTTTCGTTGTCGTATTCCATAGTTTGATGCCTCATAGCATGCTACAAATTCTGCTGCGATAGTTGAAGAAGCTATAAGTGTTTGTTTAACACTTTTCAAAGTATAGCTCTTCCAACTAACAAGTATCCTTATTTAGACTTTATGCTAATTCGGCACCCAACGAAATCAGAATCTATATACCCAATAACCTCCAAACGATCTTATTTCCTGTAAGTGAGCATGTAATGTTTTGTCCCTTAAAGATATCTTATAACCCTTTTTGGCTGCTATCCAATGGTCTATACCAAGGTTGTTTAGATATCTGCCTAACATCCCAACAATGTACGTCATATCCAGATGAGTACATACTTAAGTATACAATAGACTCCTAGCAGCTGATGCATAGAGAATCTATTGTGTTTCCTGAATCTTAAGGTTACTTTAAGAACATTGTGCAAGACTGAATATGTCTCCTTTAACCACATGGATATCACATGGTTTAAAACCTTCCATGCCAAACCTTTTAAGTACTTTATTGATGTAGATAATTCTGAGAGACTTCAAAATCTCTTGGTTTTGTGCAATAGCCCTACATCATTATTGGCAAGTAATATGTCATCGACATATAAAAACAGGGACATATACTTACTCCCACTGAACTTGTGATACACACAATCATCAACCATATTTGTCTCAAAACCAAACGAGACAATTACTTTGTGAAATTTGTGGTATCATTGATGGGAAGCTTGTTTGAGTCCATAGATGGATTTCTTTAATTTACAAACCATCTTCTTTGGGTCTCTGGCATCAAAGTTTTCTGCTTGTACCATATACATTGTTTCTTCAATGTCGCCATTGAGAAACGCAATCTTAACATCCATCTGATGCAACTCAAGATCAAGATGAGCGACAAGTGTTAAATCTCAATATTTATGTGTATTGCTTCTAATCGTTGCTAAGCTTTCTTCTCCATGAACACAAAGATCCTTTCCTTCTCTTCTTTTTGTTCTGTGTTGGTTTCAAGCTATGCAACATATTGTACCATTGTTTCTCCGTCTGTTAAGGAGAATAATGTGACAATTAACAAAAAGAAAAAGGGAGGAATTCGACGTGGCGTTTCTCATGGATCAACCAAGGCTACTACATCCACCAAGCTGGTCCCGAAATCTGGTACGATTAGGTTATATACTAGACAGGTGGCTGTGAAAGGGAGTCGGTCTCGAGGTATGGCCGAAGCCCATGGTGCCACGGTTGGTGATGATCTTGTAAAGCGAAAAGCTTCGATTCCGGTGGTGACCCTTTTGACTTCGGACACCAAGGTATTTTTGTTCAATTTACTGTATTACGTCAATGAGGAATGGGTACAGAATTCCCTTGGGGTGTATGGGGAGATCGTTGCAGTTACCATTCCTAAAAGACCGAATCGACGCGGTTGTTATTTCGGCTTCGTCGATTTAAAGTCTCCTGATGCAGCGTCGAAGGTAGTTGACACTTTTAATGGTTTTAAATTCAATGGTTTCAAACTACTGGTTGCATTTGCTCGCATCACACCTCAGGAACTTGGTGTTTCGACTGATACAATTGTTGAAGCTGTTGTGGGGAAGGAGAACCTGCCTTTGGTATGTCGTGGTGAAGCACATCAACCGGATTTAGTGTCGCCGTCGCCGGAGCTGTTACAGTCCGGTGGACTTCTCACTTCAGAGACGGCTGAGCAGATTGCAGTTGCGATTCAGGATCCCAGTTCGAATTCAAAAATGTTCTCCAAGCTTGATTGTAGGGTTGCGATTGACCGCAATATTGTTTCTGGAAACAGCGTGTGCGTGTAGGAGAATTTGTTCCGCGCGAGGTTTGTGCTGCTTCAGTGGATGGGCCCGAGTTTGGGCTTCAGTCGAGCCCATCTAGCTCTAGTGGTAAGGTTGTAAACTCTGCGCAGGATATGCTTCCTGCAATTGACGCGGACGGGCCCGAGTTTGGGCTTCAGTCGAGCCCATCTAACTCTAGTGGTAAGGCTGTAATTTCTGCGCAGGTTACAAATTCTGCCCAGGATATGCATCTTGCAACTGGCGCGGATGGTAACAATGGGCCAATGGTTGGTTTTGGACCTATCCAATATAGGTCCATTCCTCCTCCTATGACAGGCCCAAATCAGGTTGAGCCGGTTCCAGAAGTTGCTATTTCGGGTGGCGGATCGCTTACACGGAGTTTGGGTATTGTATCCTTAAATGTTGTGGAAAACTCTATTGGATCGGGTTCGGTTGGTTCCGACCATGTTCAGGTTGTTAGTGGTCAACATGCTTTGGCGGGCCAGTCGTCACAACATATGGTAACCACTGAATCGGTTGGGGATCAATAGTGTAGTCCTTGGAAGGAGGCCCTTCTTCAACCACCGAACAAGAGTCGCCATTCAAAGCAACCGTCTAGAGTCTCAAATCGTCAGAGTCGGCCTCCCAAGTTCTTACGAGAGTACTATACTGTTCATGTCAAATCAACCCATTCTAGAAGTAGGGAGAGATTTGTTGATCTTGTGGATATCGGGAAGCAGATTTTGAAACCTCAAGTTGTTTCAAACAACTTTCACTCAAGCTGCTTACAAACTCAGGCTGCTCAGCTAGCCCGTACAGCTAACGCTTTTGACGATCCGAACTTCACTTCGGAAGGTGAAGAATGGGTTACTGATGGTTGATTATGGTTTGTTGACTCTGTTTTCGACCTGTTTTTTGTTGTTGGTGGTTTGTTCTTATTCGGGCTTTTTCCCGCAGCTCCAGATGAGAGCTCCCTTGTTATGGTTGTGTTCTGGATTGATCCTGCTTGGATCTCTTTTTTTTCTCAATAAATTTTTTGCGCTTATCCAAAAAAAAAAGTCTTTCCATAAAACAGGAGAGAAAGTCTTTTTAAAGTCAATGATTTCCTTTTGAGTATAGCCTTTAGCTGCAAGGCATACCTTATACCTTTTCACATTATCATTTGCATTCCTCTTGGTTTTAAAAATCCATTTACAACCAATTTTTTTTGCACCTTCAGTAATGAGACTAGTTCCGGAACTTATTACCTTGCATAAACTTATACTCTTCTTTCATGACATCAATCCATTTTAGAGAGTTTAAAAAAAAACTTTTCATGGTTATAGGAAAGTTGATTGGATCATCTTCCCTCATACCATCCTTATGTTCTTAGAGAAATATGACATAATCATCTGGAAGCATTTCTCGTCTCTCTTATGGATCTCCTTAGTAGCACATGTCACTGAGATAGTTGAATTTTTCCTTAGTTTGTCCTTTTGTAACAACTATTTGAACTTGAATAGATAGTTGTTCAACATTGTCATGGATTCACTTCTTGATCAATGATAGTTATATGAACTTGATCATTATCAAAAGTGATAATAGAAATTGAGTTTGATGTCAGTTCCTCCTTAAAGACAATGTGTTTAACCTTATTTTCCCCCTCAAATTTAAAAGTTATTGTAGTTCCCGCCTAAGAAAATATTTTCCTCTATGGGATCATAAAAAAAATGTCCGGCTTTGTTTCAAAAGAAACAACTATTTTCAGTCAGTTGCTGATTATTTCGTATTGGACCTTTAGTAGCTTGAAACTGAACCTTATGAGCATGAAACTCATATTTCCTTTTCTTGCCCTTATCTTTAGAGGTACTAGCCAAATGGGCACTTTCAGACTTATATTACTTCAATCTTTCTTCCTCTTGCACTTTATGAGAAATGAGCTTATTTAAAGTCCATTTCTCCCTTTTGATAGTTCTAACCAATTTCAGATTAGTTCAACTATCCAGGAAGAGATAACATCACCATAAGAACGAACAACTCATCAGGGTTCTCCATTTTTGGTGCCTTAAGTCTAAAAGAAATATGGAACATTTCCATGATGTACTCCCTTACATTTCCTTGACCTTATACTTTATTGACGTCAATACGTCAGAAGTGATGTCATTTAAACCTTAGCGTTTTAAAAAAAATGTAATTCAAATTCGTCAAGGAAATTTTTTGCCTTAGTAATCCTTTCAGATTTTGTTCCTCTAAAAGCTTCCGAAATAGTGTGATTCATCACCAAAAGACTCGTGCATTTTAACCGATCTCACCTCTCAAAATACTTTTTCTCATCAGATGAGTTTTCTGCAATGAGAGGTGAAACTTGTTCATCCCTTAATGCAAGGTCAATATCCATGAAATCAAACACTATATTTAAATGTCCTTTCCAGTCCTTATGTGTATAATTGATGTTAGCAAATATTGATGCAGTAGAATAATTGGCAAAACAAGCACACAAGCTCACTTCAAAATCCTGAGTAAATGATAAATTCAAAAAAGAATGGTGATTCCCATCTCAAGATACCAAGCGCTACATTAATGTCTAGCCTTTGGGCATATCAACATTTACAGCAAGCGGTACTCTTGGTGCAGTAATCAAACACTGACAATAAAAAATATGTCAAACAAACACCTATCTTTGGACCAGTGTATTTCTCACATAAAAATTGCCGGTATAGAGAACCTTATAATCGTCACATATTTATCACCGCAATTGTCATATGAAATTCGGCCAAATATTAACTCGCCTTTGGGTCCGTTAATAAACGCATGAATAACAAAGACAAAAAATCATCTTGATATTTTAAATAAACTAATTTACACAAAAGAGGTCATTTTAGCGACATTATGCTTCAACCAATTTACAAAATATCAAACATCACAAAAATATGAATTAAATTGTTTTAAAACCAAATTTGCATAATTATGATTATGCCAAGAAGCCTGACTTTCCTACATGAAGCAAATCAACATATGTAAGAACCGCTCCTGGTCAACGCCGGTCAATCGGCAGAAAAACGGAAAAATTTAAATTTTTTGGACAAACACCTAAATGAACCTAAAATTGACCCTGATGGTCGTATCGGACTTAAGTTGACCCCGATATCAACCAAAGTGAGTTCTGGGTGACTCAGGGCAACTTTTTGACCAATTCGGGAAAAGTTGACTTTTTGCAGTATTAGTCAACCGAGCGACGTTTTGGTCCGTTCGAGGCCCGATTTGGATCCAAAAAGCTTAGCCGTCGTTACAGCGGTCTTAGTTGGGCCGTTTCCTTGTAGCACGTGAAATTTCGTAATTTCTTGGAAAATGGGCCCGCACGGCGCCCGAGACGGCCGAATTTTGCGAATCTGACAGAAAAATGTATACAAAGATATTTTTAAAAAGGGTGGGACCCACTTGCCACTTGTCACACAAGTGGTGGTGGTAGGTATTTTTGAACAAAACAAAGGCAAGGATGAGTGATAGGTTCGGCCATATGAAAAAAAAAGGGAGAGAGAAAGAAGAGAGAAGAAGGAGAAGGAGAAAAGGGAAAAGGAGAAGAAGAAAGGGGTAGGGTTGGTGGTTTAACCGACGATCCAACCGACGGATCGTCTCAACGGTTGTCGAATCGAGCTCCTGTCGTCATTCCCTACGGTGAGAACCTATTTGATTCCTGTTTTGGTACGTTTGAAAGTTAGGGTTTGTGTTTAAACGAGTTAAATATGGATGAGTTGAGGTGTAGGGTGTTGGGTCTCGAGGTAGGGTTGGAGATGAACCAACTCGCAGCGGAAAATCAATGAAAACCAAGAGACAATTAAAACCATGAAACAACTAACAAAGAATGGATTAACAAGAGAAAAATTCAGCACTAGTTCTTACCAAAACAAGAACACCGGTTAACGAATGATTGGCTTGAGTCTCCAAGACGCCTACGTATCCACATGGGAATCAAAGCCACGTAGTTCTTCTCTTTGAGGACTCAAGAACACAAAAATGGAGGAGGAAACTAGCCAAACCCGAAATGGCCATGGAAGAGGGAGACAAAATGTGTTTCCTATTCTTGTCTTGTGTTTGTTATGTTGAAAAAAGATGACTTAAACATAAAAAAACCCATACTTGTCCAACTAAAGGCATGGGACAAGTATGGTGTCAAGTAAGGTGTAAATAGGACAAAGTATGGCAAGACAAGATTGGGTTAGGTGGTGAATCACCAACACCTTAATCCTTGTCTTGCTTACTTAGTACTAATTAATCAAGACTTGATTAATTAGTTCCATGGGCCTTGGTTGCATGGGCCTTTCATGGGCCTCTTGGAACATGGCCCGTGGCCATTTCCAACGAGGTCCCGTGATTCGCTCATCGCCTCCATGCCTTCCATACCGGAAATGTCCAACATTATCCGACGCGATCAATCCCAAGACTCCAAGCCTTGTCTCGATCCGTAAAGTCCTATTCACTTACGGGCACATGACCCAAAACCCAGTTTTGGTCATGTCCCGAGACAACTCCCTTTTGGCCATTCTCCATAAATGTGTCAATGAGTTTCATCCTCCGGTGTGACCCTTAGGTTTATGCATGTCAATAGATCAACGTAAAATCCCATTTTACTTGATCCTATTTAAGTGGCAACTAACGAGACTTTAGTATTGCCTGACACTACATAACGAATCGACCCTGTCGATTCTAACCTTTCCGTCGTCCCTGTCATTATCCTTTTATCTCCGATATCCCGATTGAGATAAGGCATAGAGCCGTCATCCTTATTATTCTCAATCACCGTTCCTTGATATGTGAGATGACTGAAGATATGATACCCAGTATCATGTGCATGGCCATGCTATTCTTCCAGTCACTCTCGATCCAGTGGCCGAGAACCGATATCTTTCCCATACCTTAGTATGAGGGATAAATCCCTTAGCCGTCTTTCGTGTCACTCATGTAGCCCGTCCCCAAGCCAATCCTGGCCGTTATCGAAGCCCTGTTACAGACAACGTTAGGCTCAGGTCAA
Source organism: Erodium maritimum (assembly GCA_963921825.1). NCBI lineage: Eukaryota > Viridiplantae > Streptophyta > Magnoliopsida > Geraniales > Geraniaceae > Erodium > Erodium maritimum. Next base: position 48,434,270 of record OY997595.1, on the reverse strand, counting down.
ACTCAGTTGTTGACTACATAGCGATCACAAAGACTCCTTGGTCTAAGGATACATGACAAGCTACGACACTAAATATGTTCATGACTTAATCTATGGCACATATTCAGGGCGGGTCGTCCAATATCATGTCCCACATGATATCTATGATCAGACTCCGGAATCCCATTCCAATGACTAACAGAACGTAAGCCATAAAGAGTCATCTTTCATACTAGTCGCTTCTAGTGAAGCTTTGTTGACTAGGGACCCATCGAGTGTGATCTATCTCGATCTATGGTTCTATTCGCATGGTGGGCATAGATCAGAGCACACATTGATATATTACTCCAACACATAAGTAATATAAAGCCGCTTTAATTTTATTGCTAACGATGATATATACATTTGGACATTTAGGATTGAACTACGGGCACTAAGACTAACAATCTCCCACTTGCCCTAGTTCCAATCTAAACTCCAATATGTCCCCATCGACTTTACATGTCTAACATGTTTAGGCAGTGACACTGCCTTAGTCAAAGGGTTGGCTATGTTATCATCTGTTGCAATATCGGTTATCTTCACTTCACCTTAGTTCAGTATTTATCTGATGATGTGGATACACCGCAGTACATGTTTCGATTTGTTATACGATCTAGGCTTTTAGCTTGCGCAATGGCCCTTGTGTTGTCGCAAGATGGATTCACCGGGCTGGATGGGTTTTTAATTACACCCAGCCCTGCCATGAATTTCCAAATCCACATAGCCTCCTTAGCTGCCTCTGCAGCATCCATGTACTTGGCCTCTGTCGTAGATTCGGCAATGATATCTTGCTTTACGCTCTCCCAGCTAAAGCTCTGCCATTCAGTGTAAACACATATCCTGATTGACTTCTAAAGTCATCTAGATTTGTCTTGGAAAACTAGCGTCTACTCATCCTTCGACGACTAGTTCAGCATCATCTTTCCCCCGAGTTAGAATGATGTCTACTGGTACAACATAAGGCGTACGAGAAGTCTGGTCTCATACATGTCATGGCATATATGACCGATCCTGCCCCCAGGCGCATAAGATTCTCATCATCCTTTTCAGCTCATCAGGTGTCTTAGGACACTGAGTCTTGCTGAGATGAATGCCATGACTAGTGGGTAAGAGTCCTTTCTTTGAATCGAGCATTAAGAACCTACTCAATGCCTTGTTCACATAGGTTCCCTGACTTAAATCCAAGACCCTCTTGGTGCGATCTCTACATATCTTAATCCTTAAGATATGAGAAGCATCACCTAAGTCCTTTATTGAAAAACACTTCCTCAACCAAGCTTTAGTCTCGTGCAAGGTTGGGATGTCGTTTTCAATGAGAACCAGAAAGGTAATATTGCTCCCACTAGCCTTCTTATAAACGCAAGATTCATCCTCGTTCTTGATTAAGCCAAATCCAATTACAGCTTCATCAAAACGAAGGATCCAACTCCGAGAAGTTCGTTTCAATCCATAAATGGATTTCAACAACTTATAAATCTTTCCTTTATTCTTCGAATCGTAAAACCTTTGGGTCGAGACATACAAACGTACTCAGTCAAATTTCCATTCAGGAAAGCGGTTTTGACATCCACTTGCCATATCTCGTAATTATGATACGCAGTTATGTCAAGAAGAATTTGGATCGATTTTGACCATAGCCACTAAGGAGAAGGTTTCCTCATAGTCAATCCATTGGATCTGCCTATAACCTTTCGCCACCAGTTGAGCTTTGTAGGTCAGAGGGTTGCCGTCCATGTCCATCTTCACCTTGAAGATCCATTTGCATCCTATGGTCCTCACACCATTGATGGGATCAACCGGTTCCCAGACTCGGTTGTCCGACATGGATTGCATTTCCTCCCTCATGGCTCAAAGCCATAACTCGGAGTTGGGCCCATCCACGACTTCCTGAAAGGTGGCTGGATCATCGTGATCCACCATGACTTCATTGTCACCTCCGGATACCATATCTTGGAGGTGGAAGATTGATCCTTTCAAATCGCCTTGGACCTTCCGGAATTGTCACACGAATTGGTTCTTACTCTACGACAATCTCTGGCTCCTTTCTACTGGGTTGCCAATTGGTTTAGACAGATCTGTACCATCCTGAATTTCTTCGAGATGCACAGTCCTCCCAATGACGTCTTTGGAAACAAAACTCCTTTTCCATAAAGATCCCACCCCATGCGACGAACACCATGTTCTCACTGGGATTGTAGAAGTAGTATCCCCTTGTTGCTTTGGGATACCACACGAAGGTGCATATCTCAGATCTTGGTTCGAGCTTAGTCGAAAGCAAATGTTTCACATAAGCCTCGCAACCACAAATCTTTAGGAAGGACAAAGCAGGCATCACCCCATTCCATTTTTAAAATGGTGTCCCTTCCACACCCTTGTCGAAGCCCGATTCACTATGAATGCGATCGTCTCTAGAGCATAACCCCTGAAAGAGATTGGGAGATCAGTCCAACTAATCATGGAACGGACCATTGTCTAACAATGTCTGATTTCTCCGTTTGGCTACACCTTTCAACTACAGTGTCCCAGGAGGAGTCCATTCCAAAAGGATCCCATTCTCTTTTAGATGATCTAATAACTCTGTGGTCAAGTATTTTCCACCTCGATCCAATCGAAGTGCCTTAATACCTTTGTCGAGCTGGTTTTCTACTTTAGTCTTAAACTCTTTGAATTTATCAAAAGCTTCAGACTTATGTCTCACCGAATAGACACAACCATATTTACTGTAATCATCAGTAAATGTGGTAAAGTAGCTAAAACCCCTCCTGGCAAGTGAACTTATTGGTCTACACACATTCGAGTGTATCAGCCCCAATAATTCACCCGCCCTTTCATCGCGATCGATAAAAGGGAACTTTAGTCATTTTGCCCATCAAACAAACCTTGCACCTATCGATCGAATGGAACTCGAATGAATCTAAAAGTTCGCACTTCTGAAGTGCTGATAGGTGCTTCTTGTTTATGCGACCTAAATGACAGTGCCATAACAGAGTTAGGTTTAAATTGTTGGATTTAGACCTCTTGGTATTAACGGAATATATAGAACTTGAGGCATTGTTACCCATATCTAATATGTACAATCCTCCAACCAAGTCAGTACTGGTATAAAACATATCATTGCATAGAACATTGAAAACTCCATTTCCAATATTAACATTATATCCTTCCTTGTCAAACACGGATACAAATATAATATTCCTACTAAAAGTAGGTATGCAATATACATTATACAATACTAAGACAAGGCCTCTTCGCAAAGCAAGACTCATGGATCCTACAGCAGTTGCCACAACTCTGAGGTCCACTTCGTGCTTTCCAGACCTCTCCTACTTTTAGCCACCATATATAAGTGCATGTGTGAGATTCAGTCCTGGTATCTAATACCCATGAATCTTTGGAAGTAGAGAGATGTAGCTCTATAGAGTTAATATCGGATGAAGGCACGGTCCCACCGCCCTTCCTTAGATCATCCAGGTTTCCTGATGAAGGCGCAGTCCTACTGCCCTTCTTCAGATCATCCACGCTATTTGATGAAGGCGCAGTCCCACTGCCCTTCTTCATATCAACCGTGAACTTCCTGTAATCCTAGTTCCAATGACCAGGCTGTTGGCAGTAGAAGCAGACATTCTCATGTGTCTCATCTTTCCTGCCAAGTGCGCATGGGCCCCGCCCTTGCCACTTCCAATTCCCTTGTTGACCATCAGAATATCCTTGGATCCCAGATCCCTGATATATTCTTCTCAGCACTTAATGACACTTCATGTAACTCTGATATAGTCTTAGAGACAGCCTTGTCGTGGACATATTCTTTGCGTTCAGACTTGAGGACTATCCTCAAAATTCTGTACCAGTCCAAATAGTTTGTCCCATTTAGCTTGACCCTGTCAAGAATGGTTTTTAATGACAAACTATTAATGTTCGCTGAATTTGCCATTTGATCTACAACAGATAAAATTCAATCAGTAAACTGAATAAATTTTATGAAGATCAAGCTTAAACACCAACAATCGATTCTAAACCTTTAGAATCTGAAACCAAGATCCTTGATTCACTCGATTAAGCTGAACTAATGCTCACCACTTAATCGAGCTATGTAGGTAGGACTCCATCCAATCACATCCAATGTGACTCTTGGCTAGGGTATGTACTTATGTACACGACTTACCCTATCTGTTACCCTAGCTCAACTTCAGGCCGAGAATCGTAGTCGGGTCCACCAATTTTCAACTATGGCTCGTCACTATGTAGGTGCTCCGCTAATGCGCACGACACCCACATATGTCGTCCAAACCTACTACCCCGCTTCCCCATGGATGCTCCGCTAATGCGCACGACAACCATAGGACGGGGAGGTAGTAAGGTGTTGATGATTGGGAGGTATCGGACATGACCCGCTTTTACTTGTCCAGTTGTGTTCAAAACTTTGGCACATCCTAGATGCGATGAGCACATCAACTACATTCCAAATGCAATGATGCCTCAAATTACATCCAATGTAATTCTTCCTTTGAACCCGTCAACTACATCCAATGCAATGACGGTTCTAAGGGTTCACACACAAGGATTAAAAGTCCAATTTTATCTTTGCATGTGAGGTGATATGCTCGGTAAATAAAGTTAAGCATGCAATTCTAAAACACATAGAATTAATCATGCATAAACTAAACCAAGCATAAAGCGATAAATGTGCACATAATAGCCCCCTAAACTAACTCCCACTAGCTTCTTGAGCTCCACCGACTCCAAGCCGATGCCAACACCCGAAAAGCCACCAAATGACCTTTTCGCCCTTTCTTCGTCTTGAGTAAAATATTACAATTTCATACACGACTCGCAGGTCGGGAATAAATAAATATTACAAACAAGTGGTTCGACGACCACACCTTGAAAAAATAATTACACGCTAACTCTAACGGCTTGGAGGCCGTGAAAAGCGATAAATAATTAAAACAAGCTCGGGGATATTATGTACATCATGCCAACATCACATCACACATCGTGTTATCAAACAAGCATGTTATCAAACATCATGTGATTTTCCGGTTTTAATCAATAGCCAAGTTTCGAAATTTTTTGATGCTCGGTTTATCGAAACCGTTCAAAAATGAAACTTTTGAACATTTTATCTTCGAGTTCGTCATGACGGTTCCAAACTCGTCATAACTAACAAAACGGTTTAGCATTGGCATATCAACCATCCAATGGTCATGCTTAGCCTAGCTCCGTCCAACGGAGCCCCGTTCGGTCCCGGTTTAGGCTCCCCGAGAGTGCCGCTCCCGAGACCCGAAAAATCAAATCTTTTTCAAAATTTCCAGATTTGAAATAATTTTCAAAAATTCATTTTATATGTATTAAATCCATAAACAATAATTTAAAACATGTTATCAAACAATTTAGCAAAACAACATGCCAAAAACGAAACTTTCAAGCAAAACCGAAACTTTGAACACCGTCTTGTGAATCCCGAAGGTAGCACTGCTCTGATACCACTGTTGGGTCTCGAGGTAGGGTTGGAGATGAACCAACTCGCAGCGGAAAATCAATGAAAACCAAGAGACAATTAAAACCATGAAACAACTAACAAAGAATGGATTAACAAGAGAAAAATTCAGCACTAGTTCTTACCAAAACAAGAACACCGGTTAACGAATGATTGGCTTGAGTCTCCAAGACGCCTACGTATCCACATGGGAATCAAAGCCACGTAGTTCTTCTCTTTGAGGACTCAAGAACACAAAAATGGAGGAGGAAACTAGCCAAACCCGAAATGGCCATGGAAGAGGGAGACAAAATGTGTTTCCTATTCTTGTCTTGTGTTTGTTATGTTGAAAAAAGATGACTTAAACATAAAAAAACCCATACTTGTCCAACTAAAGGCATGGGACAAGTATGGTGTCAAGTAAGGTGTAAATAGGACAAAGTATGGCAAGACAAGATTGGGTTAGGTGGTGAATCACCAACACCTTAATCCTTGTCTTGCTTACTTAGTACTAATTAATCAAGACTTGATTAATTAGTTCCATGGGCCTTGGTTGCATGGGCCTTTCATGGGCCTCTTGGAACATGGCCCGTGGCCATTTCCAACGAGGTCCCGTGATTCGCTCATCGCCTCCATGCCTTCCATACCGGAAATGTCCAACATTATCCGACGCGATCAATCCCAAGACTCCAAGCCTTGTCTCGATCCGTAAAGTCCTATTCACTTACGGGCACATGACCCAAAACCCAGTTTTGGTCATGTCCCGAGACAACTCCCTTTTGGCCATTCTCCATAAATGTGTCAATGAGTTTCATCCTCCGGTGTGACCCTTAGGTTTATGCATGTCAATAGATCAACGTAAAATCCCATTTTACTTGATCCTATTTAAGTGGCAACTAACGAGACTTTAGTATTGCCTGACACTACATAACGAATCGACCCTGTCGATTCTAACCTTTCCGTCGTCCCTGTCATTATCCTTTTATCTCCGATATCCCGATTGAGATAAGGCATAGAGCCGTCATCCTTATTATTCTCAATCACCGTTCCTTGATATGTGAGATGACTGAAGATATGATACCCAGTATCATGTGCATGGCCATGCTATTCTTCCAGTCACTCTCGATCCAGTGGCCGAGAACCGATATCTTTCCCATACCTTAGTATGAGGGATAAATCCCTTAGCCGTCTTTCGTGTCACTCATGTAGCCCGTCCCCAAGCCAATCCTGGCCGTTATCGAAGCCCTGTTACGGACAACGTTAGGCTCAGGTCAAACTCAGTTGTTGACTACATAGCGATCACAAAGACTCCTTGGTCTAAGGATACATGACAAGCTACGACACTGAATATGTTCATGACTTAATCTATGGAACATATTCAGGGCGGGTCGTCCAATATCATGTCCCACATGATATCTATGATCAGACTCCGGAATCTCATTCCAATGACTAACAGAACGTAAGCCATAAAGAGTCATCTTTCATACTAGTCGCTTCTAGTGAAGCTTTGTTGACTAGGGACCCATCGAGTGTGATCTATCTCGATCTATGGTTCTATTCGCATGGTGGGCATATATCAGAGCACACATCGATATATTACTCCAACACATAAGTAATATAAAGCCGCTTTAATTTTATTGCTAACGATGATATATACATTTGGACATTTAGGATTGAACTACGGGCACTAAGACTAACATAGGGTTCGTTGGGGACGTTTTGGGGCGAAAATGATCGGAATCCGGTGACCAGAGAATCGGGGGAGCTCCGGCCACCGTGGGTGGTGGCTGGCCGGAGTTGGGACCGGCCACCACTGTGGTGAACAGGTCTAAAACCGGTCTAGCCACCCACGGGTGATGGTGGCCGTGTGGGGCCCATGTGTCGGGTCTCGGCTTTTTCGTGTTCGGGTGGTTTTGGGCGATCCTCGAATCGATAATTCACACCCGGAACGGATTATGGAATTAAATTGTGAAAGTTGGAAATTTCGGGTTTAGAAACTTTAAAAGCGAATTAAATCGCTCGGAAGTCGGAAATTGATTCTTTCGATTGCATTGGAACCCTTGAATTATTCTAAGATCGTAGAAACGAAAACGGGAATTTTCGGAGCCTTGGAAGGGCGTTTTCCGATCCCGGGAAGATTCGCCGAGCCGGGCGAATCGGGCCTTTTCGGGCCCGTTGTTGACAATGTCGAGTAATTGGGAAGTTTGGGAGTGATCGGCATTGTTGGGGTTGCTTTTGGGTGTCAAATTCATTTAAAATTCAGCTTTGCCTGCAAACTTAAAAAGTGCTTTAATTTGTGTTCGTGTTAGATCGTGCCGCCGACCGCGGAAAAGGGAGACTAGGCGAGTGATCACGAGCGCGCCGGAGCTTGGGCGTGGAATTTTGGGGAAATCGTTACGAGGTAGGGAAAAGTAGCCGGATCTCGACCTTGACTAGGGAAAGTTAACAGTAGAAATGCATGTGACACTTAGTGGTGTCGTAGGATAAGTAAAGTTATCGAAAAATAGAAATGCAGGCGACACTTAGTGGTGTCGTAGGATACGTGAACGTATCGAACAATGGAATGCATGTGACACTTAGTAGTGTCGTAGGATAAGAGAACATATCGAACAATAGAAATACTGGTGGCTTTTGGTTGTGCCCGTAGGTTAAGTAACTTGTTGTGTTTATGAGGGTGGTCATGTGTGCCTTTGGGGTGTTGAACCCGTATGTTACTGTGTGTGTGTCGTGGGTGGTCATGTGTGCCTTTGGGTAGTTGAACCCGTATGTTACTGTTTGTGTGTCGTGGGTGGCCATGTGTGCCTGTGGGGTGGTAAACCTGTATTGCTGTTGACTGTCCTGCTGAGGGGTAGTTAGTCGTATATTATTGTCGTTATTCGTTGAACCTTGAGTGATGACTATGATTGCATGGAGGTTGGGGCCCGCCTGACAGAAAAGGGATCTTGGGTCGCGCGCGTGAGGGTTGGCTAGCCTTCCGACTAACCATCGGTAAAGTTGTGCATTCTTCTGCGATGAAGGGCTGCTCCCCTTTCGACTAGCTATCAGAAAAGTATTGTTGTATATGTTGCGAACAGGTCGATCGCCTGGCCCGACTGCATGTCGGGGAAAGTAGCATGGGGCAGGCTCAAGCCCAGCCGGTTAGCAACCGGCACTGAGTAGCTGGAGTGCGATCCTTTGTGATCTTGATTGTTGTGTGCGATCCTTTGTGATCTTGGGTGTTGCGTGGTTATTATTTGTGTTTTGGGTTGAGGTCGTAACCGCTATGTCGGGTCTACATTACGCGTCCGGGTTGATTTGGTTGGGAAAGTTTAGTAGTCGTTTTGCGTGACCGTTAGTCTAATTTGAGTTTGGGATAGTAGTCCCCGGTGTTTTGTTTGTTGTTGGTGTTCCCGGCATTTCTGCTAGTATGCCGTAGTCAGTCTGGTATCCGTGGTGGTGAGCGAAATGCTCACCCCCTAGCTGCTTTTCCTACAGGTACTGGTCGCGAGGCGGACTAGGGAAACTCTCGAAGCTTGAAGAGCTGGGAGCGGGAGTCCGGGTTTTTGGGAGTTTAGCGACGTACGCTTTGGTTTTTGTCCGCTTGTTTTGGACGCTTTTCAGTTGTAAAATATTGTTTTTGATTAACTTAAGTGGTGATTTTAAGCGGTTTATTAAACTGTTTAAAAATGGTTTTATTGTTTCACCGTTCGCGTTCCGGGTTCGGTCCTACTGAATTTGGGGCGTGACAACATACATACAATAATAACTTGTATTAAACACCGATTCATTTATATATGAAAGCTTCTTCACCGTTTGAATTTATCACAATATTGATCATATCAATATAAAACAAACGATCAATGAAACAATGAACAAATTAACTAATGATAAGAGTACCTTAACACCATCCATACCATATATTTGTTCAAACTATATCATTGAATCATGCATATAAATCCAAAACAAAACCAACATAGATTAGATGAGGTAAAGTCGTACCTCATTAGCATCATTTATCCTCTCGGCATCACACGTTAAGGCCAAAAAAAATACCATTAATCAAGTCAACGATAATAATGTATATAAACGGTATCGATACCTTTATTACTGTCATTTGTTCTCGGTAGAACCATACACTTCTTTATTTCAGTTTTATGTTCACAATCAAGAGGCCAAAATCATCTGTAAGCCACAAAATTTATAAGTATATGCTCATGGATAAAAGCACCGAAATTACTTAAAACAATTGACTTTACCATCAGTACATAATCATACATGACTCATATATAGAAATTACCCATTATTGAAACCAAATTGACAGTGAATCACTCTCAATCAATATATATCACCAAATCATGCACTTACTCATTAAAGCCATCATTAAAGCATTGTCATTGAAGCAGTATCAACGTAAAACTTGTTTTGACCGAATTGAACAAAGTACAGAATTTGAACAATCAAGTCTTTATCATATGAATAATAATCGGCAACAACATGGTTTTCACCATTAGAACCAAACAACGAACAATAGTTATGGTTTCAATCACAACTCCAAAACAGCGTATAACAATACAATGATCCCAAATTAAATCAGCAAAACTTATTTCATGAATCTAAGTATCGAATTCACAATTAACCCAACAAAGACGGCTTTGATACCACTTGTTAGTATTTAGGGATCAAATAAACGATAAAACCCTAAATCATATATATATATATATAAACCTTTGTTGAATTAAAAGGAATAACAAATAAATAACAGCGGAATTGTTACTTACTTGATGCCTTGATGAACAATGAACGTTAAATCTCCAAGGTATGGTTTGGCCTTCCAATAAAATAGACGCTCTCTATTTAGTTATTCTCTCAGATGGGGTGATGTAGAACAAGAGAATGACGTCTACTTATTGGGGACCATAACCACTTACAACCCTAATTAGGTTACCAAGTTTCTTATAATTTGTAATTCGGCCCCTCAACAAATAAAAAATTATAAAACCGGTATCTACACATTAAATTCCATGACCATTTATAATACCCATGATACAATACTTTATAGGTCACTTTAATTTGTATCAAACCTTATGATAACATGTACATTAAATACATATGTGCCCAAAATAGGATTTTAATCCAACAATAGGGTCTTCATCCTTATTTTACTCGATCGCTGTTTCTTGATCTTAAGTAGACTGCCAGTGATAACTCTTTATCAATTCGCATGGCCATGCCTTTCCTGCAGTCCCACTTATCAAGGGGCCCAAACGATATCCGTCACGCCCCAATTTCAGTAACTGAACTCGAGACGCGAACATTTAAAAACATAAAACACTTGAAACATGTTTTCACTAAATACTTTGAAATTACCATTTAGTTATCAGAAATAATATTTACAATACAAAAACGTCCCAACAAAAGGACAAGGTACAAGTATCCGTCACTAGACTCAAAAAGTAAAGGCCGGACTCCGCTCCTAGCTCCACAAGCTTCAAGAGCTCACCTAGTCCGTTCGGTGATCAGTACCTGTAGGAAAAGCAGCTAGGGGTTAGCGTTCACTCACCACCACGGATAACAGACTGACTATGGCATAATTAGTAGATAAAGCCAGTAACACCAAAACCAAACCCAACACCGGGACTACAATCCCCAACTCAAGTACTCAACTGACCCACAACCCGTTACCTTCCACAACAGACTCAACCTCAAACTCATAATGTAAACCCGACACAACCATTTATGACCTTCTCCAAAGACACAAACACGGATCAGGCTAGCCAAAGAATGCTCACAACCTGCCGAGACTCGAACACGAATCAGGCCAGCCAAAGAATGCTCGTAACCTGCCGAGACCCGGTCACGGATCAAGCTAGCCAAAGAATGCTCATAACCTTTCGAGATCCGGACACGGAACAGGCTAGCCAAAGAATGCTCATAACCTGTCGAGACTCGAATTTGGTCAGACCAGCCAAAGAATGCTCGTAACCTGCCAAAATCCACACCACTCCCCGACACGAAGTCAGGTTACTAACCCCGGGAAAACACAATCACAATCACAAGCAAAGCTCAACAAACAGTAACAAGACCAGTTCAACACTCCACAGGCACTCATGGCCACTCAAGACTCCAACGGTAAGGACTCGGGTTCAACAACCCCACGGGCCCTCATGGCCTCCCAAGACACACCAACTGTAACTCACGGGCTCAACGACCCCACGGGAACTCATGGCCTCCCAAGACATCCCAACAGTAAAACACGGGCTCTCAAGGCCACCCAAGACACCAACAACAATACACGGGCTCTCATGGCCACCCAAGACATAAATTAAACAGTCAACCTCCGGGCATGGTCATATGCCTCCAGTAATCCTAATATTGCTAAGTTCTCTGTTCCTACGACACTACTAAGTGTCACATGCTTTTCTCATAAACGCTACGTTCCCGTATCATGCTTTTCTAATATTCGATAACCTACTTAACCCACGACACCCTGGTGTCAGATGCAATTCTACTGTTAACTTTCCCTAATCAGGGCCGAGATCCGGCTACTTTTTTATACCTCATATATAACTCCAAAAGTGCTCCACTAAGCCTCGACGTGATCCCAGTCACTCGCCGAGCTTCCCCTTGCCTCGGTCCGCAGCACGATCTAAAAGAACACAATTTTTAATGCACTTTAAACTTGCAGGAAATAAACTGGAAATTAATAAACTTAACACCTAAACGCAACCCCAGCAATGTCGATCACTCCCAAACTTCCCAATTACTCGACAGTGTCGATAAAGGACCCGTAAAGGCTCGATTCGCCCGACATGGCGAATCTGCCCGGGTTTTGTAAATGCCCTTCCGGGGCTCCGAAAATTCCCGTTTTCGTTTCTACGGTCTTAGAATAATTCAAGGATCCCAAAGCACTTGACGGAATCGAATTCCGACTTCCGAGTCAATTAATCAACGTTTAAAGTTTCTAAAACCCGTTAATTACAACTTTTCCAATTTAAATCCAAATTTCGATTCGGTTAAGGATAAATGGTCCGGGGAACGTTTCAAACCACCCGAACACTAAACCCGAGCACCAAGCACGTGGGCCTCACCCGACCCACTTGGCCGTGGGCCCTAGGGTTCCAAGTGGGGCTCGGCCACCATGGTGGTGGCTGGTCCCAGCTCCGGCCTGCCACCCCATGGCGGCCGGCCACCACCCACGGTGGCCGGAGCTCCTCCCGAGCTTCCGGTCACCGGAAAACGTGCAATCTCACCTCCAAACACCTCTAAAACATCTCAAACACCTCCCCAACATCCATACAACCCTAAATCATTCATTTTAACAAAACCCTAGCTTTCCAAAATAAACAAAACGAGAATCGGTTTGGTGTATACCGTAGAGGAGGACGAGGGGAGATCAATTTCTCCTAGCCTTGAGACGATCCAATGGATGGATGACGTGAATAGTGGCTTCACAACCCCAACTCCCTCTCTTCTTCTTCTCCTTCTCTCTCTAAACCCTTTTTTTTCTATTTTTCTCTCTTTTTTTGATTTATGGCCGACCCCCCCTCTCTATATCTCTCTTCATTTTTACCCCCAAAACTAACACCACCACTTGTTGGACAAGTGGCAAGGTGGGTCCCACACCTTTTGGAAAATATCTACTAGATATTTTCCAATCAGATTCGCGAAAATCGGACGTTTCGGGCCCTGAACGGGCACTTTTTCCCAAAAATTACGAAACTTGACGGGCCACAAGGAAATGGCTCAACTAAGACCGCTGTGACGATGGCTAAGCTTTTTGGATCCAAAACGGTCCTCGAATGGACCAAAACGTCGCTAGGTTGACTTTTCCAGCGAAAAGTCAACTTTTCCCAAATTGATCAGAAAGTTGCCCTGAGTCCCCCGGAACTCATTTTGGTCGAAACCGGTAAGACCCTCGGGGTCAAATTAGGTTAAGTTAAGTGTCTGTCTTAAAATTTTTAAATTTTCCTGTTTTTCGCAGGTTTGACTGGCGTTGACCGGAAGTGGTTATTACAGTCTACCCCCCTTAAAGGAATTTCATCCGCGAAATTTAAAACTGACGTACCTCGGGAGTCGAACTGGTCGGGATACTTCGCGCGAACCTCGTCCTCGCGTTCCCACGTCGACTCAGCCCCGTGATGTTTCCACTACACTCGTATCAGGCGGATAATCTTGCCTCCCCGGAGGACGTGCTCCCGTGTGTCCATGATCCAAACCGGCTGCTCCTCATAGGAGACATCGTCATCCACCTCGATATCGGTCCACTCAATGACATTGGAGGGGTCTGCGTTGTACTGCCGCAACTAGGATACGTTGAAGACGTTATGGACTCTCCCAAGTTGCAGTGGTAACGCCAAACGATAAGCCACTGCTCCCACTCTGCCCAAGATCTCGAACGGGCCAATGTACCGCGGAGCCAACTTGCCCCCGCTGCGTCTGAACCGTACCAGCCCCTTCCTCGGGCTCACCTTCAAGAACACGTGATCCCCGACTGCAAACTCAAGAGGTCGACGTCGCCTGTCGGCATAACTCTTCTGCCGACTCTGCGCGGTCCTCAACCGATCGCGTATCAGCGCGACCTTCTCTGTCGTCTCTCTGACAAGATCTGGCCCCAACAGACTCTTGTCCCCCACCTCTGCCCAACACACTGCGATCGACACAGCCTCCCATACAACGCTTCGAACGGTGCCATCCCGATACTGGCCTGGAAGCTGTTGTTGTAGGCGAACTCGGCCAACGGCAGGTGGGTCTCCCAAGATCCCCTGAAATCCAGCACACATGCCCGCAGCATGTCTTCCAAGATCTGAATAGTGCGCTCGGACTGGCCGTCTGTCTGGGGATGATGTGCTGTACTGAGTAGAACCTCGGTCCCCAATGCTTTCTGCAGACTCGGCCAAAACCTGGACGTGAAACGAGGATCCCTGTCAGACACTATCGACACCGGGTCCCCATGGAGACGCATTAGCTCCTGAACATACAAGCTGCTCAACTTGTCGACCGGGTCAGTCATCCTCATAGCCAGGAAGTGGGCTGACTTGGTCAACCGGTCGACTACCACCCACACGGCGTCGTTTCCCTTCGGCGATCTCGGTACTCCACACACGAAGTCCATCGTGATATGCTCCCACTTCCACTGAGCAATCGGCAGTGGCTGCAACAATCCTGCGGGACGCTGGTGTTCGGCTTTCACCTGCTGACAGACGAGACATCGCGACACAAACTCTGCGACTGCTCTCCGCATCCCGCGCCACAAGAAGTGCCGTCTGAAGTCACGGTACATCTTGGTGCCCCCCGGGTGCACTGTAAGACGCGAATGATGTGCCTCTCGCAATACGTCGTCTCTACAGTTGCCCGGCACGAACAGCCCTCCTCGGTACTGTAGCCCCCAATCTGTACTGATCTCCCAACCTACTGCCTCGTCGCCGTTGACGACCCTCTCTCGGATCTCTGCCGTCTCGACGTCCTCCGACTACGCTTTCAACACTTGGGCAAGAAGTGAGGGCTGAGCCATCAATGAACACATGGCCATGTCACCAGTAACCTCTTCTAGCTCAAGCCCAAACGTGCTCATCTCCCCCATCATGTCCCACTCTCGGACTGATATGTTGGCGAGGCTCGGAACCGACTTCCTACTCAAGGCGTCGGCGACCACGTTCGCCTTACCCGGATGGTAGTGTAGCTCGAAGTCATACTCCTCGAGTAGCTCCATCCACCGCCGCTGGCGCATGTTCAGGTCTCGCTGGGAAAATATGTACTTGAGGCTCTTGTGATCCGAGAACACCTGAAACCCCTCGCCATAAAGATAATATCGCCAGCCCTTAAGCACGAACACGACTGCTGCCAGCTCCAAGTCGTGGGTAGGGTAGTTGCGCTCATGCGTCTTCAACTGCCTGGAGCCATACGCCACAACTCTGCCCAACTACATCAGTACGCAACCCAATCCCTCTCCGGACGCATCACAGTAGACATCATACCCGATCCCTCGCTCGGGCACCACTAATACTGGAGCGGTAGTCAGCCGGGTCTTCAACTCCGTGAACGCCCGTTCACAGTCCTCCGTCCACACAAACCCGACTCCCTTGCGCGTCAGCAGAGTCATCGGCGCGGCTAGTCGCGCAAAATCCTGGACGAATCGCCGATAATAGCCTGCCAACCCCAGAAAGCTGCGGATCTCGAAGACACTCGTGGGTCGTGCCCACTTCGAGACCGCGTCGATCTTCGACGGATCGACCAGGATACCGTCACGGGACATGATGTGACCGAGGAATTTCACCTCAGCGAGCCAGAACTCGCACTTCTCTAGGTTGGCATATAGCTGATGCTCGCGCAGTAGTGTCAGAACAGCCCTCAGATGTGACTTGTGTGCCGCCTCGTTCTACGAGTAGATCAGGATGTCGTCCACGAACACCACCACAAACTGATCTAAGTACGGCCGAAAAATGTTGTTCATCAGGTCCATGAACGCTGCAGGTGCGTTCGTCAGTCCGAATGGCATCACCAGGAACTCGTAGTGCCCATAGCGTGTCCGGAACGCAGTCTTTGCGACGTCCACCTCACGGACTCGCAACTGATAGTAACCGGATCGCAGATCGATCTTCAAGGAGCAGGTCAACCCTCTCAACTGGTCGAACAAGTCATCGATCCTCGGCATCGGGTATCGGTTCCTCACCGTAACCCGGTTCAGCTTCTGGTAATCTATACACATCCGAAGCTCTCCACTCTTCTTCTTCTTCACGAAGAGTGCTGGCCGACCCCTCTCTCTATATCTCTCTTCATTTTCCCCCCCAAAACTAACACCACCACTTGTTGGACAAGTGGCAAGGTGGGTTCCACACATTTTGGAAAATATCTACTAGATATTTTCCAATCAGATTCGCGAAAATCGGACGTTTCGGGCCCCGAACGGGCACTTTTTCCCAAAAATTACGAAACTTGACGGGCCACAAGGAAATGGCTCAACTAAGACCGCTGCGACGACGGATAAGCTTTTTGGATCCAAAACGGTCCTCGAATGGACCAAAACGTCGCTCGGTTGACTTTTCCAACGAAAAGTCAACTTTTCCCAAATTGATCAGAAAGTTGCCCTGAGTCCCTCGGAACTCATTTTGGTTGAAACTGGGGTCGTCTTAAGTCCGGTAAGAGCCTCGGGGTCAAATTAGGTTAAGTTAAGTGTCTGTCTTAAAATTTTTAAATTTTCCTGTTTTTCGCAGGTTTGAATGGCGTTGACCGGAAGTGGTTATTACAATATCTCTCATATTTATATGAGTGACAGATTCCTTATCAGTCAACCATATATCTCACATATACACTTATGCACCCAATCACAGCCTTTATAATTGCCCGGTTAAAGACAACGTTTAACTGTGTCAAAGCACACAGCTTCCTATGTAGAAATCATGATGACTATAAGGTCAGAGGACTTAAGTCATATTACGGTACTGAGAAATACTCATTACAGTTCCTATGTAGTATTCTCATAGTGGGTCATCCAATGCCATTTCCCTAAATGACATCTATGATTTGACTTCATATCCAATATGTATGATCAGTAAAACGAGATCATCAGCCAACATCATACTAGTCTTAGTATATCAGTAAGATTAGGGATCAAGTGAATAATACTCTATTACTTCTAAGAGTTTTACTATCAAGTCCTCAACCTGATGATCTTAAGAAAGAGTATTATTCACACTATTAACATTTCGCAAATGATAATAGTAGTCTCTCCTTTTATTTTTGTTTGTCGGTTTACTCGGAATTACATGGATCCTGAGGTTATTCTATGGAGTGTTTTTATTTTCTGCTGCGTTTTGCTCCCTAGAATTCCATAAGTGGTATCAGAGCCTCTTGTAATTCGTTTAAACCGACCATGCATGCTTGGTTGTTGTATGTGCTTTCGGGTTTAAGAGGTTTTTGTTGTTGCATGTTGATGCATGTTTGATTGTAGGCCGAACTTGCATGATTTAGGCATGTTGGATAATAGGATTATAAAATATGTGTTATAGTTGTGAACTATGATTATCTAAATTAGTTTTTCTAATGGGGTGCACAGTTATGAACAGTGAAAATAATCTATTGTGAATGGATAATTGATTTCATAATGTGATTATGGAATGTTGAAGGTGCTAGTAGCACGCATGCATGAGTACTAGTAGCATATTTTGCAAGTGCTAGTAGCATGCATGCATAAGTGCTAGTATCATCCTAGTTTAAATGATGATAGCATCCTTTTGGGGGCACTAATACTTTGCAATACTATGTTATGAACATATGGTTTAATTCACAATATGATTGTGATTTGTTAATAGAATTATGGTTATTCGAGTTGTTTTAAAACAAGTTCGAATATCATAAAACCCAATGGTTGGATTAATTCCAATGAGGTTTTTCTTTGGCAATTCAAATGCCTTAGTGAAAAATTCTCCGAACCCCTTCACCCCATTAGAGGCGCTACAATTATTGTTGAGCAAATTGTTTACTCGGAGGTGTGTTAATTTGTTACTTATGATATGTGTTTATTGTATGTGTGTTGCTTGATGCATGGTGCATAGCATAGCCCATCCCGACCAATTTTGCTTGCTTTAACTTTATTTGGGTTTGTAATTTAAATACGGTCTACGTGTCGTTATTTTTATTGTAATAATTTCTTTGTAACAAGAGAAGCCCAAGACAGTGTTTTTCAAGAGAAGGAATTTTTGAAGGAAGGTCAAAAAGGAAAGTGGGAGGTGGAACTCAAAGACGGAGGTTCAAGATGAAGAGTTCTCTTGAAGGCTTATTTTTTGTTTCACCCATAGGATTGACCTTTGGTCTTCATATGGTCTTATGAAGACCAACTTAGTTATGGGCTATGCTATGACACGTTTACTTTTATGCTTACGCATGGTATTGCATGACTTATTTGTTGTTAAAGTGCTTAGACCGTTTGTATGTAATACAACAGACCTTTTTGTATATGATAGAATAAGGTGAAAAAAACCCTAAAACTAAATATTAAGTCGGTGAGATGCCTTCCATATTGGTCCACCTATCGAACCTTAGACCTATGTGTAGGTTATGCCAAAGCGTGGTGCACATAGTCTTCTAAGCTAGGTGGGATGGATTAAGCACTTATCCAACCTTAGAACGTTGTGTGTAGGTTATGCCAAATCGTGGTGCACACAATTGTCTAAAGTTAGATGGATCAATCCTTAAATTGCTATGTGTAGGTTATGCCAAAGCGTGGTGCACATAGTCGTTTAAGTTTGATAGCATGGAGTGAAATTTTGGTTGCTATGTGTAGGTTATGCCAAAGCGTGGTGCGCATAGTAGTCGAGGTTTCATATCTGGATATGGTTGAACTTTTCTAGGTTTTACAAAAAGGTTTTGGACCTAGGGTATCAGATAGAATTTGTGCCAACACATATGATGTGTTTATTCTATCCAAGAGTTGCATAGTGATGCAATTGGTAAAGAGTTACCTACCTAATTAATTCTACTTGGGGCGATTAAGCCAACGATTACTCTAAGCGGAAGTCAATATGGATCTTGGCTTTTAATGTATCTTGAAGATACAACAAAGGGTTGATTGTTTTATATCGGTATTAATGACTTTGCATATCTATCTGTTGTAGATCATGTCTTCAAACAATTCACATAATTTATCGATACGATCGATCCTTGAGAAGGATAAGCTCAATGGGACAAATTTTCTGGATTGGGCCAAGAACCTGAGAATTGTTCTCAGGCAGGAAAGGAAAGAATATATCCTAGATGAGCCAGTTCCTGAGGAACCAGCCTCAAATGCTTCAAAATCCATTAGAGATGGTTGGACCAAACATTTGAATGACTCTGTTGATGTCACTTGTATAATGCTTGGTTCCATGGAGGCTGATCTCCAGAAGCAAATGATGGAGGAGGATGCGTATGACATGATGGTTCAACTCAAGGAAATGTTCCAAGAGAAGGCTAGGATTGAAAGGTTGAATACTGTCAAGAACCTCATGTCATGCAAGATGCCTGTTGGGAAGGGTGTTAGCCCTCATGTGCTTAAGATGAAAGGTTTTATTGAGCATCTTGAGAGACTCGGTTTCAAGTTAGACCAGAGTTGGCTACAGATATTCTCCTCCACTCACTTTCTGATGAATTTCATGGTTTCATTATGAACTTCTATATGCATAACATGGTCAAGACCATCTAAGAGTTGCATGGGATGCTTCAAACTGCTGAGAAGAACATCCAAGGTAATACCAAGGATGTTCTGATGGTTAAGAGAGGAATCGAGTACAAAAGGAAAGGGGTAGGGAAAGGAAAGGGTCTTGTGGCTCCTATGGGTTTAAGGTCCATGTCAAAGCCAAGGCCCGAGTACACTCAATTTCCAGCCCCAAAAGACTCGGTATGCAAGCCACTAAGTGTCGCCTGCATTTCCAGTGTTCGATAAACTTACTGATCCTACGACACCACTAGGTGTCACATGCATTTCTACTGTTAACTTTCCCTAGTCAAGGCCGAGATCCGGCTACTTTTCCCTACCTCGTAACGCTTCAACAAAAGTGTACGCCCAAGCTCCGGCGTGCTCGCGATCACTCGCCTAGCTTCCCTTTTCCGCGGTCGTCGGCACGATCTAACAAGAACACAATTAAAGCACTTTTTAAGTTTGCAGGCAAAGCTGAATTTTTATAAACTTGACGCCCAAATGCAACCCCGACAATGTCGATCACTCCCAAACTTCCCAATTACTCGACATTGTCAATAATGGGCCCGGAAATGCCCGATTCGCCCGGCTCGGCGAATCTGCCCGGGATCGGAAAACGCCCTTCCGGGGCTCCGAAAATTCCCGTTTTCATTTCTACGATCTTAGAATAATTCAAGGTTTCCAATGCAATTGACGGAATCAATTTCCGACTTCCGAGCAATTTAATTCGCGTTTAAAGTTTATAAACCCGAAATTTCTAACTTTCACAATTTAATTCCATAATTCGTTCCGGGTGTGAATTAACGACTTGAGGATCGTCCTAAACCACCCGAACACGAAAAACCCGAGGCCCGGCCAAGTGGGCCCCACACGGCCACAATGGGGAAATTTCCTTTTCGCCCCAAAACATTCCTAATGAACCCCAAACCTTAACCATTCATCTTTGAACCAAACTTAAACAAAACCCAGCCTTAATCAACCCATTTAAATTCAAACCCTAAAATTCAAACGTTCCAAAACGAGAAAAAGACGAGTTCTCACCGTAGGGAATGACGAGGGGAGTTCGAATCCGTAGTCGTTGAGTAGATCGGTCGGTCGAATCGTTGGCAATCTCCAAAAACCCAAGTTTTTCTCTTATATCTCTCCTTCCCCTTCTCTCTCTTCTTTCTCTCTCTATTTCTCTTCTTTTTTCTGTTTTTGCCGAGACCACTCTCAACCAATCATTTTATTTTGTTTTAAAAACACCAAACACTACTTATTTACAAACTACCACTCATTTCCTTTTTGTTTTGTTCAAAATACCAACCACCACCACTTGTGTGACAAGTGGCAAGTGGGTCCCACCTCTTTACAAAATATCTTTGTAGATATTTTTCTGTCTGATTCGTGATATTTGGCCGTCTCGGGCCCCGAACGGGTTCATTTTCCAAGAAATTACGAAATTTCACGTGCTACAAGGAAACGGCCCAACTAAGAACGCTGAAACGACGACTAAGCTTTTTGGATCCAAAACGGGCCTCGAACGGACCAAAACGTCGCTCGGTTGACTTTTACTACAAAAAGTCAACTTTTTCCGAATTGGTTAAAAAGTTGCCCTGAGTCCCCCAGAACTCACTTTGGTCGATATCGGGGTCAACTTAAGTCCGATATGACCTTCGGGGTCAAATTTAGGTTCATTTAGGTGTCTGTCCCAAAATTTTAAATTTTCCTGTTTTTCGCTGATTTGACTAGCGTTGACCAGGAGCGGTTCTCACAATAACATAGCCAATCCGTTGACTAAAGGCACTCTCATTGTCATATCATGTTAGACATGTAAAGTGGAATATATTGGAATTTAGATTGGAACTAGGGAAAGTGGGAGATTGTTAGTCTTAGTGCTCGTAGTTCAATCATAAATGTCCATATATATATATATAGGGTAGCTATCCAATAAAAAACCACCCTTATTGTGAAAACTACGAACCAATCTGAGCCACAGGATGCGGTCAAAGTGACGTCAGTAGAGCGCTCGCGATGCTGACACGTGGCCGCTTCGTGCGCGCCTCTGCCCGCGCGCGTGAGCGTGTTGACCACGATCAGCACTGTGCGCGCAAACGATCAGCACTGTGCGCGTGCGCACCAGCAGCGCGCACGCCCACGTGTCAGCACCTGGTGAGTTCGTAGTTTGCACAATAAGGTGCGGTGTTTTATATATTTATTGTCCACGTGTCAGCATCTGGTGCACTCTGCTGACATCACTTTGGGGGGATCCTATGGCTTAGATTGGTTCGTAGTTTGCACAATAAGGGGTGGTTTGTACTTGATACCCACACACACACACACACACACACACACACTCTCTCTCTCTCTCTCTATATATATATATATATATATATATGTATATCATTAGCAATAAAAATAATGCGGCTTTATATTTCTTATGTGTTGGAGTAATATATCGATGTGTGTTCTGATCTATGTCCACCATGTGAATAGAACAATAGATGAAGATGGATCACACTCGATGGGTCCCTAGTCAACAAAGATTCACTAGAAGCGACTAGTATGAAAGGTGACTCTTTATGGCTTACGTTCATTTAGTCATTGAAATGCGATTTCGGAGTCTGACCATAGATATCATGTGGGACATGATATAGGATGACCCGACATGAATATGTTCCATAGATCAAGTCATGACCATAGTCATTATCGTAACTTGTCGTGTATCCTTATACCAAGGAGTCTTTGTGATTACTATGCAATAAACTACTGAGTTTGCCCTGAGCCCAATGTTGAATGTGATAGAGTTTTCATAACGGCCAAGCTTGGCTTGAGGATGGACTACATGAGTGACATGAAAGACGGCTAAGGGATTTATCCCTCATACTACGGTATGGGAAAGATATCAGTTCTCGGCCGCTTGATCGAGAGTGACTGAATGAATAGCATTGCCATAAACATGATACTGAGTATCATATATTCAGTCATTTTACATATCGAGGAACAGTGATTGATAACAATAAGGATGACGACTCTATGCCTTATCTCAATCAGGATATCGATGATAAAAGGATAATGACAGGGACGACATAAATGTTAGAGTCGACAGGGTCGATTCGTTATACAGTGTCAGGCAATAATAAAGTCTCGATAGTCGCCACTTATATATGATCAAGTAAAATGAGATTTTACGCTGATCTATTGACATGCATAAACCTAAGGGTCACACCAGAGGATTAAACTCATTGACAAATTTATGTTGAATGTTTAAAAGGGAGTTGTCTCGGGACATGACCAAAACTGGGTTTTGGTTCATGTGCCCGTTAGTGAATATGACATTACGGATCGAGACAAGACTTGGAGTCTTGGGATTGATCATATCGGATAATGTTGGAAATTTCCGGTATGGAAGGCTTGGAGGCGATGAGCGCATCACGGGACCTCGTTGGGAATGGCTATGGGCCATGCTTCAAGAGGTCCATGAGGCGGCCCATGCAACCAAGGCCCATGGAACTAATTAATCTAGTCTTGATTAATTAGTATTAAGTAAGCAAGACAATGATTAAGGTGTTTGTGATTCACCACCTAACCCCATCTTGTCTAGCCTTACTTAGCACCATACTCGTGCCATACTTTTAGTTTGACAAGTTGATGTGGTTTGTTATGTTTAAGTGATCTTTTTTCAACATAACAAACACAAGACAAGAATAGAAACATATTTTTCTCTCCATCCCCTCCCCAATTTCGGCCATGGATGTGTTCTTCCTCCATTTTATGTTCTTGAGTCCTTTAAGCTTAGAACTACGTGGCTTCGATTCCTTTGGATATACATAGGCGTCTTGGAGACTCAAGCCAAATCATTTGTTACCCGGTGTTCTTGTTTTGGTAAGAAATAATGCTGAATTTTTCTCTTGTGAATCCATTCTTTGTTAGTTGTTTCATGGTTTTAATCGCCTCTTGGTTTTCATTGATTTTCCTTTGTGAGTTGGTTCACCTCCAACCCTACCTCGAGACCCAACAGACCCAACGACATGTCCTGCAAATAACCAATATCCTCTCCCATATCAGATCTCGGAAATGCTTCTTTTTTCAAAACATTAGAACAACACAAAATAGGTTCAATCCCTATCTTCATTAAATGCTCCTTAGGTTCCACTTTGTCCATAGCTTTATGAATAGATGGTTGAGAATGAACTAGATTTTCTGATTGGTGAGGAATTTATCCAAAGTAGGAGTAGAATCTGGCATGATTAGAATAGAGCATCCCTCTTGGGGTTGACTGGAACTTACAACTGTAGAAATTAGAGCCACCTTTTGAGAAGTTGAGATAGTAGCATCAGAAGAAAAATCAGAAACATCCAACTGGACAAGAGGATTTTCAGTTTAATGTGCCTTCTTCAGAGTTCGGACTTCTTCAATGTCAAAGGTATCCTCAGAATACAATTGATCATCAATGCCTACAATCTGAATATCCTCATTATTTTGTAATGAATGATGTTGTGAAACCAATAAATCATCAGTTAACTCAACAATTAATGATGTAGGATGAAGAGGAAATGAAGTTCATTCTCTGTGCAAGTGGATATTAAAATTCCGTGGGGATGAGGGAGGAGAAGTTCCACTATACAAATCATCCCAAGGAGAAGCAAACTGATCAGAGAATTCAGAATCATCTGAAGTAGGTTTTGAAATATGAGGAACTGCACTTTCCACCAGAGTATAGATCCAAACCTTGTAGACATCATTTCCCATGGACATTTTAGCCTCTTTAGAAACCGAGGCTAAAGAGTAAGTGTGCACTCGAACATAGGCTACATCCAAAAATAAACCAGCTTTAGAAATGGGATGCGTGTATATGATCTGCCCTTGCTGAGAGATAGCAACTTGAAACGTTTCTTCACACCATCCTTGGTAAGGGATCCCAGAAATAGCAAACCAAACCAGCTTACCTCCCTTGCTACAAAAGTATTGTTTACCAGGAATAAAGGTCAGCCATCGTTCCAACCAAGAGCCACCATCTTTGAGCATTTCATTTTTTAAAAAGGGTCACGACAATGTACTAGGACAACTTTATTGGCAATGGCTTTGAGTTTCACTTGACAAACCCCTTGCAAAGCTATCTCTTTCACAATAGTATCCACTCTAAGATTAAGATGCATGAAAGCAAGGTGACAATTCTTCATGAAATGCTCCTAAGATGTAACAATGGATCCCTTGTTGTGATAGTCTGCAAAGGTCTTAGTATTCCTAGGAATGGCTGAAGTTCTGGCCTTAAAGAGTTGGCTTTGAAACTGTAAGGATCAGATCTATACCAAGCCTCAGTAACAAAGAACTTATGATTTTGAACAATGGACCCATTCAATCTCTGGATGGGGGGCCTCAAATTATGCTTTTCATTGAAGTAAACAAAGCCATAACTTCTACCTTTGGCATTAGTTTTTTGAGCTACCAAAGCCTTGTAGCAACCAGGAAGACCGGCAAAAAGATTCTGCAGTCAGGAAGCAGAGGAATTTAAAGGTATATGGGATAACGCCGGATCCTAACTATGCTGGAAAGGTGTTTTTCACGTCCTAACTGAGTGTCACCTTTTGTTACATGTCATATACCAAAGGTCACCTTTTGTCACATGTCCTATACAAAAGGTGTTTTTTTTTGACGAAACATGAAAAATGACACCAAAAAAAAGTGTTTTTTTTGTGGTAAATTTATACCACCTATCTCTTGTAGTGCACTGATAAACACAAATTATACAAAAATTAAGAGGTAAAACCATTGAATGCGAACGTTATACCACTTTTTTGGTGTCATTTTTCATGTTTTGTAAAAAAAGAACCACCTTTGGTATATGACATGTAACAAAAGGTGAGGCTCAGTTAGGACGTGAAAAACACCTTTCCAACACAGTTGGGATTTAGGGGTTTCCCAAGGTATATTGAGAACAAATAAAGCATACCTTTTGGCAGGAATGATTGGAATGTCTGTTTCATCCAAGAAACTGCCAGAGCTTGCTTTAGTCCGTTGAATCTTCTTTTGAGGCCCATTATGTTCAAATCCAGGAGGAGGGAAGCTTATAGAGGAAGAAGCTTGTCCTTGCACTAAGTGATTGTCCGCTGCAACAAAGTGTGTCGTTCCTTGTGTTCGCTCTTGATCTTGTTTATCCTGAGAAGTTTGTTGATCTTGAGGGGAGAATTATCAAAAATGCCATATTTTCTATAACTATTAGGAGAGTAGGCTCTTTCTTTTACCAATCTTATTGCTATTCTTTTTTGTTTTCTTTTTGTGACTTAAAGGTCTGATATTACTCTTATAACCTTTCCACACTTAGAAGTAAAAGCTTTGTTTTTATTTTTATTTTTTCACTCTTTATCCACGTGGCCTTAATTTTCCCTCGCAAAGGATCAACTGGGTCGTGGGGCGGATATGAGTTCTGGTTTTAAACCGAGTCTGGGTCATAGGTCGGGTTTCGGTCAAACTTCGTTTATTTTACAAAAACTTGAGCCTCTGGGATTCGAACCCAAGAATATGCTATATGTGGTATTTTGTTATTGTATGAATACCCAATAATATTTATTTATTGGTTTTCAGTAGAACTAAAAATGAAAATATATACACTTTTTGAATGTAATTGGATTCGAATCAAGGTGTAGCGTAAACTGGATGATACCCTTACCATTGGGCTACGTTGCATTTTGTTGTTATGTGAATACCCAATAATATTTATTTATTGGTTTTGATTGGAACTGACAACAAAAACATATACACTTTTTGGATGTAGGGGGGTTTGAACTCAGGAGTATCTAGAATTTAGTTACTTACCACTAGGCTATGTGGTATTTTTTTGTGTTATATATGTCACGGCCCAATTTCAGTAAACCGAACTCGGGACGCGACCGTTTAAAACAATAAAACATTTTGAAACCTTTTACATGAATCACTTTAAAACCATCATTTAGTTCATCAAAAGTAATCATTTACAACTTAAAGGTACGTCCCAACAAATGGACAAAAGCAAGGTATACGTCGCTAGACTCAAAAGTAAACCCAGAATCTCGCTCCTAGCTCTTCAAGCTTCAGAAGCTCACTTAGTCCAACCTGCGACCGGTACCTGTAGGAAAAGCAGCTATGGGTGAGCGTTCGCTCACCACCACGGATAACAGACTGACTATGGCAAACTTAGGAGACAATGCCGGTAACACCAACAACAAACTCACCACCGGGGATCACTGTCCCCAACTCAATTACTCCGACTGGCACAGACCCACTGTTACTTTCCTCAACCGACTCAATACTCGAACACGTAATGTAGACCCGACACAACGATTGACGACCTCCTCCAAAGACACGACAAACAACCACGCAACACTCAAGATCGCAAAGGATCGCACGCCAAACAAAATCACAAAGGATCGCACACCAGCTGCTCAGTAACCTCTTTCACTCACGCGCTTTGCCGATCCCTATCAGGCCAGGCGGTCGACCTGTCTCAGTAACCTCTCTCACTCACGCGCTTTGCCGATCCCTGTCAAGTCAGGCGGTCGACTTGTCTCAGTAACCTCCCTCACTCACGCGCTTTGCCGATCCCTGTCAGGCCAGACGGTCGACCTGTCTTAGTAACCTCTCTCACCCAGGTAACCACAATCACAATCACAAGCAAGTTCAACAAACAGCAACAACACAGGTTCAACACTCCACAGACACTCATGGCCACCCAAGACACACCGACAAAAACTCACGGGTTCAACAACCCCACGGGCACTCACGGCCACCCAAGACACACCAACAGTAACTCACAGGCTCAACAACCCCACGGGCACTCACGACCTCCCAAGACACACCAACAGTAACTCACGGGCTCAACAAACCCACGGGCACTCATGGCCACCCAAGACACAGCAACAGTAAAAACACGGGTTCAACAACCCCACGGCCCTCATGGCCACCCAAGACACCAACAGCAAAACACGGGCTCTCATGGCCACCCAAGACACAACAGTAAAGTACGGGCTCTCATGGCCACCCAAGGCACAACAGTAAAGTACGGGCTCTCATGGCCACCCAAGACACAAATTACACAAACAACCTTCGGGCATAACCAATGCCTCCAGCAGTTCTCATATCAACAGTTTCACAATCAACCTCCGGGCATGGTCATATGCCTCTAGTAGTTCTAACATCGATAAGTTCTCTGCTCCTACGACACTACTAAGTGTCACATGCTTTTCTAATATTCGCTACGTTCCCGTATCATGCCTTTCTAATATTCGATAAACCTACTTAACCCACGACACCCCGGTGTCACATGCAATTCTACTGTTAACTTTCCCTAGTTAGGGCCGAGATCCGGCTACTTTTCCCTACCTCGTATGCTTTCTCCAAAGCGCACAAAATAAGCTCCGGCGTGATCTCGGTCACTCACCTAGCTTTCCCTTTCCTCTGTCTGCAGCACGATCTAAAAGAACACAATTTTAAATGCTTTTAAGCTTGTAGGCATAAGCTGAATTTTAATAAACTTGACGCCCAAAAGTAACCCCGACAATGTCGATCACTCCCAAACTCCCCAATTACTCGACATTTTCGATATTGGACCCGGAAGAGCCCGATTCGCCCGACATGGCGAATCTGCCCGGGTTTTGGAAACGCCCTTCCGGGGCTCCGAAAATTCCCGTTTTCGTTTCTACGGTGTTAGAATAATTCAAGGGTTCCTAGGCACTCGACGGAATCGAATTCCGACTTCCGAGTCATTTAATTAGCGTTTAAAGTTTCTAAACCCGTCAATTACAACTTTCACCATTTAATTCCAAATTTCGGTCCGGTTGTAGATTAATAACCCGGGGAACGTTCTAAACCACCCGAACACAAAACCCGAGCACCCGAGCAAGTGGGCCCCACCCGGCCAACCTTGGCCGAGGTTGGCTAGGGCTTTTTGGGCCCGGCCCACCATGGTGGTGGCCGGCCCTAGCTCCGGCCAGCCACCCCACATGGTGGCCGGAGCTCCCCCCGAGCTCCCGGTCACCGGAAAACGTCACCCTTCACTTCAAAACGTCTCCAAAACGTCTCCAACAATCCCCACACCTCATTTCCACCATAAACTACTCATTTTAATCAAACCCTAACCTTTCAAATTAACCAAAACGAAGGTCGGATAGTAGCTCACCGTAGAGAATGTCGAGGGGAGTTCGATTCTCCGAGCTTTGAGACGATCCAAGGGCTACATGAACGAGAATCACTAAAACCCTACAACACCACTTCTCTTTTCTCTCTTCTTTCTTCTCTCCTCTTTCTCTTTCTAAAAACACCAAAAAACCCTTTTTTAATCAACATGGCCGACCCCCCCCCCCTTTGATAATCTTCTTGTTTTGCCCCATAAACCTAACACCACCACTTGTTTGACAAGTGGCAAGGTGGATCCCACACCTTTTTGGAAAATATCTCCTAGATATTTTCCAATCAGAGTCGCGAAATTCGGACGTTTCGGGCCCCGAACGGGCACTTTTTCCAAGAAATTACGAAACTTGAAGGGGCTACAAGGAAACGGCTCAACTAAGACCGCTGCGACGACGGCTAAGCTTTTTGGATCCAAAACGGTCCTCGAATGGACCAAAACGTCGCTCGGTTGACTTTTCCAACGAAAAGTCAACATTTCTCAAATTGATCAGAAAGTTGCCCTGAGTCCCCCAGAACTCACTTTGGTCGATATCGGGGTCAACTTATGTCCGGTATGACCCTCGGGGTCATATTTGGGTTCATTTAAGTGTGCTTAAAATTTTTAAATTTTCCTATTTTTCGCAGATTTGGCTGGCGTTGACCGGGAGTGGTTCTTACAATATAGATACCCAATAATATTTATTTATTGGTTTTCTATGGAACTGAAACCCTTACCACTGAGCTAAGTGAGCTTTTAGTAAGAATGCCCAAAATATGCTTATGTGGTTTATGTTGTGGAATATGGACTTGTCCGTTCTAGAAATTTATTCCCTGATCCTCATACTGTCATGGGAATTATTTTCCACACCCTCAAACTGCTCTAAAAGTTCCAACCAGATCTACAACTAGTACTCGACCTGAAATAAATTTACATGTCCTGTTTTTGGTTCTAGAAATTATGTATCGGAAAAGAAATCAGATATGGGCATTCTTATACGGATCTATAGATATTTTGTTAGAACGGGAAAATATTTCCCAGGCCTATTTTGAGCATCCACATACACATTAAAATTAAGTCTATTGTTTAACACAAGTGAACATAAACATAAGTTGTATAACATTGATACCATAGATCAGTAAATATATGAGTTACACATCATTAGAATCTTCATTGGACCCAAAATTCTATTCGTCACCTCCTCTTACACGGGCCTCCAACACATTGTCACCACCTTCATGGACCTCCTCTTTCTCACCACCTTTTGGGTTTTTTTTCTAGGTCTTCCTCGTCGACCTCTTCCTTGCCGATTCGAGGTAGAGGATGACGAGGAGGATGTTTGTGAGGAAGAGGTTCTAAGTCAACCATCTAAAAAGGTTCTAAGTTAAACATCTAAAAAGGTTCTAAGTCAACCGACGCGGAGGATGTCAGCGACCTCTTCCTCGCCGATTGAAGTCAAACTTGAATGGTTCTAAGTCAACCATTTAATTTTTTTTTGTTTTTGTTGATTTTGTAAAGGTTGGAGGAATATTCAAACTTTAGTAGGATTGGTTAGTTTAAAAATTTTGTATGTGAAATATGAATGAATGTCAATTTCAATGTTTAGTACCTTAACTCTTGTTTTTTAGAAACAACAATTCTGTTCTACTTGTGTCTTTTATCTGTTAATCTGGAAAATTTATACCAGGATGAGCATAATATTCATAGATCTTCAATTTATTTTACAGTTGGGATAATTATTCTAGGCCTTAATGTCCAGATTTAAGTGCCAGTCTGAAAAATTCATTCCAGATCGGTACATAGATTGAATGCGAACATCTCAGATCGCCATTTAGATCTGGCTACCTCTCTTATCAGATCCGGGAGAAGAACAATAACTAGCTATAATCTTAAGAACACAAATTCACGAAATTGATGTTCAAATGTATTTCGAAATAAGTAATTCAATAGCTCGACGAATCAACAAATTGATATTTCGAGTGATTTTAACTGGAGATTGTTGGTCCAATTTTTAATTGCAGCTTCATCAATTAATTAACGACGTGTACTTTTTGGCGGGAAGACTAAAATGGAGGTGACTTAGATGATGAACGATGAGCGTAATTGTGTCCTAGTTAATTTGACCATTTCCCTTATATTTTTACCTAGTTTGTCTTGTTTTTATATTTTTAGCGTTTAGTAATGACTGCGCATAACCTCGTTCTTGGTAGATATTTTTCAATTTTTCAAAATATATTCATGATTGGTCTGTTTTTATACGCAGCAAAAAATAAAATTATGGGCGAAAAAACGAAACAAATCGGAGCTAAAACGGAGTAGATATGAGCAAAATAGTGAAAATAACATTAAAAATGAAGGAGCGAACCAGAACGCGCCACATGGCGCGTTGACCTTATCAACACCAGCTCTTTCTTCTCATTTCCTTTTTATTTTTCAAAAAAATTAATGGTAAAAAAGATAAGGTTGGAATTAAGAAACTTTCATTAAAAAGGAGACTAGTTTGGTGAGAGATAAAAATTTAAGGCTACATGAGTGACACTTACAAAAAAAAAGGCCCTTTCAATAATTTGCCCGATCTTGAGCACCCTCAAATGCAACTGATTTGAACCTTTTAAAAGCCAATCTCTGAGGTTCCGGCCCCCAATCTTTCTTGGCGTTTATCAGCTTTGTCTTACCGTTCGGTGACCACGACTCTCTGTTCGGAGACGAATTCAGGCTCTCATGTCGGCTCGACAACTCCATGGAAGAACGAAGTACAGTTATGAACTGAGGAAAAATTATTGTAGCACTACTTAATCTCTTTAGAGTAATTTGAATTTTGAATAAAAATCCACCCAAAACAAAGCCACGATCTGCACTTATTCTCAATCAACAACTACATAGTTAAGAGAATTAAAATTCCATCCAAAGCGAACAAGGCCACAAACCGACGCAACCCTACACCAAAACCCACTTTCGGCATTAGAAAATCCACCAAACCTCAGCCCACAGGACTCTGCAAGCATCCACTGAAGCCTGCTCCCTGAATTTGCAAGAGCAATGTACAACGGAGATTTTGCTGGAAGACGTACTCTCAAAGAAAAAGTGGCCGACAAGAGTATCGGCGGCGAGAAGAAGACATTTTAACCCTAGAAAATTGCGCGTGAGGCACTTTCTAATTTTTTTCTCTTTATTATAGGATAAGTTTTTTTTAATGAAAATTTAATGGAAAAAAAGCCACAATGATCTTGATATATTAACCCAGTCCAGATAGAACCGTTCTGCACAGGTAATGAGGGTCCTCTCATGTAATGTGAGGGGACTTAATTCCTCTCAGAAATGCCGGTGTCTGAGGGATTTGGTGTTGAAGCATAGGCCTCTTTTTATTATGGTACAAGAAGTGAAGGTGGCGGTTGTTGATTATGCGTTTTTGTGTAGCTTCGGTTTACATGGAGGGTGGAGTTAGTGTTGGGTCTCGAGGTAGAGTTGGATATGAACCAACTCGCAGCGGAAAATCAATGAAAACCAAGAGACGATTAAAACCATGAAACAACTAACAAAGAATGGATTCACAAGAGAAAAATTCATCACTATTTCTTACCATACAAAGAACACCGGGTAACGAGTTATTGGCTTGAGTCTCCAAGACGCCTACGTATCCTCATGGAAATCAAAGCCACGTAGTTCTTCTCTTTGAGGACTCAAGAACACAAAAATGGAGGTGAGAGCTTGCCTTGGCCGAAATGGCCATGAAGAGGAGGGAGAAGTTGTGTTTCCTATTCTTGTCTTGTTTTTCTTATGTTGAAAAAAGATGACTTACACATAACAAACCCCATACTTGTCCAACTAAAGACATGGGACAAGCATGATGACAAGTAAGGTGTCAATAGGACAAAGTATGGCTAGACAAGATGGGGTTAGGTGGTGAATTACCAACTCCTTAATCCTTGTCATGCGTACTTAGTACTAATACATCAAGACATGATTAATTAGTTCCATGGGCCTTGGATGCATGGGCCTCTTGGAACATGGCCCGTGGCTATTTCCAACGAGGTCCCGTGATTCACTCATCGCCTCCAAGCCTTCCATACCGGAAATGTCCAACATTATCCGACGCGATTATACGAACCGCCCCCGGTCAACACCGGTCGAACCGGTGAAATTTGCGAAAATTTGACTTTCCGTTAGAAAAGTCAACCGATGACTCCGAGAGTCATTCGGGACCTTTCCGGGACCCAAAAAGCTTAACCGTCGTTATGGTTAGCTTAGTTGGGTCGGTTCCTTTCAAATGAGTACTTTTGCGAAAAAGTCGAATCCGAGTCAAACTAGGTCGAATTAGAGCTTTATCGAATTAATTTAAGTGGGCTGAAATAATGGTGAGTGGAGGTGGACCCCACATGGACACATGTCCATGTGTCTTGGAGGAGAAGAAAAGGGTAGAAAAAGACTCATTTGACCTCACCTTTTAGGCTTAAGGGGGAAAAGGACAAAAAGGGCAAAAGAGGCATTACCCTTTTAGGTTAAAGGCCATTTGGAGCAAAAAATCAGCTCATATTTTGTGCTTGGCCGAAACTTACAAGAGAAGGGAGAGAGAGAAAACTCCATTGAAGGAGAAGATAAGAAGAAAAGGAAGCTCCTTTTGCTTGATTTCTCCACCCAAGTCCCTCATTCTTTCATATTTCTCATCCTTTCTTCATTTCTCAAGGTAAACTCTCAATGAAATCTCATTTTGATGAACTTTGGGTTGTGGGTTTGGTAGAAATTGCATGAACTAGGCTTGGGTTTTATGGGTTTGAGGTTTTGATGGTTAAATGGATGATTTGTGGTGAAAAAGTGAAAGTTTGTAATAGAAATAGATTGGGTTTTGTATTTTGATGAAACCCAACCTTGGGTCTTGAAATTTTGGAGTTGTTGAGGTTAATTTTGAGGTTTTGGAGCTTAAAAATGGAGTTTTGGAGAATCTATAGCTAGTTAGGAACTTTTTGGGAGAAAGGGGGTATTTTTTCCGGCGACCAGAGGTTCGCCGGAGCTCCGGCCGGTCACCGGGTTAAGTGACCGGCCATGGTCAGAGGAAGGGTCACGGGACTGTGATCGGCCACACAGTGGCGGTCCGGTCCGGACACTCACTGCCCATGTGTGTCCGTGGGGCCCACTTGGCCGGGGTGCGGGTTTGTCGTGTTTGGGTGGTCTTGGCTGACCCCTGGATCGATGATTCATGCCTGGAATGAATAATGGAAGTGATTCGTGGAGATTCGAAAAATGTAGTTTGAAACTTTAATTGCGGAATTAGAACGCTCGGACATCGGAAATTGATTCCGCCAAGTGCGTTGGAACACGTGAATTTAATTAGAAATGATAGAAATTAAAATGGAAATTTTCGGATCCCAGAGGGACGTTTTCTCGATCCCGGGCAAATTCGCCAAGCCGGACGAAATGGGACATTTTGGGCCCATTTTGTCAAGTTGAGTAATTGGGGGTTAGTCTGGGTATTTTCTCTTTAAACCACCCTTGATCTATTATTAAATATCGTATTACTTTGTGATCTTAGACGTTGTTACCGAGCACGACAGAGGAGGCTACTAGGCGACTCGTGGTTGTTCGTGTTGGATATCGGTTGAGGTAGGGAAAAGTGGCGAATACCGGTTTCATTACGGAAAGTTACTAGAATGCATATAGGTTATGAATTCTAGATTTAATGTAGAATCACATGTAGGATGTGACCAACTAGCGTAGTCATATAAATATGGAACCACTTGCGGGCCATGTCGTGGCCGTAGGTGTGGGAAATGCGGTGATGTAGTATTGCATGTGGGTCCCTGGTTGGGCCCGTAGGATTGTGTGTTGGTTGCACTTGTTTGTGATTAGTAGCTTGTAATGCTTGATAAGTGGTATGTTCCGTTGTTAAATTAAGGATCATGTTATGCTATGAGAACGTGGTGAATGTTAGTGTGAATTATTGTCTTGTGATATGATCGGGTGAATGATAGACCGATGTGGTGTGTTTGGTAAGATATGTTGATATGATATGTTGGTGTGATATGTTTGGTATGATATGTTTGGTATGATGTGAACTACTGCCTTGTGATATGATCAGTTGATTTACTAGGCCAAGGATGGAGTTCCGGCACGATGTTCATACCGTGGAGGATTCCGGTATAAGATACCTAGGCCGATGAGTGTTCCGGTATGGTATGTGTGGTGTGCTTTGTACCCCGTGCTACGGGAAGATATCTGACCGAGGTGTGTTCCGGTCCGGTATATTTGATATGAGTTGTACCCCGATGATGTGTGTTCCGGGAGGATATCTAGGCCGATGGCGAGTTCGGTAGGATATGATTGAGCTGGACAAGGTAATCCGGTGCATGGGATGATATCTAGGCCGATGGCGAGTTCGGTACGATATGTTGAGTCGTGCTAAAGAAGTCGGCGTATTGTTATGGAATACTTAGTGTGAGTGTGGTTGTTAATGAGTTTACTCTGTGTGTCGACCTGTTTGATTCACTATTGTTATTTATGTCAGTTTTGTGAATCTCTGTGATTTTCAATGCCTTTATGTCTGAGTGATCGTTCAGTATCGAGTCTGACTTCCGGGTTGCTCCTGAGTGAGGTCAAGTGTGGTCTTTGGGTTACTTGTTTATTTAGCCTTTGTCACTACTTACTAGTATGCCATAATCGGACGGGTATCCGTGGTGGTGAGCAATTCCTCACTCCATTTACTACTTTTTCCTACTGAGCGAAAGTTCACCCCCTTTTATACTGTTCTACAGGTTTTGATCGCGATTTGAGTTAGAGGACGTCTCGGATCGTGGGAGCTTAGCGAGAGTCCTAGTTTGGGATGGTCTAGAGACATACTTTCCTTTTTGTTTAAACTTCTTATTACCTGGAATTTCGAGCTTTTGACTCTTATTATCATGATTGATCGGTTTAAACTATTATTGGAGATTTACTGCGTTTAAAACTGCTTTTATCATTATTACATTTAGTTCACGTCTCGAGTCCGGTCAAACCCGGATTTGGGACGTGACAACGATCAATCCCAAGACTCCAAGCCTTGTCTCGTCCGTAAAGTCTTATTCACTTACGGGCACATTGTTAGTCTTAGTGCCTGTAAATCAATCCTAAATGTCCAAATGTATATATCATCATTACCAATAAAATTAAAGCGGTTTTATATTACTTATGTGTTGGAATAATATATAGATGTGTGCTCTGATCTATGCCCACCATGCGAATAGAACCACAGATCAAAATAGGTCACATTCGATGGGTCCCTAGTCAATAAATCTTCACTAGAAGCGACTAGTATGAAAGATGGCTCTTTATGGCTGACGTTCTATTTGTCATTGGAATGGGATTCCAGAGTCTGATCATAGATATCATGTGGGACATGAATATGTGCCATAGATCAAGCAATGAGCATATTCATTCTCGTAGCTTGTCATGCATCCTTAGACTAAGGAGTCTTTGTGATCGCTATGCAGTAAACAACTGAGTTTGACCTGAGCCTAACATTGTCCGTAACAGGGCTTCCATAACGGCAAGGATTGGCTTGGGGATGGACCACATGAGTGACACGAAAGACGGCTAAGGAATTTATCCCTCATACTATGGTATGGGAAAGATATCGGTTCTCGGCCGCTTGATCGAGAGTGACTGAAAGAATAGCATGGCCATGCACATGATATTGGGTATCATATATTCAGTCATCTCACATATAAAGGAACAATAATTGAGAATAATAAGGATGACGGCTTCATGCCTTATCTCAATCAGGATATCGGAGATAAAAGGATAATGACAGGGACGACGGAAAGGTTAGAATCGACATGGTCGATTCGTTATGCAATGTCAAGCAATACTAAAGTCTCGTTAGTTGCCACTTAAATAGAATCAAGTAAAATGGGATTTTACGTTGATCTATTGACGTGCATAAACCTAAGGGTCACACCGAAGGATGAAACTCATTGACACATTTATGGAGAATGGCCAAAAGGGATTTGTCTCGGAACATGACCAATACTGGGTTTTGGGTCATGTGCCCGTAAGTGAATAGGACATTACGGATTGAGACAAGGGTTGGAGTCTGGGCTTGGATGCGATGAGCGCATCACGGGACCTCGTTGGGAATGGCCACGTGCCATGTTCCAAGAGGCCTATGAGAGGCCCATGCAACCAAGTCCCATGGAACTAATTAATCAAGTCCTGATTAATTAGTATTAAGTAAGAAAAACAAGGATTAAGGTGTTGGTGATTCACCACCTAACCCTATCTTGTCTAGCCATACTTTGTCCTATTTACATCTTATTTGACACCATTCTTGACAGGGTCAAGCTAAATGGGACAAACTATTTTGACTGGTACAGAATTTTGAGGATAGTCCTCAAGTCTGAACGCAAAGAATATATCCTTGACAAGGCCGTCTTTAAGACCATATCAGAGTTGCATGAAGTGTCATTAACTGTTGAGAAGAATATATCAGGGATCTGAGATCCAAGGATATTCTGATGGTCAACAAGGGAATTGGAAGTGGCAAGGGCGGGGCCCATGCGCACTTGGCGGGAAAGATGAGACACTTGAGAATGTCTGCTTCTACTACCAACATTTGGTTGTTGGAACCGGGATTACAGGAAGTTCACGGCTGATCTGAAGAAGGGCAGTCTGAATGAGCCTTCATCAAATAGTCTGGATGATCTGATGATGGGTAGTAGGACTGGGCCTTCACGCCCCAGGGGCGGTAGGACTGTGTCACGCCCCGAATTCGGTATAACCGGACTCGGAATGCGGACGATGAAACAGTAAAACAATTTTCAAACCTTTTAATAAAACCGCTTAAAATCACCACCTTGAGTTAAACAAAATAATAATAATAATACTTTACAACTGAAAACAAGTCCAAAAAAAGCGGACAAAAACCAAAGCGTACGTCGCAAAACTCCCAAAAACCTGGACTTCCGCTCCCAGCTCTTCAAGCTTCGAGAGCTCCCCTAGTCCGTCTCGCGACCAGTACCTGTAGGAAAAGCAGCTAGGGGTGAGCGTTCGCTCACCACCACAAATACCAGACTGACTACGGCATACTTAGCAGAAAATGCCGGAAACGCTAGCAACATATAAAACACCGGGGACTACCATCCCCAAACTCAAATAACTCGACTGTCACGCGAAAACTTTAACTTTACCCAATCAAACTAAACACCCGTACATGTAATGTAGACCCGAAACCGTAATGACGACCTCAAGGAACACAACACAGAAATGATCAAAATCACTAAAACCACAACCATAAGCCTCAGCACTTTACCGATTACGCGCCGGAAGGTGCTACTCACCTGATGGGGACACAACCCTCTGCTCTTTACCGACCGCGCACCAGATGGTACGACACACCCCTCGGGCAGAAATTTAGACTTAGCACTTCACCAATCACGCGCCGGAAGGTGCTACTCACATACGGGGAACACATCCCTCTGCTCTTTACCGACTGCGCACCGGAGGGTACGACACACCCCTCAGGCAGAAATTTAGACTTAGCACTTCACCAATCACGCGCCGGAAGGTGCTACTCACCTACGGGGAACACATCCCTCTGCTTTTTACCGACCACGCATTGGAGAGTACGACACACCCCTCGGACACAGCTCTAACCTTAGCACTTTACCGATCACGCGCCAGAAGGTGCTACTCACCTACGGGGAACACATCCCTCTACTCTTTACCGACCGCGCACCGGAGGGTACGACACACCCATCGGGCATAGCTCAACAGTACCACCTGAACAAACACAGTCACAACCAAATGACACACAATCCGCGCAAAGGAAAGGAAAAGAATACGACAACACGACTAACTACCACTCGGCACGTCAGTCAACCAAATACGGGCTCAACTCCCCACGGGCACTCATGGCCACCCACAAACACAAACAAACCGTAACATACGGTTTCAACACCCCAAAGGCACACATGGCCACCCACGACACACAAACAGTAAAATACGGTTTCAACTCCCCACCGGCACTCATGGCCACCAAGACACGCAACGGTAAAAATACGGGTTCAACTCCCCACGGGCACTCATGGTCACCCAAGACACATAACGGTAAAATACGGGTTCAACTCCCCACCGGCACTCATGGCCACCCAAGACACATAACGGTAAAATACGGGTTCAACTCCCCACCGGCACTCATGGCCACCCACAACCACAAACAATTCAATCAATCTCCGTGCACAACCAAATGCCACGAGTATTTCTATAGTTCGATAAGCTCACTTATCCTACGACACTACTAAGTGTCACATGCCTTTCTATTGTTCGATACGTTCACGTATCATACGACACCACTAAGTGTCGCCTGCATTTCTACTGCTCGATAAACTTACTTATCCTACGACACTACTACATGTCACATGCATTTCTACTGTTAACTTTCCTTAGTCAAGGCCGAGATCCGGTTTTTTTACCTACCTCGTAACGCTTTCTCAAAAGTCCACGCCCAAGCTCCGGCAATGCTCACGATCACCCGCTTAGTCCCCTCTTTCCACGGTCGGTGGCACGATCTAACATGATCAAAATAACACACTTTTTAAATATGCAGGCAAAACCCGAATTTAATGAACTTAACGCTCGAACACAACCCCGACAATGCCGATCACTCCCAAACATCCCAATTACTCGACATTGTCAACAACAGGCCCGGAAAGGCCCGATTCGCCCGGCTCGGCGAATCTGCCCGGGATTGGAAAACGCCCTTTCGGGTCTCCGAAAATTCCCGTTTTCGTTTCTACGCTCTTAGAATAATTAAAGGGTTCCAATGCAATCGACAGAATCAATTTCCGACTTCCGAGAAATTTAATTCGCGTTTAAAGTTTCTAAACCCGTCATTTCCAACTTTTACAATTTAAATCCATAATTCGTTCCAGGTGTGGATTAACGACGGGGATCGTCCTAAACCACCCGAACACGAAAAACCCAAGACCCAACACGTGGGCCCCACCCGACCACCCTTAGCCGTGGGTGGCTGGACCGGTTTTGGACCGGTTCACCACCAGGGTGGTCGGTCCTAGCACCGGCCAGCCACCACCCACGGTGGCCGAAGCTCCCCCGAACCTCTGGTCACCGGAAACCGATCCTTTTCGCTCCAAAACGTTCCTTGCGAACCCTACACCTCGACTCATCCATATTTAACCCGTTTAAACACAAACCCTAACTTTTAAACATACCAAAATAAAAATCAATTAGGTTCTCACCGTAGGGAATGATGACGGGAGCTCGATTCTTCAACCGTTGAGACGATCTATCGGTTGGATCGTCGGGAAATCACAAAACCCTAACCCCCCTTTCTGTTTTTCTCCTTCTCTTCTTCTCTCTTCTTTCTCTCTCTAATTCTTCTCTTTTTTGTTAAGTGGCCGAACACTCCACCTCCCATTTCCTTTAGTTGTTCAAAAATAACAACTACCACAACTTGTGTGACATGTGCCGAGTGGGTCCCACTCCTTTAAAAAATATCTTTATAGATATGTTTTTGTCAGATTCGTGAAATTCGGCCGTCTCGGGCCCCGAACGGGCCCATTTTCCTAGAAATTACGAAACTTCACGGGCTACAAGGAAACGGCTCAACTAAGACCGCTGTAACGACGACTAAGATTTTTGGATCCAAAACGGGTCTCGAACAGACCAAAACGTCGCTCGGTTGACTTTTCCACCAAAAAGTCAACCTTTCCCAAACTGGTCAGAAAGTTGCCCTGAGTCCCCCAGAACTCACTTTGGTCGATATCGGGGTCAACTTAAGTCCGGTATGACCCT
Organism: Erodium maritimum; assembly: GCA_963921825.1. Classification (NCBI taxonomy): domain Eukaryota; kingdom Viridiplantae; phylum Streptophyta; class Magnoliopsida; order Geraniales; family Geraniaceae; genus Erodium; species Erodium maritimum. The sequence continues at coordinate 48,393,722 of OY997595.1, read as the reverse complement.
CGGGGTCAACTTTAGGTTCATTTAAGTGTCTGTCCCGAAATTTTAAATTTTCCTGTTTTTTGCCGATTTGACTGGCGTTGACCGGGAGTGGTTCTTACAATCTACCCCCCTTAAAGGAATTTCGTCCGTAAAATTTAAAATAGACGTACCTCGGGAGTCGAACAGGTCAGGGTACTTCGCGCGAACCTCGTCCTCGCGCGCCCAAGTCGACACTGCACCCGTTCTAAGCGGATAACCCTTCCTCGCTGGACCTGCTCCCATGGATCCATTTCCCAAACCGATTTCTCCTTATACGAGACATCACCCGTTACCTCGACATCTGCCCACTCAATGACGTGCGAGGGGTCCACATATACTTCCGCAACTGGGAAACGTGGATATTCCCAAGATGCGGTGGTAGTGCAAGTCGGTATGCAACTGCTCCCACTCTTCTCAAGACCTCGAAAGGCCCGATACACCGCGGGGCTAACCTGCCTCCGCCGCGGTTGAAACGCACCAGTCCACCTTTCGGACTAACCACTAGGGATACATGGTCAGCGACTGCTTACTCGAGAGGTCGGCGCCGTCTGTCAGCACAGCTCCTGCCGACTCTGCGCGGTCTTCAACCATTCACGCCTCGGCACGACCGACTCTGCTGTCTCTCGGTCAAGTTCTAGACCCAGTAAACCCTCATTCCTCACTTTCGCCCCGCACACGGGCGATCGACACGGCCTACCATACAACGCTTCGAACGGTGCCATCCTGATACTGCCCTGAAAGCTGTTATTTTAGGCGAACTCGGCTAACCGCTCACGAAATCCATCGTGACGTGCCCCCATTTCAACTGTGCAACCCGCAGTGGTTGCAATAATCCAGCGGGACGCTGTTGTTCGGCTCTCACCTGCTGACGAGTGAGGCACCGCGATACTAACCCCGCAACCGCTCTCCGCATCCCGCTCCACAAGATATGTTGCCTGACGTCGCGATACATCTTAGTGCTACCCACGTGCACTGTCAGACGCGAATAATGCGACTCTCGTAGTTCGTCGCCTCCACCGTTACACGATATGAACAAACCTCCACGATACCGTAACTCCCGATTAGCACGACGATCCTAGCCCTCGGCATCAACACCGCCGGCAAATCTCTCCCGGATCTCTTTCGTCTTGACATCCACCCACGTGCACTGTCAGACGCGAATAGTGCGACTCTCGTAGCTCGTCGCCTCCACCGTTACTCGGTACGAACAAACCTCCGCGATACCGTAACTCCCAATTAGCAAGACGATCCCAGCCCTCGGCGTCAACCCCGCCGGAAACTCTCTCCCAGATCTCTATCGTCTCGACATCCACCGACTGTGCCTCTATCCCCCAGCCAAGCAGGGTGGGCTGAGCCACCAAGAAGCACATGACCACGCCGCCGGTAACCTCTTCTAGCTCCAACCCGAACGTGCCCAGCTCTCCCATCATGTCCCACTCCCGGACTGAGATGCTAGCAGGACACGACATCGACTTCCTACTCAAGGCGTCGACAATCACATTCTCCTTACCCAGATGGTAGAGTAGCTCAAAGTCGTACTCCTCAAGTAGTTCCATCCGTCGCCGCTGGTGCATGTTCACGTCTCGTTGGGAAAAGATGTACTTGAGGCTCTTGTGACCCGAGAACACCTGAAATCTCTCGCCATACAGAAAATACCGTTAGCCTTTCAGCGCGAACACTACTGCTGCTAATTCCAGGTCATGGGTAGGATAGTTGCGCTCGTGCGTCTTCAACTGCCTGGAGTCATAAGCAACAACTCTACCCAATTGCATCAGTACACAGCCTAGTCCTTCCCCGGACGCGTCACAGTAGACCTCATACCCGACCCCGCGCTCTGGCACTATCAACACTGGAGCGGTAGTCAGACGAGCCTTCAGCTCCGTGAACGCACGTTCACTATCCTCTGTCCACACAAACCAGACTCCCTTGCATGTCAAAAGAGTCATAGTCGCGGCTAGACACGCAAAGTCCTGGACGAATCGCCGATAATACCCAGCCAACCCCAAAAAGCTACGGATCTCGAAGACGCTCGTGGGCCGCGCCCACTTCGAAACCGCGTCAATCTTCTCCGGATCGACCAATATACCATCACGGGACACAATGTGACCGAGGAATTTCGCCTCAACGAGCCAAAACTCACACTTCTCCAGATTGGCGTATAACTGATGTGTGCGCAACAGGGTCAGAACAGCCCTCAGATGCTCCTCATGCGCAACCTCGTTCCGTGAGTAGATCAAGATGTCGTCTACAAACAACACCACATATTGATCTAAGAGCGGCGGGAATATACTGCTCATCCGATCCATGAACGCTGCAGGTGCGTTCGTCAGTCCAAATGGCATCACCAAGAACTCGTAATGCCCATAGCGTGTCCGGAATGCAGTCTTTGCAACGTCCCCCTCTCAGACTCGCAACTGGTAACATCCGGATCGCAGGTCGATCTTCGAGAAGTATGTCGACCCTCTCAACTGGTCGAACAAGTCGTCAATTCTCGGCATCGTGTATCGGTTCTTCACCGTAATCCGATTCAGCTTCCGGTAGCCTACACACATCCGAAGCTCTCCACTCTTCTTCTTCACGAAGAGTGCTGGTGCTCCCCACGGTGATGTGCTCGGACGGATAAACCCCTTCTTCTGAAGCTCCTCGAGCTGACGCTTCAGCTCGGTCAACTCTACTGGCGCGAACCTGTAAGGCGCCATTGATATCGCTGTCGTTCCTGGCATCAGGTCAATCCCGGACTCCACCTCACGAACTGGTGGCAACCCGCTCAACTCCTCCGGAAAGACCTCGGTGAACTCGCATACCACTCGCGGTAATTCTCGATTCTTCACGGCCGATACTTCCTCTACTGCGGGCAAAGCCGACAGGAGAACTCCGCGCCTACTGCCCAGAGTACACAAAACTTTCGTGTCGTTTCTTGACCCCGTCACTCGTCGCTTGTAACAGTCGATATTGGCTCGGTACTTCGCCAGCCAATCCATTCTCAGGATCACGTCAAAGGCTGTCATTTCGTAAGTATCCTTCCCACGGATACACGCACAAGCTCAGTCGCTACCGAACCTCACGGACCCTCGCAGTCTCTCTAAGACCTCACTCCACTACCGTCGTCGTGCCCACCAACTCCGAACCTACCCGAAACCTCGGGGTGAGGATTCGATCCAGCATCAGGGCTCTTGAGCCCTCTCTCGAACCTCCTGTATCAGTTCGCTTCACTAACTTCGTAGGCACGACAGACCCTAGTCAACACCACCTCACCACCCACCGGCGTGTCTAGACGCAGGGGTGGACTCAACGGCTCTAAACTTAGCCTCAACATCTCAGCACAACTCGACGAAGCAAACGAATGTGACGCCCTGGTATCCGATAAAAATGATGCCCAAATCAGAGACCGAACAACCACTCCATTAGTCACACCGATAAGGTATAGCACAACCCTCACACAATCCTCTATGCATTTACTTATAACTTTCCGCAACCAAACTAGTATTCGCTACTCGTCCGCTGCGGGAAAGTTAGTAAAGGGGATGAGCGTTCTGCTTACCTCCACGGACACCCGTTCGATTATGACATACTAGTAAAGCACTAACGACTTACCAATATAAACCAGGGCAAACCACTACCTCAAAACCTGATACCAAAACGTCACACTGCTCACGCTATCAATACCTCAAATACTCGTCACACACGCTACTCGTCACACACGCTCGATCACATTCGCTACTCGTCACACACACTCGATCACCAAAATTATAGACCACACGCACAACCTTTAACAGACAAATTCAAGTCACCCAACCTCAGTCACAAGCCCACAAGGCCAACCAATTCAAAAACACGTCCACCGAGCCAACCAATTTCAAAACACGCCCACCGGGCCAACCAATTTCAAAACACGCCCACCAGGCCAACAAATTTAAAAACACGCCCACAGGGCCAACCAATTTTAAAACTTTCCTCCCTTTCATCATAAAATCTCATTTTTTTTTGACATCACGTAGTTACAACCCGGTCCAAGCATCCCCGAACTAACTTGTACCCACTTGATATCAGCACCGTCACGTTCGACTACAGGAGCGCTCCCGAGTCGAGTCGTGACAACTTAAAAACGTTTCAGCACCGACACACAATCAGTATGCCAGTAATAGCAGTACTGCACATACACACAACAACAAACAAGACTCAAGTCACTACGGGTCTACACACGTTTTCCGACTTGAGCAACCCACGCACGACGGGACTTTCAAGACTCAACTCTCCCCACCAAATTGACGTACAGTCCGAGGTGTGAAACCTCCAGCTCCCAGCTCTTCAAGCTTCGAGAGCTCCCCTAGTCCGTCTCGCGACCAGTACCTGTAGGAAAAGCAGCTAGGGGTGAGCGTTCGCTCACCACCACGGATACCAGACTGACTATGGCATACTTGGCAGAAAATGCCGGAAACACCAACAATAGATAAAACACCGGGGACTACCATCCCCAAACTCAAATAACTCGACTGTCACGAGAAAACTGTTACTTTCCCCAATCAAACTAAATACCCGTACATGTAATGTAGACCCGACACTGTAATGACGACCTCAAGGAACACAACACAGAAGTGATCAAAATCACTCAAACCACAACCACAAGCCTCAACACTTTACTGATCACGCGCCGGAAGGTGCTACTCACCTGATGGGGACACCGCCCTCTGCTCTTTACCGACCACGCACCGGAGGGTACGGCATACCCCTCGGGTAGACATTTAGACTTAGCACTTCACCAATCATGCGCCGTAAGGTGATACTCACCTACGGGGAACACATCCCTCTGCTCTTTACCGACCGCGCACCGGAGGGTACGACACACCCTCGGGCAGAAATTTAGACTTAGCACTTCACCAATCACGCGTCGGAAGGTGCTACTCACCTACGGGGAACACATCCCTATGTTCTTTACCGACCACGCATTGGAGAGTACGACACACCCCTCGGACACAGCTCTAACCTTAGCACTTTACCGATCACGCACCGGAAGGTGCTATTCACCTACGGGGAACACATCCCTCTGCTCTTTACCGACTGCGCACCGGAGGGTACGACACACCCATCGGGCATAGCTCAACAGTACCACCAGAACAAACACAGTCACAACCAAATGACACACTATCCCCGCAAAGGAAAGGAAAAGAATACGACAACATGACTAACTACCACTCGGTACGTCAATCAACCAAATACGGGCTCAACTCCCCACGGGCACTCATGGCCACCCACAAACACAAACAAACCGTAACATACGGGTTAAACAGCCCAAAGGCACACATGGCCACCCACGACACACAAACGGTAAAATACGGGTTCAACTCCCCACCGGCACTCATGGCAACCCAAGACACGCAATGGTAAAAATACGGGTTCAACTCCCCACGGGCACTCATGGTCACCCAAGATACATAACGGTAAAATACGGGTTCAACTCCCCACAGGCACTCATGGCTACCCAAGACACATAACGGTAAAATACAGGTTCAACTCCCCACTGGCACTCATGGCCACCCAAGACACATAACGGTAAAATACGAGTTCAACTCCCCACCGACACTCATGGCCAACCACAACCACAAACAATTCAATCAACCTCCGGGCACAACCAAATGCCACCAGTATTTCTATTGTTCAATAAGCTCACTTATCCTACGACACTACTAAGTGTCACATGCCTTTCTATTGTTCGATACGTTCACGTATCATACGACACCACTAAGTGTCATAGCAAAAAGTTAACCTTTCCCAAACTGGTCAGAAAGTTGCCCTGAGTCCCCCAGAACTCACTTTGGTCGATATCGTGGTCAACATAAGTCCGGTATGACCCTCGGGGTCAAATTTAGGTTCATTTAAGTGTCTGTCCCAAAATTTTAAATTTTCCTGTTTCGCCGATTTGACTGGCGTTGACCGGGAGTGGTTCTTACAGACCGTGCCTTCATCTGGTATTAACTATATAGAGCTACATCTCTATACTTCTAAATATTCATGGGTATTAGATACGAGGACTGAATCACACACATGCACTAACATATAATGGCTGAAAGTAGGAGAGGTTTGCAAAGCACGAACTGGACCTCAGAGTTGTGGCAACTACTGTAGGATCCATGAGTGTTGCTTTTCCAAGTGGACTTGTCTTAGTATTGTATAATGTATATTGCATACCTACTTTTAGTAGGAATAGTATATATGTATCTGTGTTTGACAAGGAAGAATATAATGTTAATATTGGAAATGGAGTTTTCAATATTCTATGCAATGATATTTTTTATACCAGTACTGACTTGGTTGGAGGATGTACATATTAGATATGGGTAATAATGCCTCAAGTTCTATATATTACGTTAATACCAAGAGGTCTAAATCCAACGATTTAAACCTAACTCTGTTATGGTACTGTCATTTGGGTCGCATAAACAAGAAGCGCCTATCAGTACTTCAGAAGTGTGGCCTTTCAGGTCCATTCTAATTCCATTCAATCGATAGGTGCAAGGTTTGTTTGATGGGCAAAATGACTAAAGCACTCTTTATTGATCGCGGTGAAAGGGCGGGTGAATAATTGGGGCTGATACACTCGAATGTGCGTAGACCAATAAGTTCACTTGCCAGGAGGGGTTTTAGCTACTTTATAACATTTACTGATGATTACTGTAAATATGGTTATGTCTATTCGGTGAGACATAAGTCTGAAGCTTTTGATAAATTCAAAGAGTTTAAGACTAAAGTAGAAAATCAGCTCGAAAAAGGTATTAAGGCACTTCGATCGGATCGAGGTGGAAAATACTTGACCATATAGTTAATAGATCATCTAAAAGAGAATGAGATCCTTTTGGAATGGATTCCTCCTAGGACACTGTAGTTCAAAGGTGTAGCCAAACGGAGAAATAGGATATTGTTAGACAATGGTCCGTTCCATGATTAGTTGGACTGATCTCATGATTTGTTTCTGGGGTTATGCTCTTGAGACGGTCGCGTTCATGGTGAATAGCGCTTCGACAAAGGGTGTGGAAGGGACACCATTTTAGAAATGGTACGGGATGATGCCCGCTTTGTCCTTCCTAAAGGTTTATGGTTGCGAGGCTTATGTGAAACATTTGCTTTCGACTAAGCTCGAACCAGGATCTGAGATATGCACCTTCGTGTAGTATCCCAAAGCAACAAGGGGTTACTACTTCTACAAACCCAGTGAGAACATGATGTTGGTCGCTTGGGGTGGGGTCTTTATGGAAAAGGAGTTTTGTTTCCAAATACGTCATTGGGAGGACTATGCATCTCGAAGAAATTCAAGATGGTACAAATCCGTCTAAACCAATTGACAACCCAGTAGAAACGGAGCCAGAGATGGTCGTAGAGTAAGAACCAATTCCTGTTACAAGAAGGTCTTGGATTTAAGTCAGGGAACCTATGTGAACAAGGCATTGAGTAGGTTCTTAATTCTCTATTCAAAGAAAGGACTCTTACCCACTAGTCATGGCATTCATCTCAGCAAGACTGGGTGTCCTAAGACACCTGATGAGCTGAAAAGGATGATGAGAATCCTATGCGCTTGGGGGCAGGATCGATCATATATGCCATGACATGTATGAGACCGCACGTCTCGTAAGCCTTATGTTGACCCGGGGGAAAGATGATGCTGAACTAGTCGCCGAAGGATGAGTAGACGCTAGTTTTCCAAGACAAATCCAGATGACTTTAGAAGTCAGTCAGGATATGTGTTTACGTTGAATGGTAGATCTTTAGTTCGGAGAGCGTAAAGCAAGATACCATTTCCGAATCTACGACAGAGACCAAGTACATAGATGATGCAGAGGCAGCTAAGGAGGCCATGTGGATTTGGAAATTCACGGCAGGGTTGGTTGTAATTAAAAACCCATCCAGCCCGGTGAATCCATTTTGCGACAACACAAGGGCCATTGCGCAAGCTAAAAGCCCAGATCACATAACAAATCCAAACATGTACGACGGCGTATCCGCCTCATCAGAGAAATACTGAACTGAGGTGAAGTAAAGATAACCTATATTGCAACAGATGATAACATAGCCAACACTTTCACTAAGGCAGTGTCGCTGCCTAAACATGTAGCACATGTAAAGTCTATGGGGACATATTGGATTGGAACCAGGGCAAGTGGGAGATTGCTAGTCTTAGTGCCCGTAGTTCAATCCTAAATGTAAAAAATGTATATATCATTGTTAGCAATAAAATTAAAGCGACTTCATATTACTTATGTGTTGGAGTAATATATCGATGTGTGCTCTGATCTATGCCCACCATGCGAATAGAACCACTGATCGAGATAGATCACACTCGATGGGTCCCTAGTCAACAAAGCTTCACTATAAGCGACTAGTATGAAAGATGGCTCTTTATGGCTTACGTTTTGTTAGTCATTGGAATGGGATTCTGGAGTCTGATCATAAATATCATGTGGGCCATGATATTGGACGACCCGACCTGAATATGTGTCATAGATCTGTTGGGTCTCGAGGTAGGGTTGGAGATGAACCAACTCGCAGCGGAAAATCAATGAAAACCAAGAGACAATTAGAACCATGAAACAACTAACAAAGAATGGATTAACAAGAGAAAAATTCAGCACTAGTTCTTACCAAAACAAGAACACCGGTTAACGAATGATTGGCTTGAGTCTCCAAGACGCCTACGTATCCACATGGGAATCAAAGCCACTTAGTTCTTCTCTTTGAGGACTCAAAAACACAAAAATGGAGGAGGAAACTAGCCAAACCCGGAATGGCCATGGAAGAGGGAGAGAAAATGTGTTTCCTATTCTTGTCTTGTGTTTGTTATGTTGAAAAAAGATGACTTAAACATAAAAAAACCCATACTTGTCCAACTAAAGGCATGGGACAAGTATGGTGTCAAGTAAGGTGTAAATAGGACAAAGTATGGCAAGACAAGATTGGGTTAGGTGGTGAATCACCAACACCTTAATCCTTGTCTTGCTTACTTAGTACTAATTAATCAAGACTTGATTAATTAGTTCCATGGGCCTTGGTTGCATGGGCCTTTCATGGGCCTCTTGGAACATGGCCCGTGACCATTTCCAACGAGGTCCCGTGATTCGCTCATCGCCTCCATGCCTTCCATACCGGAAATGTCCAACATTATCCGACGCGATCAATCCCAAGACTCCAAGCCTTGTCTCGATCCGTAAAGTCCTATTCACTTACGGGCACATGACCCAAAACCCAGTTTTGGTCATGTCCCGAGACAACTCCCTTTTGGCCATTCTCCATAAATGTGTCAATGAGTTTCATCCTCCGGTGTGACCCTTAGGTTTATGCATGTCAATAGATCAACGTAAAATCCCATTTTACTTGATCCTATTTAAGTGGCAACTAACGAGACTTTAGTATTGCCTGACACTACATAACGAATCGACCCTGTCGATTCTAACCTTTCCGTCGTCCCTGTCATTATCCTTTTATCTCCGATATCCTGATTGAGATAAGGCATAGAGCCGTCATCCTTATTATTCTCAATCACCGTTCCTTGATATGTGAGATGACTGAAGATATGATACCAAGTATCATGTGCATGGCCATGCTATTCTTCCAGTCACTCTCGATCAAGTGGCCGAGAACCGATATCTTTCCCATACCTTAGTATGAGGGATAAATCCCTTAGCCGTCTTTCGTGTCACTCATGTAGCCCGTCCCCAAGCCAATCCTGGCCGTTATGGAAGCCCTGTTACGGACAACGTTAGGCTCAGGTCAAACTCAGTTGTTGACTACATAGCGATCACAAAGACTCCTTGGTCTAAGGATACATGACAAGCTACAACACTGAATATGTTCATGACTTAATCTATGGCACATATTCAGGGCGGGTCGTCCAATATCATGTCCCACATGATATCTATGATCAGACTCCGGAATCCCATTCCAATGACTAACAGAACGTAAGCCATAAAGAGCCATCTTTCATACTAGTCGCTTCTAGTGAAGCTTTGTTGACTAGGGACCCATCGAGTGTGATCTATCTCGATCTATGGTTCTATTCGCATGGTGGGCATAGATCAGAGCACACATCGATATATTACTCCAACACATAAGTAATATAAAGCCGCTTTAATTTTATTGCTAACGATGATATATACATTTGGACATTTAGGATTGAACTACGGGCACTAAGACTAACAATCTCCCACTTGCCCTAGTTCCAATCTAAACTCCAATATGTCCCCATCGACTTTACATGTCTAACATGTTCAGGCAGTGACACTGCCTTAGTCAAAGGGTTGGCTATGTTATCATCTGTTGCAATATCGGTTATCTTCACTTCACCTCAGTTCAGTATTTATCTGATGAGGTGGATACGCCGCAGTACATGTTTGGATTTGTTATGCGATCTAGGCTTTTAGCTTGCGCAATGGCCCTTGTGTTGTTGCAAAATGGATTCACCGGACTGGATGTGTTTTTAATTACACCCAGCCCTGCCATGAATTTCCAAATCCACATAGCCTCCTTAGCTGCCTCTGCAGCATCCATGTACTTGGCCTCTGTCATAGATTCGGCAATGGTATCTTGCTTTACGCTTTCCCAGCTAAAGCTCTGCCATTCAGCGTAAACACATATCCTGATTGACTTCTAAAGTCATCTGGATTTGTCTTGGAAAACTAGCGTCTACTCATCCTTTGACGACTAGTTCAGCATCATCTTTCCCCCGGGTTAGAATGATGTCTACTGGTACAACATAAGGCTTACGAGACGTCTGGTCTCATACATGTCATGGCATATATGATCGATCCTGCCCCCAGGCGCATAGGATTCTCATCATCCTTTTCAGCTTATCAGGTGTCTTAGGACACTGAGTCTTGCTGAGATGAATGCCATGACTAGTGGGTAAGAGTCCTTTCTTTGAATCGAGCATTAAGAACCTACTCAATGCCTTGTTCACATAGGTTCCCTGACTTAAATCCAAGACCCTCTTGGTGCGATCTCTACATATCTTAATCCTTAAGATATGAGAAGCATCGCCTAAGTCCTTTATTGAAAAACACTTCCTCAACCAAGCTTTAGTCTCGTGCAAGGTTGGGATGTCGTTTTCAATGAGAACCAGAAAGGTAATATTGCTCCCACTAGCCTTCTTATAAACGCAAGATTCATCCTCGTTCTTGATTAAGCCAAATCCAATTACAGCTTCATCAAAACGAAGGATCCAACTCCGAGAAGTTCGTTTCAATCCATAAATGGATTTCAACAACTTATAAATCTTTCCTTTATTCTTCGGATCGTCAAAACCTTTGGGCCGAGACATACAAACGTACTCAGTCAAATTTCCATTTAGGAAAGCGGTTTTGACATCCACTTGCCATATCTCGTAATTATGATACGCAGTTATGTCAAGAAGAATTTGGATCGATTTTGACCATAGCCACTAAGGAGAAGGTTTCCTTATAGTCAATCCATTGGATCTGCCTATAACCTTTCGCCACCAGTTGAGCTTTGTAGGTCAGAGGGTTGCCGTCCATGTCCATCTTCACCTTGAAGATCCATTTGCATCCTATAGTCCTCACACCATTGATGGGATCAACTGGTTCCCAGACTCGGTTGTCCGACATGGATTGCATTTCCTCCCTCATGGCTCCCAGCCATAACTCGGAGTTGGGCCCATCCACGACTTCCTGAAAGGTGGCTGGATCATCGTGATCCACCATGACTTCATTGTCACCTCCGGATACCATATCTTGGAGGTGGAAGATTGATCCTTTCAAATCGCCTTGGACCTTCCGGAATTGTAATAGGAATTGGTTCTTACTCTACGACAATCTCTGGCTCCTTTCTACTGGGTTGCCAATTGGTTTAGACAGATCTGTATCATCCTGAATTTCTTCGAGATGCACAGTCCTCCCAATGACGTCTTTGGAAACAAAACTTTTTTTCCATAAAGACCCCACCCCAAGCGACGAACACCATGTTCTCACTGGGATTGTAGAAATAGTATCCCCTTGTTGCTTTGGGATACCACACGAAGGTGCATATCTCAGATCTTGGTTCGAGCTTAGTCGAAACCAAATGTTTCACATAAGCCTCGCAACCACAAATCTTTAGGAAGGACAAAGCGGGCATCATCCCGTACCATTTTTAAAATGGTGTCCCTTCCACACCATTCGTCGAAGCCCGATTCACTATGAATGCGGTCGTCTCTAGAGCAAAACCCCTAAAAGAGATTGGGAGATCAGTCCAACTAATCATGGAACAGACCATTGTCTAACAATGTCCGATTTCTCCGTTTGGCTACACCTTTCAACTACAGTGACCTAGGAGGAGTCCAATCCAAAAGGATCCCATTCTCTTTTAGATGATCTAATAACTCTGTGGTCAAGTATTTTCCACCTCGATCCAATCGAAGTGCCTTAATACCTTTGTCGAGCTGGTTTTCTACTATAGTCTTAAACTCTTTGAATTTATCAAAAGCTTCAGACTTATGTCTCACCGAATAGACATAACCATATTTACTGTAATCATCAGTAAATGTGATAAAGTAGCTAAAACCCCTCCTGGCAAGTGAACTTATTGGTCTACACACATTCGAGTGTATCAGCCCCAACCCGCCCTTTCATCGCGATCGATAAAGGGCACTTTAGTCATTTTGCCCATCAAACAAACCTTGCACCTATCGATCGAATGGAATTCGAATGAACCTGAAAGCCCGCACTTCTGAAGTGCTGATAGGCGCTTCTTGTTTATGCGACCCAAATGACAGTACCATAACAGTGTTAGGTTTAAATCGTTGGATTTAGACCTCTTGGTATTAACGGAATATATAGAACTTGAGGCATTGTTACCCATATCTAATATGTACAATCCTCCAACCATGTCAGTACTGGTATAAAACATATCATTGCATAGAACATTGAAAACTCCATTTCCAATATTAACATTATATCCTTCCTTGTCAAACACGGATACAGATATAATATTCCTACTAAAAGTAGGTATGCAATATACATTATACAATACTAAGACAAGGCCTCTTGGCAAAGCAAGACTCATGGATCCTACAGCAGTTGCCACAACTCTGAGGTCCATTTCGTGCTTTCCAAATCTCTCCTACTTTCAGCCACCATATATTAGTGCATGTGTGAGATTCAGTCATGGTATCTAATACCCATGAATCTTTGGAAGTAGAGAGATGTAGCTCTATAGAGTTAATACCGAATGAAGGCACGATCCCACCGCCCTTCCTTAGATCATCCAGGTTTCCTAATGAAGGCGCAGTCCTACTGCCCTTCTTCAGATCATCCAGGCTATTTGATGAAGGCGCAGTCCCACTGCCCTTCTTCAGATCAGCCGTGAACTTCCTGTAATCCCGGTTCCAATGACCAGGCTGTTGGCAGTAGAAGCAGACATTCTCAGGTGTCTCATCTTTCCTGCCAAGTGCGCATGGGCCCAGCCCTTGCCACTTCCAATTCCCTTGTTGACCATCAGAATATCCTTGGATCCCAGATCCCTGAGATATTCTTCTCAGCAGCTGATGACACTTCATGTAACTCTGATATGGTCTTAGAGACAGCCTTGTCAAGGACATATTCTTTGCGTTCAGACTTGAGGACTATCCTCAAAATTCTGTACCAGTCCAAATAGTTTGTCCCATTTAGCTTGACCCTGTCAAGAATGATTTTTAATGACAAACTATTAATGTTCGCTGAATTTGCCATTTGATCTACAACAAATAAAATTCAATCAGTAAACTGAATAAATTTTATGAAGATCAAGCTTAAACACCAACAATCAATTCTAAACCTTTAGAATCTGAAACCAAGATCCTTGATTCACTCGATTAAGCTGAACTAATGCTCACCACTTAATCGAGCTATGTAGGTAGGACTCCATCCAATCACATCCAATGTGACTCTTGGCTAGGGTATGTACTTATTTACACGACTTACCCTATCTGTTACCCTAGCTCAACGTCAGGCCGAGAATCGTAGTCGGGTCCACCAATTTTCAACTATGGCTCGTCACTATGTAGGTGCTCCGCTAATGCGCACGACACCCACATATGTCGTCCAAACCTACTACCCCGCTTCCCCATGGATGCTCCGCTAATGCGCACGACAACCATAGGACGGGGAGGTAGTAAGGTGTTGATGATTGGGAGGTATCGGACATGACCCGCTTTTACTTGTCCAGTTGTGTTCAAAACTTTGGCACATCCTAGATGCGATGAGCACATCAACTACATTCCAAATGCGATGATGCCTCAAATTACATCCAATGTAATTCTTCCTTTGAACCCTTCAACTACATCCAATGCAATGACGGTTCTAAGGGTTCACACACAAGGATTAAAATTCCAATTTTATCTTTGCATGTGAGGTGATATGCTCGGTAAATAAAGTTAAGCATGCAATTCTAAAACACATAGAATTAATCATGCATAAACTAAACCAAGCATAAAGCGATAAATGTGCACATAATAGCCCCCTAAACTAACTCCTACTAGCTTCTTGAGCTCCACCGACTCCAAGCCGATGCCAACACCCGAAAAGCCACCAAATGACCTTTTCGCCCTTTCTTCGTCTTGAGTAAAATATTACAATTTAATACACGACTCGCAGGTCGGGAATAAATAAATATTACAAACAAGTGGTTCGACGACCACACCTTGAAAAAATAATTACACGCTAACTCTAACGGCTCGCAGGCCGTGAAAAGCGATAAATAATTAAATCGAGCTCGGGGCTATTATGTACACCATGCCAACATCACATCACACATCGTGTTATCAAACAAGCATGTTATCAAACATCATGTGATTTTCCGGTTTTAATTAATAGCCAAGTTTCGAAATTTTTTTGATGCTCGGTTTATTGAAACCGTTCAAAAATGAAACTTTTGAACATTTGATCTTCGAGTTCGTCATGACGGTTCCAAACTCGTCATAACTAACAAAACGGTTTAGCCTTGGCATATCAACCATCCAATGGTCATGCTTGGCCTAGCTCCGTCCAACGGAGCCCCGTTCGGTCCCGGTTTCGGCTCCCCGAGAGTCCCGCTCCCGAGACCCGAAAAATCAAATTTTTTTCAAAATTTCCAGATTTGAAATAATTTTCAAAAATTCATTTTACATGCATTAAATCCATAAACAATAATTTAAAACATGTTATCAAACAATTTAGCAAAACAACATGCCAAAAACGAAACTTTCAAGCAAAACCGAAACTTTGAACACTGTCTTGTGAATCCCGAAGGTAGCACGGCTCTGATACCACTGTTGGGTCTCGAGGTAGGGTTGGAGATGAACCAACTCGCAGCGGAAAATCAATGAAAACCAAGAGACAATTAGAACCATGAAACAACTAACAAAGAATGGATTAACAAGAGAAAAATTCAGCACTAGTTCTTACCAAAACAAGAACACCGGTTAACGAATGATTGGCTTGAGTCTCCAAGACGCCTACGTATCCACATGGGAATCAAAGCCACGTAGTTCTTCTCTTTGAGGACTCAAGAACACAAAAATGGAGGAGGAAACTAGCCAAACCCGAAATGGCCATGGAAGAGGGAGACAAAATGTGTTTCCTATTCTTGTCTTGTGTTTGTTATGTTGAAAAAAGATGACTTAAACATAAAAAAACCCATACTTGTCCAACTAAAGGCATGGGACAAGTATGGTGTCAAGTAAGGTGTAAATAGGACAAAGTATGGCAAGACAAGATTGGGTTAGGTGGTGAATCACCAACACCTTAATCCTTGTCTTGCTTACTTAGTACTAATTAATCAAGACTTGATTAATTAGTTCCATGGGCCTTGGTTGCATGGGCCTTTCATGGGCCTCTTGGAGCATGGCCCGTGACCATTTCCAACGAGGTCCCGTGATTCGCTCATCGCCTCCATGCCTTCCATACCGGAAATGTCCAACATTATCCGACGCGATCAATCCCAAGACTCCAAGCCTTGTCTCGATCCGTAAAGTCCTATTCACTTACGGGCACATGACCCAAAACCCAGTTTTGGTCATGTCCCGAGACAACTCCCTTTTGGCCATTCTCCATAAATGTGTCAATGAGTTTCATCCTCCGGTGTGACCCTTAGGTTTATGCATGTCAATAGATCAACGTAAAATCCCATTTTACTTGATCCTATTTAAGTGGCAACTAACGAGACTTTAGTATTGCCTGACACTACATAACGAATCGACCCTGTCGATTCTAACCTTTCCGTCGTCCCTGTCATTGTCCTTTTATCTCCGATATCCTGATTGAGATAAGGCATAGAGCCGTCATCCTTATTATTCTCAATCACCGTTCCTTGATATGTGAGATGACTGAAGATATGATACCCAGTATCATGTGCATGGCCATGCTATTCTTTCAGTCACTCTCGATCAAGCGGCCGAGAACCGATATCTTTCCCATACCTTAGTATGAGGGATAAATCCCTTAGCCGTCTTTCGTGTCACTCATGTAGCCCGTCCCCAAGCCAATCCTGGCCGTTATGGAAGCCCTGTTACGGACAACGTTAGGCTCAGGTCAAACTCAGTTGTTGACTACATAGCGATCACAAAGACTCCTTGGTCTAAGGATACATGACAAGCTACAACACTGAATATGTTCATGACTTAATCTATGGCACATATTCAGGGCGGGTCGTCCAATATCATGTCCCACATGATATCTATGATCAGACTCCGGAATCCCATTCCAATGACTAACAGAACGTAAGCCATCTTTCATACTAGTCGCTTCTAGTGAAGCTTTGTTGACTAGGGACCCATCGAGTGTGATCTATCTCGATCTATGGTTCTATTCGCATGGTGGGCATAGATCAGAGCACACATCGATATATTACTCCAACACATAAGTAATATAAAGCCGCTTTAATTTTATTGCTAACGATGATATATACATTTGGACATTTAGGATTGAACTACGGGCACTAAGACTAACAAGATCAAGTCATGAACATATTCATTTTCGTAGCTTGTCATGTATCCTTAAACTAAGGAGTCTTTGTGATCGCCATGCAGTAAACAACTGATTTTGACCTGAGCCTAACGTTGTCCATAACAAGGCTTCCTTAACGGCCAAGATTGGCTTGGGGATGGACTGTTGGTTTTTGTGCCCTAGGCCAATCGTGATTATGGACGGCATTATCATTTCATTAATAAATCGGCACTACTATTATCATTTGTGAAATGTTAATAGTGTGAATATTACTCTTTCTTAAGATCAGCGGGTTGAGGACCTGATAGTAAAACTCTTAGAAGTAATAGAGTATTATTCACTTGATCCCTAGTCTTACTGATATACTAAGACTAGTATGATGTTGGCTAATGATCACGTTTTACTAATCATACATATTGGATATGAAGTCAAATCATAGATGTAATTTAGGGAAATGGCATTGGATGACCCATTGTGAGAATACTACATAGGAACTGTCATGAGTATTTCTTAGTACCGTAATATGACTTAAGTCCTCTGACCTTATAGTCATCATGATTTCTACATAGGTGGCTGTGTGCTTTGACACAGTTAAACGTTGTCTTTAACCGGGCAATTACAAAGGCTGTGATTGGGTGCATAAGTGTCTATGTGAGAGATATTGTTGACTGATAAGGGATCTGTCACTCATACAAATATGAGAGATATCGTTTGGGCCCCTTGATAAGTGAGACTGCAGGAAAAAGCATGGCCGTGCGAATTGATAAAGAGATATCACTGGCAGTCTACTTAAGATCAAGAAACAGCGATTGAATAAAATAAGGATGACGGCCTTATGCCTTATTCGATCGAGATATCGTTGACAAAAGGGTTAGCATATTAGCGTGTAAAGGTTAAGTCGCATTGCCGATCATCATACACGTTTGGGTAGTCATATTGCTTTGCTAGAAGACAACTATGACATGTGGACGAATCGAGGATTTCGGGCCCACTACCGAACGTCGTATGAGCCTGCAGGGTCACACCTAACAACAACCCCAAAATCGTGTTGGACTGTGGAAGTCCATTAAGTGAATAAAATAATATATTATATTTGATATAATATTTATTTATTCATTAAACTCGTTTTTCGAATTGCCAATATAATGAAGATTATGTTGGGCAATTAAAATGCAAAAATGACTCTTGAATTTGTGAAATTGAAAGAGGGTATTTTTGCATGACCACTACTCCTAAAATGAGACACTTGTCATAAAAGAAAGTCCAAGAGTTGGACTTGATTGAAATGACTTAGTGGAGTCATGTTTATGAATAGAAAACATGCAAAACCTAAGTGAGACACTTGTCCAAGTTGGAAGTCCAAGTGTTGGGTTTTTCCAAATAAAATAAGTGTGGTCATGTTGGGTTAAGTAAGCATGCAAGTGTAGAGAAAAATCAGATTTTTCTCAAGGTTGTGTTGAGAATGGTTCTCAAAGTGTAGAGAGAAAAACGAGTAGAGAGAAAAGAGAGAGGAAGAAGAGTTCTTCATCTTGTGCTAGCACACAAACGATTTTGGGAAGAATTGTTCAAGAACTACGTGGCTTTGATTCCTCCAAGAGGATACGTAGGCTTCTTGGAGACTAAAGCCAAATCCATTTGTTTCGGGTGTTCTTGGTTTGCAACAAGAAGAGAAAAATCTGCCCAGAATCTATCCGACCAGCCATTGTAACTGTCACGCCCCAATTTCAGTAAAACTGAACTAGGCACGCGAACATTTTAAAACATAAAAACACTTGAAAACCTGTTTTCATTAAACACTTTAAAAGTACCAGTTTAGTTCAACAAAATAATAATTACAGTTTAAAACACGTCCCAACAAGTGGACAAAAGTACAAGGTATCCGTCACTAGACTCAAAAGACGAAACCCGGACTCCGCTCCTAGCTCCACAAGCTTTGAGAGCTCACCTAGTCCGTCCCACGAACAGTACCTGTAGGAAAAGCAGCTAGGGGTGAGCGTTCGCTCACCACCACGGATAACAGACTGACTACGGCATAATTAGCAGACAAAGCAAGTAACACCAACGACAACTCAACACCAGGGAACACCATCCCTAACCCAAGTATTCTAACTGAACATACACCCACTGTTGCCTTCCATGACCAACTCGACACCCTGACACGTAAAGTAGACCCGACACAACCATTGACGACCTCTTCCAAGGACTCAAAAGAAAGTTACGCAACACCAAACAACATCAGAAGGGATCACAACCCAAACAAGATCACGAAGGATCGCACACCAAACAAGATCACAAAGGATCGCAAACCAGCTGCCAAGAACGCCCTCCCGGGACTCTAACCCAGTCAGGCCAACCCAAGAATGCTGCAACTTACCGGGACTCTAACCCGTAAGCCAGCCGGAAAATGCTTGCACTTACCGGGACTCTAACCCGTAAGCCAGCCAAAGTATGCGTGCAACTTACCGGGACTCTAACCCGTAAGCCAGCCAAAGTATGCTCACAAACCCAAACCACACACGCGCGGCCAGGACCCCTTTATTGGCGGGCGGGCCCCCTTCCCCGTCTGAACATGCAGACGCGTGTGATCGTGGACCCCCGTTTCATGAAGCGGGCCCCCAACCTCAAGTAACCACAAACACAATCACAATCACAATCACAAGCAAGTTCAACAACCAGTAACAACACAGGTTCAACACTCATAGGCACTCATGGCCACCAAAACACCAATAGTAAAACTCGGACTCAACAGCCCCACAGGCACTCACGGCCTCCCAAGACATACCGATAGTAAGACACGGACTCAACAGCCCCACAGGCACTCACGGCCTCCCAAGACACCAACCATAAAACACGCTTGCAACTTACCGAGACTCTAACTCGTAAGCCAGCTAAAGAAAGCTTGCAACCCCCCCCCCCCCCCCCCCCCCCCCGAGACTCTAACTCGGTCAGGCCAGCCAAAGACACCAACCTTAGTACACGGGCTCTCAAGGCCACCCAAAACGCCAAAGGTAAAGACACGAGTTCAACAACCCCACGGGCACTCATGGCCACCCAAAACTCAACAATAAAACACGCTTGCAACTTACCGAGACTCTAACTCGTAAGCTAGCTAAAACACCAACAGTAAAGTACGGGCTCTCATGGCCACCCAAACACGAATAATAACACGGGCTCTCATGGCCACCCAAGACTCAACAATAATAATACACGGGCTCTCAAGGCCACCCAAGACGCCAAAATAAACAATCAACCTCCGGCTTAACCCAAGCCTCCAACAGTCCTAATATCAACAGTTTCACAATCAACCTCCGGGAATGGTCATATGCCTCCAGTACTCCTAATATCGATAAGTTCACAATCAACCTCCGGGCATGGTCATATGCCTCCAGTAAAACAATTATCGCTAAGTTCTCTACTCCTACGACACTACTAAGTGTCACAAGCATTTCCAATAATCACTACGTTCCTGTATCATGCTTTTCTGATAAACGCTACAATCCTGTATCATGCATTTCTAATATTCGATGACCTACTCAACCCACGACACCCCGGTGTCACATGCAATTCTACTGTTAACTTTCCCTAGTCAAGGCCGAGATCCGGCTACTTTTCCCTACCTCAACTGAAGAGCAACCGCTATGTCTCCTAGCTGCTGACGTCCTGGCTCGCTACCTCCAATCTTCCCTTCGATCGAAGCCGGACTCTAAATTTAACACGAAGTCACAAATCAATAATGGTTCCACCGTTAAACTAAAGGTTACGATTAGTCTAGTTTAGAACCGACAGTTGTCCCTTAAGCTCGAGCGGGATAAAAGCGGGGTCATGGCGAATCAGGTTTGAGTACCCGAGCACCGAAACCGGTGCATGTTTCCGAGGCACGGTCCCAATGCACGAATCCCGAGGTCCGATTCAGCGGTCCGCTTTTGTTCCTTTCTAAACCCAATTAGCAGTTCATTTTAACCCGAGTTCCAGATTCGATTAACAGCTCAAATTCCATTTTAAATCGAACTGATTTTACTTCCCTTTTATTTTCAAATCTGATTTCAAACTCCTTCCAATTTAAAAACCTTTTTCTTTTCCAATTAAATCCCTTTCCTTTCCTTTTTCTTTTAACACTGAATTTTCATTTTAATACCTCTTTCTTTTCAAAACAATCCGCTTTTGTTTGAAAATTGACATTCGTTTTTAAAGCCATTTTCCTCTAAACTCTGTTACACTAATTCTTTTTATTCAAAAGTGCTTTGGTTTCGTTCCAAACAACCAGAATCAGATCCCAAAACCAAAAGAACAACTTTCAAAACAAAACTCGTTTTACTTTGGTTGTACTCCCCTTTTTCTTCTTAATGTCAAAACTGATTTTATTTTAAAACTCAGTTTAAACCCTTTCTTTTTCTCATTTAAACAAATATGGTTTTGTTTTTAGACTTTTTTCCATTTTACAGATCAAAATCTTTAACAGGTTTAACAGATATAGTTTCCCTCAATCAGATCCAAATTTACACTTTTGTTTTTGTACTAACAGACTCAATCATAAATCGAAAATACAACGAAAGGGAGAGGGAGGGCTCGGTCAGAAAATCCGACGACCCTCGACGGCGATAAAGCCGGCCGGAAACTCACGGTGGTGGCTCACCGTAGGGAAGTAAGGGAGGCGGGGCACGGCGGAGCACGGTGGCCTCTCGCCCGTCTCAGATCTGGAACGACGGGCTCGGGTTCGAGGGTTCCGAAGACGAGAAGGGGAGGAGGCGGCGGACTCTCAGGAGAGAGGAGGACGGCGCCAGCGAGTCCGTCTCGGCTCTGGCCGTGCACGACGACGATGTGGAGGCGCGACGGAGCTCGGGACGGCGGCGGCGTCGGCTGTCGTGGAATGATCGAAGAAGAAGAAACCGGGGCTCGGGTGGGGGAGAAAGGACGGCGGCGGGTTGAACGGGAGATGAGGAAAGGGGGTCGCTGGCCGGAGGATGAGGTTCGAAGAAGACGAAGAAGGAGTGAGGGAGAGGGTGTGGGTTCGGCTGCTGGAGAAGAGAAGCAGAAAACATTTAGGGTTAAAACCCTAAATGTTGGTATTTATACCCTGGCTTGGGTCGGGTCGGCAATCTGGGCCGGGTCGCTAGTCGGGTCTGGCCCAGCCCGGTCCAGTTTTTTTTTTTTTTGAAGCGGTCTTCACAGTAACGAGCCCGATCGGAGGTTCATCCGAGGTCCGATCTTGCTGAATTTTGGAGTGAACGTTCTACACATATTGGTCTTCAATCTGACTGGATGGATTTGGATTCCAACGGTTCGTTGTTGAGATATACGAGCTGCAAGTTGGTCCCTGTCTCGAACCAAGCTGAAAAATTGAAAGAGCTAATCTCTCCTTTAATTTTTGTTTGTCAGTTTACTCGGAATTACATGGATCCTGAGGCTATTCTAGGGAAAGTTTCTATTTCCCGCTGCGTTTTGCTCCGTAGAATTCCAACAGTGGTATCAGAGCCTCTTATAATGTTAGTCTTAGTGCACGTAGTTCAATCCTAAATGTCCAAATGTATATATCATCGTTAGCAATAAAATTAAAGCGGCTTTATATTACTTATGTGTTGGAGTAATATATCGATGTGTGCTCTGATCTATGCCCACCATGCGAATAGAACCATAGATCGAGATAGATCACACTCGATGGGTCCCTAGTCAACAAAGCTTCACTAGAACCGACTAGTATGAAAGATGGCTCTTTATGGCTTACGTTCTGTTAGTCATTGGAATGGGATTCCGGAGTCTGATCATAGATATCATGTGGGACATGATATTGGACGACCCGCCCTGAATATGTGCCATAGATTAAGTCATGAACATATTCAGTGTTGTAGCTTGTCATGTATCCTTAGACCAAGGAGTCTTTGTGATCGCTATGTAGTCAACAACTGAGTTTGACCTGAGCCTAACGTTGTCCGTAACAGGGCTTCCATAACGGCCAGGATTGGCTTGGGGACGGGCTACATGAGTGACACGAAAGACGGCTAAGGGATTTATCCCTCATACTAAGGTATGGGAAAGATATCGGTTCTCGGCCGCTTGATCGAGAGTGACTGAAAGAATAGCATGGCCATGCACATGATACTGGGTATCATATCTTCAGTCATCTCACATATCAAGGAACGGTGATTGAGAATAATAAGGATGACGGCTCTATGCCTTATCTCAATCAGGATATCGGAGATAAAAGGATAATGACAGGGACGACGGAAAGGTTAGAATCGACAGGGTCGATTCGTTATGTAATGTCGGGCAATACTAAAGTCTCGTTAGTTGCCACTTAAATAGGATCAAGTAAAATGGGATTTTACGTTGATCTATTGACATGCATAAACCTAAGGGTCACACCGGAGGAGGAAACTCATTGACACATTTATGGAGAATGGCCAAAAGGGAGTTGTCTCGGGACATGACCAAAACTGGGTTTTGGGTCATGTGCCCGTAAGTGAATAAGACTTTACGGATCGAGACAAGGCTTGGAGTCTTGGGATTGATCGCGTCGGATAATGTTGGACATTTCCGGTATGGAAGGCTTGGAGGCGATGAGCGAATCACGGGACCTCGTTGGAAATGGCCACGGGTTCATGTTCCAAGAGGCCCATGAAAGGCCCATGCAACCAAGGCCCATGGAACTAATTAATCAAGTCTTGATTAATTAGTACTAAGTAAGCAAGACAAGGATTAAGGTGTTGGTGATTCACCACCTAACCCAATCTTGTCTTGCCATACT
The DNA here is from genome assembly GCA_963921825.1 of Erodium maritimum. NCBI lineage: Eukaryota > Viridiplantae > Streptophyta > Magnoliopsida > Geraniales > Geraniaceae > Erodium > Erodium maritimum. The sequence continues at coordinate 48,370,025 of OY997595.1, read as the reverse complement.
TTGTCCTATTTACACCTTACTTGACACCATACTTGTCCCATGCCTTTAGTTGGACAAGTATGGGTTTTGTTATGTTTAAGTCATCTTTTTCCAACATAACAAACACAAGACAAGAATAGGAAACACAACTTCTCTCCCCCTTCCCTTGCAATTTCGGGTTTGGCAAGCTCCCACCTCCATTTTTGTGTTCTTGAGTCCTCAAAGAGAAGAACTACGTGGCTTTGATTCCCATGTGGATACGTAGGCGTCTTGGAGACTCAAGCCAATCATTCGTTACCCGGTGTTCTTGTTTTGGTAAGATATAGTGCTGAATTTTTCTCTTGTGAATCCATTCTTTGTTAGTTGTTTCATGGTTTAATCGTCTCTTGGTTTTCATTGATTTTCCGCTGCGAGTTGGTTCATCTCCAACCCTACCTCGAGACCCAACATATAATTCGTTTGAACCGACCATGCATGCTTGGTTGTTGTTTGAGCTTTCGTGTTTAAGAGGTTTTTGTTGTTGCAAGTTGATGCATGTTTGATTGTAGGCCGAATTTTCATGATTTACGCATGTTGGATAATAGGATTATACAACATCTGTTATAGTTGTGAACTATGATTGTGCAAATTTAGTTTTTCTAATGGGGTGTACGGTTATGAACCGTGAAAATAATCTATTGTGAATGGATAATTGATTTCATAATGTGATTATGAAATGTTGAAGGTGCTAGTAGCACGCATGCATGAGTACTAGTAGCATGCATGCATAAGTGCTAGTATCATCCTAGTTCAAATGATGATAGCATCCTTTTGGGGCCACTAATACTTTGTAATAGTATGTTATGAACATATGGTTTAATTCACAATATGATTGTGATTTGTTAATGGAATTGTGGTTATTCTAGTTGTTTTAAAACAAGTTCGAATATCTTAAAATCCAGTGGTTCGATTAATTCCGATGAGGTTTTTCTTTGGCAATTCAAATGCCTTAGTGAAAAAATTCTTCGGACCCCTTCACCCCATTAGAGGCGCTACAATTATTGTTGAGTAAATTGATTACTCGGAGGTGTGTTAATTTGTTACTTATGCTTTTTTGATATTGTATGTGTGTTGCTTGATGCATTGTGCATAGCATAGCCAATCCCGACCAATTTGCTTACTTTAATTTTATTTGGGTTTGTAATTTAAATACGGCATGCTCGTCGTTAATTTTATTGTAATAAGTTCTTTGTAACGAGAGAAGCCCAAGACGGTGTTTTCTAAGAGAAGATTTTTTTTGAAGGAAAGTCAAAAAGGAAAGTGGGAGGTGGAACTCAAAGACGGAGGTTCAAGATGAAGAGTTCTCTTGAAGGCTTGTTTTTGTTTCACCCCTAGGATTGACCTTTGGTCTTCATATTAGCTTATGAAGACCAACTTAGTAATGGGCTATGCTATGAAACGTTTACTTTTATGCTTATGCATGGTATTGCATGACTTATTTGTTGTTAATGTGCTTAGAATGTTTACGGACCTTTTTGTATATGATACAATAAGGTCAAATCAACCATGAACTAAATATTAAGTCGGTGAGATGCCTTCCATATTGCTCCACCTGTCGAACCTTAGACCTATGTGTAGGTTATGTCAAAGCGTGGTGCACATAGTCCTCTAAGCTAGATGGGATGGATTAAGCACTTATCCAACCTTAGAACGATGTGTGTAGGTTATGCCAAAGCGTGGTGCACACAATTGTCTAAAGTTCGATGGATGAAACCTTAAATTGCTATGTGTAGGTTATGCCAAAGCGTGGTGCACATAGTCGTTTAAGTTTGATAGCATGGAGTGAAATTTTGGTTGCTATGTGTAGGTTATGCCAAATCGTGGTGCGCATAGTAGTCGAGGTTTCATATCCGGATATGGTTGAACTTTTCTAGGTTTATAAAAGGGTTTTGGACCTAGGGCATCAGATAGAATTTGTGCCAACACATATGATGTGTTTATTCTATCCAAGAGTTGCATAGTGATGCAATTGGTAAAGAGTTACCTACATATTTAATTCTACTTGGGGCGATTAAGCCAATGCTTACTCCAAGTGGAATTCAATATGGATCTTGGCTTTTAATGTATCCTGAAGATACAACAAAGGGTTGATTGTTTTATATACGTATTAATGACTTTGCATATCTATCTGTTGTAGATCATGTCGTCAAACAATTCACATAATTTATCGATACGATCGATCCTTGAGAAGGATAAGCTCAATTGGACAAATTTTCTGGATTGGGTAGAAACCTGAGAATTGTTCTTAGGCAGGAAAGAAAAGAGTATATCCTGGATGAGCTAGTTCCTAAGGAACCAGCCTCAAATGCTTCAAAATCCATTAGAGATGGTTGGACCAAACATTTGAATGACTCTGTTGATGTCACTTGTATAATGCTTGGTTCCATGGAGGCTGATCTCCAGAAGCAAATGATGGAGGAGGATGCGTATGACATGATGGTTCAACTCAAGGAAATGTTCCAAGAGAAGGCTAGGATTGAAAGGTTCGATACTGTCAAGAACCTCATGTCATGCAAGATCCTGCTGGGAAGGGTGTTAGCCCTCATGTGCTTAAGATGAAGGGTTTTATTGAGTATCTAGAGAGACTCGGTTTCAAGTTAGAACCGAAGTTGGCTACAGATATTCTCCTCTAGTCACTTCTTGATGAATTTCATGATTTCATTATGAACTTCTATATGCATAACATGGTCAAGACCATCTCAGAGTTGCTGGGATTATTCAAACTACTGAGAAGAATATCCAAGGTAATACCAAGGATGTTCTGATGGTTAAGAGAGAAACCGAGTACAAAAGGAAAGGGGTATGGAAAGGAAAGGGTCTTGTGGCTCCTATGGGTTTAAGGCCCATGTCAAAGCCAAGGCCCGAGTACACTCAATTTCCCGCCCCAAAAGACTCAGTTTTCCATTACTGCAATGAGGTTGGTCATTTGAAGAGGAACTGCAAGAAATATAAAGATGATTTGAAGAAGAACAAGGGTAGTGTACCCAGCTCTTCAGGTATCATGTTATAGAAATAAATGCATCTACTTTTGATTCTTGGATATTGGATCTGAATCCCACATTTGTATAAATGTCCAGGGACTCAAAAGTAAGAGGGCATTGAAGGAAGGCGTGGTGGACCTACGAGTTGGGGATGACCATGGCGTCATTGCCTTAGCTGTGGGGACATACGAGTTGGCCTTGCCTAGTGGGCTTGTTTTTCATTTTGAACAATGTTATCATGTACCTACGTTTTGTAGGAGTATAGTCTCCATTTCGTGTTTGGACAAAGAAGACTATAAGTTTGCTATTGAGAATAGTAATTTTAGTCTTTCTCATGATAACGTTCATCATGCAAATGCTTCTCGTGTTAGAGGTCTTTATGTTTTGAACATAGAAGACTCTAATGAGAAGTCCCTCTATAACATTGATACAAGAGGGTTTAGGTCTGATGAGACAAACCCTATATTCCTCTAGCACCGTCGGTTGATTCATGTAAATAAGAAATGCGTATCAAAACTCCAATTCCATGGACTTTTGGATTCTTTTAGGAATCATTTGAAACGTGCGAATCTTATTTAATGGACAAGATGACAAAGACACCTTTTTTCTGAAATGTTGAGAGAGCTAGTGGCTTGTTGGGATTATACATTAGGATGTATGTGGTCCAATAAGTAAAACTGCTAGAGGAGGATTTGGGTACTTCATAACAAATTTGAATTTTGAAAGGTTCAGAATTTTCAAGAATGAAGTACAAAATCAACTTGGTCAAAATATTAAGGCACTACGATATGATCGAAGTGGTGAATATTTGAGCCAAGAACTCATAGATCATCTGCAATATTGTGAGATCATTTCTCAACTAACTTCCTCGGGATCACCACATTGGAATGATTTGTGTGAACGGAGGAATCAAACCCTATTAGATATGGTTCGGTCTATGATGAGTAACATTGATCTCCCAATCTCATTTTGGAGATATGCTCTGGAAACTACTACATTCGTTTTCAACAGAGTACCATCAAAGGCAGTAGATAAGACACCATATGAGATATGGACAGGAAGGGTTCCTAGTTTGTCTTTTCTAAAGATATGGGCATGTGTAACTTATGTGAGGCATCTAATGACGAATAAGTTAGCCCCAAATCAGAAAAGTTCCTCTTTGTAGGATATCCTAAGGAAACTAAAGGATATTACTTCTACAACGCTATGGAGAACAAAGTGTTTGTTGCTCGGGATGGAGTTTTTTTGAAAGAGAGTTTATTTCCATAGGAAACAGTTGGAGGACTGTTGAACTTCAAGAAGTTACAGAACCACAAAGTAGCGTTGCGCCTAAAATGGTTACTCAAATACATGAACGAGAGAATGTAGTACCTGAGGTTGTACCACACGTACAAAGGAGGTCTGATAGGACACGTCAAGCCCCTATCAGATATGGGTTTCTCACTTCAGAGATTAATGACGTGATAGCTGTGGATCAAGTCGAATCCACATCCTATCAAGAGACCATTGACTAGCTGCAGAAATCCATTCATGGATTAAAACAGGCTCGTCAAAGTTGGAATCTTTGTTTTGATGAATAAGTCAAAGGGTTTGAATTCATCAAGTATAAATATGGGCCTTGAATGTACAAGAAGGTTAGTGGGAGCGCGATCGTATTTTTAATGTTGTATGTAGATGACATACTGGTCATTGAAAATGACATCCCTATCTTGAAAGATGTTAAGGCGTGGTTAGGGCAATGTTTTTCAATGAAGGACCTAGGCGAAGTTTCCTATGTATTAGGTATCTGTAAGAACCACTCCCTGTCAACGCTAGTCAAATCGGCGAAAAACAGGAAAATTTAAAAAATTTGGACAAACACCTAAATGAACCTAAATTTGACCCTGAGGGTCATATCGGACTTGAGTTGACCCCGATATCGACCAAAGTGAGTTCTGGGGGACTCAGGGCAACTTTCTGACCAATTTGGGAAATGTTGACTTTTTGCTGGAAAAGTCAACCGAGCGACGTTTTGGTCAGTTCAAGGTTCGTTTTGGATCCAAAAAGCTTAGCCGTCATTACAGTGGTCTTGGTTTAGTCGTTTCCTTGTAGCCCGTGAAGTTTCGTAATTTCTTGGAAAATGGGCCCGTTAGGACCCGACACGGCCGAATTTCGCGAATCTGACTGAAAAATATCTAGAAGACATTTTCCGAAAGGGGTGGGACCCACTTGCCACATGTCACACAAGTAGTGGTGTTAGGTGATTTTGAACAAAACAAAAGGATGAGGGTGGTGTAGGGTTCGGCCATAGTTCAAAAAAAAGGGAAAATAGAAAGAGAAAAGGAGAGAGAAAGAAGAGAGAAGGATGAGAGAAAAAGAGAAGAAAATTTTAGGGTTTAGGGATTTCCCGATGATCCAACCGACGGATCGTCTCTACGGTCGAAGAGTCAAGCTCTCTCGTCGTCATTCCCTACGGTGAGAACCTAATCGATTCTCGTTTTAGTACGTTTAAAAGTTAGGGTTTGGGTTTAAATGGGTAAAATATGGATGAGTCGAGGTGTAGGGTTCGTTGGGAACGTTTTGGAGCGAAAAGGATCGGTTTCCGGTGACCAGAGGCTCGGGGGAGCTCCGGCCACCGTGGGTGGTGGCTGGCCAGAGCTGGGTGGTGGCTGGCCGGAGCTAAGACCGGCCACCATGGTGGTTAACCGGTCCAAAACCGGTCAAGCCATCCACGGGTCTTGATGGCCGGGTGAGGCCCACGTGTTCGGGTCTCGGGTTTTCGTGTTTGGGTGGTTTAGGACGATCCCCAAGTCGTTAATCCACACCCGGAACGAATTTTGGAATTAAATTGTAAAAGTTGGAAATGACGGGTTTAGAAACTTTAAATGCGAATTAAATTGCTCGGAAGTCGGAAATTGATTCCGTCGATTGCGTTGGAACCCTTGAATTATTCTAAGATCGTAGAAATGAAAACAGGAATTTTCGGAGCCCCGGAAGGTTGTTTTCCAATCCCGGGCAGATTCGACGGGCCGGGCGAATCGGGCCTTTCCGGGCCCGTTGTTGACAATGTCGAGTAATTGGGAAGTTTGGGAGTGATCGACATTGTCGGGGTTGCATTTGGGCGTCAAGTGAATTAAAATTCAGTTTTGCCTACGAACTTAAAAAGTGTTTTAAATTGTGTTCTTATCAGATCGTGCCACCGATCGAGGAAAGGGGAAGCTAAGCGAGTGATCGCGAGCACGCCGGAGCTGGGGCGTGGACTTTTGTGGAAGCGTTACGAGGTAGGGAAAATTATCCGGATCTCGGCCTTGACTAGGGAAAGTTAACAGTAGAAATGCATGTGACACTTAGTAGTGTCGTAGGATAAGTAAGTTATCGAACACTAGAAATGCAGGCGACACTTAGTGGTGTCGTATGATACGTGAACATAACGAACAATATAAATGCATGTGACACTTAGGAGTGTCGTAGGTTAAGTGAACATATCGAACAATAGTTATACTGGTGGTTTTTAGTTGTGCCCTGAGGTTGATTGAATTGTTGTGTCTTGGGTGGCCATGAGTGCCCGTGGGGAGTTGAACCCGTATTTTACTGTTTGTGTGTCTTGGGTGGCCATGAGTGCCCGTGGGGAGTTGAACCCGTATTTTACTGTTTGTGTGTCTTGGGTGGCCATGAGTGCCCGTGGGGTGTTGAACCCGTATTTTACTGTTTGTGTGTCTTGGGTGGCCATGAGTGCCCGTGGGGAGTTGAACCCGTAATTTTACTGTTTGTGTGTCGTGGGTGGTCAGGTGTGCCTTTGGGGTGTTGAACCCGTGTGTTACTGTTTTGTGTGTCGTGGGTGGCCATGTGTGCCTGTGGGGTGTTAAACTTGTGTTGTCGCTATTTGTTGAACCTTGGGTGATGACTGTGATTGCATGGAGGTTGGGGCTCGCCTAAAAGAAAAGGGGTCATGTGGTCGCGCGCGTGGGAGTTTGGGGATTGTAGCCCCCCGTGTTTTTCTGTTGTTGGTGTTTCCGGCATTTTCTGCTAGTATGCCGTAGTCAGTCTGGTATCCGTGGTGGTGAGCGAACACTCACCCCTAGTTGCTTTTCCTACAGGTACTGGTCGCGAGGTGGACTATGAGAGCTCTCGAAGCTTGAAGAGCTAGGAGCGGGAGTCCGGGTTTCTTTTTGGGAGTCTAGCGACGTACATGTTGGTTTTTGTCCGCTGTTTTGGATGTACTTTTAGTTGTAAAATATTATTTTGATTAATTTAAGTGGTTTACTAAAATGTTTTAAAAAATTGTTTTACTGTTTCATCGTTCGCCTTCCGGGTCCGGTTATACCGAATTCAAGGCGTGACAGCTTGGTATTAGAGCTCGAGGTTTCACACCTCGGACTGTACGTCAATTAGGTGGGGAGAGTCGAGTCATTAAAAGCCCTGTCGTGCGTTGGTGGCGCAAGTCGGAAACCGTGTGTAGACCCGTAGTGACATGAGTCATGTTTGTTGTTGGGTGTTTGTGCAGTACTGTGGTTACTGGCATAATGTTTGTGTGTTGCTGCGTGAAACGTTTTTAAGCTGTCGCGACTCGACTCAGGAGCGCTCCTGTAGTCGAACGTGATAGTGCTGATATCAAGTGGGTGAGTTGTAGTTCGGGGACGCCTGGACCGGGTTGTAACTACGTGATGCCAAAAATGAGGTTTTATGATGAAAGGGAGAAAGGTTTTAAAGTTGGCTGGCCATGTGGGCGTAGTTTTAAATTTGTTGGCTCGGTGGGCATGTTTTTAAATTTGTTGGCCCGGTGGGCGTGTTTTGAAATTTGTTGGCCCGGTGGGTGTGTTTTGATGTTGGTCGGCCTTGTCGGCTTGTGATTGAGGTTGGGTGACTTGAATTTGTTTGTGAGTCGTGTGCAGTTTGTGTGTTGTTATTGAGTGACGTTGTTCACGATTGTGTCGGGTCGTTTTGAGGTTTCCCTTACGTGTTCTGATAATTGAAGTATTGATAGCGTGAGAGGTGTGACGTTTTAGTACCGGGTTTTGAGATACACGTAGACTGCGTGAACGCTAGTATATTGAGCACGTCGTCATTGTATAAGTTCGCAAACTAAGCGTTTGCGTGTATTCGTGTAGAGGATACCGACTACATGGCACGTGGCGGGAGAGGACGATCAGCTGGGGCACCGGGACAGACGTCCACACGTGGCAAGAGAGGACGATCAGCTGGGACACCGGGACGGATGCCCACCGTCAAACCCGATGAGTCCGCGGAAGCCCAGGGTACTCTCGTCGGGGAGGACAGGAGGAGCGACGCAGGACCATCTACGGGCACGCCCAGCGTCCCGCCGGTCGCAGGCCAGCCCACTGCGACAGGTCTGGATGAGCTGACCCGGACGGTGCAGAGCTTGGTAGCGATCATCGCCAGTAGGGAGTCTGCATCGCCGGCTCCGGAGACAACATCCGTTCCAGCGAGGCCCGTTCAGGCTGAAGGCCATACAACCAGGACACTGCTGGATTTCCTGAAACTGGGCATACCTACGTTCGTCGGGGAACCGAACCCCGACATAGCCGAGAGATAGCTGGAGCAGGTCACTCGGCACCTGGACACGTCAGGAATCGAGGACGGTCACACCAGGGTGTCCTTTACAGCTCATCAGCTGAGGGACAGCGCCTACCACTGGTGGGGGCGCGTACGGGACAGAGTCGGGGACGACTACAGTATCTTCGAGACGGTCTTTCTGCAGCAGTATTTCCCCGAGTTGGCCATGGTGGACCGATATCAGCTGTTCCTGGAACTGCAACAGGACAGGGCGTCAATGGCAGAGTATGAGGCCAGATTCACGGCCCTGACCCGATTTGCACCAGAAATGGTGGCGACAGAGCTGAACCGTTGCCGGCGGTTCGAGGCGGGGCTGAGGCCGACGATTCGGGATCGAGTCCTCGCCCTGAGGTTGCGGGTTTACTTAGAGCTCGTAGACAATGCAGCGACAGTGGAGTAGGGTCTCCAAGAGGCAGCGAGGACCCGTGAGGTCCGGCAGCGACCGACCAGTGTTGCGGGACCGTCCGAGTCCCGAGATCCGAGGAGGCAGAGGACTGGGGGGTTCTTTCGGCCACAGGCTCAGCAGGGCGGAGCGAGACAGATGGGGTCGGTGGCGTCAGTAGGGCCAGTCGCTTCAGAGAGGGGGGCCGGTATGTTATATCTGCGGACAATCAGGCCACATGCGGCGAGAGTGTCCGATAGGAGGAGGGCCCGCGGCACCACCGGTTGTCAGACAAACAGACCAAGGCAGGGGACCGAGGGGCGATGGTCCCAGGTGCCACCGGTGCGGCCGGTTTGGACACCTAATTAGGGTGTGCCCTTAATGGGGCGGGGAGACGTCGATGCATCGATCGCAGTTTTTGCACACAGTGTAGTCACCCTGGGCTCGCCATCATTAGAGTCAGCCATCGAGGTTCTCACAGCCGTCCATGAGCGCGCCAGTTCCGACACAGCAGCAGAGGTCTGGACAGCAAGCAATCAGTGCGCCAGGTCAGAGGCAGCAGGCGTCACAGGGTAGAGTGTATGCAGTTACCGACTCCCGGGCCACAGGATCCACTACCTACCGTGAGACCATTCAGGGTACATGTTTACTGTATCATTTGTGGGCGTTATTTTTATTTGATATCGGGGCGTCGCACTCGCTTATTTCGTCGAGTTGATCTGAGAGGTTGGGGCTGAGTTTAGAGCCGTTGAGTCCACCCCTGTGTCTGGACACCCCAGTTGGGGGTGATGTGATGTTGACTAGGGTCTGTCGTGCCTGCGAAGTTAGAGCCGTAGACTGTCCCTGCCCTAGTGACCTTCTCGTGCTGGGAATGACGACCTTTGACGTAATCTTGGGGATGGATTGGCTGGCGAGATACCGAGCCAATATCGACTGCTATAGGCGACGAGTAATAGTGTCAGCAGGCAACACGAAGGTTTTCGTTTATTCTGGGCAGTAAGAGCAGGGTTCTCCTATCGGCTTTGTCCGCAGTGGAGGAAGTATCGGCCGTGCAGAACCGAGAGTTGCCGCTAGTGGTATGCAAGTTCCCCGAGGTCTTTCCTGAGGAGTTGAGCGGGTTGCCACCAGTTCGTGAGGTGGAGTTCGGGATTGACCTAATGACGGGAACGGCAGCGATATTGATGGCGCCTTACAGGTTCACGCCAGCAGAGTTGACCGAGCTGAAGCGTCAGCTCGAGGAGCTTCAGTAGAAGGGGTTTATCCGCCCGAGCGTATCGCTGTGGGGAGCACCAGCATTCTTCGTGAAGAAGAAGAGTGGAGAGCTTCGGATGTGTATAGACTACCGGTAGCTGAATCGGGTTACGGTGAAGAACCGATACCTGATGCCGAGGATTGACGACTTGTTCGATCAGTTGAGAGGGTCGACATGCTTCTCGAAGATCGATCTACGATCCGGATATTACCAGTTGCGAGTCCGGGAGGGGGACGTTGCAAAGACTGCATTCCGGACACGCTATGGGCATTACGAGTTCTTGGTGATGCCATTTGGACTGACGAACGTACCTGCAACGTTCATGGATCTGATGAACAGTATATTCCAGCCGTTCTTAGATCAATTTGTGGTAGTGTTTGTAGACGACATCTTGATCTACTCGCAGAACGAGGCGGCACATGAGGGACATCTGAGGATTGTTCTGACCCTGCTGCGCACGCATCAACTATATGCCAACCTGGAGAAGTACGAATTTTGGCTCGCTGAGGTGAAATTCCTCATTGTATCCCGTGACGGTATACAGGTCAATCCGGCGAAGATCGACGCGGTTTCGAAGTGGGCGCGGCCCACGAGTGTCTTCAAGATCCGCAGCTTTCTGGGGTTGGAAGGATATTATCGGCGGTTTGTCCAGGACTTTGCGCGACTAGCCGCGCCTATGACTCTGTTGACGCGCAAGGGAGTCGGGTTTGTGTGGACAGAGGATTGTGAACGTGCGTTCACGGAGTTGAAGACTCGTCTGACTACTGCTCCTGTATTTGTAGTGCCCGAGCGAGGGATCGGGTATGAGGTCTATTGTGACGCATCCGTGGAAGGAATGGGCTGTGTACTGATGCAGTTGGGTAGAGTTGTTTCTTATGGCTCCAGGAAGTTAACGACACACGAGCGCAACTATCCTACCCATGACTTGGAGCTAGCAGCAATCGTGTTCGCGCTAAAGTGCTGGCAGTATTATCTGTACGGCGAGCGATTTCAGGTGTTCTCGGATCACAAGAGCCTCAAGTACATCTTTTCACAACGAGACCTGAACATGCGCTAGCGGCGATGGATGGAGCTACTTGAGGAGTACGACTTTGAAATACACTACCATCCGGGTAAGGCGAACGTGGTTGCCGACGCCCTGAGTAGGAAGTCGGTTCCGAGTCTTGATAACATATCAGTCCGAGAGTGGGACATGATGGAGGAACTGGGCAGGTTCAGGCTTGAGCTAAAGGAGGTCACTGTGGCGTGGCCATGTGCTCATTGGTGGTTCAGCCCTCACTACTTGCCCGAGTGCTGGAGGCGCAGTCGGAGGATGTCGAGACGTCAGAGATCCGAGAGAGGGTCGTCAGCGGTGATGAGGCGGAAGGCTGGGAACTCAGTGCAGATTGGGGGTTATGGTATCGAGGAGGATTATTCGTGTCGGGCAACTGTAGAGACGACGTATTGCGAGAGTCACATCATTCGCGTCTTACAGTGCACTCGGGTATCACCGAGATGTACCGCGACATCAGGCGGCACTTCTGGTAGAGCGGGATGTGGAGAACGGTCGCGGAATTTGTATCGAGATGTCTCACCTGTCAGCAGGTGAAGGCTGAACATCAGCGACCTGCCAGATTATTGCAGCCACTGTCGATTGCCCAGTGGAAGTGGGAGCACGTCACGATGGACTTCGTGAGTGGATTGCCAAGATCACCGAAGGGACATGATGCGGTATGGGTTGTAGTCGATCGGTTGACCAAGTCGGCCCATTTCCTGGCCATGAGGATGACTGATCCGGTCGACAAGTTGAGCATCCTGTACATTCAAGAGATAGTGCGTCTCCATGGAGTCCCTGTGTCGATATTGTCTGACAGGGATCCTCGTTTCACGTCCAGATTTTGGCCGAGTCTGCAGACCGCGTTGGGGACCGAGGTTCTACTCAGTACAGCACACCATCCCTTGACAGACGGCCAGTCCGAGCGCACGATTCAGATTTTGGAGGACATGCTGCGGGCATGTGTGCTAGACTTTAGGGGGTCGTGGGAGACCCACCTACCGTTATTCGAGTTCGCCTACAACAACAGCTTTCAGGCCAGTATCGGGATGGCACCGTTCGAAGCGTTGTATGGTAAGCCGTGTCGATCGCCAGTGTGTTGGGCAGAGGTGGGAGGCAAGAGCCTGCTGGGGCCAGAGCTCATCCGAGAGACGACAGCGAAGGCCGCGCTGATACGCGAGCGGTTGAAGACCGCACAAAGTCGGCAGAAGAGCTACGACGACAGACGACGCCGACCTCTCGAGTTCGCAGTCGCTGATCACGTGTTCCTGAAGGCGAGCCCGAGGAAGGGATTGGTACGGTTCAGCCGCGGCGGAGGCAAGTTAGCCCCGCGGTACCTCGGCCCTTTTGAGATCTTGAGGAGAGTGGGAGTAGTGGCATATCGTCTGGCATTACCACCGCAACTTGGGAGGATTCATAACGTCTTCCACGTGTCCCAATTGCGGAAGTATAATGCGGACCCCTACCATGTCATTGAGTGGGGAGATATCGAGGTGGCTGACGATGTCTCTTATGAGGATCATCCGGTTCGAATCATGGACACACGAGAGTAGGTCCTGCGTGGCAAGGTTATCCGCTTAGTACAGGTGCAGTGGCGACACCACGGGGCTGAGTCGACTAGGGAGCGCGAGGACGAGGTTCGCGCGAAGTACCCCGATCTGTTCGACTCCGGAGGTACGTTTGTTTTAAATTTCGCGGAAGAAATTCCTTCAAGGGGGTAGATTGTAAGAACCACTCCCGGTCAACGCCAGTCAAATCAGCGAAAAACAGGAAAATTTAAAAAAATTTGACAAACACCTAAATGAACCTAAATTTGACCCCGAGGGTCATATCGAACTTGAGTTGTCCCCGATATCCACCAAAGTGAGTTCTGGGGGACTCAGGGAAACTTTCTGACCAATTTGGGAAACGTTGACTTTTTACTGGAAAAGTCAACCGAGCGACGTTTTTGTCCGTTCGAGGCTCGTTTTGGATCCAAAAAGCTTAGCCGTCGTTACAACGGTCTTAGTTGAGCCGTTTCCTTATAGCCTGTGAAGTTTCGTAATTTCTTGGAAAATGCGCCCGTTCGGGGCCCGAGACGGCCGAATTTCGCGAATCTGACTAAAAAATATCTACAAGATATTGTCCAAAAGGGGTGGGACCCACTTTCCACATGTCACATAAGTGGTGGTGTTAGGTGATTTTGAACAAAACAAAAGGATGAGGGTGGTGTAGGGTTCGGCCATAGTTCAAAAAAAGGGGAAAAATAAAGAGAGAAAAGGAGAGAGAGAAGATAGAAGGAGGAGAGAAAAAGAGAAGAAAAGTTTAAGGTTTAGGGATTTCCTGACGATCCAACCGACGAATCGTCTCAACGGTCGAAGAATCAAGCTCCCGTCGTCATTCCCTACGGTGAGAACCTAATCGATTCTCGTTTTAGTACCTTTAAAAGTTAGGGTTTGGTTTTAAATGGGTTAAATATGGATGAGTCGAGGTGTAGGGTTCGTTGGGAACGTTTTGGAGTGAAAAGGATCTTGACGGTCGGGTAGGGCTCACGTGTTCGGGTCTCGGGTTTTCGTGTTCGGGTGGTTTAGGACGATCCCCAAGTCGTTAATCCACACCCGGAACAAATTTTGGAATTAAATTGTAAAAGTTGGAAATGACGGGTTTAGAAACTTTAAACGCGAATTAAATTGCTCGGAAGTCGGAAATTGATTCCGTCGATTGCGTTGGAACCCTTGAATTATTCTAAGATCGTAGAAACGAAAACGAGAATTTTCGGAGCCCCGGAAGGGCGTTTTCCAATCCCGGGCAGATTCTCCGGGCCGGGCGAATCGGGCCTTTCCGGGCCCGTTGTTGACAATGTCGAGTAATTGGGAAGTTTGGGAGTGATCAACATTGTCGGGGTTGCATTTTGACGTCAAGTGAATTAAAATTCAGTTTTGCCTGCGAACTTAAAAAGTTTTTTAAATTGTGTTCTTATTAGATCGTGCCACCGACCGAGGAAAGGGGAAGCTAGGCGAGTGATCGCGAGCACGCCGGAGCTGGGGCGTGGACTTTTGTGGAAGCGTTACGAGGTAGGGAAAATTAGCCGGATCTCGCCTTGACTAGGGAAAGTTAACAGTAGAAATGCATGTGACACTTAGTAGTGTCGTAGGATAAGTAAGTTATCGAACACTAGAAATACAGGCGACAGTTAGTGGTGTCGTATGATACGTGAACGTATCGAACAATAGAAATGCATGTGACACTTAGGAGTGTCGTAGGTTAAGTGAACATATCGAACAATATTTATACTAGTGGCTTTTAGTTGTGCCCTGAGGTTGATTGAATTGTTGTGACTTGGGTGGCCATGAGTGCCCGTGGGGAGTTGAACCCGTATTTTTTTGTTTGTGTGTCTTGGGTGGCCATGAGTGCCCGTGGGGAGTTGAACCCGTATTTTCCTGTTTGTGTGTCTTGGGTGGCCATGAGTGCCTGTGGGGTGTTGAACCCGTATTTTACTATTTGTGTGTCTTGGGTGGCCATGAGTGCCCGTGGGGAGTTGAACCCGTAATTTTACTATTTGTGTGTCGTGGGTGGTCAGGTGTGCCTTTGGGGTGTTGAACCCGTGTGTTACTGTTTTGTGTGTCGTGGGTGGCCATGTGTGCCTGTGGGGTGTTAAACCTGTGTTGTCGCTATGTGTTGAACCTTGGGTGATGACTGTGATTGCATGGAGGTTGGGGCCCGCTTGGCAGAAAAGGGGTCATGTGGTCGCGCGCGTGGGGGTTGGCCAGCCTTCCGACTAACCATCAGTAAAGTTGTGCATTCTTTGGCGATGAAGGGCGACTCCCCTTCCGACTAGCTATCGGAAAAGTATTGCGGTATATGTCGCGAACAGGTCGACCGCCTGGCCCGACTGAGTGTCGGGGAAAGTTGCGTGGGGCAGGCTCAAGCCCAGCCGGTTAGCAACCGGCACTGAGCAGCTGGAATGCGATCCTTTGTGATCTTTTTTGTCGTGTGCGATCCTTTGTGATCTTGCGTGTTGCGTGGTTATTATTCGCGTTTTGGGTTGATGTGTTAGCTGCTGTGTCGGGTCTAGATTACGCATCCGGGCTTGAGTTGGTTGGGGGAAAGTGACAGTTTTCGTATGACAGTCGGGTTATTTGAGTTTGGGGATAGTAGCCCCCGGCTTTTGTCTGTTGTTGGTGTTTCCGGCATTTTCTGCTAGTATGCCGTAGTCAGTCTGGTATCCGTGGTGGTGAGCGAACGCTCACCCCTAGTTGCTTTTCCTACAGCTACTGGTCGCGAGGCGGACTTGAGGACCTCTCGAAGCTTGAAGAGCTGGGAGCGGGAGTCCGGGTTTCTTTTTGGGAGTCTAGCGACGTACATGTTGGTTTTTGTCCGTTGTTTTGGATGTACTTTCAGTTGTAAAATATTATTTTGATTAATTTAAGTGGTTTACTATAATGTTTAAAAAAATTGTTTTACTGTTTCATCGTTCGCGTTCCGGGTCCGGTTATACCGAATTCGGGGCGTGACAGTATCAAAATCTATGGAGATAGATCTAGAAAGCTTCTGGGCCTAAGTCAGAGCACTTACATTAACAAGGTGTTGTCAAGGTTAAGTATGCAAGACTCCAAAAGAGGGTTTTTGCCAAATGTCCCATGGCATTAGTCACAGAAAGACTCAGTGTCTTATGACACTTGATGAGCGAGACCGCATGAGTAAAATCCCATATGCATATGAAAAGTGAACTAGCTGCAAAGGGTTACACAGATGCTAGCTTCCAGACCGACATAGATGATTTGAAATCATATTTTGGTTTTGTGTTTTTGTTTGAATGAAGGTGAGTTCAACTTAAGAAGCTCGGAGCTGAACATTGTTACTACAATAGAAGACGAGTAGTTAGCTGCATCAGATGTAGCTAAAGAAACAGTTTGGATCCGGCTTGGGAATTATCCCTAGTATATCAGATCCGGTAAACATGTATTGTGATAACTATGGGGCGATAGCACAGGCCGAGGAGCCTAGATCGCAAAGTACTAGGGATAATTCAAAGAGAGGAAACGCTAAGATAAGTACCTACAAATGATAATGTGGCTGATACTATAACCAAGGCGCTTCCACACCTTGGACATAAGTGTCATGTTAGGTCAATGGGCATTACTTGTAATGTCGATTGGACCTAGTGCAAGTGGGAGTGTTGGTTTTTGTGCCCTAGGCCAATCGTGATTATGGACGTCATTATCATTTCATTAATACATCAGCACTACAATTATCATTTGTGAAATGTTAATAGTGTGAATAATACTCTTCTTTAAGATCATCGGGTTGAGGACCTGATAGTAAAACTCTTAGAAGTAATAAAGTATTATTCACTTGATCCCGGGTCTTACTGATATACTACGACTAGTATGATGTTGGCTGATGATCACATTTTATTGATCATACATATTGGATATGAAGTCAAATCATAGATGTCATTTAGGGAAATGGCATTGGATGATCCATTGTGAGAATACTACATAAGAACTGTCATGAATATTTCTCAGTACCGTAATATGACTTAAGTCCTCTGACCTTATAGTCATCATGATTTCTACATAGGTGGCTGTGTGCTTTGACACAGTTAAACATTATCTTTAACAGAAAATTATAAAGGCTGTAATTGGGTGCATAAGTGTCTATGTGAGAGATATGGTTGACTTATAATGGATCTGTCACTCATACAAATATGAGAGATATCGTTTGGGCCCCTTGATAAGTGAGACTGCAGGAAAAAGCATGGCCATGCGAATCGATAAAGAGTTATCACTGGCAGTCTACTTAAGATCAAGAAACAGCGATCGAATATAATAAGGATGACGGCCATATGCCTTATTCGATCGAGATATCGTTGACAGAAGGGTTAGCATATTAGCGTGTAAAGGTTAAGTCGCATTAACGATCATCATACACGTTTGGGTAGTCATATTGCTTTGCTAGAAGACAACTATGACATGTGGACGAATCAAGATTTCGGGCCCACTGTCGAACGTCGTATGAGCCTGCAGGGGTCACACCTAGCAACAAGCCCAAAATCGTGTTGGACTTTGGAAGTCCATTAAGTGAATAAAATAATATATTATATTTGATATAATATTTATTTATTCATTAAACTCGTTTTTCGAATTGCCAATATTTTGGAGATTATGTTGGGCAATTAAAATGCAAAAATGACTCTTGAATTTGTGAAATTGAAAGAGGGTATTTTTGCATGACCACTACTCCTAAAATGAGACACTTGTCATAAAAGAAAGTCCAAGAGTTGGACTTGATTGAAATGACTTAGTGGAGTCATGTTTAGGAATAGAAAACATGCAAAACCTAAGTGAGACACTTGTCCAAGTTGGAAGTCCAAGTGTTGGGTTTTTCCAAATAAAATAAGTGTGGTCATGTTGGGTTAAGTAAGCATGCAAGTGTAGAGAAAAATCAGATTTTTCTCAAGGTTGTGTTGAGAATGGTTCTCAAAGTGTAGAGAGAAAAACGAATAGAAAGAAAAGAGAGAGGAAGAATTGTTCTTCATCTTGTGCTAACACACAAACGATTTTGGGAAGGATTGTTCAAGAACTACGTGGCTTTGATTCTTCCAAGAGGATATGTAGGCGTCTTGGAGACTCAAGCCAAATCCATTTGTTTTGGGTGTTCTTGGTTTGCAACAAGAAGAGAAAAATCTGCCTAGAATCTATCCGACCAGCGACTGTAAAGAGCCTGATCGAAGGTTCATCTGAGGTCCGATCTTGCTGATTTTTGGAGTGAACGTTCTACACATATTGGTCTTCAATCTGATTGGAGGGATTTGGATTCCAACGGTTTGTTGTTGAGATATACGAGCTGCAAGTTGGTCCATGTCTCGAACCAAGCTGAAAAATTGAAAGAGGTAATCTCTCCTTTAATTTTTGGTTTGTCGGTTTACTCGGAATTACATGGATCCTAAGGCTATTCTAGGGAAAGTTTTTATTTTCCGCAGCGTTTTGCTCCCTAGAATTCCAACATGGACTGCATGAGTAACACGAAAGACGGCTAACGGATTTATCCCTCATACTACGGTAGTGATCGAGAGTGACTAAAAGAAAAACATGGTCATGCACATGATATTGGGTATCATATATTCAGTCATCTCACATATCAAGGAACAGTGATTGAGAATAATAAGGATGACGGCTCTATGACTTATCTAAATCAGGATATCGGAGATAAAAGGATAATGACAGGGACGAAAGAAAGGTTAGAATCGACATGGTCGATTCGTTATGCAGTGTCAGGCAATACTAAAGTCTAGTTAGTTGACACTTAAATTGGATCAAGTAAAATGAGATTTTACGTTAATCTATTGACATGCATAAACCTAAGGGTCACATCGGAGGATGAAACTCATTCCCACATTTATGGAGAATGGCCAAAAGGGAGACAACTTCAGTTTTGGTTATGTCAAGAGACAACTTCCTTTTTGCCATTCTCCCTAAATTTGTCAATGAGTTTCACCCTCCGGTGTGACCCTTAGGTTTATGCATGTCAATAGATCAACGAAAAATCTCATTTTACTTGATCCTATTTAAGTGGAAACTAACGAGACTTTGGTATTGCCTGACACTGCATAACGAATCGACCCTGTTGATTCTAACCTTTCCGTTATCCCGTCATTATCTTTTTATCTTCGATATCCAGATTGAGATAAGGCATATAGCCGGCATCCTTACTATTATCAATCACTGTTCCTTGACATGTGAGATGACTGAATATATGATACCCAGTATCATGTGCATGTCCATGCTATTCTTTCAGTCACTCTCGATCAAGCGGCCGAGAACCGATATTTTTCCCATACCATAGTATGAGGGATAAATCCCTTAGCCGTCTTTCGTGTCACTCAAGCAGTCCGTCACTAAGCCAATCCTGGCCGTTATGGAAGCCCTGTTACGGATAACGTTAGGCTTAAGTCAAACTCAGTTGTTTACTGTATAGCGATTACATAGATTCATTGGTCTAAGGATACAAGACAAGCTGCAACAATGAATATGTTCATGACTTGATCTATGGCACATATTCATGTCGGGTCGTCCAATATCATGACCCACATGATATCTATGACCAGACTTCGGAATCCCATTCAATGACTAACAGAACGTAAACCATAAAGAGCCATCATTCATACTAGTCGCTTCTATTGAAGCTTTGTGGACTAGGGACCAATCGAGTGTGATCCATCTCGATCTATATTCTATTCGCATGGTGGGCATAGATCAGAACACACATCGATATATTACTCTAACACATAAGTAATATAAAGCCGCTTTACTTTTATTGCTAACGGTGATATATACATTTGGACATTTATGAACTACGGGCACTAATACTAACACTTAGTATGTGGCCGGATAACAATTTTATTATGGAATCGGTTATACCTGTGCAGAACGCTTCTATTTGAACTGGGTTCTGTGTTTTTGCTAATGTGAGACTCTTATTGATAAATTTTTATGCCCCTAATGGGTCTCGTGCTAGGAGAGAGTTTTGGGAGGAACTGAGATCAAAAAGTGGTTCAATTGTTGAGATTAATATTTGTGCAAGGGATTTTAATGTTGTGTTGTCTAAAGATGAGCGTCGTAATTGCATATCTGTTCAGGCTGATATTAGTGCGTTTCATGATTTTGTTTCGGGGATGGATCTCATTGACCTTCCTCTATCATGATCTCAGTTCACTTGGTTTCTGCAGAATTGTTGTCTCTATTTAGTCCTCTGACTCAGGTTGCACTGCCAAGATCTTTGTCTGATCATAGACCACTACTTCTAAGGGTGGATGAAGCAGTTTGGGGAGCTCGTCCGATAAAATTTATGAATGCTTGGGTAGATCACCCTAATTTTCTTGATGTTGTTCGATCTTTTTGGTCTTCTTATGATGAGCATGTTTAAGCTAGTTACAGTCTCTTTTTCAAGTTGAGATCACTGCGTTTGAATTTGTAGACTTGGAAGAAAGAAGTTTTTGGCAATATGGAGTATGAAGTGAAGTTTTTGGTGGCTGAGATTGAATCTTTAGACAAGATACAAGAAGAGAGAGTGTTATCAGGTTCCGAGGTGAGTCACCGGTCCTGGCTTTGGGCTGTTTTGATTTTGGAACAAAAGATTTTGGACAGAATCTGGCGTCAGAAAGCTCAGATGTCTTGGTTTCGGTGTGGTGATAGGTGCACTTGGTTTTTTCATAGAATTGTTAATTTCCAAGCCCACAGGAACCGGTTGTCAAAAATTAGGATTGGTGATTATGTGACTTCGGCACCTGCATAAATTTTGGAAGGGGCGGCTGGTCATTTTGAACAACGGTTTTGTAACTCTTGCATGATCGTGGTACATTGCCTCCTTTACCCGTTCAGGTTTTATCGTACGATCAAAGAACTGATATTGAACGGCCTTTCTCGGTTGTGGAAATTGAAAATGCTATTAATGATTGTGGTAGTGAGAAGTCCCCCGGTCCTGATGGTTTTACCTTAAAGTTCTTTAAGTTAGCTTGGGAACTAATGAAAGATGACGTTACTTAATGGTATTTTGTAGTTTGTGTTTCAGAACCAGACTTAGTTTGGTGTATGAATTATCGTATGAAGTTATAAATTCTCATGTTTCAATATTGTGGTTTATATTGTGGTTTTGGTTGTGGTAATTTGTCTTCTTAGAACATGGTTTCTCAAATGACAGAGAATGAAAGTGTATATCGGTACTAAACTGAAAAGTGTGATTTCTCAAGTTGGTGGACATTAACCATGATTTTGTAGTGTTCAAAACCTGTAATTCACTGAGTATGGCATGAAAATGTATGGATTAACAGTTGAGGTAGGATGGGTACTAATATGAAATTGTGTAACTTTGGAAAAATTTGACATGAACCATTTATGTCAAAGTGTAGAGCATGTAACTCATGCAAGTGGACATCCAAACATGTTACTCCAACCATGTAAAAGGTGTGAATTACCAGTTTAGAGTGCTTGGGTAACAAACTGAAAATGTGTAAGTTTGACAATTTGACATGAACCATTTATGTCAGTGTGTGGAGCATGTAACTCATGCAACTGGACATCAAAACATGTTACTCCAACCATGTAAAAGGTGTGACTTACCAGTTTAAAGTGCTTGGGTACCAAACTGAAAATGTGTAAGTTTGACAATTTGACATGAACCATGTGTATTTGTGTGTGTTCAGAACCTGTAATTCATACAACTTCAATGTCACAACCTGTAATGCATACATAATGGAAATTAAAAAGAGTAAACTGTGACAAGTTGCATTCACACAAAATTATAGTAGTCTAACAACCAAAAGTACTTAAAGTGTTTCAGAAGCAAGGGTATCATGTCCCCATCAAGCATGTGCAGACCAGCTTTTTGACATTAATTACACAGCAACCACCACAAAAGTCCAAAAAAAGTTCCCAAACCCACATGTCCTCATGTACAACTACCAAACCCTAATGCTTCCAAGGTGGAGGTGCAGTTGCAGAGTCTTTGGTTGAAATGGATTTGGTTTTAGTTCCTCTCCCTCTTCCCCTAGTTGCACCCCTTCCTCTAGCCCTTCCCATTCCTCTGGCTCTGCCTCTTTCTCCAGATCCTTGCCTCTGTCCACCTTGGGGGATGACAACCTGGGCACATTCGGTGATTCTTGACCCAGATCCTTGCCCTTTGAGAGTCACAAAAGGGTTGTACAGAAGATTAAGATGAACAAACTATGAGTTTCAACACAAAGATTTCAATATCATTAGTATAAGGTATTAAATTTGCAGTTTCATACCATATGGAAACCAAGAAGGTATAACTGAATGAAAGTTTCATTTTCATACCTGAGATTTTTTCTTCAGTTTGTTCGATTCGGATTCAGCTAATCCAACACCTTGACTACCAGTTTGACTGCCCACTGATGATGTTGTTGCTGGTCCATCTTGGGTAAGTTTGCTTCTCTTACTTAGGCGTTGAATTGCAATTTATCTTTTTGCTTCAATCTCTTCTTTTGTGCACTGGTTCTTCCTTCTCCTCTTCAGGTTAACCCCAACTCTCTCCTTCCTTTGACTCATTAAATCTGTAAATTCTTCTTCAGTTGTAGTAAAACCCGATTTTTTCCCTTTTCCCTCTTCACTGTGCTTTCCCCATGGTCCTTGGCTGAACAAGTCCTGTGGTAAAATAGGCCAATCATCCTTGGCAGGTACGGGTTGCACAAAGTGTGAATAAGTGGTTTTGTAGGTCTTTATATGGTAATAACTAGACACATATTCTTCCGGTTGGATCCTAACATTTGCAAATCCAGCTATGTCATGCCTACAAGTTATCCCAGTTAAACTCCAACCCTTACATGAGCACCTCTCCTCAACTATATCCACAACATAGTTCCTATCATTTTCCTTAACCTCAAATAGTAGGCCCTCACTATGGATAGCTTCACAATCTGCTGATTTGATTTTGTTGGCTTCTAAGATGGTATTAGCATAAGGTGTGAGGGTTCCCTTTAAGTCATGAAATTTGTGGCTCCTCTTGTAGAAAAGTTTCATAATTTTTACCCTCATAAACTCACATAGGTCTAACACACTCTTAAACCTACCCTTCTTAATCCAGTTGTTGAAGCACTCACTCATAGCGTTAATTTGAATATCAGAACATGCCTTAACTGTATGAAATGCCTTGGACCAACCTGTGGGCTCAATCGCCCGTAGCCAATTATATGCATCCAAGTTCTTCTCCTTGATTGCCTCCATCCTCTGCTCAAACCTCTCCACCGAGGAAGCATTTGCACATCCATAGAGGAGGGAGTCCAATTCTGTGGACTTGAACTTCAAGTACCAGTTTTCATATAGGTGCCTCAAACGGAACCTAAGTTCTGTGTTAGGCAGCCACTCCTTGAACAAGGACACCAAAACCTACACATTGAAACACAAGTTAAGCAGTGCCAAAAAAAATCAAATAATGAAATGTAAACTGTGAGTAAGTGTTACATAACTTTTGCCGGTCAGAGATGAACACCTAGTGTCTAACTGCATCAGTGCCAAAGTCGTCAAAAAACTGCTCCAAAAACCACTTCCAGGACTCCTTGTTCTCTCGCTCAACCACAACGAAGCATAAAGGGTACATGCCTCCATCAGCGTCAAAACCAACCGCTGCTAGGAGCTGGCCCCCGTACCTCCTCTTCAGATGGCATCCATCTACACCAACGATTGGTCGACACCCAGCAAGGAAACCTTCCTTTTGTGCCTGGTATCGCATGTACAACCTCAAAAAACGAGGCTGACTACAAGGTTGAGGTGGGTACACTTCGTGTTCAACAATTAAAATGGTCTTGCTGCCTAGGTTGGTCCTACGTACTATTTCACGGTACGTGTACATGTCTCTATACTGATCTTCCATGTATGCTTCAGTATCGAGCCTGGCTCTCCTCAGAGTACGGTACACCATTGTAGAACTGACCTTGATCTTCAGGTTCTCAAGGATCAGCTTTTGCAGGTCATCATGGTCCATATTCTTCGACCTAGTGATCTCCTTCTCAAACCATTGAGCTAAAAAATATGTTGTCACTGACCGGTTCCTCGCTTGTCTAGGGCAAAACTGTAGATGTGGATCCCATTTCCTTATCTCGAGCACGTCTATCCCTTTGTAGGATCCTGCCCAACACCAGAACAAGTATGGCTTATTCTTGCACATCACTCCAATTTTGCTCTTCTCGTTCCTCTTCCAACTTGTCTACCAACCTTTCTTAGCGGAATAGGCAATGAACAACTTCCTGAAAGCTTCAGCATTCCTGAAAAAGCTGTCCAATGCCCATGGGTACCTTCTTCCTTAAGTCCTCCATGTCCCTCATCTTTATCATCAGACCCACCTTCCACAACTTCTTCCATATCAGAGTCCGAATTCTGACCCTTATCCTCCATTGCATCTTCAGTACTTGCTCCTCTTCCATACACCCTCTCACCATCACTATCATATTGATCTTCCATCAACCATGATGGATATATAGTCTCCACATGTTCCACTTCATCATCATACTCATATTCTACACAAGTAAATAAATGGACTATTATAAAAACCTCCTATAATGTGTAAGTGGAATTTGATGTGTACAATACAAACCTTCATTGCTGCCTTGATAAATCCTTTCTGCATCATTCTCCACATTCTCTGGCATTGGGTCCTTTCCTTTCCTCTTACGTTCTTGAGCCAATTTCTCAACTTCTTCATCTCCTACACACAACATGAGACAGCAAAATGA
This sequence comes from Erodium maritimum, assembly GCA_963921825.1. Lineage (NCBI taxonomy): Eukaryota > Viridiplantae > Streptophyta > Magnoliopsida > Geraniales > Geraniaceae > Erodium > Erodium maritimum. The sequence goes on along the minus strand of OY997595.1, from coordinate 48,345,578 downwards.
AATGACAACTCACATGAACATTTGAATACAACACAAAAACATATTCAATTTCATACCCTTTTCTGCCACATCATTGTGATCATTTGTTTCTGGTACAGACACTTCATTGATGCCTTCATCTGTCACTAGTGGGGTTCATCGGTAGTTCCACTGACAGGTACCTCATCAGTCACACTCTTTTCCATTGGTTCCTTGCCCTCCCCATCACCTACCTTCATACCATCTTCTTCATCTACTACTACAACAAATAACACAACTAATTCATCCTAATACCTACCAAATGCATATGAATACATATACACAACTATTGCATCTTAATACCCACCAAATGCATATGAATACCTATACACCACTATTACATCTTAATACCCACAAAATTGTGTATGATTCAAGTTACATAACTATTGCATCTCAATACCCATTATTTGTCTATGCATTCAGTTCAGTTCGCACATTATAAAAACATTGCATTTCAGTACCTTCTTCATTTGCATTATCAGGTACTTCATCTCTGTCCTTATCACCCAGTTCTTCATTTCTGTCATCATCTCCTGCAAAAACAAATCCAAAAACTTAGATAATGACACCACATAAAAAATTCAATGAACTTCCCAAAAATGAAATTTTTTATTACATACCCAAACCAAAACCAAATTGTTCTCCACTTTCATCTTCTGTTTCATCATCAGGCACCTCATCTGTGTCTTCATCTCCTGCAAACAAATTAATTAGTTACCAACCACTAACTGAACAGTATTTGAACATATTGTACTTGACAATTAGTAACTATTTTTACCAAAATCACTTGATGACCAATTCTCTATCACCCTAGTGAACTTCTGATTCTCATTGTCACTAGGAACCTCCTCAATAATCCTCCTTCCACCCAACATGGAATTGTCTATCTTACCCATATGTTTTATCATATCATCAAGGGCCTCCTTTGAGAAATACTCATTCTCATCCTCATACAGTTTGTCCCTCACCAACGAGGACTCCATTACTTCACACCTATTGTACTATTTTTCATTGCCTCAGTGCCTCCTATAATAACCCTACTAGGAGACACCACATGTAGTGGTGCACATCCATCAAGTATGTATAACCTACGAGGTGCCCTAGTGTTTTATAGTTCTTCAACCATCTTGCTACACACTCATCACTTTCCATATTCCTCACTACATTTCCCTTTTTTTGTTTCAAATGAAGGGTACTCGTGGGCTGAGAACCTACTTGAAGAACTAATGCAGTCAGCTTGAAATAACTGCATTCATCTTTAGACACTACATAGACCCTCACTGACCCACCCTAATACCTATTCTAAGGCCCTACAAATTTTCCCCCAAAATTTATTTCTACACAGATGCGTGGCCTCCCATTGTGTGGTGAAACTGGTCATTGCCAAGGCTAAAGGAGAGGAAATCCAAGGCAGAGGAGCTCATTTCCAAGGCTAAAGGGAAGAGTAAAAGGTTGAAATGTTCATTGTGTGGTGAAACTGGTCATAACCTAAGGACTTGTTCAGCCAAGGACCATGGGGAAAGCACAGTGAAGAGGAAGGCAAGAAAAAGAAATCTGGTTTCAGCTGAGAAGAGGGAAAAGGGAAAAAAACCGGGTTTTATTACAACTGAAGAAGAATTTGCAGATTTAATGAGTCAAAGGAAGGAGAGAGTTGAGGTTAACCTGAAGAAGAGAAGGAAGAACCAGTGCACAAAAGAAGAGATTGAAGCAAAAAGACAAATTGCAATTCAACACCTAAGTAAGAGAAGCAAACTTACCCAAGATGGACCATCAACAACATCATGTGTGGGCAGTCAAATTGGTAGTCAAGGTGTTGGATTAGCTGAATCAGAATTGAACAAACTGAAGAAAAAATCTCATGTATGAAAATGAAAATTTCATTCAATTTTACCTTCTTGGTTTCCATATGGTATGAAACTGCTAATTTAATACCTTATACTAATGATATTGAAATATTTGTGCTGAAACTCATAGTTTGTTCATCTTAACCTTCTGTAGAACCCTTTTGTGACTCTCAAAGGGCAAGGATCTGGGTCAAGAATCACCGAAGATGCCCAGTTTGTCATCCCCCAAGGTGGACAGTGGCAAGGATCTGGAGAAAGAGGCAGAGGCAGAGGAATGGGAGGGGCCAGAGGAAGGGGGGAAACTAGGGGAAGAGGGAGAGGAACTGCAACCAAATCCATTTCAACCCAAGGCTCTGCAGCTGCACCTCCACCTTGGAAGCATTAAGGTTTGGTAGTTGTACACGAGGACATGTGGGTTTGGGCACTTTTTTTGGACTTTTGTGGTGGTTGCTTGCTGTGTAATTAATGTCAAAAGGTTGGTCTGCACATGCTTGATAGGGACATGATACCATTGCTTCTGAAACACTTTAAGTACTTTTGGTTGTCAGACTACTATAATTTTGTGTGAATGCAACATGTCACAGTTTACTCTTTTTAATTTCCATTATGTATGCATTACAGGTTGTGACCTTGAAGTTGTATGAATTACAGGTTCTGAACACACACAAATACACATGGTTCATGTCAAATTGTCAAACTTACACATTTTCAGTTTGGTACCCAAGCACTTTAAACTGGTAAGTCACACCTTTTACATGTTTGGAGTAACATGTTTTGATGTCCACTTGCATGAGTTACATGCTCCACACACTGACATAAATGGTTCATGTCAAATTGTCAAACTTACACATTTTCAGTTTGGTACCCAAGCACTCTAAACTGGTAATTCACACCTTTTACATGGTTGGAGTAACATGTTTGGATGTCCATTTGCATGAGTTACATGCTCTACACACTAACATAAATGGTTCATTTCAAATTTTTCCAAAGTTACACAATTTCATATTAGTACCCATCATACCTCAACTGTTAATCCATACATTTTCATGCCATACTCAGTGAGTTACAGGTTTTGAACACTACAGGTTTAGTCTCATGCAAGGTTGGGATGTCGTTTCCAATGAGTAGCATGTCATCGACATACAACATCAGAAAAGTAATCTTACTCCCGTTTGCCTTCTTGTAAACGCAAAGCTCATCCCCATTCTTGATAAATCCAAATCCAATTACAACTTTATCAAAATGAAGGTTCCAACTCCGAGAAGCTTGTTTCAATACATAAATGGATTTCAATAACTTACAAATCTTTCCCTTATTCTTCGGATCGACAAAACCTTCGGGTTGAGACATATAAACGTCCTCCAAAATATTTCCGTTTAGGAAAGCGGTTTTGACATCCATTTTCCATATCTCATAATCGTGATACGTAGCTATGGAAAGAATAATTCGGATAGATTTGACCATAGCCGCTGGGGTGAAGGTTTCCTCATAGTCAATCCCTTGGATCTGTGTATAACCTTTCCCACCAGTCGGGCTTTGTAGGTCTGAGGGTTGCCTTCCATGTCCATCTTCACCTTGAAGATCCATTTGCATTCGATGATTCTTACACCACCGATGTGATCAACCAGTTCCCAGACTGTGTTTTCCGACAAGGTTAAGATGCAAATGGTTGATCCTTCTTTACTTTGTTTAGAAATATCGATAGTGAAACCGCCCGCTTGACCGCCTTTGTCAGCTGATGTTTTGGCTCTTGTCTGGTAAAAGACGGTTGGAGGAGCCGTCTTTTTTTGCTGTCCTTTTTTTGGACGATCGCGTTTCTTTGGAACCTCTATGGGGATACTTGTTTTACTCAGAAGGATGTCTTTCCACGGACTTCCATCTTGTTCCACAAGGGTTCCTCCATCACCTATCGTCGCAGGAATTGCATTCCCAGACATCTCATGAACGTGAGTAGCAGTCAGGCCAATCTAGGCTTGGGTGGTATTATCCACCTCAAGCCCAATCGGAGAAATGCCCTTACATGAAGACAAATCAGTGTCAATGTGTTTAAAAACGTCAAACAAACTCGGATCGCTGACTGGTTTCTGAACATTTGGGTCTGGACCACCGATTCGCCCGTCAATTGCAACCATTCCAAATTTTGGATCAGTAATTGAATCAGAAACAAGCTTATGGGCTGCTGATCCATGAGAAAGCCCAAGAGAACCAAAATCTAGGCCTACAACCGATCCAGTTACCAAATATGTCAGTCCAGCTCGCCCTATTCCTTGAACGTCGTCTTCTTCGCGCGATTCCGGATGCGAACGCGTTTCTTTTGGAAACAGAGGATCGTTATCCATCAAAGGTTCATTAACAGCAGCTGGAATCACGGGATTTGAATTTGATATGCCACCATCCACGCGACGACGATCCTGCTCGTCATCCCCGCTGACCCGAACCCCTTCCTTCGCCGGCAAGCTTTCTGAGACGTCTTCCTTCGCCGGAAAAGTTGTTGAACTTCGAGACACACGATCCATGGCAACCAAAAGCTTGAAGCAGTTTACCTTAAACCCATTCAGTATTTGAATTGCCTGCGAAGCCGAGGACGAGTTGGCAAACTCTGCGAACCCGAACAAACGCCCTTTCTGATCTGGTTTTGTGACGACCTTAACATCGACAACCTCGCCAAATGAAGATAAAGAGTTGCGCGCCCACTCCGACGTCGTCCCCCAAGGCAGGTTGTAGATGAATACCCTACAACTCTTGGTTCTGTCCTCCTCTGTTTGCGGTTCCTGAAACAGAGGCTGAGAGATTGCCCCAACCAGAGCTACAGAAACCGTCGGAGAAGTCGTCGGACGCTCCTCAGTCAGACCCCTGTTTGCCTTGACCTTCACTTTGCTAACTTTACCGGCTACCTTTGCTTTGCCGGCCATCTTCGTTTTACCGGCCACCTTTGTATCGGCATCCATACCAGATCCTAATATATTTCTATCTCGTCAATAGGAAATCAAGGCATGTGAAGGTCGGAAATCCTAAATAAGTTCACTAAATGGCTAAAGTTTGCATTTTTACGAACTCTAACCTAGAATTTGATATACACCCGAGAGATGAAATAGCTAGCACATGAAATCGGGTTTTAAAATCATAAAAGCTTCGAACATAAAGTAAGAAATTCATGCTTGAACATCGATTAGCTAAATATAGACAAATACCCATACAAGCAAGTGGATGATATAAGCTCAAAACCCCCAAATCATGCCAAAAACACCATCAAACTCAAATTAACCATCAATCCATGCATTAAATTAAAGGAACTCAACATATGCACAATACCCATGACCAAAGATTAAAATCCAAGGTCATGGATCTCAAATCCTACTCAAGCATACCAAAAAACCCGAGTTTTACAGTAAAATAGAGAAGGATAGAAATAATAACCGACATTGGGTTGAGAAACCCAATCAAAATCTCCTCTAGTTTGCAAACCCACCATCTCCATCTCTCCAAAGCTTAAACACATGAAAATGGAGAAGTTGGACATGGTGGGAAGCTCATGGATGCTTGAGAGCTCCTTGGATCGTCTTGGTTATGGCCTTAGAGGGTAGAAAATGCTCTCAAATTGAAGAACACTCAAGAACACTAAGGAGAAATGAAGAACAAGAGAGAGAAATAAAAAAAAAAACTAGTGTTTTAATCTTTAATTTCAAAAAATCTGATGTATATGTGTGATTGTCACGCCTCCAATATATAGGCAAGGGCAACAAATGAAAAAAAAAAGGGTTGTCTCTTGCTTCAAAATCATGCGGTGGAGGATTTGGTTTGTGCCTGCTGAAGCATATGATCCGTGCGGGCAGGAGCGATGAAGCTTCAGTACAACCAGCCTCCTGGACCGCAGATCAGGCGGTCAAACCATCCAACGGCTACGAGAAGCGGTTAACACAAGCTTGATGAACAGCCGGATGAAGTCTGCACGTGGGTCAGCAGTTTCTTTGGACAGAAAACACGCGGGTACATGGAAGCACCAAATCATGATCTGGCCCACTTTCAACTACAAACTTTAAATGCTCCTACCCGCTTCGTATGTGCTTCGATCGATCTCGTTCTTTTGCAAATGATTTTTTTTTTGCGGCCTACAAAACAAGACCAGTCATGAATATATTTTGAACAGTTGAAACATATTGACCAAGGACGAGGTTTTGCGCAATTATTATTAAGCGCTAAAAATATAAAAAAGAGGCACAAATAAGATAAAAATATAGGGGAAAATTATCTAATTAGATAAGACATATTTACACTCATCAAACACCAAAATGGAGGTGGGAGCTTGCCTTGGCCGAAATTGCAAGGGAGAGGAAGGAGAAGTTGTGTTTCCCAATTCTTGTCTTGTGTTTGTTATGTTGAAAAAAGATAACTTAAACATAACAAACTCCATCAACTTGTCAAACTAAAAGCATGTGACAACTATGGTGACAAGTAAGGTGTAAATAAGACAGTATGGCTAGACAAGATGAGGTTAGGTGGTGAATCACCAACACCTTAATCCTTGTCTTGCTTACTTAGTACTAATTAATCAAGACTTGATTAGTTAGTTACATTGGTTGCATGGGCCTCTCATGAGCCTCTTGGAACATGGACCCTGGTCATTCCCAACGAGGTCGCGTGACGTGCTCATCGCCTCCAAGCTTTCCATACCAGAAATGCCCAACATTATCCGATGCGATCAATCCCAAGACTCCAAGTCTTGTCTCGATCCGTAAAGTCCTATTCACTTACAGGCACATGACCCAAAACCCAGTTTTGGTTATGTCCTGAGACAACTCCCTTTTGGCCATTCTCCATAAGTGTGTTAATTAGTTTCACCCTAAGATGTGACCCTGAGGTTCATGCATGTCAATAGATCAACGTAAAATCTCATTTTACTTGATCCTATTTAAGTGGAAACTAACGAGACATTAGTATTACCTGACACTGCATAACAAATCGACCATGTTGATTCTAACCTTTCCGTCGTCCCTGTCATTATCCTTTTATCTCCGATATCCTGATTTGAGATAAGGCATAGAGCCGTAATCCTTATTATTATTGTCAATCATTGTTCCTTGATATGTGAGGTGACTGGATATATGATACCCATCATTATGTGCACGTGCATCATGTGCACACTCTGTTGTTTACTGCATAGCGATCTCAAAGACTCCTTGGTCTAAGGATACATGACAAGCTACGAAACTTAATATGTTCATGACTTGATCTATGGAACATATTCAAGTCGGGTCGTCCAATATCATGTCCCACATGATATCTATGATCAGACTCCGGAATCCCATTCCAATGACTAACATAACGTAAGCCATAAAGAACCATCTTTGATACTTGTCGCTGCTAGTGAAGCTTTATTGACTAGGGACCCATCGAGTGTGATCTGTCTTGATCTACGGTTCTATTCGTATTGTGGGCATAGATCAGAGCACACATCGATATATTACTCCAACACATAAGTAATGTAAAGTCGTTTTAATTTTATTTCTATCGATGATATATACATTTGGACATTCAGGATTGAACTACGGGTATTAAGACTAACAATCTCCCACTTTCCCTAGTTCTAATCTAAACTCCAATATGTCCCCATTGATTTTACTTGTCTAACATGTTTAGGAAGTGACAGTGCCTTAGTCAAAGGGTTGGCTATATTATCAGTTTTTGCAGTATAGATTATCTCCACTTCACCTTGGATCAGTATTTCTCTAATGAGGTGGATACGCTGCATTACATGTTTGGATTTGTTATGCGATCTGGGTTTTAGCTTGCGCAATGGCCCTTGTGTTGTCACAAAATGGATTCACCATGCTGGATGGGTTTTTAATTACAATCCACCCTGCCGTGAATTTCCAAATCCACATAGCCTCCTTGGTTGCCTCTGGGGCATCCATGTACTTGGCCTCTGTCACAGATTCGACAGCGGTATCTTGCTTTACGCTCTCTCATCTAAAGCTCCGCCATTCATCGTAAACACATATCTAGACTGACTTCTAAAGTCATCTGGATTTGTCTTGGAAAACTAGCGTCTACTTATCCTTCGACGACTAGTTCAACATCATCTTTCCCCCGGGTTAGACTGATGTGCACTGGTACAACATAAAACTTACTAGACGTCCGGTCTCATACATGTCATGAAATATATGAACGATCCTGTCCCCAGGCACATGGGATTCACATCATCCTTTTCAGCTTAGTAGGTGTTTTAGGACAACGAGTCTTGCTGCGATAAATGCCATGACTAGTGGGAAGAGTCCTTTCTTTGAATCGAGCATTGAGAACCTACTCAATGCCTTGTTCACATAGGTTCCCTGACTTGAATCCAAGACCCTCTTGGTGCGATCTCTACATATCTTAATCCCTAAGATATAAGAAGCATCGCCTAAGTCCTTTATTGAAAAACACTTCCTCAACCGAGCTTTAGTCTTGTGCAAGTTTGGGATGTCGTTTTCAATGAGCACCAAAAATGTAATATTGCTCCCACTAGCCTTCTTATAAACGCAAGATATATCCTCGTTCTTGATTAAGCCAAATCCAATTACAGCTTCATCAAAACGAAGGATCCAACTTTGAGAAGTTAGTTTAAATAAATAAATGGATTTCAAAAACTTATAAATCTTTCCCTTATTCTTCAGATTGTGAAAACCTTTGGGCCGAGACATACAAACATACTCAGTCAAATTTTCATTTAGGAAAGCGGTTTTGACATCCACTTGCCATATCTCGTAATTAAGATACGCAGTTATGGCAAGAAGAATTTGGATCGATTTTGACCGTAGCCACTAGGGAGAAGGTTTCCTAATAATCAATCCAATGGATCTGCCTATAACCTTTTGCCACCAATCGAGCTTTGTAGGTCAGAGGGATTCCGTCCATGTCCATCTTCACCTTGAAGATCCATTTGCATCTGATGGTCCTCACACCATTGACAGGATCAACTAGTTCCCAGACTTGGTTGTTCGACATGAATTGCATTTCCTCTCTCATGACTCCCGGCCATAACTCGGAGTCGGGCCCATCCACGACTTCCTGAAAAGTGGATGGATCATCGTGATCCACCATGACTTCATTGTCACCTCCGGATATCATATCTTGGAGGTGGACGACTGATACTTTCGGATCGCCTTGGACCTTCTTCAGATCAGCCGTGAACTTCCTATAATCCCAGTTCATATGACCAGGTTGTTGGCAGTAGAAGCAGACATTCTCAGGTGTCTCATCTTTCCCGCCAAGTACGCATGGGCCCCGCCCTTGCCACTTCCAATTCCCTTGTTGACCATCATAATATACTTGGATCACATATCCCTGATATATTTTTCTCAGCAGTTAATTACACTTCATGTAACTATGATATGGTCTTAGAGACTGCCTTTTCAAGAACATATTCTTTGCGTTCAAACTTGAGGACTATCCTCAAAATTCTGTACCAGTCCAAATAGTTTGTCTCATTTACCTTGACCTTGTCAAGAATGGTTTTTAACGACAAACTATTAATGTTCGCTGAATTTTCCATATGATCTACAACAAATAAAATTCAATCAGTAAACTGAATAAATTTTATGAAGATCAAGCTTAAACACCAAAAATCGATTCTAAACCTCTAGAATCTAAAACCAAGATCCTTGATACGCTTGATCAAGCTGAACGAAGGCTCACCTGTCACGCCCCAATTTCAGTAAACCGAACTCGGGACGCGAACATTTAAAATCATAAAATATTTTTGAACCTTTTACATTAAATCACTTTAAAAACACCATTGTTCAACAAAATAATATTTACAACTTAAAATACATCCCAACAAGTGGACAAAAGTATGGTATCCGTCGCTAGACTCAAAATAAACCCAGAATCCCGCTCCCAGCTCTTCAAGCTTCGGAAGCTCACCTAGTCCAACCTGCGACCGGTACCTGTAGGAAAAACAGCTAGGGGTGAGCGTTCGCTCACCACCACGGATAACAGACTGACTACGACATACTTAGCAGACAATGCTGGTAACACCAACAACCAACTCAACAACGGGGATCACCATCCCCAAACTCAAGTAACCCGACCGACACCCACACACTGATACTTTCCTCAGCCGACTCAACACTCGAACACGTAAAGTAGACCCGACACAACGATTGACGACCTCCTCCAAAGACACGACAGACCACCACGCAACACCCAAGATCACAAAGGATCGCACACCAAACAAGATCACAAAGGATCGCACTCCTGTCAGCCGCTTAGTGCCGGTTGCTAACCGGCTGGGCTCGAGCCTGCCCCACGCGCTTTGTCGATCCCTGTCAACTCCAGGCGGTCGACCTGTTGGCGATATATACAACGCTGCTTTTCCGATAGCTAGTCGGAAGGGGAGCTGCCCTCTCATCGCCTACAAATGCTCACAACCTGCCGAGACTCGAACACGGATCAGGCTAGCCAAAGAATGCTCGCAACCTCCCGAGAGTCGAACTCGGTCAGGCCAGCCAAAGGATGCTCGCAACCTCCCGAGACTCGAACTCGGTCAGGCCAACCAAATTCCACACCACTTCCCGACACACAGCCGGGTCACTAACCTCGGGCAAACACAATCACACTCACAAGAAAAGTTCAACAAACAGCAACAACACTGGTTCAACACTCCACAGGCACTCATGGCCACCCAAGACACCAACAGTAAAACACGGACTGAACAACCCCACGGGCACTCACGGCCTCCCAAGACACACCAATCATAACTCACGGGCTCAACAACCCCACGGGCACTCACGGCCTCCCAGGACACACCAACCATAACTCACGGGCTCAACAACCTCACGGGCACTCACGGCCTCCCAAGACACACCAACCATAACTCACGGGCTCAAGAACCTCACGGGCACTCACGGCCTCCCAAGAAACACCAACCATAACTCACGGGCTCAACAACCCCACGGGCACTCACGGCCTCCCAAGACACACCAACCATAACTCACGGGCTCAACAACCCCACGGGCACTCACGGCCTCCCAAGACACACCAACCATAACTCACGGGCTCAACAACCCCACGGGCACTCATGGCCACCCAAGACACACCCACAGTAACTCACGGGCTCAACAACCCCACAGGCACTCATGGCCACCCAAAACACACCAACAATAACTCACGGGCTCAACAACCCCACAACACTCATGGCCACCCAAGACACACCAACAGTAACTCACGGGCTCAACAACCCCACGACACTCACGGCCACCCAAGACACACCTACAGTAAAGACACGGGTTCAATCAACCCCACGGGCACTCATGGCCACCCAAGACACAACAGTAAAACACGGGCTCTCATGGCCACCTAAGACACACAATACACAATCAACCTCCGGCATAACCAATGCCTCCAACAGTCCTAATATCAACAGTTTCACAAACAACCTCCGGGCATGGTCATACGCCTCCAGTACTCCTAATCTCGATAAGTTCACAATCAACCTCCGGGCATGGTCATATGCCTCCAGTAATTCTAACATCGATAAGTTCTCTACTCCTACGACACTACTAAGCGTCACATTCTTTTCTAATATTCGCTACGTTCCCGTATCATGCCTTTCTAATATTCGATAAACCTACTTAACCCACGACACCCCGGTGTCACATGCAATTCTACTGTTAACTTTCCCTAGTCAGGGCCGAGATCCGGCTACTTTTCCCTACCTCGTATAAATCCTCCAAACGTGCCCAAATAAGCCCCCGCGTGATCTCAGTCACTCGGCTAGCTTTCCTTTGCCTCGGTCCGCAGCACGATCTAAAAGAACACAATTTTAAGGCACTTTTAAACTCGCAGGAATAAACTGAATTTTAATAAACCTGACGCCCAAAAGTAACCCCGACAATGTCGATCACTCCCAAACTCCCCAATTACTCGATATTGTCGATATTGGACACGGAAAGGCCCAATTCGCCCGACATGGCGAATCTGCCCGGGTTTTGGAAGCGCCCTTCCGGGGCTCCGAAAATTCCCGTTTTCGGTTCTACGGTCTTAGAATAATTCAAGGTTTCCTATGCACTCGACAGAATCGATTTCAGACTCCCGAGTCATTTAATTTGCGTTTCAAGTTTCTAAAACCCGTTAATTACAACTTTTCCAATTTAATTCCAAATTTCGATCCGATTGTGGATAATTGATCCGGGGAACGTTCTAAACCAATCGAACACAAAAACCTGATACTCTGGCATGTGGGCCACACCCGGCCACAAATTAGGAAAATTTCCTTTTCGCCCCAAAACGGTCCTAACGAACCCCAAACCTCAACCATTCATCTTTAAACCAATCTTAAACAAAACCCAACCTTAATCAAACCGTTTAAACTCAAACCCTAAAATTCAAACGTTCCAAAATGAAAATCGGTTAGGTTCTCACCGTAGGGAATGTCGATGGGAGCTCGATTCTTTGATCGTTGAGACGATCCACCGGTCGGATCGACAGGAAAATAGCAAAAGCCCAAGCTTTATTCTCTTTTTCTCCCCTTTCTCCTTCTCTTTCCTCTCTCCACTTTCTCTCTCTACTTCTCTCCCCTTTTTTGCTAAATGCCCGGGACTACACCATTTGCTTCCCTTTTTGTTTTGTTTTAAAAAAACAACTAATACTTAAATTGTAAAAGTAACCATCAAGTAGTCTCCTTTTGTTTTGTCCAATAAACCTAACACCACCACATTGGTGACATGTGGCAAGTGGGTCCCATCCCTTTTTGGAATCTATCTTCTAGATATTTTCCAATCAGATTCGCGAAATTCGGCCTTCTCGGGCCCCGAACGGGCACTTTTTCCAAGAAATTACGAAACTTCACGGGCTACAAGGAAACGGCTCAACTAAGACCGTTGTGACGACGACTAAGCTTTTTGGATCCAAAACGGTCCTCGAATGGACCAAAACGTCGCTTGGTTGACTTTTCCAGCGAAAAGTCAACATATCCCAAATTGATCAGAAAGTTGCCCTAAGTCCCCCGGAACTCACTTTGGTCGATAACGGGGTCAACTTAAGTCCGGTATGACCCTCGGGTTCCAATTCATGTTCAATTAAGTGTCTGCTCAAATTTTTTAAATTTTCCTATTTTTCGCAGATTTGACTGGCGTTGACCGGGAGTGGTTATTACAATCTACCCCCCTTAGAGGAATTTCATCCGCGAAATTTAAAACAACGTACTTCAGGAGTCGAACCAGTCGGGGCACTTCGCGCGAACCTCGTCCTCGCGTTCCCAAGTAGACTCGGCGTCGTGGTGTCGCCATAACACCAGTTCTAAGCGAATAACCTTTTCGCGCATGACCTGCTCTCGTGGATCCCTTTCCCACACCGGTTTCTCCTTATACGGGACATCACCCGTTACCTCGACATCCGCCCACTCAAAGACGTACTCAAGACCTCGAAAGGCCCGATACACCGCGGGGCTAACCCGCCTCCGCCGCGGTTGAAACGCACCAGTCCACCCTTCGGACTCATCTCTAGGGATACCTGACCACCGACTGCTGACTCGAGAGGTCGGCGCCGTCTGTCAGCATAGCTCTTGCTGACTCTACGCGGTCTTCAACCGTTCATGCTTCGGCACGACCGACTCAGCTGTCTCTCGGTCCAGTTCTAGACCCAGTAAACTCTTATTCCTCACTTCTGACCAGCACACGGGCTATCGACCCGGCTTACCATACAACGCTTCGAACGGTGCCATCATGATACTGGCCTGAAAGCTGTTGTTGTAGGCGAACTCGGCTAACCGCTCACGACACCCATCGTTACGTGCCCCCATTTCCACTATGAAACCGGTAGTGGCTGCAATAATCCAGCGGGACGCTGTTGTTCGGCTCTCACCTTTTGACAAGTGAGGCACCGCGATACTAACTCCGCAACCGCTCTCCGCATCCCGCTCCACTACAAACCTCCACGATACCGTAACTCCCAATTAGCACGACGATCCCAGCCCTCGACTTCAACACCGCTGGCAACTCTCTCCTGGATCTCCGTCGTCTCGACATCCACCGACTGCTGCCTCTATCCCCCGGCCAAGCAGGGTGGGCTGAGTCACCAAGAAGTACATGGCCACGCCGCCAGTAACCTCTTCTATCTCCAACCCGAGCGTGCCCAGATCCCATATCATGTCCCACTCTCGGACTGATATGCTAGCAAGACTCGGGACCGACTTCCTACTCAAGGCGTCGGCAACCACGTTCGCCTTACCCGGATGGTAGTGTAGCTAAAAGTCGTACTCCTCGAGTAGTCCCATCCATCGCCGCTGGCGCGTATTCAGGTCTCGTTGGGAAGAGATGTACTTAAAGCTCTTATGACTCCGAGAACACCTGAAATCGCTCGTCGCCAGTAACAGTCGGTATTGGCTGGGCACTTCGCCAGCCAATCCATTCCCAAGATTACGTTAAAGGTTGTCATTCCATAAGTATCCTTCCCACGGACAAACGCACCAGCTCAGTCGCTGCTGAACCTCACGGAACCTCGCGGTCTCTCTAAGACCTCGCTCCTCTACCGTTATCGTGCTTACCAACCCCGAACATACCCGAATCCTCGGGGTGAGGACTCAATCCAGCATTAGGGGTCTTGAGCCCTCTCTCGAACCTCCTGTATCGGTTCGCTTCTCCAACTCCGCAGGCATGACAGACCCTAGTCAACACCACCCCACCACCAACCGGCGTGTCCAGACGCAGGGGTGGAATCAACGGCTCTAACCTCAGCCCCAACCTCTCAGCACAACTCGACGAACAACGAGTGTGACATCCCGGCATCCAATAAAACTGACGCCCAAATTGGAGACCGAACACCCACTCCATTAGTCACCCCGGTAAGGTCTAGTGCAACCCTCACACGATCCTCTATGCATTTACTTATAACTTTCTGCACCCAAACTAGTGTTCACTATTAGTCCCTTGCGGGAAAAGTAGTAAAGGGGATGAGCGTTATGCTCAACTTCACGGACACTCGTTCGATTATGGCATACTAGTAAAGCACTAAAGACTTACCGATCTAACCAGGGCAAACCACCACTTCAAACCTGATGCCAAACGTCACACCGCTCATGCTATCAACACCTCAAGTACTCGCTCATGTAAGATAAACCTTGACACGGGAAACACGTCCTCAATTCAGTAAATCACTACTGCTCACACTATCAATACCCCAATAACCCGATCACATAAGGAAACCTCAAACAACCCACTCACGTGAATGAAACCTCAAACAACCCATTCACGCAAGGGAAACCTCGAACACCCGTTCACATAGGGAAATCTAGTTCGTATGGCGCCGCAGCGCACCAACCCTAACCCATATTCGTGGTGAGACTCTCACACCGAGGCGGTGTATCACTACCGCAGGTTATCGATGAGTCTCGAACCCAAGACCCCATCCTTTAACACTGACTTACGCCGTCTACACCCAACCCGACCGTGAACACAACCACTCAAACTAACACTCAACCGTGCAAACGTGAACCCAGTCACGCAACCACAACACGACAACTGCGTAAACAAGACGGTGAAAAAGACACGGGTCACGGACCCGTGACAGACCCCGTCACGGTTGGGGTCACGGTGCCATGACAAAGGCCCTAAAATGGCCAAAACCCTCTGATCCGTCACGGATCCGTGACAGGACCCGTGACGTTCGTGCATACCTGTTTTCCAAACTCATTTCAAACTCGAATCTCAACCCGTTTTAACCCTAAAATTAGCCTTAAACGACACACAGACAAATCAAGTCATTCGACCTCAACCAAAACACAAGCCGACAAGGCCAATCAACAACACAACAACACTCGCCCACCGGGCCAACTAACATCAAAGTACACCCCCAGGGCCAATCAAATCAAAACACGCCCACAGGGCCAAACAATTTTTAAAACTTTCTCCACTTCATTAAAAACTCATTTCTTGACATCAGGTAGTTACGATTCGGTTCAGGCGTCCCCGAACTACATTGTACCCACTTGACATCAACACCGTCACGCTCGACTAAAGGGGCGCCCCTGAGTCGAGTCGCGACAGTTTAAAAATGTTTCACGCAGCAACGCACAAACAGTATGCCAGTAACCCCGTACTGCACATACACACAAACACAAACAGGACTCAAGACACGATGGGTCTACACACGGTTTCCGACCTGCGTACCCAACGGACGACAAGACTTCACTGACTCGACCCTCCCCACCTAATTGACGGACAGTCCGAGGTGTGAAACCTCGAGCTCTGATACCAAGCTGTCACGCCCCAATTTCAGTAAACCGAACTTGGGACGTGAACATTTAAAATCATAAAACAGTTTTGAACCTTTTACATTAAATCACTTTAAAAACACCATTGTTCAACAAAATAATATTTACAACTTAAAATACGCCCCAACAAGTGGAAAAAAGTATGGTATCCGTCGCTAGACTCAAAATAAACCCAGAATCCCGCTCCCAGCTCTTCAAGCTTCGGAAGCTCACCTAGTCCAACCTGCGACCGGTACCTGTAGGAAAAACAGCTAGGGGTGAGCGTTCGCTCACCACCACGGATAACAGACTGACTACGACATACTTAGCAGACAATGCTGGTAACACCAACAACCAACTCAACAACGGGGATCACCATCCCCAAACTCAAGTAACCCGACCGACACCCACACACTGATACTTTCCTCAGCCGACTCAACACTCGAACACGTAAAGTAGACCCGACACAACGATTGACGACCTCCTCCAAAGACACGACAGACCACCACGCAACACCCAAGATCACAAAGGATCGCACACCAAACAAGATCACAAAGGATCACACTCCTGTCAGCTGCACAGTGCCGGTTGCTAACCGGCTGGGCTCGAGCCTGCCCCACGCGATTTGTCGATCCCTGTCAGCTCCAGGCGGTCGACCTGTTCGCGATATATACAACGCTGCTTTTCCGATAGCTAGTCGGAAGGGGAGCTGCCCTCTCATCGCCTACAAATACTCACAACCTGCCGAGACTCAAACACGGATCAGGCTAGCCAAAGAATGCTCGCAACCTCCCGAGACTCGAACTCGGTCAGGCCAGCCAAATTCCACACCACTTCCCGACACACAGTCGGGTCACTAACCTCGGGCAAACACAATCACAATCACAAGCAAAGTTCAACAAACAACAACAACACAGGTTTAACACTCCACAGGCACTCATGGCCACCCAAGACACCAACACTAAAACACGGACTCAACAACCCCACCGGCACTCACGGCCTCCCAAGACACACCAATCATAACTCACGGGCTCAACAACCCCACAAGCACTCACGGCCTCCCAAGACACACCAACCATAACTCACGGGCTCAACAACCCCACGGGCACTCACGACCACCCAAGACACACCAACCATAACTCACGGGCTCAACAACCCCACGGGCACTCACGGGCTCAACAACCCCACAGGCACTCACGACCTCCCAAGACACACCAACCATAACTCACGGGCTCAACAACCCCACGGGCACTCATGACCTCCCAAGACACACCAACCATAACTCACGGGCTCAACAACCCCACGAGCACTCACGGCCTCCCAAGACACACCAACCATAACTCACGGGCTTAACAACCCCACGGGCACTCATGGCCACCCAAGACACACCCATAGTAACTCACGGGCTCAACAACCCCACGGGCACTCATGGCCACCCAAAACACACCAACAGTAACTCACGGGCTCAACAACCCCACGACACTCATGGCCACCCAAGACACACCAACAGTAACTCACGGGCTCAACAACCCCACGGCACTCACGGCCTCCCAAGGCACGCCTATAGTAAAGACACGGGTTCAATCAACCCGACGGGCACTCATGGCCACCTAAGACACAACAGTAAAACACGGGCTCTCATGGCCACCCAAGACACAAAATACACAATCAACCTCCGGCATAACCAATGCCTCCAACAGTCCTAATATCAACAGTTTCACAAACAACCTCCGGACATGGTCATACGCCTCCAGTACTCCTAATCTCGATAAGTTCACAATCAACCTCCGCGCATGGTCATATGCCTCCAGTAATTCTAACATCGATAAGTTCTCTGCTCCTACGACACTACTAAGCGTCACATTCTTTTCTAATATTCGCTACGTTCCCGTATCATGCCTTTCTATATTCGATAAACCTACTTAACCCATGACACCCCGGTGTCACATGAAATTCTACTGTTAACTTTCCCTATTCAGGGACGAGATCCGGCTGCTTTTCCCTACCTCGTATAAGTCCTCCAAAAGTGCCCAAATAAGCCCCGGCGTGATCTCAGTCACTCGCCTAGCTTACCTTTGCCTCGGTCCGCAGCACGATCTAAAAGAACACAATTTTAAGGCACTTTTAAACTCGCAGGAATAAACTGAATTTTAATAAACCCGACGCCCAAAAGTAACCCCGACAATGTCGATCACTCCCAAACTCCCCAATTACTCGACATTGTCAATATTGGACCCGGAAAGGCCCGATTCGCCCGACATGGCGAATCTGCCCGGGTTTTGGAAACGCCCTTCCGGGGCTCCAAAAATTCCCGTTTTCGTTTCTACGGTCTTAGAATAATTCAAGGGTTCCTATGGAATCGATTTCCGACTCCTGAGTCACTTAATTTGCGTTTCAAGTTTCTAAAACCCGTTAATTACAACTTTTCCAATTTAATTCCAAATTTCGATCCGGTTGTGGATAATTGATCCGTGGAACGTTCTAAACCAACCGAACACAAAAACCCGATACTCGGGTATGTGGGCCCCACCCGGCCACAATTAGGAAAATTTCCTTTTCGCCTCAAAACGTTCCTAGCGAACCCCAAACCTCAACCATTCATCTTTAAACCAATCTTAAACAAAACCCAACCTTAATCAAACCGTTTAAACTCAAACCCTAAAATTCAAACATTCCAAAATGAAAATCGGTTAGGTTCTCACCGTAAGGAATGTCGATGGGAGCTCGATTCTTTGATCGTTGAGACGATCCACCGGTCGGATCGACAGGAAAATAACAAAAGCCCAAGCTTTCTTCTCTTTTTCTCCCCTTTCTCCTTCTCTTTCCTCTCTCCACTTTCTCTCGCTACTTCTCTCCCCTTTTTTGCTAAATGGCCGGGACTACAACATTTGCTTCCCTTTTTGTTTTGTTTCAAAAAAACAACTAATACTTAAATTGTAAAAGTAACCATCAAGTAGTCTCCTTTTGTTTTGTCCAATAAACCTAACACCACCACATTGGTGACATGTGGCAAGTGGGTCCCATCCCTTTTTGGAAAATATCTTCTAGATATTTTCCAATCAGATTCGCGAAATTCGGCCGTCTCGGGCCCTGAACAGGCACTTTTTCCAAGAAATTACGAAACTTCACGGGCTACAAGGAAACGGCTCAACTAAGACCGCTGTGATGACGAATAAGCTTTTTGGATCCAAAACGGTCCTCGAATGGACCAAAACGTCTCTCGATTGACTTTTCCAGCGAAAAGTCAACATATCCCAAATTGATCAGAAAGTTGCCCTGAGTCCCCCGGAACTCACTTTGGTCGATAACGGGGTCAACTTAAGTCCGGTATGACCCTCGGGGTCCAATTCAGGTTCAATTAAGTGTCTGCTCAAATTTTTTAAATTTTCCTGTTTTTCGCAGATTTGACTGCGTTGACCGGGAGTGGTTATTACATCACCACTCAATCGAGCTATGTAGGTAGGATCCCGTCCAATCACATCCAATGTGATTCTTGGCTAGGGTATGTACTTAAGTACACGACGTACACTATCTGATACCCTAGCTAAGAATCGTAGTCGGGTCCACCAATATTCAACTATGACCCGCCACTATGTAGGTGCTCCGCTAAGGCGCACGATACCCACATATGTCGTCCAAACCTACTACCCCACTTTCCCTTGTATGCTCCGCTAAGGCGCACGACACCCATAGGACGCGGATGTAGTAAGGTGTTGATAATTGGGAGGTATCGGGCATGACCCGTTTTTACTTGTTTGGTTGTGCTTAAAACTTTTGGCACATCCTAGATGCGATGAGCACATCAACTACATTCCAAATGTAATTATGCCTCCAATTACATCCAATGTAATTCTTCATTCGAACATGTCAACTACATCCAATGTGATGAAGATTCTAAGGGCTCACACACAAGGATTAAAGTTCCAATTTTATCTTTGCATGTGAGGTGATATGCTCGGTAAATAAAGTTAAGCATGCAATTCTAAAACAAATAGAATTAATCATGCATACACTAAACCAAGCAAAAAGAGATAAATGTGCACATAATAGCCCACCTAAACTAACTCCCACTGCTTCTTGAGCTCCACGGACTCCAAGCCGATGTCAATATCCGGGAAGTCACCAAAAGACCTTTTGGCCCTTTCTTCGTCTTGAGAAAAATATTACAATTTAATACACGACTCGCAGGTCGGTAATTAATAAATATTACAAATAAGTGGTTCGACGACCACACCTTGAAAGAATAATTACACACCAACTCTAATGGCTCGTAGGCCATGAAAAGCGATAAATAATTAAAACGAGCTTGGGGCTTTTATGTACACCATGCCAACATAACATCACACATCGTGGTATCAAACAAGCACGTTATCAAACATCATGTGATTTTCCGGTTTTAATTAATAGCCAATTCAAATTTTTTTGATGATCGGTTTATCGAAACCGTTCAAAATGAAACTTTTGAATATTTTATTTTCGAGTTCATCATGACAGTTCCAAACTCGTTATGACTAAAAAAATGGTTTGGCCCCAACATATCAACCATCATGTGGTCATGCTCGGTATAGCTCGTCCAACGGAGCCCCGGTCGGTCCCGATTTCGGCTCCCCGAGATTCCTGCTCCCGAGACCCGAAAAATCAAACTTTTTCAAAATTTCTAGATTTGAAATAATTTTTAAAAATTCATTTTACATGCATTAAATCCATAAACAAGACTTTAAAACATGTTATCAAATGACTTGGCAGAGCAACTTTCTTTCTTTGATATAAGTCTTCCTCAAGATACGAGGATGTTGGTGCAGAATCAGGCTAGTGACAAGAGAAGGAAATCCAATTGGCAACTTTGTATCACTTGATTGCACATGTCGAGCAAAGTGATCAATAAAAATTGATCCAAAATTTAAAGTGGGAGATGTGCCTATAGTGTAAATAAGCCTAGAAAGCTATGGAGTAATAGTTGATGGATGAGAGGAAGGAGTCCAGTTAGCCAGCCCAATCCTAAATAGAATAGAGTACATGGGAGTCAGCTCTGACGATGCTAACTTACCTTTTGTTGGCCATTTCTTCTCAGACGATCTACTAATTTCCTTGGCTACATCATCACGTACAAACATATGAATTCCTGGAAAGGTAACAGCTCTTTCCATATAGGTATTGATGACATCTTCAGTGACATCAGAAACCCTGCCTCTCAAAGTGATCTTATGGAAATCAGGATCATCTAGCTCATCAAAGCCATGAGTAAGGTTTGCTACAAACTCTCTTACAATTTATGGATAGAAGGGATCAATATACTTGATAGTTTGTATCAGCTGACCATCTTCAAGGACCTTTAAAACTTTTTCCAAACCCTTGACATCTTCAGAAAATTCCTTTTCAAGACAAATGGATCTCTAGGAGACATAATCCTAGTTCTGCACAACTTCTTATGGTGTTCTCTTAATAGAGATAGACTTCTTTCACTTTGGCTTTGATGAAGAAACATTTTCACCATCACCTTCTTCTTTGGAAGAAGGTGAATCAACAAGATGGATGGTGTCTTTATAGGTTTCTTTGGAGCAGAGGCACTAGAGACCTTTTTGCTGGATGTTTTTCTCTTCAAGCTATGTAACGAAATAGCTAGATCTTCTTCTTCATCAGTTCCTTTTTACTTGAGTCTCATGAACTCTCTCTTGGGGATGGATACCAAGCTTTTGACCCTCTTTTTCTGTTCCTACTTCTGTTTGGCTTCTTTGTGAATATCCTTAAGAAAATTTGACTTGGCATCATGGATACCTTCTTTCTGTTCAGTGTCTTTAACATTTAGATTAGATTCTTTTTTCATTGATTTCTCAATTTCTTTTATAACAACAGAAGAAGACTCATCTTTCTTCCTAGTGTCAGACTCGATATCCTTAAAAGCTTCAGATACCGGTTCATTATCTACTGTTTTAGCCTTAGACTTTCTCTTTTTTGTTGCATGCAAGGGTTTTCCAGAAGTAGTTGAAGGAGTATCATTAATAACATTACTAATAATCTTTCTAGCCTCAGTAAGTGGTTCTTTACTAGCAGCAATATCAACAAGCTCTTCAGCAGGAGAATAAGAAGTACTTTTCTTAATAACGGCGGACTCAGCACCAATAATAGTTTTTGATGCCTGAAGAGGAGGAACTTAATTTGTAGGTGGAGGATTCTCATCAGAAGTAGGCGTGCGAGGATCAGTTACCGACCGAGATTTCAACTGATCGCGTCGTGCCTTGTACTTTTATGCAGGCCTCTTCATCCTTATCTTGTTGGACTACTTGTTGATTGAGAGTTGAAATCGAGAAAGGTAGAGTAATGTCTTCGAAGAACCAAACACAGAGTGAGACAATTTAGGGATTTTGTAAACCCTAATCGTTTGGGAGCGAGAGAAATAGTTTGAACCAGACACTATTTTCCTTTTCTTCTAATTTCTTCTTTACCTTGAAAATCTGAATCTGTTTCTCTTTCTTCCCTATTTCTTAGGGATAATCATTAACAGTGTTCTTTTCATAGGAAAATGTTACAAAGACATGCCTTTTGGCTTCCAATTTCCTTTTCTCTTCTAATACGTGTACTGTCAAAGTTTAGGAGGGAACTTAATTATTTTTGAAATTCTGGTTTCCTCCATCAGTAGCAGTTTTGTGACATTTCCAAGAACATCTTGATGTCTAATAGTACAAATCCCAGGCTCAGTCTTTAACTTGAAATTGAGTGGCAATGAGAACCTTAGAGAAGATGTTTTCCAAATATTCTAGTAGGGATATATTCTAGGTGAATTGCCTTATATTTCACCGACTCCTTAATTGTCTGTTAACTGATGTTACAAAAATATGTAATGACATCTTGATTGACATCTTACTCAGAAAAACACTTCAGTCTTTCATAGCAATTGAGTACACCTTCTTCCAATACCGAATTATTTTGGTTCAGTAGTAGATGAGGCAATGCAATTATTCTTGTTACTGAGCCAACTGATTAGATTGTTCTCATAATCATAACATCTCTATGTTGCCCTTGATAGAGTATCATACAAAGCTTATTCAAACTTGGTATGTAAATGTCATACATCATGTCAAAACATCTTGTTTGACATTCTACTAGACACATTATCCTTGACATACATTTGGTAAATCATGAAGGTGATCCCATCTTTCTTAGTAATTTGAATTATGTCAGCTTTCCCTTGATCATAGCCACTCTTCTCAAGATACTTATATAC
Source organism: Erodium maritimum (assembly GCA_963921825.1). Lineage (NCBI taxonomy): Eukaryota > Viridiplantae > Streptophyta > Magnoliopsida > Geraniales > Geraniaceae > Erodium > Erodium maritimum. Next base: position 48,322,267 of record OY997595.1, on the reverse strand, counting down.
CCTATCGTACCTGGCTTATTGAGATTAGTAGGTTAGGGTAGGCAGGAGAGGATCAATGTACCCGCTAGGTTAGAAAACATGGACTTCTTCACAGTCTATTGCCTTTACATCAGGGTCAGCTTGAGCTACAGAATGATCCATGTTTTGTGTGTGATTATCATGCTCATTTGTTTCAGTCTTGATGATCCACTTTAATTCTGGACAAAAATCTATAATGCCATGTGTACCCGTGACATCTTTGCTAGTGTTCAATAGATCAACTTCTTCATTTGCTTAAGACAAATTCTTGATGGGACTTTAATTGCCTCTGAGTTGATTCATTCCATTAAAAGATCAGGGAAGGAGGTAATAATGCTCAAGGTGTACATTGAGAAGGCTTATGATCACATTAATTGGGGAGAAGTTCTCAACATTCTTAAAATTATGGGCTTTGGGCAGTTGTGGATATCTTGGATTCAAATCTGCATAAAGGCTTGGTCTTCAGTATTGGTTAATGGATCACCCTCGGATGATTTTTCATTTTTGAGAGGACTTAGACATGGTTGCTCCTTATCTGCACTCTTGTTTGCATTATTAGCTGAGAGCCTTCACCAACTCATGATCAAAGAGAGATATTCACAGATGTTTGCTAGTATCAAGTGTAATAATCAAGGGCCTGAGATCTCACACCTACAATTTGCAGATGACACTCTCATTTTTATAAAAGCTGGAATCCAACAAACTATCAATCTCAAACACATTCTCAACTGCCTACAGAAATCCATTGGATCAAAGATTAACTTTCAAAAATCAAAGGTGTTACTACTAAATGCTAGTTCTGTTACCGTACAGGAGATCACACAAAGTTTGGAGTGTGCTGTTATGGAATTGCCTTTTGATTATCTTGGGTTTCAGTTGGGGGCTAATCCTAGGAGGAAAACTTGGGAGCCTATTATTAATAAATTCAAGGGATAACTCTGAATCCAAACGGTGTGGGAAAGGTGTATTTCACGTCCTAACTGTGACTCACCCTTTGTCACACAACCTATACCAAAGGTGGTGTCATTTTACAAAACATGAAAAATGACACCAAAAAAGTGGTATAACGTTGGCATTCGATGGTTTTTCCTCTTAATTTTTTTATAATTTGCGTTTATCAGTGCACTACAAGAGGTAGGTGGTATAAATTTACCAAAAAAACACTTCATGGTGTCATTTTTCATGTTTTGTCAAAAAAAACCACCTTTGGTATCGGTCATGTGACAAAAGTGACCTTTGGTATAAGACATGTAACAAAAGGTGAGTCACAGTTAGGACGTGAAATACACCTTTCCCACACCGTTTGGATTCGGAGTTATCCCTAAATTCAAAAAAAAGATTTAAGTCTTTGGCAGGGTAAGTCCAGATCATTTGGGGGAAGGATCACTTTGATCAAAACCTCATTGAGTTCTCATCCACTTTATTACATGTCTTTGTTTAAAGCCTCTAAGAGTGTCATTGTTGAGATGGAGAAGTGGTAGAGAAGATTTCTATGGAATGGCTCTATATCAAGGATGGTCGTACACAAGATTAGATGGAATCTTATATGTAGACCTAAGGCTGTTGGGGGCTTGGGAATAAAGAATTTGCAAATCATGAATAGAGCTTTACTTGCAAGGTGGTGGTGGAGATTTTCTCTTGAAATTAATTCCGTATGGAAACAATTGTTATGTGCAAAATTTGGTTGGGACAGTTTCTGCATGGAACCTCTCTAATTGTATCTTGCTGAGTGGACAAAGTTTTATGAGTCATGTGGAACATCTCCTGCAATGTCCCAAATTTGCTAATGTTATTGGAGCAGTTGGCATTCAGTGGAAGGTTGTATCTGGGAACAGGGTTAGCTTCTGGGAAGACAAGTGGGTTTTGGACACTCCTTTGAAATATAATTATCAGAGACTCTATCATCTTAGCACACAAAAGATTGAATTGGTTTCCTCCTTTTGGTTTGATGGGAATTGGATATTGTTGTTCAGAAGAGATTTAAGGGGATGGGAGATTGATCAGTTTATGCTACTCTGTGATTCTATAAATGGGACAACTTTGACAAGGGGGGATGATATAGCTTCCTGGATTATTGATCAAAAAGGGTTCTCAGTACATAAGATGTATGAGGCTTTAGATGACTCTTCAGGCACAACTCTTGACTGGCCAACATTGTTGTGGGCTCCAATTCTCCTTCTAAAAATTGCTGCATTTGCCTGGCTTGTGTGTATGCAAGGAGTACCAACCAAATGCTTTCTATTGGCTAGAGGACTTTATAATGGTTTCATTTGGTGCTCTTTTTGTAATGAGGAACCTGAAGAGATTGACCATCTTTTCTTACGATGCATTGTTTCTGCTCATGTTTGGAATCTATGCTTAGATTGGTGGGGAATTAGAGCTGTTTTCCCAGATACAATTATCAACTGGTTCTTGTCTTGGGAACATTTGGGTCTGAAGAGGGTTTGGAAGCATTGGCCAATGCTATCTTCAGTGATCCTATGGAGAATTTGGATCAGTAGGAATCATCTTGTATTCAACAATTACTATCAATCTGCTCATCAAATTTTTCAACAAATCCAAAATGATTCTTATCGGCTTCTCTGGGAAAATTTCAAGGAAGAGTCTTGTTTCTCCTTCCTGTCTTGGATCAATGAACCAAATCAGTGCAACAAAAAGAGGTGTTGAGTATTACTGGTTGCTGACAATCCTTTAATGGTGAGTGTGTTGGTTCTTTTGTGCTGAATGGGGGGCTCTAGGATGGGTTGGTGGGAGGGTTAGGGAGTGATTGTGAGGCCTATTGGTAAGGTAGGATAGTCTACTATTGGTGGCTTGTTCTTGTTCCCTTCTGTGTGTGGGTAATTAAGCACTAGGGCCTTTTTCTTGCTTTTTGTGAGTAAGGGTATCTTGCATTTAGGTTGAGTGGTGTTTTGTTTTTTGTCTAGCCTTTTTTGGGACTTTTTCCTTGTTGCAGGGTTTTGGTATTTTCACTTGTTTCTTTGGTTTTATAGGCCAGTTGAGCTTCTCTTCTTCTGGCATTAACCTTTCTTGTTTGCTGCTGTTGAACTTGGGAACCTGGCTGCTGCAAAATGTTTGGTTCCGCTATTGATTGTAACAGTTGGTTGCATTAGCTTTTCACTTGAGGTACAAGACCCAACTTTGCATTTGGGGGCTGCACTTCTTGCGACTGTTGATTCTGATAGAACAAAATTTTTATGGGACTTGATGGTAACATCATTGATCTGTCACAAGATGTGCATTTGTTTATTGAAGAAGCTGAGTTTTGGGGATTTAAAAAGGTTCTTCATTGCATTGGGAGTTTTTGATTAGGATGGCAGGGATTTTTAGTACTTTATATCTCTCTGCAGGATCCTGAACTATGATGGGTTTGGGTGTATTTGCTGTACTAGACGCTGTTTGGGGGTGCCTTGCGGATCAAGGCTAGAGGTTGGGTACTTGCGTATAGGGTGACTTGCGGGTCAAGTAACCTTGTTGGGTGGGTTTTTTGTTAGAATTGTTTGATTTGGAGGTTTGTATTACTCTTTGAGGGTTCGCCATTGGCCGTCTCTTCAATTTCGAAGATTCTGTTTATAAAATTTCAAAAAATTGCTGATAAAAAAAACTTCTTCATTTGCTAGGTTGTGGAACTCATCAGGATTTTTTAGGTTTACATGGTTACATTTTAGGTGTCCTATCTCAACTTCATCTCCTTTAGTCAACAGGCATGTTGATGCGTGAAAACATGTAGATGCTATAATTCCACTTGGAGACCAGATATAGCAATCTTCTTTTAACCGAGTTCCAACCATAATAATAGACCGATCCTTATAAAAAAAATACTCATGGCTTTAGTAAATTCCACAGATAGATCCAAGTCACAAATTTGACTTACGTTGAACAAATTAACAATGAGTCCTTCTACTAGCAATGTCTTAGTTAGACAATTAGTATCAGGAAATTTTAGTTGACCCTTTCCAATGACTCGTGCCTTTACCCCATCACCAAATGTAACATGTCCATCAAGACATAAACGAACATCTATTAAGTACTCATGATTTCTAGTCATGCGTCGTGAAGGTTCATTTTCGAAGTGCCAGATATGTTCGTTGGATTCAACAAGGGTGGTATATGCAACAAAGGAACGACAATTCTTGCTCTTAACTCTCCATTCCTTCTTCAGATTAGCATGAGAGTGTTCACCTTTGTCTTTCCAACTCGAATTCATCGAGATATGAGTGTGGTTGAGGTTTCTCTACTGAACACGAGACATTCCATACAGTTGATAGTAGTGTGACCTTATATGACCTTTCTTACAACAATAATTACATTTTCATGGAGTTCTTTTGAGATTATGTGCTTATACAGATCTAACTTGAATCTCTGGGTGTCTTGTAGGATTTCGTACAAGATGTCGTTTAGGACGACGAGTATAATGTTGTGGAACTGTGTGCATCTTGGGGGTTGATGGAGACTGATCAACTTTCTGTTTTTCAACGACTATGGGTTGGAGAGATTTTATTTGAGGAACAAACACAGTTTGAGGAGTTGATGCTTCATCAGTAACCAAGTCCATTCATATTCTTATCTGTTTTTCCAATAGACAAGATCTTATCCAACATGTTTGTACTTGAAGTCAACGTTCTGACGGACTTGGTGATTTTACCAATTTCTCCATTAACAATATTGACTTCTTCCTTGAGAGAATCAATTGTTTCTACCAGTCTAGCTTTTTCTTCGGTAGAATCTGTATTTGCTTGCTCTGTTTCTCCAAGACATGTGATTCTTCTATCAACACACGATCATAAGCATTACTCAAGGTATCATCCTATAATGATTATGGATAGAGGCTTTCATCAATGATCTCACCTGTTTGAAAAGAATCAATGTGAGTAGTTAATGCATTATGGTTGATTACCGTATCACTATCACTCCGCTCTTCATCTTCATCAGACAGAGAAGTCTTAAACCCTTTATTCTGATTCTTCAGGAAGGTTGGATATTCTCGTTTAATATGGCCATAACCTCCACGTTCATGACATTGAGCTGTTAGTCTTAGTACTCGTAGTTAAATCCTAAATGTCCAAATGTATATATCATTGTTAGCAATAAAATTAAAACGGATTTATATTACTTATGTGTTGGAGTATTTTATCGATGTGTGCTCTGATGTATGCCCACAATGGGAATAGAACCGTAGATCGAGATAGATCACACTCGATGGGTCTCTAGTCAATAAAGCTTCACTAGAAACGACTAGTATTAAATATGGCTCTTTATGGCTTACGTTCTGTTAGTCATTGGAATGAGATTCCGGAGTCTGATCATAGATATCATGTGGGACATGATATTGACCCGACATGAATATGTGCCATGTTATTCTTAATGCCCGTAGTTCAATCCTAAATGTCCAACTGTATATATCATCGTTAGCAATAAAATTAAAGAGACTTTATATTACTTGTGTGTTGGAGTAATATATCGATGTATGCTCTGATCTATGCCCACCATGAGAATAGAACCATAGATCGAGATAGATCACACTCGATGGGTCCCTAGTAAACAATGCTTCACTAGAAGCGACTAGTATGAAAGATGACTCTTTATGGCTTATGTTCCGTTAGTCATTGGAATGGGATTCCAAAGTCTGATCATAGATATCATGTGGGACATGATACTGGATGACCCGTCCTGAATATGTGCCATATATTAAGTCATGAACATATTCAGTGTCGTAGCTTGTCATGTATCATTAGACCAAGGAGTCTTTGTGATCGCTATTTAATCAATAACTGAGTTTGACCTGAGCCTAACGTTGTCCGTAACATGGCTTCCATAACGGCCAGGATTAGCTTGGGGAAGGGATACATGAGTGACACGAAAGACGACTAAGGGATTTATCCCTCATAATGAGGTATGGGAAAGATATCGGTTCTCGGCCGCTTGATCGAGAGTGCTGTAGAGAATAGCATGGCCATGCACATGATACGTGGCATCCTATACTCAGTCATCTCACATATCAAGGAACAATGATTGAGAATAATAAGGATGACGTCTCTATGCCTTATCTCAATCAGGATATCAAAGATAAAAGGAAAGTGACATAGACGACGAAAAGGTTAGAATCGACAGGGTCGATTCGTTATGCAGTGTCAGGAAATACTAAAGTCTCGTTAGTTGCCACTTAAATAGGATCAAGTAAAATGGGGTTTTACGTTGATCTATTGACATGCATAAACCTAAGGGTCACATCGGAGGATGAAACTGATTGACACATTTATGGAGAATGGCCAAAAGGGAGTTGTCTTGGGACATGACCAAAACTGGGTTTTGGGTCATCTGCCGGTAAGTGAATAGGACATTACAGATCGAGACAAGACTTGGAGTCTTGGGATTGATCACGTCGGATAATGTTGGACATTTCCGGTATGGAAGGCTTGGAGGCGATGAGCGCATCACGGGACCTCGTTGGGAATGGCCACTAGCCATGTTCCATGAGCCCCATGAGAGGCCTATGCAACCAAGGCCCATGGAACTAATTAATCAAGTCTTGATTAATTAGTACTAAGTAAGCAAGACAAGGATTAAGGTGTTGGTGGTTCACCACCTAACCCCATCTTGTTTAGCCTTACTTTGTCCTATTTACGCTTTACTTATCACCATGCTTGTCTCATGCCTTTAGTTGGACAAGTATGAAGTTTGTTATGTTTAAGTCATCTTTTTTCAACATAACAAACACAAGACAAGAATAGGAAACACAACTTCTCCCTACTCTCTATGGCAATTTCGGCCAAGGCAACCTCCCACCTCCATTTTTGTGTTCTTGAGTACTCATAGAGAAGAACTACGTGGCTTTGATTCCCATGTGGATATGTAGGCGTCTTGGAGACTCAAACCAATTATTCGTTACCCGGTGTTCTTGTTTTCGTAAGAAATAGTGCCACCTTCGGGATTCACAAGACGGTGTTGACAGTTTCGGTTTTGACATGTTAATTTGCCAAGTTATTTGATAACATGTTTTAAAGTCTTGTTTATGGATTTAATGCATGTAAAATGAATTTTTAAAAATTATTTAAAATCTGGAAATTTTGAAAAAGTTTGATTTTTCGGGTCTCGGGAGCGGAACTCTCGGGGAGCCGAAACCGGGACCGAATGGGGCTCCGTTGGACGGAGCTATACCGAGCATGACCACAAGATGGTTGATATGTTGGGGCCAAAACATTTTTTTAGTCATAAGGAGCTTGGAACTATCATGATGAACTCGAAAATCAAATATTCAAAAGTTTCATTTTGAACGGTTTCGATAAACCGATCATCAAAAAAATTCGAATTGGCTATTAATTAAAACCGGAAAATCACATGATGTTTGATAATGTGCTTGTTTGATACCACGATGTGTGATGTGATGCTGGCATGGTGTACATAAAAGCCCCAAGCTCGTTTTAATTATTAATCGCTTTTCATGGCCTACGAGCCATTAGAGTTGGCGTGTAATTACTCTTTCAAGGTGTGGTCGTCGAACCACTTATTTGTAATATTTATTAATTACCGACCTGCGAGTCGTGTATTAAATTGTAATATTTTTCTCAAGACGAAGAAAGGGCAAAAAGGTCCTTTGGTGACTTCTCAGATATTGACATCGGCTTAGAGTCCGTGGAGCTCAAGAAGCTAGTGGGAGTTAGTTTAGGTGGGCTATTATGTGCACATTTATCTCTTTATACTTGGTTTAGTTTATGCACGATTAATTCTATTTGTTTTATAATTGCATGCTTAATTTTATTTACCGAGCATATCACCTCACATGCAAAGATAAAATTGGAACTTTAATCCTTGTGTGTGAGCCCTTAGAATCTTCATCACATTGGATGTAGTTGACGTGTTCTAAGGAAGAATTACATTGGATGTAATTGGAGGCATAATTACATTTGGAATGTAGTTGATGTGATCATCGCATCTAGGATGTGCCAAAAGTTTTAAGCACAACCAAACAAGTAAAAACGGGTCATGCCCGATACCTCCCAATTATCAACACCTTACTACATCCCCGTCCTATGGGTGTCGTGCGCCTTAGCGGAGCATACAAGGGAAAGCGGGGTAGTAGGTTTGGACGACATATGTGGGTGTCGTGTGCCTTAGCGGAGCACCTACATAGTGGCGGGTCATAGTTGAATATTGGTGGACCCGACTACGATTCTTAGCTAGGGTATCAGATAGTGTACGTCATGTACTTAAGTACATACCCTAGCCAAGAATCACATTGGATGTGATTGGACGGGGTCTTACCTACATAGCTCGATTTAGTGGTGAGCCTTCGTTCAGCTTGATCAAGCGAATCAAGGATCTTGGTTTTAGATTCTAAAGGTTTAGAATCGATTGTTGGTGTTTAAGCTTGATCTTCATAAAATTTATTCAGTTTATTGATTGAATTTTATCTGTTGTAGATCATATGGAAAATTCAGCGAACATTAATAGTTTGTCGTTGAAAACCATTCTTGACAAGGTCAAGCTAAATGGGACAAACTATTTGGACTGGTATAGAATTTTGAGGATAGTCCTCAAGTTTGAACGCAAAGATTATGTTCTTGAAAAGGCTGTCTCGAAGACCATATCAAAGTTACATGAAGTGTAATTAACTGCTGAGAAGAATATATCAGGGATATGTGATCCAAGGATATTCTGATGGTCAACAAGGGAATTGGAAGTGGCAAGGGCGGGGCCCATGCGTACTTGGCGGGAAAGATGAGACACCTGAGAATGTCTGCTTCTACTGCCAACAACCTGGTCATATGAACTGGGATTATAGGAAGTTCACGGCTGATCTGAAGAAGAGCAGTGGCAGTGCGCCTTCATCAGATAGCCTTGATGATCTGAAGATGGGCAATAGGACTGCGCCTTCATCAAGAAACCTGGATGATCTAAGGAAGGGCAGTGCGATCGTGCCTTCATTTGGTATTACCTATATATAGCTACATCTCTCCACTTCCAAAGATTCATGGGTATTAGATACCAAGACTGAATCTCACACGTCTAAACCAATTGACACCCCAGTAGAAATGGAGCCAGAGATAGTCATAGAGTAAGAATCAATTCCTATTACAATTCTCGAAGGTCCAAGGCGACCCGAAAGGATCAGTCATCCACCTCCAAGATATGGTATCCGGAGGTGACAATGAAGTCAATGTGGATCACGATGATCCATCCACTTTTCAGGAAGTCGTGGATGGGCCCGACTTCCAGTTATGGTCGGGATTCATGAGGGAGGAAATGCAATTTATGTCGAACAACCAAGTCTGGGTGTAAGAACCACTCCCGGTCAACGCCAGTCAAAGCGGTGAAAAACAGGAAAATTTAAAATTTTGGGACAGGCACTTAAATGAACCTAAATTTGACCCCGAGGGTCATACCGGACTTAAGTTGACGCCGATATAGATCAAAGTGAGTTCTGGGGGACTCAGGGCAACTTCCTGACCAATTTGGGAAATGTTGACTTTTTGTTGGAAAAGTCAACTGAGAGACGTTTTGGTCCGTTCGAGGCCCGTTTTGGATCCAAAAATCTTAGCCATCATTACAGCGGTCTTAGTTGAGCCGTTTCCTTGTAGCCCATGAAGTTTCATAATTTCTTGGAAAATGGGCCCGTTCGGGGCCCGAGACGGTCGAATTTCGCGAATCTGACTGAAAAATATCTAGAAGAAATTTTCCAAAAGGGGTGGGACCCACTTGCCACATGTCATAAAAGTGGTGGTGTTAGGTAACTTTGAACAAAACAAAAGGAAGACACCATTGTGGTGTTCGGCCATCATTCAAAAAAAGAGAAAAAAGAGAAAAAGGAGAGAAAGAAGAGAGAAGGAAAGAAGGAAAAGGGAAAAAGAGAAGAGGAGGGTTAGGGTTTGTCGATCTCCCGACGATCCAACTGACGGATCGTCTCAACGATTGAAGAATCGAGCTCCCGTCATCATTTCCTACAGTGAGCACCTATTCGATTTTCGTTTTGGTACGTTTTAAAGTTAGGGTTTGGATTGAAACGAGTTAACTATGGATGATTTGAGGTGTGGGGTTCGTTGGAGACGATTTGGAGCGAAAAATGATCGGTTTCCGGTGACCGGAGGCTCGGGGGAGCTCCGGCCACCGTGGGTGGTGGCTGGCCGGAGCTAGGACCGGCCACCATGGTAGTGAACCGGTCCAAAACCGGTCCAGCCACCCACGGCTAAGGGTGGCCGGGTGGGGCCCACGTGCTCGAGTCTTGGGTTTTCGTGTTCAGGTGGTTTAGGACGAACCCCAAGTCGTTAATTCGCACCTGTAACGAATTTTGGGATTAAATTGTAAAAGTTGGAAATGACGGGTTTAGAAACTTTAAACGCTAATTAAATTGCTCGGAAGTCGGAAATTGATTTCGTCGATTGCATTGGAACCCTTGAATTATTCTATGATCGTAGAAACAAAAACGGGAATTTTCGGAGCCCCGGAAGGGCGTTTTCCAATCCCGGGCAGATTCGTCGGGCCGGGCAAATCGGGCCTTTCCGGGCCCGTTGTTGACAATGTCGAGTAATTGGGAAGTTTGGGAGTGATCGACATTGTCGGGGTTGCATTTGGGCGTCAAGTGTATTAAATTCGGGCTTCGCCTGCTTATTTAAAAAGTGTGTTAATTGTAATAATTGTAGACCGTGTCGCCTACCGTGGAAAGAGGAGGCTAAGCGGGAAATATGGAGCTTTGCCGGAGCGAGAGCATCAGGTTTGACACGCTTCAAGAGGTAGGGAAAAGTAGCCGGATCTCAGCCCTGACTAGGGAAAGTTAACAATAGAAATGCATGTGACATTTGGGTGTCGTGGGTTAAGTAAGTTTATCGAACAATAGAAAGGCAGGCGACACCGGGTGGTGTCGTATGATACGTGAACATATCGAACAATAGAAATGCATGTGACACTTAGTAGTGTCGTAGGATAAGTGAGCTTATCGAACATTAGAAATATTGGAGGCATTTGGTTGTGCCCGGAGGTTGTTTGAATTGTTTGTGTGTCTTGGGTGGCCATGAGTGCCCGTGGGGAGTTGAACCCGTATTTTTACTGTTTGTGTGTCGTGGTAGGTCAGGTATGCCTTTGGGGTGTTGACCCACGTATCACTGTTGGTGTGTCGAGGGTGGCCATGAGTGCCTTTGGGTTGTTGACCCGTGTATCACTGTTGGTGTGTCGAGGGTGGCCATGAGTGCCTTTGGGGTGTTGACCTGTGTATCACTATTGGTGTGTCATGGGTGGCCATGAGTGCCTTTGGGGTGTTGACCCGTGTATCACTGTTGGTGTATCGTGGGTGGCCATGAGTGCCTTTGGGGTGTTGACCTGTGTATTACTGTTGGTGTGTCGTGGATGGCCATGAGTGCCTTTAGGGTGTTGACCCGTGTATTACTATTGGTGTGTCGTGGGTGGCCATGAGTGCCTTTGGGGTGTTAAACCTGTGTTGTCACTTGTTGTTGAACTTTGGTTGTGATTGTGGTTGCCTGAGGTTGGGGGCACGCCTGACAATAAATGGGTCCTGTGGTCGCGCGCGTGGGGGTTGGCTAGCCTTCCGACAGAGATCGGTAAAGTTGTGCATTCTTCGGCGATGGAGGGCTGCTCCCCTTCCGACTAGCTATCGGAGAAGTATTGCGGAATATATCGCTAATAGGTCGACCGCCTGGCCCGACAGGGATCGGGGGAAGTTGCGTGGGGCAGGCTCGAGCCCAGCCGGTTAGCAACCGGCACTAAGCAGCTGGAGTGCGATCCTTTGTGATCTTGTTTGGTGTGCGATCCTTTGTGATCTTGGGTGTTGCGTGGTTATCTTTTGTGTCTTCGGTGGAGGTCGTAACCGTTGTGTCGGGTCTACTTTACGTGTCCGAGTGTTGAGTTGGTTGGGAAAGTAACAGGTCGTGTGTCAGTCGGGTTACTTGAGTTTGGGGATAGTAGTCCCCGGTGTTTGGGTTGTTGTTGGTGTTTCCGGCATTTTCTACTAGTATGCCGTAGTCAGTCTTGTATCCGTGGTGGTGAGCGAACGCTCACCCCTAGCTGCTTTTCCTACAGGTACTGGTCGCGAGGCGGACTAGGGGAGCTCTCGAAGCTTGAAGAGCTAGGAGCGGAAGTCCGGGTTTTTGGGAGTTTTAGCGACGTACGCTTTGGGTTTTTGTCCGCTTGTTCTGGACGTACTTTTAAGTTGTAAAATATTGTTTTTGATTAACTTAAAGTGGAAATTTAAGCGGTTTATTAAAATATTTGAAAATGGTTTATTTGTTTCACCGTTCACGTTCCGGGTTCGATTCTACCGAATTCGGGGCGTGACACTGGGAACTGGTTCATCCCGTCAATGGTGTGAGGAACATCGGATGCAAATGGATCTTCAAGTTGAAGATGGACATGGACGGAAACCCTCTGACCTACAAAGCTCGATTGGTGGCAAAAGGTTATAGGCAGATCCATTGGATTGATTATGAGGAAACCTTCTCCCTAGTGGCTATGGTCAAAATCGATCCAAATTCTTCTTTCCATAACTATGTATCATAATTACGAGATATGGCAAGTGGATGTCAAAACCGCTCTCCTAAATGAAAATTTGACTGAGTGTGTTTGTATGTCTCGGCCCATAGGTTTTGACAATCTGAAGTATAAGGGAAAGATTTATAAGTTTTTGAAATCCATTTATTTATTTAAACGAACTTCTCAGAGTTGGATCCTTCGTTTTGATGAAGCTGTAATTGGATTTGGCTTAATCAAGAACGAGGATGAATCTTGCGTTTATAAGAAGGCTAGTGGGAGCAAGATTACCTTTTTGGTGCCCATTGAAAACGACATCCCAACCTTGCACAAGACTAAAGCTCGGTTGACGAAGTGTTTTTCAATAAAGGACTTAGGCGATGCTTCTTATATCTTAGGGATTAAGATATGTAGAGATCGCACCAAGAGGGTCTTGGATTTAAGTCAGGGAACCTATGTGAACAAGGAATTGAGTAGGTTCTCAATGCTCGATTCAAAGAAAGGACTCTTCCCACTAGTCATGGCATTCATCTCAGCAAGACTCGGTGTCCTAAGACACCTACTGAGCTGAAAATGATGATGTGAATCCCATGTGCCTAGGGACAGGATCGTTCATATATTTCATGACATGTATGAGACCGGACGTCTAGTAAGTCTTATGTTGTACCAATGCTCATCAGTCTAACCCCGGGGAAAGATGATGTTGAACTAGTCGTCGAAGGATAAGTAGACGCTAGTTTTCCAAGACAAATCCAGATGACTTTAGAAGTCAGTCTAGATATGTGTTTACGATGAATGGCGGAGCTTTAGATGAGAGAGCGTAAAGCAAGATACCTCCGTCGAATCTGTGACAGAGGCCAAGTACATGGATGCCCTAGAGGCAACCAAGGAGGCTATGTGGATTTGGAAATTCACGGCAGGGTTGAGTGTAATTAAAAACCCATCCAGCATGGTGAATCCATTTTGTGACAACACAAGGGCCATTGTGCAAGCTAAAACCCAGATCGCATAACAAATCCAAACATGTAATGCGGCGTATCCACCTCATCAGAGAAATACTGAACCGAGGTGAAGTGGAGATAATCTATACTGCAAAAAATGATAATATAGCCAACCCTTTGACTAAGGCACTGTCACTTCCTAAACATGTTAAACATGTAAAATCAATGGGGACATATTGGAGTTTAGATTAGAACTAGGGAAAGTGGGAGATTGTTAGTCTTAGTACCCGTAGTTCAATCCTAAATGTCCAAATGTATATATCATCGGTAGCAATAAAATTAAAACGGCTTTACATTACTTATGTGTTGGAGTAGTATATCGATGTGTGATCTGATCTATGCCCACAATGCGAGTAGAACCGTAGATCGAGACAGGTCACACTCGATGAGTCTAGTCAATAAAGCTTCAATAGAAGCGACAAGTATCAAAGATGGTTCTTTATGGCTTACGTTCTATTAGTCATTGGAATGGGATTCAGGAGTCTGATCATAGATATCATGTGGGACATGATATTGGACGACCCGACTTGAATATGTTCCATAGATCAAGTCATGCACATATTAATTTTTGTAGCTTGTCATGTATCCTTAGACCAAGGAGTCTTTGTGATCGCTATGCAGTAAACAACAGAGTGTGCACATGATGCACATGCACATGATGATGAGTATCATATATCCAGTCACCTCACATATCAAGGAACAATGATTGAGAATAATAAGGATTACGGCTCTATGCCTTATCTCAAATCAGGATATCGGAGATAAAAGGATAATGACAGGGATGACGGAAAGGTTAGAATCAACATGGTCGATATGTTATGCAGTGTCAGGTAATACTAATGTCTCGTTAGTTGCCACTTAAATAGGATCAAGTAAAATGGGATTTTACGTTGATCTATTGACATGCATGAACCTCAGGGTCACATCTTAAGGTGAAACTAATTAACACACTTATGGAGAATGGCCAAAAGGGAGTTGTCTCAGGACATAACCAAAACTGGGTTTTGGGTCATGTGCCCATAAGTGAATAGGACTTTACGGATCGAGACAAGACTTGGAGTCTTGAGATTGATTGCATCGGATAATGTTGGACATTTCTGGTATGGAAGGCTTGGAGGCGATGAGCACGTCACGCGACCTCGTTGGGAATGGTCATGGTCCATGTTCCAAGAGGCTCATGAGAGGCCCATGCAACCAATGTAACTAATTAATCAAGTCTTGATTAATTAGTACTAAGTAAGCAAGACAAGGATTAAGGTGTTGGTGATTCACCACCTAACCTCATCTTTTCTAGCCATACTTTGTCTTATTTACACCTTACTTGTCACCATAGTTGTCACATGCTTTTAGTTTGACAAGTTGATGGAGTTTGTTATGTTTAAGTTATCTTTTTTCAACATAACAAACACAAGACAAGAATTTGGAAACACAACTTCTCCCTGCTCTCCCTTGCAATTTCGGCCAAGGCAAGCTCCCACCTCCATTTTGGTGTTTGATGAGCGTAAATATGTCTTATCTAATTAGATAATTTTCCCCTATATTTCTATCTTATTTTTGCCTCGTTTTTATATTTTTAACGTTTACTAATAATTGCGCAAAACCTTGTTCTTTGTCAATATGTTTCAACTATTCAAAATATATTCATGATTGGTCTTGTTTTGTAGGCCGTAAAAAAAAGAAAATCAGTGGCGAAAGAACGAGGTCGATCGGAGCACATACGAAGCGGGTAGGAGCGTTTAAAGTTTGTAGTTGAAAGTGGGCCAGATCATGATTTGGTGCTTCGCAGACCAGTCTTCACCATGTACCCGCGCGTTTTCTGTCCAAAGGATCTGCTGACCCACGTGCAGACTTCATCTGGCTGTTCATCAAGCTTGTGTTGACCGCTTCTCGTAGCCGTTGGATGGTTTGACCGCCTGATCTGCGGTCCAGGAGGCTGGTTGTACTGAAGCTTCATCGCTCCTGCCCGCACGGATCATATGCTTCAGCAGGCACAAACCAAATCCTCCACCGCATGATTTTGAAGCAAGAGACAACCCTTTTTATTCATTTGTTGCCCTTGCCTATATATTGGAGGCTTGACAGTCACACACATACATCAGATTTTTTGAAAGTAAAGATTAAAACACTAGTTTTTTTTTTATTTCTCTCTCTTGTTCTTCATTTCTCCTTAGTGTTCTTGAGTGTTCTTCAATTTGAGAGCATTTTCTACCCTCTAAGGCCATAACCAAGACGATCCAAGAAGCTCTCAAGCATCCATGAGCTTCCCACCATCTCCAACTTCTCCATTTTCATGTGTTGAAGCTTTGGAGAGTTGGAGATGGTGGGTTTGCAAACTAGAGGAGATTTTGATAGGGTTTCTCAACCCAATCTCGGTTATTATTTCTATCCTTCTCTATTTTACTGTAAAACTCGGGTTTTTTGGTATGCTTGAGTAGGATTTGAGATCCATGACCTTGGATTTCAATCTTTGGTCATGGGTATTGTGCATATGTTGAGTTCCTTTAATTTAATGCATGGATTGATGGTTAATTTGAGTTTGATGGTGTTTTTGGCATGATTTGGGGGTTTTGAGCTTAATATCATCCACTTGCTTGTATGGGTATTGGTCTATATTTAGCTAATCGATGTTCAAGCATGAATTTCATACTTTATGTTTGAAACTTTCATGATTTTAAAACCCGATTTCATGTGCTAGCTATTTCATCTCTCGGGTGTATATCAAGTTCTAGGTTAGAGTTCGTAAAAATGCAAACTTTAGCCATTTAGTGAACTTATTTAGGATTTCCGACCTTCACATGTCTTGATTTCCTATTGACGAGATATAATTATGCTAGGATCTGGTATGGATGCCGGTACAAAGGTGGCCGGTAAAATGAAGATGGCCGACAAAGCAAAGGTAGCCGGTAAAGTTAGCAAAGTGAAGGTCAAGGCAAACAGGGTTCTGACTGAGGAGCGTCCGACGACTTCTCCGGCGGTTTCTGTAGCTCCGGTTGGGGCAATCTCTCAGCCGCTGTTTCAGGAACCGCAAATAGAGGAGGACAGAACCAAGAGTTGCAGGATATTCATCTACAACCTGCCTTGGGGGACGACGTCGGAGTGGGCGCACTGTTAGCCTCGGTGCCCGTAGTCCGATCAGAAATGTCCAATTGTAATTATCATCGTTGGCAATATAAATAAAGCGGTTTTTATATTACTTAAGTGTTGGAGTAATATGTCGTGTGTGTTTCCGATCTATGCCCACCATGCGAATAGAACCATAGATCAGAATGGATCACACTCGATGAGGTCCCTAGTCAATAGTCTTCGCTGGAAGCGACTAGTATGAAATATGACTCTTGATGGCTTACGTTCTATTAGCCATAGGAAAGGATTCCGGAGTCTGATCATAAACATCATGTGGGACATGATGGTGGACGACCCGACCTGAATATGTTCCTAGATTAAGTCATGAACATGTTCAGAGTCGTAGCTTGTCAGGTATCCTTAGACCGAGGAGTCTATATGATTGCTATGCATTAAACAACCAAGTTTGACCTGAAAGCCCAACGTTGCACCGTGATTGGGCTTCCATAACGGCCAGGATTGGTTTGGGGAATGACTGCATGAGTGACATGATAGACGGCTAAGGGATTTATTCATCATACTACGGTATGGGAAAGATATCTGGTTCACGACCGCTTGATCGAGAATGACTGACAAGACAGCATGGCCATGCACATGATACTGGGTATCATAAGGTCAGTCATCTCACATATCAAGGAACATGGATTGAGGATAATAAGGATGACGGCTCTATGCCTTATCTCAATCCGGATATCGGTGATAAAGGGATAATGACAAGGACGACTGAAAGGTCAGAATCGACAGGGCGCAATTCGTTATGCAGGGTCGGGCAATACTGAGTCTCGTCAGTCGCCACTTTGGTAAGATCAAGTAAAATGGGATTTTACGTTGATCTTACCGACATGCATAGACCTAAGGGTCACACCGACAGTTTGATACTCGATAAGAACATGACGAACCTAAGTTGGAGGGAATTGTGGCGGGGATCGCCATAGTGGACCGGCTAGCATATTGGGCTCGCCATGGGCTCTCTTGGAGAGGCCCATGGCCGGCCCATATAGGCTAGGCCCAACTGTTAGTCTTAGTGCCCGTAGTTCAATCCTAAATGTCCAAATGTATATATCATCGTTAGCAATAAAATTAAAGCGGCTTTATATTACTTATGTGTTGGAGTAATATATCGATGTGTGCTCTGATCTATGCCCACCATGCGAATAGAACCATAGATCGAGATAGATCACACTCGATGGGTCCCTAGTCAACAAAGCTTCACTAGAAGCGACTAGTATGAAAGATGGCTCTTTATGGCTTACACTCTGTTAGTCATTGGAATGGGATTCCGGAGTCTGATCATAGATATCATGTGGGACATGATATTGGACGACCCGCCCTGAATATGTGCCATAGATTAAGTCATGAACATATTCAGTGTTGTAGCTTGTCATGTATCCTTAGACCAAGGAGTCTTTGTGATCGCTATGTAGTCAGCAACTGAGTTTGACCTGAGCCTAACGTTGTCCGTAACAGGGCTTCCATAACGGCCAGGATTGGCTTGGGGACGGGCTACATGAGTGACACGAAAGACGGCTAAGGGATTTATCCCTCATACTAAGGTATGGGAAAGATATCGGTTCTCGGCCACTTGATCGAGAGTGACTGGAAGAATAGCATGGCCATGCACATGATACTGGGTATCATATCTTCAGTCATCTCACATATCAAGGAACGGTGATTGAGAATAATAAGGATGACGGCTCTATGCCTTATCTCAATCAGGATATCGGAGATAAAAGGATAATGACAGGGATGACGGAAAGGTTAGAATCGACAGGGTCGATTCGTTATGTAGTGTCAGGCAATACTAAAGTCTCGTTAGTTGCCACTTAAATAGGATCAAGTAAAATGGGATTTTACGTTGATCTATTGACATGCATAAACCTAAGGGTCACACCGGAGGATGAAACTCATTGACACATTTATGGAGAATGGCGAAAAGGGAGTTGTCTCGGGACATGACCAAAACTGGGTTTTGGGTCATGTGCCCGTAAGTGAATAGGACTTCACAGATCGAGACAAGGCTTGGAGTCTTGGGATTGATCGCGTCGGATAATGTTGGACATTTCCGGTATGGAAGACATGGAGGCGATGAGCGAATCACGGGACCTCGTTGGAAATGGCCACGGGCCATGTTCCAAGAGGCCCATGAAAGGCCCATGCAACCAAGGCCCATGGAACTAATTAATCAAGTCTTGATTAATTAGTACTAAGTAAGCAAGACAAGGATTAAGGTGTTGGTGATTCACCACCTAACCCAATCTTGTCTTGCCATACTTTGTCCTATTTACACCTTACTTGACACCATACTTGTCCCATGCCTTTAGTTGGACAAGTATGGGTTTTGTTATGTTTAAGTCATCTTTTTTCAACATAACAAACACAAGACAAGAATAGGAAACACAACTTCTCTCTCCCTTCTCTTGCAATTTCGGGTTTGGCAAGCTCCCACCTCCATTTTGTGTTCTTGAGTCCTCAAAGAGAAGAACTACGTGGCTTTGATTCCCATGTGGATACGTAGGCGTCTTGGAGACTCAAGCCAATCATTCGTTACCCGGTGTTCTTGTTTTGGTAAGAACTAGTGCTGAATTTTTCTCTTGTGAATCCATTCTTTGTTAGTTGTTTCATGGTTTTAATCGTCTCTTGGTTTTCCTTGATTTTCCGCTGCGAGTTGGTTCATCTCCAACCCTACCTCGAGACCCAACACCAACATGGACTTAAGTCATTAGATGACAATTAGTCTTGTTGACCAAAATTGGGCGGGACCCAATTTCCACTAAACTAATAAACTAGGTAGTTTATTAGCTCCACCTAGCATCTTGGCATGGACACTTGTCTCAAGTAGAGAGTTAAGTGATTCCACTTAACTAAGCATGCAAGATAGGTTGGAGAAGACAACATGCAAGTGTAGAGAATTAGAGAGAGAGTCTTCTTCTTCTTCCTCTACCTTGGCCAAACCCCCTCCAAGCTTCAAGGTTGGTCTTTTCATGTTCTTGAGTCATCAAACTCAAGAAGTACGTTGGCTTTGATTCCGTTAAGGATACGTAGGCGTCCAAGGGGCTCAAGCCATTCAAAGTTGGGTGTTATTGAACCAATTTCGGACAAGTAGAGGGTGCTGATTTTCAGCACAGTTTTGTCCGACCAGTCACTTTGAGGAGCTCGATCGGAGGATCATCCAATGTCCGATGAAGCTGATTTTTGGAGTGAACGTTCTCCACATATGGGTATTCAATCTGACCAAAGGGATTTGAGTTTCAACGGTTCGTTTTAGATATACACCAGCTGCAAGATGAGGCACTTGCAAAGGTGATGTTCCATACCTTTGCTGAATTTTCAGACTTGTTTTTCATATTTGGTAGATTCATCTCGATTGTCTCGTGGTTAATCTTCCGCTGCATTTAGTGTTTAACATGTCCACGACATCGAGTTCCAACAGTGGTATCAGAGCTTGGCTACCAACGGAAAAATCAAGAGCTGAAATTTCAGTTTTGGTGCTGGAAATTTTAAAGTGCTTGCTGGTTTTTTTATTTAAAAGTGCTTGAAAATGCATGTTAGCTTCTTAATTTCATGTTTTTGCATATATGAGTGTATGCTTGATTGATAACATGATTTGATTTCCTGCATGTGGGTTTTATGCATGAAATTGGTGATTTTCGAAATAAAATCAAATCTGATTTTTCAGACAAAGTTTAATTTTCGGGGTCAAGAGACCGGGACTCCCGGGGAGTCGATCACGTGACCGGATGGGGCTCCTGTTGGGTCTCGAGGTAGGGTTGGAGATGAACCAACTCGCAGCGGAAAATCAATGAAAACCAAGAGACAATTAGAACCATGAAACAACTAACAAAGAATGGATTAACAAGAGAAAAATTCAGCACTAGTCCTTACCAAAACAAGAACACCGGTTAACGAATGATTGGCTTGAGTCTCCAAGACGCCTACGTATCCACATGGGAATCAAAGCCACGTAGTTCTTCTCTTTGAGGACTCAAGAACACAAAAATGGAGGAGGAAACTAGCCAAACCCGAAATGGCCATGGAAGAGGGAGAGAAAATGTGTTTCCTATTCTTGTCTTGTGTTTGTTATGTTGAAAAAAGATGACTTAAACATAACAAAACCCATACTTGTCCAACTAAAGGCATGGGACAAGTATGGTGTCAAGTAAGGTGTAAATAGGACAAAGTATGGCAAGACAAGATTGGGTTAGGTGGTGAATCACCAACACCTTAATCCTTGTCTTGCTTACTTAGTACTAATTAATCAAGACTTGATTAATTAGTTCCATGGGCCTTGGTTGCATGGGCCTTTCATGGGCCTCTTGGAACATGGCCCATGGCCATTTCCAACGAGGTCCCGTGATTCGCTCATCGCCTCCAAGCCTTCCATACCGGAAATGTCCAACATTATCCGACGCGATCAATCCCAAGACTCCAAGCCTTGTCTCGATCCGTAAAGTCCTATTCACTTACAGGCACATGACCCAAAACCCAGTTTTGGTCATATCCCGAGACAACTCCCTTTTGGCCATTCTCCATATATGTGTCAATGAGTTTCATCCTCCGGTGTGACCCTTAGGTTTATGCATGTCAATAGATCAACGTAAAATCCCATTTTACTTGATCCTATTTAAGTGGCAACTAACGAGACTTTAGTATTGCCTGACACTGCATAGCGAATCGACCCTGTCGATTCTAACCTTTCCGTCGTCCCTGTCATTATCCTTTTATCTCCGATATCCTGATTGAGATAAGGCATAGAGCCGTCATCCTTATTATTCTCAATCACCGTTCCTTGATATGTGAGATGACTGAAGATATGATACCCAGTATCATGTGCATGGCCATGCTATTCTTCCAGTCACTCTCGATCAAGTGGCCGAGAACCGATATCTTTCCCATACCTTAGTATGAGGGATAAATCCCTTAGCCGTCTTTCGTGTCACTCATGTAGCCCGTCCCCAAGCCAATCCTGGCCGTTATGGAAGCCCTGTTACGGACAACGTTAGGCTCAGGTCAAACTCAGTTGTTGACTACATAGCGATCACAAAGACTCCTTGGTCTAAGGATACATGACAAGCTACAACACTGAATATGTTCATGACTTAATCTATGGCACATATTCAGGGCGGGTCGTCCAATATCATGTCCCACATGATATCTATGATCAGACTCCGGAATCCCATTCCAATGACTAACAGAACGTAAGCCATAAAGAGCCATCTTTCATACTAGTCGCTTCTAGTGAAGCTTTGTTGACTAGGGACCCATCGAGTGTGATCTATCTCGATCTATGGTTCTATTCGCATGGTGGGCATAGATCAGAGCACACATCGATATATTACTCCAACACATAAGTAATATAAAGCCGCTTTAATTTTATTGCTAACGATGATATATACATTTGGACATTTAGGATTGAACTACGGGCACTAAGACTAACAATCTCCCACTTGCCCTAGTTCCAATCTAAACTCCAATATGTCCCCATCGACTTTACATGTGTAACATGTTCAGGCAGTGACACTGCCTTAGTCAAAGGGTTGGCTATGTTATCATCTATTGCAATATCGGTTATCTTCACTTCACCTCAGTTCAGTATTTATCTGATGAGGTGGATACGCCGCAGTACATGTTTGGATTTGTTATGCGATCTAGGCTTTTAGCTTGCGCAATGGCCCTTGTGTTGTCGCAAAATGGATTCACCGGACTGGATGGGTTTTTAATTACACCCAGCCCTGCCATGAATTTCCAAATCCACATAGCCTCCTTAGCTGCCTCTGCAGCATCCATGTACTTGGCCTCTGTCGTAGATTCGGCAATGGTATCTTGCTATACGCTTTCCCAGCTAAAGCTCTGCCATTCAGCGTAAACACATATCCTGATTGAGTTCTAAAGTCATCTGGATTTGTCTTGGAAAACTAGCGTCTACTCATCCTTCGACGACTAGTTCAGCATCATCTTTCCCCCGGGTTAGAATGATGTCTACTGGTACAACATAAGGCTTACGAGACGTCTGGTCTCATACATGTCATGGCATATATGATCGATCCTGCCCCTAGGCGCATAGGATTCTCATCATCCTTTTCAGCTCATCAGGTGTCTTAGGACACTGAGTCTTACTGAGATGAATGCCATGACTAGTGGGTAAGAGTCCTTTCTTTGAATCGAGCATTAAGAACCTACTCAATGCCTTGTTCACATAGGTTCCCTGACTTAAATCCAAGACCCTCTTGGTGCGATCTCTACATATCTTAATCCTTAAGATATGAGAAGCATCGCCTAAGTCCTTTATTGAAAAACACTTCCTCAACCAAGCTTTAGTCTCGTGCAAGGTTGGGATGTCGTTTTCAATGAGAACCAGAAAGGTAATATTGCTCCCACTAGCCTTCTTATAAACGCAAGATTCATCCTCGTTCTTGATTAAGCCAAATCCAATTACAGCTTCATCAAAACGAAGGATCCAACTCCGAGAAGTTCGTTTCAATCCATAAATGGATTTCAACAACTTATAAATCTTTCCTTTATTCTTCGGATCGTCAAAACCTTTGGGCCGAGACATACAAACGTACTCAGTCAAATTTCCATTTAGGAAAGCGGTTTTGACATCCACTTGCCATATCTCGTAATTATGATACGCAGTTATGTCAAGAAGAATTTGGATCGATTTTGACCATAGCCACTAAGGAGAAGGTTTCCTCATAGTCAATCCATTGGATTTGCCTATAACCTTTCGCCACCAGTTGAGCTTTGTAGGTCAGAGGGTTGCCGTCCATGTCCATCTTCACCTTGAAGATCCATTTGCACCCTATGGTCCTCACACCATTGATGGGATCAACCGGTTCCCAGAATCGGTTGTCTGACATGGATTGCATTTCCTCCCTCATGGCTCCCAGCCATAACTCGGAGTTGGGCCCATCCACGACTTCCTGAAAGGTGGCTGGATCATCGTGATCCACCATGACTTCATTGTCACCTCCGGATACCATATCTTGGAGGTGGAAGATTGATCCTTTCAAATCGCCTTGGACCTTCCGGAATTGTAACAGGAATTGGTTCTTACTCTACGACAATCTCTGGCTCCTTTCTACTGGGTTGCCAATTGGTTTAGACAGATCTGTACCATCCTGAATTTCTTCGAGATGCACAGTCCTCCCAATGACGTCTTTGGAAACAAAACTTCTTTTCCATAAAGACCCCACCCCAAGCGACGAACACCATGTTCTCACTGGGATTGTAGAAATAGTATCCCCTTGTTGCTTTGGGATACCACACGAAGGTGCATATCTCAGATCTTGGTTCGAGCTTAGTCGAAACCAAATGTTTCACATAAGCCTCGCAACCACAAATCTTTAGGAAGGACAAAGCGGACATCATCCCGTACCATTTTTAAAATGGTGTCCCTTCCACACCATTCGTCGAAGCCCGATTCACTATGAATGCGGTCGTCTCTAGAGCAAAACCCCTAAAAGAGATTGGGAGATCAGTCCAACTAATCATGGAACAGACCATTGTCTAACAATGTCCGATTTCTCCGTTTGGCTACACCTTTCAACTACAGTGACCTAGGAGGAGTCCATTCCAAAAGGATCCCATTCTCTTTTAGATGATCTAATAACTCTGTGGTCAAGTATTTTCCACCTCGATCCAATCGAAGTGCCTTAATACCTTTGTCGAGCTGGTTTTCTACTATAGTCTTAAACTCTTTGAATTTATCAAAAGCTTCAGACTTATGTCTCACCGAAGAGACATAACCATATTTACTGTAATCATCAGTAAATGTGATAAAGTAGTTAAAACCCCTCCTGACAAGTGAACTTATTGGTCTACACACATTCGAGTGTATCAGCCCCAATAATTCACCCGCCCTTTCATCGCGATCGATAAAGGGCACTTTAGTCATTTTGCCCATCAAACAAACCTTGCACCTATCGATCGAATGGAATTCGAATGAACCTGAAAGCCCGCACTTCTGAAGTGCTGATAGGCGCTTCTTGTTTATGCGACCCAAATGACAGTACCATAACAGAGTTAGGTTTAAATCGTTGGATTTAGACCTCTTGGTATTAACGGAATATATAGAACTTGAGGCATTGTTACCCATATCTAATATGTACAATCCTCCAACCATGTCAGTACTGGTATAAAACATATCATTGCATAGAACATTGAAAACTCCATTTCCAATATTAACATTATATCCTTCCTTGTCAAACACGGATACAGATATAATATTCCTACTAAAAGTAGGTATGCAATATACATTATACAATACTAAGACAAGGCCTCTTGGCAAAGCAAGACTCATGGATCCTACAGCAGTTGCCACAACTCTGAGGTCCATTTCGTGCTTTCCAAATCTCTCCTACTTTCAGCCACCATATATTAGTGCATGTGTGAGATTCAGTCATGGTATCTAATACCCATGAATCTTTGGAAGTAGAGAGATGTAGCTCTATAGAGTTAATACCGAATGAAGGCACGATCCCACCGCCCTTCCTTAGATCATCCAGGTTTCCTGATGAAGGCGCAGTCCTACTGCCCTTCTTCAGATCATCCAGGCTATTTGATAAAGGCGCAGTCCCACTGCCCTTCTTCAGATCAGCCGTGAACTTCCTGTAATCCCGGTTCCAATGACCAGGCTGTTGGCAGTAGAAGCAGACATTCTCAGGTGTCTCATCTTTCCTGCCAAGTGCGCATGGGCCCAGCCCTTGCCACTTCCAATTCCCTTGTTGACCATCAGAATATCCTTGGATCCCAGATCCCTGAGATATTCTTCTCAGCAGCTGATGACACTTCATGTAACTCTGATATGGTCTTAGAGACAGCCTTGTCAAGGACATATTATTTGCGTTCAGACTTGAGGACTATCCTCAAAATTCTGTACCAGTCCAAATAGTTTGTCCCATTTAGCTTGACCCTGTCAAGAATGGTTTTTAATGACAAACTATTAATGTTCGCTGAATTTGCCATTTGATCTACAACAGATAAAATTCAATCAGTAAACTGAATAAATTTTATGAAGATCAAGCTTAAACACCAACAATCAATTCTAAACCTTTAGAATCTGAAACCAAGATCCTTGATTCACTCGATTAAGCTGAACTAATGCTCACCACTTAATCGAGCTATGTAGGTAGGACTCCATCCAATCACATCCAATGTGACTCTTGGCTAGGGTATGTACTTATGTACACGACTTACCCTATCTGTTACCCTAGCTCAACCTCAGGCCGAGAATCGTAGTCGGGTCCACCAATTTTCAACTATGGCTCGTCACTATGTAGGTGCTCCGCTAATGCGCACGACACCCACATATGTCGTCCAAACCTACTACCCCGCTTCCCCATGGATGCTCCGCTAATGCGCACGACACCCATAGGACGGGGAGGTAGTAAGGTGTTGATGATTGGGAGGTATCGGACATGACCCGCTTTTACTTGTCCAGTTGTGTTCAAAACTTTGGCACATCCTAGATGCGATGAGCACATCAACTACATTCCAAATGCAATGATGCCTCAAATTACATCCAATGTAATTCTTCCTTTGAACCCTTCAACTACATCCAATGCAATGACGGTTCTAAGGGTTCACACACAAGGATAAAAATTCCAATTTTATCTTTGCATGTGAGGTGATATGCTCGGTAAATAAAGTTAAGCATGCAATTCTAAAACACATAGAATTAATCATGCATAAACTAAACCAAGCATAAAGCGATAAATGTGCACATAATAGCCCCCTAAACTAACTCCCACTAGCTTCTTGAGCTCCACCGACTCCAAGCCGATGCCAACACCCGAAAAGCCACCAAATGACCTTTTCGCCCTTTCTTCGTCTTGAGTAAAATATTACAATTTAATACACGACTCGCAGGTCGGGAATAAATAAATATTACAAACAAGTGGTTCGACGACCACACCTTGAAAGAATAATTACACGCTAACTCTAACGGCTCGCAGGCCGTGAAAAGCGATAAATAATTAAATCGAGCTCGGGGCTATTATGTACACCATGCCAACATCACATCACACATCGTGTTATCAAACAAGCATGTTATCAAACATCATGTGATTTTCCGGTTTTAATTAATAGCCAAGTTTCGAAATTTTTTGATGCTCGGTTTATCGAAACCGTTCAAAAATGAAACTTTTGAACATTTGATCTTCGAGTTCATCATGACGGTTCCAAACTCGTCATAACTAACAAAACGGTTTAGCCTTGGCATATCAACCATCCAATGGTCATGCTTGGCCTAGCTCCGTCCAACGGAGCCCCGTTCGGTCCCGGTTTCGGCTCCCCGAGAGTCCCGCTCCCGAGACCCGAAAAATCAAATTTTTTTTCAAAATTTCCAGATTTGAAATAATTTTCAAAAAATCATTTTACATGTATTAAATCCATAAACAATAATTTAAAACATGTTATCAAACAATTTAGCAAAACAACATGCCAAAAACGAAACTTTCAAGCAAAACCGAAACTTTGAACACCGTCTTGTGAATCCCGAAGGTAGCACGGCTCTGATACCACTGTTGGGTCTCGAGGTAGGGTTGGAGATGAACCAACTCGCAGCGGAAAATCAATGAAAACCAAGAGACAATTAGAACCATGAAACAACTAACAAAGAATGGATTAACAAGAGAAAAATTCAGCACTAGTCCTTACCAAAACAAGAACACCGGTTAACGAATGATTGGCTTGAGTCTCCAAGACGCCTACGTATCCACATGGGAATCAAAGCCACGTAGTTCTTCTCTTTGAGGACTCAAGAACACAAAAATGGAGGAGGAAACTAGCCAAACCCGAAATGGCCATGGAAGAGGGAGAGAAAATGTGTTTCCTATTCTTGTCTTGTGTTTGTTATGTTGAAAAAAGATGACTTAAACATAACAAAACCCATACTTGTCCAACTAAAGGCATGGGACAAGTATGGTGTCAAGTAAGGTGTAAATATGACAAAGTATGGCAAGACAAGATTGGGTTAGGTGGTGAATCACCAACACCTTAATCCTTGTCTTGCTTACTTAGTACTAATTAATCAAGACTTGATTAATTAGTTCCATGGGCCTTGGTTGCATGGGCCTTTCATGGGCCTCTTGGAACATGGCCCATGGCCATTTCCAACGAGGTCCCGTGATTCGCTCATCGCCTCCAAGCCTTCCATACCGGAAATGTCCAACATTATCCGACGCGATCAATCCCAAGACTCCAAGCCTTGTCTCGATCCGTAAAGTCCTATTCACTTACGGGCACATGACCCAAAACCCAGTTTTGGTCATATCCCGAGACAACTCCCTTTTGGCCATTCTCCATATATGTGTCAATGAGTTTCATCCTCCGGTGTGACCCTTAGGTTTATGCATGTCAATAGATCAACGTAAAATCCCATTTTACTTGATCCTATTTAAGTGGCAACTAACGAGACTTTAGTATTGCCTGACACTGCATAGCGAATCGACCCTGTCGATTCTAACCTTTCCGTCGTCCCTGTCATTATCCTTTTATCTCCGATATCCTGATTGAGATAAGGCATAGAGCCGTCATCCTTATTATTCTCAATCACCGTTCCTTGATATGTGAGATGACTGAAGATATGATACCCAGTATCATGTGCATGGCCATGCTATTCTTCCAGTCACTCTCGATCAAGTGGCCGAGAACCGATATCTTTCCCATACCTTAGTATGAGGGATAAATCCCTTAGCCGTCTTTCGTGTCACTCATGTAGCCCGTCCCCAAGCCAATCCTGGCCGTTATGGAAGCCCTGTTACGGACAACGTTAGGCTCAGGTCAAACTCAGTTGTTGACTACATAGCGATCACAAAGACTCCTTGGTCTAAGGATACATGACAAGCTACAACACTGAATATGTTCATGACTTAATCTATGGCACATATTCAGGGCGGGTCGTCCAATATCATGTCCCACATGATATCTATGATCAGACTCCGGAATCCCATTCCAATGACTAACAGAACGTAAGCCATAAAGAGCCATCTTTCATACTAGTCGCTTCTAGTGAAGCTTTGTTGACTAGGGACCCATCGAGTGTGATCTATCTCGATCTATGGTTCTATTCGCATGGTGGGCATAGATCAGAGCACACATCGATATATTACTCCAACACATAAGTAATATAAAGCCGCTTTAATTTTATTGCTAACGATGATATATACATTTGGACATTTAGGATTGAACTACGGGCACTAAGACTAACAGCTCCGTTGGATGGAGCTAGGCCGAGTCGTGACTATTGGATAGTCAGAACGCCGGGGCTAAACCATTTGGGGAATTGTGACGAGTTTGGAACCGTCATGATGAACCACAAAATTAAACGTTCGGAAAATTCATTTTTGAAACCGGTTTCGATAAACCGTGTAATAATTTTCGAAACTTGGAAGCTAACTAAAATCAGTCATATCTCGGTGTTTGATAACACGCTGTATGATGTGATGATTTATGCATGGTGCACGTTACTAAGCCCCGGGTAGTTTTATCGCTTTTTCTCGGACTGCGTGCCGATAGTGTTAGCGTGTAACTATTCTTTTATAGGTGTGGTCGTCGTACCACTTGTTTGTAATAATTATTATTTCCCGACCTGCGAGTCGTGTATTTTATTGTAACCGTTTTGCCGGCTTGGAGACCAAGGAGCTCAAGAGGCGAGTGGGAGACCGCAGGAAACGGCTTGGAGCAGATGGACATCAAGGGGCGAGTGGGAGGTCCACGTTTCCGGCTTGAAGTCAAGATTGCTCAAGACCGGGGTGGGAATAATTTAGGGGGCTTTGACGTGCACGACTTTATGCTTGATGCTTGGTTTAAATGTTGCATGATTGTATGGTTAGAATGCATGCTTAGATTTAAACTTTCAAGCAAATCACCTCACATGCAAAGATAAAATTGGTTTTAATCGTTTGCTTGTGAACCCTTGAACCGTCTTTACTTTGGATGTAGTAGACGAGTTCGAAGGAAGAATTACATTGGAGGTAATTGGAGACGTCATTACATTTGGAATGTAGTTGACGTTCTCATCGCATCAATGATGTGCCAATCGTTCAAACACGACAAGACAAGTAAAAACGGGTCATGTCAGATACCTCCCAGTTTATCAACAACTTCCTACTTCCTCGACCTATGGGTGTCGTGCGCCTTAGCGGAGCATCCATAGGAAGGCGTTGTAGTAAGTTTGGTCAGCATATGTGGGTGTCGTGCGCCTTAGCGGAGCACCTACATAGTGACAGGCCATCGTTGAAAACTGGTGGACCCGACTACGATTCTCAGCCAGAGGTTGAGCTAGGGTATCAGATAGGGGAAACCGTGTACTCAAGTACATACCCTAGCCAAGAGTCACATTGGATGTGATCGGATGGAGTCCGGCCTACATAGCTCGGTTGAGTGGTGAGCCTCAGTTCAGCTCAATCGAGTGAATCAAGGTTCTTGGTTCAAGGTTCTATAGGTTTATAATCGCATGTCGGTGTTTGAACTCGATCTTCTTAATTTATTCAGTTTACTGATTAAATTCACTTTGTCGTATAGATCAAAATGGCTAACACATCAGCGTACAACGATAGTTTGTCATTGAAAACCATACTTGACGGGGTCAAGCTTAATGGGACAAACTATCTGGACTGGTACAGAGTTTTGAGGATAGTCCTCAAACTCTAAACGCAAAAGGACATATCCTTGATAATGCTATCCCTTATGTCCAGAAAATGACGGGGCATCTCGAACATCTTAATTGACTGGGTCTTAAGATAGTGTCGGAGATAGAAAACAGACATAGGTCTGCGCTCGCTTCCTCGTGTGTATGATGAGTTCATTGTGAGCTATCATATGCACGATATGGACAAGACCAAGTCAGAGTTACATGGCACGTTTGTAACTGCTGAGAAGAATATCAGGGATCTAGGATCCAAAGATATTCTGATGGTCAGAAAGGGATCCAGTTTCGGGAGGGAAACTGGTGGTGGCAAGGGTAAGGCCCTTGTGCACTTGGCGATAAAGATGAGACACACGATCGCTCCTAACCCTCCAAGGAGCGGGGGTCCTCAAGGAAGGCTAAGGAGGATGAGATTGTCTGCTTCTATTGCCAGAAGCCTGATCATGGGATTCGGAATTGCGGGAAAACCAGGATGATATAAAGAAGGGCAGTGGGACTGCGCCATCTTTAGGTATTAATCTAATAGAGCTACATCTCGCTACTTCCAAAGATTCATGGGTATTGGATACCAAGGGTGAATCTCACATACGCACTAACGTGTAGTGGTTGGAAGGTAGGAGATGATTGGAGAAGAACAAATTGGACCTCAGAGTGGACAACAATAAGGGTTGTAGCGAATGCTGTGGGATCCATGGGTCTTCATCATCCAAATAGCCTTGTTGTGTTTTGAACAATATATTGCATACCTAGTAGGATCATTATATCTGTATCCGTGTTAGACACCAAAGGATATAATATGGATATTGGAAATAGAACTTTCAATATTCTATGCAATCATATGTTTAAAACAAACATGGTCGGAGGATTGTACATATTGGATATGGTGACAATGCCTCAAGCTCTGTTTATAAGGTTGATACCAAAAGGTCTAAATCCGATAATTTAGACCATACTCTGTTAAGGCACTGTCATTTAGGTCTCATAATCAAGAAACGCATATCAGCACTTCACAAGTGCGGACATTGAGGTCCATTCGAGTTTCATTCGAATAATAAATGCAAGGCTTGTTTGTTGAGCAAAATGACTAAATCGCCGCGCCCTTCATCAATCGCGGTGAAAGGGCGGGTGAATTATTGGAATGATACACTCGGATGTGTAGACCAATA
Organism: Erodium maritimum; assembly: GCA_963921825.1. Lineage (NCBI taxonomy): Eukaryota > Viridiplantae > Streptophyta > Magnoliopsida > Geraniales > Geraniaceae > Erodium > Erodium maritimum. Next base: position 48,290,840 of record OY997595.1, on the reverse strand, counting down.
AGTTCGCTTTCCATGAGGGGTTTTAGCTACTTTATCACATTTACTGATGGTTGTAGTAAAATATGATTATGTCTATTCGATCAGACATAAGTCTAAAACTTTTGATAAATTCAAAGAGTTCAAGACTAAAGTAGAAAACCAGCTCGGGAAAAGTATTAAGGCTCTTCGATTGGATCGAGGAAGAGAATACTTAACTACAGAGTTTTTGGATCATCTAAGAGAGAATGGGATCCTTCGGAATGGACTCCTCCCGGGACACCGTAGTTGAGAGGTGTAGCCGAACGGAGAAATCAGACATTGTTGGACAATGGTCTGATCCATGGTCAGTTGGACTGATCTCCCTATCTCTTTCTGGAGTTATGCTCTGGAGACGGCCGTATTCATTTTGAATCGGGCTCCTACGAAGGCTGTGGAAGGGACACCATTTGAGAAATGGCACAGGGGGAGGCCCGTTTTGTCCTTCCTAAAGATTTGGGGTTGTGAGCCTTATGTGAAGCGGTTAGTTCACAGTAAGCTCGAATCAGGATCTGATAAGTGCACCTTCGTGGGGTATCCCAAGGAAACAAGGGGATACTACTTCTACAAACCCAGTGAGAACATGGTGTTCGTCACTCGGATTGGGTCTTTGTGCAAAGGGAATTTGTTTCAAAGACGTCTGTGGGAGGAATGTACATCTAGAGGGAGTTCAAGATGGTACAGATGCCTCTGAACCAGATGACAACCCAGTAGAGGAGCCTGAAGTGGTCGTAGAGCAAGAACCAATTCCCATAACAATTCCTAAAAGTCCAAGGCAACCTGAAAGATTAGTCACCCACCTTAGAGATATGGTTGTTTTGTATCTTGAGGTGATAGTGAGCTAATGGTGGATCGTGAGGATCCAGCCACCTTTTCAGGAAGCCATGAATGGGCCCGACTCCGAGTTATGGCTGGAAGCCATAAGGGAGGAAATGCAATCCATGTCGGATAACCAAGTCTGGGAACTGGTTGATCCCATCGATGGTGTGAGGACCATCGGATGCAAATAGATCTTCAAGGTGAAGATGGACACGGATGGCAAGCCTCTGACCTACAAAGCCTGACTGGTTGCAAAAGGTTATAGGCAGATCCTGTGGATTGACTATAAGGAAACCTTCTCACCAGTGGCTATGGTCAAATCTATCTAAATTCTTCTTGACATAGTCTCGTATCTTTATTACGAGATATGGCAAGTGGATGTCAAAAGCGCTTTTAAACGGGAATTTGACTGAAGACGCTTTATGTCTCAGCCCGAAGGTTTTGACGATCCGAAGAATAAGGGATAGATTTATAAGTTGTTGAAATCCATTTGTGGATTGAAACAAGCTTCTCGGAGTTGGAACCTTCATTTTGATGAAGCTGTAATTGGATTCGGTTTTGTCAAGAACGAAGATGAGCCTTGTGTTTACAAGAAGGCTAGTGGGAGTAAGATTGCCTTTCTGGTGCTGTGTGTCGATGACATAATACTTATCGGAAACGACGTCCCTGTTTTAAACGAGACCAAAAGCTTGGAGGGGACCTGTTTCGCGATGGACTTAGGCGAGTCTGCTTATATCTTAGGGATTAAGATATATAGAGATCGCACCAAGAGGGTCTTGGGATTAAGTCGGAGCACCTAAGTGGACAATGCATTGAGTAGGTTCTCAATGCTCAATTCAAAGAAAGGATTCTTACCCGCTCGTCATGGCATTAATCTCAGCAAGACTCAGTGTCTTAAAAACACCTGATGAGCTGAAAAGGATGATGCGAATCCCATGCACCTGGGAGGGGCAGGATCGATCATATATGCCATGACATATACAAGACTGGATGTCTTGTATGCCTTGTGTTGTACCAGCAGACATCAGTCTGACCCTTGGGGAAAGATGATGCTGAACTAGTCGCCAAAGGATATGTTGACGCTAGTTTCCAAACAGATTAAGATGACTTTAGAAGTCAGTTAGGACATCTGTTTACACTGATTGACGGTGCTTTCAGTTGGAAGAGCATGAAGCAGGATACCGTCGCTGACTCCACGACAGAGGCCGAGTACATAGCGGCTGCAGGGGCAGCCAAGGAGGCTATATGGATTTGGAAATTCACGGCAGGGTTAGGCGTAATTAAAAACCCGCCTAAGCCCGGTGAACCTATTTTGCGACAACACTGGGGCCATTGCTCAAGCTAAAGAGCCCAAATCGCATAACAAATCCAAACATGTACTGCGGCGATATCACCTAATCAGAGAGATTCTGAACAGGGGTGATGTGAAGATCACGTATATTGCAACGGATGATAACATAGCCGACCCGTTGACCAAAACGCTCTCGTTACCCAAGCACGAAAGGCATGTAAGGTCAATGGGATTAGATTGGAATTTAGATTGGAGCTAGGGCAAGTGGGAGATTGTTAGCCTCGGTGCCCGTAGTCCGATCATAAATGTCCAATTGTAATTATCATCGTTGGCAATATAAATAAAGCGGTTTTTATATTACTTAAGTGTTGGAGTAATATGTCGTGTGTGTTTCCGATCTATGCCCACCATGCGAATAGAACCATAGATCAGAATGGATCACACTCGATGAGGTCCCTAGTCAATAGTCTTCGCTGGAAGCGACTAGTATGAAATATGACTCTTGATGGCTTACATTCTATTTGTTGGGTCTCGAGGTAGGGTTGGAGATGAACCAACTCGCAGCGGAAAATCAATGAAAACCAAGAGACCATTAGAACCATGAAACAACTAACAAAGAATGGATTAACAAGAGAAAAATTCAGCACTAGTTCTTACCAAAACAAGAACACCGGTTAACGAATGATTGGCTTGAGTCTCCAAGACGCCTACGTATCCACATGGGAATCAAAGCCACGTAGTTCTTCTCTTTGAGGACTCAAGAACACAAAAATGGAGGAGGAAACTAGCCAAACCCGAAATGGCCATGGAAGAGGGAGAGAAAATGTGTTTCCTATTCTTGTCTTGTGTTTGTTATGTTGAAAAAAGATGACTTAAACATAACAAAACCCATACTTGTCCAACTAAAGGCATGGGACAAGTATGGTGTCAAGTAAGGTGTAAATAGGACAAAGTATGGCAAGACAAGATTGGGTTAGGTGGTGAATCACCAACACCTTAATCCTTGTCTTGCTTACTTAGTACTAATTAATCAAGACTTGATTAATTAGTTCCATGGGCCTTGGTTGCATGGGCCTTTCATGGGCCTCTTGGAACATGGCCCGTGGCCATTTCTAACGAGGTCCCGTGATTCGCTCATCGCCTCCAAGCCTTCCATACCGGAAATGTCCAACATTATCCGACGCGATCAATCCCAAGACTCCAAGCCTTGTCTCGATCCGTAAATTCCTATTCACGTACGAGCACATGACCCAAAACCCAGTTTTGGTCATGTCCCGAGACAACTCCCTTTTGGCCATTCTCCATAAATGTGTCAATGAGTTTCATCCTCCGGTGTGACCCTTAGGTTTATGCATGTCAATAGATCAACGTAAAATCCCATTTTACTTGATCCTATTTAAGTGGCAACTAACGAGACTTTAGTATTGCCTGACATTACATAACGAATCGACCCTGTCGATTCTAACCTTTCCGTCGTCCCTGTCATTATCCTTTTATCTCCGATATCCTGATTGAGATAAGGCATAGAGCCGTCATCCTTATTATTCTCAATCACCGTTCCTTGATATGTGAGATGACTGAAGATATGATACCCAGTATCATGTGCATGGCCATGCTATTCTTCCAGTCACTCTCGATCAAGTGGCCGAGAACCGATATCTTTCCCATACCTTAGTATGAGGGATAAATCCCTTAGCCGTCTTTCGTGTCACTCATGTAGCCCGTCCCCAAGCCAATCCTGGCCGTTATGGAAGCCCTGTTACGGACAACGTTAGGCTCAGGTCAAACTCAGTTGTTGACTACATAGCGATCACAAAGACTCCTTGGTCTAAGGATACATGACAAGCTACAACACTGAATATGTTCATGACTTAATCTATGGCACATATTCAGGGCGGGTCGTCCAATATCATGTCCCACATGATATCTATGATCAGACTCCGGAATCCCATTCCAATGACTAACAGAACGTAAGCCATAAAGAGCCATCTTTCATACTAGTCGCTTCTAGTGAAGCTTTGTTGACTAGGGACCCATCGAGTGTGATCTATCTCGATCTATGGTTCTATTCGCATGGTGGGCATAGATCAGAGCACACATCGATATATTACTCCAACACATAAGTAATATAAAGCCGCTTTAATTTTATTGCTAACGATGATATATACATTTGGACATTTAGGATTGAACTACGGGCACTAAGACTAACAATCTCCCACTTGCCCTAGTTCCAATCTAAACTCCAATATGTCCCCATCGACTTTACATGTCTAACATGTTCAGGCAGTGACACTGCCTTAGTCAAAGGGTTGGCTATGTTATCATCTATTGCAATATCGGTTATCTTCACTTCACCTCAGTTCAGTATTTATCTGATGAGGTGGTTGCGCCGCAGTACATGTTTGGATTTGTTATGCGATCTAGGCTTTTAGCTTGCGCAATGGCCCTTGTGTTGTCGCAAAATGGATTCACCGGACTGGATGGGTTTTTAATTACACCCAGCCCTGCCATGAATTTACAAATCCACATAGCCTCCTTAGCTGCCTCTGCAGCATCCATGTACTTGGCCTCTGTCGTAGATTCGGCAATGGTAACTTGCTTTACGCTTTCCCAGCTAAAGCTCTGCCATTCAGCGTAAACACATATCCTGATTGACTTCTAAAGTCATCTGGATTTGTCTTGGAAAACTAGCGTCTACTCATCCTTCGACAACTAGTTCAGCATCATCTTTCCCCCGGGTTAGAATGATGTCTACTGGTACAACATAAGGCTTACGAGACGTCTGGTCTCATACATGTCATGGCATATATGATCGATCCTGCCCCCAAGCGCATAGGATTCTCATCATCCTTTTCAGCTCATCAGGTGTCTTAGGACACTGAGTCTTGCTGAGATGAATGCCATGACTAGTGGGTAAGAGTCCTTTCTTTGAATCGAGCATTAAGAACCTACTCAATGCCTTGTTCACATAGGTTCCCTGACTTAAATCCAAGACCCTCTTGGTGCGATCTCTACATATCTTAATCCTTAAGATATGAGAAGCATCGCCTAAGTCCTTTATTGAAAAACACTTCCTCAACAAAGCTTTAGTCTCGTGCAAGGTTGGGATGTCGTTTTCAATGAGAACCAGAAAGGTAATATTGCTCCCACTAGCCTTCTTATAAACGCAAGATTCATCCTCGTTCTTGATTAAGCCAAATCCAATTACAGCTTCATCAAAACGAAGGATCCAACTCCGAGAAGTTCGTTTCAATCCATAAATGGATTTCAACAACTTATAAATCTTTCCTTTATTCTTCGGATCGTCAAAACCTTTGGGCCGAGACATACAAACGTACTCAGTCAAATTTCCATTTAGGAAAGCGGTTTTGACATCCACTTGCCATATCTCGTAATTATGATACGCAGTTATGTCAAGAAGAATTTGGATCGATTTTGACCACAACCACTAAGGAGAAGGTTTCCTCATAGTCAATCCATTGGATCTGCCTATAACCTTTCGCCACCAGTTGAGCTTTGTAGGTCAGAGGGTTGCCGTCCATGTCCATCTTCACCTTGAAGATCCATTTGCATCCTATGGTCCTCACACCATTGATGGGATCAACCGGTTCCCAGACTCGGTTGTCCGACATGGATTGCATTTCCTCCCTCATGGCTCCCAGCCATAACTCGGAGTTGGGCCCATCCACGACTTCCTGAAAGGTGGCTGGATCATCGTGATCCACCATGACTTCATTGTCACCTCCGGATACCATATCTTGGAGGTGGAAGATTGATCCTTTCAAATCGCCTTGGACCTTCCGGAATTGTAACAGGAATTTGTTCTTACTCTACGACAATCTCTGGCTCCTTTCTACTGGGTTGCCAATTGGTTTAGACAGATCTGTACCATCCTGAATTTCTTCGAGATGCACAGTCCTCCCAATGACGTCTTTGGAAACAAAACTTCTTTTCCATAAAGACCCCACCCCAAGCGACGAACACCATGTTCTCACTGGGATTGTAGAAATAGTATCCCCTTGTTGCTTTGGGATACCACACGAAAGTGCATATCTCAGATCTTGGTTCGAGCTTAGTCGAAACCAAATGTTTCACATAAGCCTCGCAACCACAAATCTTTAGGAAGGACAAAGCGGGCATCATCCCGTACCATTTTTAAAATGGTGTCCCTTGCACACCATTCGTCGAAGCCCGATTCACTATGAATGCGGTCGTCTCTAGAGCAAAACCCCTAAAAGAGATTGGGAGATCAGTCCAACTAATCATGGAACAGACCATTGTCTAACAATGTCCGATTTCTCCGTTTGGCTACACCTTTCAACTACAGTGACCTAGGAGGAGTCCATTCCAAAAGGATCCCATTCTCTTTTAGATGATCTAATAACTCTGTGGTCAAGTATTTTCCACCTCGATCCAATCGAAGTGCCTTAATACCTTTGTCAAGCTGGTTTTCTACTATAGTCTTAAACTCTTTGAATTTATCAAAAGCTTCAGACTTATGTCTCACCGAATAGACATAACCATATTTACTGTAATCATCAGTAAATGTGATAAAGTAGCTAAAACCCCTCCCGGCAAGTGAACTTATTGGTCTACACACATTCGAGTGTATCAGCCCCAATAATTCACCCGCCCTTTCATCGCGATCGATAAAGGGCACTTTAGTCATTTTTCCCATCAAACAAACCATGCACCTATCGATCGAATGGAATTCGAATGAACCTGAAAGCCCGCACTTCTGAAGTGCTGATAGGCGCTTCTTGTTTATGCGACCCAAATGACAGTACCATAACAGAGTTAGGTTTAAATCGTTGGATTTAGACCTCTTGGTATTAAAGGAATATATAGAACTTGAGGCATTGTTACCCATATCTAATATGTACAATCCTCCAACCATGTCAGTACTGGTATAAAACATATCATTGCATAGAACATTGAAAACTCCATTTCCAATATTAACATTATATCCTTCCTTGTCAAACACGGATACAGATATAATATTCCTACTAAAAGTAGGTATGCAATATACATTATACAATACTAAGACAAGGCCTCTTGGCAAAGCAAGACTCATGGATCCTACAGCAGTTGCCACAACTCTGAGGTCCATTTCGTGCTTTCCAAATCTCTCCTACTTTCAGCCACCATATATTAGTGCATGTGTGAGATTCAGTCATGGTATCTAATACCCATGAATCTTTGGAAGTAGAGAGATGTAGCTCTATAGAGTTAATACCGAATGAAGGCACGATCCCACCGCCCTTCCTTAGATCATCCAGGTTTCCTGATGAAGGCGCAGTCCTACTGCCCTTCTTCAGATCATCCAGGCTATTTGATGAAGGCGCAGTCCCACTGCCCTTCTTCAGATCAGCCGTGAACTTCCTGTAATCCCGGTTCCAATGACCAGGCTGTTGGCAGTAGAAGCAGACATTCTCAGGTGTCTCATCTTTCCTGCCAAGTGCGCATGGGCCCAGCCCTTGCCACTTCCAATTCCCTTGTTGACCATCAGAATATCCTTGGATCCCAGATCCCTGAGATATTCTTCTCAGCAGCTGATGACGCTTCATGTAACTCTGATATGGTCTTAGAGACAGCCTTGTCAAGGACATATTCTTTGCGTTCAGACTTGAGGACTATCCTCAAAATTCTGTACCAGTCCAAATAGTTTGTCCCATTTAGCTTGACCCTGTCAAGAATGGTTTTTAATGACAAACTATCAATGTTCGCTGAATTTGCCATTTGATCTACAACAGATAAAATTCAATCAGTAAACTGAATAAATTTTATGAAGATCAAGCTTAAACACCAACAATCAATTCTAAACCTTTAGAATCTGAAACCAAGATCCTTGATTCACTCGATTAAGCTGAACTAATGCTCACCACTTAATCGAGCTATGTAGGTAGGACTCCATCCAATCACATCCAATGTGACTCTTGGCTAGGGTATGTACTTATGTACACGACTTACCCTATCTGTTACCCTAGCTCAACCTCAGGCCGAGAATCGTAGTCGGGTCCACCAACTTTCAACTATGGCTCGTCACTATGTAGGTGCTCCGCTAATGCGCACGACACCCACATATGTCGTCCAAACCTACTACCCCGCTTCCCCATGAATGCTCCGCTAATGCGCACGACAACCATAGGACGGGGAGGTAGTAAGGTGTTGATGATTGGGAGGTATCGGACATGACCCGCTTTTACTTGTCCAGTTGTGTTCAAAACTTTGGCACATCCTAGATGCGATGAGCACATCAACTACATTCTAAATGCAATGATGCCTCAAATTACATCCAATGTAATTCTTCCTTTGAACCCGTCAACTACATCCAATGCAATGACGGTTCTAAGGGTTCACACACAAGGATTAAAATTCCTATTTTATCTTTGCATGTGAGGTGATATGCTCGGTAAATAAAGTTAAGCATGCAATTCTAAAACACATAGAATTAATCATGCATAAACTAAACCAAGCATAAAGCGATAAATGTGCACATAATAGCCCCCTAAACTAACTCCCACTAGCTTCTTGAGCTCCACCGACTCCAAGCCGATGCCAACACCCGAAAAGCCACCAAATGACCTTTTCGCCCTTTCTTCATCTTGAGTAAAATATTACAATTTAATACACGACTCGCAGGTCGGGAATAAATAAATATTACAAACAAGTGGTTCGACGACCACACATTGAAAGAATAATTACACGCTAACTCTAACGGCTCGCAGGCCGTGAAAAGCGATAAATAATTAAATTGAGCTCGGGGCTATTATGTGCACCATGCCAACATCACATCACACATCGTGTTATCAAACAAGAATGTTATCAAACATCATGTGATTTTCCGGTTTTAATTAATAGCCAAGTTTCGAAAATTTTTGATGCTCGGTTTATCGAAACCGTTCAAAAATGAAACTTTTGAACATTTGATCTTCGAGTTCGTCATGACGGTTCCAAACTCGTCATAACTAACAAAACGGTTTAGCCTTGGCATATCAACCATCCAATGGTCATGCTTGGCCTAGCTCCGTCCAACGGAGCCCCGTTCGGTCCCGGTTTCGGCTCCCCGAGAGTCCCGCTCCCGAGACCCGAAAAATCAAATTTTTTTTCAAAATTTCCAGATTTGAAATAATTTTCAAAAATTCATTTTACATGCATTAAATCCATGAACAAGAATTTAAAACATGTTATCAAACAATTTAGCAAAACAACATGCCAAAAACGAAACTTTCAAGCAAAACCGAAACTTTGAACCCCGTCTTGTGAATCCCGAAGGTAGCACGGCTCTGATACCACTGTTGGGTCTCGAGGTAGGGTTGGAGATGAACCAACTCGCAGCGGAAAATCAATGAAAACCAAGAGACCATTAGAACCATGAAACAACTAACAAAGAATGGATTAACAAGAGAAAAATTCAGCACTAGTTCTTACCAAAACAAGAACACCGGTTAACGAATGATTGGCTTGAGTCTCCAAGACGCCTACGTATCCACATGGGAATCAAAGCCACGTAGTTCTTCTCTTTGAGGACTCAAGAACACAAAAATGGAGGAGGAAACTAGCCAAACCCGAAATGGCCATGGAAGAGGGAGAGAAAATGTGTTTCCTATTCTTGTCTTGTGTTTGTTATGTTGAAAAAAGATGACTTAAACATAACAAAACCCATACTTGTCCAACTAAAGGCATGGGACAAGTATGGTGTCAAGTAAGGTGTAAATAGGACAAAGTATGGCAAGACAAGATTGGGTTAGGTGGTGAATCACCAACACCTTAATCCTTGTCTTGCTTACTTAGTACTAATTAATCAAGACTTGATTAATTAGTTCCATGGGCCTTGGTTGCATGGGCCTTTCATGGGCCTCTTGGAACATGGCCCGTGGCCATTTCTAACGAGGTCCCGTGATTCGCTCATCGCCTCCAAGCCTTCCATACCGGAAATGTCCAACATTATCCGACGCGATCAATCCCAAGACTCCAAGCCTTGTCTCGATCCGTAAATTCCTATTCACGTACGAGCACATGACCCAAAACCCAGTTTTGGTCATGTCCCGAGACAACTCCCTTTTGGCCATTCTCCATAAATGTGTCAATGAGTTTCATCCTCCGGTGTGACCCTTAGGTTTATGCATGTCAATAGATCAACGTAAAATCCCATTTTACTTGATCCTATTTAAGTGGCAACTAACGAGACTTTAGTATTGCCTGACATTACATAACGAATCGACCCTGTCGATTCTAACCTTTCCGTCGTCCCTGTCATTATCCTTTTATCTCCGATATCCTGATTGAGATAAGGCATAGAGCCGTCATCCTTATTATTCTCAATCACCGTTCCTTGATATGTGAGATGACTGAAGATATGATACCCAGTATCATGTGCATGGCCATGCTATTCTTCCAGTCACTCTCGATCAAGTGGCCGAGAACCGATATCTTTCCCATACCTTAGTATGAGGGATAAATCCCTTAGCCGTCTTTCGTGTCACTCATGTAGCCCGTCCCCAAGCCAATCCTGGCCGTTATGGAAGCCCTGTTACGGACAACGTTAGGCTCAGGTCAAACTCAGTTGTTGACTACATAGCGATCACAAAGACTCCTTGGTCTAAGGATACATGACAAGCTACAACACTGAATATGTTCATGACTTAATCTATGGCACATATTCAGGGCGGGTCGTCCAATATCATGTCCCACATGATATCTATGATCAGACTCCGGAATCCCATTCCAATGACTAACAGAACGTAAGCCATAAAGAGCCATCTTTCATACTAGTCGCTTCTAGTGAAGCTTTGTTGACTAGGGACCCATCGAGTGTGATCTATCTCGATCTATGGTTCTATTCGCATGGTGGGCATAGATCAGAGCACACATCGATATATTACTCCAACACATAAGTAATATAAAGCCGCTTTAATTTTATTGCTAACGATGATATATACATTTGGACATTTAGGATTGAACTACGGGCACTAAGACTAACACTATTAGCCATAGGAAAGGGTTCCGGAGTCTGATCATAAACATCATGTGGGACATGATGTTGGATGACCCGACCTGAATATGTTCCAAAGATTAAGTCATGAACATGTTCAGAGTCGTAGCTTGTCAGGTATCCTTAGACCGAGGAGTCTATATGATTGCTATGCATTAAACAACCAAGTTTGACCTGAAAACCCAACGTTGCACCGTGACTGGGCTTCCATAACGGCCAGGATTGGCTTGGGGAATGACTGCATGAGTGACATGATAGGCGGCTAAGGGATTTATCCCTCATACTACGGTATGGGAAAGATATCTGGTTCACGGCCGCTTGATCGAGAATGACTGACAAGAAAGCATGGCCATGCACATGATACTGGGTATCTTAAGGTCAGTCATCTCACATATCAAGGAACATGGATTGAGGATAATAAGGATGACGGCTCTATGCCTTATCTCAATCCGGATATCGGTGATAAAGAGATAATGACAAGGACGACTGAAAGGTCAGAATCGACAGGGCGCGATTCGTTATGCAGGGTCGGGCAATACTGAGTCTCGTCAGTCGCCACTTTGGTGAGACCAAGTAAAATGGGATTTTACGTTGATCTTACCGACATGCATAGACCTAAGGGTCACACCGACAGTTTGATACTCGATAAGAACATGACAAACCTAAGTTGGAGGGAATTGTGGCGGGGATCGCCATAGTGGACCGGCTAGCATATTGGGCTCGGCATGGGCTCTCTTGGAGAGGCCCATGGCCGGCCCATATAGGCTAGGCCCAATAAGGACTTAAGTCATTAGATGACAATTAGTCTTGTTGACCAAAATTGGGTGGGACCCAATTTCCACTAAACTAATAAACTAGGTAGTTTATTAGCTCCACCTAGCATCTTGGCATGGACACTTATCTCAAGTAGAGAGTTAAGTGATTCCACTTAACTAAGCATGCAAGATAGGTTGGAGAAGACAACATGCAAGTGTAGAGAATTAGAGAGAGTCTTCTTCTTCTTCCTCTACCTTGGCCAAACCCCCTCCAAGCTTCAAGGTTGGTCTTTTCATGTTCTTGAGTCATCAAAATCAAGAACTACATTGGCTTTGATTCCGTTAAGGATACGTAGGCATCCAAGGGGCTCAAGCCATTCAAAGTTGGGTCTTATTGAACCAATTTCGGACAAGTAGAGGGTGCTGATTTTCAGCACAGTTTTGTCCGACCAGTCACTTTGAGGAGATCGATCGGAGGATCATCCAATGTCCGATGAAGCTGATTTTTAGAGTGAACGTTCTCCACATATGGGTATTCAATCTGACCAAAGGGATTTGAGTTTCAACGGTTCGGTTTAGATATACACCAGCTGCAAGATGAGGCACTTGCAAAGGTGATGTTCACATACCTTTGCTGAATTTTCAGACTTGTTTTTCATATTTGGTAGATTCATCTCGATTGTCTCGTGGTTAATCTTCCGCTGCATTTTGTGTTTAACATGTCCACGACATCGAGTTCCATCACGCGCAACTATTTATCTTCATTTGGCGAGGTTGTCGATGTTAAGGTCGTCACAAAACCAAATAGGAAAAGGCGTTTGTTCGGGTTCTCAGAGTTCGCCAACTCGTCATCGGCTTCGCGGGAAATTCAAATATTGAATGGGTTTAAGGTAAACGGCTACAAGCTTTTGGTTGCCATGGATCGTGTGTCTCGAAGTTCAACAACTTTGCCGGCGCAGGAAGACGTCTCAGAAAGCTTGCCGGCGATGGAAGGGGTTCGGGTCAGCGGGGATCACGAGCGGGATCGTCGTCGCGTAGATGGTGGCGTATCAAATTCAAATCCCGTGATTCCAGCTGCTGTTAATGATCCTTAGATGGATAACGATCCTCTGTTTCCAAAAGAAACGCGTTCGCATCCGGAATCGCGCGAAGAAGACTCCGTTCAAGGAATAGGGCGAGCTGGACCGACATATTTGGTAACTGGATCGGTTGCAGGCCCAGATTTTGGTGCTCTTGGGCTTTCTCATGGATCAGCGGCCCATAAGCTTGTTTCTGATTCAATTACTGATCCAAAAGCTGGAATGGTTGCAATTGACGGGCCAATCGGTGGTCCAGACCCAAATGTTCAAAAATCAATCAGCGATCCGAGTTTGTTTGACGTTTTTAAACGCATTGACACTGATTTGTCTTCGTGTAAGGGCATTTCTCTGATTGGGCTTGAGGTGGATAATACCACCCAAGCCCAGATTGGCCTGACTGCTACTCACGCTCATGAGATGTCTGGGGATGCAATTCCTGCGACGATAGGTGATGGAGGAACCCTTGTGGAACAAGATGGAAGTCCGTGGAAAGACATCCTTCTGAGTAAAACAAGTATCCCCATAGAGGTTCCAAAGAAACGCGGTCGTCCAAAAAAAGGACAGCCAAAAAAGACGGCTCCTCCAACCGTCTTTTACCAGGCAAGAGCCAAAACATCAGCTGACAAAGGCGGTCAAGCGGGCGGTTTCACTATCGATATAGTTTGCTTTCCTGTTCTTTGTTTTTTAGTTTGCTATACGCTTGTTTCAGTTTGGGGAAAAGGTCCCTTTAAGGATCGTTTTTACTGCATCGTTTTACTTTCTTGTAGAACGTTTGCCTAATAAATTTTTCGCTTATCAAAAACAAATATGCTAGGATGTGTTTTCTCGATTCTCTTGTGTGTTTCAAGTCGACCGAACGATTTGGGGATTTTCCCTAATTGTTGTGTGCGCTATGTATGTCGATGTTTAGAGCGATACATGATTTGATCTAGTGTGAGACGAGATTTCATGTTTATAGAATTTACTTACGCTTGAGTATTACTATAATGAGGTTCTATTTAGTTCTACTCGATTAGTGAACTCATCTTGACCGATGGTGTTTGGTTTTTGAGAAGTGAACTAGGCGTAGCTAAGTAGATTCGCTTATTTATTTAGAGTTTACTCATGCTTGTTTATTACTAGAGCTTTGTGATTCGTTGCTCTAATTAGTTCTCCTTGATGATCGATTTATTCGGTCGTCAGGTCGATTGAACTAGGCGTAGCTGAGTAGATTCGACATTTAATTAGATTCTTCTCATGTTTGGGTAGTACCAGAGTATCCCGATTTCGATATTCTATTTAGTTCGACCTGATTCTTGGTGTGCATTGCTATTGATGGTAGTCGGGAATTAGGAAGTGAACTAAGCGTAGCTGAGTTGATTCGCCGAGTGGTGTTGCTATATCTACTTGTGGTAGTTGGTAGCGAGAGTCGCATGCATTCATTGTCGTTATCTCTTGTTCGAGGATAGATCGAGCTTCGCTCAAGATCATATAACTACACCCTAGTTTATTGCTTTCCGATGATTGGTGGTTCGCATATCGGTCCGGGCCATGATCTTGTACTTTATTTCTTGATACCGCATACATAGGAACTTAAGTGTTCTAAGACCATAAGGAAAGTATTATTTTATTTCACCCTCATTAACCAAACCATGCGTTAATTGGAATTCATATTTACTTGTACCCGTGACCGGCTCTTTGTGTGAATCAAAAGTTAAGTGTCTTAGGTGGTAGGTTGTAGATAGATTTTACTTTTGCCTAGACTTAAACAATTCATTTATTTTTCTGCTCTTTATATTCTATTTCGGGGATGTGGAAGTGACAGCCCATGTCCCCAGGTTTTAGCAGAATACTAGTGATACCTCTACTCCCTGTGGGATCGACCGGTACTTAACTGTCAAATATATTGCTTGATGAACGTGTACTGATGCACGTAAGAAGAGGGATTTGACGCATAGTCATCCTCACTCATCAAGATGGCGCCGTTGCCGGGGAGTAACATGCGTCATTAGTATTTTTGCACCTTTTTAGCTAGCTTCATTACCTTCATGATCTCTCATGGTTGCTTGCCTCTTTTGTAGGTGATTGGAAGAGTTAATTCGTTGATATATGGAGCAAAGTTCTAACCTGGAGAATTCAAGAAGGCAACCTCTTCATTCACTTGGCTTGCAACTAGGAGAATCCTCGTGCTTCTCAATTGAGGTCCAATTGTAGCGTCTACATTGTAAAAGGGGCGGTATTTCTAATCCCTTAAAACTTAACTGCATATGATAGATGTTCTAAATTAAATGATGACTGCTGGGATTTGTCGTCCTGTAGAGATTTAGGATCTTGTTTGAGCATTTCCGTGCATCATTTATATGTGGACTCTTGAGAATACATGAACACCTTATCCAGCAACTAAGTGTGAGGGAGAGGATTGATTATAAGCATAAAGTGCATTAAGTTGTTTGAGTATTGCATGTAGGGTTAAAAAGCATATTTGTGTTATGAGTCTTATTTTGTGTGTAAACCTTGGGTAAGTGATTTTAGCCAATATGAGTAAGCCGGGAGTAAATTTCTTTTCATCATTTACGGTTTTGAGGAATGAATGGAGGATTTACTATTGGCAGTGTTAAGAAGTAGTATATTGTGTTACGTTTTATCGCTTTACGGGAACAAAATGATTATGAGATGCTAGATATGACTACACTTTTCAATTCTTTTTATCATCACTAGCATGATTCTATCTTGGTTTTTGCCTATAACAGGTTTAATTAGGAGACGGTAGACTTATTTCACTGGTCACATTGAGAAAGTGTTGAGTTCACATGCTTGTTGTTGAGGGATCAAATTGTGTGTTTTAGTAAATTAAAAATCTAGCTGAGTTCAAGTCGTTAGTCCCATTGTGCGTTTGTGGTACAAATTTTTTCAAAATCTCACACACTATGCACGGGAAATTAAGTATAGGTCCCGTGGAAAGGGGATCGAATAAAAGATTTGTTTGGGAAAGGATGTAAGGTGCGGCGATTCGCATAAAGAGTGAACCTTACACCCGGAACCTCTCAAAGAGTAATAAAAAGTGAACCCCCCAGCCTATCTCAGCGATCCAAAATTTTCTACACGTAATCGAAAAAACAGAACAAACTTTGATCTACCACTTGACTTGTAAAGGAACTAGATGGGTTTACAATTCGCATGGGTCCTCATGGTTTTAATCGTCTCTTGGTTTTCATTGATTTTCAGCTGCGAGTTGGTTCATCTCCAACCCTACCTCGAGACCCAACATGAGCTCATTTTCCCTTCCCAGCTTGATCAGCGTCTCTTCCACTGGGTTTCTTTCCCTTCTGATATGAGGTGTGAATGACATCTTGGTCAACATCTTGATGAGCATATTTTTTTGGTCTTCGATTGAAACACTTCATCACTTTCTTCAATATCATGACCACTATTTTTTTCATCTCTTCTTTAGAATCTAAGCATGCGTTATAATTCAGATTTTTAGAAGTACTTTTTAAAGCCACACCTTTATATCTCTTATCTGTGCTTTGAAGAGACAACTCAAATGTCATGAGTTATCCCATGAGTTCATCGAATTTGAGGGAGCTAAAGTCATGCATTTCAAATATAGCTGTTATCTTCATTTTGAACCTTTAGTTCACAACTCGTAGTGTTTCCCTGACTAGCTCTTCATCTGACATGGGTTTGTCCAAGAACTAAGATTCATTAACAATGTCTTTGAGACGAACATGAAATTAGGTTATGGTCTCATCATCTCTCATGGTCAGGGCCTCAAAGTTTGTAGTGAGATATTGCAGTCTATGGTCTTTTAACTCTAGTGGTTCCTTCATAAGAAATTTCTAATATCTCTTAAGCTTCCTTAGAAGTTGTGCAGGTATTGATGAGCTTAAAGACATTTTGGTGGACAACATTGAATATTGCATTAAATGAACAAGAACTTATCATGGAAGCTTCGGCTTCTCCAGTACTTTAGTCCTTCTCTGGCATAGATATAGTTGGTTTTCCTTCTTCTGGTTTCAATAATGGTTGTTCCCTACCATGGATTACAAATTTCTAGGTTTTGCTATCTAGTAACTTCAAGAAAGCACTCATCTTAGCTTTCCAATAGCCATAGTTTGTCCCATCAAGCATAGGTAGACGATTTACAAACCCTCCTCTCGAATTTCCCATTTTGCACACACAAAATTATTTTCCTTTAGGATCACACCTTGTAGGTTAGGTGACCCGCTTTTGTTAGTCTTAGTGCCCGTATTCCAATCGTGAATGTCCAAATGTAATTACCATTGTTTGCTATAATAATGAAGCGGCTTTATAGTACTTATGTGTTGAAGTAATATATCGATATGTGATCTGATTTATGTCCACAATATAAATAGAACTATAGATCGGGATCGATCACAATCGATGGGTTCCCTAGTCAAAGATTTTCTTCGGAAGTGACTAGTATGAAAGATGACTCTTGATGACTTAGTTCTATTAGTCGTTGGAAAGGTTTTCTGAGTCTGATCATAGATGTCAAGTAGGACCTGACATTGGACGACCCGACCTTATTATCTTCCATAGATTTAGTCATGAACATAATCAGAGTCGTAGCTTGTCATATATCCTTAGACCGAAGAGTCTTTGTGATCACTATGCGGTAGATAACTAAGATTTGACTTGAGCCTAATGTTGTACCGTGACTGGACTTTTGTTGGGTCTCGATGGATGGTATGAATGCATACTTGCAACGGAATGAAAAATAAAACCAAGAGACCATTAAAACCATGAATCAACTACCATAGAGTAGAATCACAAGAAAAAAAATCAGCATTTTCATAAAATAACAAGAACACCGGGTAAAGAATGATTTGGCTTGAGTCTCCAAGACGCCTACGTATCCACATGCGAATCAAAACTACAGAGTTCTACTAAAGAGGACTCAAGAACACCAAATATGGAGGAAGAACACTCCTTGGCCGAAATTGTAGGAAGAAGGGAGATAAAATGTTGTTTCTTATTTGTGTCTTGTGTTTGTTATGTTGAAAAAAGATGACTTAAACATAACAAACCCGATCAACTTGTGCAGCTAAAGGAATGGGACAAGTATGGTGACAAATAAGGTGTGTATAGGACAAAGTATGGCTAGACAAGATGTGGTTAGGTGGTGAATCACCAACACCTTAATCCTTGTCTTGCTTGTTGGGTCTCGATGGAGGGTATGAACACATACTTGCAGCGGAAATAACTCGAGACCATGTCATAGAACACTACCAAATATTAGATACACAAGAGAATAAACAATATGGATGTTTCCTTACCAACTAGTTCAAGAAAAGGAAGAGAACACCAAAGAAACGATGATCGGCTTGAGTCTCCAAGACGCCTACGTATCCAAATGGAATCAAAGCCACGTAGTTCTTCTTTAGATGACTCAAGAACACAACAAGAGGGGGGAAAAGTGCCAAACTCGAAATTGTAGTGTGAGAGGGAGAGAAGTTGTGTTTCTATTCTTGTCTTGTGATTTGTTGTAGGAAAAAGATGACTTAAACCATCAACAACCATCAAGGACAAGTAAGGTGTGAAGCATGGTGTGAAGTAAGACAAGCATGGTGCTAAGTATGGCAAGACAAGATGGGTTAGGTGGTGAATCACCAACACCTTAATCCTTGTCTTGCTTACTTAGTACTAATTAATCAAGACTTGATTAATTAGTTCCATGGGCCTTGGTTGCATGGGCCTTTCATGGGCCTCTTGGAACATGGCCCATGGCCATTCCCAACGAGGTCCCGTGACGTGCTCATCGCCTCCAAGCCTTCCATACCGGAAATGTCCAACATTATCCGACGCGATCAATCCCAAGACTCCAAGCCTTGTCTTGATCCGTAATGTCCTATTCACTTACGGGCACATGACCCAAAACCCAGTTTTGGTCATGTCCCGAGACAACTCTCTTTTGGCCATTCTCCATAAATGTGTCAATGAGTTTCATCCTTCGGTGTGACCCTTAGGTCTATGCATGTCGATAGATCAACGTAACATCCCATTTTACTTGATCCTATATAAGTGGCAACTAACGAGACTTTAGTATTGCCTGACACTACATAGCGAATCGAACCAATCGATTCTAACCTTTCCGTCCTCCCTGTCATTATCCTTTTATCTCCGATATCCTGATTGAGATAAGGCATAGAGCCGTCATCCTTATTATTCTCAATCACTGTTCCTTGATATGTGAGATGACTGAATATATGATACCTAGTATCATGTGCATGGCCATGCTATTCTTTCAGTCACTCTCGATCAAGCGGCCGAGAACCGATATCTTTCCCATACCTCAGTATGAGGGATAAATCCCTTAGCCGTCTTTCGTGTCACTCATGCAACCCGTCCCCAAGCCAATCCTGGCCGTTATGGAAGCCCTGTTACGGACAACGTTAGGCTCAGGTCAAACTTAGTTGTTGACTGCATAGTGATCACAAAGACTCCTTGGTCTAAGGATACATGACAAGCTACGACACTGAATATGTTAATGACTCAATCTATGGCACATATTCAGGGCGGGTCGTCCAATATCATGTCCCACATGATATCTATGATCAGACTCCGGAATCCCATTCCAATGACTAACAGAACGTAAGCCATGAAGAGCCATCTTTCATACTAGTCGCTTCTAGTGAAGCTTTATTGACTAGGGACCCATCGAGTGTGATCCATCTCGATCTATGGTTCTATTCGCATGGTGGGCATAGATCAGAAATCACATCGATATATTACTCCAACACATAAGTAATAGAAAGCCGCTTTAATCTTATTGCTAATGATGATATATACATTTGGACATTTATGATTGAACTACGGGCACTAAGACTAACATTGCTTACTTAGTACTAATTAATCAAAACTTGATTAATTAGTTCCATAGGCCTTGGATGCATGGGCCTCTTGGAACATGACCCGTGGCCATTCCCAACAAGGTCCCATGACCCGCTCATCGCCACCAAGCCTTCCATACCGGAAATGTCCAACATTATCCGATGTGATCAATCCCAAGACTCCAAGCCTTGTCTTGATCCGTAAAGTCCTATTCACTCACGAGCACATGACCCAAAACATAGTTTTGGTCATGTCCCGAGACAACTCTCTTTTGTCCATTCTCCATAAATGTGTCAATTAGTTTCACCCTCCGGTGTGACCCTTAGGTTTATGCATGTCAATAGATCAACGTAAAATCCAATTTTACTTGATCTTATATTAGTATTGCTGATACTGCATAACGAATCGACCCTGTCGATTCTAACCTTTCCGTCGTCTATGTCACTATCCTTTTATCTCCGATTTCTTGATTAAGATAAGGCATAGAGTCGTCATCCTTATTATTCTCAATCATTGTGCCTTGATATATGATGTGACTGAACATATGATACCCAGTATCATGTGCATGACCATGCTATTCTTTCAGTCACTCTCGATCAAATGGCCGAGAACCGATATCTTTTCCCATACCTCAGTTTGAGGGATAAATCCCTTAGACATCTTTCGTGTCACTCATGTAGCCCGTCCACAAGTCAATCCTAGTCGTTATGGAAGCCATGTTACAGACAACGTTCGGCTCATGTCAAACTCAGTTGTTGACAGCATAGCGATCACAAAGACTCCTTGGTGTTAGGTTACATGACAAGCTACGACACTGAATTTGTTCATGACTTAATCTATGGTTCATATTTAGGGTGGGTCATCTAATATCATGTCCCACAAGATATCTATGATCAGACTCCGGAATCTCATTCCAATGACTAACAGAACGTAAGCCATAAAGAGCCATCTTTAATACTAGTCGCTTCTAGTGAAGCTTTGTTGACTAGGGACCCATCGAGTGTGATCTATCTCGATCTATGATTTTATTCGCATTATGGGCATAGATCAAAGCACACATCGATATATTACTCCAACACATAAGTAATAGAAAGCCGCTTTAATTTTTTTGCTCACGATGATATATATATATATATGGTTGGTATCAGGTACAAACCACCCCTTATTGTGCAAACTACGAACTCACCAGGTGCCGACACGTGGGTGCGCGCGCACAGTGCTGACACGTGGCGCGCATAATGCTATTAGTTTGGGCGCACAATGCTGATAGTTTGTCACTGTGTTAAATTATCAGCACTGTGCGTCCAAACTATTAGCACTGTGCGCGCGCGTGGTCAACACGCTCACGCGCGCGGGCAGAGGCGCGCGCAAAGCGGCCACGTGTCAGCATCGCGCGCGCTCTGCTGACGTCACTTTGATCACATCCTGTGGCTCAGATTGGTTCGTAGTTTGCACAACAAGGGTGGTTTTTAATGGATAGCTACCCGATATATATATATATATATAGGGTAGTTATCGAGTAAAAACCACCCTTCCAGCTGAAAGCTCCGCCATTCAGCGTGAACACATATCCTGACTGACTTCTAAAGTCATCTGGATCTGTCTGGAAACTAGCGTCTACATATCCATTAACAACTAGTTCAGAATCATCTTTTCCCCTGTACACTAGAAACGCGTCCTTAGTTCTTCTCAAATATTTGAGAATCGCTTTGACCGCTATCCAGTGTTCCTCACCAGGGTTAGACTGATGTCTGCTGGTACAACTCAAGGCATATGAGACATCCGGTCTCGTGCATATCATGGAATACATGATCGATCCTACCGCCGAAGCGTATGGGATTCGCATCATTCTTTTCAGCTCATCAGGTGTCTTAGGACACTGAGTCTTGCTGAGATGAACGCCATGACGTGCGGGTAAGAGTCCTTTCTTGGAATCAAGCATTGAGAACCTACTCAATACCTTGTTCACATAGGTGCTTTGACTTAAACCCAAGACCCTCTTGGTGCGATCTCTATATATCTTAATCCCTAAGATATAAGCAGCATCGCCTAAGTCCTTCATTGAGAAACACTTCCCTAACCAAGCTTTAGTCTCGTGCAAGGTTGGGATGTCGTTTCCAATGAGTAGTATGTCATCGACATACAACACCAGAAAGGTAATCATACCCCCATTTGCCTTCTTGTAAACGCAAGGTTCATCTTCATTCTTGATAAAGCCAAATCCAATTACAGCTTCATCAAAACGAAGGTTCCAACTCCGAGAAGCTTGTTTCAATCCATAAATGGATTTCAACAACTTACAAATCTTTCCCTTATTCTTCGGATCGACAAAACCTTCGGGTTGAGACATATAAACGTCCTCCGACAAATTTCCGTTTAGGAAAGCGGTTTTGACATCCATTTGCCATATCTCGTAATCGTGATATGCAGCTATGGCAAGAAGAATTCGGATAGATTTGACCATAGCCACTGGGGAAAAGGTTTCCTCATAGTCAATCCCTTGGATCTGCCTATAACCTTTCGCCACTAGTCGGGCTTTGTAGGTCTGAGAGTTGCCTTCCATGTCCATCTTCACCTTGAAGATCCATTTGCATCCGATGGTTCTTACACCACCGATGGGATCAACCAGTTCCCAGACTTGGTTGTCCGACATGGATTGCATTTCCTCCCTCATGGCTCCCAGCCATAACTCAGAGTCGGGTCCGTCCACAGCTTCCTGAAATGTAGCTGGATCATCGTGATCCACCACAAGCTCACCGTCACCTCCAGACACAAAGTAACCATATCTCGGAGGTGGACGACTAACCCTTTCAGATCGCCTTGGACCTTCTGGAATTGTTGCAGGAACTGGTCCTTGCTCTACGACCATCTCAGGCTCTTCTACAGGGTTGTCCAGTGGATCAGTTGGATCTGTACCACCCTGAATTTCTTCTAGATGTACAACCCTCCCACTGACGTCTTTGGAAATAAACTCCCTTTCC
Organism: Erodium maritimum; assembly: GCA_963921825.1. Taxonomy (NCBI): domain Eukaryota; kingdom Viridiplantae; phylum Streptophyta; class Magnoliopsida; order Geraniales; family Geraniaceae; genus Erodium; species Erodium maritimum. The sequence continues at coordinate 48,268,071 of OY997595.1, read as the reverse complement.
ATAAAGACCCCACCCCGAGCGACGAACACCGTGTTCTCGCTGGGTTTGTAGAAGTAGTACCCCATTGTTTCTTTGGGATACCCAACGAAGGTGCATTTATCAGATCTTGGTTCGAGCTTAGTCGGAACTAAACGTTTCACATAAGCCTCGCAACCCCAAATCTTTAGGAAGGACAAAACGGGCTTTCTCCCGCGCCATTTCTCAAATGGTGTCCCTTCCACAGCCTTCGTCGGAGCCCGATTCAAAATGAATGCGGCCGTCTCCAGAGCATAACCCCAGAAAGAGATTGGGAGATCAGTCCCACTAATCATGGACCGGACCATATCCAATAAAGTCCGATTTCTCCGTTCGGACACACCATTCAATTGTGGTGTTCCGGGAGGAGTCCATTCCGAAAGGATCCCACTTTCTGCTAGATGATCTAAAAACTCTATGGTCAAGTATTCTCCACCTCGATCTGATCGAAGTGCTTTAATACTTTTCCCGAGCTGGTTTTCTACTTCCGTCTTAAACTCTTTGAATTTATCAAAAGCTTCAGACTTATGTCTCATCAAATAGACATAACCATATCTACTGAAGTCGTCAGTAAATGTGATAAAGTAGCTAAAACCCCTCCTGGCAAGTGTGCTCATTGGTCCACACACATCCGAGTGTATTAGCCCCAATAAGTCACCCGCCCTTTCACCGCGACCGATGAAGGGCGCTTTAGTCAGTTTTCCCATCAAACAAGATTCGCATCTATCAATCGAATGAAATTCGAATGGACTAAGAAGTCCACACTTGTGAAGTGTTGATATGCGTTTCTCGTTTATGTGGCCTAAACGACAATGCCATAAAAGAGTTTGGTCTAAATCATTGGACTTAGACCTCTTGGTATTTACATTATATATAGAGCTTGAGGCATTGTTATCCATATCCAATATGTACAATCCTCCAACCATTTTGGCGCTAGCATAAAATATATCATTGCATAAAATATTGAAAATCCCATTTCCAACATCAAAATTGTATCCTTCCTTGTCCAACAAAGAAATAGATACAATATTCCTACTGAAAGTAGGTACACAATATACATTGTTCAAAACAAAAACTAGCCCACTTGGCAAAAGAAGACTTATGGATCCTACAGCAGTCGCCACAACTCTAGTCTTGTTGCCCACTCTGAGGTCCACCTCGTCCTTCTTCAAGCTTCTCCTACCTTCCAGCCACTGCACATTAGTACAAATGTGAGATTCAGCCCCGGTATCCAATACCCATGAATCTTTGGAAGTAGTGAGATTTAGCTCTATAAAGAAAATACCTGATGAAGGCACAGTCCCACCGCCCTTCTTCAGATCATCCAGAAACTTCCTGCAATCTTTCTTCCAGTGACCAGGCTGTTGACAGTAGAAGCAGACATTCTCGACATCCTTCCCCTTCCTTGAGGACTCCCCGGTCCTAGGAGGGTTAGGACGCTTCGGATGCCTCATCTTTCCTGCCAAGTGCATAGGGGCCTTGCCCTTACCACTAACAGTTCCCTTATTCTTGAAACTGTTTCCCTGTCTGACCATCAGAACATCCTTGGATCCCTGATCCTTGACGTTCTTTTCAGCAGTTACCAACATTCCATGCAACTCTGAAATGGTCTTGTCCATATCGTGCATATGATAGTTCATGACGAACGTAGCATATGAACGAGGAAGGGAACGCAGAACCACATCCGCTGCCATCTCGTTCTCTATCTTAAGACCCAGTCGATTAAGATGTTCGAGATGCCCCTTCATCTTTAGGACATGAGGACCCACGGAGACTCCTGCTGACATTTTGCAGGAGAGAAGTTCATTAAGGACATTGTATCTCACGATACGTGCCCTTTCCTTGAACATACCCTTTATGATCCCCATCATAGTATAGGGGTCATCAGAGTACTCCATGAACTGGTCTTGGAGATCAGACTCCATGCAGCCCAGCATAATACATGCCACATCTATAGAATCGCTAAGGTGCTTTTGGTATGCATCCTTAACGGCCCTAATGGCATTATTAGCTGGCTCCTCAGGGATAGCCTGGTCTAGGACATATTCTTTGCGCTCGAATTTGAGGACTATCCTCAAGTTTCTGTCCCAGTCCAAGTAGTTTGTCCCACTTAGCTTGATCCTATCAAGAATGGTTTTTAGTGACAAACTACTATTGTTCGCTGAAGTACTTGCCATTTGATCTACACGACAAACAAAATATAATCAGTAAACTGAATAAATTTTATGAAGATCAAGTTCAAAATCCAACCAATTGATTCTAAACCTTTAGAACCTAAAACCAAGATCCTTGATTCACCCGATTAAGCTGAACTAATGCTCACTACTTAATCGAGCTATGTAGGTAGGACTCCATCCAATCACATCCAATGTGACTCTTGGCTAGGGTATGTACTCATGTACACGGCTTACCCTATCTAATACCCTAGCTCAACCTCAGGCTGAGAATCGTAGTCGGGTCCACCAATTTTCAACTATGGCCCGTCACTATGTGGGTGCTCCGCTAATGCGCACGACACCTACACATGTCGTCCAAACCTACTACCCCGCTTTCCCATGGATGCTCCGCTAATGCGCACGACACCCATAGGACGGGGAGGTAGTAAGGTGTTGATAATTGGGAGGTATCGGACATGACCCGTTTTTACTTGTCCGGTTGTGTTTTAAACTTTTGGCACATCCTAGATGCGATGAGCACATCAACTACATTCCAAATGTAATGATGCCTCCAATTACATCCAATGTAATTCTTCCTTCGAACCCGTCAACTACATCCAATGTAATGACGATTCTAAGGGCTCACAGACAATGATTAAAACCAATTTTATCTTTGCATGTGAGGTGATATGCTCGGTAAATTAAGTTAAGCATGCAATTCTAAAACACATAGAAAAGATCATGCAAAAACTAAACCAAGCATAAAGCGTTAAATATGTACATAATAGCCCACTAAACTAACTCCCACTAGCTTCTTGAGCTCCACCGACTCCAAGCCGATGTCAAAACCCGAGAAGCCACCAAATGACCTTTTCGCCCTTTCTTCGTCTTGAGTAAAATATTACAATTTAATACACGACTCGCAGGTCGGGAATTAATAAATATTACAAATAAGTGGTACGACGACCACACCTCGAAAAAATAATTACACGCTAACTCTAACGGCTCGCAGGCCGTGAAAAGCGATAAATAATTAAATCAAACTCGGGGCTATTATGTACACCATGCCAACATCACATCACACATCGTGTTATCAAACAAGCATGTTATCAAACATCATGTGATTTTCCGGTTTTAATTAATTGCCAAGTTTCGAAAATTTTTGATACTCGGTTTATCGAAACCGTTCAAAATTGAAACTTTTGAACATTTGATTTTTGAGTTCATCAAGACGGTTCCAAACTCGTCATGACTAACAAAACGGTTTAGCTCGGCATATTGACCATCCAATGGTCATGCTTGGCCTAGCTCCGTCCAACGGAGCCCCGTTCGGTCCCGGTTTCGGCTCCCCGAGAGTCCCGCTCCCGAGACCCGAAAAATCAAATTTTTTTCAAAAATTCCAGATTTGATAAACTTTTCAAAAATTCATTTTTCATGCATTAAACCCATAAACAAGAATTTAAAACATGTTATCAAACAATTTAGCAAATTAACATGCAAAACCGAAACTAGCAAGCAAAACCGAAAGTTCTCTTGTGAATCCCGAAGGTAGCACGGCTCTGATACCACTGTTGGGTCTCGATGGAGGGTATGAACACATACTTGCAGCGGAAATAACTCGAGACCATGTCATAGAACACTACCAAATATTAGATACACAAGAGAATAAACAATATGGATGTTTCCTTACCAACTAGTTCAAGAAAAGGAAGAGAACACCAAAGAAACGATGATCGGCTTGAGTCTCCAAGACGCCTACGTATCCAAATGGAATCAAAGCCACGTAGTTCTTCTTTAGATGACTCAAGAACACAACAAGAGGGGGGAAAAGTGCCAAACTCGAAATTGTAGTGTGAGAGGGAGAGAAGTTGTGTTTCTATTCTTGTCTTGTGATTTGTTGTAGGAAAAAGATGACTTAAACCATCAACAACCATCAAGGACAAGTAAGGTGTGAAGCATGGTGTGAAGTAAGACAAGCATGGTGCTAAGTATGGCAAGACAAGATGGGTTAGGTGGTGAATCACCAACACCTTAATCCTTGTCTTGCTTACTTAGTACTAATTAATCAAGACTTGATTAATTAGTTCCATGGGCCTTGGTTGCATGGGCCTTTCATGGGCCTCTTGGAACATGGCCCATGGCCATTCCCAACGAGGTCCCGTGACGTGCTCATCGCCTCCAAGCCTTCCATACCGGAAATGTCCAACATTATCCGACGCGATCAATCCCAAGACTCCAAGCCTTGTCTTGATCCGTAATGTCCTATTCACTTACGGGCACATGACCCAAAACCCAGTTTTGGTCATGTCCCGAGACAACTCTCTTTTGGCCATTCTCCATAAATGTGTCAATGAGTTTCATCCTTCGGTGTGACCCTTAGGTCTATGCATGTCGATAGATCAACGTAAAATCCCATTTTACTTGATCCTATATAAGTGGCAACTAACGAGACTTTAGTATTGCCTGACACTACATAGCGAATCGAACCAATCGATTCTAACCTTTCCGTCCTCCCTGTCATTATCCTTTTATCTCCGATATCCTGATTGAGATAAGGCATAGAGCCGTCATCCTTATTATTCTCAATCACTGTTCCTTGATATGTGAGATGACTGAATATATGATACCTAGTATCATGTGCATGGCCATGCTATTCTTTCAGTCACTCTCGATCAAGCGGCCGAGAACCGATATCTTTCCCATACCTCAGTATGAGGGATAAATCCCTTAGCCGTCTTTCGTGTCACTCATGCAACCCGTCCCCAAGCCAATCCTGGCCGTTATGGAAGCCCTGTTACGGACAACGTTAGGCTCAGGTCAAACTTAGTTGTTGACTGCATAGTGATCACAAAGACTCCTTGGTCTAAGGATACATGACAAGCTACGACACTGAATATGTTAATGACTCAATCTATGGCACATATTCAGGGCGGGTCGTCCAATATCATGTCCCACATGATATCTATGATCAGACTCCGGAATCCCATTCCAATGACTAACAGAACGTAAGCCATGAAGAGCCATCTTTCATACTAGTCGCTTCTAGTGAAGCTTTATTGACTAGGGACCCATCGAGTGTGATCCATCTCGATCTATGGTTCTATTCGCATGGTGGGCATAGATCAGAAATCACATCGATATATTACTCCAACACATAAGTAATAGAAAGCCGCTTTAATCTTATTGCTAATGATGATATATACATTTGGACATTTATGATTGAACTACGGGCACTAAGACTAACATTGCTTACTTAGTACTAATTAATCAAAACTTGATTAATTAGTTCCATAGGCCTTGGATGCATGGGCCTCTTGGAACATGACCCGTGGCCATTCCCAACAAGGTCCCATGACCCGCTCATCGCCACCAAGCCTTCCATACCGGAAATGTCCAACATTATCCGATGTGATCAATCCCAAGACTCCAAGCCTTGTCTTGATCCGTAAAGTCCTATTCACTCACGAGCACATGACCCAAAACATAGTTTTGGTCATGTCCCGAGACAACTCTCTTTTGTCCATTCTCCATAAATGTGTCAATTAGTTTCACCCTCCGGTGTGACCCTTAGGTTTATGCATGTCAATAGATCAACGTAAAATCCAATTTTACTTGATCTTATATTAGTATTGCTGATACTGCATAACGAATCGACCCTGTCGATTCTAACCTTTCCGTCGTCTATGTCACTATCCTTTTATCTCCGATTTCTTGATTAAGATAAGGCATAGAGTCGTCATCCTTATTATTCTCAATCATTGTGCCTTGATATATGATGTGACTGAACATATGATACCCAGTATCATGTGCATGACCATGCTATTCTTTCAGTCACTCTCGATCAAATGGCCGAGAACCGATATCTTTTCCCATACCTCAGTTTGAGGGATAAATCCCTTAGACATCTTTCGTGTCACTCATGTAGCCCGTCCACAAGTCAATCCTAGTCGTTATGGAAGCCATGTTACAGACAACGTTCGGCTCATGTCAAACTCAGTTGTTGACAGCATAGCGATCACAAAGACTCCTTGGTGTTAGGTTACATGACAAGCTACGACACTGAATTTGTTCATGACTTAATCTATGGTTCATATTTAGGGTGGGTCATCTAATATCATGTCCCACAAGATATCTATGATCAGACTCCGGAATCTCATTCCAATGACTAACAGAACGTAAGCCATAAAGAGCCATCTTTAATACTAGTCGCTTCTAGTGAAGCTTTGTTGACTAGGGACCCATCGAGTGTGATCTATCTCGATCTATGATTTTATTCGCATTATGGGCATAGATCAAAGCACACATCGATATATTACTCCAACACATAAGTAATAGAAAGCCGCTTTAATTTTTTTGCTCACGATGATATATATATATATATGGTTGGTATCAGGTACAAACCACCCCTTATTGTGCAAACTACGAACTCACCAGGTGCCGACACGTGGGTGCGCGCGCACAGTGCTGACACGTGGCGCGCATAATGCTATTAGTTTGGGCGCACAATGCTGATAGTTTGTCACTGTGTTAAATTATCAGCACTGTGCGTCCAAACTATTAGCACTGTGCGCGCGCGTGGTCAACACGCTCACGCGCGCGGGCAGAGGCGCGCGCAAAGCGGCCACGTGTCAGCATCGCGCGCGCTCTGCTGACGTCACTTTGATCACATCCTGTGGCTCAGATTGGTTCGTAGTTTGCACAACAAGGGTGGTTTTTAATGGATAGCTACCCGATATATATATATATATATAGGGTAGTTATCGAGTAAAAACCACCCTTGTTGTGCAAACTATGAACCAATCTGAGCCACATGATGTGATCAAAGTGACGTCAGCAGAGCGCGCGCGATGCTGACACATGGCCTCTTTGCGCGCGCCTCTGCCCGCGCGTGTGAGCGTGTTGACCACGCGCGGGCACAGTGCTGATCGTTTGCGCGCCCACGTGTCAGCAGCTGGTGAGTTCGTAGTTTGCACAATAAGGTGCGGTGTTTTATATATTTATTGTCCACGTGTCAGCATCTGGTGCGCTCTGCTGACATCACTTTGGGGGGATCCTATGGCTCAGATTGGTTCGTAGTTTGCACAATAAGGGGTGGTTTGTATCTGATACACACTATATATATATATATATATATATATATATATATATATATATATATATATATATATATATATATATGTATATGGACATTTAGGATTGAACGACGGGCACTAAGAATAATGTTCCATAACGGCTAGGATTGGCTTGGGGATAGACTGCATGAGTGACACGAGAGACGGCTAAGGGATTTATCCCTCATATTGCGATACGAGCATGATATCCGTTCAAGGCCACTAGATCAAGTTTGATTGAAGGAATAGCATGGCCAGGCACCAGACACGGGGTATCATACATTTAGTCAATCTCATATGTCGAGGAACAGTGATTGAGAATAATAAGGATGACGGCTCTGTGCTCTATCTCAATCAGGATATCGGAGATAAATGGATAATGACAAGGACGATAGAAAGGTTAGAATCGACACGGTCGACTCGCTATGCAGTGTCAGGCAATACTAAGTGTCGTCAGTTACCATTTAAGTAAGATCAAATGAAATGGGATTTTACGTTGATCTTATCGACGTGCATAAACCTAAGGGTCACACCAATAGTTTGATACTCGATGAGAACACAAAGAACTAGAGATGGAGGGACACGTGTCGAGAATTGCCAAAGTGGACGAGCAAGCATGATGCGCTCGGCATGGGATCTCTTGGAAAGGCCTATGGCCGGCCCACATAGGCTAAGCCCAACAAGAACCAAAAGTCACTAAGATGACTAAGTAGTCTTGTTAATCTTGATGGGTAGGACCCACTTACCACTTTGCTAATATACTTGTATTTTATATTAGCTCCACCTTACACATTAGTAAGGACACTTGGCTCATGGTTAAGTTAAGTGAATTGGCTCAACCCACTTAACTTAACATGAAAGAGGTGTTGGCAAATCATAGCATGCAAAGAGTAGAAAAAATTACACAAGTCATCATTTTCTCTCTAGCTTGGCCAAACCTCCCTCCCATCTTCAAGGTTGGTTGTGCATGTTCTTGAGTGATCAAACTTAAGAACTACCATCTCGGATACGTAGGCGTTCAAGGGGCTCAAGTCGTGCATCATTGGTGCTTTTCTTCTCATTTCACAACCGAAACACAAAGGTGATGTTCTTGAAACCTTGCTGAAATTTCAGCTTTGTTATTCATATTTGGTAGTTCCTTCTTCTTCGATTTGTGGTATCAGAGCATGGCTACCAACAGGAAAAACATGAGCTAAAAATTCAGTTTTGGGTGATGGAAATTTTGAAGTGGTTATTTTTTTTGTTTAAAGTAATACTGGTTAGGCTTTTAATTTTGTGTTCTAACATGTGTCAATGTATCGGTAATTGATAACATGATTTACATTCTTGCACGGACGTTTAAAGCATGAAATTGGAGTTGTTAAAACTAAAATCGAATCTGATTTTTTAAACAAAGTTTAATTTTTGGGGTCACGAGAGCGGGACTCGGGGAGCCGATGCAGTGACCGGATGGGGCTCCGTTGGACGGAGCTAAGCCGAGTCATGACTATTGGATAGTCGGAACGCCGGGTCTAAATTGTTTGGGGAATTGTGACGAGTTTGCAACTGTCATGATGAACCTCAAAAGTAAACGTTCGGAAAAGTCATTTTTGAAACTGGTTTCGATAAACCGAGTATTAATTTTCGAAACTACACGTGGTATGATGTGATGGTTATGCATGGTGCGCGTTAATATCCCGGGTAGATTTACTACTTTTCTCAAACTATGTGCCGATAGTGATTATGTGTAATTATTATTGTGTGTGGTCGTCGTAGCACTTAAGTGTAGCCGTCTTCGTCGGCTTGGAATCCGAGAACCTCAAGAGACGAGTAGGAGACCGCAGGACACGGCTTGGAGTTGATGGACGTCAAGATGCGAGTGGGAGAGCCATGTCATCAGCTTGAAGTAGAAGAAACTCAAGACCGGGTTGGGGTTTATTTTGGGGCTATAGCATGCATGTTTGTTTGAAGTTTTGTTGGTTTAGTTATGCATGATTGAATGTCGTAGAATGCATGCTTAACTTTATTATCCAAGCGAATCACCTCACACGCAAAGATAAAACCGAATTTAATCGTTTGTGTGTAAGACCTTGAACCGTCATTGCATGAGATGTAGTTGATGTGCTCATCGCATCTATGATGTGCCTATGTTTAATCACAACCAGACAGGTAAAATCGGGTCATGTCAGATACCTCCCATATTCTAAACAATCTACCACGTCCCCGTCCTATGAGTGTCATGCGCCCTTGCGGAGTATTCATGGGAAGGAGGGGTAGTAGGTTTGGACAACATACGTGGGTGTCGTGCGCCTTCGTGGAGCACCTACATAGTGTCGGGTCATAGTTGAAAATTGGTGGACTCAGCCATTGTTGACATAGGGTATCAGATAGGGTAAGGCGTGTACGCAAGTACATACCCTAGCCGAGAGTCACAATGGGTGTGATTGGACGGGGTCTAGCCTACATAGCTTGATTGAGTAGTGAGCCTTCGTTCAACTTAGTCGAGTGAATCAAGGTTCTTGGTTCTTTTGATTTTAATCAAAACCGGTTGGTGTTTAAACATGATCTTCATATAAGATTTCATTCAGTTTACTGATTAAATATTTCTTGTCGTGTAGATTAGTATGGAAAGTTCATCTACGAACAGTAGTTTGTCATTGAAAATCTTGTTTGACAAGGTCAAGCTCAACGGGACAAACTATCTGGACTGGGGCGGGAACATGAGGATAGTCCTCAAGTTCGAACGCAAGGAATATGTCGTAGACCAGGCTTTCCTTGAGGTGCCTGCTAATAATTCTTCAAGGGTCGTGAAGGATGCATAGCTGAAGCACCTAAGCGACGTCATTGATGCAGCGTGTATTATGTTGGGCTGCATGGAGTCTAATACCCAGGGGAAGTTCATAGAGTACACTGATGACCCTTATAAGATGTTAGGGGTCATAAAGGGTATGTTTAAAGAAAGAGCATGTATCATGAGGTACAATGTTCTTAATGAACTACTCTCCTGCAACATGTCAGCAGGGACCTCCATGGGTCCTCATGTCCTAATGATGGAGGGACGTCTCGAACATCTTACTCGACTGGGTCTGAAGATAAAGAACGAGATAGCAGCTGACATGGTCCTCCGCTCCCTTCCGCGTACATATATTGGTTTTGTAATGAACTATCATATGCACGATATGGACAAGACCATATCAGAGTTACACGACATGCTGGTAACTGCTAAGAAGAACATCATAGATCAGGGATCCAAAACGAGAGACGCATATCAGCACTTCATAAGTGTGTACTTCTAAGTCCATTCGAATTTCATTCGATTGATAGATGCGAGTCTTGCTTGATGGGAAAAATGACTAAAGTGCCCTTCACTGGTCGCGGTGCAAGGGCTGGTGACTTGTTGGGACTGATACACTCATATGTGTGTGGTCCAATGAGTACACTTTCTAGGAGAGGTTTTTGCTACTTCATCACATTTACTGACGATTATAGTAGATATGGTCTTGTCTATTTAATGAGACATAAGTCTGAAACCTTTGATAAATTCAAGGAGTTTGAGACTAAAGTAGAAAACCAGCTCGGGAAAAGTATCAAGGCACTTCGATCGGATTGAGGTGGAGAATACCTAACCACAGAGTTCATAGATCATTTAAAAGAGAATGGGATCCTTTCGTAATGGACTCCTCCTATAACACCATAGTTGAATGGTGTGCCCAAACGGAGGAATCAGACCCTATTGGATATGGTCTGATCCATGATTATTGGGACTGATCTCACTATCTCTTTCTAGGGTCAAGCTCTATAGACGATAGCGTACATAGTGAATGGGGCTCCAACAAAGGTAGTGGATGGGACATCATTTGAGAAATGGTACGGGAAAAAGGCCGTTTTGTCCTTCCTGAGGTTTTGGGGGTGCGAGACCCCTTGTGAAATGTTTGGTTTCGACTAAGCTTGAACCGAAATTCGAGAAATGTACCTTTGTAGGATATCCCAAAGAAACAAGGCGATACTATTTCTACAAGCCCAGTGAGAACTTAGTGTTCGTCGCTCGGGGTGGGGTCTTTATGGAAGATGAATTATTTTTCAAAGACGTCAGTGGGAGAACTGTACATCTTGAACAGATTCAGGATGGTACGAGTCAATCTGAGCCACTTGACAACCCAGTAGAAGGAAAGGAGCCAAAAGGGGTCGTAGAGCAAGGACTAGTTGGTTAACTAGTTTGGTGCATAATCATATACGTATGGGTGCATTTTTCCAGTGGAAAGGTTTCACTATATGTAATAAATTAACATACAAGTTTTGATCTTCCAGATCAAACCTACGCTATTATTATAATGCAAACATATCTCAGGGCCTCCTAATGAATCCAAGAGCTACTCTTGATTCCACTTTATGAGCCATTCAGTCTAATATTAGCTTTGCGGTGTTCAAAGGTAGGTCATGACCCTCAAATCACAAGAACACAACTCCATTACTCTTCAGTTACGAATCGAGGATGAGCACATCAACGTTCTACTCTACTCACTTCATCCAGTCTCCCAACACGCTAGTGCAACACGTTTAGGAACCCTGAAATCATGAACAATAAGCAACACACAAATAGTCCAATCGGACAACAAAAATGGTCAGTTACGACTTACAATATTCAGAGAAAATATGAAATGTGATCAAAACCAATCTACCAGAGTTACTTCAGATTTTATAGCTCGAATAATCCGTGTATCATGCCTCCTAGGGTTTCCTTAACCTCAAGAGTCACGATCAAGGAAAATCTCTTTGTTTCATTGCATTGGAGGCTTTCCTTAATTGAACAAATATATATTACATAAGTATCTTCGAATGAGGAAAAAAATATGCATAATCGGATATGCACAGATATGCTCAAGATGTCTAATGATATATTGGATGATAGCTTTTCAATATTTGCTATCTGGCACACACACAAGATGTCTGATGACATCTCGACTAATCATCTTGCTTGACACAAACATGTCCAACTCAGATGTAACAACAACCGGTTTGATTACTGGACTAAACGTCTGATGTTAGTCTAGCCAAGGACATTGCTGAAAACCTTTGTCTATCAGCCGCGCTTTGTAGCAAACAAGCGAACCATCAGGCTTTTGTTTGAACCGAAACACCCATTTACAACCTACCAGAGTGTGGTCTAAGGGAGTCGGTACCAATTCCAAAGTTACATTGTACTGAAAGGTATCAAACTCTTTCTGCATTGCCGCCTGTGCTTCTGAATTCTTCATATCCAGAGTGATCGTACTTGGTCCAATTGGTAAAGGAGCAAAGGCGAAAAGGGTCAGCTTTTTAATTGGCTTAGTAATGTTATGTCTAGATCTGGTAGACGATCCTAGGCGTATGTCATTAAGTTTTGCTATCGATATATTTTAAGAGGGCACTCATCCTGGCTTTCTAGTGACTGTAATTCGCCCCATCAAACATAGGTGGACGATTAACAAGACCTCCTTCCCTTGAACTTTCCATTGTGCACACACAGAATTATTTCCCTTTAGGATCACACCTCTTTAGATTGGGTAAACCGCTCTGATACCAATTGAAATTCTTGTTGAGTGTAGTAACAAGATGTCACTAGAAATGTTACAACTTGTTGACTAACATCATGATTTATAGTAAGATGAGTACAATATTAAGAACAATCAATCACACAAGAGAACACAAGATTGGTTACCCAGTTCGGTACAACATCACTTACGTCTAGGATCACTCTTCTAGTGGAAAAGTTTTAACTATCAAGTAATTAATTATCATACACGTTATCATATCCACTAAATCAAACCTATGTTATTTATTACAACGTGAAAAACCTAGAACTGATGGGTCCTGAGGTCATAAAAAATAAAACACAAAAACACAGTGGAATCAATAACGAAACTCACAAGAAAACACTACCAAAGTATGAAACACAAGTCTGAAAAATCAGCTTGGCTTTTAAAAGCTTACCAAGTAGTTTGTTGAAATCCAAGAGGAAGAAGAAGGTGTTGCTGAAATTTTTTCTATTGCATGTATGTTGTTACCAAGTCACTTGCATGTTGAGTTAAGTGACATATATCACCTCACTTAGGATAATGGACACAATAAACTACATTAGTTTATTAATTAGTGGAAAGTGGGTCTAACCTATTTTCATCTAATTGACTAACAAGACCACTTGGTCAAACATTGACTTTTTAGCTCTTGTTGGGCCTAGGTCATATGGGCCGTCATGGATGTCACGCCCCGAATTCAGAATGACCGAACCCGGAACGCAAATGGTGAAGCAAGTAACACAAAGTCTCAAATAGTTTAATAAACCGCTTTAAAAGCACCACTTGTATTAATCAAAACAACACTTTTACAAACTGAGTTTCAATTCAAAAAAAACAGAAGAACACTAAAACAAGAGTATACGTTGCTAGACAATCCCGACAGCCCGGACTCTCGCTCCCCACTCTTCAACGCCTCGCGAACGGTACCCGTAGGAAAAACAGCAAGGGGTGAGCGTTTCGCTCACCACCACGAACACCAGAATGACTACGGCATATAGCAGAAATACCGGGAACACCGGAAACAGACAAAAAAACACAGGGGTGAGCGTTTCGCTACTCGTCCCTACCTCAAAGGCTTGTGGGAAAAGTAGTAAAGGGGATGAGCGTTTCGCTTACCTCCACGGATACCCGTTCGATTATGGCATACTAGTAAAGCATCAACAACTTACCAATCTAAACAGGGCAAACAACTACCTCAAAACATGTGTTGGGTCTCGAGGTAGGGTTGGAGATGAACCAACTCGCAGCGGAAAATCAAGGAAAACCAAGAGACGATTAAAACCATGAAACAACAAACAAAGAATGGATTCACAAGAGAAAAATTCAGCACTAGTTCTTACCAAAACAAGAACACCGGGTAACGAATGATTGGCTTGAGTCTCCAAGACGCCTACGTATCCACATGGGAATCAAAGCCACGTAGTTCTTCTCTTTGAGGACTCAAGAACACAAAAATGGAGGTGGGAGCTTGCTAAACCCGAAATTGCAAGGGAAGGGAGAGAGAAGTTGTGTTTCCTATTCTTGTCTTGTCTTTGTTATGTTGAAAAAAGATGACTTAAACATAACAAAACCCATACTTGTCCAACTAAAGGCATGGGGCAAGTATGGTGTCAAGTAAGGTGTAAATAGGACAAAGTATGGCAAGACAAGATTGGGTTAGGTGGTGAATCACCAACACCTTAATCCTTGTCTTGCTTGCTTAGTACTAATTAATCAAGACTTGATTAATTAGTTCCATGGGCCTTGGTTGCATGGGCCTTTCATGGGCCTCTTGGAACATGGCCCGTGGCCATTTCCAACGAGGTCCCGTGATTCGTTCATCGCCTCCAAGCCTTCCATACCGGAAATGTCCAACATTATCCGACGCGATCAATCCCAAGACTCCAAGCCTTGTCTCGATCCGTAAAGTCCTATTCACTTACGGGCACATGACCCAAAACCCAGTTTTGGTCATGTCCCGAGACAACTCCCTTTTGGCCATTCTCCATAAATGTGTCAATGAGTTTCATCATTCGGTGTGACCCTTAGGTCTATGCATGTCGATAGATCAACGTAAAATCCCATTTTACTTGATCCTATATAAGTGGCAACTAACGAGACTTTATTATTGCCTGACACTACATAGCGAATCGAACTAATCGATTCTAACCTTTCCGTCGTCCCTGTCATTATCCTTTTATCTCCGATATCCTGATTGAGATAAGGCATAGAGCCGTCATCCTTATTATTCTCAATCACCGTTCCTTGATATGTGAGATGATTGAAGATATGATACCCAGTATCATGTGCATGGCCATGCTATTCTTCCAGTCACTCTCGATCAAGCGGCCGAGAACCGATATCTTTCCCATACCTTAGTACGAGGGATAAATCCCTTAGCCGTCTTTCGTGTCACTCATGTAGCCCGTCCCCAAGCCAATCCTGGCCGTTATGGAAGCCCTGTTACGGACAACGTTAGGCTCAGGTCAAACTCAGTTGTTGACTACATAGCGATCACAAAGACTCCTTGGTCTAAGGATACATGACAAGCTACGACACTGAATATGTTCATGACTTAATCTATGGCACATATTCAGGGCGGGTCGTCCAATATCATGTCCCACATGATATCTATGATCAGACTCCGGAATCCCATTCCAATGACTAACAGAACGTAAGCCATAAAGAGCCATCTTTCAAACTAGTCGCTTCTAGTGAAGCTTTGTTGACTAGGGACCCATCGAGTGTGATCTATCTCGATCTATGGTTCTATTCGCATGGTGGGCATAGATCAGAGCACACATCGATATATTACTCCAACACATAAGTAATATAAAGCCTCTTTAATTTGATTGCTAACGATGATGTGTACATTTGGACATTTAGGATTGAACTACGGGCACTAAGACTAACAACATGATACTAAACCGTCACAATTGCTCACGATATTAATACCTCAAGTACTCGCTCACGTAAGGGAAACCTCAAATGGGGATCATATTCTCAACTAAGCAAAACACTATTGCTAACCATATCAACATCCCAATTACCCGATCACATAGGGGAAACCTCAAAACGGGGATTATGTTCTCAACTAAGTAAATCACTATTGCTCACAACATCAATACCCCAATTACCCGATCACGTAGGGGAAGCCTCAAAACTGGGATCATGTTCTCAACTAAGTAAATCACTATTGCTCACAACATCAATACCCCAATTACCCGATCACATAGGGGATGCCTCAAAACAAGGATCATGTTCTCAACTAAGTAAATCACTATTGCTCACAACATCAATACCCCAATTACCCGATCACATTGGGGAAACCTCAAACAACCCACTCACGTGAGGGAAACCTCAAACCACCCGTTCACGTGAGGGAAACCTCAAACAACCCGTTCATCTGAGGGAAACCTCAAACCACCCGTTCACGTGAGGAAAACCTCGAACAACCCGTTCACGTAGGGGAAACCTAGTTCGTACAGCGCTGCAGCGCATCAAACCTAACCCCTCTCCGTGGTGAGACCCTCACATCGAGGCGCTGTATCACCACTGTAGGTTATTGATAAGTCTCGAACCCAAGACCTCACCCTTTAACAAAGAATTTACGACCTCTACAAACAAACACAATCGTGAACAAAGTCACGCAATATCAACAATATCAACACACACAATGCATGCAAGATCACACAACCACAAGCCTCAACACTTTACCGATCGTGCGCCGGAAGGTACGACACACCTCACGGGGACCACAGCCCTCGGCACTCTACCGATCGCGCATCGGAAGGTACGACACACCTCACGGGCATAACTCAAGCCTCAGCACTTTACCAATCGCGCGCCGGAAGGTACGACACACCTCACGGGGACCACAACCCTCGGTACTTTACCGGTCGCGCATCGGAAGGTACGACACACCTCTCGGGCACAGCTCAAGCCTCAACACCTTACCAATCGCGCGCCGGAAGGTACAACACACCTCACGGGGGACACAGCCCTCGGCACTTTACCGGTCGCGCTTCGGAAGGTACGACACACCTCTCAGGCACAGCTCAATCAGGTAACACCAGAACAATCACAATCACAACCAAAAATCACACAATACTCTGCAAATAGAAAAATATAACATAACGACTAACTACCACTCAGCAAGTCTATCAACAACAATACGGGCTCAACACCCCAAAGGCACACATGGCCACACACAAACACAATCAGTTCACTCAACCTACGGGTACAACCATTAGCCCACATGTGATTCTACAACACGGTAAGTTTACTTAACCTACGGCACCACCAAGCGCCACATGCATTTCTATTGTTCGATACGTTCACTTATCCTACGACAACACCAAGTGTCACATGCATTTCTATTGTTCGATGAGTTCACTTATTTGACGACACCACCAAGTGTCACATGCATTTCTATTGTTCGATAAGTTCACTTATCCTACGACACCACCAACTACCACATGCATTTCTACTAATAACCTTCCCTAGTCAAGGCCGATATCCGGCTACTTTTCCCTACCTCGTAAAGTGTTCCAATTCCGATGCACACGCCCGGCTATGCTCACGATCACCCGCTTAGCCTCCTCTTTCCACGGTCGGTGGCACGATCCAACATGATCAAAATAACACACTTTTTAAATATACATGCAAAACCTAATTTGATGAACTTAACGCCCAAATGCAACCCCGACAATGCCGATCACTCCCAAACTTCCCAATTACTCGACATTGTCAACAATGAGCCCGGAAAGGACCGATTCGCCCGGCTCAGCGAATCTGCCCGGGATCGAAAAACGCACTTCCGGGGCTCCGAAAATTCCCGTTTTTGTTTCTAAGATCCTAAAATAATTCACGTGTTCCAACGCAATCGGCGGAATCAATATCCGATGTCCGAGCGATTTAATTCGCGTATAAAGTTTCTAAACCCGACATTTCCAATTTTCACAAATTAATTCCAGAATTCGTTCCGGGTGTGAATTATCGACTCGGGGATCGTCCAAGACCACTCGAACACGAAAAACCCGAGGCCCGGGCAAGTGGGCCCCACACGGCCACAACGGAAAACGTTCCTTTTCGCCCCAAAACGTTCGTAACGAACCCCAAACCTCAACCCAACCTTAATCAAACCATTTAAACTGAAACCCTAAAATTCAAACGTTCCAAAACGAGAAAAAGACGGGTTCTCGAATACGCGACGAACACGCCACGATCCGTCGGTCGGATCGTCGGGAAATCGAGGAACTCCCTCTCTTTTTCCTTTTCTTCTTCTTCTTCTTCTTCTTCTTCTTCTTCTTCTTCTTCTTCTTCCCTTTTCCTTTTTTTTATCTCTCTCTCTCGCTTTTCTGAAATTGCCGAACACCCTCTTCTTCTCCTTTTTATTTCCTTTTAAAATTCAAAAAACCAACAAAAGACCAAAAAGCCTTCACTTACCTTTTGTCTTTAGTTTTAAGTCAAAAGGCAAAATGGTCCTTTCATCACCCTTCCACAACTTTTGTTGCATGTGTCAAGTGGGTCCCACAAGTTAGAAAAATAAGTTGGTAGATATTTTTCACTCCGATTCGCGAAATTCAGCTGTCTCGGGCCGTCTCGGGCCCATTTTCTAAGAATTTATGAAATTTCGAGTGCTACCAGGAAACACCCAACTTAGACCACTGTAACGACGGCTAAGCTGTTGGGTCTCGAGGTAGGGTTGGAGATGAACCAGCTCGCAGCGGAAAATCAATAAAAACCAAGAGACGATTAAAACCATGAAACAACTAACAAAGAATGGATTCACAAGAGAAAAATTCAGCACTATCTCTTACCAAAACAAGAACACCGGTTAACGAATGATTGGCTTGAGTCTCCAAGATGCCTACGTATCCACATGGGAATCAAAGCCACATAGTTCTTCTCTTTGAGGACTCAAGAACACAAAAATGGAGGTGGAAACTAGCCAAACCCGAAATGGCCATGGAAGAGGGAGAGAAAATGTGTTTCCTATTCTTGTCTTGTGTTTGTTATGTTGAAAAAAGATGACTTAAACATAACAAAACCCACACTTGTCCAACTAAAGGCATGGGACAAGTATGGTGTCAAGTAAGGTGTAAATAGGACAAAGTATGGCAAGACAAGATTGGGTTGGGTGGTGAATCACCAACACCTTAATCCTTGTCTTGCTTACTTAGTACTAATTAATCAAGACTTGATTAATTAGTTCCATGGGCCTTGGTTGCATGGGCCTTTCATGGGCCTATTGGAACATGGCCCGTGGCCATTTCCAACGAGGTCCCGTGATTCGCTCATCGCCTCTATGCCTTCCATACCGGAAATGTCCAACATTATCCGACGCGATCAATACCAAGACTCCAAGCCTTGTCTCGATCCGTAAAGTCCTATTCAATTACGGGCACATGACCCAAAACCCAGTTTTGGTCATGTCTCGAGACAACTCCCTTTTGGCCATTCTCCATAAATGTGTCAATGAGTTTTATCCTCCGGTGTGACCCTTAGGTTTATGCATGTCAATAGATCAACGTAAAATCCCATTTTACTTGATCCTATTTAAGTGGCAACTAACGAGACTTTAGTATTGCCTGACACTGCATAACGAATCGACCTTGTCGATTCTAACCTTTCTGTCGTCCCTGTCATTATCCTTTTATCTCCGATATCCTGATTGAGATAAGGCATAGAGTCGTCATCCTTATTATTCTCAATCAATGTTCCTTGATATGTGAGATGACTGAAGATATGATACCCAGTATCATGTGCATGGCCATGCTATTCTTTCAGTCACTCTCGATCAAGCGGCCGAGAACCGATATCTTTCTCATACCTCAGTATGAGGGATAAATCCCTTAGCCGTCTTTCGTGTCACTCATGTAGCCCATCCCCAAGCCAATCCTGGCCGTTATGGAAGCCCTGTTACGGACAACGTTAGGCTCAGGTCAAACTCAGTTGTTGACTACATAGCGATCACAAAGACTCCTTGGTGTAAGGATACATGACAAGCTACGACACTGAATATGTTCATGACTTAATCTATGGCACATATTCAGGGCGGGTCGTCCAATATCATGTTCCACATGATATCTATGATCAGACTCCGGAATCCCATTCCAATGACTAACAGAACGTAAGCCATAAAGAGCCATCTTTCATACTAGTCGCTTCTAATGAAGCTTTGTTGACTAGGGACCCATCGAGTATGATCTATCTAAATCTATGGTTCTATTCGCATGGTGGGCATAGATCAGAGCACACATCGATATATTACTCCAACACATAAGTAATATAAAGCCATTTTGATTTTATTGCTAACGATGATATATACATTTGGACATTTAGGATTGAACTATGGGCACTAAGACTAACACTATCTCGATCTATGGTTCTATTCGCATGGTGGGCATAGATCAGAGCACACGTCGATATATTACTCCAACACATAAGTAATATAAAGCCGCTTTAATTTTATTGCTAACGATGATATGTACATTTGGACATTTAGGATTGAACTACGGGCTCTAAGACTAACATAAGCTTTTTGGATCCACATCGGGCCTCGAACGGACCAAAACGTCGCTCGGTTGACTTTTTCGGCAAAAAGTCAACTTTTCCCGAATCGGTCAAAAAGTTGCCATGAGTCACCCAGAACTCACTTTGGTCGATATCGGGGTCAACTTAAGTCCGATATGACTCTCGGGGTCAATTTTAGGTTCATTTAGGTGTCTGTATCAAAATTTTAAATTTTTCTGTTTTTCCGCCGATTGACCGGCGTTGACCAGGAGCGGTCGTTACAATGGGCCTCTTCACGAGAGCCCATGTCGCATTCATCATGACCTAGCCCAACCACTTCGGTAATGTACCACATTAATCGACAAGATCGTTCGTCATACTCCAAGTCACGACCTGATCATTGTGATCCTAATCGCTCTCAGGGAGATTGCCCAAAACCCAGTTTTGGTCATTTCCCGAGACGACTTCCTCTAGGCCTAGCTCCATTGGTTTACTTATCAACTTACAACTGTTGGTGTGACCCTTACATTTATGCATGTCGGTAGATCAACGTAAAACCCAAATTACTTGATCCTACCCAGTGGAAAATAACGAGACATAGTTTTTA
The DNA here is from genome assembly GCA_963921825.1 of Erodium maritimum. NCBI lineage: Eukaryota > Viridiplantae > Streptophyta > Magnoliopsida > Geraniales > Geraniaceae > Erodium > Erodium maritimum. Next base: position 48,247,151 of record OY997595.1, on the reverse strand, counting down.
GCTAGACACTACATAACGAATCGATGCTATGTCTATTCTAACCTTTCCATCGTCCCTGTCATTGTCCTTTTATCTCCGATATCCGATTGAGATAAGGCATAGTGTAAGGACCGCTCTTGGTCAACGCCGGTCAAATCGGCGGAAAAACGGAAAAATTTAAAATTTTGGACATCCACCTAAATGAACCTAAAATTGACCCCAAGGGTCATATCGAACTTAAGTTGACCCCGATATCGACCAAAGTGAGTTCTGGGTGACTCAGGGCAACTTTTTGACCAATTCGGGAAAAGTTGACTTTTTGCCAAAAAAAGTCAACCGAGCGACGTTTTGGTCCGTTCGAGGCTCGATTTGGATCCAAAAAGCTTAGCCTTCATTGCAGCAGTCTTAGTTGGGCCGTTTTCTTGTAGAACGTGAAGTTTCGAAAAATCTTGGAAAATGGCTCGCAGGGTGCCCAAGACAACCGATTTTCGCGAATCTGATTGAAAGATATCTAAAAAGATATTTTTCTAAACATGACACTTGTCATGAAAGTGGTGGTTTCGAGTTGAAAGGACAATTGTCCCCTTGACTTTAAAGAAATGACAAAAGAGAAAGGAGGGGTATTTTAGTCGTTTTGTTATGTGTTAGTGTTTGAATCAAATTAAAAAGGAAAGAAGGAGTGAGTCTCAGCCAAAACAGAAAAAAAAAGGAGAGAAGAGGAGAGAGAAAGGGAATGAGAGAAAATAATGAGAAGCTTGGGATTTTTGAAGATCGGCGACGAACCGACCGTTGGATCGGGTTTGTTCTTGCATAATCGTCATCCCCTCGTCGTTGCCTACAGTAAGAACCCGAATTTTCCTCGTTTCGACATGTTTGATTTCTAAGTGTTCGTTTAGAATTGATTAAATGATGAACGGTTGAGGTTTCGAGGTCGTTAGGAACATTTTGGGACGAAAATGAGCGTTCTCCGGTGTGGCTAGGTGGGGCCCACGTGTTCGGGTGTCGGGTTTTTCGTGTTCGGGTGGTCTTGGACGATCCCCGAGTCGATAACTTAAACTCGTATAAAATTATGGAATTAAATTGGGAAAATTGGAATTATCGGGTTTAGAAACTTTAAACGCGAATTAAATCGCTCGGACGTCGGAATTTAGTTCCTTCGATTGCGTTGGAACACGCAAATTATTTCAAGATCGTAGAAACGAAAATGGGAATTTTCGGAGCCCCGGAAGGGCGTTTACCGATCCCGGGAAGATTCGTCGAGCCGGGCGAATCAGACTTTTCCGGACCCTTTGTTGACAATGTCGAGTAATCGGAAAGTTTGGGAGTGATCGGCATTTTCGGGGTTGCGTTTGAGCGTTAAGTTCATTAAATTCGGTTTTGCCTGCATATTTAAAAAGTGTGTTATTTTGATCCTATTAGATCGTGCCACCGGCCGTGGAAAGAGGAGGCTAAGCGGGTGATCGTGAGCATTACCAGAGCGTGAGCATCGGACTTGGAACACTTTACGAGGTAGGGAAAAGTAGTCGTATATCGGCCTTTACTAGGGAAAGTTATTAGTAGAAATGCATGTGACACTTGGTGGTGTCGTAGGATAAGTGAACTTATCGAACAATAGAAATGCATGTGACACTTGGTGGTGTCGTAGGATAAGTGAACTCATCGAACAATAGAAATTCATGTGACACTTGGTGGTGTCGTAGGATAAGTGAACGTATCGAACAATAGAAATCCATGTGGCGCTTGGTGGTGCCGTAGGTTAAGTAAACTTATCGTGTTGTAGAATCACATGTGGGCACCTGGTTGTGCCCGTAGGTTGAGTGGACTTATTTTCTTTGTGTGTGGCCATGTGTGCATGTGGGGTGTTGAGCCCGTATTTTTGTTGATTGACTTGTTGAGTGGTAGTTAGTCGTTATGTTATATTCTGCTATATGAGGAGTATTGTGTGATTTTTGGTTGTGATTGTGATTGTTCTGGTGTTACCTGATTGAGCTATGCCCGAGAGTTGTGTCGTACCTTCCTATGCGCGACCGGTAAAGTGCCGAGGTCTGTGGTCCCCGTGAGGTGTGTCGTACCTTCCGGCGCGCGATTGGTAAAGTGCTGAGGCTTAAGTTGTGCCCGAGAGGTGTGTCGTACCTTCCAATGCGCGACCGTTAAAGTGCCGAGGGCTTTGGTCCCCGTGAGGTGCGTTGTACCTTCCGGCGCGCGATTGGTAAAGTGTTGAGGCTTGAGTTATGCCCGAGAGGTGTGTCGTACCTTCCGATGCGCGATCGGTAAAGTGTCGAGGGCTATGGTCCCCGTGAGGTGTGTCGTACCTTCCGGCGCGCGATCGCTAAAGTGCTGAGGCTTGTGGTTCCGCGATGAGGTCGCCTGCCTGGCCCGACTGTTTGTTGGGGAAAGTGCGTATGTTGATCCTTTGTGATCTTGCGTGTATTGTGTGTGTTGATATTGTGTGCATTTGCAATTTGTACTGTTAGTGTTTGTTTGTAGAGTTCGTAAGTTATGTGTTAAAGGGTGAGGTCTTGGGTTCGAGACTCATCAATAACCTACGTTAGTGATACAGCGCCTCTGTGTGAGGGTCTTACCACGGAGAGGGGTTAGGATTGATGCGTTGCGGCGTAGTACGAACTAGGTTTCCCCTACGTGAACGGGTTGTTCGAGGTTTCCCTCACGTGAACGGGTGGTTTGAGGTTTCCCTCACGTGAACGGGTTGTTTGAGGTTTCCCTCACTTGAATGGGTGGTTTGAGGTTTCCCTCATGTGAGTGGGTTGTTTTGATGTTTCCCCTACGTGATTGGGTAATTGGGGTGTTGATATGGTGAGCAATAGTGTTTTACTAAGTTGAGAATATGATCCCCATTCGAGGTTTCCCTTACGTGAGCGAGAATTTGAGGTATTGATATCGTGAGCAGTTGTGACGGTTTGGTATCAGGTTTTGAGATAGTTGTTTGCCCTGTTTAGATTGGTAAATTGATTGATGCTTTACTAGTATGCCATAATCGAACGGGTATCCGTGGATGGTGGGCGGAACGCTCATCCCCTTTACTACTTTTCCCGCAGGCCTCTGAGGTAGGGACGAGTAGCGAATACTGGTTTGGTTGCGGAAAGTTACAAGTAAATGCACATAGGATCGTGTGAGGGCTGTGCTTTACCTTATCGGTGTGACTAATGGAATGGTTGTTCGGTCTCTGGTTTGGGGTCTCCATTACGTGCACGGGTCTTAGATGGTTGGGGGGAAATTGACAGTGATTTGTGTGACAGTCGGGTTTAACTTGTGATTTGGGGTAGTAGTCCCCTGTGTTATTGTTTGTTGTTGGTGTTCCCGGCATTTCTGCTGGTATGCCGTAGTCAGTCTGGTGTCCGTGGTGGTGAGCGAAACGCTCACCCCTTGCTGCTTTTCCTACAGGTACCGTTTGCGAGGCGGACTAGGAGGATCTCTCGAGGCTTGAAGAGCTGGGAGCGAGAGTCCGGGCTGTCGGGGTTGTCTAGCGACGTACACTCATGTTTTAGTGTTCTTTCGTTTTTTTAATTAAAATTCAGTTGTAAAAAATATTGTTTTGATTAATACAAGTGGTGCTTTTAAAGCGGTTTATTAAACTATTTGAGACTTTGTTTTACTTGTTTCACCGTTCGCGTTTCGGGTTCGGTTATACTGAATTCGGGGCGTGACACATAGAGTCGTCATCCTTATTATTCTCAATCACTATTCCTTAGTATGTGAGATGACTAAATAAATGATAGCTTGTATCATGTGCATGGTCATGCTTTTCCTTCAATCACTCTCGGTCAAGCAGCCGAGAACTGATATCTTTCCCATACCGTAATATGTTGGATAAATCCCTTAGTTGTCTCTCATGTTACTCATGTAGTCCGTCCCCAAGCCAATCTTGACCGTTATGGAAGTCCGGTCATGGTGCAACATTAGGCTCAGGTCAAACTTATTTTTTTACTGGATAGCAATTACAAAGACTCCTCGGTCTAAAGATACATGACAAGCTATGACTCTAAATATGTTCATGACTTAATCTATGGAACATATTCAAGTCGGGTCGTCCAATATCATGTCCCACATGATATCTATGATCAAATTCTGGAACATTTACCAATGTCCAACAGAACGTATGTCATCAAGAGTCATCTTTAATACTAGTCGCTTATATTGAAGCATGTTGACTAGCTACCCCATCAAGTGTGATCCATCTCGATCTACGGTTCTATTCGCATGGTGGACATAGATCGGGATCACACATCAATATATTACTCCAACAGTTAAGTAATATGAAAGCCGCTTTATTATATTGCCAACAGTGATATTTACATTTGGACAATTATGATTGGACTATGGGCACTAAGACTAACAATCTCCCATTTGCCCTAGTTCCAATCTAAACTCCAATCTATTCCCATTGACCTTACATGACTTTCATGCTTAGGCAACAAATGCACCTTGGTCAAAGGGTCGGATATGTTATCATCCGTTGCAATTTACGTGATCTTTGCATCGCCTCGGTTCAGAATCTCTCTGATGAGGTCATACCACCATAGTACATGTCTGTATGCGATATGGGCTCTTTAGCTTTAGAAATGGCACCAGTGTTGTCACAAAATAGGTTGACCGGGCTGGACGGGGTTTTTAATTACGCCTAAACCTATCGTTAACTTCCTAATCCACAGCCTCCTTGGTTGTCTCTACAACCGTTATGTACTCGGCGTCTATTGTGGAATCAGCGATTCTGTCTTGCTTCACTATCTCCCAGCTGAAAGATTAGTCGTTCAACGTGAACAAAAATCCTGAATGACTTCTAAAGTCATCTGGATATGTCTTGAAACTAGCATCAACATACCCATTGACGACTAGCTCAACATCATCTTTCCCACCGTACACCAGGAAAGCATCTTTAGTTCTTCTCAAATACTTGAGAATTGCTTTACCGCTATCTAGTTTTCCTCAACGGGGTTAGACTGATGTCTACTGGTATAGCTCAAGGCATACGAGACATCCGGTCTTGTACATATCATGGCGTACATGATCGATCCCATCGCTGAGGCATACGGGATTCGCATCATTCTTTTCAGCTCATCAAGTGTCTTAGGACACTAAGTCTTGCTGAGATGAACACCATGACGAGCGCGCAAGAGTCCGTTCTTTGAATCGATCATTGAGAACCTACTCAACACCTTGTTCGCATAGGTGCTCTAACTTAATCACAAGAACCTCCTGGGGTGATCTCTATATATCTTAATCCCTAAGATATGACCAGCATCGCCTAAGTCCTTCATCGCGAAACACTTCCCTAACCAAGCCTTTGTCTCGTGAAAGGTTGGGATGTCGTTTCCGATGAGTAGTATGTCATCTACATACGTCTCCAAAAAGGTAATCTTACTCCTACTAGCCTTCTTGTATAGGTAAGGCTCATCTTCGTTCTTGATAAACCCAAATCCAATTACAGCTTCATCAAAACGAAGGTTCAACTCTGAGAAGCCTGTTTTAATCTATATATGGATTTCAACAACTTACATATCTTTCCGCTATTCTTCGAATCGACAAAACCCTCTGGTTAAGACATGTAAACATTTTCAGTCAAGCTTTCATTCAAGAAAGCGGTTTTGATGTACATTTTCCATATCTCGTAATCATAGTACGCAACTATGGAAAAAAGAATCTGGATCAATTTGATCATAGCTACTGGTGAGAAGGTTTACTCATAGTCAATCCCTTGGATGTGCCTATATCATTTTGCAACAAGTCGAGCTTTGTAGGTATGAGGGTTGCCGCCCATGTCCATATTTACCTTGAAAATTCATTTGCATACGATGGTCCTCGCACCATTAGCTCACTGTCACCTCTAGACACAAAATAACCATATCTCAGAGGTGAGTGAGGGATCCTTCTAGATCGCCTTGGACCTTCAAGAATTGTTACAAGAACTGGTTCCTACTCTACGACCACTTCAAGCTCCTCTACTGGGTTGTCAAGTGGTTCAGAAGGATCTGTACCATCTTGACCTTCTTCTAGATGTACCGTCCTCCCACTAACGTCTTTGGAAATAAATTCCTTTTCCATGAAGACCCCACCTCTAGCAACAAACACTGTGTTTTCACTAGTTTTATATAAGCAGTATCCCCTTGTTTTTATAGGATACCCCACAAATGTGTATTTCTCAGATCTTGGTTCGAGCTTAGTCGAAACCAAACGTTTCACATAACCCTCGTAACCCCAGACCCTTCCACAACCTACGTAGGAGCCTGATTCAAAACGAATGCGACCGGGTCCAGATAATAACCCCAAAAAGAGATAGGGAGATCAGTCACACGGATCATGGATCAGACCATATCAAATAAGGTTTGATTCCTTCGTTCGGACACACCGTTCAACTGTGGTGTTCCAAGAGGAGTCCATTCCAAAAGTATCTCATTATGTACTGTATGATCTAACAACTTTGTTGTTAAGTATTCTCCACCTCGATCTGATCAAAGTGCCTTAATACTCTTTCCTAGTTGATTTTCTTCTTCAGTCCCAAACTACTTGAATTTATCAAAGGCTTCGGACATATGTCTCATCAAATAGAAATATACAAATCTATGTAATCAGCAATAAAAGTTATGAAGTAGCTAAAATCCCTCCTGCCAAGTGCACTCATTGGTCCATACACATCCAAGTGTATCAGCCCCAATAAGTCACTTGCCCTTCACCGCGACCGATGAAGGGCGCTCTAAACATTTTTTCCATCAAACAAGATTCGCACCTATCAATTAAATGAAATTTGAATGAACATAGAAGTGCGCGCTTGTGAAAAGCAGATACGCGTTTCTCGTTTATGTGGCCTAAACGATAGTTCCATAATACAGTCTAGTCCAAATCGTCGAATTTAGACCTCTTGGTATATATATATATTATATATAAATCTTGAGGCGTTGTCATCCATATCTAATAGATATAACCCTCCGACCATCTAAGCACTAGCAGAAAATATATCATTGCATAAAATGTTGAAAATTTCATTCTCAACATCAAAATTGTATCCTTCCTTGTCCAACACAAAAATACATACAATATTCCTACTAAAAGTAGGTATGCAATATATATTGTTTAATACAAGTACTGGGCCGCTAGGTAAAGAGAGGCTAATGGATCCTACAACAGTCACTGCAACCCTGATGTTGTTGCCCACTATGAGGTCCACCTTGACCTCTCTCAAGCATCTCCTACTTTCCAGCCACTACACATTAGAACATATGTGGGATTCAGCATCAATATCCAATACCCATGAATCTCTTGAAATAGCGATATGTGGCGCTATAAAATAAATACTTGTCGAAGGCGCGGTCCCACCACCCTTCTTCAGATCATCTGGAACTTACTACAATCTTTTTTCCAGTGACAAGGTTGTTGACAGTAGTAGCAGACCTTCTCGACCTCCTTAGCCCCCTAAATGAATCCCCAATCTTAGGAGGGTTGTGACCTTTGAAAGTGTTAGCTTTCTTTCCAACTGCACATGGGCCTTTCCCTTGCCACCTCCAGTTCCCTTCTTGAAACCGGTTCCCGTTTTGACCATCAGAACTTCCTTGGATCCCTGATCCCTGATGTTCTTCTCAACAGTTACCAACATGCCATGTAACTCCTATATGGTCTTGTCCATGTCCTGCATGTGGTAGTTCATGACGAACCCATCATACGCATGAGGAAGGGAACACAGAACCACGTCTTTTGCCATCTCCTTTTCAATCTTAAGACCCAATCGATTAAGATGTTTGAGACGCGCCTTCATCCTAAGGACATGAGGATCCACAGACCTCCCTACTAACATCTTGTAGGAGAGAAGTTCATTGAGGACATTGTACCACATGATACGTGCCCTCTCCTTGAACATACCCTTCATGACCCCCATCATAGCATAAGGATCCTCACAGTACTTCATGAACTGCTCTAGGAGATTCGTGTTAGTCTTAGTGCCCGTAGTTCAATCCTAAATGTCCAAATGTACATATCATCATTAGCAATAAAATTAAAGCGGCTTTATATTACTTATGTGTTGGAGTAATATATCGATGTGTGCTCTGATCTATGCCCACCATGCGAATAGAACCATAGATCGAGATAGAACACACTCGATGGGTCCCTAGTCAACAAAGCTTCACTAGAAGCGACTAGTATGAAAGATGGCTCTTTATGGCTTACGTTCGTTAGTCATTGGAATGGGATTCCGGAGTCTGATCATAGATATCATGTGGGACATGATATTGGACAACCCGCCCTGAATATGTACCATAGATTAAGTCACGAACATATTCATTGTCGTAGCTTGTCATGTATCCTTAGACCAAGGAGTCTTTGTGATTGCTATGTAGTCAACAACTGAGTTTGACCTGAGCCTAACGTTGTCCGTAACAGGGCTTCCATAACGGCCAGGATTGGCTTGGGGACGGGCTACATGAGTGACACGAAAGGCGGCTAAGGGATTTATCCCTCATACTGAGGTATGAGAAAGATATCGGTTCTCGGCCGCTTGATCGAGAGTGACTGAAAGAATAGCATGGCCATGCACATGATACTGGGTATCAGATCTTCAGTCATCTCACATATCAAGGAACGGTGATTGAGAATAATAAGGATGACGGCTCTATGCCTTATCTCAATCAGGATATCGGAGATAAAAGGATAATGACAGGGACGACGGAAAGGTTAGAATCGACAGGGTCGATTCGCTATGCAGTGTCAGGCAATACTAAAGTCTCGTTAGTTGCCACTTAAATAGGATCAAGTAAAATGGGATTTTACGTTTATCTATTGACATGCATAAACCTAAGGGTCACACTGGAGGATGAAACTCATTGACACATATATGGAGAATGGCCAAAAGGGAGTTGTCTCGGGACATGACCAAAACTGGGTTTTGGGTCATGTGCCCGTAAGTGAATAGGACTTTACGGATCGAGACAAGGCTTGGAGTCTTGGGATTGATCGCGTCGGATAATGTTGGACATTTCCGGTATGGAAGGCTTGGAGGCGATGAGCGAATCACGGGACCTCGTTGGAAATGGCCACGGGCCATGTTCCAAGAGGCCCATGAAAGGCCCATGCAACCAAGGCCCATGGAACTAATTAATCAAGTCTTGATTAATTAGTACTAAGTAAGTAAGACAAGGATTAAGGTGTTGGTGATTCACCACCTAACCCAATCTTGTCTTGCCATACTTTGTCCTATTTACACCTTACTTGACACCATACTTGTCCCATGCCTTTAGTTGGACAAGTATGGGTTTTGTTATGTTTAAGTCATCTTTTTTCAACATAACAAACACAAGACAAGAATAGGAAACACATTTTCTCTCCCTCTTCCATGGCCATTTCGGGTTTGGCAAGCTCCCACCTCCATTTTTGTGTTCTTGAGTCCTCAAAGAGAAGAACTACGTGGCTTTGATTCCCATGTGGATACGTAGGCGTCTTGGAGACTCAAGCCAATCATTCGTTACCCGGTGTTCTTGTTTTGGTAAGAACTAGTGCTGAATTTTTCTCTTGTTAATCCATTCTTTGTTAGTTGTTTCATGGTTTTAATTGTCTCTTGGTTTTCATTGATTTTCCGCTGCGAGTTGGTTCATCTCCAACCCTACCTCGAGACCTAACAATTCGACTCCACGCAACCTAGCACAATACAACCACATCGATAGAGTCACTAAGGTGCTTTAGGTATGCATCCTTAATGGACCTAGCGGCGTTATTTGTTGGCTCCTTAACGAAAGCCTGGTCTAGGACATATTCTTTGCGTTCATACTTGAGAACTATTCTCAAGTTTCTGGCTCAGTCCAGATAGTTTGTCCCATTCAACTTGATCTTGTCAAGCATTTTTTTTAGTGACAAACTTCTGTTCATTGAAGAACTTGTCATTTTGATCTACACGACAAAGTAAATTTAATTAGTAAACGGAATGAATTCTTTATGAAGATCAAGTTCAAACACCAACCATTTGATTCAAAATCAAAGAACCAACAACCTTGATTCACTCGACTGAGCTGAACAAAGGCTAACCACTCAATCGAGCTATGTAGGCCAAACCACATCCGATCACATCCCATGTGACTCTTGGCTAGGGTATGTACATATTTACACGGCTTACCCTATCAAATACCCTAGCTCAACCCTGGCTGAGAATTGTAGCCAGGTCCACCATTTCTAGACTATGACCCGACACTATAAATGTGTTCCGCTAGAGCGCACGACACCCGCATATATCGTTCAAACTTATTACCCCGCCTTCCCATGGATGCTCCGCGAAGGCACACGACACACATGGGATGAAGAGGTATTAAGGTGTCGAGAACCTGGGAGGTATCCGACATGACCCGGTCTTACTTGTTTGGTTGTGTTTCGAACTCTGGCACATCCTCGATTTGATGAGCACATCAACTGCATTCTAAATGTATTAATGTCACCAATTACATTAAATGTAATTCTTTCTGAGAACCCATCTACTACTTTCAATGCAAAGACGGTTCTAAGGGTCTCACAAACAAACAATTAAATTCCAATTTTATCTTTCCATGTGAGGTGATTTGCTTGGTAATTAAAACTAAGCATGCATTCTAAACATACATTGATGCATAACTTAAACCAAGCAACAATCAAGTAAACGTGCACGTGATAGCCCCAAAAACCAATCCCAACCCGCTCTTGAGCTCCTCCGACTTCAAGCGGACAATAGCGGTCTCCCACTCGCTTCTTGAGCTCCACCGACTCCAAGCTGAAATTAGAGGTTACAAATAGATACACGACTCGCACGTCGAGAAAAAATATTTACACTTAAGTGGTATGACGACCACACATAAAAGAATAATATACACGCTAACACTAACGTCACGTAGTCCGTGAAAAGCGATAAAATGAAACTACCGGGGGCTGTTACATCCATGCAAGTCATCACATCATATAGCATGTTATCAAACAGCGTATGAATTTTCGATTTTAATTAATTCCCAAGTTTCGAAATCTTAATGCTCATTTTATCGAAACTGTTAAGAACTAAAATTTTCAAACGCTTGATTTTAGGGTTTGTCATGACCATTCCAAACTCTTCATGACTCACCAAGAAATTTAGCCCCGACGTTTCGACTTACCAATAGTCACGACTTGGCGTAGCTCCGTCCAACGGAGCCCCATCCGATCACGGGATCAGCTCCCCAAGAGTCTCGTTCTCGTGACCCCAAAAATCAAGCTTTGTCCAAAAAAATCAGATTTGATTTTAGTTTTAAAATCACCATTTTCATGCATTAAATACACATTCAAGTATGTAAAACATGTTATCAAACAAGTAAACATACAATCATGCCAAAACTTGAAATTAAGAGCATCAAACCAAAAAATCAGCTCCAAAGTGAAAAATCAGCACCAAAGCTGAAATTTCCGCCCTTGTAATTCCCGTAGGTAGTCAAGCTCTGATACCATTGGTGGGTCTCGAGTTCGTGTACAATAAAAACACAAAAACGTAGCGGAACCAACCACGAAACTCACGAGAAAACACTACCAAAGTATGAAAAACAAGTATGAAAAATCAGCTTGGGTTTTAGAAGCTTACCAAGTATTTTGTTGAAATTCAAGAGGAAGAGCACCAAGTTATTAATGGCCCGAGTCCCCTGGACGCCTACATATCCTTTATAGAATCAAAGCCAACGTAGTTCTTGAGGTTGTGAACTCAAGAACATGCAACAATGGAGCTCTCTCTCTCTAGGGAGTTTCGACCACGGTGGGATGAAGAAGGTGTTGCTGAAATTTTATCTCTTACAAGTAAGTTGTTACCAAGTACCTTGCATGTTGAGTTAAGTGGAATATATCACCTCACTTAATCTCCATCACATCCCAAGTGTCCTTTCCAATTAGGATAGTGGACATAATAAACTACATTAGTTTATTAATTAGTGGAAAGGGAGTCCAACCCATTTCCATCTAATTGTCTAACAAGACCACTTGGCCAAATATTGACCTTTTGGCTCTTGTTGGACCTAGGTAGGCCATGGGCCTTTCCAAAAAACTCATGTCGCGCTCATCATGCCCTAACCTCCCCACTTCGGTAATGTCCCACATTAACCAACAAGATCGTTCGTTATACTCCAAGTCATTACCCTATCCTCTTGATCCTAGTCGCTCTCAAGCACATGACCCAAAACACATTTTCGGTCATGTCCCGAGACGAATTCATCTAGGCCTAGCTCCATCGGTGTTCTTATCAAGTTACAACCGTTTGTGTGACCCTTAGTTCTATGCATGTCCGAGGATCAATGTAAAACCCCAATTACTTGATCTTACCCTAGTGGAAACTAACGAGATATAGTTTAGCAAGACACTACATAACGAATCGACCCTAAGTCGATTCTAAACTTTCCGTCGTCCTAGTCATTATCTTTTTATCTCTGATATCCTGATTGAGATAAGGCATAGATCTGTCATCCTTATTATTCTCAATCATTGTTCCTTGATATCTTAGATGACTGAATATATGCTACCTTGTTTTATGTGCATGGTCATGCTTTTCCTTCAGTCACTCTCGATCAAGCGGTCGAGAACCGATATCTTTCTCGTACCGTAGTATAAGGGATAAATCCCTTAATTGTATTGTGTGTTACTCATGTATTCCTTCCCCAAGCCAATCCTAGCCGTTATGGAAGCCCAACCATGGTGCAACGTTAGGCTCAGGTCAAACTTAGCTGTTTACTGCATAGCAATCATAGAGACTCCTCGATCTAAAGATACATGACAAGCTACGACTCTGAATATGTTCATGACTTAATATATGGAGCATATTCAGGTCGGGTAGTCCAATATCATGTCCCACATGATATCTATGAATGGACTACATAACCCTTTCCAATGGCCAATAGAATGTAAGCCATCAAGAGTCATCTTTCATACTATTCGCTTCTAGAGAAGCATGTTGACTAGGGACCCAATCGAGTATGATCCATCTCGATCTATGGTTCCATTCGCATAGTGGGCATAGATTGGAACCACACATCGATATATTACTCCAACACTTAATTAATATGAAAGACGCTTTATTATATTGCCAACTGTGATATTTACATTTCGACATTTACGATTGGACTACGAGCATTAAGACTAACACGAACAGGGTATCCCCCTAAACCTGAGATCCCATCTCAGTCCACCGTTCGAGTTCTTTAGTCTCGTATTGATCTTGTTCTTCTAAGATGGTTGTGATACAAAAATCACCAAATCATAGCTCTACTACTTCTTCAAGTATGAAACATAGAATGAGCAGGCAACGTTCTCCTCAATTTAATGCATTTTGAATCCTAACACGCTAGTCCAACACGTTTAGGAATCCAAACTCATAAACCAAGAATAACGAACAATAGTCCTTGAGGAAGACAGATGAACGGACACTACTCATAATATATTCTGAGAATATAGAAACTGATCCGAACCGAGTTAAAGAATCATCATTGTATTTATAGAGCTCCAACACTTGTATCGTGCCTCTAAGGGTTTCATAACCTCTAGAGTCATAATCAGGGCAAATCTCCTAGTTTCCTTGTTTTAGAGACTTTATAAAAAAAAGAGAAGATATGTATTAAAGAAGTATTTTTAAACTAGGAAACAATTCTGCAAAACAGATAAGCATGGATATGTACCCGCCACCTATTTACATCTTGGTTGACATCCTTTCTAACTTTGATACCGACTGCGCCCAGATGATGTCTGATGACATCATAGTTGACATCTTTCTGGACACAAATATAACCAATACTAGATATAACAACAATCTCCCTCTTTGGCTATTTTTGTAGGCAAACACACTTCAATTTGTTTAAATCCAAGAGATACAAACATAGGAGATTACTACAACATCATATAGTCTTTAAAACACAGATATAATCAAATGCAAACCTTTCTAACTCCACCATTAGGCATACTTGTTCTCATGTGTATAAGTATATACATAGATATACTACTTCTTACCACCACTAGGCATGCCACACTTCAAACCACGATCTTCAATATGACAAACTCAAACACAAATACAGTTCTTCTCCCCTTCATTGCATCAACAAATTGCCAAAGGCATATGATCAAATTAACAAGTAATTTCAGTAGGGAAAACTTAACATACCACAAATGACATCACCATTTCAAGTAGAACCACATTGTCTTGAAGAGCAGTATAGTAATTAAAACTAGAAAAGGCACGGACATGTCTGAGGCAAAAGGTTCACAACCATAAGTTCCTCAAAAGGAATTGTATCCACAAAAAAAAAATCAATCTTCAGAGTAAAACAAATTCAGAGGAGGAGGCCTCTGGTTCAACATCTTTCTGTACATCTTCTTTGACACCCTGACCAGCTTACAAGTCTTGGAAGAGATCGATCACCATCCTCTTCTGATTATCTATGGAAACAATCATAGCTTGAACTTCTTGCAACATAGAGCCTGAACGAACTGGACCCTGTGAGCTAGATGCATCATTTCCCTTCAAAGCAGGTGTCTTGACATCTTTAGTGACATGTGATTTCCCAAGAAGCTTTATGCTAAGAGTCAATGGTGCAGGTTTCTTGACTTTTATGTCTGAATTCCTTATAATACAGGGATGTTGATGCAGAACCAAGCCAGAGGTAAGGGATGGAAAGACTATCGATAACTTTATGGCACTAGATCTAGCATGACGAGCGAGGTGTTCAATAATGACATAACCAAAATTTAGAGGTGAAGAGGTACCTGTAAAATAGATGAGCCTGGAAAGCTCTAGAGTTATGCTTGAAATATGTGATGAAGTAGCCTAGTTATCTACTCCAACCCTAAACATGACGAAGCACAAGGGAGCGAGTTTCCTTTTGATGGACATTTCTTCTCAGGCGTACCAGTAATATCCTTACTAATCTCATCCACCAGATACACAGAAATTCTTGGAATTATCACAGACCTTCCTAGAATTATGTTGATGGAATTATCACAGACCTTCCTAGAAATATGTTGATGATATCTTTACTAACATCAACCATTTTGCCTCTTATGCATACCTTGTGAACTCATAGTCCTTTAACTTACCAGTTGAGGGTAGAAGGGCCCAATATTCCTGACAGTTTGGATTAGTTGAGCATCCTCAAGAACTTTAGAGACTTTCTCCAACCCCTTGGCATTATCATAGATTTCCCTTTTTGGACACATAGATCTTCGTGAGACAACTTCTTCAAGAGTTTTCTTCAAGGTAGCAGATTTCTTTCCCTTGGACAATGGTGATGTAATGTTTTCTTTAGCCTCTTCTTCCTCAGATGAAGAATCATCAACAAGATGAAAAATTGGCTTGACATACATCTGAGGAATTGATGCATCAGAGCCCCTTTTACTTGAGCCATTCCTTTTCACCCTACTCAAGGGAGTAGTTGAAGCTTCCTCCTCATCAAGGCCCATAAATTTGAGTCTCTTGGACTTTCTCTCTGGTTTAGAGGCAAAGCTCTTGACTCTCCTTCTTTTCTCCTTTTTTTCCTTTCCAGAACCAGAGTTCACTAGATTGAGCTCTACATTTACCCCATGTGCAATTTCACTATTAACATCTATATGGACATTTGTCCTAACATCATGCATAACCTCTTCCATTTCAGCAGTTTCAATAATATGAATATCTTCTTACGTCTCATCTATAAGATCATGACTAACAACTCCTTTTTCTACAGATTTGTCAACTTCCTCTATAGTCTTATGCACTTAATCTTCGACTCTAGCCTTGACAACAGAATCTACCACTACTTTACCCTTAGTTTTTCTCCTTTTCTTTGATGCCTAGATGTAACAGGAGATGTGGAAACATGAGAGATTGGTTTTCTCAGATTCTTTGACTATAAAATTGGTTCTTCAATAGAAACATTCTAGACAGATTCTACAGGTGGAATTTCATATTTACCTTTCCCAATGGACAGAGATCTTGCATCGTCAAAAGCTTCTAAGGATAGATTTGGTAGAGTCTTAGTCGTGTAAGGTGAGCGACTCTTAGGAGTAGTTTTTTCTGAGGTGACTTTTGATGGCTGTTGAATTGTAATAGTGGGAAGGGATTGCCCTTCAAAAACAATTTTGGGCGTATCAGCTTTTACTTGTGATTTTAGAAGCCTTCGTCGATCCTTGTATCTCTGGGCTAGCTTCATCATCTTTTACTTCTTTGGCACCATGATGTTGTAGTGAGAAATACGAGATAATTCAATTTCAAGAGATTGGTGCGGGCAAGAACACACTAAGAGCACCTCCAACGGTCGTGTCTACGCGTCGTTGCTGGCATAGACACGACCGTGTAGACACGACAAGTCGTGTCTACGAGGCGTGTCTGCAGGGTCGTGGCTGCGCGTCGTTGCTGGTTCTGGCAACGACGCTGCTAGTCGTGTCTGGCGCCAACGGCTAGTCGGCTAGCCAGTCACGAACCGCCACGTGGCGACGCCGACCCCCCCCCCCAAAGCCCAACAGTTTTCTATAAATTCAGATCTGCCCCAATTGAATTCTCACTTCTCCTCTCTTCTTTCGAGCTTCTATTCATCTGTTCTCTCCAAATCCTATAGTGTTTCATATTTTTTTCCGATGGCTAGTCTTCCGACGCTAGACGAGATGAAGCAAATGACGGAAAAACAAATAGACGCCGCGGTGGATAGGTATCTGGAGGCAACACAACAAGCATTAGAGGATCAACTGATGGCAGCCGTACAGCCAATGAGTGATGATGATGATGAGGCCGAGAGCTCATTGTCGGCGCCGAGACCAAAGCGGAGAGTGATTGAGCGCAACTGCGAAGATGCACACGAAGGGCTGATCCGTGACTACTTCGCGCCTCAACCGGTGTACAACGAGCAACAATTTCGGCGACGGTTCCGGATGTCGAGGGACATGTTCATCCGGATCATGAATGGTTTGAGTGGCCGGTACGCCTACTTCCGTAACGGAAAGGACGCTACGGGGAGGGCCTCTTTCACTCCACACCAGAAGTGCACGGTAGCACTTCGTCAGCTCTGTTATGGAAGTCCAGCCGATGCTTGCGAAGAGTATTTGCGAATGGCGGAGACCACTGCGCTGGACTGCCTGAAGAAGTTTTGCATTGGCGTCATCAAGGTGTACGGGCGGACCTATCTACGACGCCCGACCGTGGACGATACAAAACGGTTGTATCGTCCACGGTCGGGCGTCATAGATTGCGCGGCGTCATCAAGGTTGCGCGGCTTTCCGGGGATGTTAGGGAGCCTGGACTGCATACATTGGGATTGGAAGAACTGTCCTGTGGCATGGGCTGCACAGTTCGCAGGTAGGGACCACGGGAACGTCCCCACAATCATGCTCGAAGCCGTAGCATCCCAAGACCTTTGGATCTGGCACGCTTTCTTCGGGACACCGGGCTCCAACAACGACATCAACGTACTCAATAGGTCTACATTATTCTCCCAAGTAGTAAATGTTAGTCTTAGTGCCCCTAGTTCAATCCTAAATGTCCAAATGTATATATCATCGTTAGCAATAAAATTAAAGCGGCTTTATATTACTTATGTGTTGGAGTAATATATCGATGTGTGCTCTGATCTATGCCCACCATGCGAATAGAACCATAGATCGAGATAGATCACACTCGATGGGTCCCTAGTCAAAAAAGCTTCACTAGAAGCGACTAGTATGAAAGATGGCTCTTTATGGCTTACGTTCTGTTAGTCATTGGAATGGGATTCCGGAGTCTGATCATAGATATCATGTGGGACATGATATTGGACGACCCGCCCTGAATATGTGCCATAGATTAAGTCATGAACATATTCAGTGTCGTAGCTTGTCATGTATCCTTAGACCAAGGAGTCTTTGTGATCGCTATGTAGTCAACAACTGAGTTTGACCTGAGCCTAACGTTGTCCGTAACAGGGCTTCCATAACGGCCAGGATTGGCTTGGGGACGGGCTACATGAGTGACACGAAAGACGGCTAAGGGATTTATCCCTCATACTGAGGTATGAGAAAGATATCGGTTCTCGGCCGCTTGATCGAGAGTGACTGAAAGAATAGCATGGCCATGCACATGATACTGGGTATCATATCTTTAGTCATCTCACATATCAAGGAACATTGATTGAGAATAATAAGGATGACGGCTCTATGCCTTATCTCAATCAGGATATCGGAGATAAAAGGATAATGACAGGGATGACGGAAAGGTTAGAATCGACAGGGTCGATTCGTTATGCAGTGTCAGGCAATACTAAAGTCTCGTTAGTTGCCACTTAAATAGGATCAAGTAAAATGGGATTTTACGTTGATCTATTGACATGCATAAACCTAAGGGTCACACCGGAGGATGAAACTCATTGACACATTTATGGAGAATGGCCAAAAGGGAGTTGTCTCGGGACATGACCAAAACTGGGTTTTGGGTCATGTGCCCGTAAGTGAATAGGACTTTACGGATCGAGACAAGGCTTGGAGTCTTGGGATTGATTGCGTCGGATAATGTTGGACATTTCCGGTATGGAAGGCTTGGAGGCGATGAGCGAATCACGGGACCTCGTTGGAAATGGCCACGGGCCATGTTCCAAGAGGCCCATCAAAGGCCCATGCAACCAAGGCCTATGGAACTAATTAATCAAGTCTTGATTAATTAGTACTAAGCAAGCAAGACAAGGATTAAGGTGTTGGTGATTCACCACCTAACCCAATCTTGTCTTGCCACACTTTGTCCTATTTACACCTTACTTGACACCATACTTGTCTCATGCCTTTAGTTGGACAAGTATTGGTTTTGTTATGTTTAAGTCATCTTTTTTCAACATAACAAACACAAGACAAGAATAGGAAACACAACTTCTCTCTCCATTCCCTTGCAATTTCGGGTTTGGCAAGCTCCCACCTCCATTTTTGTGTTCTTGAGTCCTCAAAGAGAAGAACTACGTGGCTTTGATTCCCATGTGGATACGTAGGCGTCTTGGAGACTCAAGCCAATCATTCGTTAACCGATGTTCTTGTTTTGGTAAGAAATAGTGCTGAATTTTTCTCTTGTGAATCTATTCTTTGTTAGTTGTTTCATGGTTTAATCGTCTCTTGGTTTTCATTGATTTTCCGCTGCGAGTTGGTTCATCTCCAACCCTACCTCGAGACCCAACATTGACCACGCGCGTGCACGGTGCTAATAGTTTGGCGCGCACAGTGCTAATAGTTTAGCACAGTGCCAAACTATTAGCACTGTGCGCCCAAACATTTTCTCTCCCTCTTCCATGGCCATTTCGGGTTTGGCAAGCTCCCACCTCCATTTTTGTGTTCTTGAGTCCTCAAAGAGAAGAACTACGTGGCTTTGATTCCCATGTGTATACGTAGGCGTCTTGGAGACTCAAGCCAATCATTCTTACCCGGTGTTCTTGTTTTGGTAAGAACTAGTGCTGAATTTTTCTCTTGTGAATCCATTCTTTGTTAGTTGTTTCATGGTTTTAATCGTCTCTTGGTTTTCCTTGATTTTCCGCTGCGAGTTGGTTCATCTCCAACCCTACCTCGAGACCCAACAGTAAAAGGCTTCGCCCCAGATGTGAAGTTCAAGATCGGCGGTAGAGAGTACGAAACCCCGTACTACTTGACAGATGGAATCTATCCTGCTTGGGCAACATTTGTGAAGTCCATACCTGCTCCACAAACGCCGAAACAACGATGCTTTGCTAGATACCAAGAGGCGTGTAGGAAGGACATCGAACGGGCGTTTGGAGTTCTACAGGCCCGGTTTCACATCGTTACTCGCCCGGGTCGAATGTGGGATAGGGGCTCACTCGCAATTATCATGACTGCTTGTGTGATCCTACACAACATGATCGTAGAGGATGAGCGTAGGCCGTGGCCCACTGATCCGCTTGCAGATCTTGTTGTCCCGGACCACACCGTACGTAGAGGACCACCCCCAGCGGTGACCAACGAAAGTATCTTGGGCCATAGAGCAAGGATTCGGGATCGGAATGTGCATCACCAACTCCACGATGATCTCATCGAACATATTTGGGCAAAATTTGGAGATGGCGGCCCCAATTAAATATTAGTCAGCAACGTTAATGTAATTTCTATTTTCTTTGTAATAATAAAATAGTTATGCAATTCGTATTTGGGTATAATTAAAAGTGTCAGAAATATTTGGGTGCTTTTTTTAATTTAGTGAAACTGTGTAGACACTGCTCTAGACACTGCGTAGACACTACCATTGGAGGAGCAGTGTCTGGAAGCAGTGTCTGGAGGCCAAAAAACAGTGGTTAGACACTGCGCATAGACACTGTGCAGTGTCTAACCATTGGAGATGCTCTAATTTGAGAATGAGATTAGAGGAACTAGGGATTTCAGTAAACCCTAATTCTTTTAGAGAGAGAAGGAAATAAGTTTTGAATTAGACTTTCCTTTTCTTTATACTTCTAAGTCTTTTCCTCTTCCCTGCCTATTTCGTAGAGTTAATCATCACTCCACTTTTTTGGAAACGGCTAAACAGTTTTCCACTTGGCTTCAGAATCCTTATATATTTGAATACGTGGACTACACAAGTTTAGGAGGAAACTCTATAATTTTTCAATTAAGCCTTTTCCAGCAATTGAAGAAACCTGTCAATAGACTTCCTGATTAACATCTTGTAGATGAAGTGTACAGAGGAGCCTTGTTCCAGCTAACACCAAACTTAAAGTGAATATCAGAATCAATTGAAGAGAATAAGTAAAACACTCATTGTAGCGACAAGTATTCAACCTGAGATGTCCATGATTTTCTTTAACTCTCTAAAAGAGAGCTGCGTGGAGATACAAGGGAATGGCATGACATCTGGAGTGACATCACACTCTAAGTAGCAATTACATTTCCAGAAGATGAAAATTCATGGAGTTGAACATGTAGGTAACTAGATGTCTGGGACAGAGTCTCATAATGTATGAGTTTCCTGGAAGGATAGTGCAACATACAAACAGCTTTCTAGAGTGATATTGTGCTGAATTTAATTATCAGAGTGTTCCATCCCACTCTTTTCATACTAATTCACCATATGTCTTACAAGATGTTCTCACATCTTGACTGACATTTTATTCAGAGAAATGCTATCAATATGAGGATGAATGCTCAAACAGTTTATCCTTTACCTTTTCAGATGAAGTTCGAATTAAGTTATTTTTCCATCCCTGATATATTGAGCTTTGTAGATCATGTGAAATAAGTACGAATCTAGGAGTGTTTTGGTTGGGAAATAATGCTTTGTTCACCAGTTCCAGAGATGTAGATCTTGACCTCTGAAAAGACATCAGTTGCGATATTTTTGTTGGTTTTTGTGTCCTAGGCCAATCGTCATCATGGACGGCATTATCATTTCATTAATACATCGGCACTACTATTATCATTTGCGAAATGTTAATAGTGTGAATAATACTCTTTCTTAAGATCATCGGGTTGAGGACCTGATAGTAAAACTCTTAAAAGTAATAGAGTATTATTCACTTGATCCCTGGTACGCTATTTTTTTTCTTTTTGTTTCGTAAACTTTTATTCATACGACCCACAAATGTATATATTATGGTATCTCATGACATGATAAGACAAAAATATTTAGCGATCGATTCGTGATGACGAAAAAACGCGATTTTTTTAATATAAAAAATGATTTTTAATGTATGTGACTTCAGATCGGTTCACTCATGCAATGGTTTAATTCATTACTTTTAAGAAGTAGAAAAAATTAATCTTTTTTATCATGTCATCACGTAAAGATTTGATAACTACAAATTTTTCAAGACTAACCATTAAATTAATGACACAGAGACGTGGATCCTTAAAGTTATAAGAAGGCCTACCGAAACATTAGTTTAATTGTCCCCATATTAGTATTCCTACTTATTTTTGGAATTCCTACTAATAACAATAAATTCAGATTTGTGACTACAACCATAGGTATAAGGTGGCGGAGCCACATGGGCTCCACGGGGCACGTGCCCCCCCTCAATTATTTTTCTAAAAATTCTTGTATGTTTTTCGATTTTTTTTCAAAAATACTTCTTAATTCTTTTTAATTTCGTAATTGTGCCCCCCTCCTAATTTTTTTTACAGTCACGTATTGACACTGAAATTTTTTGGTGCCCCCCTTACTGAAAAAACTAGCTCCGCAATAGTATAATGGTTATTAGTAGTATATATCCTTGTTAATTGCGTATTGGTATTTAACATTTGAATTATGTCTGCCCAACCATTAAACAAAGTCTACCCAATATAATTGTTATGGTAAGCTAATAGGTCATGCCAAGAAAAAAATTTAGTTAAGCCCAAAGGAAAATCTGGAGCTATGAGTATTCCAAGCCCAGGGAAGAAGCAAAAGTCCATCCAATATAACTATAATTGTAAGTTAATATGCTATGTTAAGAAAAAAAAATTAATAGCCCAAGGCCCAAGCAAAAATGTAGAGCCAAAGCTAATATTCCATGTCAAGAATAAACTTTAGTTAAGCCCAAGGCCCAAGCGAAAATATGGAGCTACTGGGTGTTCCAAGCACAAGGAAAAGGCAAAAAGTGTAGGGTGTTCCCACCAGGTTCGAACTCGGGTTCTAAGGCAAATACAGTGAAGGCTTTAACCATCAGGCTACAATTTCATATATTCAGGGTGTTCCATGGAACACCCTATACCCCTTTGGTTCCGCCCCTGGTTTTATTGAGCATCTTGAGAGACTCGGTTTCAAGTTAGAACCGGAGTTGGCTACAGATATTCTCCTCCATTCACTTCCTAATGAATTTCATGGTTTCATTATGAACTTCTATATGCATAACATGGTCAAGACCATCTTAGAGTTGCGTTGGATGGTTCAAACTGCTGAGAAGAACATCCAAGTTAATACCAAGGATGTTCTGATGGTTAAGAGATGAACCGAGTACAAAAGAAAAGGGGTAGGGAAAGGAAAGGGTCTTGTGGTTCCTATGGGTTTAAGGCCCATGTCAAAGCCAAGGCCCGAGTACACTCAATTTTCAGCCCCAAAAGACTCGGTTTGCCATTACTGCAATGAGGTTGGTCATTGGAAGAGGAACTACAAGAAATATAAAGATGATTTGAAGAAGAACAAGGGTAGTGTACCCAACTCTTCAGGTATCATGTTATATAAATAAATGCATCTACTTTTGATTCTTGGATATTGGATCCGAATCCCACATTTGTATAAATGTGCAGGGACCCAAAAGTAGGAGGACATTGAAGGAAGGCGTGGTGGACCTATGAGTTGGGGATGACCATGGCGTCATTGCCTTAGCTGTGGGGACATACGAGTTGGCCTTGCCTAGTGGGCTTGTTTTGCATTTTGAACAATATTATCATGTACCTAAATTTTGTAAGAGTATCGTCTCCATTTCGTGTTTGGACAAAGAAGACTATAAGTTTGCTATTGAGCATAGTAATTTTAGTCTTTCTCATGATAACGTTCATCATGCAAATTCTTCTCGAGTTAGAGGTCTTTATGTTTTGAACATTGAAGACTCTAATGAGAAGTCCCTCTATAACATTGATACAAGAGGGTTTAAGTCTGATGAGACAAACCCTATATTCGTCTAGCACTGTCGCTTGATTCATGTAAATAAGAAACGCGTATCAAAACTCCAATTCCATGGACTTTTGGATTCTTTTATGAATCATTTGAAACCTGCGTTAATGAACAAGATGAAAAAGACACCTTTTTCTGAAACGGTGAGAGAGCTAGTGGCTTATTGGGGACTATACATTCGGATGTATGTGGTCCAATAAGTACAACTGCTAGAGGAGGATTTGGACACTTCATAACAAATCGAAATTTTTGAAGGGTTCAAAATTTTCAAGAATGAAGTACAAAATCAACTTGGTCAAAATATTAAGGCACTACGATATGATTGAAGACGTGAATATTTGAGCCAAGAGTCCGTAGATCATCTGAAAGATTGTGAGATCATTTCTCAACTAACTTCCCCGGGAACACCACATTGGAATAGTGTGTATGAACGGAGGAATCGAACCCTATAGGATATGGTTCGGTCTATGATGAGTAACATTGATCTCTCAATCTCATTTTGGAGATATGCTCTGGAAACTACTACATTCGTCTTGAACAGAGTACCACCAAAGGCAGTAGATAAGACATCATATGAGATATGTACAGGAAAGGTTCCTGATTTGTCTTTTCTAAAGATATGGGGATGTTTAACTTATGTGAAACGTCTAACGATGAATAAGTTAGCCCTAAATCAAAGAAGTGCCTCTTTGTAGAATATCCTAAGGAAACTAAAGGATATTACTTCTACAACGCTACGGAGAACAAAGTGTTTGTTGCTCGAGATGGAGATTTTTGGAAAGAGAGTTTATTTCCAAAGGAAACAGTGGGAGGACTGTTGAACTTCGAGAAGTTACAGAACCACAAAGTAGCGTTGTGCCTAAAATGGTTACTCAAATACATGAACGAGAGAATGTAGCACCTGAGGTTGTACCACAAGTACAAAGGAGGCCTGATAGCTTACGTCAAGCCCTTATCAGATATGGGTTTCTCACTTCAGAGATTAATGACGTGATATTTGTGGATCAAGTTGAACCCACATCCTATCAAGAGACCATTGACAAGCTGCAGAGATCGATTCATGGATTAAAGCAGGCTCGTCAAAGTTGGAATCTTTTTTTTTTATGAATAAGTCAAAGGGTTTGATTTCATCAAGAACAAAGACGAATCTTGTGTGTACAAGAAGGTTAGTGGGAGTGCGATCGTATTTTTAGTGATGTATGTAGATGACATACTGGTCACTGAAAATGACATCCCTATCTAGGGCAATGTTTTTCAATGAAGGACCTAGGCGAAGCTGCCTATGTATTGGGTATCAAAATCTATGGAGATAGATCTAGAAAGCTTTTGGGCCTTAGTCAGAGCACTAACATTGAGAAGGTGTTGTCAAGGTTTAGTATGCAAGACTTTAAAAGAGGGTTTTTCCAATGTCCCATGGCATTAGTCTCAGCAAGACTCAGTGTCTTATGACACTTGATGAGCGAGACCGCATGAGTAAAATCCCTCTGATATTGGATTTATCATATATGCGATGTTGTGTACTAAACTCAATGTCTCGTATGTATTAATCGTAACGAGTATATACCAGGCAGGTCCATGTGAAGGTCATTGGACGACAGTTAAAGGATCCTTAAGTACTTGAGAAGGACTAAGGACGCCTTTATGCTGTATGGCGGTCAGAAAAGTGAACTAGCTGTAAAGAGTTACATAGATGCTAGCTTCCAGACTGACATAGATGATTTGAAATCATACTCTGGTTATGTGTTTTTGTTTGAATGAAGGTGAGTTCAGCTTAAAAAGCTCGGAGCTTAACACTGTTACTACAATAGAAGACGAGTAGTTAGCTGCATCGGATGCAACTAAAGAAAATGTTTAGATCTGGCTTGGGAATCATCCCTAGTATATCAGTTCCGGTAAACATGTATTGTGATAACTATGGGGCGATAGCACAAGCCAATGAGCCTAGATCGCGCTAGAAATCCAAACACATCCTAAGTCGTTACCGTCTCGTTCTAAGAGAGGAAACGCTAAGATATGCAAAGTACCTACAAATGATAATGTGGCTGATCCTATAACCAAGGCGCTTCCACACCTTGGACATGAGTGACATGTCAGGTCAATAGGCATTACTTGTAATGTTGATTGGACCTAGTGCAAGTGGGAGTGTTGGTTTTTGTTCCCTAGGCCAATCGTGATAATGGACGGCATTATCATTTTATTAAAGATCGGCACTACTATTATCATTTGCGAAATGTTAATAGTGTGAATAATACTCTTTCTTAAGATCATCGGGTTGAGGACCTGATAGTAAAACTCTGAGAAGTAATAGAGTATTTGTCACGCCCCGAATTCGGTAGAACCGAACCCAGAACGCGAACGGTGAAACAATAAAAAAAATTTCAAACATTTTAATAAACCGCTTAAAATCACCATTTAAGTTAATCAAAATAATATTTTACAACTGAAACCAAAGCGGACAAAACCAAAGCGTACGTCGCTAAACTCCCAAAAACCCGGACTCCCGCTCCCAGCTCTTCAAGCTTCGAGAGCTCCCCTAGTCCTCCTCGCGACCAGTACCTGTAGGAAAAGCAGCTAGGGGTGAGCGTTTTGCACACCACCACGGATACCAGACTGACTATGACATACTAGCAGAAAATGTCGGAAACACCAACAACAAACAAAACACCGGGGACTACTATCCCCAAACTCAAATAACCTGACTGTCACACGAAAACTGTTACTTTCCCCAACCAAACTAAACACCTGTACACGTAATGTAGACCCGACACCGTAATGACGACCTCAAAGAACACAACACAGAAGTGATCAAAATCACGCAAACCACAACCAGAAGCCTCAACACTTTACCGATCACACGCCAGAAGGTGCTACTCACCTGATGGGGACACAACCCTCTGCTCTTTACCGACCGCGCCCTGGAGGGTACGACACACCCCTCGGGCATAAATCTAGACTCAGCACTTTACCAATCACGCGCCAGAAGGTGCTACTCACCTACGGGGACCACAGCCCTCTGCTCTTTACCGACCACGCATTTGAGAGTACGACACACCCCTCGGGCACAGCTCTAACCTTAGCACTTTACCAATCACGCGCCGGAAGGTGCTACTCACCTACGGGGACCACAACCCTCTGCTCTTTACCGGCCACGCATTGGAGAGTACGACACACCCCTCGGGCACAGCTCTAACCTTAGCTCTTTACCAATCACGCGCCGGAAGGTGCTACTCACCTACGGTGACCACAGCCCTCTACTCTTTACCGACCACGCATTGGAGAGTACGACACACCCCTCGGGCACAACACTTTACCGATCACAGCCACAACCAAATGACACACGATACCCCGCAAAGGAAAGGAAAAGAATACGACAACACGACTAACTACCACTCGGCACGTCAGTCAACCAAATACGGGCTCAACTCCCCACGGGCATTCATGGCCACCCACACACACGAACAAACAGTAACCTACGGGTTCAACACCCCAAAGGCACACATGGCCACCCACGACACACAAACAGTAAAAATACGGGTTCAAAACCCCAAAGGCACACATGGCCACCCACGACACACAAACGGTAAAAATGGGTTCAACACCCCAAAGGCACACATGGCCACCCACAAACACAAACAATTCAATCAACCTCCAGGCACAACCAAATGCCACCAGTACTTCTATTGTTCGATAAGTTTACTTATCCTACGACACTATTAAGTGTCACATGCATTTCTATAGTTCGATACGCTCACGTATCATACGACACCACTAAGTGTCGCCTGCATTTCTAGTGTTCGATAAACTTACTTATCCTACGACACCACTAGGTGTCACATGCATTTCTACTGTTAACTTTCCCTAGTCAAAGCCGAGATCCGACTACTTTTCCCTACCTCGTAACGCTTTCCCAAAAGTCCACGCCCAAGCTCCGGCGTGCTCGCGATCACTCGCCTAGCCTCCCCTTCCCGCGGTCGGCGGTACGATCTAACAAGAACACAATTAAAACATTTTTTTAAGTTCGCAGGCGAAGCTGAATTTTAAAGAATTAGACGCCCAAAAGCAACCCCGACAATGTCGATCACTCCCAAAATTCCCAATTACTCGACATTCTCAACAACGGGCCCGGAAAGGCCCGATTCGCCCGGCTCGACGAATCTGCCCGGGATTGGAAAATGCCCTTCCGGGGCTCCGAAAATTCCCGTTTTTGTTTCTACGATCTTAGAATAATTCAGGGGTTCCAATGCAATCGATGGAATCAATTTCCGACTTCCAAGTGATTTAATTCGCGTTTAAAGTTTCTAAACACGAAATTTCCAACTTTCACAATTTAGTTCCATAATTCGATCTGGGTGTGAATTATCGATTCAAGGATCGTCCAAAACCACCCGAACACGAAAAACCCAAGGCCTGGTCAAGTGGGCCCACACGGCCACAATGGGAAGATTTCCTTTTCGCCCCAAAACGTTCCTAACGAACCCCAAACCTCAACCATTCATCTTTAAACCAATCTTAAACAAAACCCAACGTCAATCAAACCGTTTAAACTCAAACCCTAGAATTCAAACGTACCAAAACGAGAAAAGAATTGGTTCTCATCGTAGGGAATGACGAGGGGATGACGAATACGCAAGAATTGAGACGATCCGTCGGTCGGATCGTCGGGAAATCGACACAACTCTTCTCTTTTCTCCTTCTTCTTCTTCTTTTCTCTACTTTCTCTCTCCTTCTCTCCATTTTTCTGAAATTGCTGAGACACTCTCATCCATTCCTTTTTTATTTTGTTTTAAAACTACCAACTACCCCTTATTTACAAAACTACCATTCTCCTTTCCTTTTCTTTATTTTAAAAACCAACCACCAAATGTGGGACGAATGTCAAATGGGTCCCACTACTTAGAAAAATATCTTTCTAGATATTTTTCAGTTAGATTCGCGAAATTCGGCCGTCTCGGGCCTGAACGGGCCCATTTTTCAAGAAATTATGAAATTTCACGTGCTACAAGAATACGGCCCAACTAAGACCGCTGTAATGACGGCTAAGCTTTTTGGATCCAAAACGAGCCTCGAACGGACCAAAACGTCACTCGGTTAACTTTTCCGGCAAAAAGTCAACCTTTCCCAAATTGGTCAAACAGTTGCCCTGAGTCCCCCGGAACTCACTATGGTCGATATGGGGGTCAACTTAAGTCCGATATGACCCCGGGGTCAAATTCAGGTTCATTTAGGTGTTTGTCCCAAAATTTTAAATTTTCCTGTTTTTCGCTGATTTGACTGGCGTTGACTGGGAGCGGTTCTTACAGTATTATTCACTTGATCCCTGGTCTTACTGATATAATAAGACTAGTATAATGTTGGCTGATGATTACGTTTTACTGATCATACATATTGGATATGAAGTCAAACCATAGATGTCATTTAGGGAAATGGCATTGGATGACCCACTATGAGAATACCACATAGGAACTTTCATGAGTATTTCTCTGTACCGTAATATGACTTAAGTCCTCTGACCTTATAGTCATCATGATTTATACGTAGGTGGCTGTATGCTTTGACACAGTTAAACGTTTTCTTTAACCGGACAATCATAAAGGCTGTGATTGGGTGCATAAGTGTCTATGTGAGAGATATGGTTGACTGATAAGGGATCTGTCACTCAGACAAATATGAGAGATATCGTTTGGGCCCCTTGATAAGTGGGACTGCAGGAAAAGCATGGTCATGCGAATTGATAAAGAGTTATCACTGGCAATCTACTTTAGATAAAGAAACAGCGATCGAATAAAATAAGGATGACAGCTCTATGCCTTATTCGATCGAGATATTGTTGACAGAAGGGTTAGCATATTAAGTCGCATTGACGATCATCATAAACGTTTGGGTAGTCATATTGCTTTTCTAGAAGACAACTATAACATGTGGATGAATCGAGGATTTCGGGCCCATTGCCGAACGTCGTATGAGCCTGCTGGGTCACACTTAACAACAAGCCCAAAATCGTATTGGACTTTGGAAGTCCATTAAGTGAATAAAAAAAATATATTTTATTTGATATAATATTTATTTATTCATTAAACTCGTTTTTCGAATTGCCAATATAATAAAGATTATGTTGGGCATTAAAATGCAAAATTGGCTCTTGAATTTTCGAAATTCAAAGAGGGTATTTTTGCATGAACACTACTCCTAAAATAGGACACTTGTCATAGAAGAAAATCCAAGAGTTGAACTTGCTAGAAATCACATAGTGGAGTCATTCAAAGCCTTAAAATGCTACTTGTCAAATTTGGAAGTCGAAGTGTTGGGCTTTTCCAAATAAAATAATGTGGTCTTGTTGGGAGATATATGCATGCAAGAGAGAGAAGAAAAATCAGATTTTTCTCAAGGTTGTGTTGAGAATTGTTCTCAAAGTGTAGAGAGAAAAACGAGTAGAGAGAAAAGAGAGAGGAAGAAGTGTTCTTCATCTTGTGCTAGCACACAAATGATTTTGGGAAGGATTGTTGAAGAACTATGTGGCTTTGATTCCTCCAAGAGGATACGTAGGCGTCTTGGAGACTCAAGCCAAATTCATTTGTTTCAAGTGTTCTTGGTTTGCAACAAGAAGAGAAAAATATGCCCAGATTTATCTGTCTAGAATCTGTCCGACCAGCCACTATAAAGAGCCCGATCGGAGGCTCATCCGAGGTCCGATCTTGCCGATTTTTGGAGTGAACGTTCTACACATATTGGTCTTCAATCTGACAGGAGGGATTTGGATTCCAACGGTTTGTTGCTGAGATATACGAGCTGCAAGTTGGTCCCTGTCTCGAACCAAGCTGAAAAATTGAAAGAGGTAATCTCTCCTTTAATTTTGTTTGTCGGTTTACTCGGAATTACATGGATCCTGAGGCTATTCTAGGGAAAGTTTTTATTTTCCGCTGTGTTTTGCTCCCTAGAATTCCAACAATTTTTCCCCATATCATCCTGAGAGCATTAACTTGACACCACGCGGTTTTAGCACAGCAAATGGAGCGACAAGCGTACAGATCGTCAAGTAGTATTTCGCGGTTAAGTCCATTATCGGACACAAGGGAGAACTAGTCAATGCAATTTATATCTCAAAGTCGTTGTTAAGATCTTTCGATAATAAAATAGTTTTTGGTTTTTAAAACATGTAAAAGCAAAAATAAGCAATTCAACAGTAAACAAGTACTCATGAAGAAGCATATAAGAGTTCTTCATTCCCCCAAAGCCTGAGAATGAAGAAATCCAACGCCGGCCAATCCCTCAGTTTTGCTGTATTTTGTTCAGTTTTGTTGTTTAGTCATGAACGGTTTTACGCCATCGCATGTTTAGGTGGTGCTCGTTCAAGCTTCAAGGCTGCTGCCAAGTCAAAGAAACAGAGTCGTTCTACCAAACCTGGTACAAGCCCGACATCGGCCAGTGTTGTTGGGGTTTCTCCCTCGGTCAAGATCGACCCTTCTTAGTGCACGGAGCGTCCAGTACAGCTACGACCAGGGGAAACGCAGAGGAAAGGAGGTATTGGCACAGGAACCTCCTCTCCTACTCCGACATTGTTGAAGTCAAAGACAACAAAGAGGAGGACAAATCACCGGAGTCGTTCAAGGAGGAAGGCTAATCTTCAAGAGGACGAGGTCTTTGTGAGTAATCTCCCGTTTGGGTCTTCGGAGGATTGGTTTAGGAACGTGTTTGGCGCCTTTGGAACGATCGTGTCAGCATCCGTCCTCAAGCGACCAAACCGTAATGGTCGCTATTTTGGATTCATTCGTTTTGAATCTAAAAATGAGATTGCTCAGGCTGTTGATGGGTTGGATGGCTTCAAAATAAATGGACATGTTTTTCTTGTAGCCATCGCTCGACGTTGGAGGAGGAAGGGAGCATGTTCCCAGCGAGTCGGAGGAAATCAGAGGTTATGCACTGTTTCAGCTGTCGAGATACAGAGCCTGTACTCGGGAACTCTGAAACCCATTGTAGGGTTGAAGGATACCGGGGTGGCGTTGCAGTCTACCAGCGAGAATAGGAGAACTGCAGGCCTTTCCTCGTCGCAGAAAATCACCGGCGAAGGTGAGGATTCGTTTCAGTCCTCCGAAAAGATCTCGGTGGAACCGGATTCGAATCCCGGGAATATCGATCCTGGATCCGATCAGGTTGAGCTTCAAATCCCAGTTGTGATTTCCTTCGATCCTGTTTTGATACGATCTGATCAGGTTGAGCTCCCAGTTGCGATTTTTGTGGATTCTGTGGATCATGTCAAAACCAATGATGAAGAAGGTCTGTGTGTTTCAAACGCGGTCGTGGCCCAGTTGGGCACAGATATTGGTTTGCAATTGGGCCCTCAATTTTCTATTGATGGATCCAATTTGAGAGGCCCAATGTATGGGCCTGAAACTTTTGATCGCGTGATTGCTGATTTGGAAGTGGATCGTGCGGATCGTGTGAGTGTGGTGGACGGGTTGCCTACGGGTCAAACTACCCACACCTATGATCCGACTACAAATATTCCGACCCAGGTCCAAAATCAGTTGGGCCTTGAGGAATTGGCGGCTGGCCCAAGTGCGAATCAGTCGTCAGATCAGTCCATGGAAGGAAGCTCTCCTTAAATCTGGTTATAAGGGTCGTCCCCCGAAGAAGAAATCCGAGCCTTTTGCTAGAGTGATTAAAGATCTCCCGCTCGTGTCTCAGGGAGTGATAGATCACATGAAGTCTTTCGACGGGTGGTTGGACGCAACCCTCAAGCAAAAGGCAAAAAAGGGACGAATCCCTCGTATTCTTAATACTATGTCTAAGACCCAGGCTCTCAGGACGGAGAATCAGTCTTCTGATAGTGAGTGGTATGAGGAAGCTTAGGCCTAGTTTTTTCAGGACTTTTTAGTCCTATGGTTACGGGATTTCCCATGTAAGCTTCCGTTAATCGAGCTCTTCTGTAATCGTTGTTCCTTTTGGTTATTTTCCATTTCGGAAAATTTCTTTTAATAAAATTTTTGCGCTTATATAAAAAAAGTACTCACGAAGCTCAAAAGAGGTTTGGATCAGCGGAAAAAAAATCTAAGGTTTTGAGTTCATAGAGACCAATTCCAATGCATTACATGACGATGAACAATGTGAAGTTTTCTGATTTTAAGGACAACAAATTATGTCTCAAACTAGTCATAACTTCTCACTTGTTTCGGACGCAAATGGAATCTAACCACCTAGTTCTCCAGAAGCAAGATGTAGGAAGACCCAAAGCACTACGTTCTTTGATAATTTCTAACTTTTGGTACAAATCCTATCCTTATTGCAATTATGTTAACCTAGGTATCCATAGTCTAGATTTAAACACAATTCGCATAAGATTTTTGACCAAATGGCAATCCACCTCTCTCGAGTGTCAGATTGCAATTCCCACCTTCTATCAAGCCTACCCGGGAGATAGTGCATTAAGTTAAAATCAAATACAAACCCTAAATCAAATCTACCAACACAATATTCATACATTCAATACATTGGAAATCAACTCTCTACTCCCCCATAACCCTAGATTATGGGAGTTTAGTTACTCATGAGCAAAGAAGGAGAAGAAGCCATTGATGAACATAAACAAGAAACCTTCATAATCAAAAAGTGTAGAGAAATACAATACTCAATTGTGATTACAAATGATGTTCTTCAATTCTTGAATCTCCTTTTCCTCTAGCTCTCAACTCTCCTCTTTTCCTAGCTTAGCCCAAGTACAAGATAGCTATTCTAAGCCTAAAATTTGAGTTAGATAGGGAAAAATCCGAGTCTGAAATGAAACAGAGAAGATAGCCTCTACGTGTGTCACGGACAGCGTGCTGGCTCCGTATGCGGGTCCGCGATGGGCTCTGTCACGACTCCGGCACACTGTCTACATGTGAACAGAGGCTTTTTGGCTCGATTTTCTATAGTGCTCCGCGGGAAACACTACGGCTCCGGGTGCAAGTCTATGACGGACCCCTTTCCGGCTCTTTGTCCGCATCAAATCAACGCTTTAGACAACCCTTTTTGGTGGATTTTCGCTCCCATTTTGCTCCATGACCTGATTGTTAGTCTTAGTGCCCGTAGTTCAATCCTAAATGTCCAAATGTATATATCATCGTTAGCAATAAAATTAAAGCGGCTTTATATTACTTATGTGTTGGAGTAATATATCGATGTGTGCTCTGATCTATGCCCACCATGCGAATAGAACCATAGATCGAGATAGATCACACTCGATGGGTCCCTAGTCAACAAAGCTTCACTAGAAGCGACTAGTATGAAAGATGGCTCTTTATGGCTTACGTTCTGTTAGTCATTGGAATGGGATTTCGGAGTCTGATCATAGATATCATGTGGGACATGATATTGGACGACCCGCCCTGAATATGTGCCATAGATTAAGTCATGAACATATTCAGTGTCGTAGCTTGTCATGTATCCTTAGACCAAGGAGTCTTTGTGATCGCTATGTAGTCAACAACTGAGTTTGACCTGAGCCTAACGTTGTCCGTAACAGGGCTTCCATAACGGCCAGGATTGGCTTGGGGACGGGCTACATGAGTGACACGAAAGGCGGCTAAGGGATTTATCCCTCATACTGAGGTATGGGAAAGATATCGGTTCTCGGCCGCTTGATCGAGAGTGACTGGAAGAATAGCATGGCCATGCACATGATACTGGGTATCATATCTTCAGTCATCTCACATATCAAGGAACGGTGATTGAGAATAATAAGGATGACGGCTCTATGCCTTATCTCAATCAGGATATCGGAGATAAAAGGATAATGACAGGGACGACGGAAAGGTTAGAATCGACAGGGTCGATTCGTTATGTAGTGTCAGGCAATACTAAAGTCTCGTTAGTTGCCACTTAAATAGGATCAAGTAAAATGGGATTTTACGTTGATCTATTGACATGCATAAACCTAAGGGTCACACCGGAGGATGAAACTCATTGACACATTTATGGAGAATGGCCAAAAGGGAGTTGTCTCGGGACATGACCAAAACTGGGTTTTGGGTCATGTGCCCGTAAGTGAATAGGACTTTACGGATCGAGATAAGGCTTGGAGTCTTGGGATTGATCGCGTCGGATAATGTTGGACATTTCCGGTATGGAAGGCATGAAGGCGATGAGCGAATCACGGGACCTCGTTGGAAATGGTCACGGGCCATGTTCCAAGAGGCCCATGAAAGGCCCATGCAACCAAGGCCCATGGAACTAATTAATCAAGTCTTGATTAATTAGTACTAAGTAAGCAAGACAAGGATTAAGGTGTTGGTGATTCACCACCTAACACAATCTTGTCTTGCCATACTTTGTCCTATTTACACCTTACTTGACACCATACTTGTCCCATGCCTTTAGTTGGACAAGTATGGGTTTTGTTATGTTTAAGTCATCTTTTTTCAACATAACAAAGACAAGACAAGAATAGGAAACACATTTTCTCTCCCTCTTCCATGGCCATTTCGGGTTTGGCTAGTTTCCTCCTCCATTTTTGTGTTCTTGAGTCCTCAAAGAGAAGAACTACGTGGCTTTGATTCCCATGTGGATACGTAGGCGTCTTGGAGACTCAAGCCAATCATTCGTTAACCGGTGTTCTTGTTTTGGTAAGAACTAGTGCTGAATTTTTCTCTTGTTAATCCATTCTTTGTTAGTTGTTTCATGGTTCTAATTGTCTCTTGGTTTTCATTGATTTTCCGCTGCGAGTTGGTTCATCTCCAACCTTACCTCGAGACCCAACAGTGGTATCAGAGCCGTGCTACCTTCGGGATTCACAAGACGGTGTTCAAAGTTTCGGTTTTGCTTGAAAGTTTCGTTTTTGGCATGTTGTTTTGCTAAATTGTTTGATAACATGTTTTAAATTATTGTTTATGGATTTAATGCATGTAAAATGAATTTTTGAAAATTATTTCAAATCTGGAAATTTTGAAAAAAATTTGATTTTTCGGGTCTCGGGAGCGGGACTCTCGGGGAGCCGAAACCGGGACCGAACGGGGCTCCGTTGGACGGAGCTAGGCCAAGCATGACCATTGGATGGTTGATATGCCAAGGCTAAACCGTTTTGTTAGTTATGACGAGTTTGGAACCGTCATGACGAACTCGAAGATCAAATGTTCAAAAGTTTCATTTTTGAACGGTTTCGATAAACCGAGCATCAAAAATTTTCGAAACTTGGCTATTAATTAAAACCGGAAAATCACATGATGTTTGATAACATTCTTGTTTGATAACACGATGTGTGATGTGATGTTGGCATGGTGCACATAATAGCCCCGAGCTCAATTTAATTATTTATCGCTTTTCACGGCCTGCGAGCCGTTAGAGGTAACGTGTAATTATTCTTTCAAGGTGTGGTCGTCGAACCACTTGTTTGTAATATTTATTTATTCCCGACCTGCGAGTCGTGTATTAAATTGTAATATTTTACTCAAGATGAAGAAAGGGCGAAAAGGTCATTTGGTGGCTTTTCGGGTGTTGGCATCGGCTTGGAGTCGGTGGAGCTCAAGAAGCTAGTGGGAGTTAGTTTAGGGGGCTATTATGTGCACATTTATCGCTTTATGCTTGGTTTAGTTTATGCATGATTAATTCTATGTGCTTTAGAATTGCATGCCTAACTTTATTTACCGAGCATATCACCTCACATGCAAAGATAAAATTGGAATTTTAATCCTTGTGTGTGAACCCTTAGAACCGTCATTGCATTGGATGTAGTTGACGGGTTCAAAGGAAGAATTACATTGGATGTAATTTGAGGCATCATTGCATTTGGAATGTAGTTGATGTGCTCATCGCATCTAGGATGTGCCAAAGTTTTGAACACAACTGGACAAGTAAAAGCGGGTCATGTCCGATACCTCCCAATCATCAACACCTTACTACCTCCCCGTCCTATGGGTGTCGTGCGCATTAGCGGAGCATCCATGGGAAAGCGGGGTAGTAGGTTTGGACGACATATGTGGGTGTCGTGCGCATTAGCGGAGCACCTACATAGTGACGAGCCATAGTTGAAAATTGGTGGACCCGACTACGATTCTTAGCCTGAGGTTGAGCTAGGGTAACAGATAGGGTAAGTCGTGTACATAAGTACATACCCTAGCCAGGAGTCACATTGGATGTGATTGGATGGAT
The DNA here is from genome assembly GCA_963921825.1 of Erodium maritimum. Taxonomy (NCBI): domain Eukaryota; kingdom Viridiplantae; phylum Streptophyta; class Magnoliopsida; order Geraniales; family Geraniaceae; genus Erodium; species Erodium maritimum. The sequence continues at coordinate 48,210,523 of OY997595.1, read as the reverse complement.
TCCTACCTACATAGCTCGATTAAGTGGTGAGCATTAGTTCAGCTTAATCGAGTGAATCAAGGATCTTGGTTTCAGATTCTAAAGGTTTAGAATTGATTGTTGGTGTTTAAGCTTGATCTTCATAAAATTTATTCAGTTTACTGATTGAATTTTATCTGTTGTAGATCAAATGGCAAATTCAGCGAACATTAATAGTTTGTCATTAAAAACCATTCTTGACAGGGTCAAGCTAAATGGGACAAACTATTTGGACTGGTACAGAATTTTTGAGGATAGTCCTCAAGTCTGAACGCAAAGAATATGTCCTTGACAAGGCTGTCTCTAAGACCATATCAGAGTTACATGAAGTGTCATCAGCTGCTGAGAAGAATATCTCAGGGATCTGGGATCCAAGGATATTCTGATGGTCAACAAGGGAATTGGAAGTGGCAAGGGCTGGGCCCATGCGCAGTTGGCAGGAAAGATGAGACACTTGAGAATGTCTGCTTCTACTGCCAACAGCCTGGTCATTGGAACCGGGATTACAGGAAGTTCACGGCTGATCTGAAGAAGGGCAGTGGGACTGCGCCTTCATCAAATAGCCTGGATGATCTGAAGAAGGGCAGTAGGACTGCGCCTTCATCAGGAAACCTGGATGATCTAAGGAAGGGCGGTGGGACCGTGCCTTCATTCGGTATTAACTCTATAGAGCTACATCTCTCTACTTCCAAAGATTCATGGGTATTAGATACCATGACTGAATCTCACACATGCACTAATATATGGTGGCTGAAAGTAGGAGAGATTTGGAAAGCACGAAATGGACCTCAGAGTTGTGGCAACTGCTGTAGGATCCATGAGTCTTGCTTTGCCAAGAGGCCTTGTCTTAGTATTGTATAATGTATATTGCATACCTACTCTTAGTAGGAATATTATATCTGTATCCGTGTTTGACAAGGAAGGATATAATGTTAATATTGGAAATGGAGTTTTCAATGTTCTATGCAATGATATGTTTTATACCAGTACTGACATGGTTGGAGGATTGTACATATTAGATATGGGTAACAATGCCTCAAGTTCTATATATTCCGTTAATACCAAGAGGTCTAAATCCAACGATTTAAACCTAACTCTATTATGGTACTGTCATTTGGGTCGCATAAACAAGAAGCGCCTATCAGCACTTCAGAAGTGCGGGCTTTCAGGTTCATTCGAATTCCATTCGATCGATAGGTGCAAGGTTTGTTTGATGGGGAAAATGACTAAAGTGCCCTTTATCGATCGCGATGAAAGGGCGGGTGAATTATTGGGGCTGATACACTCGAATGTGTGTAGACCAATAAGTTCACTTGTCAGGAGGGGTTTTAGCTACTTTATCACATTTACTGATGATTACAGTAAATATGGTTATGTCTATTCGGTGAGACATAAGTCTGAAGCTTTTGATAAATTCAAAGAGTTTAAGACTATAGTAGAAAACCAGCTCGACAAAGGTATTAAGGCACTTCGATTGGATCGAGGTGGAAAATACTTGACCACAGAGTTATTAGATCATCTAAAAGAGAATGGGATCCTTTTGAAATGGACTCCTCCTAGGTCACTGTAGTTGAAAGGTGTAGCCAAACGGAGAAATCGGACATTGTTAGACAATGGTCTGTTCCATGATTAGTTGGACTGATCTCCCAATCTCTTTTAGGGGTTTTGCTCTAGAGACGACCGCATTCATAGTGAATCGGGCTTCGACGAATGGTGTGGAATGGACACCATTTTAAAAATGGTACGGGATGATGCCCGCTTTGTCCTTCCTAAAGATTTGTGGTTGCGAGGCTTATGTGAAACATTTGGTTTCGACTAAGCTCGAACCAAGATCTGAGATATGCACCTTCGTGTGGTATCCCAAAGCAACAAGGGGATACTATTTCTACAATCCCAGTGAGAACATGGTGTTCGTCGCTTGGGGTGGGGTCTTTATGGAAAAGAAGTTTTGTTTCCAAAGACGTCATTGGGAGGACTGTGCATCTCGAAGAAATTCAGGATGGTACAGATCTGTCTAAACCAATTGGCAACCCAGTAGAAAGGAGCCAGAGATTGTCGTAGAGTAAGAACCAATTCCTGTTACAATTCCGGAAGGTCCAAGGCGATTTGAAAGGATCAATCTTCCACCTCCAAGATATGGTATCCGGAGGTGACAATGAAGTCATGGTGGATCACGATGATCCAGCCACCTTTCAGGAAGTCGTGGATGGGCCCAACTCCGAGTTATGGCTGGGAGCCATGAGGGAGGAAATGCAATCCATGTCGGACAACCGAGTCTGGGAACCGGTTGATCCCATCAATGGTGTGAGGACCATAGGATGCAAATGGATCTTCAAGGTGAAGTTTGACATGGACGGCAACCCTCTGACCTACAAAGCTCAACTGGTGGCGAAAGGTTATAGGCAGATCCAATGGATTGACTATGAGGAAACCTTCTCCTTAGTGGCTATGGTCAAAATCGATCCAAATTCTTCTTGACATAACTGCGTATCATAATTACGAGATATGGCAAGTGGATGTCAAAACCGCTTTCCTAAATGGAAATTTGACTGAGTACGTTTGTATGTCTCGGCCCAAAGGTTTTGACGATCCGAAGAATAAAGGAAAGATTTATAAGTTGTTGAAATCCATTTATGGATTGAAACGAACTTCTCGGAGTTGGATCCTTCGTTTTGATGAAGCTGTAATTGGATTTGGCTTAATCAAGAACGAGGATGAATCTTGCGTTTATAAGAAGGCTAGTGGGAGCAATATTACCTTTCTGGTTCTCATTGAAAACGACATCCCAACCTTGCACGAGACTAAAGCTTGGTTGAGGAAGTGTTCTTCAATAAAGGACTTAGGCGATGCTTCTCATATCTTAAGGATTAAGATATGTAGAGATCGCACCAAGAGGGTCTTGGATTTAAGTCAGGGAACCTATGTGAACAAGGCATTGAGTAGGTTCTTAATGCTCGATTCAAAGAAAGGACTCTTACCCACTAGTCATGGCATTCATCTCAGCAAGACTCAGTGTCCTAAGACACCTGATGAGCTGAAAAGGATGATGAGAATCCTATGCGCCTGGGGGCAGGATCGATCATATATGCCATGACATGTATGAGACCAGACGTCTCGTAAGCCTTATGTTGTACCAGTAGACATCATTCTAACCCGGGGGAAAGATGATGCTGAACTAGTCGTCGAAGGATGAGTAGACGCTAGTTTTCCAAGACAAATCCAGATGACTTTAGAAGTCAATTAGGATATGTGTTTACGCTGAATGGCAGAGCTTTAGCTGGGAAAGCGTAAAGCAAGATACCATTGCCGAATCTACGACAGAGGCCAAGTACATGGATGCTGCAGAGGCAGCTAAGGAGGCTATGTGGATTTGGAAATTCATGGCAGGGCTGGGTGTAATTAAAAACCCATCCAGTCCGGTGAATCCATTTTGCGACAACACAATGGCCATTGCGCAAGCTAAAAGCCTAGATCGCATAACAAATCCAAACATGTACTGCGGCGTATCCACCTCATCAGATAAATACTGAACTGAGGTGAAGTGAAGATAACCGATATTGCAACAGATGATAACATAGCCAACTCGTTGACTAAGGCAGTGTCACTGCCTGAACATGTTAGACATGTAAAGTCGATGGGGACATATAGGAGTTTAGATTGGAACTAGGGCAAGTGGGAGATTGTTAGTCTTAGTGCCCGTAGTTCAATCCTAAATGTCCAAATGTATATATCATCGTTAGCAATAAAATTAAAGCGGCTTTATATTACTTATGTGTTGGAGTAATATATCGATGTGTGCTCTGATCTATGCCCACCATGCGAATAGAACCATAGATCGAGATAGATCACACTCGATGGGTCCCTAGTCAACAAAGCTTCACTAGAAGCGACTAGTATGAAAGATGGCTCTTTATGGCTTACGTTCTGTTAGTCATTGGAATGGGATTTCGGAGTCTGATCATAGATATCATGTGGGACATGATATTGGACGACCCGCCCTGAATATGTGCCATAGATTAAGTCATGAACATATTCAGTGTCGTAGCTTGTCATGTATCCTTAGACCAAGGAGTCTTTGTGATCGCTATGTAGTCAACAACTGAGTTTGACCTGAGCCTAACGTTGTCCGTAACAGGGCTTCCATAACGGCCAGGATTGGCTTGGGGACGGGCTACATGAGTGACACGAAAGGCGGCTAAGGGATTTATCCCTCATACTGAGGTATGGGAAAGATATCGGTTCTCGGCCGCTTGATCGAGAGTGACTGGAAGAATAGCATGGCCATGCACATGATACTGGGTATCATATCTTCAGTCATCTCACATATCAAGGAACGGTGATTGAGAATAATAAGGATGACGGCTCTATGCCTTATCTCAATCAGGATATCGGAGATAAAAGGATAATGACAGGGACGACGGAAAGGTTAGAATCGACAGGGTCGATTCGTTATGTAGTGTCAGGCAATACTAAAGTCTCGTTAGTTGCCACTTAAATAGGATCAAGTAAAATGGGATTTTACGTTGATCTATTGACATGCATAAACCTAAGGGTCACACCGGAGGATGAAACTCATTGACACATTTATGGAGAATGGCCAAAAGGGAGTTGTCTCGGGACATGACCAAAACTGGGTTTTGGGTCATGTGCCCGTAAGTGAATAGGACTTTACGGATCGAGATAAGGCTTGGAGTCTTGGGATTGATCGCGTCGGATAATGTTGGACATTTCCGGTATGGAAGGCATGGAGGCGATGAGCGAATCACGGGACCTCGTTGGAAATGGTCACGGGCCATGTTCCAAGAGGCCCATGAAAGGCCCATGCAACCAAGGCCCATGGAACTAATTAATCAAGTCTTGATTAATTAGTACTAAGTAAGCAAGACAAGGATTAAGGTGTTGGTGATTCACCACCTAACACAATCTTGTCTTGCCATACTTTGTCCTATTTACACCTTACTTGACACCATACTTGTCCCATGCCTTTAGTTGGACAAGTATGGGTTTTGTTATGTTTAAGTCATCTTTTTTCAACATAACAAAGACAAGACAAGAATAGGAAACACATTTTCTCTCCCTCTTCCATGGCCATTTCGGGTTTGGCTAGTTTCCTCCTCCATTTTTGTGTTCTTGAGTCCTCAAAGAGAAGAACTACGTGGCTTTGATTCCCATGTGGATACGTAGGCGTCTTGGAGACTCAAGCCAATCATTCGTTAACCGGTGTTCTTGTTTTGGTAAGAACTAGTGCTGAATTTTTCTCTTGTTAATCCATTCTTTGTTAGTTGTTTCATGGTTCTAATTGTCTCTTGGTTTTCATTGATTTTCCGCTGCGAGTTGGTTCATCTCCAACCTTACCTCGAGACCCAACACTGATAACCCTGAGAAACACGTAAAATATAGGAGAGTGACATCTAAACGGGGCTCATATAACACATAACCCCCACCCCCTAAATGTGTCATTTTTAGTGCTAAGATGCGACCGCATCAACACCCCACACTTATACTTTTTCTCGCCCCAAGAAAATCAAAACAACAAGGTATCATCAACTAAGATAAAACAGGTTAAACCTCGAGGTTCACCTCGATAAGAGGAATCTGATACTCCTTTATTAAAGAGATTATAAAATAAAGATGCATGTGCAATGCATGAATCCAAAATCTAATGCATTCCTAAAACATACTAGATGATGCGTGGAAAAAAGACACACAAATCGGTTATAGTGAAATACTTGTGCATAGAGGATCAAAAAGGATTTTCTCAGTCTTCATATGCCACAAACCCCTACACACATAAAAGAAACATATAAATCGATGAATATGGTTAAGTATGACGCTACTCGCATTAAAGAATGACTATTTCCATTTAAACTTGCATTTCCTCATTCACTATATACACAGAGCTTAGGGATTCATATGCTATCATGTTAAATCCATGTCCACTAATTGTAAGGAATCGTGATCATTTAGGAATCAAAAAGGTCTTTAATTAAGCTTGTAATGTAAGGCTAGGCAAAGGGTGTGGAAGAAATATGAAAAGAAGCTATAACATAGATACCTCAAGACAAAGATGCTTCAATCTCACAACCAAAAAATGTATCCCGATCCCCATTTGTGCGCCATCCAACTTTTGCAATCTCTAATACCATTTTTCCTTTTTATTGAATAGCTAATGGTAGCACTAATATGGCACTATTTTATTTTTCTTTTGACACTAGCTATCCCAAAATGCACCACCTTTAACCAACCCATCATGTCTTACTGCACACTTTTGTTTTCATTAGAGAGATACAATTTATAGTTTTTCCCTTTTCTTTTTTTTCTTTTCGGGGTAAGGCTATAATTTTTTTTCCTCAATACAATCCAATGGCATAACACCATACTCATTTTCTTTTTCTCTTTCGCTCACTAAATATCCCAAACAATAACCCCTCTCAAAGAAGAACCTAAGCCAAGAGATATTATCACGCCCCAATTTCAGTAAACCGAACTCAGGACGCGAACATTTAAAACAATAAAACATTTTGAAACCTTTTACATAAATCGCTTTATAATCACCATTTGTTCATCAAAAACAATCATTTACAACTTAAAGGTACGTCCCAACAATTGGACAAAATGCAAGGTATACGTCGCTAGACTCAAAAGTAAACTCAGGAACCCGCTCCTAGCTCTTCAAGCTTCGGAAGCTCACCTAGTCTAAGCTGCGACTGGTACCTGTAGGAAAAGTAGCTAGGGGTGAGCGTTCGCTCACCACCACGGATAACAGACTGACTACGGCATAATTAACAGACAATGCCGGTAACACCAACAACAAACTCAACACCGGGACAAGTACTCCGACTGACACACATCCATTGTTACTTTCCTCAACCGACTCAACACTCGAACACGTAATGTTGACCCGACACAACGATTGACGACCTCCTCCAAAGACACGACAGACAACCACGCAACACCCAAGATCACAAAGGATCGCACACCAAACAAGATCACAAAGAATCGGATACCAGCTTCTCGGTAACCTCCCTCACTCACGCGCTTTGCCGATCCCTGTCAGGCCAGGCGGTCGACCTGTGTCAGTAACCTCTCTCACTCACGCGCTTTGCCGATCCCTGTCGGGCCAGGCGGTCGACCTGTCTCAGTAACCTCTCTCACTCACGCGCTTCCGCGACACAAAGTCGGGCCAGGCGGTCGACCTGTCTCAGTAACCTCTCTCACTCACGCGCTTTGCCGATCCCTATTGGGCCAGGCGGTCGACATGTCTCAGTAACCTCTCTCACTCACGCGCTTTGTCGATCCCTATCGGGCAAGGCGGTCGACCTGTCTCAGTAACCTCTCTCACTCACGCGCTTTGCCGATCCCTGTCAGGCCAGGCGGTCGACCTGTCTCAGTAACCACTCTCACTCAGGTAACCACAATCACAATCACAAGCAAGTTCAACAAACAGCAACAACACAGGTTCAACACTCCACGACACTCATGGCCACCCAAGACACACCAACAGTAACTCACGGGCTCAGCAACCCCACGAGCACTCACGGCCACCGAAGACACACCGACAATAACTCACGGGCTCAACAACCCCACGGGCACTCATGGCCACCCCAGACACACCAACAGTAAAGACACGGGTTCAACAACCCCACGGGCACTCATGGCCACCCAAGACACCAACAGTAAAACACGGACTCTCATGGCCACCCAAGACACAAACAGTAAAGTACGGGCTGTCATGGCCACCCAAGACACAATAGTAAAGTACGGGCTCACATGGCCACCCAAGACACAACTACACAATCAACCTCCGGGCATAACCGATGCCTCCAGCAGTTCTAATATCAACAGACTCACAATCAACCTCCGGGCATGGTCATATGCCTCCAGTAATTCTAATATCGAAGTTCACTGCTCCTACGACACTACTAAGTGTCACATGCATTTCTATTGTTCGATACGTTCCCGTATCATACGACAGCACCCGGTGTCGCCTGCCTTTCTGATATTCGATAAACTTACTAAACCCACGACACCCAAGTGTCACATGCATTTCTACTGTTAACTTTCCCTAGTCAGGGCCGAGATCCGGCTACTTTTCCCTACCTCTTGAAGAGTGTCACAACCGATGCTCGCTCTCCGGCAATGCTCCAAATTTCCCGCTTAGCCTCTTCTTTCCACGGTAGGCGACACGGTCTACAATTATTACAATTAACACACCTTTTAAGTAAGCATGTGAAACCCGAATTTAAAGAATTAAACGCCCAAACTCAACCCCGACAATGTCGATCACTCCCAAACTTCCCAATTACTCGACATTGTCGATAATGGGCTCGGAAAAGCCCGATTCGCCCGACATGGCGAATCTGCCCGGGTTTTGAAAACGTCCTTCCGGGTCTCCGAAAATTCCCGTTTTTGTCTCTACGGTATTAGAATAATTCAAGGGTTCCTAGGCACTCGACGGAATCAATTTCCGACTTCAGAGCGATTTAATTCGCGTTTAAAGTTTCTAAACCCGAAATTCCAACTTTCACAATTTAATTCCAAATTTCGATCCGGGTGTGGATTAACGACTTGGAGAACGTCCTAAACCACCCGAACACGAAAACCCGATGCCCGGGCATGTGCGCCCCACACGGCCACAATGGAAAAATTCCCTTTTTGCCCCAAAACGTTCCTAACGAACCCCAAACCTCAACTATTCATCTTTAAACCAATTCTAACCAAAACCCAACCATATTTGAATCGTTTAAACTCAAACCCTAAAATTCGACCTTAACAAAACGAAAATCGGTTAGGTGCTCACCGTAGAGAATGTCGATGTGAGCTCGATTCTTTTATCGTTGAGACGATCCCCCGGACGGATGATCGAGGAGTGGCAAAACTCGAAAAGTTTCTTCTCTTTTCTCTCCTCCTTCTCTCTTATTTCTAAATCCCTTTCTCTCTCTAAAAACTTTCCCCTTTTTACATGTGTGGCCGAACACTTCAAGTCTTTCCCTTTTTGTTTTGTTTTAAAAATCAAAACCAACCTTTTAAATTACAAAACTAACACTCCAAGTCTCATCTTTGTTTTGTTCAAGAAACCTAACACCACCACATAATTAACATGTGGCAAGTGGGTCCCACACCTTTTGGAAAATATCTCCTAGATATTTTGCAATCAGATTCGCGAAATTCGGACGTTTCGGGCCCTAAACGGGCACTTTTTCCAAGAAATTACGAAACTTCACGGGCTACAAGGAAACGGCTCAACTAAGACCGCTGCGACGACGGCTAAGCTTTTTGGATCCGAAACGGTCCTCGAATGGACCAAAACGTCGCTCGGTTGACTTTTCCAGCGAAAAGTCAACATTTCTCAAATCGGTCAAAAAGTTTCCCTGAGTCCCCCTGAACTCACTTTGGTCGATATCGGGGTCAACTTAAGTCCGGTATGACCCTCGGGGTCAATTTTAGGTTCAATTAAGTGTCTGTCTTAAAAAATTTTAATTTTCCTGTTTTTCGCAGGTTTGACTAGCGTTGACTGGGAGCGGTTCTTACAATCTACCCCCCTTAAGGGAATTTCGTCCGCGAAATTTAAAACAACGCACCTCAGGATTCGAATAGATCGGGGCACTTCGCGCGAACCTTGTCCTTGCGCTCCCGAGTCGACTCGGCCTCGTGGTGCCGCCACCGCACCCGTTCTAAGTGGATAACCTTTCCGCGCGGGACCTGCTCTCGGGGATCCGTTTCCCAAACCAGTTTCTCCTCATACGAGACATCACCCGTTACTTCGACATTTGCCCACTCAATGACGTACTCAAGACCTCGAAAGGCCCGATACACCGCGGGGATAACCCGCCTCCGCTGCGGTTGAAACGCATTAGTCCACCTTTCAGACTCACCTCTAGGGTTACATGACCACTGATTTCTGACTCGAGGGGTCGGCGCCGTCTGTTAGCATAGCTCCTGCTGACTCTGTGCGGTCTTCAACCGCTCACGCCTCGGCACGACCGCCTCAACTGTCTCTCGGTCCAGTTCTAGACCCAGTGAACCCTCATCCCTCACTTCCGCCCCGCACACGGGCGACTGACACGGCCTACCATACAACGCTCCGTACGGTGACATCATGATACTGGCCTGAAAGTTGTTGTTGTAGGCGAACTCGGCTAATCGCTCACGAAACCCATCGTGACGTGCCCCCATTTCCACTGTGCAACCCGCAGTGGCTGCAATAATCCAGCGGGACGCTGTTGTTCGACTCTCACCTGCCGACGAGTGAGGCATCGCGATACTGACTCCACGACCGCTCTCTGCATCCCGCTCCACTAGACATGCCACCTGATGTCGCGCTCCTCTTAGTGCTACCCACGTGCACTGTCAGACGCGAATGCTGCGACTATCGCAGCTCGTCGCCAGTAACAGTCGGTATTGGCTCGACACTTCGCCAGTCAATCCACTCCCAAGATTACGTTTAAAGGTTGTCATTTCGTAAGTATCCTTCCCATGGATACCCGCACAAGTTCAGTCGCTGCCGATCCTCACGGATCCTCGCAGTCTCTCTAAGACCTCGCTCCACTACCGTCGTCGTGCCTACCAACTCCGAACATACCCGATCCTCGAGTGAGGACTCGATCCAGCATCAAGGCTCTTGAGCCCTCTCTCGAACCTCCTGTATCGGTTCGCTTCTCCAACTCCGCAGGCACGACCGACCCTAGTCAACACCACCCCACCACCAACCGGCGTGTCCAGACGCAGGGGTAGACTCAACGGCTCTAACTCAGCCTCAACCTCTCAGCACAACTCGACGAACAAACGAGTATGACATCCCGGTATCCAATAACACTGACGCCCAAATCGGAGACCGAACACCCACTCCATTAGTCACTCCTGTAAGGTCTAGTGCAACCCTCACACGGTCCTCTATGCATTTACTTATAACTTTCCGCAACCAAACCAGTGTTCGCTACTCATCCCTTGCGGGAAAAGTAGTAAAGGGGATGAGCGTTATGCTCACCTCCACGGACACCCGTTCGATTATGGCATACTAGTAGAGCACTAAAGACTTACCGATCTAACCAGGGCAAACCACTACTTCAAACCTGATGCCAAACGTCACACTGCTCACGCTATCAACACCTCAAGTACTCGCTCATGTAAGATAAACCTCAAGACGGGGATCACGCTCTCAACTAAGCAAACACTATTGCTCACACTATCAATACCCCAATAACCCGATCACATAAGGAAACCTCAAATAACCCACTCACGTGAAGGAAACCTCAACCCACCCGTTCACGCGAGCGAAACCTCGAACAGCCGTTCACATAGGGGAACCTAGTTCGTATGGCGCCGCAGCGCACCAACCCTAACCCCTCTCCGTGGTGAGACTCTCACACCGAGGAGTTGTATCACTACCGCAGGTTATTGATGAGTCTCAAACCCAAGACCTCATCCCTTTAACACCAAACTTACGGCCTCTACAACCAACACAATTATTTACATGTCACGCAGAACCGACACTCAAACTGCACAAACAAGGCGGTGGAAAAGACAGGGGTCACAGACCTGTGACAGACCCCGTCACGGTTGGGGTCACGGTGCCGTGACAAAGGCTCTAAAATGGCCAAAACGCTCTGCTCCGTCACGGATCCGTGACAGGGTCCGTGACACTCGCGCAGGCCATTTTTCCAAAAACGTCTTAAACTCGGCCCTTACTCCCTTTTTAACCTCAAAGAGAAACCTTGGACGACACACTACTCGACCAACAATTTAACAACACACGTACAACAATTCAAGACCAAACACAAGTCTCCCAACCTCAATCATAAGCCGACACGGCCAAACAACACCCCAACAACACCCGCCCACCGGGCTAACCAACGTCGAACAGCGCCCACCGGGCCAACCAAAACCAAAACACGCCCACAGGGCCAACAAATTTTAAAACTTTCTCCTTTTCGTTATAAAACCTCATACTTGACATCACGTAGTTACAACCCGGTCCAGGCGTCCCCGAACTACATTGTACCCATTGATGTCAACACCGTCACGTTCGACTACAGGAGCGCTCCTAAGTCGAGTCGCGACAGCTTAAAAACTTTTCACGCAGCCCACACAATCAGTATGCCAGCAACAAAATACTGCACATACACACAAACACAAACAGGACTCAAAACACAACGGGTCTACACACGGTTCCGACCTGCGTACCCAACGCACGACGGGACTTTACTGACTCGACTCTCACCAACTAATTGATGTACAGTCCGAGGTGTGAAACCTCGAGCTCTGATACCAAGCTGTCACGCCCCAATTTCAGTAAACCGAACTCAGGACGCGAACATTTAAAACAATGAAACATTTTGAAACCTTTTACATAAATCGCTTTAAAATCACCATTTGTTCATCAAAAATAATCATTTACAACTTAAAGGTACGTCCCAAAAATTGGACAAAATCAAGGTATACGTCGCTAGACTCAAAAGTAAACTCAGGAACCCGCTTCTAGCTCTTCAAGCTTCGGAAGCTCACCTAGTCCAACCTGCGACCGGTACATGTAGGAAAAGCAGTTAGGGGTAAGCGTTTGCTCACCACCACGGATAACAGACTGACTACGGCATAATTAGCAGACAATGCCGGTAACACCAACAACAAACTCAACACCGGGGATCACTATCCCCAACACAAGTACTCCGACTGACACACACCCACTGTTACTTTCCTCAACCGACTCAACACTCGAACACGTAATGTAGACCCGACACAACGATTGACGACCTCCTCCAAAGACACGACAGAAAACCACGCAACACCCAAGATCAGAAAAGATCGCACACCAAACAAGATCACAAAGGATCGCATACCAGCTGCTCAGTAACCTCCCTCACTCACGCGCTTTTCCGATCCCTGTCAGGCCAGGCGGTCGACCTGTGTCAGTAACCTCTCTCACTCACGCGCTTTGCCGATCCCTGTCGGGCCAGGCGGTCGACCTGTCTCAGTAACCTCTCTCACTCACGCGCTTTGCCGATCCCTATCGGGACAGGCGGTCGAACTGTCTCAGTAACTTCTCTCACTCACGCGCTTTGCCGATCCCTATCGGGCCAGGCGGTCGACCTGTCTTAGTAACCTCTCTCACTCACGCGCTTTGCCGATCCCTGTCAGGCCAGGCGGTCGACCTGTCTCAGTAACCTCTCTCACTCAGGTAACCACAATCACAATCACAAGCAAGTTCAACAAACAGCAACAACAGAGGTTCAACACTCCACGGCGCTCATGGCCAGCCAAGACACACCGACACTAACTCACGAGCTCAATTGACCCACGGGCAGTCACGGCCACCCGAGACACACCAACAGTAACTCACGGGCTCAACAACCCCACTGGCACTCATGGCCACCCAAGACACACCGACAATAACTCACGGGCTCAACAACCCCACAGGCACTCATGGCCACCCAAGACACACCAACAGTAAAGACACGGGTTCAACAACCCCACGGGCACTCATGGCCACCCAAGACACCAACAGTAAAACACGGGCTCTCATGGCCACCCAAGACACAAACAGTAAAGTACGGGCTCTCATGGCCACCCAAGACACAACAGTAAAGTACGGGCTCTCATGGTCGCCCAAGACACAAACAGTAAAGTACGGGCTCTCATGGCCACCCAAGACACAACAGTAAAGTACAGGCTCTCATGGCCACCCAAGACACAACTACACAATCAACCTTCGGGCATAACCGATGCCTCCAGCAGTTCTAATATCAACAGACTCACAATCAACCTCCGGGCATGGTCATATGCCTCCAGTAATTCTAATATCGAAGTTCACTGCTCCTACGACACTACTAAGTGTCACATGCATTTCTATAGTTCGATACGTTCCCGTATCATACGACACCACCCGGTGTCGCCTGCCTTTCAGATATTCGATAAACTTACTTAACCCACGACACCCAAGTGTCACATGCATTTCTACTGTTAACTTTCCCTAGTCAGGGCCGAGATCCGGCTACTTTTCCCTACCTCTTGAAGCGTGTCACAACCGTTGCTCGCTCTCCGGCAATGCTCCAAATTTCCCGCTTAGCCTCCTGTTTCCACGGTAGGCGACACGGTCTACAATTATTACAATTAACACACCTTTTAAGTAAGCATGCGAAACCCGAATTTAAAGAATTAAACGCCCAAACTCAACCCCGACAATGTCGATCACTCCCAAACTTCCCAATTACTCGACATTGTCGATAATGGGCTCGGAAAAGCCCGATTCGCCCGACATGGCGAATCTGCCCGGGTTTTGAAAACGTCCTTCCGGGGCTCCGAAAATTTCCGTTTTTGTTTCTACGGTCTTAGAATAATTCAAGGGTTCCTAGGCACTCGACGGAATCAATTTCCGACTTCCGAGCGATTTAATTCGCGTTTAAAGTTTCTAAACCCGAAATTCCAACTTTCACAATTTAATTCCAAATTTCGATCCGGGTGTGGATTAACGACTTGGAGAACGTCCTAAACCACCCGAACACGAAAACCCGATACCCGGGCATGTGGGCCCCACACGGCCACAATGGAAAAATTCCCTTTTTGCCCCAAAACGTTCCTAACGAACCCCAAACCTCAACCATTCATCTTTAAACCAATTCTAACCAAAACCCAACCATATTTGAATCGTTTAAACTCAAACCCTAAAATTCGAACTTAACAAACGAAAATCGGTTAGGTGCTCACCGTAGAGAATGTCGATGTGAGGTCGATTCTTTTATCGTTGAGACGATCCACAAGACGGATGATCGAGAAATGGCAAAACTCGAAAAGTTTCTTCTCTTTTCTCTCCTCCTTCTCTCTTATTTCTAAATCCCTTTCTCTCTCTAAAAACTTCCCCCTTTTTACATGTGTGGTCGAACACTTCAAGTCTTTCCCTTTTTGTTTTGTTTTAAAACTCAAAACCAACCTTTTAAATTACAAAACTAACCCTCCAAGTCTCATCTTTGTTTTGTTCAAGAAACCTAACACCACCACATAATTGACATGTGGCAAGTGGGTCCCACACCTTTTGGAAAATATCTCCTAGATATTTTCCAATCAGATTCGCGAAATTCGGACGTTTCAGGCCCCGAACGGGCACTTTTTCCAAGAAATTATGAAACTTCACGGGCTACAAGGAAACGGCTCAACTAAGACCGCTGCGACGACGGCTAAGCTTTTTGGATCCGAAACGGTCCTCGAATGGACCAAAACGTCGCTCGGTTGACTTTTCCATCGAAAAGTCAACATTTCCCAAATCGGTCAGAAAGTTTCCCTCAGTCCCCCTGAACTCACTTTGGTCGATATCGGGGTCAACTTAAGTCCGGTATGACCCTCGGGGCCAATTTTAGGTTCAATTAAGTGTCTGTCTTAAAAAAATTAAATTTTCCTGTTTTTCGCAGGTTTGACTGGCGTTGACTGGGAGCGGTTCTTACATATATGGGCTCAAACAATAATGAGAACATATAAATGAAACGGAAGACATATAGGCTTGTAGTGTTCGGGCTAGAAATGAAAGGCTAATGCTCAAATAGGGTGACTAAGAGATAATACATGCAAAGGTAACCAATTTGGCTCAAACGGTCCATTGATAGCCTAAAATCATTTTCTCAATTAGCCATGTTCCTTATTCTTATTTCACCTTGAATGGGTCTTACATGTAGTTCTAGACTCAATTTACCATGCATAGAAATCAAAGGAACACCACACTAGTTCTAGCAAACACTTAAAAACACAAGTGCAAGAGTTTTACCTAATGCATGTGCTTTCACTACTCATTCGATTCTTTCATGCCCATATAAAACTTTGATTTATGCAAGGAAATAAGCATATTCAATAGTTCAATCATTGAAACCTTAGGAACATACACACTAGACTCAACATATCACCAGAAAATATTTTTTTGATTTTTTTAAAAATTTTCAATTGTTTTGGATTTTTCAAAATTTTATAACATGAAATGATGCATGAGCACACAAAAGAAAACACAAAATGCAAGACATACCCCACCCCACAGTTTAAAACTAATCATTGTCCCCAATCCGACTCTAGACACATATGCTTCTAACCACATAACTAACAACGCCACACTTATGATTAGCAAGTACACCATTCACGAAATCCTATATGCATGTTCTATCAGCACAGAAATTCGAGTGCTCAGCGCCCACCAATATCATAAAGGAAATACAATAGCAGTATACAATAAAAATAGCAAAGGAATAAATACTTCCCCTCGAAGAACCGTTATTCAAAGTGCACGGATTGTGGGAATCCTCGTGCATGGATGGATGGAGAGCTACATCGCCCTAGTGAGTTCAAAAGAACTCGACGCCAACAAATACAACTATAATTCTCATGCTTCCATCCTGTATCACCAACTTGCACAAATAGTTAGAAAATAAGACCATGACATAACATATAAAAAAAAAGTAGGGATATTGGGCAAGGCTGTAAACGGCGCTAGTCGGGCGGCGAAGTCCTTCTAGGCGTCAGGCGGGGACTAGTCGAGGGCCTAGGCGGGACTAGGCAGAGATATTATTTTATTATTTATTATTATTAAAAATATATATATTACACAAATGTGTTATTTTATTTGTAATATCATTTAACACATAATTATACAATATCTAGTCTATTAAAAAAGAAGACTTCATTTCAAATTTTAATATGCATTTCACTCCAAAATTAAATATATATAGGATAGCTTTCAGGTACAAATTTCCTTAAAATACAAACGGTGCGAACCATGTAAATCTTTGGAAATAAAATGTAATTACAAATTATTTATGTAGATTTACATTTCCGATTTACATTTATGTTAGACTATTATATTTTTGATTTACATAAACAAAATATAATATCTCTAAAATAAAATGTAATTACATTTTTTTCCGCAGATTTACATGATGTTCGCATATTTGTATCCTAAGAGTGGTGTGTACCTGAAAGCTATATATATATATATATATATATATATATATATATATAGCTATCCAGTAAAAACCATCATTATTGTGCAAACTACGAATCAATCTAAGCCACAGGATGCGGTCAAAGTGACGTCGACAGAGCGTGCGCGATGCTGACACGTGGCAGATTCGTGCGCGCCTCTGCCCGCGCGCGTGAGCGTGTTGACTGTTAGTCTTAGTGCCCGTACTTCAATCCTAAATGTCCAAATGTACATATCATCATTAGCAATAAAATTAAAGCGGCTTTATATTACTTATGTGTTGGAGTAATATATCGATGTGTGCTCTGATCTATGCCCACCATGCGAATAGAACCATAGATCGAGATAGAACACACTCGATGGGTCCCTAGTCAACAAAGCTTCACTAGAAGCGACTAGTATGAAAGATGGCTCTTTATGGCTTACGTTCTGTTAGTCATTGGAATGGGATTCCGGAGTCTGATCATAGATATCATGTGGGACATGATATTGGACGACCCGCCCTGAATATGTACCATAGATTAAGTCATGAACATATTCATTGTCGTAGCTTGTCATGTATCCTTAGACCAAGGAGTCTTTGTGATTGCTATGTAGTCAACAACTGAGTTTGACTTGAGCCTAACGTTGTCCGTAACAGGGCTTCCATAACGGCCAGGATTGGCTTGGGGACGGGCTACATGAGTGACACGAAAGGCGGCTAAGGGATTTATCCCTCATACTGAGGTATGGGAAAGATATCGGTTCTCGGCCGCTTGATCGAGAGTGACTGAAAGAATAGCATGGCCATGCACATGATACTGGGTATCATATCTTCAGTCATCTCACATATCAAGGAACGGTGATTGAGAATAATAAGGATGACGGCTCTATGCCTTATCTCAATCAGGATATCGGAGATAAAAGGATAATGACAGGGACGACGGAAAGGTTAGAATCGACAGGGTCGATTCGCTATGCAGTGTCAGGCAATACTAAAGTCTCGTTAGTTGCCACTTAAATAGGATCAAGTAAAATGGGATTTTACGTTTATCTATTGACATGCATAAACCTAAGGGTCACACCGGAGGATGAAACTCATTGACACATATATGGAGAATGGCCAAAAGGGAGTTGTCTCGGGACATGACCAAAACTGGGTTTTGGGTCATGTGCCCGTAAGTGAATAGGACTTTACGGATCGAGACAAGGCTTGGAGTCTTGGGATTGATCGCGTCGGATAATGTTGGACATTTCCGGTATGGAAGGCTTGGAGGCGATGAGCGAATCACGGGACCTCGTTGGAAATGGCCACGGACCATGTTCCAAGAGGCCCATGAAAGGCCCATGCAACCAAGGCCCATGGAACTAATTAATCAAGTCTTGATTAATTAGTACTAAGTAAGTAAGACAAGGATTAAGGTGTTGGTGATTCACCACCTAACCCAATCTTGTCTTGCCATACTTTGTCCTATTTACACCTTACTTGACACCATACTTGTCCCATGCCTTTAGTTGGACAAGTATGGGTTTTGTTATGTTTAAGTCATCTTTTTTCAACATAACAAACACAAGACAAGAATAGGAAACACATTTTCTCTCCCTCTTCCATGGCCATTTCGGGTTTGGCAAGCTCCCACCTCCATGTTTGTGTTCTTGAGTCCTCAAAGAGAAGAACTACGTGGCTTTGATTCCCGTGTGGATACGTAGGCGTCTTGGAGACTCAAGCCAATCATTCGTTAACCGATGTTCTTGTTTTGGTAAGAAATAGTGCTGAATTTTTCTCTTGTGAATCTATTCTTTGTTAGTTGTTTCATGGTTTAATCGTCTCTTGGTTTTCATTGATTTTCCGCTGCGAGTTGGTTCATCTCCAACCCTACCTCGAGACCCAACATTGACCACGCGCGTGCACGGTGCTAATAGTTTGGCGCGCACAGTGCTAATAGTTTAGCACAGTGCCAAACTATTAGCACTGTGCGCCCAAACTATTAGCACTATGCGCGCCACGTGTCAGCACTGTGCGCGCGCACCAGCAGCGCGCGCGCCCACGTGTCAGCACCTGGTGAGTTCGTAGTTTGCACAATAAGGGGTGGTTTGTATTTGATACCAACCCTATATATATATATATATATATATAATATTAATTCTAATAAAACGTAGTAACAAAGCTCATCTATCTCAGTGGTAGAACATAAGGCTTTAAACCTTGAGGTTGTGGGTTTGAATCCCATTATTAACAAAATTAAAAGTGTTGTCAAGTGATGCCCGTCTTGGCCCGCCCGACCCACTTGGGTCGTGGCGTTGGGCTCCATTTGATCCCCTAGGTGCCGCTCAAGCGGGCGCCTAACCCGCTTTTTGCAACCTTGATATTGGGTTGCCTCCCAGCAAGTGCAATTGTTCGTCATTTCCTTGACGGGTAAGAGACTCAATCAGGAGGCCTCCCGAACGTCTAATACTTCCATTCTGTCATCCTCTTCAAGTGTAGATAAAAAGGTAGGAGAAGGAACATAATGTAACATAAGAACCTTTTCCTTGAGTTTTATAAGAACTCCAAACTCAAAGTCAGCATCATCAACCTTTCCTTAATAGAATAATTATGATCAAGTTCATCTTGGCATAACTTGATACGAATATGAATCCAATGAATTGGAAAATACACATGTCCACAAGGGTTAGTAACATCCACCAAAATAAAATAATAGTTCATAAACGGGGTATGAGGACTAGCGAATGAATCAAAAAATTCATGCTAAATATTTACAACTCTATGCTCAATATTAAATTTAAAGACCAAAGGTATAGGTTGAACATATAGAGTTGATTTTCTAGAATCCAAATATGAATCTCTCACACTAAAAGTAATTTTGACATCATGCTCGATGTCTAGCAAAATAAAAGCAATGAGAGATACAAGCACAACCCCTCTCTTAAGAGCATCTCCCGTAATACCCCTTGGATATCTAATAGATCTGTTAGATAACTCTATGGATACAATGGGAAGATTTGGCTCAAAAAGAGTTTGTGAATTATTTTCCACAACTATACAATCGTTATTTATATCTACATAATTTAATGCATCAACACTACATGGAGATGGAATTGGCATCATACAAGAAGGATAAGAACTTAATACCTCACATTCCGCAGTTACCTCTAAACTCATGGTTGAATTACGAGTTTCTTGCTCTGTTGGTTGGGTCTCGAGGTAGGGTTGGAGATGAACCAACTCGCAGCGGAAAATCAATGAAAACCAAGAGACGATTAAAACCATGAAACAACTAACATACAAATGAAGAATTTGTAATAAATGGCCAAAAAACGCTCTGCAAAGGTTGGCCGGACTTCTCTCGCCGGCGACAGTGAGGATGTTGTACCTTTCTTCTCCTTCTGCTCAAACCTCCTGACCCTGTACCATGAGTATCAATCCATTTTCTTTCCTAGTAAGATCAAGGATTCAAAACAACAAACTCATGGAGGCTCTGTTCACGCTGGTCCGAGGGAACATGGTGTAAAACAGAACACCAAAGTCGATCCCACTAAGACGGGGAAGCTGGCGGTGACTACACCTGTTGCCTCTACACCGTTCATCGATGAAGGGACTCAGAAGGTGGCCGGAGTTGTGGTTCGGGACGAAGCTACAGTTCGCCAGAGGCGAACTTGACCTCAGTTTGTGGAGAGTACAACGGAAATCTATGTGCGAAATCTACCGTATCCTCTATCGGAAGAGTCGTTCAAAGCCATGTTTCTCTCGTTCGGCGATATCGATTCCTTAACCCTACTGAAGAGACCAAATAAGAAGGGGTATTTTTTCGGTTTCATTTGTTATTCATCACATTCAGCTGCTTCCCAGGCGATAGAGACGCTGAATGGCTTCAAACTGAATGGGCACGTCCTGTTTGTAGCATCTTCGCGGCGGTTTCTGAGTTCTCCGGTGACTGGTTCCGCCGGAAAGGTAAAACAGAGCACATGCTCTGTTTTCCTTTCTAAACCGGAAGCGGCTTGCCGGACATCCGGTGCGACGCAGAACCCTCAGGAGGTCGTCACCACTCAACCTCTGCCGGTGGACACTCCTCCGACGTGCTTTCAGGTCGCCGTCGACCTGCAACACTCTGCTTCCGATGCCCCCGTCGTTGACGCCGTGTGTCACGAGATTGTTTCTTCGAAAGAGAATCCTGGTTTGATTTCCAGTCGCGTGGATTCGGGATTGAATCCACCGGTGTTCACGGCTTATGCAGAGCAAATCTCGGATGCGGGATTGTTGCACGATTCCGCACCCTTGTTTCAAAGGAAGTCGATTTCGAATGTGCTTCCCATTTCGAATGGGTTTCCTTTTTTGAGTCGATCTCCTATGGTATCTGGTGAGACATTGCCGGAAATCACGGTGGCTTCGGATACGTTGCCGCCAAGTCACTGTTTCAAGTCTCTGGGATTGCGGATGGGCTGGGAGATGGTGGGCCTGTTCCAACTAATGACATGGGTATTGGTGTTGGAGCAGATTCTGGGCCAATTGTAGGTCAGGCTTCAATTGGTGTTGGAGCAGATTTTGGGCCGAGTAGTGGTACAGATCCAACAGGCCAAACATCGGCCAGTGAACCGAGGTTGCTCGACATCTTTAAACGTATTGACACCGATTTGGGACCATTGGCGGCTGTGGGCTCGGGCTCAGACACGCCTCGGGGTAAAGAACCTATGGTCGAGTGTCAGTGCAGTATTTGGAAAGACATTCTTTTGAGCAAACCCAGTATTCCTGTAGAGGTCACAAGGAAGCGTGGTCGCCCAAAAAAGGGACAGTCAAAAAACACAGCTCCTCTAGTCGTCTATTATCAGACAAGAGCCAGAACTTCAGCTGATAAAGGGGATCCTGCTGGAATTCTCACTATTGACATTGCTAAACAAAGTAACGAAGGTACGTGGAGCTTTAACAAGAGATTTGTGAAGAAAAAAAGGCTGGTTCCCTCTCTTCGGGTTTTGAATCACCGCAACAAGGTGATGGTGAGGAGGACGCTATGGATAACGAGCTGGAGGTTATCCCGGAAGTTTCCCCTGTTTCAGTTTCTAACCGTTTCTTTTGTTTGAATCCGGATAGGAAGTAGGTGTATAGGGCGACGCTCTATTTTACTTGCTATCTGTTCTGTTTTAGTTTTTTGGCTTTATGCCTGTATCGGTAGGGGGAAAAGTCCTTTTAAGGACTGTTTTTCTCGCATCGTTTTACTTTCTTGTAGAACGTTTGCCAAATGAATTTTTTCGCTTATCAAAAAAAAAGAATGGATTCACAAGAGAAAAATTCAGCACTATTTCTTACCAAAACAAGAACATCGGTTAACGAATGATTTCCTTGAGTCTCTAAGACGCCTACGTATCCACATGGGAATCAAAGCCACGTAGTTCTTCCCTTTGAGGACTCAAGAACACAAAAATGGAGGTGGGAACTAGCCAAACCCAAAATTGCCATGGAGAGGATGGAGAAGTTGTGTTTCCTATTCTTGTCTTGTTTTTGTTATGTTGAAAAAGGATGAATTAAACATTAAAAAACACCCATACTTGTCCAACTAAAGGCATGGGACAAGTATGGTGTCAAGTAAGGTGTAAATAGGGAGAAGTATGGCTAGACAAGATGGGATTAGGTGGTGAATTACCAACACCTTAATCCTTGTCTTGCTTACTTAGTACTAATTAATCAAGACTTGATTAATTAGTTCCATGGGCCTTGGTTGCATGGGCCTTTCATAGGCCTCTTGGAACATGGCCTGTGGCAATTTCCAACGAGGTTTCGTGATTCGCTCATCGCCTCCAAGCTTTCCATACCAGAAATGTCCAACATTATTCGACGTGATCAATCCCAAGACTCCAAGCCTTGTCTTGATCCGTAAAGTCCTATTCATATACGGGCACATGACCTAAAACCCAGTTTTGGTCATGTCCCGAGACAACTCCCTTTCATCCTCCGGTGTGACCCTTAGGTTTATGCATGTCAATAGATCAACATAAAAACTCATTTTACTTGATCATATTTAAGTGCCAACTAACGAGACTTTAGTATTGCCTGACATTGCATAACAAATCGACCCTGTCGATTCTAACCTTTCCATCGTCCCTGTCATTATCCTTTTATCTCCGATATACTGATTGAGATAAGGCATAGAGTCGTCATCCTTATTATTCTCAATCACTGTTCCTTGATATGTGAGATGACTGAATATATGATACCCAGTATCATGTGCATAGCCATGCTATTCTTTCGGTCACTCTCGATGAAGCGGCCGAGAACCGATATCTTTCCCATACCGTAGTATGAGGGATAAATCCCTTAGCCGTCTTTCGTTTCACTCATGCAGTCCCTCCCCAAGACAATCCTGGCCGTTATGGAAGCCCTGTTATGGACAATGTTAGGCTCAGGTCAAACTCAGTTGTTTACTGCATAGCGATCACAAAGACTCCTTGGTCTAAGGATACATGACAAGCTACGACAATGAATGTGTTGATGACTTGATCTATATCACATATTCATGTCAGGTCGTCCAATATCATGTCCCACATGATATCTATGATCAGACTCCGGAATCCCATTCCAATGACTAACAAAACGTAAGCCATAAAGAGCCATCTTTCATACTAGTCACTTCTACTGAACCTTTGTTGACTAGGGACCCATCGAATGTGATCTGTCGCGATCTATGGTTCTATTCGCATTGTGGGCATAGATCAGAGCACACATCGATATATTACTCCAACACATAAGTAATATAAAGCCGCTTTAATTTTATTGCTAACGATGATATATACATTTGGACATTTAATATTGAACTACGGGCATTAAGGATAACAATCTCCCACTTGCCCTAGTTCCAATCTAAACTACAATATGTCCCCATGAACTTTACATGTATAGCATGTTTAGGCAACGACACTACCTTAGTCAAAGGGTTGGTTATGTTATCATATCTTGCAATATAGGTTATCTTCACTTCACCTCGGTTCAGTATTTCTCTGATGAGGTGGATACGTCGCAGTACATGTTTGGATTTGTTATGCGATCTGGGCTTTTAGCTTGCGTAATGGTACTTGTGTTGTCGCAAAATGGATTCACCGGGCTGGATGGGTTTTTAATTACACCCAACCCCGCCGTGAATATCCAAATCCACACAGCCTCCTTAGCTGCCTCTACAACATCCATGTACTTGGCCTCTGTCGTAGATTCGGCGACGGTATCTTTATTTATGCTTTACAAGATAAAGATCCATCATTCAGCGTAAACACATATCCTGACTGACTTCTAACGTAATCTGGACTTATCTTGGAAAACTAGCGTCTACTCATCCTTCGACGACTAGTTCAGCATCATCTTTCCCCGGGTTAGACTGATGTCTACTTGTACTACATAAGGCTTACGAGACGTCCGGTCTCGTACATGTCATGGCATATATGATTGATCATGCCACTAGGCGCATGGGATTCACATCATCCGTTTTAGCTCATCAGGTGTCTTAGGACATTGAGTCTTGCTAAGATGAATGCCATGACTAGTGGGTAAGAGTCCTTTCATTGAATCGAGCATTGAGAACCTACTCAATGCCTTGTTCACATAGGTTCCCTGACTTAAATCCAAGATCCTCTTGGTGCGATCTCTACATATCTTAATCCCTAAGATATAAGAAGCATCGCCTAAGTCCTTTATTGAAAAACACTTCCTCAACCAAGCTTCAGTCTCGTGCAAGGTTCGGATGTCGTTTTCAATGAGAACCAAAAAGGTAATCTTGCTCCCACTAGCCTTCTTATAAATGCAAGATTCATCCTTGTTCTTGATTAAGCCAAATCCATTTACAGCTTCATCAAAACGAAGGTTCCAACTTCGAGAAGTTCATTTCAATCCATAAATGGATTTCAACAACTTATAAATCTTTCCCTTATTCTTCGGATCGTCAAAACCTTTGGGCTGAGACATACAAACGTACTCAGTCAAATTTCCATTTAGGAAAGCGGCTTTGACATCCACTTGCCATATCTCGTAATTATGATACGCAGTTATGTCAAGAAGAATTCGGATCGATTTTGACCATAGCCACTAGGGAGAAGGTTTCCTCTTAGTCAATTCATTGGATCTTCCTATAACCTTTCGCCACTAGTTGAGCTTTGTAGGTCAGAGGCTTGATGTCCATGTCCATCTTCACCTTCAAGATCTGTAAAGACCGGTTAAATTATAAGGAAGTAAATTATTAATTTTATCGTACTGCAATGTCATGGGTGGAAATCGAGTGGGAAGAGTGGATCGGGAAAAAAAAAGGAAAAAAAAGAAAGGGAAATTGAACCAGGCCAGGCCTGACCTAGCTTCCCCTCTTTTGGGCTGGAAGCCCGTTACTCGCCAGAAGCCCAAATCTCGAACAAGCCTGGTCTGGACCCAAGCCTGGTGGTGACTGCGCGTATAAAAGGGCAAAACTTAGGGTTTCAACCCATTATTTTTGCTCTTTCTCTTCCCTACCCTCAACCGACTCTCTCTACCCTCTTCGGCCGTTCCTCACCCTCACCGGCCTCGTCCTTCAGCTCTGCTCCTTTTCTCCATCTTTCCCCGCCTCGATCTCCATCTTCCCTTCATCTTCCCCGTCCAAACCTAGACTGGACTCCGCCCGAGAGATTGGACTTCGCCCAAGAAGACGGAGTTGGCCCGGTCGTCAGCAGCTAGGAGTATTATTAGAGGAAGACCACAAGGTAGGGAAAGTCCTAACTCCTCGAGTATTTCAATACTAGTATGCCTACTAGGTTAATAAAATCGGAAATGTCCTAGAATTGCATATAGGATGCGAATAACTAGAATAACCGTCTTTCGATTACTAATAACCGGAAGTGTCTAGAATTGAATGCTTAGGATGTGAATCACTAGTGTAACTCGCTTTCGATACTTGGGAATTGATTTACTGGTAGAGAGACCGTGTTGAGCCCTCGGATTAGTTGTGTGTTAGGTTCACATGCTTGGTTGCCTAATTTGGATAAGTTAAGAGTCTAATACAACTAGATAATTCGATTGACCTAATTTGAATGCTTGACTGCTTAATTGTGTATTTGATTGAATGTTTGAATGCTTGAATGACCGAATGATTGATTGGGGGATCGAGTATGACTGATTGTGCCAAGCGGTACGATCAGGTGATCGATGGACCGATGGATCGTGGTTGGTAAGTAACAGGTAGGTGTAAGATTATGATTGATTCTTGTGGTGTGTTGTGATGAAATTGTGATTCGTTAAGCGTTGGTTGCTCCGTGATTATTAGGGTTACTCCGTGATTGTTTGAGTGTGTTACCCATTTATGAGTCTTCAAGCTAGCTCCTATATCGGTATGGCACCCACGCTGCGGGTGAGGTAGTGTCTATAAGGTACCCACACCAAAGGGAATGCTGGTGTGGGGTAGTACCTAAGCCGATGACTTGGTATCGGTATGGCACCCACGCTGCGGGTGGGGTAGTGTCTATAAGGTACCCACACCAAAGGGAATGCTGATGTGGGGTAGTACCTAAGCTGATAACTTGATATCTGATATGGTACCTACACCGAAGGAATGCAGGTGTGGGGTAGTATCATAGCCGGTGGATTGGACCCTCCGGGGCATTTATTATTGGACCCTCCGGGGTATTGATTGTTGGACCCTCCGGGGCATTGGTTACTGGACCCGGTGGAGCATTTGGATGGTTTACCTTGTGAGGATTAGTTATTGGTTGATTCACCCAAGTGTATGCGCCCTACGGGAGTATTACCTTGGTTCCCTATGACAGAAGGTCCCTTGGATACATTTTCGAGAATCCCGATGATATGCGTCCTCCTAGGGATGTTTCCGAAATTCCCGACGTTATGCGTCTCCTCTGGACCGAGGGAAAATACGATATGACACAGAGAGTATTGTGGATCGGAGGGTGGCGACTACATGTCCCACTGCATTATTCTACTTGTCCCGATGACATATGGTCCTTTGGATACGTTTCCAAGAATCCCGATGATATGTGTCCTCCTAGGGATGTTTCCAGCATTCTCGACGTTATACGTCTCCTCTGGACCGAGGGAAAATCCGACATGACACAACGAATATTGTGGATCGGAGGGTGGCGACTTCATGTCCCACGGCATTACTTGAACGTTCGATCTCCTATTGAGTATTTAAGAAATGCATTAATTCCTTTGTATTCCTACGACTATTGTTGACTCTTTGTGATTGTTAAACACTCGTTTTACATCTGCTTTTCAATGTATTCATAGTCCTTCGTATTCGAGTTTAGCATTAAAATCGTGAAGTCCTATTTGTTAAACTAAAAGGGTAACCTGGTTATGCATTTTTCCTACTGAGCGTAAGCTCACCCCTCCTGTCTTTGTGGTGTTTCACGTGTTGAGCGGGAACAGTTTTAGCCGGACTCTCGGAGCATGGGAGCTGTGAGGGTTTAGCTAATTTTAGAGACGTGCACCTTTTTATGTTGGATTTCGTACTTATTATTGACCTGTGACTCTTACACTTTGAAGTTTTTATGTCATTTGGAAACTTATTTTTATTTTATTATTCTTGTTTTACTGTAAATCTTTGGTCACGTCTTGAGTCCGGGCAAAACCGGATTTGGGGTGTGACAAGATCCATTTGCATCCGATGGTCCTCACACCATTGATGGGATCAACCAGTTCCCAGGCTCGGTTGTCCGACATGGATTGCATTTCCTCCCTCATGGCTCCAAGCCATAACTCGGAGTCGGGCCCATCCACGACTTCCTGAAAGATGGCTGGATCATCGTGATCCACCATGACTTTTTTTTTTAATAGGCAAAATTTTCATATATAATCCATCTTTTGAGATAAAAGAGGATAGAAAATACAACTAACAAATCCCCAAGATAATCATATGTTACCTTTAAGAGATTAATTACAACAAAAAGAGGAAATGGACAATTAAACTCCAGTATGTAACAACTAAGAAGCAAGGAAAGCTTGGCTTGCAAGGCAAGAAAGGCCTGGCTTGCGACCCAAGCAACCCAGCTACAAAGGCCTCAGCCGAGAGAAACAAGGGACTGAGATGTGTGACCACCAAGGCAGATATCAGCAAAAATAGAGCCATGACTAACAAAAGGTTGAGGTTGAGCAAGAACAAAGCTTTGATGCAAATAACCATGAGCCAGCAAGAAGAAGATGTCCAAGAGCATAACAGCATCAACAAACTTCAGCAAGACTTCTGCAGCAACAGTTAGGAGAAAATGGAGCAACAGTTAAGAGAAAATGGACCTGCAGAACAAAGGAGGCTCCCAAAAACCAATCAAACCAGGAGGTAAGGAAGGAACAAACACTCAAAAAGGAAGGAACCCACACTCAAAGCCAAAAGCTGGATAGAACTCCTAATTAAATACCCACACTCACAAGAAGTACAGAGGAGCAATGAGTTTTGTTTCCAAAGATGTCATTGGGAGGAGTGTGCATCTCCAAAAAATTCAGGATGGTACAAATCTGTCTAAACCAATTGACAACCCAGTAGAAAGGGAGCCAGAGATTGTCGTAGAGTAAGAACCAATTCCTGTTACAATTCCGGAAGGTCCAAGGCGATTTGAAAGGATCAATCTTCCACCTAAAAGATATGGTATCCGGAGGTGACAATCCGGATACCATATCTTTTAGGTGGAAGATTGATCCTCTCAAATCGCCTTGGACCTTCCGGAATTGTAACAGGAATTGGTTCTTACTCTACGACAATCTCTGGCTCCCTTTCTACTGGGTTGTCAATTGGTTTAGACAGATTTGTACCATCCTGAATTTTTTGGAGATGCACACTCCTCCCAATGACATCTTTGGAAACAAAACTCATTTTCCATTAAAAAAAACCCACCCCAAGCGACGAACACCATGTTCTCAGTGGTATTGTAGAAGTAGTATCCCCTTGTTGCTTTTGGATACCACACGAAGGTGCATCTTGCAGATCTTGGTTCGAGCTTAGTCGAAACCAAATGTTTCACATAGGCCTCGCAACCACAAATCTTTAGGAAGGACAAAGCGGGCATCATCCCGTACCATTTTTAAAATGGTGTCCCTTCCATACCCTTCGTCAAAGCCCGATTCACTATGAATGCGGTCGTCTCTAGAGCATAACCCTAGAAAGAGATTGGGAGATCAGTCCAACTAATCGTGGAACGTACCATTGTCTAACAATGTCCGATTTCTCCGTTTGGCTACACCTTTCAACTACAGTGTCCCAGGAGGTATCCATTCCAAAAGGATCTCATTCTCTTTTAGATGATCTAATAACTCTGTGGTCAAGTATTTTCCACCTCGATCCAATTGAAGTGCCCTAATACCTTTGTCGAGCTGGTTTTCTACTTTAGTCTTAAACTCTTTGAATTTATCAAAAGCTTCAGACTTATGTCTCACCGAATAGACATAACCATATTTACTGTAATCATCAGTAAATGTGTTAAAGTAGCTAAAACCCCTCCTTGCAAGTGAACTTATTGGTCTACACACATTCGAGTGTATCAGCCCCAATAATTCACCCACCCTTTCACCGCGATCGATAAAGGGCACTTTAGTCATTTTTCCCATCAAACAAAACTTGTACCTATCAATCGAACAGGATTCGAATGGACCTGAAAGCCTGAACTTCTGAAGTGTTGATAGGCACTTCTTGTTTATGCGGCCCAAATGACAGTGACATAACAGAGTTAGGTTTAAATCATTTGATTTAGACCTCTTGGTATTAACTTAATATATAGAACTTGAGGCATTGTTACTCATATGTAAAATGTACAATCCTCCAACCAAGTCAGTAGTGGTATAAAACATATCATTGCATAGAACATTGAAAACTCCATTTCCAATATTAACATTATATCATTCCTTGTCAAACACGAATACAGATATAATATTCCTAATAAAAGTAGGTATGCAATATACATTATACAATACTAAGACAAGTCCACTTGGCAAAGCAAGACTTATGGATCCTACAGCCGTTGCCACAAATCTGAGGTCCACTTCGTGCTTTCCAAACCTCTCCTACTTTCAGCCACTATATGTTAGTACATGTGTGAGATTCAGTCCTGGTATCTAATACCCACGAATCTTTGGAAGTAGAGAAATGTAGCTCTATAGAGTTAATACAGGATGAAGGCACGGTCCCACCGCCCTTCCTTAGATCATCTAGGTTTCCTGATGAAGGCGCAGCCCTACTGCCCTTCTTCAGATCATCCAGGCTATTTGATGAAGGCGCAGTTCCACTGCCCTTCTTCAGATCAGCCGTGAACTTCCTGTAATCCCGGATCTAATGACCAAGTTGTTGGCAGTAGAAGCAGACATTCTCAGATGTCTCATCTTTCCTGCCAAGTGCGCATGGGCCCCGCCCTTGCCACTTCCAAGTCCCTTGTTGACCATTAGAATATCAGGGATCTAGGATCCCTGATATTCTTCTCAGCAATTACTGACACTTCATGTAACTCTGATATGGTCTTAGAGACAGCCTTGTCAAGGATATATTCTTTGCGTTCAGACTTGAGGACTATCCTCAAAATTCTGTACTAGTCCAAATAGTTTGTCCCATTTAGGTTGACCCTGTCAAGAATGGTTTTTAATAACAAACTATTAATGTTCGCTGAATTTTCCATTTGATCTACAATAGATAAAATTCAATCAGTAAATTGAATAAATTTTATGAAGATCAAGCTTAAACACCAACAATCGATTCTATACCTTTAGAATCTAAAACCAAGATCCTTGATTCACTCGATCAAGCTGAACGAAGGCTCACCAATCAATCGAGCTATGTAGGTACGACCCCGTCCAATCACATCCAATTGTGACTCCTGGCTAGGGTATGTACATACGTACACGGCTTACCCTATCTGATACCCTAGCTCAACCCTAGCTGAGAATCGTAGTCGGGTCCACCAATTTTCAACTATGACCCGCCACTATGTAGGTACTCCTCTAAGGCGCACGACACCCACATATGTCGTCCAAACCTACTACCCCGCTTTCCCATGGATGCTTCGCTAAGGCGCACGACACCCATAGGACGGGGAGGTAGTGAGGTGTTGATAATTGGGAGGTATCGGACATGACCTGTTTTTACTTGTCCGGTTGTGTTTAAAACTTTTGGCACATCCTAGATGCGATGAGCACATAAACTATGCCTTCAATTACATCCAATGTAATTCTTCCTTTGAACCCGTCAACTACATCCAATGTAATGACGATTCTAAGGGCTCACACACAAGAATTAAAATTCCAATTTTATTTTTGCATGTGAGGTGATATGCTTGGTAAATAAAGTTAAAGCATGCAATTCTAAAACATATAGAATTAATCATGCATAAACTAAACCAAGCAAAAAGCGATAAATGTGCACATAATAGCCTCCTAAACTAACTCCCACTAGCTTCTTGAGCTCCACCGACTCCAAGCCGATGTCAACACCCGAAAAGCCACCAAATGACCTTTTATCCCTTTCTTCGTCTCGAGCAAAAGATTACAATGTAATACACGACTCGCAGGTCGGGAATAAATAAATATTACAAACAAGTGGTTCGACAACCACACCTTGAAAGAATAATTACATGCTAACTTTAAAGGCTCGTAGGCCGTGAAAAGCGATAAATAATTAAATCGAGCTCGGGGCTATTATGTACACCATGCCAACATCACATCACACATAGTGTTATCAAACAATCATGTTATCTTCGAGTTCGTCATGACGGTTCAAAACTCGTCACAACTAACAATACGGCTTAGCCTTGGAATATCAACCATCCAATGCTCATGCTTGGCCTAGCTCCGTCCAACGGAGCCCCGTTCGGTCCCGGTTTCGGCTCCCTGAGAGTCCCGCTCCTGAGACCCGAAAATTAAATTCTTTTTTCAAAATTTCCAGATTTGAAATAATTTTCAAAATTTCATTTTACATGCATTAAATCCATAAACAAGAATTTAAAACATGTTATCAAACAATTTAGCAAAACAACATGCCAAAAACGAAACTTTCAAGCAAAACCGAAACTTTGAACACCGTCTTGTGAATCCCGAAGGTACCACGGCTATGATACCATTGTTGGGTCTCGATGTAGGGTTGGAGATAAACCAACTCACAGCGGAAAATCAATAAAAACCAAGAGACGATTAAAACCATGAAACAACTAACAAAGAATGGATTCACAAGAGAAAAATTCAGCACTATTTCTTACCAAAACTAGAACACCGGTTAACGAATGATTGGCTTGAGTCTCCAAGATGCCTAAGTATCCACATGGGAGTCAAAGCCACGTAGTTCTTCTCTTTGAGGACTCAAGAACACAAAAATGGAGGTGGGAACTAGCCAAACCCGAAATTGCCATGGAGAGGACGGAGAGAAGTTGTGTTTCCTATTCTTGTCTTGTTGTTGTTATGTTGAAAAAGGATGAATTAAACATAACAAACCCCATACTTGTCCAACTAAAGGCATGGGACAAGTATGGTGTCAAGTAAGGTGTAAATAGGACAAAGTATTGCTAGACAAGATGGGGTTAGGTGGTGAATCACCAACACCTTAATCCTTGTCTTGCTTACTTAGTACTAATTAATCAAGACTTGATTAATTAGTTCCATGCGCCTTGGTTGCATGAGCCTTTCATGGGCCTCTTGGAACATGGCCCGTGGCCATTTCCAACGAGGTCTCGTGATTCGCTCATCGCCTCCAAGCTTTCCATACCTGAAATGTCCAACATTATCCGACGCGATCAATCCCAAGACTCCAAGCCTTGTCTTGATCCGTAAAGTCCTATTCACATACGGGCACGGGCACATGACCCAAAACCCAATTTTGGTCATGTCTCGAGACAACTCCCTTTTGGCCATTCTCCATAAATGTGTCAATGAGTTTCATCATCCGGTGTGACCCTTAGGTTTATGCATGTCAATAGATCAACGTAAAATCCCATTTTACTTTATCCTATTTAAGTTGCAACTAACGAGACTTTAGTATTGCCTGACACTGCGTAACGAATCGACCCTATCGATTCTAA
The DNA here is from genome assembly GCA_963921825.1 of Erodium maritimum. Lineage (NCBI taxonomy): Eukaryota > Viridiplantae > Streptophyta > Magnoliopsida > Geraniales > Geraniaceae > Erodium > Erodium maritimum. Next base: position 48,177,582 of record OY997595.1, on the reverse strand, counting down.
CCTTTCCGTCGTCCCTATCATTATCCTTTTATCTCCGATATCCTGATTGAGATAAGGCATAGAGCCGTCATCCTTATTATTCTCAATCACTGTTCCTTAATATGTGAGATGACTGAATATATGATACCCAGTATCATGTGCATGGTCATGCAATTCTTTCAGTCACTCTCGATCAAGCGGCCGAGAACCGATATCTTTCCCATACCGTAGTATGAGGGATAAATCCCTTAGCCGTCTTTCGTTTCACTCTTGCAGTCCGTCCCTAAGCCAATCCTGGCCGTTATGGAAGCCCTATTACGGACAATGTTAGGCTCAGGTCAAACTCAGTTGTAGATTGCATAGCGATCACAAAGACTCCTTGGTCTAAGGATACATGACAAGCTACGACAATGAATATGTTCATGACTTGATCTATGGCACATATTCATGTCGTATCGTCCAATATCATGTTCCACATGATATCTATGATCAGACTCCGGAATCCTATTCCAATGACTAACAAAACGTAAGCCATAAAGAGCCATCTTTCATACTAGTCACTTCTAGTGAAGCTTTGTTGACTAGGGACCCATCGAGTGTGATCTATCTTGATCTATGGTTCTATTCGCATTGTGGGCATAGATCAAAGCAAACATCGATATATTACTCCAACACATAAGTAATATAAAGCCGCTTTAATTTTATTGCTAACGATGATATAAACATTTAGACATTTAGGATCGAACTACGAGCATTAAGGCTAACATGTGTCACATAAGTGCTCGGAATGATCATCATCAATGTGTACTGCTTGATTACTGAACGTTGTCTCGTTAATCAATTGCATGAGATCATTCAGTTGAATTTTAAGCTCTTGGACTGTGGATGCTTGCTCCTCTCGTTTCCTCAACATTTCCATCAACAACTCGTCCCTCTCTTCCTTCTCAAAAATTGGGTTAAACAAAACACAGGTAAGTTCTGACTCCTCATCATTAAACAATTGTGGTTCAACATGATGACCTTGTTCAAAAGAGGAAGCGTCCCCCCAATTTTCACTATAGGCACTTGAAAGCACAAAAAACTCGCAATAGTAAAACCAATGATCATTAGCTCCACATATATCCCAATAACTCTTAGTAAACCAATCATCCATAAAACTTATGTTGCAAAGAAGTGACTAAAAAGGTATATATAAAAATAAATAAAACATTTGTAACATAAACTATATAAAAAAGGTTGTCTTAATTGCTCCCCGGAAACGACGCCGTTAACTTGACGCCCTGCGGTTTTAGCACATAAAATGGCAAGGCAAGCGTACCGATCGTCAAGTAGTATTTAGGGGTTAAGTCCCGATATTGTACCCAAGGGAGCACGAGTCAATGCAATTTCTAGCTCAAGGTCGTTGTCAAGTTATTTCGGTAATAAGATATATTTTTTGGTTTTTAAAACATGTAAAAGAAAAAATAAGCAGTTCAATAGTAAACAAGTACTCACGAAGATCGAAAGAGGTTCGGATCAACAGAATAAAACAATCTAAGGTTTTGGATTCATAGAGACCAATTCCTATGCATTAAATGACAGTGAACAGTGTGAAGCTGTCAGATTTTAGGGGCAACGAATTATCTCTTAAACTAGTCTTAACTTCTCCCGTTGTTTCGGACCCTAATGAAATCTAACCACCTAGTTCTCCCGAATCAGGATGTAGGAAGACCCAAAGCACTACGTTCTTTGATAATTTCTAACTTTTGGTACGAATCCTATGGTTATTGCAATTGTGTTAACCTAGTTATCCCTAGTCTAGATTTAAACCCAATTCGCATAAGATTTTTGACCAAATTGTAATCCACTTCTCCCGGATGTCAGATTGTAATTCCCACCTTCTATCAAGCCTACCCGGGAGATAGAGCATTAAGTTAAAACCAAGTCATTGATGAACATAAACAAGCAACCTTCATAATCAAAAAGTATAGAGAAATACAATACCCAATTGTGATTACAAATGATGTTCTTCAATCCTTGAATCTCATTTTCTCCTAGCTCTCAACTCTCCTCTTTTCCTGGCTTAGCCCAAGTACAAGATGGCTCTATTATAAGCCTAAAATTTAAGTTAAATAGGTCAAAATCCGAGTCCGAAACGAAACAGGGAAGACAGCGTATGCGCGTGTCACGGGTAGCGTGCCGACTCTGCATGCAGGTCCGCGACGGGCTCCGTCATGGCTCCAGCACACTACACGTATTGCGAATAGAGGCTTTTTGGATCGATTTGCTACAGTGCTCCGACGTCTTCTAGTGTGGGTCTGTGATGGACCCCTTGCCGGCTCTTTGCCTGCATTAGATTAACGCTTCAGAAACAGCCCTTTTGGTGGATTTTTGGTCCATGACCTGATACCCGTAAGATACTCTAGACACACGTAAAATATAGGAGAGTGAGATCCAAACGGGGATCATATAACACATAACCCACCCCCTAAATGTGGCATTTTAGTGCTAAGATACGACCGCATCAGCATCATTCCGTGAGGTTGATCCAACACCGTCTTCTTGGTTCTGGAACTCATTGGCTTGTGTTAAGTTCAGATGGATGAGATTTTTAAGACACACCCTGTTACTCCCTCCTTTTATTACCAAACATGTTGGGGCAGAAGAGTGTATAAATGTGATGGTTCCACTTGGGGACCAAACATAACAATCATCCTTTGACCGAATACCAATCATCAGAGTAGACATATCTTCATCCAACACAACACACATGGCATTTATAAATTTTACAAATAAATTCAAGTCACAAAGGCTTATGCTAAACAAATTTGCAGTAAGTCCTTCTACTAACAATGTCTTAGTTAGACAGTTAATACCTAGGAATTTCAGTTGACCTTTTCTAACGATTCTTTCCTTGACCCTATCTCCAAAAATGACATGTCCATCAAGAAACGGATGAACATTTGATAGGCACTCAGGATTCATGGTAATGTGTTATTAAGCTCCACAGACAACGTACCAAAGAAGTCCATTTGACTTAGATAAATTGGTATATGCAACATTGGCACGAAATTTTTCATCCTTCACCCATTTTCTTCTAATTAGTTTGAGGATGATTACTATTTATTATCATTACCTACTTCTTAGTGATCAAAGGTTGAATAGAATTTCTCTGTTGAATACGAGAGTGTCTGTGTAGTAGATGGAAGTGTGGTCTTGTGTGACCTTTCCTTCCACAAAAGTGACATTTCCATGATGTTATTTTGAAGTTATTTGGGTGTACATTCCCATTTTGTCTATAAGACTGATATTGATATCGTTCAGGCTTCGGATGTGTTGCAAAATGTTGGTCAGGATGTCTATTCGAACGCTGGACGTGAGATTTTTGAATTTTGGACACCTTGGGAGTTATTGAAGTGGAGTCCACTTTCTGCTTTCTAGTACTGAAAAGGTAATGAACTTCCTATTGAGGAACAAAAATAGTTTGGGAAATTGAGGCTTCATCAGTATAACCCAATCCATTCATATTTTTGGGTGTTCTGCCGATAGACAGAATGTTATCCAACATGTCTGTACTAGAATTCAACATCCTGACTGACTTGGATATTCGACCAATTTCTCCATTCAGACTACTCACTTCTTCTTGTAACAGCACAATTGTTTTAAGAAGCTTTGCTTTCTCTGCTGTTAGGGTTTGTATTTTAACACTTTGTGTCTCTAGATAATTTAAATCTTCTACCCTTTTAGTATTTCGAGTGATCATATATAGTGATTATACCATCGTCTTATAATTTCCCTGAAGAGTAGTCTCATTATTGATCTCACATGTTTCAATAGAAGAAAAATTAGTTGTGAAAGTAAGATTATTACTAACCTCTTCATTATAACTTTGTTCATCATCTTCATTACACAGATATGCAGCTAATCATTTCTTCTATTTCTTCAGAAAGGTTGGACATTCTTGTTGAATATGACCAAGTCCTTTACACCATGACATTGAATGTCTTTTCCTTTGTTTGATTTATCAGTATTCCTTTCTAAAACTTTTGGTCTTCTCTGATAAGAGATGTCAGGGAAATCTTGACAGGCATCTAGACAAACATTAGAGTAAGCATATTGACTAGTATGACATCCTGGTGTATGATTGAAATGTTTCATTGCTTTCTTTACTATCATGACCACTACTTCCTCCATTTCATCGTTTGAAACTGACCATGTTTGATCCTTAAGGTTTTGTGTAGAGCTCTTCAGTGTCACTCTTTTGGGTTTCTTGTCCATGCTTTAAAGAGATAAATGTCATGAGTGAAACCATGAGCTCATCATACCTAAGAGAACTTAAGTCATGCATCTCCTATATGGCAGTTATTTTCATTTTAAAACTTGAGTTGACAGCTCTCAACGTTTTCCTGGCGATCATTTCATCTAGCATAGGTTCCCACGAGAGAATGATTCATCTGCAAGGTCTTTAAGTCGGACATGAATTTGAGTTATGGTCTCATCATCTCTCATAGTCAGGATCTCAAAGTTTGAAGTGAGAAATTGCAACCTCTGATTTACTAACTTTCGTGGTCCCTTCGAAAGTGATATCCAATATCTCTCAGGCTTCCTTAGCACTTGTACATGTATTGATTAGTTTGAATACATTTAGATCAACACCATTAAAAATATCATTTAGGGCATGAGAGTTACCTATTGAAGCATCATCTTCTGTATAGCTCCAATCCTTTAGGAACAGTAGCCTTTCCTTCCTCAGCAATAGTTTGTGGAGATGTCCAGCCAAGGACCACAGACTTCCAAGTTTTTCTATCTAGAGATTTTAAAAAAGGCACTCATCTTGACTTTCCAATGATTGTAATTAGTCCCATCAAGCACATGTGGACGATTATCCGAACCTCCTTCCCTTGAAATTTCCAGTGTACACACACAGAATTATTTCCCTTTAGGAACACAGCTCTTTAGATTGGGTGAACCGCTCTGATACCAATTGAAATTCTGGTTGAGGGCAGTAGTGTTAGTCTTTGTGCCAGTAGTTCAATCCTAAATGTCCAAATGTATATATCATCGTTAGCAATAAAATTAAAGCGGCTTTATATTACTTATGTGTTGGAGTAATATATCGATGTATGCTCTGATCTATGCCCACAATGTGAATAGAACCATAGATCGAGATAGATCACACTCGATGGGTCCCTAGTCAACAAAACTTCACTAGAAGCGACTAGTATGAAAGATAGCTCTTTATGGCTTACGTTCGGTTAGTCATTGGAATGGGATTCCGGAGTCTGATCATAGATATCATGTGGGACATGATATTGGACGACCCGACATGAATATGTGCCATAGATAAAGTCATGAACATATTCAATGTCGTAGCTTGTCATGTATCCTTAGACCAAGGAGTCTTTGTGATCGTTATGCAGTAAACAACTGAGTTTGACCTTAGCCTAACGTTGTCCGTAACAGGGCTTCCGTAACGGCCAGAAATGGCTTAGGGACATACTACATGAGTGACACGAAAGACGACTAAGGTATTTATTCCTCATACTACGGTATGGGAAAGATATCGGTTCTCGGCCGCTTGATCGAGAGTGACTGAAAGAATAGCATGGTCATGCACATGATAATGGGTATCATATATTCAATCATCTCACATATCAAGGAACAGTGATTGAGAATAATAAGGATGACGGCTTTATGCCTTATCTCAATCGGGATATTGGAGATAAAAGGATAGTGACATAGACGACGGAAAGGTTAGAATCGACATTGTCGATCCGTTATGCAGTGTCAGGCAATACTAAAGTCTCGTTAGTTTCCACTTTTATAGGATCAAGTAAAATGGGATTTTACGTTGACCTATTGCCATGCATAAACCTAAGGGTCACACCGGAGGGTGAAACTCATTGACACATTTATGGAGAATGGCCAAAAAGGGAGTTGTCTCGAGACATGACCAAAACTAGGTTTGGGTCATGTGCCCGTAAGTTAATAGGACTTTACGGATCAAGACAAGGCTTGGAGTCTTGGGATTCATCGCGTCGGATAATGTTGGACATTTCCGGTATGGAAGGCTTAGTGGCGATGAGCGCGTCACGGGACGTCGTTGGGAATGGCCATGTTCTAAGAGGCCCATGCAACCAAAGCCTATGGAACTAATTAATCAAGTCTTGATTAATTAGTACTAGGTAAGCAAGAGAAGGATTAAGGTGTTGGTGATTCACCTCCTAACCCCATCTTGTCTAGCCATACTTTGTCCTATTTACACCTTACTTGTCATCAAGCTTACCTCATGCCTTTAGCTGGACAAGTTGATGGGGTTTGTTATGTTTAAGTCATCTTTTTTCAACATAACAAACACAAGACAAGAATAGGATCCACAATTTTCTCTCCCTCCCCTCCCCAATTTCGGCCAAGGCAAGCATTTATCTCCATTTTATGTTCTTGAGTCCTCAAAGAGAAGAACTGCGTGGCTTTGATTCCCATGTGGATACGTAGGCGTTTTAGAGACTCAAGTCAAATCATTCGTTACCCGGTGTACTTGTTTTGGTAAGAAATAATGCTGAATTTTTCTCTTGTGAATCCATTCTTTGTTAGTTGTTTCATGGTTTTAATTGTCTCTTGGTTTTCAATTATTTTCCGTTGCGAGTTGGTTCTTCTCCAACCCTACCTTGAGACCCAACAAGTAGCAAGATGTCACTCAAGATGTTACAACTTGTTGACTGACATCATGTTGTATAGTAAGATGAGTACAATATTAAGAACAATTTATCACACAAGAGAACACAAGATTGGTTACCCAGTTCGGTACATCATCACCTACGTCTAGGATCACTCTATAAGTGGAAAAGTTTTCACTATCAAGCAATGAATCAGCATACACGTTATCAGATCTACTAGATCAAACCTATGCTATTTATTACAATGTGACAAACTTAGAACTTGATCTCCCCCAAAACTTGAGATCCCATCTCAGTTCCACCCTTTGAGTTCTTCAGTCTCGGATTGATCTTGTTCTTCAGAGATGATTGTGATACATCAATCAACAAAACATAACTCTACTTCTTGTTCAGTTATGAAATATAGTACGAGCACACAACGTTCTCCTTAGTTTAATTCATTTGATATCCTAACACGCTAGTCCAACACGTTTAGGAATCCAAACTCATAAACCTTAGAGCATAGCAACTGATCCAAACCAAGCTTAGAGAATCATCATTGAATTTATAGCTCTCCAACATTTTTATCGTGCCTCCTAAGGTTTCGTAACCTCTAGAGTCGCGGTCAAGGAAAATCTCCTAGTTTCCTTGTTATATAGACATTTTAAAATAGAGAAGATATCTATTAAAGAAGTATCTTTAAACTAGGGAACAAATCTGCAAACTGGGTAAGCATGGATACGTATGCTCCCCTTATCGACATCTTAGATGACATCCTTTCTAACTTTGATATCGGGTGCGCCCAGATGATGTCTGATGACATCACAGTTGGCATCTTGATTGACACAAATATAGTCACCACTAGATGGAACAATAGAAACATAAATGATATTCTTTGTCGAAGAAATAACACTTAGAAAGTGGAATTTTGAGAAGATTAATCGTATTTCTCTTACCATTACCAACGAATAGTTAGTCCAGACCAGTGTATGGATGGTGAAGTGCCATAATTTCTAAGTCCTGAGAGACGTGATGTGTTGCGCCGCTATCAGTTAGCCATTCAAGTTTGGTGGATGACGTACTTGACGTATACGCTTGGGGTGTGAAGAGTTTGTGACCGAAAACCGAGCTGAGGACGATGGATGAAATCCAAGATGTTGGCTATGAAATGATGGACATTGAGATATCACATAACCCTGCTCTTTACACTATTGATAATGACCCTTAAAGGGTTTACCACCCATTGAAGTAGTACCAGATGTACGTTGACCCTAATACTGCTGATATGGATGCCATGATTGAGCCGGAGGCTGATCCATAACACTCATTTATCCCTATCCTTAATCAGCCATTGCCCCTACCGTTTCAGATCCATGTCCCTGATCAGCCTCCATTTCCCTTGGCATCGCCATCGACGCATCTGCCTCCTAGGCCTCCACTGATGACTCTTCCTCAATCTCTCTCCTTATTATGGGTCAATTTGATTGATTTGTTATGTTTTATTTTTTGTCTCTTTTTTCGTTTTTTCAAGGTGAATGATTAGTAAGTAGAGATTCAATACTTTTAGATGGGAGGGGCCCCTTAATCAAGTACACACTTTCCTAACCGTTGGTCGGATTCATGTTCGATTATACTCCTCACGGCGAATAGAGTCCTCTCCATGGGATCAAGCAGTGTTTAAGCACCATCTTGAGCGTTTCTTCACAAGTGGTTTTATCTTTTCTATTTATGGTACCCAAGGATTCAAGGATTTTTACCGGGAGGGATCTCTGAATCACGTATATACTCCCCTACTTACTATCGATGTCATGTTCGATCGTACTCCTCATGAGGAAAACAATACTCCCCGTGGGATCAAGAAGCTTTTAGGCACCATCTTGAGCAGTTCTCCACGGTCTCTATGTTCTTTCTTTTCCTATGTTTAACCCTTCTACTACAATCTCGACCACGGCCTCTTTAGAACTATCTTTATAAGAACCATCACAATTTCATTTCACTCGACCAACATTAAGCGGCTTTCATGAAACAAACCGGATGGGAAGGGAGGAACTGTCTAAGGCATTATTAACAGCATCCCCGCTTCTCCCTTCATCTCTATTTGTATGGGGATTTCGTTGTTTATAGATCCCGCCAAGTATCCTCCTTCCCCCCCCCCCTTAGCCTTCCGACCCGCGGGTATCAACCCAAGTGTTATCTGTCCCCTGTTCGAAGGTTTGTGAAACAAGGAGCTACATGTCCTTGGTTTCTATGCAAGCCGTTTTATTAATAATAGTGTAACTTTCGTTAAAAAGAAACAAGTTACAAAATGAATTCATATTTACTCTTCATATTACAAAAGAGAAGGTCGCCTTGAAGCCTTAAAAGATCTGAAGTCGAGAGAAAAAAACTTGAGAGAGAAATGGTTGATTTAAGTGGACTAGTCAGGTAAGTCAATAAAAAGTTAAGAAAATCTATTTTATCTCATTCTCGGCATGTTGACCAAGTTGACTCGACGAGTTGACCACGTAGATCGCATTCTCATATATTGATACCAACCTTTGCGAAGGGGTCAGACAACAAGTAAAGTATGAAAACAAACTGACCTTTGGGAATGTCGCAATAAAAGTGTAGCTTTGTGGATGGTAGAACTCCAATCTTCTTCCCATCTATCTAAGGCACGGAGCCAAAGTGAAAAGAACACTTTAAACATACATGTTAGTTGACATGTGTATTATAAAGCTCAAAATATACATGTCAATGGGCCTATGGCTAAAGCGAATCCTCTATGTGTTACTGATGAGTTCATGTTCGGTCGTACTCCACACAATGAAAAGAGTCATCTCCATGTGATGAAACATCGTTCAAGCACCACCTTGAGCAATCCTCATCAGTTTCATAGTTTATTTTTTGTTCGCATCTATGGCACTTTAAAAACCGTCTTAAACGATCAGTATGTCTTAGAGTTTTTTGTTAGGGACCTTATAGGGCCCCAAACGATGTAATGACTCTTTTCTATTCTTATTATTAATAAAATCCGTACCTTTCGCTAGAAAATCGAATAGTTTGACTACTAATCAAATCGAGTTAATATGTTTGGGTTAGTGAGATAAAAAAACGATTTGACTAGTATATTATTTTAACCAATACATTAAATGATTTATATAAATTGCTAATAATTAATCCAACAATCGTATACTCGTGCCTTTTTTTTACTGAAAGGTGCGATTTTATTTAAATGTCAGAAGTAACAATACAATATAGTACATCAGGAAGAGACCGTGACCATTGAAGAACATGCATAGAACGTGCTTCCCTAGCAAGCCAGTGGGAAGCTTTTTTCGCAATTCTTTTTCTCAAAGACAAAGTAACTGTTGTGGACGGTATTGAAATCACCATATAGGCGTGAAGGAAAGGAGGGGGTTGAAAAACAGAACGGGAAGTCCTGCTCAAGGTAGTGCCGAAACGCTGCATATGGGGGAAAAGCGACCGTACTTGAACTGTATCAGTTGTATTGGGAAGATATACGCAAATCAGGGTTTCCTCCCGAGAAAAGTATCTGAATCTTTGCTCGCTAGTCTTTGTCCCTACAAAAACGAAATTAGTGAAAATAATATAGACTCACTCGATTAGCCTGAACCAGAATCGAGAGAGGGGTCGAGGAGGGTACATTGTTGGAGGTAAGGGAGATGGACACACCGGAGGCATTTCACATTGCCTATGTTTGTAATATACCTCCTCATCTTGATAAAGGTTGGCTGGAAAAGAAATTTGGCTACTCAAAGGGGTACTGCAAGTCTAATATGGCTCAAGAAGCAAACAAGAGAGGGAAAAACTTTGGTTTTGTTTTTTATAATACTGAAGAATAGCTGGAAGCAGCTATCTATAACTACAATAGTGTATTTGTAAGGAACTATAAGCTTTTGTTGCAAAAGCTTGGGATAAAAGCCTTAAGACTGAGATCAGACAAAAACAGCCCATATACAATACAGAGAAGGGAGATAACAGATTTCTAACATTTGAAGACTTCAGACATAGAGGATCAATAGTCTCTGGGAATGTCAAAGTTATGGCAAAAGGTCACCTGGCAATAACACACCTCAACTTGACTGTGGAAGCCATCCAAAGAGAAATAGCTTTACAAGGTGTTAATGAGCTAAAAATCAAATCTCTTGGAAACAAGATTGCTTGGGTACACTGTCCTGATGAACTATATGGAGAAGAAATAATGAAAGAGGATAGGGATTGGCTGCAAAATTGGTTCACATTTATTCCAAATTTCAATCATCTTTGTGACAAAGGAGGAAGCTTCCTATGGACTGCTATACATGGAGTGCCATTTCAAGGATGGTGTGATGAAACCTTTCAAGCAACAGTGATGGAGAAAGGATCAATGATTTATTCATATCCCATTACAAAAGCAGGTACTTATATAGATATATATAGCTTATGTACTAATCCACTCTTTCCAACTGCTAGCTTTCTCTGAGGAATCAACAATTTATCTGGGAAACAAAGCCTATAAAGTGTGGATCAACACAATCAAACCACAAGAACTCCCTCTATTTCCAGTCAACTCTACAATATCTGAATATGAAGACACAAGTGGCTCAGAATAAGATTCACAAGAGCAGTCAGATGAATTATCCTCAGAATTTGGAGTCACATTGACGGAAGATCCTTGTAAAACCCGCTTCATTTCTTTAGGGTATTAAATTACAATCCGAAAACCTTAAAGTAGGTTTTTGAAACTAGTGCAAAAAAAAGGAGCAGGTCTGGACCAGGCCAGGCGCGCAGGCCCAACCCAGCCCAGCCAGCCTCTCGGCCCGGTTGTCCTCCGAGGCCCAAAGTGGTCGGCCCAAAACCCACACCTACTTAAAAGCTAAAACCCTAGGGTTTCAGCATCATTTGCACGCAGCCACCCTCCTCCCTCTATCCCTTCTCTCTCTCGTTCCAGCTCTCTCTCTCCCTCACCTCCCTCGCCGAACTCCGACCGGCCACCACTGTTTCCGGCCGCCACCTCCCTCACCACCCTCGTCCCGTCCTCTTCTCCTCCATCCCGACCCCGTCACCGCTCCGGCCAGCCACACCACAACCGTCTCCGACCTCCCTATCCCTCTCTTCTCCTTCATCTCCGACCAGCATCTTCTCCATCTCCGTCCAAAAACCGTCCTCCACCATCGGTTCCGGCCGACCTCACGCCACCGCCCCTCTTCCGGTCTCCGATCTCCCCGTCCAGATCCCTCACTCGCCACCGAGCTCCCGCCGTCGCCGGCAAGCTCGTCAGATCCGGAACGGGACCGAGTCGTCCGGACACGAGGCGAACTCCCCGCCGTCCACCGCCGTACACCGCCGTCCACCGCCGTGCACCGCCGCTCCCACCGCCGCTCTCCACCGTCTCCCCTGCCACCGTTCGGTACGGTGAGTTCTCGGTCCGTGGAATCTCGGCCGATAACGGCGTCGCCGGTGGTCGGCCGCACCTAACCCGATCCCGTTCTTCTTCTTTTGCTTTCCCGTTCCCGAGTTCGTTCAGATCTGGTCGGGATGGAACGGAACTCCCGAAATGGAAAGCAACAGAACAAAAACACGTGAATCCGGTTCTGTTTAAAGGTTTATTGTAAATGGTGTAAATCTGAAATTGTAAAAAAGAACAAATTTAAGTTATTGTATTATGTTTCAATACGATTCAGATCTATTTAAGTGTGTTTAAGGATTTAAGCTGAGTTGTTAAAACCAAAATCGGATTTAAAAACAAAAGGGCGATCTGTGTAATTTGGATGTAAAATGGTTCTTGATAAAAACTAGATCTGATTAAATGTAAATGGGTTTTAAAACGAAAGTCGGTCGTTAAAATGAAACGTAAGTTAAGTTAAATCGAAAAAGGGGGGAAAACGAAATCAAATCGGCTTTAGAAGGGTTTTGGACCAAAAATCTCGAGTTTGGAAACGAGCTGAAGGAAACCGTTTTGTTTTAAAAATCAATGTCGGAATTAATTAAAGCAAGGAGTTTCAAAGACGGTTCAAGATAAAAAGGGGTTTTAACTGGGTTTAGATCAAATCTGGGTTCGGTGCGCGGGTGCTCGAACCCGATCCGTCGTAACTTTACTGTTACCCCGCTCGAGTGTAAAAGACAACTGTCGAATTTAAACTGGACAAATCGTAGCCGTTAACTTAACGGCGGAACCGTTATTAATTTGGGGCTTCGTGTTAAATTTGGAGTCTGGCTTCGATCGAAAGGGAGCCCCGGAAGGCAATTTACAAAACCCGGGTAGATTCACCATGTCGGGCGAATCAGGCCTTTGCGGGTCCGTTTTCGACAATGTCGAGTAATTTGGGAAGCTTGGGAGTGATCGACATTGTCGGGGTTACGTTGGGCGTTAAGTTCATTTAATTTTCGGTTTATTCCTACTCTTTTAAAATGCTTTGAAACTGTGTTCTTTTAGATCGTGCTGCGGACCGAGGCAAAGGGAGGCTCAGCGAGTGACTGGGATCATCTCGGATTTAGTGGAGCGCTTTTGGAGTTGTTTACGAGGTAGGGAAAAGTAGCCGGATCTCGGCCCTGACTAGGGAAAGTTAACTGTAGAATTGCATGTGACACCGGGGTGTCGTGGGTTATTTAGGTTATCGAATATTAGAAATGCATGATACGGGAACGTAGCGAATACTGGAAATGCATGTGACACTTAGTAGTGTCGTAGGAGCAGAGAACTTAGCGTTAACTGATTTACTGGAGGCATATGACCATGCCCGGAGGTTGTTGTGCGTTATTTGTCGATTGAGTTTGGGTGGCCTTGAGAGCCCGTGTTATTTGTTGTTGAGTTGGGTGGCCTTGAGAGCCCGTGTTATTTATTGTCGAGTTTGGGTGGCCTTGAGAGCCCGTGTTATTTATTGCTGAGTCTTGGGTGGCCTTGAGAGCCCGTGTTGTCGTTTCGGTGTTTTGGGTGGCCGTGAGTGCCCGTGGGGTTGTGAACCCGTACTTTACCGTTGGTGTCTTGGGCGGCCATGAGGGCCCGTAGGGTTGTTGAACCTGTGTTTGGTTGTTGGTGTCTTGTTGGCCTTGAGTGTCTGTGGAGTTGTCACCGTTGTCGTTGCTGTCTGTTTGAACTTGTTTATGATTGTGATTGGTTACTTGATACTGGTGGAGGTTGTGTGGTGTAGCTAGCCTCCCGACTGGGATCGGGAGAAGCGGAGGGGTTGTGGGCTAGCTCCCCGACTGGGATCGGGGGAAGGACGTGCGGGTGTGGCTAACCACCCGACTGGGATCGGGTGAAGCGGAGAGGTTGTGGGTTAGCCTCCCGACTGGGATCGGGAGAAGTTGCGCGATAGGTCGACCGCCTGACCACGTCTATGATCGGTAAAGGGCGAGAGACAGAGATTGGTTACTGAGCAGCCAGTTTGCGATCCTTTGTGATCTTGTTTGGTATTGTGTGGCAAGTCGTGTCTTGGAGGAGGTCGTCGATCGTAGTGTGGGGTCTACATAAAGTATCTGAGTGATGAGTCGGTTGAGGAAAGTACTTTGGTCGTGTGTGTGTGTGTCTTGAGTCGTTGTTGGTGTCACCGGCTTGTTTCTGCTAATTATGCCATAGTCAGTATGTTATCTGTGGTGGTGAGCGAACGCTCACCCCTAGCTGCTTTTCCTACAGGTACCGTTCGTAGTCTGGACTAGGTGAGCTTCTGAAGTTTGAAGAGCTTGAAGCGGGTTGCTGGGTGTTTTGAGTCTAGAGACGCGTATCTCGTTTTGTCCAAGTGTGGGACTATTATTTTTTTTGAGATGTAAATACTATTCTTTTGTGGAACTAAACTGGCTTTCAAAGGGATTTAACGAAAACAGGTTTCAGTATTGTAACTTTTTAAACGTTTGCGTCCCTAGTTTCGGTTCGCTGAAATTGGGGCGTGACAGCTTGGTATCAGAGCTTCAGGTTTCACACCTCGGACTACACGTCAATTAGGTGGGAGAGTCGAGTCAGTAGAGTCTCGTCCTGCGTTGGGTACGCAAGTCGGAACTCGGGTGTAGACCCTTTAGGATTTGAGTCCTGTTTTGTTTTGTGCTTGTGCAGTGCGGAGTTACTGGCACAGTGTTTGTGTGTTGCTGCGTGAAACGTTTTAAACTGTCGCGACTCGACTCAGGAGCGCTCCTGTGGTCGAGCGTGACGGTGTTGGTATCAAGTGGCTACAACGTAGTTCGGGGACGCCTGGACGGGGTTGTAACTACCTGATGTCAAGAAACGAGATTTTTATTGAAGTGGAAAAAGTTTTAAACTTGGTTGGCCCAGTGGGCGTGTATTGTTGTTACTCGGCCGTGTTGGCTTGTGTTTGGGGTCGGTCTTGAGTTGTCGTTTTGGTTGTTGTTGTTATCTCGCTATGTGGTTGGGTTATCGTTGCGTGTTTTGGTGCATGTTAGTGCGGTCTCTTTGAGGTTCTTTTACTAATACTAATATTTAAAGTATTAATAGCGTGAGCGGCGTGATGTATTAGTGGTATACGCGCTAGAGTAAACTTAGACCGTGTGAACATTAGCGTACTTGAACTTGTTGTGTTTATTTCAGTATCCGTGCAGAGGATACTGACTATGGCTCGCGGTAGACGCGGACGAGCATCGGGAGCACGGGGTCAGGCGCCCACGCGGGGCCGGCGGGGACGGTCAGCGGGGACACCGGGAAGGGTGCCCACCGTTGAGCCCGCCGAGCACGCGGAAGCGCAGGGCCCTCCTGTCGGAGAGGACAGGAGAAGCGACACGGGGCCGTCTGCAGGCACACCCGGCGTTCCGCCCGTCGCAGACCCTCCCGTCATGGCTGCCCTGGATGAGCTAACCAGGACGGTCCAGAGTTTTGTGGCGTTCATCGCCAACCGAGAGTCGGCTTCACCAGCACCTGAGGCAGTCGTGGTCCCAGTTAGACCCGGTCAGATAGAGGATCATACATCCCGAGCACTACTAGACTTTCTGAAGCTCGGGATACCTACTTTTTTCGGGGAGCCGAACCCCGACCTAGCCGAGAGATGGCTAGATCAGGTCACGCGAGACCTGGATACATCGGGTGTCGAGGACGGTCGTCCTAGAGTGTCCTTCGCGGCCCATCAGCTGAGAGACAGCGCCTACCACTGGTGGGGACGTGTGAAGGACATGGTCGGCTATGACTACAGCGTCTTCCAGACAGTGTTTCTGGAGCAGTACTTTCCCGAGTCGGCTCGACTGGAGCGACATCGACAGTTCCTAGACCTGGAGCAGGAAGGGATGACGGTAGCAGAGTACGAGGCCAGATTCACAGCCTTGGCCAGATTCGCACCAGAGATGGTGATGAGCGAGAAGAACCGTTGCCTGCGGTTTCAAGGAGGACTGAGGCTGGGGATCCGGAACCAGGTTCTCACTTTGAGGCTGCGGAAGTACACCGACCTCGTGGACACCGCGGCTACAGTGGAGCAGGGCATCCGAGATGCAGCTAGGGCCCGTGAGGTCCGACAGCGGCCGACCAGCTTCGCAGGGCCGTCCGACTCACGAGACTCGCGGAGACAGAGGACCACGGGGTTCTTCCGACCACCGACTCACCAGGGTGGATCGAGACAGCGGGGGTCAGTGGCAGCAGTTGGGCCAGCCGCACCAGAGAGGGCACCGACGTGCTATACCTACGGGCAGCGAGGCCACTTCCGTCGCGAGTGCCCGATGGAAGGGAGGCCTACGGCGCTGCCAGCGACCAATCGTACCAGCCAGGGCACGGAGTCGAGAGCCAACGAGATCGGCTGTTTTTGATGCGGCCGGGTTGGGCACACCATTGCATGGTGCCGTGAGCCGTCAAGGGCAACGTCAGCGCAGCGACCGCAGCAGTCGCGGACAGTGCAGTCGCCCAGGGGACGTCCTCATCAGGGTCAGCAGTACAGACCGTCACAGCCTTCTACGAGCGCACCGATTCCGAGACAGCAGCAGAGTCACGGGTATTCAGCGGCCAGTGCGCCGAGTCAGAGGCAGCAGGCCTCGCAGGGGAGAGTGTATGCAGTCACCGACTCCAGTGCCCCAGGACCTAGCACATACCGCGAGACCATCCAGGGTACGTGTTTATTGTATCATTTATGGGCTTTATTCTTGTTTGATACTAGGGCGTCGCACTCTTTTATTTCGTCGGGTTGTGCTGAGAGGTTGGGGTTGAGCTTAGAGCCGTTGAGTCCACCCCTATGCCTAGACACCCCAGTTGGGGGTGGTGCATCGTTGACTAGAGTATGTCGTGCCTGTGAGATTAGAGTCGCAGACTGTCCTTGCCCCGGTGATCTTCTCATGCTGGGAATGACTACCTTTGATGTGATCTTGGGAATGGATTGGCTGTCGAGGTACCGAGCCAATATCGATTGCTACAGGCAATGAGTGACAGTGACAGTGACAGTGGATGGTACGAAGGTGACATGTGTTCTGGGCAGTAAGAGCGGGGTCCTCCTGTCGGCGTTGTCCGCAGAGGAGGAAGTATCGGTTGTGCAGAGCCGAGAGTTACCGAGAGTGGTATGCGAGTTCCCCGATGTCTTTCCCGAGGAGTTGAGCGGGTTGCCACCGGTTCGTGAGGTGGAGTTCGGGATTGACCTGGTCCCGGGAACGGCGGCGATATCGATGGCGCCTTACAGGTTTGCGCCGGCAGAGTTGATTGAACTAAAGCGTCAGCTAGAAGAGCTTCAGCAGAAGGGGATTATCCGTCCGAGTGCATCGCCGTGGGGAGCACTAGCACTCTTCGTGAAGAAGAAGAGTGGAGAGCTACGGATGTGTATAGATTACCGGAAGCTGAACCGGGTTACGGTGAAGAACCGATACCCGATGCCGAGGATCGATGATTTGTTCGACCAGTTGAGAGGGGCGACCTACTTCGCGAAGATCGATTTGCGGTCCGGTTATTATCAGTTGCGAGTCCGTGAGGGGGACGTCGCAAAGACTGCATTCCGGACACGCTATGGGCACTACGAGTTCCTGATAATGCCATTCGGACTGACGAACGCACCTGCAGCGTTCATGGACCTGATGAACAGCATCTTCCGGCCGTACCTAGATCAGTTTGTGGTGGTGTTTGTGGACGACATCCTGATATATTCGCAGAACGAGGCCGCTCATCAGTCACATCTGAGGGCTGTTATGACACTACTGCGCGAGCATCAGCTGTATGCCAACTGGGAGAAGTGCGAGTTCTGGCTCTCTGAGGTGAGATTCCTCGGCCACATCGTGTCCCGTGACGGTATCCTGGTCGATCCGTCGAAGATCGACGCGGTCTCGAAGTGGGCACGGCCCACGAGTGTTTTCGAGATCCGCAGCTTTCTGGGATTGGCAGGCTACTACCGGCGATTTTTCCAGGATTTTGCACGACTAGCCGCACCGATAACTCTGCTGACGCGCAAGGGAGTCGGGTTTGCGTGGAGCGAGGACTGTGAGCGTGCATTCGCGGAGTTGAAGACTCGACTGACTACAGCTCCAGTGTTAGTGGTGGCCGAGCGAGGTATCGTTTATGATGTTTACTGTGATGCGTCCGGAGAGGGACTGGGCTGCGTACTGATGCAGTTGGGCAGAGTGGTGGCTTATGGTTCCAGGCAGCTAAAGACGCATGAGCGCAACTATCTTACCCACGACTTGGAGCTAGCAGCAGTCGTGTTTGCGCTAAAGAGCTGGCGATATTACCTGTATGGCGAGGGGTTTCATGTGTTCTCGGATCACAAGAGCCTCAAGTACATATTTTCCCAGCGAGACCTGAACATGCGTCAGCGACGGTGGATGGAGCTACTCAAGGAGTACGACTTCGAGCTACACTACCATCCGGGAAAGGCGAACGTGGTCGCCGACGCCTTGAGTAGGAAGTCGGTTCCTAGCCTCGCCAACATATTAGTCCGAGAGTGGGACATGATGGGGGAGTTGAGCACGTTCGGGCTTGAGCTAGAGGAGGTTACGGGTGACATGGCCATGTGCTCCTTAGTGGCTCAGCCCTCACTTCTTGCCCAAGTGTTGGAGGCGCAGACGGAGGACGTTGAGACGGCACAGATCCGAGAGAGGGTCGTCAACGGCGATGAGATAGTAGGTTGGGAGATCAGTACAGATTGGGGACTACAGTACCGAGGAGGGCTGTTCATGCCGGTTAACTGTAGAAACGACGTGTTGCGAGAGGCACATCACTCGCGTCTTACGGTGCACCTGGGGGGCACCAAGATGTACCTTGACCTCAGACGACATTTCTGGTGGCGCGGGATGCGAAGAGAAGTAGCGGAGTTTGTGTCGAGATGCCTCGTCTGTCAGCAGGTGAAGGCCGAGCACCAGCGTCCAGCGGGATTGTTACAGCCACTACCGATTGCTCAGTGGAAGTGGGAACACATTACGATGGACTTCGTGTGTGGACTACCGAGATCACCGAAGGGGAACGACGCAGTGTGGGTGGTAGTCGATCGGTTGACCAAGTCGGCCCACTTCCTGGCTATGAGGATGACTGACCCAGTCGACAAGTTGAGCAGCTTGTATGTTCAGGAGATAGTGCGTCTCCACGGGGTCCCGGTGTCGATAGTGTCTGACAGGGATCCCCGCTTCACGTCCAGGTTTTGGCCGAGTCTGCAGAAGGCATTGGGGACCGAGGTGCTACTCAGTACAACGCATCATCCCCAGACAGACGGTCAATCTGAGCGCACTATCCAGATCTTGGAGGACATGCTATGAGCATGTGTGCTGGATTTCAGGGGATCTTGGGAGACCCACCTACCTTTAGCCGAGTTCGCCTACAACAACAGCTTCCAGGCCAGTATCGGGATGGCACCTTTCGAAGCGTTATATGGAAGGCCGTGTCGGTCACCAGTATGTTGGGCAGAGGTGGGGGACAAGAGTCTGCTGGGGCCAGATCTTGTCAGAGAGACGACGGAGAAAGTCGCACTGATCCGCGATCGGCTGAGGACAGCGCAGAGCCGAGAGAAGAGTTATGCCGACAGGCGACGTCGACCTCTTGAGTTTGCAGTCGGGGATCACGTGTTCCTGAAGGTGAGCCCGAGGAAAGGGCTGGTGCGGTTCAGGCGCAGCGGGGGCAAGTTGGCTCCGAGGTACATTGGCCCGTTCGAGATTTTGGGCAGAGTGGGAATAGTGGCTTATCGTATGGTGTTGCCACCGCAACATGGGAGAGTCCATAACGTCTTCCACGTGTCTCAGTTGCGGCAGTACAATGCAGACCCCTCCCACGTCATTGAGTGGACTGATATCGAGGTGGCTGATGATGTCTCCTATGAGGAGCACCCAGTTCGGATCATGGACACGCGGTAGCAGATTCTGCGGGGAGGCAAGATTATCCACTTGGTACGAGTGCAGTGGAAGCACCACGGGGCTGAATCAACTTGGGAGCGCGAGGATGAGGTTCGCGCGAAGTATCCCGCCTTGTTCGTTTCCCGAGGTACGCCTGTTTTAAATTTCGTGGGCGAAATTCCTTTAAGGGGGGTAGATTGTAAAACCCGCTTCATTTCTTTAGGGTATTAAATTACAATCTGAAAACCTTAAAGTAGGTTTTTGAAACTAGTGCAAAAAAAAGAAGCAAGTCTGGACCAGGCCAGGCGCGCAGGCCCAACCCAGCCCAGCCAGCCTCTCGGCCCGGTTGTCCTCTGAGGCCCAAAGTGGCCGGCCCAAAACCCACACCTCCTTAAAAGCTGAAACCCTAGGGTTTCAGCATCATTTGCACGCAGCCACCCTCCTCCCTCCATCCCTTCTCTCTCTCGATCCAGCTCCCTCTCTCCCTCACCTCCCTCGCCGAACTCCGACCGGCCACCACTGTTTCCGGCCGCCACCTCCCTCACCACCCTCGTCCCGTCCTCTTCTCCTCCATCCCGACCCCGTCACCGCTCCGGCCAGCCACGCCACCACCGTCTCCGACCTCCCTATCTCTCTCTTCTTCTTCATCTCCGACCAGCATCTTCTCCATCTCCGTCCAAAAACCGTCCTCCACTATCGGTTCCGACCGACCTCACGCCACCGCCCCTCTTCCGGTCTCCGATCTCCCCGTCCCGAGCCCTCACTCGCCACCGAGCTCCCGCCGTTGCCGGCGAGCTCGTCAGACCTGGAACGGGACCGAGTCGTCCGGACCCGAGGCGAACTCCCCGCCGTCCACCGCCGTACACCGCCGTCCACCACCGTGCACCGCCGCTACCACCGCCGCTCTCCACCGTCTCCCCTGCCACCGTTCGGTACAGTGAGTTCTCGGTCCGTGGAATCTCGGCCGATAACGGCGTCGCCGGTGGTCGGCCGCACCTAACCCGATCCCGTTCTTCTTCTTATGCTTTCCCGTTCCCGAGTTCGTTCAGATCTGGTCGGGATGGAACGGAACTCCCGAAATGGAAAGGAACAGAACAAAAACACGTGAATCCGGTTCTGTTTAAAGGTTTATTGTAAATAGTGTAAATCTGAAACTGTAAAGAAGAACAAATTTAAGTTATTGTATTATGTTTCAATACGATTCAGATCTATTTAAGTGTGTTTAAGGATTTAAGCTGAGTTGTTAAAACCAAAATCGGATTTAAAAACAAAAGGGCGATTTGTGTAATTTGGACGTAAAATGGTTTTTGATAAAAACTAGATCTGATTAAATGTAAATGGGTTTTAAAACGAAAGTCGGTCGTTAAAATGAAACGTGAGTTAAGTTAAATCGAAAAAGGGGGGGGAACGAAATCAAATCGGCTTTAGAAGGGTTTTGGACCAAAAATCTCGAGTTTGGAAACGAGCAGAAGGAAACCGTTTTGTTTTAAAAATCAATGTCGGAATTAATTAAAGCAAGGAGTTTCAAAGACGGTTTAAGATAAAAAGGGGTTTTAACTGGGTTTAGATCAAATCTGGGTTCGGTGCGCGGGTGCTCGAACCCGATCCGTCGTAACCCTACTGTTAGCCCGCTCGAGTGTAAAAGACAACTGTCGAATTTAAACTGGACAAATCGTAGCCGTTAACTTAACGGCGGAACCGTTATTAATTTGGGGCTTCGTTTTAAATTTGGAGTCTGGCTTCGATCGAAAGGGAGCCCCGGAAGGCAATTTACAAAACCCGGGCAGATTCGCCATGTCGGGCGAATCGGGCCTTTGCGGGTCCTTTTTCGACAATGTCGAGTAATTTGGGAAGCTTGGGAGTGATCGACATTTTCGGGGTTACGTTGGGCGTTAAGTTCATTTAATTTTCGGTTTATTCCTACTCTTTTAAAATGCTTTGAAACTGTGTTCTTTTAGATCGTGCTGCGGACCGAGGCAAAGGGAGGCTCGGCGAGTGACTGGGATCATCTCGGGTTTAGTGGAGCGCTTTTGGAGTTGTTTACGAGGTAAGGAAAAGTAGCCAGATCTCGGCCCTGACTAGGGAAAGTTAACTGTAGAATTGCATGTGACACCGGGGTGTCGTGGGTTATTTAGGTTATCTAATATTAGAAATGCATGATACGGGAACGTAGCAAATACTGGAAATGCATGTGACACTTAGTAGTGTCGTAGGAGCAGTGAACTTAGCGTTAACTGATTTACTGGAGGCATATGACCATACCCGGATGTTGTTGTGCGTTATTTGTCGATTGAGTTTGGGTGGCCTTGAGAGCCCGTGTTATTTTTTGTTGAGTTGGGTGGCCTTGAGAGCCCGTGTTATTTATTGTCGAGTCTGGGTGGCCTTGAGAGCCCGTGTTATTTATTGCTGAGTCTTGGGTGGCTTTGAGACCCCATGTTGTCGTTTCGGTGTTTTGGGTGGCCGTGAGTGCCCGTGGGGTTGTGAACCCGTACTTTACCGTTGGTGTCTTGGGCGGCCATGAGGGCCCGTAGGGTTGTTGAACATGTGTTTGGTTGTTGGTTTCTTGTTGGCCTTGAGTGCCTGTGGAGTTGTCACCGCTGTCGTTGCTGTCTGTTTGAACTTGTTTATGATTGTGATTGGTTACTTGATACTGGTGAAGGTTGTGTGGTGTAGCTAGCCTCCCGACTGGGATCGGGAGAAGCGGAGGGGTTGTGGGCTAGCTCCCCGACTGGGATCAGGGGAAGGACGCGCTGGTGTGGCTAACCACCCGACTGGGATCAGGTGAAGCGGAGAGGTTGTGGGTTAGCCTCCCGACTGGGATCGGGAGAAGTTGCGCGACAGGTTGACCGCCTGACCACGTCTATGATCGGTAAAGGGCGAGAGACAGAGATTGGTTACTGAGCAGCCGGTTTGCGATCCTTTGTGATCTTGTTTGGTATTGTGTGGTCAGTCGTGTCTTGGAGGAGGTCGTCGATCGTAGTGTGGGGTCTACATAAAGTATCCGAGTGTTGAGTCGGTTGAGGAAAGTACTTTGGTCGTGTGTGTGTGTGTCTTGAGTCGTTGTTGGTGTCACCGGCTTGTTTCTGCTAATTATGCCATAGTCAGTATGTTATCTGTGGTGGTGAGCGAACGCTCACCCCTAGCTGCTTTTCCTACAGGTACCGTTCGTAGTCTGGACTAGGTGAGCTTCTGAAGCTTGAAGAGCTTGAAGCGGGTTGCTGGGTGTTTTGAGTCTAGAGACGTGTATCTCGTTTTGTCCAAGTGTGGGACTATTATTTTTTTGAGATGTAAATAATATTCTTTTGTGGAACTAAACTGGCTTTTAAAGGGATTTAACGAAAACAGGTTTCAGTATTGTAACTTTTTAAACGTTCGCGTCCCTAGTTTCGGTTCGCTGAAATTGGGGCGTGACAATCCTGCTGAAGAAGAGGGACCTGACACTTAATTACTCTAAGGCAAGAGAAGGATGATCACAATCATATACTTCTCTCCCCAATCGTAGAAGGAAGCACATTCAAGGCTGATGAAACATTAATGGCAACTGAAGCCTGCAACAACAACAAGCATTTACTCCCAGTGGAATTGGAGGAAAACATTCTTCTATTGAATGCTCAGACAGTAGAGAATGAGCTTACTCTGAGGGAGCATGAGAGGGTACATTCTCTTAAGTCACCTGAAGTCCAGTTGGTGGAAGAAAATAATCTGCAAGAACAGATAGTGAAAGATACATTTCAATCTCAAGAAAAATATATTCAAAGCAATTCTACAGTGCCAGCTGCAGCTCCAATCTCTACAGTACAAGTTGGTACTTCAATCTCTACAGTTCCAATGGATGCAAGGGATAGTCAATAGAATACACTCACCAAAGTCACTTCTACTTTAAAAATTATTACCTCCATAGAAGAGGAGACAGAGCCACCACTACAACTAAATCCATTGGAAACTGCTTTTACACAAGAGGCTTCAGTCACTTCAAAGACTATTTTATTGCAAACAAAATGAAATTGCTTCAGAATTTACAAACACCAGGACTTCTCCATTAAATGCAGCAGACTGTCAAAGGGATATTTGCTCTCAAGCTTCTCAATCAAAGGACTTTCTGGGGTTAGAATATCTTCAAAGTGGCCCTAGTATGGGTGACCAGCAATTTTCTCCTTTGCAAATACATCTGGAACAAATACAAATACAAGAGGTGGCAGATTAATTAGGGTTATCTACCCACAAGCCTCAGCAAAAGACAAAGCCTATCTCAAAAAAGAAGAAAAAATCTTGCAAGGACACCACAACACATAAGTACAGAACCAGGTCAAAACTCATGCAACCCATTAGCAATGTTCTAAGCACTCCTGCAAATAAAATCAAAGCTCTAGAAGGTAACTCTTTGGCCAAAAAGCTTGGAGCTTTGGAAAATCAATTGGCCTCAAAGCAAAGGTGAGTGATCAGGAAATGGTCAATCAGTTGATGGAAATGGAAGAACTGAATAACCCTTCTGTAGACTTGGATGGAGTACCTGAAAATGAATGTGTAGGCTTGGAGAGAGATATTGATACTGATCTGATGTTGGAAGTGAATTCCAACCACATTGTCACAAAATAATTCAAAATGAAATTCCTCTCATGGAATGTGAGAGGAATTTCCTCCTCTCAAAAGAGGAGATGTCTCAGTGACTT
Organism: Erodium maritimum; assembly: GCA_963921825.1. NCBI lineage: Eukaryota > Viridiplantae > Streptophyta > Magnoliopsida > Geraniales > Geraniaceae > Erodium > Erodium maritimum. The sequence continues at coordinate 48,153,095 of OY997595.1, read as the reverse complement.
GATACACAAGCAAGCCCCATCTTTTATTCTCATTCAGGAATCAAAGTTAGATACTATGCCCTCAAACTTTCTCAGATCCTGCAACCTGAGGGAGGGTTGGGAGTTCTGCTTATTGGATGCCACAGACACAAAAGGAGGAATTATCTCTATATAAGGGAATAGAGACTTTGAGCTATCCAGATCATTTGATATAAAAGGAGCTCTAATCTGGTTGGGGAAATTAATTCACACAGGCACAGCTTGCTGCATAATAAACATTTATGCTTCCTTTAGCTCATCATCTGAAAGAAAGGTGTTATGGGAGAAGTTGGAGGAAATACTCATAGCTCTTCCCACTGATCATCACATTGTATTAGGGGGGAGATTTCAATACAATTGTCTCACCACTAGAAAGATCTTCACAAAGGGAAGGAGGTACTGATATGATTTGTCTTCAGAACTTAATCAACAATATTGGACTCATTGATCTGCCATTACAAGGGTGAAAATACACCTGGTTTGGTCCTCAGTCTAGGGCTTCAAGACTTGATAGGTTCCTCATATCACAGGAATTCCTAGCTTCCTTCAGCACCCTAACACAGCTATGCTTACCAAGAACCCTATCAGATCACAGGCCAGTTATATTATATGACAATCTTATAGACTGGGGTCCTAGGCCATTCAAATTCCTAAATGTATGGACAGAAGATCCAAGATTTCTACAGGCAGTGCAAGACTTCTAGAGCTCATATGTATTGTCAGGTCAGCCTTACAATACTCTATGGATGAAACTTAAATTGCTCAAGCAGGATCTCAAAGCATGGAACAAAAATGTCTTTGGTCACATAGAGATACAAATAGCTATATTGACCAAAGATATAGATGAGCTAGATAATCTAATTGACTCAAGGCCTCTAACACCATTATAATGCTCTAAGAGAGGTGCTCTGAAAGCAACCTTGATCCTGAAATACAAGCAATTGTCCAAATTGTGGTGCCAAAAAGCAATGAAAAAATGGATAGATGAGGGGGATAAAGGCTCAAAGTATTTTCATAGAGTGGCAAACTATAAGGGAGCAAGCAACAAGATCACAAACATTATCTATAAGGAGGAGCTATTGAACAACCCTACTAAGATCAAAAACGCTGTAGCAGAACATTTTGCAATCAAATTCAAGGCAACAAAACCCATAGATGTCACACTAGACAACCTCCCCTTCTCAACTTTGACAAGTGAACAAACATCTTGGTTGGAAAGACCATTCACAGAAGAAGAAGCACTACAAGCAGTGATGGCATGCAATGCTGAAAAGGCCACAGGACCAGATGGATACACTTTAAAATTCTTCCAAGTTTGCTTTCTCCATTGTTTTCACAAGACTGGCCAACTGGTAAAAGGACTCAACTCACCATTTTTGGCCTTGATACCAAAAAATTCAGCTCCCCTCAGCATTAATGACTACAGGCCTATAAGTTTGATGGGTGGCCCATACAAAATCCTTTCAAAAATTCTCTCAACCAGACTGAAGCAGGTTATTGGCTACTTAATAGGGGAAGAACAGACTGGCTTCATCCAAGGGAGACAAATAGTAGATGGAATATTAATTACTTCTGAGGTGGTGAGTGATATACAGTCCAAAAAGCATAAGGCCATGATTTTCAAGGCTGATTTTGAAAAAGCCTTTGACAAGGTCAGTTGGAGCTACATTATGCAAATACTTACAAGGATGAAGTTTGGATGCAAATGGAAACTGTGGATCAGTTCATGCTTAAGAACTTATATCTCATTCCTCATAAATGGCTCACCAAGCCAAGATTTTCAAATGAGTAGAGGATTAAGACAAGGATGTGCCCTCTCCCCATTACTCTTTGTTTTAATAGCAAAAGGGTTAAACCAGATCATTAAAGCTTCAGTTATTCAAGGACATTTCTTAGGCATTCAATTCAACAATACAGGCCCCGTTATAACACACCTGCAATTTGCAGATGATTCAATGTTCTTCTTCAAAGCTTCAAAGTCCAATTCCTTGGGCCTCAAATTTGATCTTACAATGTTTAAAATGGCATCAGGTCTCTCAGTCAACTATGAAAAATCAGAAGCAATCTCATTCAACTTATCAGAAGAGGAAGAAAGAGAACTGACAGAAACTCTACAATGCTCAGTGGGAAGTCTCCCTACAATATACTTATGACTAGGAGCCAATCCCAAAAGGATAAAAACCTGGGATCCAATAATCAAGAAGGCCTTCTGCAAAGTGGGTTGGGATAAGGTTTGCAACTCAAAAGATACAGGAGGGCTAGAGATAAATAAATTAGCCAATATGAATATAGCTCTTTTAGCAAAATGGTGGTGGAGATTTGCATTGGAAAAAAAAAACTCTTTGGAAGAGAATCATTTGTGCCAAATATGGGTGGGATAACTCAGAATGGGACCTATCCTCATTTCCAGAGATTGGAAGTTCAAGCTTCATGTCACATATCCTTGCTCTTAATGTTGATCCAATCTTCACAACACTCTTTGGAGTTCAGTGACTCACTTAGAAACTGGGAAATGGCAGAGAACTTTCTTCTAAAAAGACTTATGGTGGGGAGATTTGTCTTTCAAACACTTGTTCCCAAGATTATTTCAGCTGGCAAAGACAAAAAGACAACTGGTATCTGAAGCTTGGTGTAATGGAAATTGGGAGCTTAATTTCAGAAACATTCCTAGAGGAATGGCAGAATCAGACCTCATTGCTTTACAAACAATTCTGGAGGGAGTTTCTATTACAAATCAAGAGGATTTATTGGGTTGGACTGTGGATCAAAAAGGCTTCATAGTAAAGAAATTGTATACTCTTATAGACACCAATTCCTCTGCTCCATCTCTTACTGCTCCTTGGACAAAGGCTCTATGGAAGCCAGGTTTACCACCAAAAATCACTGCCTTTTGTTGGCTAGCATGCCTAGAAGCAATCCCAACCAAATGCTTCCTTGATTCAAGAGGGATGGATCTATCATTACAAGGCTTAATTTGTCCAGTTTGTTGCAATGACTCAGAAGATGCCTCACACACAATATTACACTGTCAAAAATCTTGGGAAGTATGGGGCCTGATCTTTAATTAGTGGGGGATTTCAGGAGTTATTCCAAGCAATACAAAAAACCACTTCACTTCCTGGTCTTCTCTAGTAAGCAGTAAACACAAGCTATGCTGGAACAAGATTATTCATATAGGGTGCTGGCAGATATGGTTAGCAAGGAATGGAAAATTATTTGAGAACAACAATCTTGAAGCTGAAGAAATCTTCCAAAAGGTGCTGCATCAATCTTACTCTTGGGAATGGGCAAAGTTCAAAGCTGGAGGACTCTTCTTCTCCTTCAATTCATGGATCTCTGCCTCAGCCACTTGTGCTTCCTCTACTGTCTAATTTTCATCTAGGGTTGGGTTGGGGGAGGGTTTGGGTAGGGATGGGTACTGTGGTGAGTTTGGTAAGGTTTCCTTTTGTTTGGTTCTCTACTCTGGTGTGTGGGCTTTTTTTGTTTCTTTTCTTTTTCTGTTCAGTGTGGGTAGGATATTGCTAGGTTGAGTGTTTTCTTTTGTAGGTTGTGGTTGCTACTTTGGTTTTGGCCTCTCCTCCTTATGGACATTCATTAGAAGAGGAGGATACAAAGACATATTTCTGAAGCTGACAAAGTTGATTCAAAATTTACAGAAGAAGATAAGATGCAGGTTGATTTGCTGAGCAAAGATTCAAGACTTGAACCAAATGAACAACTCCTACACATGTCTTACAAAGAAGAGGTTAACATTTCAAAGAAGAAGAATTCAATCCTTGCATTTAGAAGACACCCTTGGCAGACATTACCTTACACAACTAAGGTTGCTTGATATGCAAGAGAGATCAATTGCCTTGGAGATCGTCTTATTTAGAAGACAACCGCGGAAGTCACAACCTTTCACAACTACTTTTCACATCTTCTGGTACCACAATTCACTTGGATCTAACACAAGATTTGGAGTTCTATCAATTTCAGATTTCAATCCAATTCAATATGGAGACCTTCGGTTGTAGGTTCCTTTTTTTTATCGGCAAAGCATATTTAAAATAAATGCTCTATGAAGAATAGAGCAAGTGAAGGATACAAGGAACTGAGCATTCCCTCAGGGAACCTCAAACTAACCCTCAACAACCTAAGGTGTTACAATCTAACAACAACAAATGGGACACCAAGGAAATTAGCAGGAATAAGCAACAGGATTCAACAGGAAAACAAGGCATAAACAGGGAGCAAGGATCATAAAATGGGTCTAACATACCCTGATTTACCAGCCTTTAAGAGCAAACAAAAATGGGTCTGAAATACCCTGATTTAACCACAATGAAGAACTTTTTGACAGAAGAGGATCCTAAGGCTCAAATGACGACCAGAAGAGCTCAACCCCAAGAGGGAGAATGGGAATGTCATTGGCCAAAACCAAGAGAACCGGCAGAGTTAAACCCAACAACCAAAACGCCCAACCAAATGACTACAGGGGAGGGAAAAACAACACCCTAAGGACTCGCCGGCGGTCAGAGCCTTGAACTGGCGAGCTCGAATCAGAGTTCGAGAAGAAGAAAAGCCACAAGATTGGACAATTAAGGAGAAAGGGTGGGCGAATTAACCAATAAGGAGGGGAAAGCCCAAACCTTATGCAACAGACCATCCTTGTAAGAACCAGTCCCGGTCAACGCCAGTCAAATCTGCGAAAAACAGGAATATTTAAAATATTTAAGCAGACACTTAAATGAACCCAAATATGACCCCGAGGGTCATACCAGACATAAGTTGACCCCGTTATCGACCAAAGTGAGTTCCGGGGGACTCAGGGAAACTTTCTGATCAATTTGGGAAATGTTGACTTTTCGCTGGAGAGGTCAACCGAGCGACGTTTGGGTTCATTCGAGGACCGTTTTGGATCCAAAAAGCTTAGCCGTCGTCGCAGCGGTCTTAGTTGAGCCGTTTCCTTGTAGCCCGTCAAGTTTCGTAATTTCTTGGAAAAAGTGCCCGTTCGGGGCCCGAAACGTCTGAATTTCGCAAACGCTCACCCCTAGCTGCTTTTCCTACAGGTGTTGGTCGCAGGATGGACTAAGTGAGCTCTCGAAGCTTGAGGAGCTAGGAGCGGAGTCCGGGTTTTATCTTTTGAGTCTAGTGACGGATACCATGTACTTTGTCCATTTGTTGGGACGTTTTTGGAGTTGTAAATATTATTTTGATTAACTAAATGGTAATTTCAAAGTGTTTATTCAAGACAGGTTTCAAATGTTTTATTGTTTTAAACGTTCGCGTCCTGAGTTCGGTTTACTGAAATTGGGGCGTGACAATCCTTTAGAAGTCAAAGCCAAGTCTTCAATGTAATCCCTCCAAACGCACTTGGCCAGCATCGAGACACGCCGTCGACGAGGGTCCGTGTTTCCACCGAACTTGAAACCATACTGAGGATCTGTCAGATATGTCCTCTAGAAGCAGGAACAGGCAAAAACTTGAACGCAGCGACAGAGAAGCTAAAGGACCTGGGGTTGGTTGAGATCAGAATCACCAGATCTGACCTAGAGAGGATCAGATCGAAGGATAAGCGACAGAGGCCGAGCGACCAACCTTGCGGACAGGGGTGGAACCAGGCCAGATCCTTGAGGATCAACGCAAGAGAACGCAGAAGCTCGTCCCACGCCAGATCTGGAGAGGCACGGTTGTCGACGGGAGATTCGAAGACCGAGCACCGTCCGAGGGGGCCAGAGCGACGAGGTTGAAGGGGAAAGGGGATGGAAGAAGCGCTAGATCTACTCCAATCCGCGAGGAAAAGAGTTCCCACGACAGATCTGAGCGAATCGAAGGAGGAATGAAGGGCTAGGGTTGGGGGGTACGAAACAGGGCCACGAGAGCCGAAGGAGGAAGGAAGGGCTAGGGTTGTAGGTTCCTTGATACGCAAGAAATATTAATTTTGTCTTAGTTTTCCCTAGAGAGTTAGTATGCTTGCCATCTTAAACGGGTTTTTTTTGTGTAATCACCTCCTCTTTCATCTCGAAAGAGGTTTTTAATCTAAATTTGTTTTGTCGATCAAAAAAAACCGGACCAATAGTAACAGAGGAAAAATCAAGTAGAAACCACTCCTTAACGTAAAAATTGTGTGAACCAATCCAAGTCATTCATTTTAAGAATGGATGGATGAGATGCAATTGATTTGTTGACTGCAAAAAAAAACAACGCTTTTTAGTGAGTGGTAAGGGCTTTTTAGAAAAATCATCATATATTTTTTTTACCAATTCACTAATTTAATTTTTCCCGCTTTGTTTGAACTCCGATTGGCTTCAAACTTGCGCCATTAGTTTTGTTTTTTCAATGGCTTTCTATCAAGATCAGTCATGAATATATTTTGAAGCACAAAAAAAATTATTTTCGGGGCTGATTTTTTAAAAAAAGTTAAGTCTGAGTAATTTTTATCAACACTATACAATGGGTTTATCAACACTATACACTTGGTTTATCACCTCATTTTCCAAAATCGAACATGATTTTTATCACATCATCACATGTTATTTTATGAACACTAAGCATTAGTTTTATCAACACTAAACACTATGTTTATCATTAAATTACATGTGTTCTTATCATCTCATCACATGTTTTTTTATCAACACTAATCTCTAGGTTATCACCCTTATTTCGGGGCTGATTTTTAAAAAAAGTTAAGTCTGGGTAATTTTTATCAACACTATACACTGGGTTTATCACCTCATTTTCCAAAATCGAACATGATTTTTATCACATCATCACATGTTGTTTATGAACACTAAGCACTATTTTTATCAACACTAAACACTATGTTTATCATTAAATTACATGTGTTTTTATCATCTCATCACATGTTTTTCTTATCAACACTAAACTCTAGGTTATCACCCTTATTTCGGGGCCGATTTTTAAAAAAACTTAAGTCTGGGTAATTTTTAGCAACACTATACACTAGGTTTATCAACATTATACACTGGGTTTATCACCTCATTTTCCAAAATCAAACATGATTTTCATCACACCATCACATGTTTTTTATGAACACTAAGCACTATTTTTATCAACATTAAACACTATGTTTATCATTAAATTACATGTATTTTTATCATCCCATCACATGTTTTTTTATCAACACTAAACTCTAGGTTATCACCCTTATTTTGGGGCTGATTTTTTAAAAAAGTTAAGTCTGGGTAATTTTTATCAACACTATACACTAGGTTTATCAACACTATACACTGGGTTTATCAACAGTGAACACTAGTTTTATCACCTCATTTTCCAAAATCAAACATGATTTTTATCACATCATCACATGTTTTTTATGAACACTAAGCACTAGTTTTATCAACACTAAACACTATTTAACACTAGTTTGATACCCCGATATAAAAATTTATTAGTGAAGATTTATCAACACTCAACATTGTTTTTAGGGAAAAATTCATTTTAACACCCTGTCAAACATTTAATTTCACTCTGATACCCTGACATAAATTTTTAACACTTTCATACTCTAACCAAACTTTTAATTTCACTTTCATACCCAGCTGACAGATTCTGTTAACTTTCAATCCAAAATAGGTAAAATGTCCAAAATACCCCTAACTATTACTCAAATTTTCAAACTCATGCCATTGGTTCAGAATTTGAAAATAAGTGAAATGACAATAATACCCTTCATTGTTAGGGTGTTAAAATGAAAATTTCACAATTTTTAAAATAGGGCAATTTTCATCTCAGTACCCTAACTATTGGGTTAGCGTCAATTCAGTACCCTAACTATTTTTAGCGTCACCTCAGTACCCTAGAATGTCAATTTCCGTCACTTTAGTACCCGCCGTCAACTTTCCATCCATTTTGGATGGAAAATGCATGAAAAGTCTAAAATACCCCTCACAAACAGTCAATTTTTCAAAATATGCCATTGGTTTCAAATTTTCTTTTTATTTATTTATTTTATAAAAAAATTATTATTTTATTTAAAATAGAATTTATCTAAAAATATTAATTTTTATTTTATAAAATCAGTTTATATTTCAAAAACAAATATTTTTTATTTCAAAAAAACATATTTTATTTCAAAAATCAGTTTTATTTTAACAAAAATCAGTTTTATTTATAAAAATCATATTTTATTTTTAAAAATCTGTTTTTATTTTTAAAAAATCAGTTTTATTTTAAAAAAAATCATTTTTATTTAAAAAAATAAATAAAAATCAGATTTTATTTTTAAAATATAAATAAAAATCAGATTTTATTTTTAAAATATAAAAAAATCAGTTTTTTTATTTAATAAATATTTTATTATATAACTTTTTTTTCATTTTTAATTTTTCTACCAAATTCTTTCTCTCTCTTCCTCATCTTCCTCTCTCTCTACCCAGATCCTCATCTTCGTCACATGCTCAGGACCCTCACATCATACACCATACATCTCCTTCAACAACATACACAACACATCTCCTTCATCATCATACATCTAAGATCGTCAATGTCTACATCTCCTTCACCCCAAATCCAGAAAAGCAAGTTCTATTTTTTTTTCTTCTATTTCCCTCACCAAATCTCGATTCCAGATCTTCGGTACCCATGTTCGTGAGATTCTTCTACATCGTCTCTGTGAACGGGCCGGAGAAGGCAGCGAGACCACCAGCGGGGGGAACCATGGACGACGACGAGAAGCGATGGTGCATGGACCGAGTTCAGATTTGGTGAGATTCATTTGGATCTGGGTAAACGACGCGTTTGAAGTGCACCTCATCGGATTTGCACCGCCGCCGCCGCCACCATAATTCTCCTGGCGATTTTTCGGCGGTGGCGAGTCCTTTCTCCGCCTCTTGACCTCGTTCGCACAAGTACTGGTTACAGATTTTCCGACGGTGGCGAGTCTTTGTTCTCGTTCATCAGATCTGGGGATTTTGCAGATTTTTTTTAATTTGTTAGATGGAATGGTATGATGAGGTGAGAATGGTATGATGAGGTGAGAATGGTATGGGTTACAAATTCAATGGGTGTGGGTTGCAGATTCAATGGGATTGGAATTTTGATTTATTGGGATGGAGATGAAGAAGCAGTTTTGGGTGTGGGTTTGAAATTGAAAAAACTTTAATATGTAAAAAGTAATTAAAAGAAATGAAAATATAATAAAAGAAAAGAATTAAATAATATGATTTAATTTTTTTTATTTTTATATTAATTTTAAATAAAACTGAATTTTAAAAATAAAAACTGATTTTTGTTTATTTTTTTAAATAAAATTGATTTTTTAAAATAAAACTGATTTTTTTAAAATAAAAACAGATTTTTAAATATAAAATATGATTTTTATAAATAAAACTTATTTTTAAAAATAAAACTGGTTTTTTAAAAATAAAACTGATTTTTGAAATAAAATATGTTTTTTTTTAAAATAAAAAATATATTTTTTGATATATAAACTGATTTTATAAAATAAAAAATTAATATTTTTAAAGAAATTCTATTTTTTATAAAATAATAAATGTTTTTTATAAAATAAATAAAAAGAAAATTTGAAACCAATGGCATATTTTGAAAATTTAACTGTTTGTGAGGGTTATTTTTAGACTTTTCATGCATTTTCCATCCAAAATGGATGGAAAGTTGATGGCGGGTACTAAAGTGACGGAAATTGACATTATAGGGTACTGAGGTGACGCTAAAAATAGTTAGGGTACTGAATTGACGATAACCCAATAGTTAGGGTACTGAGATGAAAATTGCCCTTTAAAATAAAATCAATTTTTTTTTAAATTCTATGTTTATTTTTATTAATTCAATTTCTCTTTTCAAAAATTCATATTTTAATTTAAAAAATGCATAAAAATCATATTTTATTTTTATTAATTCAATTTTTATTTTTAAAAACATATAAATTCAGATTTTAATATAAAAAAGTATAGAAAATCATATTTTAATATAAAAATATATAAATTCATATTTTAATATAAAAATAGAAAAATTCGGATTTTAATATACAAACTAATTTTATTTTCTAAATTTTCATAAAATGAAAATTTATATAAAAAAAAAACACAACAAATTTTTAGTTTTAATTTCAAGTTCCTTTTGTTCTTCATGTTCATATATTCATTTTCAAAAATAAAATCATGTTTATCTCTTCCTATCACAAAATAGATAAACATGTAGGTCATTCTTCGTGTTCATCGTTCAACTTCTTCATCTTCACAAAACCTCAAAGTACAGTGAACCATAATGACAAGTTTGAACAACAGATCTAGAAAAAAACTAAATTCACATCAAATTCGCAGCCCATAACAAATCTGGAAAAAAAATCTAAATCAAACCTAAAATTTGTAAGCCCTAACCCCAAATTTCTACAGCCTTAAAAACCGGATCTCAGATCTACAAGACCCCGTCTTCGTATTCTTCTTCGAACTCGCTGACCAAAACCTGCAATGGATGAGCATACGCCGGAAGGACACCTTCAGCTCCGGTAGGTGGACGAGAGTCGGCCAGGCGAGCCGTGGCTGTGGCGGGCGCTACCTCCGGTGAAGGGGTTGAGGAAGAGGACAGCTCCCGCTACTCCGTCGGCCCGGTCTCCGCCGCCGCGCTCCTCCACCTCTCGATGGCTTGTACCCATCTCACCTTCCTTCAGAGTTTCTCTCTATGCAAGAGCTGCAAAAAAAATTGAGTTTGAACTTATTGTTGTAGATCTGAACGTGATATGGAGGAGTTGCAAAAATATGTGTAATAAAGAAATGGAACAAGTATAAAAGAAGTGATGTACAGATGTAAATCTTTTGTAGGTTAGTTGGGTTTAGATTAGACTAGATTAAAGGTGAATTAGAGTAGGTTAAGAGGGTTTAGATTAAGTTGAGAAAATTCACAAATAAACTTATTTATTATTATTATTATTTAATTAATTTCTGAATTTTTAAAAATAAAAAATATTTTTCATAAATAAAAACTGATTTTATGTATTTTTTAAATTAAAATCTGAAATTTCAAAAAAAAAATCATAAATAAAAACTAAATTTATAAGAAAAACTGATTATATTTTAAAAATAGTGAAATTTTCAGTTTAACACCCTAACAATAAAGGGTATTATTGTCATTTCACTTATTTTCAAATTCTGAACCAATGGCATGAGTTTGAAAATTTGAGTAATAATTAGGGGTATTTTGGACATTTTACATATTTTGGATGGAAAGTTAACAGAATCTGTCAACTGGGTATGAAAGTGAAATTAAAATTTTGGTTAGGGTATGAAAGTGTTAAAAATTTATGTCAAGGTATCAAAGTGAAATTAAATGTTTGGCAGGGTGTTAAAGTGAAATTTTCTCTTGTTTTTATCACCCCAATATAACTTTTTATTTTCGTGCTTCAAAATGTATTCATAACTGATCTTGATTTAAAGCACTGGGGAAAAAAATATTGGCGCAAGTTTGAAGCTAATCGAAGTTGAAACGAAGCGGGAATGATTAAATTAGTGAATTGTTGAACAAAAAAATGGACACTTGTCCACATGGCACCATGTTATTACAATTATGTCCTTACTTGTGTGAGAAAAGAAGAAAGTGCGTGAGTTTTGGTGGAATTGGAGGTGATGATGTGGCATTATGGTGAATGTTAGATCTAAAGAGTGTGTGACTATGATTGGTTCACACAGTTTTTAAGATAAGAAGGGATTCTATTAGATTTTTTGGTGAGTGAAATCAAATTGTCTCATATTGCTAGGATGGCGTTGAGGAACAACAAGCTTCCTTTGGTTTTGGATCCTTTAAACTTCACCTGTTTTTGCTCAGTTCTAGTTGCCTCATACAGAGACTATGTCTCGATCTTCTCTGGGGGCGGACGTGGAGGATCAGTGAAGAGACCTAAGGCTCCAAAACCGGCCTTGAGGAGGAGAAGTCGCAAGGACAATGGCAAGGACGTGCCGGTTCAGGTTGGTACAGGGTCGGGTAAGCAAGTCGATAGAGAAGCTACGACCTTACGGGAACCGGCGACTACTTCTCCATCTGTTCCAGTGACGTCTTTAGATGAAAGGGAGGACCCAGCTGGTGTAGATGCGGACAGAGTAACGGCTCGCCGGAAACGGGACAACTTCATCGTGAGTGACACTGAACTATATGTGAGAAACATGCCGTATGCTTCATCGGAGAAGTCTTTCCGTGATATGTTTTCGCCCTTTGGTGATATTGCATCTTCGTCTCTGCTGAAACGTCCAAACAAGAAAGGTTATTTCTTTGGTTTTGTTCGTTTTACTTCGCCTATTGTTGCGTCTCAGGCATTGGAAACTTATAATTGGTTCAAGCTGAGTGGGCACATCTTATTCGTAGCCTTTTCTCGCCGTGTTTTGAGGTCGTCGGCGACTGAAACAGTTGATTGCGAAAAACAGAGCATAGGCTCTGTTTTGAGGACTAACCGGGAAGGTTGCTCTGGGGACAGTGTTCGGACCTTGGGAGCGGGGTTAGGGCTTAGTGAAGTATCCAGTGAATGCAGACATTCTCCGGTGATCGTTCCGTCGGCGTCTTAAGTCGCCGGTGAGCTGCCCTGTTCCTCTCCAGTTCGCCCCGTTGATGGCGCAGATTCCGTGAGTCATGGGATTTCAAAATCAAAAGAAATTCCTATGCGGGAGAATGTGATCTCTGCGGATTCGGATCTGATCACGCCACAGATCACGGCTGCAAGTGATCTTCCTCCAGATACGGCGTTGACTGTTCGCGTCGTTGATGGCGTTGAAGACGGGCTTGGGAAGCTCTTTGCTGATTTGGGCCTATCAATTGATCAGTTTGGGCCAACTGTTGAAAGGGCAGATCCAGGTATCGGGTTGGGCCTGTCACAAGGAGGATCTGGGCCTGCTTTAAGTGGGTTGTCGACTGTTTTAAGCCTCTCTGATCAGGCCCATCTGTTGGCTCGTAAGGATTCAAGTCTGGCCCGTGAGGACCCAAGTTTGGCTACCGTTTTTTCCTGTATTGGAAAGGATCTTGGATCAAAGGAAAATCTTTCACGAGTTGGCGAACCGATTCTGGAGACCGGCTTTCAAGGAAGTCCATGGAAGGAAGCCTTGGAAAAACCGATATCTAGAGCGGAACCAAAGAGACGGGGTCGCCCAAAGAAGGGTCACTCGAAGGTGATTGTACAACCAACTGTGGTTTATCGTACAAGAGCCCGGACTTCTATTGAAAAAGGGGATAAAATGGGACGTTTCATTGTGGACGTTGCCAAAAAAGATAGCTCGGGTTTTTGGAGCTACAGTTCGAAAGTTGGGCATAAACCCGTTGATCTTTGTGCTTTGGCGCTAGTAAAGGACGCTGAGAGTAGGAAGGACAAAGAGTACTTGGAACCAACTCCAGTTCAAGCTTTATCCCCTGTTCCGGTCTCTAACCGGTTTACTTGTTTGAATCCGGATAGGAAGTAGGTGATGTGTTCTTATTTACATCTCGTTTTCCTATTCTGTTTCGCTCTTTGGAGCTGTAATGGTTTGAGGAAAAGATCTTTTTAGATCTTTTCTTGTTTCGTTCTATATCCTTATAGAACAACGGCTTAATAAAAAAAATCGCTTATCAAAAAACAATTAGATTTCTCCTCCAACAACATTCATAACAAGACAAGAGGCTTGGTTTTCCGGTATTAACCTGGAGTTTGGAGACGGGCCGCCACGTGACGCAAGCGCTGAGCAACCACACGCTTTATAGTGAATTGACACGTAGGAATTTCACACGAGTTTGTCTACGGGCGGAATCGCGTCCAGGTTCAATGAACCCGTTCCAGCGCCTTTTTCTCTTGCTTTCTATTTAACTTCTCTCACAATTACCCGACCCCAAAATAAACTCATTTGCGGAGAGAAATCTTCACGGAAAACTCAGAATCGACAATGGCATCAACTTTCATTCCGTCTTCTTCTTCTTCTTCTTCCGCCCTCTCCGGTTCTATCCTCTCTCGCTCCACTGGTTTCAAAGGTATCAATTCACTTTCCTTTACTGTTTTTTTTATGCTGTCGATTGTGGCCAAGTGGAGCAATTATACGACATGGGTTTTTGTTTGAAGGAAACAGTAGATTCATTTTTGCCTCTGTTTGTGATATTGGGTGTTGAAAGTTACGATCTTTTTGTCTGGGTTCTTATTTGTCGTTCTAGATTGTCCGTTTCCAATCCAGTGTTGGGGTGTTTTAGTTTCTGATTCGACTGCTTATAGTGTGTGAATGATTTTCTTGTACAGCTCCCAATATTGGTTCCGTGAGGTTGCTGGATCGGATCCATGTGCTTCCTTCAGCTGTGACATATGCACAAAAACGCAGCTTGGTGAAGCCTGTGAATGCAGAGCCTAAGCGCAATGATTCGATCGTTCCTCTAGCTGCTACAATTGCTTCTCCTGGTAAGTGTTATGATGTTTTCTTTTAAATGTTAATTGTGGTAAGTAGTGTAGTCGAGTTTCGAGTTGGATATTAACCTTTGGTTACTTTAAAACTGTATTGGAACTTACAGAAGTGGTGGAGAAGGTCGAGGTTGAGGACTATGAGCAATTGGGTAAAGAGCTTCAAAATGCTTCCCCTCTGGAAATCATGGACAAAGCCCTTGAGAAATTCGGCAATGACATTGCTATTGCTTTCAGGTATATATACTTTCTGCAACCTATCTTGAGAACAAGTAGAGTTAGGATTGATCCTTGGTGGGTAATGGTAGGCTTAATTACACATATTTTGGTTGTGCAGTGGTGCTGAAGATGTTGCTTTGATTGAGTATGCACATTTGACTGGTCGACCGTTTAGGGTGTTCAGCCTAGATACAGGGAGACTAAACCCTGAAACGTACCAATTCTTTGACGAGGTTGAGAAGCATTACGGGATCCGCATTGAGTATATGTTCCCGGACTCTGTTGAAGTTCAGGCCTTAGTAAGGAGCAAGGGGTTGTTCTCTTTCTATGAAGATGGACACCAAGAATGCTGCAGAGTAAGAAAAGTGAGACCCTTGAGGAGAGCCCTCAAGGGGCTAAGGGCCTGGATTACTGGCCAAAGGAAAGATCAGTCTCCTGGCACGAGGTCTGAAATCCCGGTTGTCCAAGTAGACCCCGTGTTCGAAGGCATGGATGGCGGAGTTGGCAGCCTGGTGAAATGGAACCCGGTGGCAAATGTTGTGGGGCAGGACATATGGAGTTTCCTCCGATCAATGAACATACCGGTGAACTCCTTGCACTCAAAGGGTTATGTGTCGATAGGGTGTGAGCCGTGCACAAGGGCTGTTCTACCGGGGCAACACGAGAGAGAAGGAAGGTGGTGGTGGGAGGATGCTAAAGCCAAGGAGTGTGGCCTTCACAAAGGAAATATCAAACAGGAAGCGAGTGACACTGCCCAACCTGATGC
The DNA here is from genome assembly GCA_963921825.1 of Erodium maritimum. Classification (NCBI taxonomy): domain Eukaryota; kingdom Viridiplantae; phylum Streptophyta; class Magnoliopsida; order Geraniales; family Geraniaceae; genus Erodium; species Erodium maritimum. The sequence goes on along the minus strand of OY997595.1, from coordinate 48,137,736 downwards.
CACCGCACCGGTTGCTGATATTTTCAACTCTAAGGATTTGGTGACCCTCTCAAGGTCAGGAATGGAGAATCTGGCAAGGTTAGAGAACAGGAGCGAGCCCTGGCTTGTTGTACTCTATGCTCCATGGTGCCCATTTTGCCAGGTAAAGATCGTTTTAAACTGATGCAAGATTAATTTCAGTTTCATCCAGTTTAGGACTCACTCTCAGTTATTGTATGCTCTTGTTGTATTGTACAGGCAATGGAAGGATCATATGTTGAATTGGCAGAGAAATTGGGAGGAAGTGGAGTGAAGGTAGGAAAATTTAGAGCGGACGGTGACCAAAAGACATTTGCAAAGCAAGAATTGCAGCTAGGAAGCTTTCCGACGATACTCTTGTTCCCGAAGCATGCATCACGCCCGATCAAGTACCCATCGGAGAAGAGAGATGTTGATTCATTGATGGCTTTTGTGAATGCCCTGAGGTAATGAAGACAAGAATGATATCTGGATGTGTAAATTAGATAAGTTTTGCATACACTGTTGTATACTGGAAGGAGAAGGTGAATGCGTGTTCACCTTTTTCTTGTTCACCCCATATAAATAAATGGGAGGAGAGGCCTTGGAGTGAATAATCATCAGCTTGTGCACCCATGGCCATGAATGGTGGTTTTTTTAATTGTTCTGCTACTTTATGACCTATGTGTTTTTTTGATAAGCGCTAAAAATTTATTCGTTGGTCATTCTCTAAGGAGGAGAAGCCAAAAAAACAGGCAACCACGATTACAAAAATCTCCATAGGAGAAAACAGAAAACAAACCCTTAACAAAAAACGACCAGACTAAACCAGTCAAGAACAACTTCCTGGACTTACGTCCCAAACAACAAGAAATTAATCTTCTTTATACCACTCGCTATCTGAGGTCGGAACGCTGGAATCCTTTTGATTGAGAGTACGGGTCGTTGTCCTGGTATTATGAGTACGAGGTACGAAGCCGGACTTGGGTCGTCCCTTACAGGCCTTAGCCGAAAGGACTTCCTCCGCCCATCCATCGATCAAATGTAATGCTTCCTAGGACACATTATCTATGGGTGGAAGCTTCACACCAAATACCTTATAATCCGAAAGATGTGGTGGAGCCCGGCTTAAGCGTTTTGTAGTCTTAAGGAGGGCATTCTTCCAAGGCCCGGGTTGGTCCCCAGACGAAACACCCTCGTCTAAAACCATACTACCTAAACCAGGTTGTGGATCTACCGGGTCTGACCCACCAGCAAGAGCTGTTGGGCCTGTTGGCAATTGGGCTTGGGTTGTATGACTCAAAAGTGAACCAAACCCAACACTTACGGTTTGAAAGGTAAAATCGACGAACGTCTGACCCGCGTCTTCTGCGCAACTCACGCACGGAATCACAGGAGTTACTTCCTCAACAAGATCATTGACCAAATCGCAATTACGGTTTGAAAGGTTATTCGAAATTTCAAAAGTTCCCGAAAGAATCTCGGGACCGTGATCATCTCCGGAAGGCTTCAGAGCCGACAGGTCAGGGACGGACTCAGTTACCTCAGTCGTAGTCGTGATCACCGGAGACTTGGTCATCGACGAGAACATAGATCCCCCATTAATTCCGCCCAAAACAATGCTCTGTTTTCGGGTATCGGAAACAGAGCATCCTTTCTGGCTTCTAAAACCGAGTTCCGGCGACTGAGAACTCTTGTTACGCGGGGAAGATAATACATCAACAAAATTACAGGGATCAATAGCCCCCAAAATTCCCGCATCATCTTGATCGAATTCGAAATTCGAATTACTGATTCCACACCCACCAGACAGAACCGATGAGGAACTCGGGCCAACAAACTCCGACGCACTGTCTTTGTTCTGATCAGAAGGAGCCAAACAAGTGTTTTTGACGCAACAAAACCCAAGCCACTACTAAGGTCACGACGACCACCCAAAACTGGAACAACCTGTCTTGGATCAACTAATGCAGCAACCATAAACTGCTTTGGATCATCACTACGAGTGCGACGAGGTCGAGCCAAAGCCACGAACAGAATGTGCCCGTTTATTTTAAAATCATTCAGGTTATCCACTGCTTGGGATGCCACTGAATCGGACGTGAAAGAGACAAACCCAAAGTACCGATCTCTACTTGGCCTACAATCACTGAACATGAATTGATCACGCCAAACGATCCAAAAATGTTCCTCACCCAATCCTCTGACGTCTCGAATGGTAAGTTATGCACAAAGATTTGGTTCGGAAAGACCTTATTAGCCGAGTTACTCCCAACACCAGTCGTCGACGACTCCCGGCGCTTGATCCTCTCTTCCGGCAATGGACCAATATTCGGCTTTTGCTGGGTCTCCTTGTTCTTTCCGGCAACCAAACCAGGTTTTTTGATGCTCTGATTTTCCTCACCTCCTCCAGGATCAAAGGAAATAAGACCGTGACTATCCACCTTCTCCAACTCAGCTACAGGGACCATAGTCCTTGTATTCCCTGATGAACGAGCAGTATCGCCGACTTTACAGGTACCGACCTTCGTCTTAGCCGGTTTGCTTTCCTTCGATTGCTTCTTCTTCACCATACCATCTGACCGATCGACCTCAGTAGCATCACCTTCCGAAATAGTTAAAACATGGTTCAACACCGTCACTATTGACCCCAACACCGCGGTCACCTCCGTCAAGAGTCCATTAACTTTAGATCTCCGGCGAAGACGCGAAGTCGAGAGAGAGAAGGGAGCTGGCATCGCTATCCTAAATTTCATACGATTGGCAGAGCGAGATCAATCGTGGTGGTGACGCTTCGACAGTTTCACTGATCGACCTCAACTTGGCGTCGCGTTGCTCATCACAGTTATTCTCCGAGCTCAGGAGAAAAGAGAAATGCGAGAAAGTTGAGCAGAGGACTTTATGACCTTGTGTTAATTTAATTGTTCTGGTATATTGAAGACTCATGGTACAGTGCTATCTTTTTTTTTTTGATCAGCAAAAATAACAATTTTATTCAACCCAACAATACATTTCAAGGAAGAAATACAATCGATGGAAGAAGAAAGAACGAAAAAAGAGGGGCGGAAGTGACCCCCTTAGATGTGATCAAGGAACTTAAGGATGGTGTCATTATCTCCAAGAGAGGAGGTGAACCCCATTGATTTGCACAATGCCCAGGCTCGCTTAGCTTCAGACTTCTTGCGGAGAGAGCGAGAAGGGCTAACGTCTTTAAGAGCTTTTACAGACTTGAGACGGCCACTCTTAACCCGCTTGTTTTTCCGTTTAGGACAAGGAAGCCGCGATTCGGGGTCGACCAAAGGGGAGTGGAGGTCGGCAATGAAGGACGAGAACGAGGGAGGGAGGACCCTAGAGGAGCTGGACTCCAAGGAAGGAGTTGGGCTCAACGAACTGGGCCCAGCCTTGCCATCAATAAGGGCCCTCACCAGCCCCCCCATTTGGACCAACAGACTTCTTGGGCTGGGCCTGAGGCCCGACTTCCATGACAATGATCCCATTAATATTGAAAGTGCAATTATAGCATTTTGAAATCACTATCATGTCTTCTGAGGAACAATAATAAATTTGCTTTGGCCAAATCCAGGCAGGGGTAGGGACACTGGCATGAAGTTCATGCAAACATAAGAAGAAAGCCATAAATATTGTTGGCCCAACAAATATAACTTTAGAATGAATCGTATTCACCGCCACAAGTCTCGAGTGTTGCTCTACAAAAGAGGCTCCCGCCCCACCTCACCAGATCAGCTCGAGCTCACTCGTGTACCACGCACTGAATCGGATGATTGCTTGTGAGCTTTCTTTTATCAGCAAAGCGAATTGAATTAAGCCTCTTCTGAGGTAGAAAAGATACAATAAAAAACACACAATCTAGCTACAGATTGGGAAAAGCACAACAACAAAAGGAGCTAATTAACAAGCGTTAAAGGAAATGCAAAGGAAATGGGGTAAAGTGTACCAGGCCTGTGGTGAAAATCGCATTGTGCTTGTATACTCAGACGCAATCGACAAAGATGACTTGTGCCTCTGAGTAATTCAAAGGCAGCCAACAGAGATATCTTGAGCGTCAAATAATTGGTGAGGGTTGTGGAAAGACTTGAGGAAATTGATGAGTTGGTCTGCAAGAACCGCCCCCGGTCGATCCCGGTCGAACTGGTGATTTCTAGACAAGTTTGACTTTCGGCCGGAAAAGTCAACCGATGACTCAGGAAGTCATTCGGGACCTTTCCGGGGCCCAAAATGCTTAGTCGTCATCACGGTTAGCTTAGTTGGGTCATTTCCTTCAGTTTGACTGTAATTTTGTATCGGTCAACTTTTGGTCAAACTCGGATTTTTTATCGACTTTTTCCGATTAAAATTAGACTGCTGGAATTTTATGAAAGGAAAGTGACTCCCACAATGCCACATGGCATTAGATGGTTGGTTGAGAAGAAAATAAGCTTAAATGACCTTTTACCCCTCCTTAAAGACTTTAAATGGATAGAACTTGAAATGGGCTTTTGGTTATTTAGCATTTTAGGTCATTTAAGGCAATTGTTGAAGACAATTCAGCCATTCTTCTCATTGTTACAGCCGACCATCACTAGAGGGAGAGAGAGGAAGAGGCCACATTTCTTGAGGAAGAAGAAAGGGAGAGAAATGAGTCTTCTTCAAGCTTCTCCTTCACCAAATCATCTCCTAACCTCTTGTTTCTTCATCATCTCCTCATCCTAAAGGTATGAATGCTCTTAACTCCTCTTTTCATCCACTTTATAGTTTGGGTTTTTGTGGGTTTTGGGTTGAGATTGAAGAACTAGCTCTCTTGGTTGTTGTTTGGAGAAGAATTAGTGAAGTTAGGTTGTTTTGATTGTGTTGGTTGAAGTTTTGATGAAACCCATTGAGGGTGTTGATGATTGGAGGTTTTTGATGGTTATTTTTGGAGTTGGGAGAAGTTGGAAATGGAGGTTTTGGTCTGATTTTCGTGGAATCCGAGTTGGGGAAGAAAGGGGAAGGTTCTGGGCTGGTTCGGCACGGAACGGGCCATGCGCCAGCACGACAGGCGGCACAGAACGGGCCAGGTACCGGCACGGTTCGCAGCGCGGAACGGGCTTGAATCCGGCACGGTACCTCACACGGTCCGTGTTTGATTCTTGGCCGGTGCGTCGCGCGATCCGTGTCTGATACCGGGCCGGTCTGTGACGCGGTCCGTGCCTGGTTCTGGCACGGTCTGTGACGCGTTCCGGATCGGCATCCGGGCCGGAAGATGATACGGGACGGGCCATATTCCGGGACTGAGCTCCAGAACCAAAACCCTTCCTTTTTGAGTCCATTTCGATCCCAAGATCATTCCTTGGGCTTTGTTTCTGTTCTTAGAGGACTGCTCTGTAGTTTAAGTTGAGGAACACTCCGTTAGGTTACTAATTTTGGTATTGTTGTGGTCCAAGACCGTGAGACCGAGCTCGAAGGGAGAAGAGGACTTGGACTCGTGAGAGGATGAAGAGTTCACTAGCCCGGATTTCAGCACCAAGAAGTTTTATTAGAGGAAGACCGCAAGGTAGGGAAAGTACTAACTCCTCGTGCATTGTAATACTTAGTATGCCTATTAGGTTAATAAAATCGGAAAGGTCCTAGAATTGCATATAGGATGCGAATAACTAGAATAATTGTCTTTCAATTACTAATAATCGGACGTGTCTAGTATGCATGCGTAGGATGTGGATAACTAGTGTAACTCACTTTCAATACTTGGGAATTGCTTTACTGGTAGAAAGGTCGAGATGAGCCCTAGGATTGTTTGTGTTTGCCTCACGTGCTTGGTTGCCTAATTTTGGATAAGATAAGAGTCTAATACAACTAGATGACTTCAATGTTGAACTTGAATGCTTGAATGGTTATTTGATCGAATGTTTGGATGAATGAATGTATGAGCATGGAGTGTATTTTTTTGTGCTAAATGGTACATGATCGGGTGAATGATAGACCGATGGAGTGCGATTGGTAAGTATATTGGTAAGTGTAAAGTTATATTGATTCTTGAGGTGTGTTGTGATAGAATTGTGATTTGCTAAGCTTTGGTTGCTCCGTGATTGTTTAGTATGTTATTCTCTTGCGAGTCTTTAAGTTGGGTTCTATATCGGTATGGCACACACGATGTGGTGTGGGGTAGTGCCTGTAAGGTACCTACACCAATGGGAATACTCGTGTAGGGTAGTACCTAAGCCGATGACTGTGATCCGGTATGGTACCTACACCGAAGGGAATACCGGTATGGGGTAGTATCATAACCGGTGAATTGGACCCTGCGAGGCATTGATTATTGGACCCTGCGGGGCATTGATTATTGGACCCTACGGGGCATTGGTTACTGGACCCTGCGGGGCAATTGGATGGTATACCCTGCAGGGAATGGTTGCTTGTTGATTCACCCAAGGGTATGCGTCCTGCGGGAGCATTCCCTTGGTTCCCGACGATCTATGGTCTTTTGGAGACGTTTCCGAGGGTTCCGATGAATGCGTCCTCATATGGATATTTCCGGTACTCTCGATGTTATACGTCTTTGTGATGTCATGCGTCTCCTCTGGGCCGAGGGAAAATTTGATACGACACAAAGAGTATTGTGGATCGGAGTGTTGGGACTTCATGTTCCACGTGGCACTGAAATGCTCTATCTTCTATTGATTGCTAAGAAATGTATTGTTTCCCTTATTTTCTATGAGTTTTGCTATCTTCTTAAGAAGCGTTAGATAACCGTTTTATTTCCGTATTTCAACATCTTCTCAGTTCTTCGTATTATTGAGACTCGAACAAAATTGTGGATTTCTATTTATTAAACTCAAAGGCATGCCATTGTTATTTATTTTCCCTACTGAGCGTAAGCTCACCCCTATTTGTTTCTTTACTTTTTTTACAGGCTTGGTTGATGAGTAGTGGATTCGAGGCTCGGGAGCTTCTGTGGGTCCGGGTGCACTTATCTTTAGAGACGTTATGGTCTTACTTTCGGCTATGAACCTTATGTTTAAAGGATTTATTACGGAGTTTTTATTTGAGTTATGTGGATTGAACTAAACTTGGAGAGTTATATTGGATTTGAGACACTTTTATTGTTAAACTTTAAATTATCTTTAAGTCACGTCTCGAGTCCGGTCAATACCAGATTTGGGGCGTGGTAGTCTTCAAGAAAGTGGAATGTGGAATTGCAGATGATGAGTTGCTTGGGAGTTGCTCTGGAGGTGTTAGTGTTCGATACCTGTGATGATCTCCAATATGTTGAAGAGTACCAGCTAGAAAGGGACTTGATTGTGATGTGCTTGTGCTTGACATTGATCTTGATTCGAAATGCAGACGAAGAGTTTGAATGAGTCTTGTTCCGCTGATGGTACTGATAAAATGTTGTGATGCTCTTCCATTTGTTGAAGAGTAATGGACTTGTTGTAGTTGAGCTTGAGCTTGATGATGAATGGAATGAAAAGTTGATAAGGTTGTGAAGTTGTTGCCAATATAAAGAGAATGAGTCTGCAGCAAAAAGGCTTGTGAGTGAACTGAGCTGAGAAGATGAAGCCAGAAAGGGAGATCAGTAGACCGGCAAAGAAAAAGCACTCTCCAACCTAAAAAAGACTACCCACACACAAAAGGAAAGCCAAAAGAGAGTCAACCCACACTCAGCAAAGGCCGGAGAGGCCAGAGAGAACCCAAAGCACCTTACAATAGCCTAACCTCACAAAGCCTAAAACAAACAAGAAAAAACCCAAAACCACCCTAGAAACCCATCCAAACCCCCAAACAAGCAATGAGAGGGTCATTCTAATTGAGGATAGAAGCCTAAGAGGTGATCACTTTCTGGAAAGTAGCCAGGAATTGGATGCCCAATCCTACAGAGAGAAGAAATAGGATGGAGTGAAATTGACTCATTCCCAACTGTAGGTTTTGTTGATTATTCTGATGAAGATGGTTTCTGCATTTTCCTCAATATGGTTAAATATCATAGTGTTCCTAGCCAATCAGAGTTGCCAAAGGGTGACCTGTAGAATACCTCCCCAACACCTTTTGAATTTTGGGGGGACTAGTTTGTACCAAGAGCTTAATAATTCTTTAGCAGATGCAGGACAAACCCATGTCAATCCCCACCAACTGAGAATCAGGTTCCAAGTCCTCCAGGCCTTTTGACAATGCAAGAGAATATGAGCTCCATCCTCCAGGTCCCAAGAGCAGTGAGGGAAAAGTAATTCTTGTAAGGAGAAATTCATGCCTCTTCCTTCAAGGAAGCTTTTTGAAGGTATTGCCTCCAAGCAGGCAAGCCAAGTGAATGCTGATAATTTTGGAGGGATGCTAGGGATCCAGATTTGTGTAGTCTAATGAGCTTGGGAGTTGGCTTGATGTGCAAGTAATCCATACAATCTTCCAACAGAAAAGCCATTGCTATTAGGATTCCAAAGCAGTTTGTCATCTTAAAAGAAGGATGAGTAGAGCTCAAAATTGCAGAGAGGGCTCTCCATTCTTGGGATTCTCTTCCTCTAAGTGTTCTTCTTAGTATAAGATCCCAGTCACTGTCATCCCAAAGTGCTTCAATGATCATGTTGTTAGAGCCTGCTAGTGCATAAATTCTGGGGTATAAGAATTTGAAAGCTAGATCACCCCACCAAAGGTCATCCCAGAAATGTATTTTGTTGCCTCTACCTAGCTCCCAAGGGAATCCTTTTGTACCAAGAAGATCTGCAAACCTTGTATCCTTCAATAATGCTACAATGTGGGAGGTGAAACTAGGCATACCAATTTATGTAAACTTGGAGAGATCCCATTCAGAATAATTCTAGCCTAGCTTAGCACAAATAGTTTGTTTCCAAAGAGAATCATCTTCCAGAGCAAACCTCCACCACCATTTTGTCAAAAGTGCTAAGTTCATAATTCTCAAGCTTCTAATACCCAAACCCCCGTCTTCTTTTGCTTTGCAGACTTGGTTCCAAGCTACCTTGCAGAATACTTTTGATGGTGCCTCTCCATGTCAAAGGAATCTTCTTTGGTGCCTCTCCATGTTTAGGAGAACTGCTTTTGGAGTTTTGAGAAGTGAAAAATGATAAAGGGGTAGGGCATTGAGGGTAGACTTTATTAGTGGTCTGTTATTTAATGGATTGGCATCATGAGTCGCGTGTTGTGGCGTATATTTTTTATGGTGAAAACCCATTAAATAACGGGTCGACGTCGTGTGTCGCGACCTGCAAACCACTATAACAGATCGTTGGTTAGTGTATCGCGAGTTGTACGCCATACTCTCAAGTGGTGAGACTGGTTATTTCAGTTGAAAAAAAAAATCGGTCGTTGGGTAACGGTCGGTAAAAGCTATATATATATATATATATATATATATAGGGAAGCTTTCATGTGCGAACCCCTCTTAAATTGTGAACCTGCGAACTCAACAACAACATGACACGTGTCGCGCTTAGAAATACTCATCTTTTTTTTTCCACCAAGTTTGTTAATTTAATTTTTCCCGCTTCGTTTCAACTCTGATTTAATTTTTTTTGCGCCAATATTTTTCTTTTTTCAAGAGCTTTCTAACAAGTAGTGGATTGCATATATTTTGATGTGTTTTTTGATACGTGTGTGGATATGTGGACATAAGTGCAAAAAGTGTGATGTGGTTTGTGTTGGATATTTTCATATCTGAGCCAATTATGTGGCCCAAGTGGTTGGTATAATTAAGATAGTAATTATTGGTTAATTAAAATAAGGTAATCCCTATTATAACCCTGATGGTAGGTATATAAGTATGAAACCTTAGGGATTTGGTCTTCTCTTTACCCATTACATTAGATTTCTTAGCCATCACAGAAACCTACTCAAGCCGCTTAAAGGGGTTAGGAGGGAGAAACCAAATCCATCAATCAAATACTATTTCCGCTGTTCTTATGGATCAAGGTATGTTCTATTGATTTATTATTGATTGTGAAAATCATATTGTTCTAAGATCTAGGTATATGTTTCATGCAATATTAGAGATTCAATTGCATGATTTTAATTCGATTAAAACTAATATGTGGTATCAGAGCCTTTGGTTTTGAACTTGGTGATTTTCCTATTAAGTTTAGTATTAATCGTTATTCACTTCTATTTACGTCGGCGTCATATACTATGTGTGTTGTACATTTGTAATGCACATGAAGCCTTAAGCATTGGCTTCGTGTAGTTTTGAATGGTGTACAATATATGAAAGGATGTATCGTTGTACCGTGATGTCATTATGCTGTGAGTATACGTGTGGATGAGTTTTTTTCTAGTCCATGTGGATGAGTTTTTTTTCTAGTCATTCACATGGTTCACATGTAATTGTAATGATTTGTTTCCTGTGCACCGCCTAACCTACAGTTCCTTAAATCAAGTTTTCTATATAGACTCATGTTATGTTCAATTACATGTATGTACTGGGTCTAAGAATTGTGATGTTTTATTTTATTTTAAGTAACATAATTTACAAAATTGATGGTTCTTTTTAATGAAGGAGATTATGACTTGTTTTGTAACTGATAGTTTTTGTTTACAAAATTAAAGAAATAAAACTACTGTATGACAGTTACTATTTCATGCTTATAGATTCAAGGAGATTAAATTTTGTATTCTCCGTTATGTTATTTTGCATAAAATTAAATGTTGGTAGCTAAAGTTTTTGAAATTATAGAGTGATCCCTAAGGTTTCTGAGAATTAAAGTTTTAGCTGCTGTTTTATTTTTTAAATTAAATAACGATCCCTAAAGTCTTTAAAAAAATCAAGTTATGGTTTTATGCCCATTAAGTTTTGGAAATTACGATTTTCTCTAACGTTTTCCAAAATAATAATTTGACCCTTAAGTTTCCAAAATTGGGGTTTATTGTTCATGATGCATTTTAAGTATTTGATATCTAATTATGATTAATTTTTTAGTCACCAAAGTGAGCAAGTTATAAAGTTGTATGGATATCAAAGTAAATATAACATTACTCGTATAGTTGTCTATATTATGAAATAATTCGTTAGTCACCAAAGTGACCGAGTTAGAAGGATTTATAGACAATGTTGAACTGAATGTAATTGTTTGACTACGAGGATGCCAATTTTAATATGATGTCTATATTATGAATAAATTTGTTAGTCACCAAAGTGTCCAAATTATAAACATCCATAGACATTAATTTAAAATAAATTTAATGACTCATGTTATTGTCTATGTTATGAATTAATTTGTTAGTCACCAAAGTGGCCAAATTATAAGGAGTTATAGACAATGTCAAATATGATGAAATTATTTGACAAATGGGTATGATAGTTTTTATTTGATGTTTACATTATGTATTAATTTGTTAGTCGCCAAAGTGACCAAATTTGAAAGACGTTAAACATCAAATTAAAATAAATTCAACTTCTCATGCTTATGTGATGCATATGAATTGAATGACATTGTGTTGTTTTAAATTTTGTCTTGAGTATGTTGAAGTTCATAGTTATAAATTAATTATGGATCACCCAAAGGTTGACGTTTCATAATTTATGAACGTTCATGTGGCAAGTTAATGTGTTCGGTTAGGTATGTTTAGTATATGCAAAGATTGCAAACATGCTTAACTGTAGTATGTTAGTTGCCAATTACGTGGAATTATTTTTTGCATCAATCATGTTTATGTTTAGTATATATTGTTGTTACACCCAAAGGTGAACTTCAATATGATACATGATTTTTTACATGATGTTTATGAATCTATATTATAGATTAAGTTTATTACTCAAGGCAATAATGTGTGAGCATGTAGTATCCATTTTGAAGCATTTATTTTGTTTCTTTTGTCCACACGGCATATTTGTTATTAAGTTTGATTTCTTTCTTTGAATGGTGTGAATAAGTTCGGTTTCAACTTAGTTACTATCAACACGGAGAGGATATCTTTCCATGAAGCTTGAGAAAGATTTAACAAATTGAGCCTAATGTTTGTGTGAACGAATAAAGCAAACAACCTTAAGTCCACGCTTAATGTAAATGAAGATATTAAGAAATTTATGAAATTGTGGACAACAGCTGTCAGTAAAGTTGACTGATAAGTCGTTTAATGGGGCATTAATGGGTACATTAACCACCGTGAAGTTTGATGGTTCTTGTACCATTCATGAGCATATTGTCGAAATACAATATTGCAACAAGATTAATGAAGACCATGAGAATGGAAGTAAATGAAAATTTCCTAGTAACGTTTATCCTTTATTCCTTACTTTAGAGTATAATACATTTTACGTACATTCTGATACTCTAAAGTTAATGGAATATGCATTGTCACGCCCCAATTTCAACGTACCGAACTCGGGACGCGAACATTTAAAAGATACGATACTTGAAACCTGTTTTCATTAAATCACTTCAAAAAGCCAGTTTAGTTCCACAAAAAAAAAATATTTACAATTTAAAACACGTTCCAACAAGTGGACAAAAGTAGGTATCCGTCACTAGACTCAAAAACAACCCGGACTCCGCTCCTAGCTCCATAAGCTTTGAGAGCTCACCTAGTCCGTCCTGTGATCAGTACCTATAGGAAAAGCAGCTAGGGGTGAGCGTTCGCTCACCACCACAGATAACAGACTGACTACGGCATAATTAGCAGACAATGCCGGTAACACCAATAATAAAGTCTACACTGGGGGACACTGTCCCCAACCCAAGGACTCTGACTGATCATACACCCACTGTTACCTTCCTTGACCAACTCAACATGTTGACACGCAAAGTAGACCCGACACAACGATCACGACCTCTCCCAAGGACTCGAAAGAAACGACGCAACACCAAACAAGATCACAAAGGATCGCACACCAAACAAGATCACAAAGGATCGCAAACCAGCTGCTCAGTAACCTCCCTCACCAGACTCAACCTCAAACTCGTAAAAGTAAAACCGACACAACAAACAATGACGACCTTCCCCAAAGACACGAACACGGATCAGGCTAGCCGAAGAATGCTCAGAACCTGCTGAGCCTCGTACACAGATCAGGCCAGCCGAAGAATGCTCGTAACCTGCCGATACCCGGTCACGGATCAGGCTAGCCAAAGAATGCTCATAACCTTTCGGGATCCGGACACGGAACAGGCTAGCCAAAGAATGCTCAGAACATGTCGAGGCTCGAGTTTGGTCAGACCAGCCAAAGAATGCTCGTAACCTGCCAAAATCCACACCACTCCCCGACACACAGTCGGGTCGGGCAAACACAACCACAAACACAAGCAAGTTCAACAAACAGGCACTCACGGCCACTCAGGACACCTCAACAGTCAAGACTCGGGTTCAACAACCCCATGGGCCATCATGGCCTCCCAACACAACCACTTAACTCACGGGCTCAACAACCCCAAGACACCAATAATAACACACGGCTCTCATGGCCACCCAAACTCAACAGCAAACACAAGGGCTCTCATGGCCACCCAACTCAACAATAAATAACACGGGCTCTCAAGGCCACCCAAACTCAACGATAAATAACACGGCTCTCAAGGCCACCCAAACTCGACGATAAATAACACGGGCTCTCAAGGCCACCCAAACTCGACGGTAAATAACACGGGCTCTCAAGGCCACCCAAACTCAACAATAAATAACACGGCTCTCAAGGCCACCCAAACTCGACGATAAATAACACGGGCTCTCAAGGTCACCCAAACTCAACAATAAATAACACGGCTCTCAAGGCCACCCAAACTCGACGATAAATAACACGGGCTCTCAAGGCCACCCAAACTCAACAATAAATAACACGGGCTCTCAAGGCCGCCCAAACTCAACAATAAACAATCAACCTCCGGCTTAACCCAAGCCTCCAACAGTCCTAATATCAACAGGTTCACAAACAACCTCCGGGCATGGTCATATGCCTCCAGTAAATCAATTAACGCTAAGTTCTCTGCTCCTACAACACTACTAAGTGTCACATGCCTTTCTCAAAATCGCTACGATCCCGTATCATGCATTTCTAATAATTACTACGATCCCGTATCATGCATTTCTAATAATTACTAAGTCTACTCAACCCACGACACCCCGGTGTCACATGCAATTCCACTGTTAACTTTCCCCAGTCAGGGCCGAGATCCGGCTACTTTTCCCTACCTCAACTGAAGAGCAACCGCTATGTTTCCTAGCTGCTGACGTTCTGACTCGCTACCTCCGGGCTTCACTTCGGTCGAAGCCAGACGCTAGAGATAACACGAAAGCCATAATTAGCGACGGTTCTCAGGTTAATTTAAAGGTCACGATTAATCCAATTTAAAAACCGACAGTTGTCCTTTAAACTCGAGCGGGATAAAAACGGGGTCACGGCGAATCGGGTTTGAGTACCCGAGCACCAAAACTGGTGCATGCGAGGCACGGTCCCAATGCACGAGGTCCGATTCAGCGGTCCGCTTTTGTTCCTTTATAAACCCAATTAGCAGTCCATTTTGACCAGAGTTCCAGATTCGTTCAACTGCTCAAATTCCGTTTTAAATCCGTTTAACGTCTAGTTTAAACGTTCAGGTTCCCAATCTCAATCCAGTTTTGATCCAATAATCTTAACAAGAAAACCTTTTGCTCGACTCTGGTTTCGTTTTCCTTTTTTTTGATTAAAACCGTTTTATTTCCAAAATTGATTCTCGTTTTTAAACCCAATTAATTTAACCCGATCTAGTTTTGTCAATAACAATTTTACGTTCGGAAAAACAAAGATCGACTTTTGTTTCAAATCCGATTCTCATTTTAAACTCAACTTAAATCCTTTTCCACATTTAATCAGATTCAACAGAAAATCAAAAACGGGAAAATAAAGGTTCGGTTTCGAACCGGTCGGCCGCCGGCGAGGGCGGCGTCGGCCGGGGCCTAACCGTAGAGAAAAGGGACGGTGGCGTGGCCGGCGAGTGGCTCGGGACGATGGCGTGGCTCGGCGACGGGAAAACTGGACGGTGGTGGCTTCGATTGAACGGGGGAGGTGAGGGTTCGAGGGGTCGGCCAACGGCAGCGGCGGCGACGCGAGCTGGAGAACGGCCTCAGATCCGGACGGGCGCCGGCGAGCCCTTCTCGTGCACGGCGAGGGCGGAGCGTGACTGAGGGTTCTCCTCAGATCCAGACGAGCGCCGGCGAGCTCGAGCGAGGGAGAGGGAGACGGACGGCGCGCGTCGGGCTCGGACTGCCGGAGACAAAGACGGACGGGCGAGGGGAAGCGGGGATGGAGGAGCTCGGTGACGGAGTGGCGGCCGGAATACGGTGAGGGCGTGGTCCCTGTGAGGACGTAGAGAGGGAGGGTGTGGATCGAAGAGGGAGGGTGTACTCGGGAGGGATGGCTGCTGAATAAAATGAGGGTTTCGAAACCCTAAAAAACGTATTTATAAGCAGGCCAGGCCTTAACGGGCCTCTGGCTGGGTTTTGGGCTTCCCGGCCCAAAGCTACTTCAGCTGGGTCACGCCTGCCCTGATCCGACCCTTTAGTTTTTTTTTGCAGAAACCAACCCCGATGTTATTATTTAATAATTTAAACGTTAAATTTTTTCTCGGTCTTTACATGCATGAATTATAAATTATGTCCACTAAAGAGGAAGTAAGTGGAAAATCATTTAGCTAACCTTATTGGTCATAATGGAGCTATAAATAAAATGGAAGAAAGTGACAAGGGAAATCAACGGTCATAAAGACCGGAACAATCATCTGTTCAAATCCACAAAAGAGACCAAGCAACGATATGTATTGCTTCTATGAAAGGATCGAACGCTATCAGAAATTCTGCGCTAAACGTAAGACATGATTCGAAAGATGGGGTAAGTTTATTGCTTCATTATATTTCGAATCAAATTTACTTCATTATATTTCGAATCAAATTTAACTAAAGTTTCTTATAATGTTTTGTGGATTGATTGGGGTGTCATAACTTATGTTTCAATAACGATGCAAGGATTTTTATTTATGACTTTTATGTTATTCTAATGTCTCGCATTTGAGTTTGTAAACTTGATAAAGTTGGGTAATCTTTTTTAATGGGAAGGGTGTTTTAGTTCGTTCAAATAAAATCTCTTTATAAGTTATGGGATTTTATGATAATTTGTATAAACTAAATATAAATACCCTTTTAGTTCGTTCAAGCAAAATCTCTTTATGGGTTTTGGGATTTTATGATAATTTGTATAAACTAAATATGAATACTCTTTTAGTTCGTTCAAGCAAAATCTCTTTTTGGGTTTTGGGATTTTATGATAATTGTGTAAACTAAATATTGATACCCTTTTGTCCTCTCTAAACCTTGCATCCTAATGTTGACACTAAATATGATTTACTTAATGAGTACTTTGCTTACTTGTGGCATAACGTCTTGGTCATATATCTAAGGAAATGATTGAAAGGTTAATAAAGAATGAAATCTTCCATGATTTAGATTTATTTGATCTTGAAGTTTGTGTTGAGTGCATTTAGGGAAAGCACACATGACACATACTTACAAAAGTAGTCACAAGAAGCTTATAGCTCCTTGAAGTTGTACACACCGATATTTATGGGGTTTAATGTTCTATCATTTTGATGGATAAAAATATTTTATCACCTTTATTGATGATACTTGCGTTACAGTTATGTCTAATTATTGCATGACAAATCTCAACTGTTAGATACACGTGAGGTGTTTTTGTATGATGTTGAGATATAATTAGACAAAAGGGTGAGAATTATTAAGATATGGTGATTACAAAATTTTATTATGAAAGTGGATAGTGCCCGGTCCATTTTCTAAGTTCCTTAAAGGTTGTGGTATATGGATTACACCAACATAATGATGTTGCAAAAGTCATAATTGTACCTTAATGCATATGGTTGGTGGGAGCTTGGAATAAAGATTCAAGAAGTTGGAGTGCAAGTCTTATTGTCTCCATCTTCTTCTCAAGTTGTTGTTCATGTACATGTTGACCATGATAATGATATACAAGAAGAACAAATTCATGTATAAGCACCACATGATGGAGTTGAAATGAATTAACCTATGATAGATAAATCACTAGAAACTGCATTACGAAACTTGTTATTTCTAATGATTAAATGATCTATCTATAGGATTCCAATTATAACTTTGAAATCATAGAGTGGTACGATTTTGTTTTCATAATCCATAGAAAGTGAATTGTAGCTCATTACGATTTAGAGTTTCACCAAATGGAAGTGAAAACTACTTTTCTAGAATGAGAACTTAGATGAAGAATTTTTTTTATGGGTCAACCTGAAGGTTTTGTGGTTGATAGAAAAGAACACACGGTGTGTAAACTTAAGAAGTCAATATACAAAGTTAAATAGTTTCCCAACGATGTTATCTAAAGTTCAATGATAACATATTCTTTGGACTTAAAGAAAACATCGTTGATCGATGTATGTATCTAGAGATCAGTGGGAGCAAGTTTACGATTCATGGTTTGTATATTGACGATATCTTGCTTGCTACTAATGATCTTGGTTTATAATGGTCGAACCAAGAAATTTATCTCTAGAAATTTTGGAGTGAAATGTATGACTGAGACATCCTCTGTGATCTATTGATCAATAGATCACAAGGAAAGTGGGGATTGTCTCATAAAGCATACATTATAAACTTCTAGAGATTCAAGATGGATAAATGTTTTATAATTGTTGTTCCAATTTAAATTCTAATTTTGGTCTCAAATAATGACCAAAGAATGAACTGGAAAACAATTTTATGAAATTCTTTATATGAAGCTGCAAAGAAAGTGTTGAGGTATCTGCAAGAATGAAAAATTTTATGTTCACTTTTAAGAGATCATATCACCTTACGGTGATGGATATGCAGATTCAAATTTCATGATAAAGTGTGAAGTAGAATATCATTTCTATTTTCAATATGGAGGTTAAGTTCGTAGCATGCTTTGAGGCTACGGTTTATGACTACAGAATTTAATTTCAGGACTTGAAATTGTCGACTTTACCGTCAAGTTGCTGAAAATTAACGTGATATTTTGTAGTATTCTTCTTTATGAAACACAAAGTATCATAAAAGTGCTAATTATATGTAAGTGGTATACTTTGTCGTTAAAGAAGACGTTTAGAAACAAAGAGTGTCAATCAAACACATTAACATTAGCACAAATCTTATAATTGTAGATCCATTAAGAAATGATTACCCCTAAAGACATTTGTAGATTATGTTGAAAGTTTGAGGATTGTTGGATGTCATCATTAATGTTATTTTAAGTTTTATATGATTGACACCTTGAGCTCTCTTATTTTGTTTCTAATATAATTTATGAATCTTGTTTTATGCTTGGCATATGCATTATGTGAACAAACAAGATTTTGTCTTTAATAAGACATTATGAGACCATTATTGAAAACCTTATTATGTGTCATGTTGAGTGTGATGCTAATATTGTGATACATAGAAGGGACTACACCGTAAATTGATGTACAACCGCTATGATCCTTATTAGTTGTCATATTTGACAATGACTTTTATGTCGTAACCAATATTATGATTAGTCTATCTTATACGATGCGCAAGTTATGTTAAACCAGATTATACAATTACCCTTGGGCCAAGTGGGAGAATGTTGGATATTTTCATATCTGAGCCCATTATGTGGCCCAAGTGGTTGGTATAATTAAGATAGTAATTATTGGTTAATTAAAATAAGGTAATTCCTATTATAACCCTGATGGTGGGTATATAAGTATGAAACCCTAGGGATTTGGTCCTCTCTCTACCCATTACATTAGATTTCTTAGCCATCACAGAAACCTACTCAAGCCGCTTAAAGGGGTTAGGAGGGAGAAACCAAATCCATCAATCAAATACTATTTCCGCTGTTCTTATGGATCAAGGTATGTTCTATTGATTTATTATTGATTGTGAAAATCATATTGTTCTAAGATCTAGGTTTATGTTTCATGCAATATTAGAGATTCAATTGCATGATTTTGATTCGATTAAAACTAACAGTTTGCAAATATAGGGTTTGTGGTTTGAGAATATAATATATGTGGTTTGCGAATATGACATATATGATTTGCGAATATAGTATATGTGGTTTGAGAATATAGTATATGTGGTTTGAGAATATAGTATATGTGGTTTGCGAATATGACATATATGGTTTGCGAAAAGTGTGATGTGGTTTGAGAATATGATATATTCGCAAACCACATCCCTTATATCCTCAAACCACTTCACTTATACTCTCAAACGACATTCATCATATCCTCAAACTCATATCACTCATATTCTCAACTCATGTGTCTCATATTCTCAATACACTTTACTTACAATCTCAAACAACACACCTCATATTCTCAAACCAACTTATCTCATATTCTCAAACCATATCTCTCATATGCTCAACTCGTATCACCATATTTTCAAACCACAACCCCTATATTCTCAAACCACAACCCCCTATATTTGCAAACCACGCCACACTTTTCTCAAACAATATATACCATATTCTCAAACCATGTCACTGTTATTTGCAAACCATATATGTCATATTCGCAAACCACATATATCATATTTTCAAACCACATCACACTTTTCGCAAATCATATATGTCATATTCGCAAACCACATATGCTATATTCTCAAACCACATATACTATATTCTCAAACCACAAACCCTATATTTGCAAACCACATCACACTTTTCGCACTTATGTCCACATATCCACACACGTATCAAAAAACACATCAAAATATATGCAATCCACTATTTGTTAGAAAACTCTTGAAAAAATAAGAGTATTGGCGCGAGAAAAAATGAAATCGGAGTTGAAACGAAACGAGAAAAATCGAATTAATAAAGTTGATTATAACAAAAAAGGGGGCATTTTCTGAGCGCGACACATGCCGCAATCTGGTTGAGTTCGCAGGTTCACACCATAATTCATGGTTCGCACCTGATTACTCTCCTATATATACACACTCACATCATATCCTACCTTAAATTGTTACCTCATCTTAAGTTGTTATCCAAATATAAGCCATCCAATTTTAAAATCTAATGGCTATAATTTTTCAGTATTAATTATACCAAAATAAATAAATAAAATCAGTAAAAGGGTAGTTTAGTAATTCTTTTGTTTTAAAAAAATTACTGTAGAATTATCTTTTTATTACATAGATCTAACTTTTTAAATAATTTTATTTATAGTTAATATTTTGTTATTTAATTCAGATTTTTGAACGTTTGCGAAATTTCATACTAAGTTACAAAATTTTATGCATAATGTTACAAAAATATATATCGAATGTTACGGATTTTATATCGATGTTACAAATTTTTATACAAGACATTATATAATTTTATATTTAAGTTCCAGAATAAAATATAATATGTTACAAAATTTCACAATTACAGAACTCCAGAAATAACATTATATAATCATGAACTCAGAATTACATAATCATGAACACAAAGTTACTTAATCGTGAACACAAAATTACATAATCAAAATAAAAATTAGGTAATAATACATTAAAAGTTATAGAATTCTAGACATGGTGTTATAAATTTCTACTCTACTGTTCAAGAACTCAAATGGTTACATATTCCTACTCCGGTGTTTTAGAACTAATCAAAACAACAATATTAAATTGAAAATTCATAATTAACCCTGAACACAACACCACAAATCAAACTAAAAATCAGCTTTCCATACTTACGAACACAAATGTTCATCGGATTTACAACACAAAACACATGTTAATCACAAAATTAGTCTTGAAATATAACCACAAAAGCAAGGCTTGTTCTGTAACCTAGAACAACTCGGTACAACGGTGGGCTTCACAAAGTCGATTTTGATCCACGCAGGAGGCTTCACGACGGCGTTTTCTGTGCGACGCCATCGGATCTGGAGGAGACAGCAGCTCATCCACGGCGAGCTCACCATGATCTACTGCGTCTTCTCCGGATCAGCATCGTCTTCTCCACGGCGATCTTGGACCAGGCCATGGCAAGCTCCATCAGAGGTGGCGGACACGGCTGCAGAGAGAAAAATCACCGGAGACGCCGTCCACAACATAAACGACATGATCTGAAAAGGACGATGAACGTACCGGAGTTGTTTGACGGAGGAGACGCTTCACGGTTGCCAGATCTTCTCATTGTTGCTCGGCATGGCGCACCTGGCCTTCCTCTCAACGCCTCATCCGACGGCGGCGGCTTGTGCCCGGCCTCATGGCTTCAGTAGTGATGTCGTCTCCCCTGATGTCCGGTGAGGCTCGGGAAGAAAGACGAGCCGTGAAACATGTCTGGGCATGGACGGATTCACGCTGGTGGCTGCGCAAACGCAGGTCGGGAGGGAGGGAGTCTGGTGTGAAATAAAATGACGATAGATGGGGCAACGATTAGGTTAGGGTAAAATCAGATGGGAAATGACTTAATCACCCTTACATCTTTTGAAATTACAAAATTAAATTATAAGATGTAGTTATTTACAATTTTGTGCCATTGGATTAAGAGCCATTGATTTCAGCTGATCTGACGGTCCATAATAAGGTAACAAGTAACAAAATAAGAAAGGGTAACATTTGAAAGTGTTCCTATATATATATATCAAATTTTAACCTAACATAACCCAAAATTCCATCTATAAATACACCCCCTCATTCAACAACCCACTAACATTTCTCTCAACTTTCTCATTAAAAAATACAAATTCTCTTACAAATTCTGATACAAAATGTCTGACGACGAGTGTCCATCTATGCCCACGACCGACTAATGCAGTATTATTTTGTCGAGCTCCCTACGTATAGACCCGATATGTTTAAGCGTCGATTTCGTATGTGTCGACCACTTTTTCAACGGGTGATGGAGAATGTAAGAACCGCCCCCGGTCGATCCCGATCGAACCGGAGGTTTTCGGCGAGAGTTGAGTTTTTGTCGGAAAAGTCAACCGATGACTTGGAGAGTCATTCGGGACCTTTCCGGGGCCCAAAAAGATGATCCGTCGTTACATTTGGCTTAGTTGGGTCGTTTCCTTTCGATCGACTATAATATTGGGTAAAGTCAACTCGGGGTCTTTTTCGGTCAAACGCGGTTCAATTAGGAACTAAACCCGATTATTTAAGTGAGCTGGATTTATTTGAGCTGAGAGTGGTCCCCACATGGACATGTGTCCATTCTAGCTTGGAAGGGAAGAAATGGGTGTGTTATGACTCTTATACCCTCAATAGTTGTTTTTGGGAAGAGATAAAGCAAAGGGGTATTTTGGGCACTATCCCCTCTAGGTTTAAAGCACCATTTGGTGCACATTTTAGCACATTTCCCAAGGTATCCGAATTTGGAAAGAGGGTGGAGAGAAAGAGTGAAGCTTGAAGCTTGAAGAAGAAGAAAGGAGCGAAAATAGGGAGTTTTTGGTCATTTCTTCACTAAAGGGCTTGATTTTTCCATTTTCTTCATCTCCTCTCTATTTCCAAGGTGAGCATCCCATCCTTTTTCGTTTTTGATGAATTGGGTTCTTGGGTTTTGAAGAAATTGATGAACAAGAGTTCGGTTTTTGAGTTTTGTTGATGGATGATGTTTTATGGAGTGAAAAGGAGATTGGATGATGTTTTTAATTTGGTTTGTGGAAGTTTTGATGAAAACCCATGATGGGTATTGGATTATTGACGATTTGGGAGCTGTTTTGGAGGTTTGAGAATGTCAAAAATGAAGTTTTGGAGTTAATTTCGTGAAAACCCGAGGCTGGAAGGAAGAAGACGATGAACAGTGTCAAACCGTCATGGATCCGTGACGGGAGGCGTCACGGCTCCGTGAGGGAGACCATGATGGGAGGCGTCACGGCTCCGTGAGGGAGACCGTGACGGCGTCTGCCACGGTTCCGTGAGGAGAACCGTGACGGTTCATCCCACGGATCTGTGACCCAAACCGTGACAGACTCGGATTGGGCCTCTTCCCAGCCCATTTCCCGTCTTACCCTATGTTGGACTTTCGGGCTTAATTTAGTTGTTTCTTGTTCTTAATGCAACTGAATTAATATTAATTCGAGTACTTGTTTTGTGATCCAAGACCTTGGACCCGAGCGTGACGGCGGAGGAGGCACTTGGATCCCGTGAAGTGGAGGAGGAAGCGAGCCAGGTCGTCAGCAGCTAGGAGTGGAGACTTGTTTATTTTTTAGGTAAGGAAAGTAGCGAATACCGGTTTAATTGCGGAAAGTTACTAGTATGCTTTTAGAATAATAATAATAACCGGAAAGGTCCTAGTTCGCATATAGGATGTGATTCACTAGAATAACCACTTTCAATTACATAATAACCGGACGAGTCTAGTTTGCATGTAGGATGTGATTCACTAGTTTAATCGCTTTCAATTCTTGGGAAATTGTCGTGCTGGTAGAATGGCCATGTCGAGCCTTAGGGTTGCGTGTTGATTGAGATGCATGATGCTTGCTGTAGTCGTTGATTGAGAGTCATAATAAGATATACTCGATGTAGCATGTTGTGACTATGTGTGGGCAAGTGTGCCGTGTTTGATATAATGTGAATCCTTGGTTGTGATATGATCGGGTGAGTGATAGACCGATTGTGTGTTATGGTGAGTTGGCTCGGTTGGTACACCGTGGTCGAACTATGGCCTTGTGATGCGTGTTATTCTCTTGATGTGTGTTCCAAGAGGAGGTGAGTTCGGTATGATACCTACACCGAGAGAGTATGCCGGGGTAGAGTATCGAGGACGAGGACGGTTTAACGATTACCCCGATGCTATGTGGTCTGAGAAGGCGTACGACCGAGGTATGTGTCGGTCCGATATGTTTGAGGCCTCGTGTCGCCGTGAAGGGAAGACATCCGACTGAATTTATTGTCGGTCAGGTATGTTACCCCGAGTCTCGGTGACGGGAAGATGTCGGGACCGATGCTTTTTGTGTTCCGGTACGATATAAATGGGAAGGGCTGTGATAGCCGGTGATGGGAACGGTTGTACTAAATTATGTGTTGTTCTGCTGTGTGCTCTGTGCGTGCTGGTTGGCTATGTGCGTTTTTTTATATGTGATTGTGGTCTTGTGAGAGTGATTGGTGGTGGGTACTTGTCCCATGGGCGTTGTTGATAGTTATGCTTTGCTAGTATGCCCTAATTGGACGGTTACTCGTGGTGGTGAACTGATGTTCATAACTTTAACTACTTTTTCTACTGAGCGAAAGCTCACCCTTTACCTTGTTGTGTTTCAGGTCTTGAGCGGGAGTTGTACTAGCTGGATGCTCGATGCTTGGGAGCTAGCGAGGGTCCTAGGCTAGATTGTTTAGTGACGTACTGTTTACCATTTTCATACTTTTTAACTATGTGATTTTACCAAGATGTTGACTCGTATTGTTATTTGAAGTGTAAATGGTTATTTTGAGACTCGCTTTGGTATTAAAACGTTTTATTTATTAGTTATTTAAGTTCACGTCTCGAGTCCGGTCAAAACCGAATTTGGGGCGTGACAGAGAAGGTAGCGGAGCGTGACAATTACTTTGTTCAGAAGCGGGACGCTGTCGGACGCTTGGGCTTATCAACGCACCAAAAGTGCACTTTCGCGATACAAATGCTTGCGTATGGGTGCTCAAACGATTCGTTGGACAAATCTCTACGACTTGGGGTAAGTACCATACTCGAATGTGTACACCGTTTTTGCACAGCCGTTGTGCAAGAATTAAAAACCTGAGTACGAGCAATCAACACCGGAGGATTGGGAGTCTTGACTACATGCATTGGGAGTGGCGGAATTTTCCAACCGCATTGCAAGGAACCTTTGGATGGGGAGATCACCACAGGAATACAACCGTTATATATTGGAAGCTATAGCATCCCGTGATATGTAAATTAGGCATTGATTTTTTGGGATGTCTGGCTCGAACAACGACATCAACGTCCTCAACGCCAACCACTTATTCCACGATGTTTTTCATGGTCGTGAGTTTTCTATAGAGTACGAGATCAACGGGCATCGCTACGATCGCTCTTAATATTTATTTAACGGTATTTACCCCTCATGTAGTCGGTTCGTGAAGTCGATTCGCCATCCCAGTACACGTAAACAGAAGTTGTTTGCTAAAGTTCAAGAAGATTATCGATAAGATATTGAGAGGGCTTTTGGAGTCCTCCAAACATGGTGGCACATAATATCTCGGCCCCCTCTTGTTTGGAGCATGCATACTTTGGTTGATATCATGCACACTTGTATCATTCTACTCAACATGATTGTAGAGGACGAACGCTTCTGAAGCAGCCAAATCCAAAACTAGATCAGTTGGAATTCCAGAAACAACAACCTAAGAATTCAAGTTCATTCCCGAGGATCTCTCCAAAGATGATTATGTGTACGGGAAAGAAGAAGTACCGACTCGAGACAATTCTACTTATTTTACCGAGAAAATGATTTCGAAGCGTCGAGACATTTCTAAAGGTTTCGGTGGAGATGATTAAAGTAATTTGTTTCAATAATTCATGTTTCCTTCGATAAGACTATTTTTTAGCATGACATGAGCTTTATTGAAATGATAGAGGTTAGATCATAATGATCTTACAACAGTGGAAAATCAGAAGAAGAAAAAAACATAAAAAGGACAAGATGCAGTTTAGGGGAGGATCGAAACACTAATCTTATAATTGGATGTCCGGGAAAATCAGGGAGAAATGTAGGGGTGGTTCTCTATTCATATTTTGAGTGATACGTGAGTTCTAGGATGCTACCCCCGTCTCGACTTGAACTAATATGTTTTTCTGAACAATTGTCTAAGGAGTAAAGTAGGGAAATAAGGAGGTTAGAGATCAATTGAGTCATATTCTATAGAGAGCGGGATGTGTCTCCTCAAGAGCACCTCATGGGACCCTAAGGCTATCATGATGACCAGCAAGGCTGCTTCTCTTGTACTCCATCAAGACCAAACCCTATTCTTGGGTTAAAGTATCCATCCTTGTTGGTCTGTCGTGGGTTCGAGCCTCCTGATTCTTTGTTGGACTTGTGATAGTGGGTCCTCCCATATTGATTGACGAACTGGCATTGATTTTCACATTCCCCATCTCGGAACAAGAAGTGACGAGGAATATGACGACCTTCCTTGCTACTGGATTCTTATCGATTATGCTCTGATGGTCGCACGTCCACAGTCACCCGAATCCTACAGGTTAATGGGCTTTCTCGTGTCGCTTCTTAGGTATGCTAACCGGTTTGTGCCCTACTATGGGTCATCTCCACCAGTATGTCCTGGTTGTGAACTATTTATCATGAGGACTGTTCTAGCGGCTGAGGGTTCTAGTTGTGGGTAGGAGGTTTGGGTAGTATATGATCCTCCTTCCAAGGTCTATCATCTCCTTTAGTTCCCTCATAACGATAAAGACTGACCTGGTGACCAACAACATATTACCACGGGTGCCCATTCGGTGGTGTATCCTAGACAAACTGATCAGATAGGGACAACCACTGATACTTCTGTCGCGCCTCGCCTTTGGCATGAGAATGCATCGACGAGGATGTCCACCGGTTACGATTGGGACAATCGGAGTAGTGAGTGGATAGTAGCCCTCTCCCTGGGAAGGGAAGCTAGTGGAGATCCGGTCTGGAATCGTCTTTTTCATGGTGATGCAACAGTGGTGGAAGGATCTCATGCATTCAAATTGAGACATGGGTGGGACAGTGCATCCTTGGCGAAGCATCCCACTACAACATGGCTATTCTGGTGGGGCTTCACTGTCAGGCAAGGCATTTTAAGTGTGGGGGAAGTCGGACTTCATATTTGATAATGCAGTCCATAGTTCTAGTCACACCAAACATGTGGTGGGAGGCGACGAAGATAGTGGATCAGGGCGAGAAAAGCCATAGGAAAGTGGTAATGATAAGATCATGATATGCCGGAGACAAAGATGATTACATGAGAAAGGGTGAATCGGGAGATGAGAGGTAAGAGGGACCCTAAAGTATAACAAGACCATTATTGTTTCGAATATGTATTTATATGTTTTAATAAATGTTTTATGTAACATTTAAATCAATTATGTGCACAGACTACACATATTTAGAAATCTTTTATTCAAGTTAGGCGTTCTTCCTGGAACCCATCTAGGTTTTCCTCCCACAACCTTTAGGGGTACAATCTACTGTCGCCGATCATCTCGTGGTCGACGTGGTCTCCGGTCTCCACTGCTCCTCGGCTCCTCTCTACGACATCATCTCCTCGTCGCAGCGTCGCCAGCAGCTCGCTCCCAGCGTCTATTCCAACATCGTCGATCACCTCCCGTGTCCCGACGTCTTTCCACGCGGTTCAGCCTACCCCAGCCCGTCGATCACCTCCAATCAGCACGCCGCTGCCCATGCCTACGGCCAACCAGGCTCTCCGGCTACTCAGACAGGGCTGACTGCTCCTCATCCGCCGCTTTCTCCTCAAACAACCCCGTCTCGTCTGAAATCAACCAAGGCAGCCATGACACCCAACTGCTCTCCCCGACCGTCTCTGCTCATACGATCGATCAAGCCCCTGCGATCGATCAAGTCCTGGGCATCTGGCCTGCGTCAACGACGGTGCACATCTCACCGCCATCACCCTAGGCGATAGGATCGTCCTCGAGACGCGGGAATATTGCAACACGAGGGTCACGACGTATCTCATGTCGTCGTTCTGGTACGGGGTCCACAGACGGCGGTGTCTCAGCCTCCTTCGGAAGAATGAGAAGACCCGGTGGGGGTGGGAGGGTCCGTCTACGGACTATACCCATAGACCCGGGACTATGGGTGCTGGTGAGTCTCGGGAAAGCCGCAATCAGAGCATTATTTCTAGCTTTCTTTAATGTTGCTTATTACCTGTCTTTAGGTCGATTAGGTCTTTGGTTTTGTTGGTTTAGGCATGTCTTTTCCTGTTTTGTTGAAATGTCGGTAAGGAGATGTCCTGAGTTATTGTCTACGATATCAAGTAGGCTATCTTTATGGATCCATGGGCGTTGGGCTTGCTACGGTTGGCCCGGACATATATCTGAAACTCAGGACTATTACACTCTACCTTGTATGATTTCTTTTTTTCATTAATGCACCTCCCCGGTTATCCGTTTCAAAAAAAACAATAATGTTATTAAATTTCAGTTAATTCATGCCTATCTATGTACATAGACTTAACAGATAATAGGATTTTGCGGTCATAGATAAATTCTAAAGAGGAACGACGGGACAAGAGGTTGTTCGGTAATAATAGCAAATGTTGTGATCGAAAGCATTGACACATGCAAGTCTGATTATGATGCACTGTGGTACCGTCTCTACCTGTGTTTCACTTCATCTTTATTTTATTTTGCTTGGTGTTGGTGTTGCCTCACACACTTCCCTCGTAGTCGTAGCTCTGTGCTTTCAAGCTGGTTCCAACTTCACATTGTCCTCTTCCTCTCCTACTTCTTTCCATAACCAAAGTTCAACTATATACCCTTCAAATCTCACAGACACAGTAGATTAAGCGAAAACAAACATTTATTTTATATACATAATTTTGGTAGGGTCATATTAGATGTGAGAGTTGAATCACAAGACAAAGACATCCAAGTGACAAAACAAAAACATCGAAACAGTGAAGAATTGCATAAGGAGAAAGCAACGTAAAGGAGGCGGCTCTGCTCATGTAGCGTTAACGTCTCTGGAAATCTGTCCGAATATATCAAACCATTACCAGAGACAGAGAGGACTTTCTATTAGTCTTAATATAAATAATTAAATTTAGTGATCTGAATTAAACGAACAACATTATTGATGGTTTCAGAACAAATGAATCATTGAATGTTTGGCCCACTGCTGTATCTTTTTTATTTGAATATTAGATTCTCTATCATACACCAAGCGCAAACTTTCCAAGACACTGTATTCTTCTGATGCTCCATTTTCAATATATCACAAGATAATGCAAGAAAGAACAAGAAGAAGAAGCTCAAGCTCTGGCCCTGGCTCTCTTCAATGGCACACTCTCACCTCAATTCTCTTCTCTTCTTCACCTTCCTCTGTTTTCTCTGTTCTGGGTTTGCAGCTGAGCCGACACACCTACTGACTGCGATTGATGAAGACGATGAGCCGTTCGTGGGGGTCAACATCGGCACCGACGTCTCCAACCTCCTCTCTCCGGCGGAGCTGGTCTCCTTCCTCAAGTTGCAGAAGATCGCCCATGTCCGCCTCTACGACGCCGATCCTGCCATTCTCAGAGCCTTGTCTGGAACCAACATTCGGGTCGTCATCAGCGTCCCCAACAACCAGCTCCTCGCAATCGGCTCCTCCAACGCCACCGCCGCCTCCTGGATCGGCCGGAACGTCCTCGCTTACTGCCCACAAACCCTCATCACCGCCATTGCCGTCGGCGACGAGGTCCTCACCACCGTCCCCTCCTCCGCCCCACTCCTCCTCCCCGCAATGGAGTCCCTCTACAGCGCCCTCGTCGCCGCCAACCTCCACACCCAAATCAAGGTATCGACGCCGCACGCGGCGTCGGTGGTCCTGGACCCATTCCCCCCTTCCCAAGCTTTCTTCAACCAGAGCCTGACCCAGTTCGTTTCACCGATCCTCCAGTTCCTGTCTCGAACTGGGTCGCCGTTGATGATGAATCTGTACCCCTACGACGTGTTTACGGAGAACAAAGGGGTGGTTCCGATGGAGAACTCGCTGTTCAAGCCATTGACGCCGGCGAAAGAAATGGTGGACCCCAACACTCTGCTCCACTACACCAACGTCCTCGACGCCATGATTGACGCCGCCTATTTCTCGATGAAGAACCTCAACGTCAGCGACGTGCCGGTGCTCGTGACGGAGAGCGGATGGCCGTCCAAGGCCGACGAGAAGGAGGTATACGCCACCGTGGACAACGCCGACACTTACAACTCCAATCTAATCAAACACGTGCTCGACAGAAGCGGAACCCCATTTCGCCCGGAGATGACTTCCAGTGTGTACCTGTACGAGCTGTTCGACGAGGACCTGAGGTCGCCGGAGGCCAATTGGGGGCTGTTTTACGGCAACGCCACGGCGGTGTATCTGCTTCACGTGTCCGGGAGCGGGAGTTTGCTGGCGAACGACACAACGAACCAGACGTACTGCATCGCCATGGATGGAGTTGATTCCAAGACATTGCAGGCTGCTCTGGATTGGGCTTGTGGTCCTGGCCGTGCAAATTGCTCGGATGTTCAGCCAGGAGAGTTGTGTTACGAGCCCAACAATGTCAAGAGCCATGCTTCGTATGCCTTCAATAGCTATTACCACAAGGAAGGTAAAGTTGCTGGTTCTTGTGACTTCAAAGGGGTCGCTATCATTACCACCACTGATCCAAGTAAGTCCCAATATCAATCCCAAATTCTAGTTATCAAATTTGTTATCACAGTTTGGATTGTTGCTATCAGTGGATGCTAATTTATACTCAATAGCAAGAGTTTAGTGCTAATTAGTAATCCTTAAGTGGAGATGGAAAATTGGTGTTGATGAGTCACAACTGACAATGGTATAGTCATCACTCCATCGACTGAGATTGACAGGTCTATGACTTGGCAATTTCATTTCTAGATTCGGTAACAAGTGAAATTAGCATTCCGTGACTTGTGCTTGGAGTGAATTTGATCTGATTTCTCACTGTATATATATAATATATGTTGCAGGTCACGGCAGGTGTATATTTCCCGGAAGGTGAGGGACATCTTTCTCGTGATCTTGTTCTTCTCTTTTGCTCGTGACATTTGTTTGATGAAGAATGTTTATATTGATGTGCTGCAGTAACAAGGTGGGGAGCAAGAAGACAAGGCAAGTTGTGAACTCAACCTATGTCACTGCTGCAGCTACCACTACCAGGATCACATTCGACTTTTATTTCCTCCTGCTTTTTCTACTTTCGTCCTATTCATTTCCTCTATGAAACCTTGTTGTTCTTGACTTACAAAAATATTATGTATTTTTTCAAGCGTATTTTATTAGTTAGAGCACTTCCCACGGTCGTGGTAGATCAAACGACGGCTCGCAGCCACAACCAGTTGTTGTTGGAGTTGCGGTTTTGAGTATCGTTGCAGGTTGTCATCTCAAAATCTTGCAGCGACGCAACGTGTCATCGCTGGCCCAACGGCTAGTCGGCGAGTCTATCTCACGTCGACACGTGGTGACACCATAATTCAAAAAACCCTTAAACTTTTCCTATAAATACTGAACCACCCTTACTCCAAATTCACTCCTCTATTCTACACAAACCCTCTTCTCTTCTACTCTTTTTTTGTTCTACATCGCATTTTTAATGGTTGACCCCTCCAATCTCGATTTAATCTTGGACAACTTTAATTTTGAGGAATCGGTGCACACAGAAGAAGAGCTCACATGTCACATCGAATCCTACACATCCCTCCTCCAACCGACCCAATCCATGCCGTCGCAATTCAACCCATTCCAACATTCCCAATGACCACTGTCGCAAAGCCCCAACGAGCAACCTTTCCAATCCGCTCCGGCCGATCAACCAAGAAGGAAGGGGAAGCGTGCACCTACATCGACTACAGATCAACAGCTGAAATGGAGCATCAAGGAGAAGGGATGTTTGGTGAGGTCGTGGCTCAACCATTCTCTGGATAGCATCACAGGGAAGAACCAGAAGAACAACATATATTGGAAAAGGTCGAAGTTGAGTTCGACGCGACGAGGAAGCCAACCGAGCCATTCCGGTCCTGAAAGAATTGCAAGGACCACTGGCATCCGGTCAACAGAAAAGTGACTAAATTTAAGGAGAAATATGCAATTACGGATGACACGGTCATTAGTGGGAGATGTGACACTAACATCATGACAGCCGCTGAAAGGGCGTACAAGAAAGAGGAAAATCACGAGTTTGCTTGGAAGCATGTTTAGGAAATCGTGAAGGGGCAACCAAAGTGGAAGAACCTTTAGACGCCACAAAGTGACGTTGACATTGACCTGGACGCTGCAAGTGAAGCAAGCAAGCGTACAAGGTTGGACGAAAGCTGCAACTACACATCGGGCGACGGAAACGATCACGAGTTGACATCATTTCCACGGGAGGAGCGTCCAACCGGCCAGAAAGAAGCCAAGGCTAAAGCTAAAGGAAAAGGGAAACAAAGAAGAGGCAGACCCGGTCGTTGCACCCGAATTAGTTTAGTTCCTTCAACTCTTTAGAGACCGTCGGGCTGAAATGACAACGACCCAAGACCAAATCATTGCTAACAAAGCAAATATGTAGGGAGAAATCATGTAAATGTTGATGGCATTGTAAAGGCAAGACACCTCGCAAATGACCGCGGAGGAATGGTCCGCTCGTGCCTCACTCAAGGATAGCCTCGAGAAACGTTTGACGTCTATCTGATGTAGCCTACAAGTTGTAACCTAGTTTTTAATATGAACAATAAAATTAGTTGAAGTTCAACTGTTTTTCAATTTTTTTTATCGAGTTCACAGTGCCTCAGTTTTCGTGTACGCACATTATTTGGGAATAGTGTGCGTCGCGTTGTCGCAGCCACGACGAAAGCCCCTCCACCCGTCCCTATAAATACCACCCACCCCTCCCTCAAAATATCACACCTCTAAAATTCTCTCCAACTCTCTCTCAAATTATCTAAACTTTCTCTCGTGTTTGCAATGACATCGTCTTCTTGGGCAATCGGTCCCCTTTAATCCAAAGATGAAGAACTGCATTTGGTGTTGACCTGGGAGTCTGGGTCACCGTCACCGAGGTCAGGGTGAAATACTAGGCGAAGTTCCGCTCCGCTTACATCAACGACGCAAATCCAAAGTGGTAGTATCGTTCGGAGAAGCAGTTGAAGGACCATTTCCTTCATATTAGCAAAAAGTGCAAATCGTTCGCTGAGGAATACCGGAACCTCCTTAAAGAAGGAGAAACCCCTGCTGAAATCTATAATGCGGTCGTGGCGGATTACGGGAAAAAAGATTCAAAATGAACTAAATGTGATTTGTGGGACATACTCAAGTATCACCTGAAGTAGTGTGCACACATTGGATTGAAGAACAATTAGTTGTTTAATTATTGTTCGAAGTATGTTCATTATCGTATTTTTAATTTCCGTTCATAGTTTAGTTAGTTTATGTATTTTCATATTTGACATAAATAAAATAATTAATTTTATTTGGAGTAGGTTTTTAAATATTGAAAATATAAATCATGGCTCCAAACTACCATTAGTGGTTTGTCATTGGAGATGTGGCGGTAAGAAGTAGTGGTTTGGAGGAGAGAAAATCAGAATATGCTCAAACCACTATTCTAAATCACTACATAACCGTTTACCAAAAATATACCCAAACCATTCTTCCAAATCAATGCACAATGGTTTATCATTAGAAGTGTTGTTAGAGAAAGAAAAATGGAGCGATTTGTAACGCATCCCGCGCACCGAATCGTTTTTTATGGTATGCGGGTTGCGGGTCGACCCCTTGTGGGGCACCGATTTTGTGACCCGTGAACCGAAAAAATACAGTTCGCGGTGCGACGTGTGACCCACGCACCGTTTTTCTGGTTCGCGGGTCATTCGGCCTGAGTCATGCGTTAGCCATCCGTGTAGCGACACGTGGCCATCCCGATTTGTTTTTTTAAAATACATAAAATCAGATTTAACTAAATAGGATTAGTCCGAAATTAAAGTATAAATAGATAATTTTACACTACAACAAATATTAGGCAACATTTAAAAATGGACCCAATATTTTTTTTCTAAAGTATAAAACTCGTCAGTGTCTGTTTCCGACGAAATCTTAGTATTTTACGGGTCGAATCGGGTTCCCGAACAATGCAATTAAACATACAATGCAATTATTAACTATTGTTAAGATTATTTATAATTTATATATTTTATTATTAATTATTTATACCAAAATTTATTTCAATTTTATAAAACATTTACTGTTTTAATAAACCATTTATTTAAATCAGCAAAATATCAGTTCCGTTTCTAGTTTGTACTACTATAGAGAACAATTTATTTTAAGGACTGCAAAACTTAATTTTTCACAATCAGTATACGGTTTGATCATCCGTTTTGACCCATTGTACATGCTCATAGAGCATGCACAATGCTACGGACCAGAACGCGAACCACGACTTTTCGGTTTGCGGGTCACGAGTCGTGCCGCTGTGGCGTACGGTTTTGCGAACCGCAAAGTCGCGGTTCTCTCCGCAGACCGCGACTCTCGAACCAGAATCACGGTTCGTGGGCCGTTTGTTCTGGTTCGTTGCCTCCGCCAATCAGGGCGCGGCACGTGGCCCTTTGAATATAAAAAAATTCTGATCGTTGGCAACGGTCGGAAATAAATGGAAACTTTTTTTTAATTCAAATAACCCTTAATTTAAACCCTATAAATACCACCGACCCCATTTTCATTTCACACCAACACTCCTATAACCTCTCTTGCTCGATATCAAATTTCTCCACTCAAACTCGCTACAAAATGTCTTGCGGTGACGGTCTCCCATCAGATGAGGAGT
Organism: Erodium maritimum; assembly: GCA_963921825.1. Classification (NCBI taxonomy): domain Eukaryota; kingdom Viridiplantae; phylum Streptophyta; class Magnoliopsida; order Geraniales; family Geraniaceae; genus Erodium; species Erodium maritimum. The sequence goes on along the minus strand of OY997595.1, from coordinate 48,103,323 downwards.
TGGTAGCACAACTGCTATATTTTGAAGAACGAGTCCAATGAAGGGTTGAGAGAGACATATAAAGAATAATGACAAGGATCAACGTTGGGAGAAGATCGAACGTAGGGAACATGCCCGACGAGAAACTCTTAGAGGTCGTCTCGAATCCCAAGACCAATTATGTCACGCCCCAAATCCGGTATTGACCGGACCCGAGACGCGACTTAGTGAATTATAGTAAAACAGTTTGAAAGTCATTAATATTTGATAAATGTAAAATAATAAGAGTTTCTGAGTCCTACGCTCAGTAAAATACATAAGTTCAAATAACCGTTACGTCACTACGAGACATGCAATAGATATAAACCCGGACCCTCGCTAGCCCCATGCTCCGCGACGTCCTCTACTCCAAATCAAAGCCACTACCTGTAAAAAACACGGTAAGGGGTGAACTTGACGCTCAGTAGGGAAAAACCATGAAAACGTCCTTATATCGGGTTTACCAAAACGCGCTTCCACGACTAAAAGAAATACAATTAAAGGTTTGATACACGATACGAACCTTAACCATTTTAAAACAATACTCAGTTTTCCTGGTCAATCCCCGAACCAACAATCTCCAACCTTAACCCGACAATAGTCAATAAACCAATGCAACCCCGAAGGAACAACCCAAGGAACTACCACAGCCACAAACCTCGTAATACTCAACCCAGCAAAGCTCAAACGAAGCCCAGATAATAACACCACAATCGATTCTCACAAACACACGGTCTCGGGAGCAACCCGCTCGGCCCGGAAAAGTCGTACGCAACTTTTCCCAACACAGAGTCGGGAGAGGCGGTCGACCTCATCGCAGTGTACGGGCCCAGCCCCTTCGCGGAACAACCTCATCGCGGTCCACAGGCCCAGCCTCTTCGCGGTACAACCTCATCGCGGTCCACAGGCCCAGCCTATTCGCGGTACAACCTCATCGCGGTCCACAGGCCTAACCTCTAAACAATCGCAATCACACTCTCAAACGGAATCCCAACCACACTTAACCACGATACCATCACCACACTCACGATCACGTCGGTCTATCACTCACTCGTCCATATCACAAACAATGATTCTCATCAGAACAATCACGACACACTTGCCCACACATAGCAACGACAAGTCACACCGATTACAATATGTCTTGACCCTTAAGTTACACTCACAACTGTTCCGTACTGACCAACACTTACCGATACCCTATAGGACACACTCAATACAACTATCACCGAACAGTCACAATCACTTTCACAATCACAAATCATGTTTCAATAATAACACCGCCAACAGGCACATACCATCACTTACCGATACCACTCTCCACGTGGTTACCCCACCGGCTTAACCGGTATCCCCAAATATTCCCAATCCAACATATCAAGTAAAATAGGGAAAAACACTCAAATCACTGATCATGCGTTCTCTAGTCAATTCTTCTCGTTTTCGTGTTCGTTATTTATTAACCGTTCAAGCATCAAAAGAATACACAGATACATTCAGCACACAAGTCCTACGGGCGCGACATGGCCCGATTCTACCAGCACAACAATTCCCAAGATAGAAACGTAAATGTTCACAGTTCAATCGACTACGCTAGTTGTTCTCATCATACAAGCATACTAGTTGTTTACCAGGTATTAAGTTTCCCTATATGCATTCTATTAAAACCGTAATAAGCGAGTTCCGAGGTAATCCCTACCTCTTGAAGAGTCGACCGTTGCGTCTCCTAGCTGTTGACGTCCTGGCCCCACCGGTCTTCTCCGTGCTCGGGGTAACGTCCTGGTTTAACACAAAGGGGGCGTATCAGTCCCGGTTCAACCCATAACGGTTCTCAGATTATATAATTAAATCCAATAGTTCGTCTTGTCCAAAAGTCCAAGTAACAAATTTGATTTTAAGTCAAACCCTTATTTAATTAATTTAATTAATCTGCCTTGACCCGGCCCGGCCCAAGTCCGACCCGAACTTGATCCAGAACCCGGTCCAGACCCTGACCCGACCCCGACCCAGACCCGGATCCAACCCAGCTCAAGACCCGGACCGTAGATACAACCCGGACCCGAGGCCCGAACCAGGTTCAGGCCCGAGGCCCAAACCTAATCCGGTCCAAGGCCCGGACCAGAGCTAAGGCCCAAGCCCAGCTCAGGTGTCGTCCCAGGCCCAGACCAGCTCGCCCAGGTCCGGTGAGACGCCTAGGGTTCCGGTGATCGTCCGGTACGGCGGCAGCGGCACTCGAAGGTTGACTCCACGGCGGTAAGGGCGTCAGAGCGAGGGTTTGACGGCGGAGGAAGGTTTCTGGGCACGGAGAGGACGGAGGGAGGTTGAAGGTGCACGTCTCCGGCCAGATCTGGTGCCGTGGGAAGCTCGCCGGCGTCCAGATCTCAGATCTGACCTTGCGAGCTTCGGCGAACTCTTCCGCTCCAGACCTCGTCCTAGGGAGCTCGGACAAGCTCGAAACGCAGAGAGAAAGAGACGGGGAGGTCGGATTTGGGTCAGGAGGTGCTCACCTTTGAAGTGCACGCCGGTTATAGACGCGGCGAAGCGCTGTGGTACGACGGCTCGACTCGAATCGAAGAAGGAGAGAAGGTCGAGGGGTTTCTGGTGTCTGGAGAGATGAGAAGGTCGAGGGGTTTCTGGTGTCTGGAGAGATGAGAAGGTGAGGGGAGGTTTGGGGTTGAGGCGGAGATGAAGAAGAGAAGGGAGGAGAAGAGGGGCGAGCTCCGGCGAGCTTTGGGCGGTGGGAGAGCTCGACGAAGTCGAGAGGATTCTGGCGAAGGTAGAAGATGACCTCGTTTTTCGTGCGAGCAAATGGTAACTGAAGCGGCGAGAGATGATTTTGAGGCTAGGGTTTTGGGGGGTATGGGCCTTGGACCGGTCCTGGTGCACGTGCGTAACGGGCCTTGCCCTGGTCGGCCCAGGTCCAGATTTGGAGCAGACCCAAAATTCAGCTCCTCCCTTTTTTTTGAATTTCTTTCTTCTCTTTTTTTTTGATTTCGATTTAAAAAATCAAACTCGTTCCCAAACTCGACGTTACAATTTAATAATTTAAATATTAAATTTTCCCGGTCTTTACAAATTAATAAAGGATTATTTTGACTATAAACCCCTGTATGGGCCCGCTATGTTTAGGCGTCGGTTTTGTATGTGCCGACCACTGTTTGAGTGGGTGATGGACAGGGTAGCCGATCATGACGATTACTTCGTTCAGAAGTCGGACGCTGTAGGAGGCATGGGGTTATCACCGCACAAGAAATGTACCGCTGCGATACAGATGCTTGCTTATGGGTGCTCGGTCGATTCGTTGGATGAAACCTTACGCATTGAGGTAAGTAAATACTCGAATGTTTACGCAGATTTTGCAAGTCCGTCATTGAGGTTTTCGGGACTGAGTACGAGCGTTCACCCACACCAGAGAACATGACCCGATTACTCAGCACAGGGGTACAACCGAGGGTTCCCCATCATGATTGGGAGTCTTGACTGCATGCATTTGGAATGGAAGAATTGCCCAACCGCATCGCAAGGTGCCAATGGACGGGGAAGTCACCACGGGGTAAGTACCATTATGATTGAAGTTGTAGCGTCCGGTGATTTATGGATTTGGCATGTTTTTTTAGGATGGTCGGGTCGAACAAAGACATCAACGTTCTCAACCACAACCATTTGTTCCACGATGCTTTCTTGGGCCGTGAGCTTGTCGTGGAGTACGAGATTAACGACCATCGGTACGCCCGTCCTTACTATTTGGTGGACGACATTTACCCAACATGGTGTCGGTTCGTGAAGACTATTCGGCATCCCTACACAAACAAACAGAAATTGTTTGTAAGGTCCAAGAAGGTGCTCGGAAAGATATTGAACGGGCATTTGGAATTCTTCAAGCACGGGAGCACATAATTTCCCGTCCCGCTCGTACTTGGAGAAAGTTCCTTGTGGCTGATATCATGCACACGTGTATCATTCTACACAACATGATTGTAGATGATGAACACGACTGGTACGACTATGGAGATGACGAATTTTTGTTCGACCCCCTCCAGAAATGCCAAGATGGACACCACTAGAGCGATGACACCGAGGAGGTCCCTTTGCATGCCAAGCACGCTTGGACGCTCGACTCAGTGTCACAAATGATTCCACCCACCGACAACTACAAAATGACCTGATTGAGCACATATGAGGTCGATTTGGGGCGCATTTCAATCCCAACGGTGATTGACGATATCTTTTTATAGGCAACAGTTGTGTACTTGACGTTAATTATTAGAGATGAATAAAATTTATTTTCAGTTATGTTGTTATTAATTTTTTAAAATTTTATATAACGTTTAATGTTATAATAAAACATTTAATTAAATCAAAATATCAATTTAACATCCAGTCAGCATCCACTTATAATACAGTTTGATCATTCGATTTGTACCACTGTAGAACACATTTTATTTCAATGATTACAAAACTTTAAATTTACACCGTTGACACACGATTTGATCATCCGGTATGACTCACAACATTTTCTTAGTTTTGACCCAAAACTAAGCGGTTAAATTAAACGGTAATAGGATGGGAGATCTAGAAAACTAATGGGCCTACTACGAGTTGCTAGCCCATTTTTCTGTGGGTACGCGTGGACAACTGAAGATCAATACTTGAAAATCGAACCTCAAAACTAGGCTATCGAGTTCAAAATGGCAACTTTACGTTCAAATTCGATACTCGGCTCCACAATCACATCCATCTCTCCATAAACCCTAGAAGACACTTCAAATCAATGTCTTGGTCCTGCAAAAAATGCACCTTTCTCAACCCACCCTCCGAAAAATCATCTTGCCAGGTTTGCTTATCCCCCATTATCTCGTCCCCGCCTCCAATTTCTTCTTCTTCCTCTCTCCCTTGTGCCCCCAAATGGCCGTGCAAGGCTTGTACTTTCTTGAACCCGTATAAGAGTTCCAACTGTGAGGTCTGCGGCACTAGGGCATTCGTGTCGAGTTTCGAGGATTTGAACGACACGGGAGCTGACGGGGACCTTGACCCTTCGGTGGGCTCTGTTTTCTTGCCCCTGCAGCGCTGTAAAAAGAGGCTCCGTGACCCTATTGATGATTGTTTTGAGATACCTGTGGTTTCAGGGTTCAAGGCTTTGAAAAAGGACAAGGAAGTAGTCATTGTGGGTGAGTTCATCGTTTTGCCATTTTGGGTTTGTCAAACCCTTTGCTCTTCTATTTTTTGTTTTGTTTTCTCTTAATTTTGCATCTTTTTTCTTTTCTATTTGGATTCCAAACATTGTAGCTCTTTTGATATTGTCTGTTTTTATTGATCCTCGCCTATTTGATTAGTGATCTGCCTCGTACATTGATATAATTGAGCTCAATTTTAGGAAAACAGATGGTAATGTTTAGGTGTGTCTTAGTTCTATCTTAATAAGGAATGTGATTGTAAATGAGGTGACCATACATAGCGGATAAGTTTTTTTTTTTTTGTTGTTGTTGTTGTAGAGAAACTGGGTTTTAGATTTACAAAATTTGGGTACATTTTCCTGGCTGTGATTTGGCTGGTAAAGGTTTACTGGTTGCATACTAAGAGATAGTGAAACATTCAAGCTGAATCTGGACAAATGTTTAGTGACATTGATGAGGTATCTGTGGCTATATTTGCAGAAATGAGATCATATATAGTTAGACTAGTGCGAAATGGATTCGTTCTATTTTAACTACATCTCAAATGGTAGTAGATATTCTATGATTTATCAGTTGCATGGTATATGAATACATGGTAAATGTTGGCAGATATTACTGATTCAACCCCTGTTGTGAGTTCATTCAAGATTTTGACTTACAATGTTTGGTTCCGGGAAGACCTGGAGGTTCATAAGAGGATGGAGGCTCTGGGTAACCTTATCCAACTGCATTCCCCTGATCTCATTTGTTTTCAGGTTTGTCATCCACTGTTGTGTTGGTCTGTCACCTGCATGCAACTTGTCATCTTGTATATGGTTCCTTTTATCTGCAGGAGGTCACTCCAAATATATTTGACATTTTTAAGAGATCCAGCTGGTGGAAGGCATATCAGTGCTCACTTTCACACGACATGGCCTACTCAAAACCATACTTCTGCATGCAGGTAAGATGTTGCATGGTTCAAAACTGGGGCCTCAACTATATTAGAATCGAACAATTCAATGTTTTATTAGCTTATACCATGTCAGCACTTGCTGATAGAGAATCCTAAGTTATAGGCTCTTATATGATTCAGACAAATTCCAGAATATTTGAATATGCCTTGTCACTTAAAATAATTGCTTTCGTTTCTGTTTGTAGTTCTGTCCATCATGATCTAACTTCATGTTAATTTTGTGAAGACAAAGTTCCGTTTATTCTTGTTAAGCTCAGTCACTAATTTGCTTGATGTATAATTGGGTTTCTTATGGTTAAACTTAGCTGTCTTTGGGGCTAATGTATTCATCCAACATATTCTAAATGTGGTTTGCTTGTTGACCAATATGCAGTTAAGCAAAGTGCATGTAAAATCTTTCAGCTGCAAACCATTCAGCAATTCAGTAATGGGGAGAGAGCTCTGTGTTGCTGAGGTTGAAGTTGAAGGAGACAAAGGTTTGGTTGTTGCCACAAGCCATCTGGAAAGCCCCTGTCCGGCTCCTCCAAAATGGGATCAGATGTACAGCAAGGAACGTGTAGCCCAGGCAAAGGAAGCTGTTAACCTCCTCAACAAACACCGAAATGTAATTTTGTGTGGAGACATGAACTGGGACGACAAACTGGATGGTCAGTTTCCTCTACCTGAGGGCTGGGTTGATGCTTGGATGGAGTCGAAGCCGGGAGAAAACGGGTGGACATATGATACCAAACTTAACAAAATGTTGTCTGGAAACCGCACTTTACAAAAACGATTGGATAGAGTTTTATGCCATTTGAGGGATTTCAAGATAAGTGAAATTGATATGATAGGGAAGGAGGCAATAGCTGGTATAACTCATGTGAAGGAGAAGAAAGTCAAGACAGAGGTGAAGAAGTTGGTGCTTCCTGTTTACCCTAGCGATCATTTTGGGTTGTTGTTAACCATCCGGAGCCAGTAACATACATGAATGGAGTTTTTGTATAGAGATCATATGTGCAAAGGGGCCTACAAGGAAGGTGTCTTGTAAGGGAATTTTCAGATGGAAGGGTTCTTGTATTGACTGTTAACGTTGATGGACTGGGGATGCTTTCTTCACTTTTTGTATGCCCAGGTTATGGCGTAAGTAAATTTGACTTTCATATCATTAATCTCGAAATATTACAACCATACAAATAAAGGGATAAAACTCAAAACAATCCTAAGATTTGGCCGGCACCCCTCATTTGTTTAAACATACTTGATAATCATAACAAGCACTTTTTAATACAATACAATAGAAGAGAGTTGTCAACAATAAAAGTGCACAAAATACAAGTACAAGGATCTAAATACTCGTCCGGGTGGTGGTCTTCTTACGAGTTGTTGACTATAATCGTCCCTATTAGCACATCCCCATTTGATTAGAGCTAATCAAAGCTAGGTGGCCGAGAAGAATTGTCCATATTTGGGTCCAATGGGTGTCCTTCCCCCATTGAGCCCCATCTCCTAAGGGTTAGAGTCAGGGTCCACGACGATCTTAGGGGGGGAATTCCGGCGAAGAGAAGTGACAACTAAAAGAGATGGAGAGAAACAATCGGAGGGAGGAACCGGAGAAGATGAGCGACACAAGGTCGTGACTAAGCATGAGAGGGAAAAAAAGCACAGTAGGAAGGGAGGGGCTCAAGACTTCAAAAAGTTTATAATAAATATTTACCCATTCACTTGGTTTGTGCACTATGGGACGAGTACATGTTTCTTGTTTTTAGCCGTTTAACAAATGTCTGGCAACTGTACGACAACCGTGAGATAAAATCTTTAAACCAAAATTTATATTGTAAACAATAGCAGATGAGCTAGTCAGGTTGGGACGGGATATCTTTTGTACGCCTTGGATAAGGCAGTCATGTGTTCCCCGACAGTTGTAGCAGGCATCCCCATCCCGGGTAGCTTGTGGGGCGCGGAGTTATTCCTGACATGACAAAGGCGATCAGGGAGGTATTGGGTTACCTTCCGTGATCCTCAACAAAGAGGGTTGGGGAGCTTCGGGGAGGCTTGTCTTGCTGCGGTCTTGATGGGGATCTGGAAATGGAGGAAGGGTGGGAGCGTCCGGAGCCATCACAGGTGAGGGCCGAGAGTGAGGAACGGTGGGTAGATTTATGAGACGAGGAGTTCGTCGTATGTGCTCCAACTTTATGAACTCGCATGTGGGTGCCAGTGACATGATGGCCGCGATGGGACAGGACGGGGGTCAGTTTCGATCCCACCAATTTTCTCCTCGAGATTCAGTGTAGGTGCAGGTATGGCAGGTGATGTAGGCTTCACGTAGGGTGTTAGAGCCATGGGAAGTATCAAGTGGTGCAGTGGTCGTCGGGTGTGGGAGGCGTGCAGACGGAGGACGACGACAGTGTTATTACGCTGAAGGGAATTTGAGAGAGACGAGAGAACCCTATTAGAACATTTTTTGTTATTAACTAGATAATCTTAATCTTAAATTAATAAATTCGAAAGTATCTAATCTTAATTATGAAATATTAAATTTAAAGATTCTTGAATTAAAAAAATCTTAAATTAATGTAATCTTAATTTGATAATTTTAAATTAATAATTTAAATGAGAAAATACTACATTGATAAATCAGAATTTATTGTATTATTAATTAAGTAATCTTAATAAATAAAAAATCGGAATTATCTTATGTTAATTAAGAAATTTTAAATTATAGAATATTAAATTAAGAATAGAAAAATTAATATTAATTAAGTAATATTAATTACAAAATATAATTAAGTAAGCATTAAATAACATAGCATAATAAAAACTATCCCACTTGCTTCTGTTTGTCGAGACCTCCCCTCCTCGTTTTGTCGAGACCGAAACCCTAGTTATGGAATTGGCCCTTATTCCCGCCGCCCCCCTTAGGCAGAGCTCTACGGAGGCTACGTCGGCGTAGTGGTCTTCCCTATAACCCTGGTCGGCGTCCCCTTCCCCTCCTATCACCATGTCGAGGTCCTTCGACTGGGCAACATGTTTGTTCGCCTCTCCCCCGAGCGTGATTGTTATCTCCTCAGACGACTCGTACTCGACCCCTTCGGCGTTGCACCGATCCAATCAGTCTCCTCCGATCTCACAGCTTCCCACATGGGGGCCGGGTAGTCGCCGCTCGAGTTTGGAGGCGTTCCCGCCAAGACGTGGCTTCGCGCGGGGTCGGCCATGGGAACCTGCCTTCGTTCTGGTGGTCCTTCTCGCATCCAGCAACCTCGTTTCATGACTGCTGCGACCCATGACCTTGCTCTGTGTCATCGTTGGGTGTAAGGCCAGCCTGGCCATCAGGCACGTTTCGAGAATGTTACGTCACATGACCTTGCTCTGGGGCGTCGTTGGGTGCAAAGCCGGCCTGGTCATCCAGCGGGTTTTTGTCGATCCCCGGTGTGCCCTAGGGTTGTGAGGGGCTAGGCCAGGACTCCTGTCCATCCGTCTAGCTGGCCTCCATCGACCACCCAGGTATATCGTTCGCCTCGGGCGTCTATCTCGGTGGGGGGGGGGGGGTCTTGGCCCTTGGGTTGGTCGGACTCTTTGCCTGATGGAAAGGGACAGTATGCGTTGGGCTATCGGCGACTCCTTCGGGTGGATCCTCTAGCATATTATGACCCTGCATGAAATGTCCACACAAGGCGGTTGGTTGGACCTCAGCCTTGGCCAAGGCACCCGGGACCACGGGGTCATGGTGGCACGGTGAGGCTAGGTCTGGGGGTCGTCTGCCCACCTTTGCCCCTAGACCCATTACCTAAGATCGGGTCGCATTGTGGCTTGGGGGCCGAGGTACCGTCGGTGCTGATCTCTACCCTGGGACACGGTCTTCTGCGGGAATTGGACTCATTGGGGTGCTGGCTTCACCAACATCTTCGGAGGTCTACCCAACTGGCTATAGTCTTGGGCCCTGGGGAAGGTTTCGGAGGTACTGGTCAGACACTGAGTGGAGTTCTTCTTGCTGCAACTCCCAGGACCCCTAATGGGATAGAATATCTTCGTCAGCAAGATGTGGAAGATTGGGGGGTCGGCAACTACTTGGACATGCGAGGGCTGGGTACCATCCCCACCGATTCACATGAATGCACAACCCGACCCCGGAGGCATGAAAGAGTCTCTAGTGGTGGCCCACCAACCTTCCCCCACTGACGATCACAGGTTCGGTTGCATCAACGAGGCAGAGAGTCACCCTTGGGTGACCTAGAGGTATCCAGACCCCACCTTGAGCAGTGTTCGTCGGCGAATTTTATCTACCATGGGTTTTACTTTTTTGCCATAAGATTTGAGTGTCTGTTTTTCTTTTACTCTAGCTATCTATGTTTGGTTATTAATTCTAATCGTCGCTAAGGCACATCAACACCACGTCTCTAACGTGATAGTAGTTACAGGGTTTCTCTATTTACCCCTGGGGTTCTAAACATGTATTGGCTCTTTTAATGGAATGGAATAACAATTTTACTAAAAAAAAAACATAGTATAATATTTTTTTCTGACGGAGTCTCCAAAACCTAGTCGATTGGCACATAAGAGTGAGGCTCCTCCGTATGGCTCCTCAAATCCACACATTCAAGGCCGTAAAACCAAGTTCTCGTGGCTTTGGGATGTCAAATCTCAACAATTCAACCTAGATTTACAAGAATCAAGAGTAGGAACAAAGGCCTAAGAAATACTCATGCGTGAGTTGAAGAAGTCAACATCCAAGACACTCAAGTTTCTTCTTCTTCTTCTTCTTCTTCTTCTTCTTCTTCTTCTTCTTCTTCTTCTTCTTCTTCTTCTTGATCTGCGATGTGTTACAAAGCTCCATTTTCCAAAAAGAAGCAGGAGTAACCTGTAAAATACATGCTAAAAAACCAACTGGGGACACCCCCTACAAACAGATACTATCTGCTTCCCCCAAAACAGAACAACACAAACAACAACTAAATGTCACCTACACGACATTTGGATCGAAGAGAGCTACGACAACACATCAACGGGAACCGAAACCATTCCGATTTCGACCCCACCCCTTCTCCTCTAACCGAGAGGAGCCTCGACACTCCAAGAGCCACTCCTTGCACCTTGATAACCACACTCTCCACAGAAGGAATCTCTTGTCTGAAAACCAAGTGGTTTCGAGCTAGCCAAATCTCTCATAAAGTAATAGCACAAATAGGATTCCACACTTGTCTTGCAAACCGAGACACCAAGGAAGACCAAGAGGAAAGAAGCGAGCGTACCTCCCCTGGCTCCACCCAACTTACTCCCCACCAAGACAAAATTCAGGACCAAATAAGCCATGAAAATTGACATTGTATCAACATATGACAACTCTCTTCAAAAACCAACTCACAGAACGGGCACCAACTCTTTTGGATAGGGATAGGAATCCCTCGCTCTTCAAGGAACAAACTAGTCGGTATAGCCCCATGACAACATAACTAAGAAAAAGCAGTTATTCTAGGAGGTGTACCTAGGGTCCAAAGAATTCTCGCCCAAGTCCGAGAGACTAGTTGCGAGTCCATCAGAGAGAACACTTTCCCCACCGAGAAGCCCTTCTCACAGGGTACCCACACACAGCAATCCTCCCTACTCCGATCCATAGAGAAATCTCGGAGGAACTCCTCAAGCTCAACTCTAGAGTATAGAAGCCTGCCCCGCAGAGGTCTGCAGAAACTAATCTCCCTATTTTCATTCACCCAAAAATCCTTCTTCTTCTTCTTCTTCTTCTTCTCCTCCTCCTCCTCCTCCTCCTCCTCCTCCTCCTCCTCCTCCTCCTCTTCTCCTTCTTCTTCTTCTTCTTCTTCTTCTTCTTCTTCTTCTTCTTCTTCTTCTTCTTCTTCTTCTTCTTCTTCTTCTTCTTCTTCTTCTTCTTCTTCTTCTTCTTCTTTATATGGCTCATTATAGGTAATTTCTTTCAATGTACATGGTGTGTTCATATTTTTGGGCTTTCGTCCATAAATCCTCCGATTTTGGGTCGATTCGGTCGATTTTTTTTGCAGGGCCTATAGACGGTGCTACTATACAAATGTTCTCCGATGATTTGTGGAGGCCAGGGGTGTTAGTGGGTGGCCTTATGGTGGCTCATTTATACTATAGCTTGGGAAGCAACATCAATGAGACAGAGCCTATGAGCGCCAGACATGGACTTCGATGATCGTGGGACGCCGATAAGAAGCAGCGCCCCGCTTTGATCCTACCCCTACGTCTCCTAGACTACTCCTCGGATTCCTTCGAGTTAAGGCAGATGACGTGCCAAGTGCGTACAATCAATTGAAGAGGGTTGAATCTCCTACGTATGCACATAGAGTAGTCATATATTGTATGTCGTTCTTATGTGTTTCACTACATCTCAACGATGTGATGAAAAACAACTACCTTTGTTTCATGGCCAGCGTCTCGGATCTTATGAGATCTAAAACTATGTCTAACCCTTCTTTATGTCCTTTCTTATGTTGATGGTACTAAAGATGAATTCTCATTATGCTAAAAAATAACAGGACATAATTTATTAAGAAAATTATTAAATAACATAGAATAATTTATTAAGGAAATTATGAAATAACTATTATTAAGAAAATTATTGTATTTACGTTGGAGTTTGTCATATTCCCTAGGGTTGGAAGTGGTGAACGCGCCTCACGCGTGGAAAATTAGGCTTCACGAATCTTGGGCTATGGGCGGCGCAAATGGTAAACGCTGGGTTTTGGCTGGTTCTCAATCTTCGCAATCGGTCTCGTTAACTGGTTCTGCAGGTGAAGGTCGTCCAAATCCAGCGGTTCGTAGTCAAAGGTTGGCATCGCTCATACGCTGTTTTGAGGGGAAAGAATATGTACCAGTAAAAGGAAAAGAGGCAGTTGATTCGAAGGGCCTTAAGGAGGAAATTGATGGGAGGGTTTCGGTGTTTGAGAGATTGGGTTCACATACTCAGGCGGCAATTTTCAAGCTTTTTGTTTCCAATCTGCCTCCACAAGCAAGGGCTCCCTGGCTGCGCAAGGTTTTTGGCGAAGTGATCGAAGTAAGTGTCAGCCCTCGCCCTAATTTGAATGGTCGATTTTTTGGTTTTATTTCCACGTCTTCGGAGGAGATAGCGACCTTGATGATTAATTCCCTGAATGGAACGAGGTTCGGTGGTCGACGATTACTGGTTGCTAAATTTTGGGAGGGTCCGACAAAGCTGCGTCCAAAGTCACTGCCTAGGGACCATCCTTTTAGGGAGAAAGAGGTCAATTCTTTTATTCCGGGCTTGGCTTGTGATGATTTCAGGTCCATCTCGAAATCAATTGTGCGAGTTGCTCATTGCAACTGGAAAGCTTCATACCTTCAGACTGAATTGGGTCTCTTTGGAATTCCTGAATGTACTCTGAAATGCTTGGGAAACAGAGTCTTTATCTTGTCTTTTTTGGATGAGATAACTTTTGTGAATCTTCACAAGGAAAATTGGCAATGCTTAGTCAAATGGTTTGATGTCGTAGAGCTGAAGGATCAACTTATGTTGGAGGGAGGATACTATCAGTGGTTTTGTGTTTATGGAGTACCTTTGAAAGGTTGGTGCCAAAACACATTTTTGAGCATCGACCGGTTTTTAGGTCGAGCTTTGAAAGTAATTCAGGAGGATATATCTGATAGTTTTGAAAGGTTCTATGTGTTGGTTCACAGTCCTAAATGGCTCGTGTCCCATTTTGGTTTCCTCAAGCTTTTGGGTTCAAAATACCAACTATGGTTAGAATCGCTATGTTGCGAGGAGGTCCCTTCGGCGAAATTTTTAAGTTCAGGTTCTAGAGATGTTTCTCGGTCATCGGAACATGTGGGAGGGATGGCCGAGGTTTCTGAGAGGCATGTGATCAATTGTAAGCATGACTCTCGTTTTACAGTTTTCTCAAAATCAGCCGAATTAGGAGACTCCATGGGTCAAAACGTCCCGACCCAAGGAACTTCACAGGTAGCAGGTATAGATGGGCAACCAATTAATTTAAAGTCCCAAAGAAGCCGGGTAGAGTTTTGTTTTGAGGATCAAGTCGAATTCCCTCCGATTGTGACGAAACAGAATAAAGAAAATTTTGGTGCGGTGTTCCCGGTTCCAAAAGCTAGAGACTTGAAAGTAAGTTCTACAGCTCAGTCTAGGCCCTCGCTTTCACCAGTGGTTAAATACCAAGGTCAGTTAAACTTGAACGGAGTGCAAGAAAAAGGTGATCTTAGTAAAAGAGGGAGACGACTTAAAAATAGGAATACTGGCAAAGGTGTACTGTTCCGCTCCTACTCTGCTAAGGAGCGCTCAATCAGTAGAGAGAGGGAAGCTTGGGATAATCGGTGGAGATATATCAAATCGTTGGGAAAGAAAGCTTTGACCTATGATGATTCAGTTGATGAACAGTTTGATTCACTTGATTTGGAGCTGGCGGAGCGTTTAGATATTGATGGCGGAGAGAACGATTCAGATTATGAGCTTGATCGTTCCCCTTTGTCTAATTAAGGTTTTGATGTGGTTAGTTCTCCAATTCCGGATCAAGAATATGAGGATTATGAGGACGCCTTTTTGGGTTCCATAGTTCCCGATTCTCTCATATCGGGATCTTCTGAGTTTCAAGGCCCAGTTGATCTGGGGGCTTACCTTTTCCGTGATCTGCAAGTTTCGACAGCTTCCTCGTCTCGGGCAGGCCGCAAGAAACATAAATGGGCCTTCAGGGGACATGGTTCTTCAATGTCAGTTTTATTATTTTGGAGCGTCTTCCCAAGCAGGGTTCGCTGAGGAGGTTCTTAACTCTGGGACTTTGTGTTAAGGAGACGATAAAGAGGTGCAGGCTTTCTGGGTTTATTTTTGTTTTTTCCTGTCTAGTTTCTTTACAGGTGTGTTTTGTGTTTTTAGAAGGTCGTTAGATCCCCAAACTTTTGGGTTGTATCTTTTTTCTCAGCTTCCATCTTGGAATCCTGAATATTAATAAATTCATCGCCTATCAAAAAAAATTATTGTATTTATTAATTAAATATTTTTTTAAGCGCAAATTTATTAAACCTCTACCCTACGAGAAGGAGAGTGGGGTAATGTGATACACTAAACATGATCAACCTTTAGACCAAAATAGACTAAAAAAGAACCCAATACAATTAGAATTAAAAAAAAAAGCTCTAAAGAGTGCCGGTCCAACTAATAACAGCAACTCAAAAAACAAAAACGAAAACACCAGAGAACAAGCCCTACTAGAGAAGGGAAGCAAACCTTAACAGATCATCATTCATGAACCGTACAAAAGCAAGCAGGACAGAACAACACCACGAACCAAACCAAACTCTTCTACCAAAACATCTACTCCCAACTGACCAAACAAACAACCAAGCCACAAGGTAACCACAACTTGCCTTGAAAACCTTCTAGATAACGAGAAAGAGCTCCTTAGGAATGATTAACAAAAATCAACTTCCTCCACGAAAGTTAACTTTTTAGCTTCAACCTTTTAACAAAGCTTAGGTTGGGCTAAAATACCAGAATCTGATGATTGAAAGCCCATATCCATACAAAGATCCCAAGAAGTATGGATATGGACTTTCAACCATTAGATTCTGGTATTTTAGTAAACATTAAATATGTAATCTATAATAAAGATGGTAGGTTACGTGGAGAGTGGTCATAGGATGATAATGTACATCAACCGAAATGCACGGTCTTTAATTCAGTCGACCGTCTATTTCGATCTCCCCAATTCGATACAGATTAGATACAAATTAAACCTAAATATTAGATTTTTTACGCTTTTAGTGCATATTTAACCTACATTTAGGGCTTAGTTTTATCTCACTGTGAGTGCTCTTGGACCATTCCGTTATAAAAGTTTGCAAACAAGCCTATTGAAAGATTTTTCCACAAAATGGCAAAGGATGTTAAATTAGTAGTTAATGACTTTTTAGTTTTTATCCTCACATTTTATTGGTAAATAAATTGTCAAGGAAGCCAATGTTAATTTTATTTGGAGTTTTTTTGTAACTCAGACATAATTTATTAAATGTGGCAATCAAAATACATCGTAATGTAATCGGGATATTAGATTCCTATTATTCTTAGATAGACTTCTAACAAGGCGCCTTAACAAGTCAATAAACTTTTATGTTTGTTGTTCGCTTCACAAATTCAAGTAACACTTTCGATTCTAGAGACAGTCTATATAATCACTAAAAATAAAGGGGAGAGAAAACTTCCTTCATGTTCATGAGATCAACAGAACCTGACAATCGCTTTGTAACCAATCCATGTGGTGAGGGTTATCCTCCAACCACCTAACCGCTGTCCAGATGACTAGTGCTTCTACTACGAATGTCGAGTTTTGGGCCTGGTATCGAAATGGCCTTGGTGTCTTTCATCTCTCTGTCATTGCGACAAAGAAAACTTGCATCCACTAGGCTGCTGAATTGGAACACCGCTCCATCCACGTTAATGGTGCAAGTGCTCAAGGTGGGGAATCCAATTGATTAAGGGATAACGTCGAATCCTAACTGTTTTAGAAATGTCATTCGTAGGTCCTAACTACGCTCCACCTTTTGTTATACATCCTAACAAAAAGGTAGTACACGTTTATAAAAAATAACAGCCACGTGTAACATAATTATAAAAAAAAATGGTGTTTGTTATGTTACTTGTTGTAACATAATATCACATTTGGGTTTAGATTTGTGACAAAAAATAAAACGTAGCTAGGGCTTCCGGATATAATTAGGGTTCAGTGTGTTTCCCATTGATTAATTAGTAATTCTTTATTGCTTTGACATTTAAACTTAAATGCGAAACTACGCCATCAGAATAGCAGGCCTTGAAGCCCATTTGACTGATATTAATGCGGTAGATATGGTTAATAATAATGAGTAAATTAAATAAGTATGGACACTAATTATGTGGTTGCCGTATGGTCAATATGGTTAGTTTTTATTTTTGTCCGAGTCAATGTGAGTAGTTACTTACCTTTTTTTTAGTAAGGTAGTTACTTACTTACTGGTACATTTGTTTCATTATTACAATCAAAACCATGCATGTAAATAACTACTTATAGCATTTAAATATCCGCCTTTTACAGCCTTAAAATATCTGCACAATTCTATTAATTTCCAAGAAAATTTGGTCAGGGAAGCAAAGGTAGCTCAAATTATCCCATCATTGGTACGATATTTTAATCAATTCACGGTGTGAATTCTTAGGTGAGAGGTTTAGAAATAATACATAGGGCACACATTGTCGTAGACCGAATCATCTGTAATCGAGTTTGTCTTTTTCTTTCGAAAATAGCATCGAATCTTCGAAAACAATAGATTATAAGTTGAATTTGTGAGTTCTAAAATCGACATTAAGAATTTTGTCAACACCGACACTCGGTTTATTCAACGAATATGGGTCCGCAAAATCGTTGACTATCGAAACGTTTGGAGACACGTGCGCCGAAAAATTGGGTGTCATTAAAGCCAAAAGTTCATTTTAGCTTTAAATAACGACAACTCTCTTCACTATCAGTTTCGTTGAAGCAGATTCTACGGTGAGGAAGAACCTCCCCCGACGTTCAAGCAGTAACGATTCTCTAGTGACGAAACATAAGCTCCAGCGTTCAACGAGTCTCCGATCTGCAGAAGCAGGGCCGGCTCAACAAGTTTCGGGGCCTTAGGCGAAAGTTTTGAACGAGATTTTTGTTTTATTTAAAATGAGTCGGTTTTCCGATAATTTGTTGATTGATAGAAACACATTTAAATGAGATATATAATAAACTTTATGTCATGAATCAAAATAAAAAGAGGAAATTTTTGAACAGTTAAAATTAGAAATTTAAAAGAGATATATAATAAACTTTATCCCATGAATTAATATAAAAAGCACAAATGTAGAAGAGTTGAAGTTAAGAATGCAAACTAAGTAAAAGAAACAGAAGAGTTGAAGTTAAGAATGCAAACTAAGTAAAAAAAACAGAGAGCAAGTTAAACATTACTTTTTTTTGAGGTAGAATGGATGATATTATAAATATAAAAGCATTTTGGTGCTTGCAAATGCAGGAGTCACTATACATAGTAACCAATCTAACAGAACTTGAAAGACAAATGCAGATAAATAAATTTTGTTCTTAGGCATATGGGCGGTCGGAGGGGTGGGACTGCGGTAGCGTCTAGGGACACCGATACAATATACTCCAACCATAAGATATTGATCGAGCATATCAGAGGATAAACAAGCAATGGTGGACCGATTACTCCCCCGGTAAGTCAGCGTGCGTCGTCCTCCCTTGACTGATAATGGTAGGGCTCCTGAACGCGGGATTGCTGACTCCGAAGTGGTAGAGAAGTAACTCATCAACTGTTGGTGGTACCAATGCCACCTATACACCAGGGAGAAGGTACAGTCGACCAAACCCTCCCTGGCCTCCTCAATACTCATTCCTGAAGGCGAGGATGCTTGAAGCCCCCCGCCGCTGCTGAAGATGCCCCATTCGACGTCGCTGATTCTTCTTCCCCCGTTGAGTCCTCCTCTCTCTCAGCCCTCTTGTTTCCCGAAAATGACGGCGTCAGATCACCCATGAATCCACGACCCAGGCCCACATCTGCTCCAACCCGAGCCTGCTCAACCCTACCCTGTTCAGCCGCCGCCAACCCCTTCCCCTTTCTTCGGCTCCAAGCAACTGCCTCCGGTGTCTCCTCCGGCGTGAATGCTGAGTCCGAAGAGATCGGGATTGGAGTGTGCTCCTCCCCCATGGACGCCGGCAGTAAAGGATCGGATCCCCCACCGCCTGCGACTCGAGAAACTCCCGCCCCAGCCCCGCTGCCCAGTTTCCTCGGCCGGGGGCCCTTCGCCGGCGTGCGGCAGAGACAGTTCGGTCTCGACCGAACCCGGCCACCGGGAACCCAGCCCGCCTCCTCCATGGACGAGAAATGCATCACCGGAGCCGACCCGCCCCTCTCCGTCCACGTCCCGTCCGATAACACGGGATCGTCATCCCCCGTGATCACCACCACCGGGGTCCCCGACTCCGATCCCTCCATCGCCCCTACCGAGACCCTCCGACCATCATCCCCAGCCGCCTCCTCTCGTCCCACCAATCCCGATCCAACCATCGAATCCGCGGGTTCAAACTCCGATAGTCGAGGTCCCATATGCACCCCGACGTCGATCTCCTTCACCCCTCCTTCCATCTCCTCCGAGAAAGCCATGAGAGCACAAGAAGTTGCACAAAACTCTAACCCTAACCCTAGTAGAGCAAAACCCTAGCAGAGCAAATAGGAGAGCTGCGATGTATTAATAAACATTACTTAAAAATTGAATAATTTGTGAATAATTCTCCATGTACTTTAAAAAAAAATATTCTCATTAAATATATATATTGGGCCTCGGTTGTTAATTAAATAAAAAAGAAGTGTTGGATCAATACAAACATCGTTTACATGTGGGTGAGGTTAATAACAGATACTAAGGTATTAACGTATATTTAGAGGCCTAATTTGGTTTTAGGCATGAAGTTTTTGTAACGAAACTAGATCCATTATTTTTTTAGAAGCTAAAAATTAAATTCTATGGGGCCTAAATTAATCCGGGGCCTTAAGCAGCGGCTTAACTGGCTTAAAGGAAGAGCCGACCCTAGTCGTTAGTTTCATTGAAATAGGTTCTACGACAAGGAAGCACCTACTCCGGCATTGAACCAGTAACAATTCTTACACGACCAATTAGAAGCTTTGGCTTTTAATGAGTCTCCGGTCTGCGAAATTTGTCCGTCGCCAGTTTCGTTGAAATAGATTCTACGATGAGGAAACACCTCCACCGGCGTTGAAGTAATAACGATTCTCCGGCGACCAAGTAGAAGCTCCTCCATTCAACAAGTCTCCTATGCAATTTGTCTATCGTCTATCCGTTGCAGAATCTGCCATTGCAATTAGTCCATTTCCCCAACTGCATTCATGGCTGGCAACAACAACAACAAGTATCCGTCGGGGTTCACATGCGATTGGGATTACGTCCCCGACTCGCAACACTACTCGTGTCAATCAGAGGACAACTTTGGGGCAAGGAGGAGTATGTGCCCTCGTCGGTGCAAAAGACGGTCCCAGCTCTCCCCGTATACAACTGCTTTAACCCTTATCCGGGTTCCGTTTCAACATTCTCAGGCGGAATGACGTTTGAGGGCTCAACCACGTACTCGGGTTTCAGTTGGAGGAAAGACTTTAGTGGGCTTCTCGTATCGGGAATGCACCGTCCACTACTATCCGCTACAAGGGAAAGCAACTTCTACGACATAAGATGACGTCGTAAAGGTGACCAAAATATTGCGACGACATCCAACGACGTCTCAGAGGAAAATAACTTATACGACGTCACTGGATGGCATCGTAGAGGTGACCAAACTATTGCGATGCCATCAAGTGATGTCGTAGTAGTTATGTTCCTCTACGACACCATTGGATGTCGTCGCAGTAGTTTAGTCACCTCTACGACGCCATTTAGTGACGTCATTGTAGTTATGTTTCTTTGCGACGTTGTTGGATGTCGTCGTGAAGTTGTAACTACTGTGACGTCATCCAATAGCATTTCAGAAGAACATAACTTTTGCGGTGCCGTAAAAAGGTCCCCGTCGTAGAAGATGAAAGCTGGTGGATTGATCTATCGCGTCTATGCCCAACCCACCCTCCGTCAAGGGAGACGCCAACCGAAAAACTTGGACACCGTATATTTATCGGAAAGGGACTCGAACTGAGGAGGAAGCATTGATGTGTGCATGGATAAAACACTCTAAGAACTCTGTTAACGGGGTCGACCAGGCCGGCCTTTCATTTTGGGACTCCATTCGGACGAGCTCACCCTCGTAACCCATCAATCATCGTCGACTGAGCGGTCATCCAAGAACTGCAAGCAGCATTGGAGCGTCACCAACTAGAAGGTAGAGATATTCTAAGGGTGTTGGTCAAAGTTCAAGCACATAAACCAATATGGTAGATCTGATGACTAGATCATGGAGGATGCTCAGAAGGAGTACGCCAAGAAGTACTGCCACAGTTTTGTATGGAAGCACTGGTGGATCCTCGTGCGAGACAAGCCTTGCTGGGTGTATCGTTTTGAGAACGAGTTCTCGACGACCACCAACGATTTCATCGGGAATAAACGGTCATCGTACGCCGAGAACACTTGTCCTGAGTACCCCCAATATCTAAGATGTAAATTCTCGCAGCCGCCACTAAATAGGACAAGGGTCGCTGCCTGGGACCCGTTTGTGGTCGCCTCCTTGAGGGCCAAAAGGTCGTAAAGACCAGGCAAGGGAAGGGAAACTCTAAGAGTCCTAACGACGGGAAGTTGGCTAAAAGCTTGTCGAACATCGAGAATCACCGTTGGGAGCAGCTCGGGGCTTCAGTCACTAGTCCGGGAGTTCTGTTTACTCGAACCGGTGGACACCTCCCACAGGGAGCCCGAATATGTGGCCACCTATAAGCTCTTTCTCCAGGGCATGGCGAATAGGATTTCTAGGTTACTATGATATGTTGTTGCATTTTTTTCTGTACTCCTTCATATTATAAGCTGGTAATCCCCCGATTTAATTAAGCAAGTGCATTTATGTTTCGGGGCGTTATCTAGGTTTATCATTTTATCGCAAACTGCTAACAACATTTCACCTGAGAATTACTGTCAAACCACCATTAAAGTATGAAAGCGGAAGAATACTAAATCGATCAAATAATTTTATCAGTTCATAGTTTTGGAATTTAAATTTGAATAAAAAATTATAATTCGTCAATGAAATTTTGGTAATTCTCACGACTGTAGACCCACATATTATCGATTCAATCTTTTCCTACTATGAGCACCGACTCGGATTAGACCCATATTTGGAAAAACGTTGGCTCAATTGGCCCGGGAATAGACTGATTCAGTCTATTCCCACTATTGATGCTCTTATACGAATATTATATAACCTAAAATAAAGTGTTTGTCTCGATTATGAATAAAAAAAATATTATTTTACTTTTTATAACAAAAATATGAAAAGAAATAGATCTAAATTTGAACATAAACAAATAATTATGGCCTGTAAAGAAGACTAGTTAAGCAAACAAGAATGTTCAAAATCCCTCTCAAATGTAATCTCAATACACGCCTATTTTATTTATTTATCTAGGAAACAGAACTTTTATTAGTCCTACACTTTGAAGTAAGGATCATGACAAGCTAAAAAAACTTCTCAGATGAACAGACTAAGAGTATTTTTTTGACAAAGAACCTCAACCAAATTAAAAACCAAACAAAAGAAAAACAAGTCTAAGAACCTTGATTAACAACCATGATGGAGACGAAATGACCAAACAAAGGGTAGACAAAGAGAAGAAAAAAGATCTAGAACCTAAATCTGCCAACCATGAAACTCGAAAACAAGTGAGAAAACAGTTCTAAAACCTAAATATAATAACCTTGAAGCTCAGAAAATCAAAGAGAGGTAGACAGAAGACCATACAAAACCTGTAAACACATATGAGGACGTAGCAAGAAGCTCCATCGGCACCAACTCTATAGTCACCGGTGAGCCTAAAACCTTAATCCCCCAATCCACCGTTCCTCGAAAACAAGGCCAACGGCTATGTTAGCATGACCAAACATCTAACGCAGTGGGCACCACTAGCACACTGTGAGATCCAGATCACCCGTAGGGTCAGATAGGAAGAGGAAAACAGCAATCAAAAGATTAATGAAGTAAAACACTACAACTGACTTATCACCTAGACGACACACCCCAAGACCAGCGCCACAAACAAATCACCATAGTGTTCGACCTCGCCTAATATGAGGTTGTGTACTTCCTTCCCTAAAAGTTAAATTATCATAGTTCTTCTCTTTATTGTCCAATTCAACGAGTTGATGCCAAAACGCATCAGGTCATTTTCTCTCAACTCTCTTTGTGTCTCGAAATAGGATATTATGCCTTAAATTTTTGTAACATCCATCTCATCCTGCCGGATTGGAAAATCCTTGAAGATCATGGTTTGAATTCAACCTAACATCCTTTTTTATAAAAGAAATTTATTAAGACCATTATCCTCTAAGAAAAAGAATAGGGCAAGGTAATACACTAGTAGGGATCAACCTCACAGACTAACACTGGACCATAACACGTCTAAAAACTGCAACAGACCAATGCGGGTCGTAATACACCAAAAAAATAAACTTCCTACAGAATTAAAAACTCAGTGGAACACAAAAACTACCACAAAGCACATGAGCCCCCAAGACTAAACTATAAAATACATTCGCCTCTAGCTAAAGGAAGAGAAACGAATGACATTACTTAGCCCCACAACTTTACCACTGTGACAAAAAACAAAATAAGAAAAACAATAGAGGAAAACGTAAAGCCTTAGCTGTCTCAACCTTACACTAGCTCTACTCCAAACTGTTCCCAAATTTCAACGATTCACAACCCCATAATCTCCTCAATGAGACAGATCTTCGACCCGAGTGAGGGCCATATTGACGCAATCAATCAAAGCTTGCTTAACAAATTACCATCCGGACACTCCACAATCACGGTAGTATGATGCTCGACTCTCAACGACCTTGAACTCGGTTTAACAGTGTACAGAACCTTAACATCCATGAGCTTCTTTATTCCTTTGGTTCTTCTCGTCTTCTTGTCCCTCCCCTTAACTGGAAAGTCGAGTTCATCAAGAACATGAGTAAGAGCATGGATGATCAGAAGCTGTTTTGGTCGAGGAGTTACATGGATCATACTTATCTACTAAACCACAATGCCTTTGATCCTTTGTATTACCTATCCCTTTTAATTCCGGAACTAAGAAGAAAGCATTCGGTTCAGATTTTTTGAAGAGGTACTAAATCTGGAATGGGCCTGAACCAGCTTCCTTCCCAGTCAGAAAGCGACATAGAGGCTCCTGCATATCAGGCAACAAAATGCGAACCCCCCCCTCCCCGAAGAAATCACCGTCTAAATTAGAACAAACCCCAAAAGCCTCCGGACATAACTCAGGTACAGAATAAACATTGATGGTTTTTGCAGATAGATTGAACTCGCACTCACCGAGCTGCAAAACCAGTTCCTATCCATGAAACAATGCCAACCTGTGGAGAAGAATGAAAGCTCGCCCAAAGGATGACCCTTGATTCTCCCCACAGACGACTAGAATAGAGCCTAATATTGCACCAATGGTTCCCAAGTTATCCAAACCTCCAACCACGGAACGAAATTCCTTCCTCTGACACCCATTGAAAAACCCCACCTTTGATGAGAAAATCACCTAACGACTTCAGGATCGTGAACCACTTCTCTAGGCTATCCCAGCTAGGGGATTCACCTTATCCACCCTGAGGTATTGTTCATCGAGTCGGGTGAGACGCCTGATAGATGGTCTCATGAGAAACTTTTCATGGGTCGGGTTTTTTTATTATTATTTTTCCCCATTCGGGCTATGGCCTTTAGCCCTTGTAGAGAGTTTTCTTGTTATCGTCACATACTTCTCTCCTGGTCCTTTTTGGACGGTATTTATTAATAAATTTTCCAAGCTGATCCAAAAAAAAATTCCATTTATCAAAGTTGATTAAAAATGTTATATAAATACATCAAAATTAATTTTCACGATTATCGACCAAAAATTCATCTGATAAAAGAAAGAATCATACCTTTAAAGCATTTGATAGTGTGGAGATAGAATACTATCAAAAGAAAATGAATTTTTTAGGAAGATTGTTGGGAGCCAAAAATCTCATTACTTTAAAACAAATGAGCTCCTCGGATCAATGATTCGAACTTATGGTTTCGACCCGCTTCTATTGCACATCATTCAAATAAGACGTAACTCAAGTGGAAAAACAAACAACCAACTGTGACGTCATCCCCAAGTGACTGTAAAAAGTGGTGTAAATGAAATATGTTGTTGTTTGTGTAAGAGCATGTATAATGGGTCAAATCGTATAAGCAAACCATATTAACAAATCGTATGCTGACTGTGTAAAATAGTGGTTTGCAGTCTCTGAAATTAATGTGCCCCACAGTGGTAAGAACCGGATAGGGAACCGTATTGTGATTTGATGCTGAATTAATATTTTGCTGATTTTATTAAATTCTTGACAAAAATAATTATTAATAACATAAATTAATTATAAATAATATTAACACAAGTTATTAAAAATGAACTTCAACTTTTAAAGTTATTGAGATAAATTTAACGAAATAAAATTAACTAAATTAATTAATAATAAACTTCTAATTAATTAATAATTGCATTGCATATTTAATTTATCCCTTCGAAACCCTAAAACAAAAAGGAAATAATCAATCGGACTTTAAAAGTACAAATTTTGCCCCTCCAAACAACTTCAGATGGCCGAAAAATATCGTACATGATGCCAAAACCATGTGTTTTGCTCGGGAGCCCGATTCGACCTGAAAAATGCTAAGATTTCGTCAGAATTGGACACTAACGAGTTTTACATTTTAGTAAAAAAATATTGGGTCCATTTTAAATGTAACCTAATATTTTTTATAGTGTAAAATTATCTATTTATACTTTAATTTTGGACTAATCCTATTTAGTTAAATCTGATTTTATATATTTAAAAAAACGGGATGGTCACGTGTCGCGGCGTCATTGGTTGCCGCGTGAACTGCTTTCACCAAACCGCGAAATTTCGGTTCGCGAGTCGCGGTTCTCGTTGTAAACCATGATCTAACGGTTCGCGGTTCACAAAAACTATGTCCCACAACATACCGATTTGCAAACCGTAAAATCAAGGTTCACAAAGCGGTTCGCAACACAATTCGTTGCGTTGTAGTTGATCTAAGTTACTAGACAATCTTGTTTAATTTATCAATAATTTCTTTACCTTTGCTTTTTTTTATAAGCTCGAAAATTTTATTAATAAGACTGATTCCAGAAGTAGATCAGAATGCCCTGCTTAAAAGAAAAACAGGGTGGCAACCAACGATTACAAAGTGACTCCAAATAAAGGAGCCAAAAGGCCTAGCCATTTCAAAAGGAAAACACGGAAACAAAAACCGATAAAAGAAAAACCCCACCAATCCTCGTCTTCCGATCAAGGACGAGTCGTCGCAGCCTTCTTGATAGCCAACTCACGAATTTTAATCCATGCATCAGTACCATGATACGGCGCTACGGCTTGAGTGTTTCCGTTTCGGATTTGCTCAACTTGTTTCCCAATATCGACAGGACAGACATACCGTTGTCTATCGGAAACCTTTGGTTTACAACTCAAGGTGTAAATTTCTGTCAAGTGCCTAGGGGGACGGCTCACCCGCTTCGAATGGACGAGAGCATCCTTCCACGGAGATGACAGCTGCTGTACAGATTGGGCTGCAGGAGAGGTAGTAAACGGACTTGGGCTGGAATCAGACCCAACCTGAACAGGCCCAGAAACGAACCCATTCACATCCAGCCCGATCATATGCCCAGCTGCCCCATGTGCAGGATAACCCAAACCATTCTCACTAACTACAGACGGCCCAGCAACAGGCCCACCCGCTTCAGTTGCAAGCCCAGACCCTTCAGCAACATTAACCTCTTCTTCCTCACTACGTTCAATTGTCGCAGCACTGGTCAATCGCGAATCAGAGATCACAATCTCAGTCCGATCGAGATTTCCGGAGACGTCAATGGTAGCGAGATTACCGGGTGATACGATACGATTTTCAGAATCACATCCAAACTTCGAAGTCGAATTTGAAACACCCTGATGCTCGGTGGTAACGCGAACACCAGTTGCAGACGAGGTCCCGATCGGATCTGACGCCGGCCCTTCAACCCACTGCGACAGCACCGGCGAACTCACCGCCGTCGAGTCCCCGTGGTGGTCCGACGTCGCACCTTCACCCTCCTGCAACAACACCGGCGAAACCTCCACTATATCGAGCTTAGCATGCGAGCTCTGTTTCTGGATTACCGAATCAGAATTGAACGTTGATTTAAGCTCCATATGTGACCGGCGACGCCACGCCATAGCAACAAACAAGACATAGCCATCAATTTTGAATCCGTTCATAACCTCGATCGCTTTAGCTGCTGCTTCTTTGGATTCGAAACGAACGAATCCAAAATAACGATGACTTCTACTTGGCCGTGTGGGAACGCTTATGGACACTATCTTGCCAAACGGACTGAATACATTTCTAGTCCATTCTTCGGACGATTCAAAAGGTAAGCTATTCACGAAAATCTCATCTTCTTGTTCCACGAACCTGCCGTTCCTCGTTGCCCGAGACCGTCGAATCACCCTTGCTGCCTGTGGTTGTTTAACTGAAACCTTATACTTGTCACCAGCACCGGATCCAGCAATAACAATAGGCGCAGAGGGTGCTTTGACATGAGCAACTGGTGAACGCCTTCGAGTCCGTTTGGTACAACGAATAAGGGCAGAATCTGAGATAGGAACAGCCGTCTCAACTTTCTTCTCCTGTGACGGACCCTTACGGACCTGCACAAATCGCTTCTTTGATGGAACGCGAACACGATCCTTCACCGAGCTCTCCGAGATGGTTAAAACTGTTAGTCTTAGTGCCCGTAGTTCAATCCTAAATGTCCAAATGTATATATCATCGTTAGCAATAAAATTAAAGCGGCTTTATATTACTTATGTGTTGGAGTAATATATCGATGTGTGCTCTGATCTATGCCCACCATGCGAATAGAACCATAGATCGAGATAGATCACACTCGATGGGTCCCTAGTCAACAAAGCTTCACTAGAAGCGACTAGTATGAAAGATGGCTCTTTATGGCTTACGTTCTGTTAGTCATTGGAATGGGATTTCGGAGTCTGATCATAGATATCATGTGGGACATGATATTGGACGACCCGCCCTGAATATGTGCCATAGATTAAGTCATGAACATATTCAGTGTCGTAGCTTGTCATGTATCCTTAGACCAAGGAGTCTTTGTGATCGCTATGTAGTCAACAACTGAGTTTGACCTGAGCCTAACGTTGTCCGTAACAGGGCTTCCATAACGGCCAGGATTGGCTTGGGGACGGGCTACATGAGTGACACGAAAGGCGGCTAAGGGATTTATCCCTCATACTGAGGTATGGGAAAGATATCGGTTCTCGGCCGCTTGATCGAGAGTGACTGGAAGAATAGCATGGCCATGCACATGATACTGGGTATCATATCTTCAGTCATCTCACATATCAAGGAACGGTGATTGAGAATAATAAGGATGACGGCTCTATGCCTTATCTCAATCAGGATATCGGAGATAAAAGGATAATGACAGGGACGACGGAAAGGTTAGAATCGACAGGGTCGATTCGTTATGTAGTGTCAGGCAATACTAAAGTCTCGTTAGTTGCCACTTAAATAGGATCAAGTAAAATGGGATTTTACGTTGATCTATTGACATGCATAAACCTAAGGGTCACACCGGAGGATGAAACTCATTGACACATTTATGGAGAATGGCCAAAAGGGAGTTGTCTCGGGACATGACCAAAACTGGGTTTTGGGTCATGTGCCCGTAAGTGAATAGGACTTTACGGATCGAGACAAGGCTTGGAGTCTTGGGATTGATCGCGTCGGATAATGTTGGACATTTCCGGTATGGAAGGCATGGAGGCGATGAGCGAATCACGGGACCTCGTTGGAAATGGTCACGGGCCATGTTCCAAGAGGCCCATGAAAGGCCCATGCAACCAAGGCCCATGGAACTAATTAATCAAGTCTTGATTAATTAGTACTAAGTAAGCAAGACAAGGATTAAGGTGTTGGTGATTCACCACCTAACCCAATCTTGTCTTGTCATACTTTGTCCTATTTACACCTTACTTGACACCATACTTGTCCCATGCCTTTAGTTGGACAAGTATGGGTTTTGTTATGTTTAAGTCATCTTTTTTCAACATAACAAAGACAAGACAAGAATAGGAAACACATTTTCTCTCCCTCTTCCATGGCCATTTCGGGTTTGGCTAGTTTCCTCCTCCATTTTTGTGTTCTTGAGTCCTCAAAGAGAAGAACTACGTGGCTTTGATTCCCATGTGGATACGTAGGCGTCTTGGAGACTCAAGCCAATCATTCGTTAACCGGTGTTCTTGTTTTGGTAAGAACTAGTGCTGAATTTTTCTCTTGTTAATCCATTCTTTGTTAGTTGTTTCATGGTTCTAATTGTCTCTTGGTTTTCATTGATTTTCCGCTGCGAGTTGGTTCATCTCCAACCTTACCTCGAGACCCAACAAAAACATGGTTTAGAGCCATCACAATTGACCCTAATATCGTAGTCACCTCCGCCACAATCTTAGAGCTCCGGCGACGAGAAAGAGACGAGAGAGCCATACTCTTTCCTAACTCTTTACCTTTGTTTTGTTTTCGTGTTGACATGGATGTTTCTAAAAAGATGTATACTATCCACATCCGTTGGTTGATATTCTTTTGTGGTTGTTTATCATGTCTGTGAGCCTATTTTCATGCGTTGGCCAGAAAGAATGTTGAGGAAGAAGGCTTTGTTCCCTATCATAGTGCATATACATTATGAGGGTGAAAAAACACGGTATTTATGCGTAGAACCAATAAACTATAACCTCAATTCCAACACAACTCAAAACTATTGAGTTGTGTTGATTTAGAATTTGGAGTTGAAGGTTAAACATAAGAGGGTTCTATGGATTTCAAAACAAAAGGACCCCGACGTCCAACAATAAAAAAAAATGATAGTCTCTTGGTCAATTCCAGCCGGAATCGAACCGATAATGGGTGCTCTTAAAATATAGACTAAGTTTTGGTAGGTAAGTAATTACTATAGATTTAAAATATACAAATTTTAGTTCCCAATTTCTAAGAGGGGATTATAAAACTTATAACTTTAGGGTTAAATGAGGAGTCAGCAACAAGGGTATGTATGACCAATACAGTGAAACGAGCAAAATGACATTATTTTTGGCTTTAGACTTGTTGTTCCGACAATTAATTAAGAAGCTTATTATTTAGGGCACAAATGGTGAGAGAGTGATAGAGCTGTCTTTTCCGTTAGTGGCAGTTGAGCTTTAAAGTAGATGTGTGGACGAAGCACGGATTTTATATGACAAGGACATCCCTTCTCAACCGTCACCCTCTTCTTTTTTTCTACTTTTGTAGCCATTCTCACACATTTCCCTATAAATTCTCTCCAAACACATCTTTTTCTCTCATCATCCAAACATCAATCTTAACTTTAACTGTTATTGTTCTTTTGTCTGAGAAAATAAAGATGATGCCTAGAAGAAGTAGTATTACATGTAAAGCCGTTTTAGCGGTGGTTATTGGATCCCTCATCTACGCCCCAACCACCCATGCCAGGAAGCTGCTCGAGTATGGTCCACTTAACGACCAAAAGACATTCAGCTGGTTCCACTATCCTACTTTTGGTGGAGGAGGTGGGGGTGGCGGCGGCAGCCTTGGTGGTAGTGGGTATGGTGGAGGCGTAGGTGGTGGGTATGGTGGAGGTGGTGACATGGGAGGGGGTGGTGGTGGTGGAGGAGGTGGTGGCGGTGGCGGTGGCGGTCTTGGGGAAGGCGGCTACGGTGGAGGTGTGGGTGGTGGGTATGGGACAGGTGGTGGCCTGGGAAGAGGTGGCGGTGGAGGCTATGGTGGAGGAGGAGGGTTGGGAGCGTCCGGGTATGGGTTCGGAGCCGGAGGTGGATCTGGGTTCGGGTCCGGAGCAGATGGTGGGTTTGGTGGTGGTGGCGGCGGTGGATTTGGTGTCGATGGCTATCTACCAGGAGGTGGCCATTTTGTGTACGGGGCCGGAGGCGGGTTTGGAGTTGGATCAGCTGGACTTCCTTAATCTAATTATTAGCCTTTTCTTCTTCAAAATTGTACTTTTGCATGTTTCTGTGCTGATCTATTTTCATCATCAATAGGGTTTAAACTGGTTCTGGTTTATGGTTATGTGAGGATCAAAAATTATGATCATGAATGTGATAAGTTCTGCACTTTACGTTATTTTAATGAACACTTTGTCTGTTATTTATAAGCTTGTATCATGTTTGTTAATTTGTGAATCATTCATTTTCTCTTTTGTTCAAAAAAAAAGAAAAGTAGATGAGTAAAAATTCTAGAATCGGTGGAAACGTTGTCTCGTCTGGGACCCTCAATCTAGCCCTAGCCCTGCCGTTGGGCGCTCCCTCCTGACAAAATCGTCGATGTGCCGTTTGGGTTGCCACCACTCGGTGCCGCTTGTATTGGGAAGGGCGCCCTGGTGTCTCCCCGTCCCTTTCGGTCAATCCCCTCACAGACCATGCCTAGCGCGGGGGATAAAAACCATTGGGATGAGTCACCACCACTACCCTTCGCTTTCTCTCCCTCCCTCATCTCGCGGCTTCTATTCTGAGATCTAGGACACCATATTCGTCCTCCCCATCACTGCTCCCGAGAGCTGGGTTTGATCCGCCTCCTCCCCCGCATGGTGAGTTTTGTCCGGAATACTGCGGCGGCCACAGGTGGCTTTGGCTCCACGATATTGGGGGGGCTCCAACCACGGAAAACCCTATCATGCCTTCTCGACCTCACCATGACCTTGCTCTAGTGATACCCCGGGCGGCGACTGTCCAGATTTTAGCGGGGCATTCGGAGCGTCTCACGGTCATGTCGGTGTTGGCACGAACCCAACGTATGACCTGTGACAGCCAGGGGGCGTCGGAGTGGGGTGGGTGCCTCCTCTAGGGTTCATCGTCGACGCTGGCTGTGAAGGCGACCTAGGGTTTGGGACCCTTGCTAAAGAGTTGCGCTAGGGTATGGGCCTAAGATGGATGGTGGGACGTTACTCCTAGGGAGGGGGTGTCGGGCCCCTTGAATATCCCTGCAGGGAACTGGGCATGGCGGCAATAGAGGGACTGGTTGCTCTACCGAAGGGTTAATTATGGCGCTGCTCGGGTGACACAGGTTCGAGGAGCGGGCGTTGCTCTAGGTGGGAATCGGGAAGACGGCGCCACACTGATCTTGATTCGGGGCGACGTTAGCCCCGGCCCGCTGGCATTGGATCCGAGACCTAAGGATGGGCGGTCTAGAGGACGGGGTGTCCGTGTGACATTGGACCCGGGACCTCGTCCTTCGCCTTGGGGCATCACTCGACCACCGGAGATAAGCCTCCCTGGGAGGACGGCTCCTATGTGGGGAGCCATAATAAGGGCGGGGAGATGCTCCGTCGGGAGGGATGACGTGCCGTCTGAGCATCGGGATTGGCCTTGGGAGGGTCCCCGCACTACACCAGCTTTTCACTTCTGCCACGGGGCCCTTTCTATGACGTCGCAGAAGTTAAGTACTTCTGCGACATCGTAGCATGATGTCGCAGAAGTATCTAAATCTACGACAGCGTAGCATGATGTCGCAGAAGTACTTAACTTCTGCGACGCCTAGGATATGACGTCGCAGAAGTAGCTAACTTCTACAACGTCGTTTTATGACGTCGCAGAAGTAGGTAACTTCTACAACTTCGTTTTATGACGTCGCAGTAGTTGAGTACTACTGCGACAGATTGGTTATGACGTCGTAGGAGTACTACTGTCTTTAAATCCCCACCAACTTACCATTACACTTCCTACCAAACTCTTTCTTTTTTATCAAACCCCTCTCACTTTCAAAATTCTGCAGATTTTTCTTCACTTCTCCATAAACCTCTCAAATATTTTTCTCCCTCAACTTTCCTCTATCATCCATGTACTTTCTAACAAAACAAGGGATTACAAACGTTTAAAGGTATGTTTTATATACTTATATATATTTGGTGAATATATTTTAGTGTGTGGAAGAAAAGTATATTTGATTTATATATTTAGGATTGATTATGATCGATATGATATTGTTTAAATTAAATATGCATATATATTTAGGATTAATATTATGATAGATATAATATTATATACTGTTTAAAATTAAATATGCATGTATTTAGGATTGATTAGGATATATACTAATTTTGATTAATTATTATATTTTAGTTTTGTAGAAGTAAATATTTTTATTAATATATGTATATGCATATATATATATATATATATGTAGATGGATAGAAAGTGGATGAAGTTGCCAAGAGATGATCTAAGGCATGTGAAAGGTATTTTAGGGTTTCTCGACCATGTCATTGTTAATGGTAAAAACTTCGGTGTGAATGATCACTTTCGGTGTCCGTGTCGAAATTGTACGAACCATTGTTTTTTGACATACGATGTATTGATGAATCATTTAACTAGTAAAGGGATTGGTATTATGACAAATTACGATATTTAGGAGTATCACGGGGAAGCACACCTCATGCCTACTGAAGAGGAATCTAGATTTGAAAATATTAAGGAGATGGCTAGATATCATGTGTCATTATCTGATCATAATGATTATATTTATAACAATGAGGCTTCATCATCCGGTGATTACGATGCAACAAGGGAGTATGTGGAAAATGCGTTTCCATATCGTGACACGAGTGATAATATAATTGATGATTTTTGATGAGTACGATATCGATGAGACGGTTGCAAGGGAAGACGCAGACAAGTACATGAGATTATTGAGTGTGTATCAAACACCGTTGTACGAGGGATGCACTGGTTCTGATACATTGACAACCATTATGGAGTTGATGTCCTATAAAGAAAAATACAAGGTGTCGAATAACGCGTTTGACGAAATGTGTACAATGAATAAGAAAAAAATTCCTCATCCGAACACTTATCCAAAATCGTTTGCTAAGGCGCAGAAAGTGGTGAAGGACGTTGGGTTAGGCTATGAAACGTATGATGCTTGTGAATCTAGTTGTTGTTTATACTACGCTGAAAATCTACATTTGACAGAATGTCCTATTTGTTTTGAACCTCGCTACGATATGGTAGGCAAGGCGAAGAAAACTGTTAGACACTTCTCCATCATATATAGAACAATTGCAGAAGCTGTACAGTTCACCTGACATTGCACAGAAAATGAAGTGGCACGCGAAAAGGGCAATCAATCCTGACATTTTGAGGCATCCAGCAGATGGTGAAGCTTGGATTGAGTTCGACAGGTTACATCCTAGATTTCACAACGAGAAACGCAACGTGCGTCTTGCAGTAACCACATATGGGTTTTGTCCATTTGGTGCAAGTGGCGTGCCTTATATCATGTGGCCCGTTGTTGTGATTCCTTATAATTTACCCCCAGACATGTGCATGCAGAAAGAGTTTAACATCTTATCACTGCTGATATCAGGTTAGTCGCTTGGACAATATATCTTATAATATCCTGTTGCATATTGGTTACCATGTTTTGACATACATATTGCATACATATATCCACAGTATATTATCATCAGTTTAACATCTAATATTATCATTGGTTATTTAGGTCCAAAGTCGCCCGAAAAATGTTTGAATAACTTGATGAGACCGTTGATTGATGAGCTCCGCATGTTGTGGGATGATAGGGTTGTGACCTTTGATGTATTCGCTAATCAGTCATTCAAGATGCGAGCAGCAGTACTGTGGACCATTAGCGACTTCCCAGGGCTTGGGATGTTGGAGGGAATTCAGACAAAGGGTTACTTGGCATGCCCGATATGCTTGGATGACCTGGATTCTCGTCATAGTCATAACATGATGTACTACTACGGGGCGCAAAAGGACTTGCCACTCGATGATAAACGCCGTAGGGACAAGAAAAACTTCGATGGAAAGATGGAGATGAAAGTCAACAAGCCCGCACGTTCAGGTGAAGAAGTATACAACGCCCTCATGAGGGAAACCTACCCCGTCCTGGCATTGCATCTAAAGTTTCAAAAGAACAAATCAGTAAGGTCATGTTGGACACATAGGTAAATTTTTTGGGATCTCCCGTATTGGCATACATTGGGGACAAGGCACGCATTGGACGTGATGCACATCGGAAAAAATATGTGTGACAATATTCTTGGGACGCTATTGAATTTGCCTGGAAAGACCAAGGACGATTTGAAAGCCAGGGCATCGTGGAAAAAGAACGGTGTGCACAGAGATCTATGGCCTTCTATGGTGCGCGGGAAGACTTCCCTACCGTATGCAGGATACACGGTTAAGCCGGAGAAGCGTGAGGAAGTTCTTGAAGGGTTTGGAAAAATACGTTTTCCATCAGGCTATGCAGGAGGCCTAAAAAACAATGTCAACATAAAGGACAAGAAGTTTTACGGACTCAAGACTCACGACTGTCATGTTTTGCTGCAACGTATACTTCCAATCATAATACGTCCGTATGTGGCAACAAAAGTGGCTACTGTCATCTACGACATTGCCGAATTCTTCAAAACACTTTGTTCACGCGAGTTGTCAAAAAGCGGGTTATGTAGTTGAAGATAGAGATTATTGACATACTCTGCAGGTTAGAGATGATATTTCCTACCCCGTTCCATATTATCATGATGCATTTATGTAAACACCTCTCAGATCAAATCCTTCAAACGGGTCATGTACACTACACATGGATGTTTCCCATGGAAAGGTATGTACTATTATATACATAAATATAATTATATGATATCATTATAATTAATTAGACGTGTACGTATTAATATATATGCAGAGAACTTGGCTACTATAAATCTTGGGTGCGCAACCTTCGTTACCCCGAGGGTTGCATCACGGAGGCATACATTCTTCATCAATGTTCGACGCATATGAATTTGTATCTTGATAAAAGAGTCACGAACACAAGCAATAATGTCGACCCCGCGCCAGTCAGTTGGAACGTTTCAGTTTGTAATGAATCAGTGACTTCGTTACGGCCTATATGGACGAAAGTGTTGAGCGAGTCTGAAATTGCACTTGCACATTGGACGGTAATGACAAACTGTGATGAAGCTGACAAACAGTACAAATCATTTACTGTTAATTACAACAATGCGTTTGGCAACCGACAAACTTTACAACATCGAATGGATACATTATATATATATATGTGTGTGTGTGTGTGTAACTTCATATTTTTAATTTGTTCGTTCATACACAGATGACGCCTTATTGGGAGGAAGGACACTATAAAGAAGCAGAAATGCTTTTCAATGGTGTCCTATACCACTATGTGTATAAACAATGTGACGTTAACGATGTCAAATTCCTTTGTGAGGCTCAAGACAAAGGAAGAACCACACAAAACAATGGTGTCATGCTTGAGACCGATTCTGATGGGACCTTTTATGGTGTTTTGGAACAAGTTATTAAACTCATATACGAAGAGAGGTTGTCGGTGGTGTTGTTCAAATGCCGATGGTTTGACTCAAAGAAGGTGAAACTGAATCATGGAATGATATCTATACCAACCAACACAAATTGTTACAAACATGACCCATATTGTCTCGCGAATACCCGCACAAAAGGTATTTCAATATTTACACACACACACACACACACACACACACACATATATATCATGATTCGATGTTTCAATTATTCCTCTTGTAGATATTCTACGTTGACGATCCCAAATTGGGTGGACATTACAAGGTCGTGAATAAGGTAGCGCACCGGGGGAAATACAGTGATTTTTCAATAGACACTGTTCCGAGACCATCGTACCAGGTTACTCAACCTTATCAAGAGCCAAGGCCATCCATTCAACCTGTAGATGCCACGTTAGAGGACGTCGAAAACGGGGACGACGATGATGATCAGCTGGATTCCATGATGATCGATGACAACGACGTCAACGAAGAAGAATATTTTTTCTTGAATGATGACGATGAGGAAGAGCATGACATCTCTGATGAAGAAGACCTCAACGATGAACAAGAGCTTAATGACGAGATATTATCTAATGATGAAGAAGACGATTAGTAATTAATTTGAGTAGAAACTCACGTTTTGTGTTTATTAATCAAAATCTGAATTACAATGAGAGTTATCAAATGCTTATGTAGAAAAATATAGGGATAACTCCGAATCCAAACGATGTGGGAAAGGTGTATTTCACGTCCTAACTGTGACTCACCTTTTGTCACACGTCCTATACCAAAGGTGGTGTCATTTTACAAAACATGACAAATGACACCAAAAAAGTGGTATAACGTTCGTATTTGATGGTTTTTCCTCTTAATTTTTGTATAATTTGTGTTTATCAGTGCACTACAAGAGGTAGGTGGTATAAATTTACCAAAAAACCCACTTTTTTTTGGTGTCATTTTTCATGTTTGTCAAAAAAAAACACCTTTTGTATAGGACATGTGAAACTACTGCGACATTAAAACTACTGCGACATTCCCAAAGTCCCAATATATGTATTTTGTTGTTAAAA
The DNA here is from genome assembly GCA_963921825.1 of Erodium maritimum. Taxonomy (NCBI): domain Eukaryota; kingdom Viridiplantae; phylum Streptophyta; class Magnoliopsida; order Geraniales; family Geraniaceae; genus Erodium; species Erodium maritimum. Next base: position 48,065,971 of record OY997595.1, on the reverse strand, counting down.
TATCGTTATTTTTGAAAATGACATTAAAACTACTGCGACGTCATAGATATGACGTTGTAGAGGTTATGACCTCTACGACGTCGTAGATATGACGCCGCAGAGGTTACATGGACAGAGACCATTTTAGGGTTTTTTTTCGACGTTTTTGTCGTTTTAAACATCGTGATTGATAGTTTAAACTTTTATTGATCATCAACAATAGTTTTAGGCTAGTATAAATGTAACGAGCCTGAAAGTTTGAATTATTTTAACCCCGGTCAAAAAAAAATTTAATATTATTTTTTTTGCAACTACCACGGCATAATGATGTCGTAGAGGTTATTCCTCTACAACGCAACCTCATTGAAGTCGCAAAGACTGAGCAAAACGGTGACGTCTGGTTTTGTGGTATAAAAAAAATATATATAAACACCCGATTAGGTCAGAAACGGTTCACCTCTTCCTCATTTTTCCCTATCTATCGCTTCAGTTTTCGTTCCTCACCTTCTGCGACCTCTCCCTCTCTGTGACAACCCGACCTCGCCGTGACAGCCTCGACATCGCCGTGATAGCCCCGACCTCGCCCTCGCCTTTACAGCCCGACCTCGCCCTCTCCGTGACAGCCCGACCTCGCCCTCGCCGTTCCCGTCCGACTGAAGAAACCGCTGCCCCCGCTGCAGAAACCTCCCAACCCAACTCGCCTTTTACGCAATGGCCGACGATTAGTGGGTTGGTTGTACCGTCTACGAGTACAACATCACAAGGAGGACCGAGTCCGGGCGGGGCGTCTAGCTCTACTATTGCGGGCGACGTCTGGTATGCCCGAAAGGCGGAAAAAAAGAGGAAGCCTACAAAACGTGTCACCCCATTGGTAATCAACTACGATGAGAGCAGCAGCGAGAACGAGATCGCTAGCGGGTCCGACTTTCCCTCCGACATTGATTCCGACTTTGAGGGTGTCGACGACACTCTCGGGAGTGATGCCGTTAACGAAACTCCTAGGAGTGAAGACGTCGACGCCACTCTGGGGAGTGAGGACGTTGACTCCACTTCTGCTTCTTCCCTCGCCTCTACTAAACAGAAGAAAAAGAAGAGGGAGGGTAAGAGAGGGTTTGTGTCGGTTGCCCGGACTTGGCAAGAGGTGGACAAAAGAGGAAAATATAAGCTCGTTAAATGCGCCGATAAAGATTCCGTGTATTGCCCGGATCACCCGGAAATCGACGGCGATAGAATGATCCGAGATATCGGATCCATCGTTCGGGCCCACTTACCGATGCTTTCTGACACGTGGGACCAAACCCCGTTGCCTGCCCAATTTGGTGTACGAAGGAAGCTCAGGGTAATTGTTTTTCCGTTTAAGCGTTGTTCATTTTTGGTTTTGAATTGTTTGGTCATTAATGTCTCCACTTAATTTTTGGTCGTAGGCTTTCTATCTGTACGACGAGAAGAAGGATGTGGGTGTATGCGAGTGGGTCCATAAGGAATTCCGTAGTCGGTTTAGGGAATGGAAGTCCAAGATCAACCGGGCACGCAATGCAAGGATCGCGAAAATGAAGACCCGAGATGTAAGAACCGCCCCCGGTCGACCCCGATCGAACCGGTGGATTTCGACGAAGTTTGACTTTTGGCCGAAAAAGTCAACCAAAGACTCAGGAAGTCATTAGGGACATTTCCGGGGCCCAAAAAGCTTAGCCGTCATCACGGTTAGCTTGGTTGGGTCATTTCCTTCAGTTTGACTGTAATATTGTATCGGTCAATTTCTGGTCAAACTTGGACTTTATATCAACTTTCCCGACTAAAACTGGACTGCTGGAATTCTAATAAAATAAAATGGCTCCCACAATGGAACATGGCACTGGAGGCTTGGATGAGAAGAAAAGGAGTTGAAATGACTTCTTGACCCTCTCTAAAGACTCTAAAAAGGATAAAACTAGCAAGGGGCTTTTGGTCATTTAGCTTGTAGGTCATTAAAGGCAATTGTGGGACACAAATTCAGCCATTCCCCTCATTTTACAGCTGAGAATTTCTAAAGGGAGAGAAGAGAGAAGCTCTTGGCTTGAGCAAGAAGAAATAGAGCAAAAAGAAGATTTTTGGCTCATCTTTCCACCATTTCTCCTTCCCAAGCTTGCTAGCTTCATCTCCTACACATCCTCAAGGTATGGACGCTCTAAACTTCTCATTCCATCCACTTTCAATCTTTGGGTTTTGTGGGTTTTTGGCTTGGAGTTGAAGAACTAGTTATTTTGATGATTGTTGGAGTTGGGTTAGTGAAGATAGGTTGTTGGATTGTGTTTTGGTTGAAGTTTTGATGAACCCATTGAGGGAGTTGATGTTTGGGGACTTTTGATGGTTATTTTGGAGTTGTTTGTAGATGGAAATGGAGTTTTGGGTGTGATTTTCGTGGTATCCGAGTTGGGGAAGAAGAAGGAGGGTCTGTTCTGGACTGATACGGAACGAGGCATGGAGAGGGTCTCATTCCGGCCCTTTGAGTGGCACGGAACGGGTCTCATTCCGGCCCTCTGAGTGGCATGGAACGGGCCACATTCCGGCCCTCTAAGTGGCACGGAACGGGTCACATTCCGGCCCTCTAAGTGGCACAGAACGGGTCCCATTCCGGCCCTTTGAGTGGCACGGAACGGGCCACATTCCGGTCCTCTGAGTGGCACGGAATGGGTCACATTCCGGTCCTCTGAGTGGCATGGAATGGGTCACATTCCGGATCAGACCTCCAGAACCAAAACCCTTCCTTTTGAGGCCTTTTAGATTCCTAAATCATTCCTTTGACTTTGTTTCTATTATTTGGAGGCTTTTATGTGTCTTTCGTTGAGGAACGCTCCGTTGGGTTACTAACTTTGGTATTGTTGTGGTCCAAGACCGTGAGCCCGAGCTCAAGAGGAAGAAAGGCCTTGGACCCGAGCTAGAGAGACGAAGATCACTCCGGAACCCGTGTGAAGAACAGAGGAGAGACTAACCGGCTTTACAGCAGAGTTTTAGAGGAAGACCACAAGGTAGGGAAGGTCTTAACTTCTTATTTAAACGCTTAGTATGCATGTTAGGATAATAAAATCCGAAAGGTCCTAAAATTTCCTATAGGATGCGAATAACTAGAATAATCGTCTTTCAATTATTAATAACCGGATGTGTCTAGAATGCATGCTTAGGATGAGAATAACTAGTGTAACTCGCTTTCAATACTTGGGAATTGATTTACTGGTAGAGAGGTCGTGATGAGCCCTCGGATTAGTTGTGTGCTAGGTTCACATGCCTGATACCACTGTTGGGTCTCGAGGTAGGGTTGGAGATGAACCAACTCGCAGCGGAAAATCAAGGAAAACCAAGAGACGATTAAAACCATGAAACAACTAACAAAGAATGGATTCACAAGAGAAAAATTCAGCACTAGTTCTTACCAAAACAAGAACACCGGGTAACGAATGATTGGCTTGAGTCTCCAAGACGCCTACGTATCCACATGGGAATCAAAGCCACGTAGTTCTTCTCTTTGAGGACTCAAGAACACAAAAATGGAGGTGGGAGCTTGCCAAACCCGAAATTGCAAGGGAAGGGAGAGAGAAGTTGTGTTTCCTATTCTTGTCTTGTGTTTGTTATGTTGAAAAAAGATGACTTAAACATAACAAAACCCATACTTGTCCAACTAAAGGCATGGGACAAGTATGGTGTCAAGTAAGGTGTAAATAGGACAAAGTATGGCAAGACAAGATTGGGTTAGGTGGTGAATCACCAACACCTTAATCCTTGTCTTGCTTGCTTAGTACTAATTAATCAAGAATTGATTAATTAGTTCCATGGGCCTTGGTTGCATGGGCCTTTCATGGGCCTCTTGGAACATGGCCCGTGGCCATTTCCAACGAGGTCCCGTGATTCGCTCATCGCCTCCAAGCCTTCCATACCGGAAATGTCCAACATTATCCGACGCAATCAATCCCAAGACTCCAAGCCTTGTCTCGATCCGTAAAGTCCTATTCACTTACGGGCACATGACCCAAAACCCAGTTTTGGTCATGTCCCGAGACAACTCCCTTTTGGCCATTCTCCATAAATGTGTCAATGAGTTTCATCCTCCGGTGTGACCCTTAGGTTTATGCATGTCAATAGATCAACGTAAAATCCCATTTTACTTGATCCTATTTAAGTGGCAACTAACGAGACTTTAGTATTGTCTGACACTGCATAACGAATCGACCCTGTCGATTCTAACCTTTCCGTCATCCCTGTCATTATCCTTTTATCTCCGATATCCTGATTGAGATAAGGCATAGAGCCGTCATCCTTATTATTCTCAATCAATGTTCCTTGATATGTGAGATGACTAAAGATATGATACCCAGTATCATGTGCATGGCCATGCTATTCTTTCAGTCACTCTCGATCAAGCGGCCGAGAACCGATATCTTTCTCATACCTCAGTATGAGGGATAAATCCCTTAGCCGTCTTTCGTGTCACTCATGTAGCCCGTCCCCAAGCCAATCCTGGCCGTTATGGAAGCCCTGTTACGGACAACGTTAGGCTCAGGTCAAACTCAGTTGTTGACTACATAGCGATCACAAAGACTCCTTGGTCTAAGGATACATGACAAGCTACGACACTGAATATGTTCATGACTTAATCTATGGCACATATTCAGGGCGGGTCGTCCAATATCATGTCCCACATGATATCTATGATCAGACTCCGGAATCCCATTCCAATGACTAACAGAACGTAAGCCATAAAGAGCCATCTTTCATACTAGTCGCTTCTAATGAAGCTTTGTTGACTAGGGACCCATCGAGTATGATCTATCTAAATCTATGGTTCTATTCGCATGGTGGGCATAGATCAGAGCACACATCGATATATTACTCCAACACATAAGTAATATAAAGCCGTTTTGATTTTATTGCTAACGATGATATATACATTTGGACATTTAGGATTGAACTATGGGCACTAAGACTAACAATCTCCCACTTGCCCTAGTTCCAATCTAAACTCCAATATGTCCCCATCGACTTTACATGTCTAACATGTTCAGGCAGCGACACCGCCTTAGTCAAAGGGTTGGCTATGTTATCATCTGTTGCAATATAGGTTATCTTCACTTCACCTCAATTCATTATTTCTCTGATTAGATGGATACGCCGTAGTACATGTTTGGATTTGTTATGCGATCTGGGCTTTTAGCTTGCGCAATGGCCCTTGTGTTGTCGCAAAATGGATTCACCGGGCTGGATGGGTTTTTAATTGCATCCAACCCTGCCGTGAATTTCCAAATCCACATAGCCTCCTTAGCTGCCTCTGCAGCATCCATGTACTTGGCCTCTGTTGTAGAGTCGGCAATGGTATCTTGCTTTACGCTCTCCCAGCTAAAGCTCTGCCATTCAGCATAAACACATATCCTGACTGACTTCTAAAGTCATCTGGATTTGTCTTGGAAAACTAACGTCTACTCATCCTTCGACGACTAGTTCAACATCATCTTTCCTGGGTTAGACTGATGTCTACTGGTACAACATAAGGCTTACGAGACAGCCGGTCTCATACATGTCATGGCATATATGATCGATCCTGCCCCCAGGCGCATAGGATTCTCATCATCCTTTTCAGCTCATCAGGTGTCTTAGGACACTGAGTCTTGCTGAGATGAATGCCATGACTAGTGGGTAAGAGTCCTTTCTTTGAATCGAGCATTAAGAACCTACTCAATGCCTTGTTCACATAGGTTCCCTGACTTAAATCCAAGACCCTCTTGGTGCCATCTCTACATATCTTAATCCTAAAGATATAAGAAGCATCGCCTAAGTCCTTTATTGAAAAACACTTCCTCAACCAAGCTTTAGTCTCGTGCAAGGTTGTGATGTCGTTTTCAATGAGAACCAGAAAGGTAATCTTGCTCCCACTAGCCTTCTTATAAACGCAAGATTCATCCTCGTTCTTGATTAAGCCAAATCCAATTACAACTTCATCAAAACGAAGGATCCAACTCCGAGAAGTTCGTTTCAATCCATAAATGGATTTCAACGACTTATAAATCTTTCCCGTATTCTTCGGATCGTCAAAACCTTTGGGCTGAGACATACAAACGTACTCAGTCAAATTTCTATTTAGGAAAGCGGTTTTGACATCCACTTGCCATATCTCGTAATTATGATACGCAAATATGTCAAGAAGAATTTGGATCGATTTTGACCATAGCCACTAGGGAGAAGGTTTCCTCATAGTCAATCCATTGGATCTGCCTATAACCTTTCGCCACCAGTTGAGCTTTGTAGGTCAGAGGGTTGTGTTCCATGTCCATCTTCACCTTGAAGATCCATTTGCATCCGATGGTCCTCACACCATTGATGGGATCAACCGGTTCCCAGACTCGGTTGTCCGACATGGATTGCATTTCCTCCCTCATGGCTCCCAGCCATAACTCGGAGTCGGGCCCATCCACGACTTCTTGAAAGGTGGCTGGATCATCGTGATCCACCATGACTTCATTGTCACCTCCGGATACCATATCTTGGTGGTGGAAGATTGACCCTTTCAAATCGCCTTGGACCTTCCGGAATTGTAACAGGAATTGGTTCTCACTCTACGACAATCTCTGGCTCCTTTCTACTGGGTTTTCAATTGGTTTAGACAGATCTGTACCATCCTGAATTTCTTCGAGATGCACAGTCCTCCCAATGACGTCTTTGGAAACAAAACTTCTTTTCCATAAAGACTCCACCCCAAGCGACGAACACCATGTTCTCACTGGGATTGTAGAAATAGTATCCCCTTGTTGCTTTGGGAAACCACACGAAGGTGCATATCTCAGATCTTGGTTCGAGCTTAGTCGAAACCAAATGTTTCACATAAGCCTCGCAACCACAAATCTTTAGGAAGGACAAAGCGGGCATCATCCCGTACCATTTTAAAATGGTGTCCCTTCCACACCATTCATCGAAGCCCGATTCACTATGAATGCAGTCGTCTCTAGAGCAAAACCCCTAAAAGAGATTGGCAGACCAGTCCAACTAATCATGGAACAGACCATTGTCTAACAATGTCCGATTTCTCCGTTTGGCTACACCTTTCAACTACAGTGACCTAGGAGGAGTCCATTCCAAAAGGATCTCATTCTCTTTTAGATGATCTAATAACTCTGTGGTCAAGTATTTTCCACCTCGATCCAATCGAAGTGCCTTAATACCTTTGTCGAGCTGGTTTTCTACTATAGTCTTAAACTCTTTGAATTTATCAAAAGCTTCAGACTTATGTCTCACCAAATAGACATAACCATATTTACTATAATCATCAGTAAATGTGATAAAGTAGCTAAAACCCCTCCTGGCAAGTGAACTTATTGGTCTACACACATTCGAGTGTATCAGCCCCAATAATTCACCCGCCCTTTCATCGCGATCGATAAAGGGCACTTTAGTCATTTTGCCCATCAAACAAACCTTGCACCTATCGATCGAATATAATTTGAATGAACCTGAAAGCCCGCACTTCTGAAGTGCTGATAGGCGCTTCTTGTTTATGCGACCCAAATGACAGTACCATAACAGAGTTAGGTTTAAATCGTTGGATTTAGACCTCTTGGTATTAACGGAATATATAGAACTTGAGGCATTGTTACCCATATCTAATATGTACAATCCTCCAACCATGTCAGTACTGGTATAAAACATATCATTGCATAGAACATTGAAAACTCCATTTCCAATATTAACATTATATCCTTCCTTGTCAAACACGGATACAGATATAATATTCCTACTAAAAGTAGGTATGCAATATACATTATACAATACTAAGACAAGGCCTCTTGGCAAAGCAAGACTCATGGATCCTACAGCAGTTGCCACAACTCTGAGGTCCATTTCGTGCTTTCCAAATCTCTCCTACTTTCAGCCACCATATATTAGTGCATGTGTGAGATTCAGTCATGGTATCTAATACCCATGAATCTTTGGAAGTAGAGAGATGTAGCTCTATAGAGTTAATACCGAATGAAGGCACGGTCCCACCGCCCTTCCTTAGATCATCCAGGTTTCCTGATGAAGGCGCAGTCCTACTGCCCTTCTTCAGATCATCCAGGCTATTTGATGAAGGCGCAGTCCCACTGCCCTTCTTCAGATCAGCCGTGAACTTCCTGTAATCCCGGTTCCAATGACCAGGCTGTTGGCAGTAGAAGCAGACATTCTCAGGTGTCTCATCTTTCCCGCCAAGTGCGCATGGGCCCAGCCCTTGCCACTTCCAATTCCCTTGTTGACCATCAGAATATCCTTGGATCCCAGATCCCTGAGATATTCTTCTCAGCAGTTAATGACACTTCATGTAACTCTGATATGGTCTTAGAGACAGCCTTGTCAAGGACATATTCTTTGCGTTCAGACTTGAGGACTATCCTCAAAATTCTGTACCAGTCCAAATAGTTTGTCCCATTTAGCTTGACCCTGTCAAGAATGGTTTTTAATGACAAACTATTAATGTTCGCTGAATTTGCCATTTGATCTACAACAGATAAAATTCAATCAGTAAACTGAATAAATTTTATGAAGATCAAGCTTAAACACCAACAATCAATTCTAAACCTTTAGAATCTGAAACCAAGATCCTTGATTCACTCGATTAAGCTGAACTAATGCTTACCACTTAATCGAGCTATGTAGGTAGGACTCCATCCAATCACATCCAATGTGACTCTTGGCTAGGGTATGCACTTATGTACACGGCTTACCCTATCTGTTACCCTAGCTCAACCTCAGGCTGAGAATCGTAGTCGGGTCCACCAATTTTCAACTATGGTCCGTCACTATGTAGGTGCTCCGCTAATGCGCACGACACCCACATATGTCGTCCAAACCTACTACCCCGCTTTCCCATGGATGCTCCGCTAATGCGCACGACACCCATAGGACGGGGAGGTAGTAAGGTGTTGATAATTGGGAGGTATCGGACATGACCCGTTTTTACTTGTCCGGTTGTGTTTAAAACTTTGACACATCCTAGATGCGATGAGCACATCAACTACATACCAAATGCAATGATGCCTCAAATTACATCCAATGTAATTCTTCCTTCGAACCCGTCAACTACATCCAATGTAATGACGATTCTAAGGGCTCACACACAAGGATTAAAATTCCAATTTTATCTTTGCATGTGAGGTGATATGCTAGGTAAATAAAGTTAAGCATGCAATTCTAAAACACAGAATTAATCATGCATAAACTAAACCAAGCATAAAGCGATAAATATGCACATAATAGCCCCCTAAACTAACTCCCACTAGCTTCTTGAGCTCCACCGACTCCAAGCCGATGCCAACACCCGAAAAGCCACCAAATGACCTTTTCGCCCTTTCTTCATCTTGAGTAAAATATTACAATTTAATACACGACTCGCAGGTCGGGAATAAATAAATATTACAAACAAGTGGTTCGACGACCACACCTTGAAAGAATAATTACACGCTAACACTAACGGCTCGCAGGCCGTGAAAAGCGATAAATAATTAAATTGAGCTCGGGGCTATTATGTACACCATGCCAACATCACATCACACATCCTGTTATCAAACAAGCATGTTATGAAACATCATGTGATTTTCCGGTTTTAATTAATAGCCAAGTTTCGAAATTTTTTGATGCTCGGTTTATCGAAACCGTTCAAAAATGAAACTTTTGAACATTTGATCTTCGAGTTCGTCATGACGGTTCCAAACTCGTCATAACTAACAAAACGGTTTAGCCTTGGCATATCAACCATCCAATGGTCATGCTTGGCCTAGCTCCGTCCAATGGAGCCCCGTTCGGTCCCGGTTTCGGCTCCCTGAGAGTCCCGCTCCCGAGACCCGAAAAATCAAATTTTTTTCAAAATTTCCAGATTTGAAATAATTTTCAAAAATTCATTTTACATGCATTAAATCCATAAACAAGTATTTAAAACATGTTATCAAACAATTTAGCAAAACAACACGCCAAAAACGAAACTTTCAAGCAAAACCGAAACTTTGAACACCGTCTTGTGAATCCCGAAGGTAGCACGACTCTGATACCACTGTTGGGTCTCGAGGTAGGGTTGGAGATGAACCAACTCGCAGCGGAAAATCAAGGAAAACCAAGAGACGATTAAAACCATGAAACAACTAACAAAGAATGGATTCACAAGAGAAAAATTCAGCACTAGTTCTTACCAAAACAAGAACACCGGGTAACGAATGATTGGCTTGAGTCTCCAAGACGCCTACGTATCCACATGGGAATCAAAGCCACGTAGTTCTTCTCTTTGAGGACTCAAGAACACAAAAATGGAGGTGGGAGCTTGCCAAACCCGAAATTGCAAGGGAAGGGAGAGAGAAGTTGTGTTTCCTATTCTTGTCTTGTGTTTGTTATGTTGAAAAAAGATGACTTAAACATAACAAAACCCATACTTGTCCAACTAAAGGCATGGGACAAGTATGGTGTCAAGTAAGGTGTAAATAGGACAAAGTATGGCAAGACAAGATTGGGTTAGGTGGTGAATCACCAACACCTTAATCCTTGTCTTGCTTGCTTAGTACTAATTAATCAAGAATTGATTAATTAGTTCCATGGGCCTTGGTTGCATGGGCCTTTCATGGGCCTCTTGGAACATGGCCCGTGGCCATTTCCAACGAGGTCCCGTGATTCGCTCATCGCCTCCAAGCCTTCCATACCGGAAATGTCCAACATTATCCGACGCAATCAATCCCAAGACTCCAAGCCTTGTCTCGATCCGTAAAGTCCTATTCACTTACGGGCACATGACCCAAAACCCAGTTTTGGTCATGTCCCGAGACAACTCCCTTTTGGCCATTCTCCATAAATGTGTCAATGAGTTTCATCCTCCGGTGTGACCCTTAGGTTTATGCATGTCAATAGATCAACGTAAAATCCCATTTTACTTGATCCTATTTAAGTGGCAACTAACGAGACTTTAGTATTGTCTGACACTGCATAACGAATCGACCCTGTCGATTCTAACCTTTTCGTCATCCCTGTCATTATCCTTTTATCTCCGATATCCTGATTGAGATAAGGCATAGAGCCGTCATCCTTATTATTCTCAATCAATGTTCCTTGATATGTGAGATGACTAAAGATATGATACCCAGTATCATGTGCATGGCCATGCTATTCTTTCAGTCACTCTCGATCAAGCGGCCGAGAACCGATATCTTTCTCATACCTCAGTATGAGGGATAAATCCCTTAGCCGTCTTTCGTGTCACTCATGTAGCCCGTCCCCAAGCCAATCCTGGCCGTTATGGAAGCCCTGTTACGGACAACGTTAGGCTCAGGTCAAACTCAGTTGTTGACTACATAGCGATCACAAAGACTCCTTGGTCTAAGGATACATGACAAGCTACGACACTGAATATGTTCATGACTTAATCTATGGCACATATTCAGGGCGGGTCGTCCAATATCATGTCCCACATGATATCTATGATCAGACTCCGGAATCCCATTCCAATGACTAACAGAATGTAAGCCATAAAGAGCCATCTTTCATACTAGTCGCTTCTAATGAAGCTTTGTTGACTAGGGACCCATCGAGTATGATCTATCTAAATCTATGGTTCTATTCGCATGGTGGGCATAGATCAGAGCACACATCGATATATTACTCCAACACATAAGTAATATAAAGCCGTTTTGATTTTATTGCTAACGATGATATATACATTTGGACATTTAGGATTGAACTATGGGCACTAAGACTAACAGCTAGCTATTAGGATAATCAAGAGTCTAATGAAACTAGTTTACTTTATGTTTGATTGGTTGAATGTTTACTTGCTTGATTGAGTGATTACGTGTTGAATTACTTATTGTTTGAACGGATGATCGAGTATGACTAATTGTGCCAAGGGGCACAATCAGGTGATCGATGTACCGATGGTTCGTGACAGGTAAGTATACGGTAAGTGTGGAGTGTTATTGGATGTCTTTGCTGTGATGAAAGTGTGATTCGAGAAGTGTTTATAGATGGATGAATTATAATGTATTTTCTTTATTCTTGTTCTTGAATTGTTTGGTTGTTCGGTTCGGTACTACACTGGGGGGGGGGGTAATCCGGTGCCGTTGTGGTGGTTGGAGTTTGACAGATACTGTGAGATGTTGGTTGAGTATTGGAGTCTGAGGGCATTGATTACTGTATATATGAGGATTGATTATTGGAGCCCGAGGGCATTGGTCACTGGATATTATGAGGATTGATTACGGGAGCCTAAGGGCATTGGTTATTGGACCCTACAGGGCAGTTGGGTGATTATTTCGTGAGGGTTGGTTATTGTGGTTTCACCCAAGTGTATGCGTCCTACGGGAGCATTACCTTGGTTCCCTATGACCTATGGTCCTTTGGGGGCATTTCCGAGAATCCTGACGATGAGCGTCCCTATGGGATGGTTTCCGGTGCCCCGATGTATGTGCTTCCTTTGGACCGAGGGAAAATCCGATATGATATGGGTACTCTGGTGGATCGGAGTTATGGGAACCGATGTGATCCCAGAATCTATCCATGGATCGGAGGCTTGAGAAAGCAAGTGGTTGGCATGATATCAATTACTCCCATTTTACTCGTTATGATAGCTTTATAACATTTTTATGGAACCTTTCAAATTATTGTTATCTTTAAGAGTACGGTGCTTATCTTATTCTATCTTGTTCATATATTATTTCATTATTAATCGTATTACATTGTTATTTGAGTTATTTGTTTAAGCAGTACAGTATTGATCTAAGGGTTGAGTTGTTAAGGTTTTTCCTACTGAGCGTAAGCTCACCCCCTTTGATTTCTTACTGTTTTATAGGCGTACCTGATGTCTAGTGAGTTCGAGGCTCGGGAGCTTTTGGACGCCGTGGGGTTTATTTTAGAGTTATGTTGGTCGTGTGTACTAAACATCATTCATCTTACTCTTTATGTTGAGCTGTGACTCATTAGAGATTTTGAACTTTTACTGAGGTTGATTTGAGAAAGTTTATCTTGTTATTTTAAAGGTTTATATCAGTTATTTATTGCTTTTCTACTTTTTATTCTGGTCACGTCTCGAGTCCGGTCAAAACCGGATTTGGGGCTTGACACGAGATATCACCCCTCCGGAAGAGTTCAGATGTCGTCTGAATGAGTGGGACTTCCTTTGCAAGCATTTCGATTCCGAAGACTTCCAGGTACATAATAATGTTCGTAAATCAATTTTTATTTATATTTTTCTAATTATTTAATTATAATTAGTATGTTTGTTGCAAATATGATAGAAAAAATCGAAGCAAGCATCAGATGCCAAGGCAAACGTGATGACCCTGTATCGAGGTGGGTCCTGCTTGATATAAGGCCACGCTGAGAAGATCAAGGCAAAGAACCCCTCCAACCCGATCCCGCTCTTGGAAGCCTGCATGCTAGTCTTCCCGCTAAATGACAGGAAGAAGGCCAACCGCGAAAAAAGGGTAGATGAAACAAAGTTTTAAACAAATATTGTTTACTATATTTAATTAGGCTTTATTTTCTATGATTTGTCTAACTCTTTGTTTGTTTCTACGCAGAAAAAGGTCATTGCTGCGATCAGGGAAGTTTGACGGTCGGTCGGCATCTCTACCCCCGTCCCTCTTCTGGTTCAGGCTGAGGCACTAGCTGCCAAGCTAGACAAAGAGAGGAAGGGTAGCCAACAACCTGGATGTGGGAAAAGAGTCGTTCTCCCAACGCGGAAGTCGATGGCAGCTTCCTCCTCGACCAACGCTACTTCCATCGAAGTCTCTCAGCAAATAGAAGAGAAAGTGCGGGCGGAAGTCGATGCTAGAGTGAAGGAGGAGGTGGCGAACTAACTCGCCAAGGCTCAAGAGGAGATGATGAACCGTATGAGGGAAGAGAGGGCCAGGGACCAAGAGCAGATGAGGGTAGAGCGGGAGCAGATGGAAGCGAGGAACACGGAGATGGTGGCGTCCATAAAGCGGGTAAACAACTATTTAAGCCGCTTGCCAGGAGCTATCCTGACGGCACCCCAAACTGCACTTGAAGACGGCTCAGGCAAGGACGGTTTAGGTAAGGATGGCTCTGACAAGGACGGTTTAGGTAAGGATGGCTCTGGCAAGGACGGTTTAGGTAAGGATGGCTCGGGTGGATCCAGATTTAGGTTAGGATGAACATTTATTACTAGTTTGATGAATATTTGTAATGAATATATATTTTGGACTATTGCGTGTATGTATATCTATTGCTGGTATTTGGGTGCACATTTAAATTATTTGCAGGTTTTGCACGTATGGGTGCATGGTTTATTAATTTTTTTTTTAATTGTGCATTTAACTTCTGCGACGTCACTGTAGACGAAGTAGAAGATAAAGAACCTCTCCGACGTCGTCCATGGCGTTGCAGTTGTATTGTACTTCTGTGGCGTTAAATGTTGACGTCGCAGATGTATATTACTTCTATGACGCCATATATGACGTTGCAGAAGTTATTTATCTTCTACGACGTCATAAATGGCGTGGTAGAAGTTGTTTTTCGGCCAAACACTGCGACACGGGTTCAAGACGTCGCAGAAGTTAAGCGATTACTTCTACGACGGCATAAGAATCATCTACGACGTCATACGGTCGTTGCAGAAGTTGGAATCCCTTGTAGTGCCAGACGATTCTTTGCTCCCGCCATAACCATTACTGCTGAGGTCCCTTAGGATCCCCGGTACCTCGTTCTCCCTCTCCGCTTTCTCTCTCTGCCCAAGAGGCATCAAAATACCGTCTGTGACGGTTATGATAATATAAGGTTCAGAGAACTATTGTTCATTCTGTTGGCCTTCTGATGGTCGGGGAGCATGTTCCCCGGTGCATGATAATGTAATCGTTTTAAAGTAATAAAGTTGCACCCTTCGTTCAAAAAAAGTACATGAGTGGTGGACAACATTCCTAACCGAGGTTTTAATGTTAGAGTATCTCTACTGTTTGTTTAATAAGATTGTTGGTTGATAATGTTGACTGATAAGATATTTAAATGCACATAAATTAAAATAAAATAATATTTTTATTGAAAATAATTGAATTGTTGTGATTGAAATAACTAGAATGAAATATTATCATATGTCGTCAAACTTATTCCAAATGTGGTTGATGAGATCTTTTAATGCATTATGAGCATGTTGATTATGCATCATTGTGGTGTTTGCGACTATGACATTGGATGGGACGAAGCTTCCTTGCCTAAATATTGGTTCGCTTTACTCACCCTCATCTGTTGGTTCAATGTAGCCATCATATGTTTGACGTTCTGCCTCGATAATCATATTGTGCATGATAACACATGCATTCATGACAAACCCGAGGGAAGATGGTTTCCACATTCGACTCGGCCGAGTGATAATATGAAACCGATATTGGAGCACCCCAAAAACTCGTTTCACATCCTTCCTACAAGCTTATTGGAGTTATGCAAATTTCTTGTGTTTCAATCATTGAGCCAATGAGATCGTTTTCACAAATATCGGCCATGAAGGGTTAACACCATCAATAAGATAATATGGAAGTGTGTCTTAGTGATCATTTATCGTGTATTGAACCGGTGGTTACCAACTGTTGACGACGTCCGCGAACAATCTTGAATGGTTAAGCACAGTTAAGTCGTTGTTGGAACCCACCACGCCAAAAAACGAGTACGAAATCCACAAATTCCGCGTGGCAACGGCCTCGAGAACCACGGTTGGTCTGTTCCCGTGATCCCTCCTACAATGCGAACCTCTCAAAGTCGCCGGGCAATTCTTCCACTCCCAATGCATCCAATTAAGACTACCCAGCATCCCGGGAAATCCACGCGCTTCATTCACCTTTAAAAGGTAATTCATTTCAGCTTGTGTTGCCTTACGCTGATACGTCGGGCCAAAGATAGTAATAACTCTTGTGCAAAATTTTAACACGTACTCCAAAGCCGAGCTTTCGCCAAATTTTAGGTACTCGTCTAGTCCATCGGATGCAATTTCACAACACAATTGCCTAATGGTCCTAGTACATTTTTGATATGGAGATAATGATACCTGACCCAAAGCGTCCACCCGTTGATTAAAGTACACATCGTTATCCTCCAACACACAGAGAATGCAAATGAACACATCCTTTGGCATTCGGAAACGACGACGCAAATGCACCTAATTGTACACCGGGTGCCTATTGAAGTAGTCATGCATTAAACGTTCGTTGACAGCTTCCCGGTCTCGCTTGATGTAATTTTTCTTCTTCCGTGGTTTTCCCGCGACCATGACTTCGTCTAACAAACTGTGAACGTCCACAATGGACATGCAATCTTTGACTGCTTGTTCTAACATTCGCTCGAGCCTTCGTTCGTTGGCGCGGACCTCTCTTCTAGCATCGAAATTGTTTGCCATTTCGAACAAAAAAATTAGAGAATATAAGATTTGAAGGATTGGAGGAATTGGAAATGTAAGGTGTGAATTTTTTTGATG
Organism: Erodium maritimum; assembly: GCA_963921825.1. Classification (NCBI taxonomy): domain Eukaryota; kingdom Viridiplantae; phylum Streptophyta; class Magnoliopsida; order Geraniales; family Geraniaceae; genus Erodium; species Erodium maritimum. Next base: position 48,049,542 of record OY997595.1, on the reverse strand, counting down.
CTAAATATCTGAATTTTACACAATTTGAGTTAATTAACAATTAATTTTTGTCTTTTTCAAATAAAACTTATTGTTTCAAGAGTCAATAATGAGCCGTTGGTGCAGACGGATGGTATCGTCGGTAACATTACTGACACACCTATTCGTCATCGCCTTTCCACCACCGAACCATCAACCAGCTATGCGTTGACGTTTCATTTCCGCCAACAGCGAACCACATACGACTGGAGATGCTCTTAGCTCATTCTTGTAGGAACGCGACCCTATGTCCCCATCATTAGAGAAACTACATCGTTTCTTGTTTAGGTTTCGATTCCTAATAATAATATTTGGAAGAGAGAATAGAAAGATGCAAAAGGGATGAAATCGAATCTTCCGAGAGGAACCGGCAATTGGAGCTGTGCTATTTGAATCTTCTAACAAAATCGTGCGGTCCGGATCCTATCGGCAAGAGCAACCAATAGGAGGATGACACATGGCGTTGTGAGGGAAAAAAGAGTCGTTGGCCCAGCCAACAACTATATGTGCTATATATTTATTTTTCTATTTTAAGTTATAATAAAATAAAATATTTTTTTTACTATTTATAAATACCGACACCTCATTTCTCAATATTCCATCCAACCTTCATCTCTAACTAGTTCTCTCTCCAAACCTTGTTCCCCAAAATCTCATTTCTGATCGAAAAATGTTTGGCGATAGTAATGACAATTCTTCTTCCCTATCCGAGTTCAACGTTGACCAGCCCAGGGATTTCAGCATATATTGAACATCAATCAACCCATTTTCTCCAACCTTTTTTCATACAACCACTCATCCCCTAACCATTACGAGTAGCACAGGTCCCTAGTCGACCACCTCATAGCCATGAAAATCTTTAGATACGAGAAAACTCGGGCCGATACCAAAGGACATGAGGCTCATATCTTCGTTACTGACATTCAAAGGTGCTGCTAAGGGTAACCCATAGACGGTGGTGACCTTTCGGGAGCAAGTCGCCAAGGAGTTCAATCAAGGCAATATGTTCCCATCAAAGTCGTTCTGTAGGGCAAGAACCATTTTAATAAGACTACACCTCGGGTCAGGAAATTCAACCAAGTGGGTAAGAATAAGACTAGCAGAACATATCACGAAGACCTCATCCGCATTGCTTGAGATATGTACGGATGAGAAGAACATCCTTCGAAGTTTGAGCACTACTATTCATGGGAAAAGCTACACGATGAAGAGAAATTATGGGTGGATGAAGGCACGGTTGGGGAGAAAAGACAAAGGTTGGATAAGTTTGGGTCTTACGACGCAACGACAACAAAAGAAGATGATTCAGAACCTCCTACCGGTGAGTCCCAACCGGATTGTGTCCTTCACACTCAGAACAAGAAAGACGACGGACGTCATGTCCCGCTATTGTAAATGCGTCCGTTAGGTCATAAGTCCTCAAAGAAGAAAGGTCAAATTGTGGTCGATGAAGCAAATGCAATGGTCGTAATGAATACCTTAATGGTTGCATTTGAGACACGAAAGCGGAGAATGGGGTGGATATCGTCAAGTTGCTTGAGAAATGAACCGCCATCTTCAATCGTTACAACAAGGTGAAAGCACATAACACATCATCCATTACCGAGACAGAGCTTGAACGTCAAGCCTAATTCATGTCTGTGCTTTCGGACTAATGTGAGAGAATTGGCAATCACATGAAGTCACTTTGAATGAAGGTGGTTTCTGCGTTTTTCGGTTATCTGTGTTATGTTGTATGATTTCCGGTTTCCCTTACCTTGGTACAACCACAATTATCTTTGTACTTAATGTTCGTTATAATTTTACTATTTCGATTGCAATGAAATTTGGCTTTTTGAATATATTATCCATCATGTATTATCATACATAGTGATTAAAAAATAATTGATCAACATGTCTCATCAAACTCAAAGATTCTTTGATAATTAACCGAGTTTTCTTATAAAACTTAGAGATTCCTTGATAACTGATTGAGTTGTCTTATCAAACTCACAGATTCGAAATGCAGTTTGACCGACTTTTCTTGTCCGAATCAGAGATTCTTTGATAATAATGACCAAGTTGTCCTTACTATAGAATTTGGCTTAACCGACGATAATAATTCATCCGTCGGTAAGGATTTGCTACCTCAACTACATATACAATATTCGTTGGAGAAGTGACTCTCTTGTCCGATGATTGTAGTAAACGATATATAAGAGCATATATCCATCGGTAAGACTTTATATGCCCACTGACGGATATACTATTCGTTGAAAAAGTGACTCACCTTATAGATTGATGTCATAAACGTCGAACTAGAAGTCATAGCCGTCAGTATGGTTTGAGAACTTCATACACGAATAGTATATACGTTGGTGTGGTGTATCTCTCACCGAAGGATATAATAATCGCATGAAAAATGTATTCATGCGTTGATGTGGTGTATCCTTCACTGGAGGATACAATAGTTGTAGAGTAGTTATGCATAACTACCTTATGTTGGTGATAGTTCTAAGGTGGATTACTATTAAGATTAGTTCTACCTTTCCCGCCTTTTATGTAGGATCAATCAAAACTTATTGAATATATATGCTTGTTATGATAACTGTTTACATGCGGCTTAGCTGTTAATTGACCTGAATGACCCAACTAGATGGCGGAATGTTAGATATTTAGATATCCCTTAAGATGGTATATCCTTAGATTGGCCTAACATCTACACAAAACCCCTATGTTGGGTTTTGAACGACAACCTAACACCTTTATGTCTGACGCGCATATTCGACGGATGCTTCCAACACCTATATCTTGTTGAGTACTCTAATTGAGTATTAAGAACTTCTCGCTTCATTTTCGTCTTCTTCTGGTCTTTTTCGTTCCAATTTTTTACAAAAGCTTAGAAATGGGCAAAATACCAAAGACATGGGAAAAATAAAGTGAACTATATTAGAACGTGGTTAAAGGAGTGTTAAATGCGGAATAAACACTCTAAATAAAGTGTAAAGTACATACACATCAATAGTGAAGACTTGTTCCCCAATAAACCTTAACTGAATAGGTCGTCGAGACAAGAGCTGGGGCAAAAAAAACGAAGACAATAAAACTGATCTTCTTCGTTTAGTGGAGATGGTTCTTTTTGTTCTTTGTTCTTAACTTATATCATAGACAAAAGGTGGCTTTGCAGTGGAAATGCATTAATGCAAATAATAAACCATACAAGGTAGGGTATACAAGCCCTGAGTTCCAGATATGTCTCCTGGTCACCTGTAGGCCACCCAACGATCATGGACCCGTAGAAAATACTACTGCTGCTCGCAGATACTAAACTGAGGACATCATCTTACCGACATCTCAAAAGTACGAAATTTAAAAACAACATCCAATAAACTAACAAAGCAAAAAAGTCCAAACTACAACGGTAAAACTCATAAAAATAATAGAGGTATAGTGCTCTAAATGCAGTTTCTCCGAGAATGTCCAGCACCATCTGTCCCGGGTTTGTGGTTATAAGGTCGGATAACCCCCCCCCCCCCCCCCCACCCCCGCCGGGTCCACTCATTTTTCCGATGGAGGTCGCAACACCTCCCATTGTACTCCTTGTTCCTCCTCCTCAGTCCCTAATCGAGGGTCCAATGGGATCATTCTGGTAAGCTCCAGAACCTTCAGGAAACCTTCCGAGTTGGTATACTGTATTCCACCCCTACCTTTGCCCTTGGCCTTCATTGTCTTTGAACGAATAGGCCCTACCCCTCCAGCACGATCTTGGGTCTAATTCTGCTTCGCATGGGGATCTTTTTGTTTCCCCTGAGGTTCTTTCTGCTCCCCCTGCCCCTGGACCAGATCGCCTGCACATAGGTCAGAAGAAATTCTGCCTTCAAGTTCCTTGGTGTTAGCCAGAATGCCATACTTTGTGATGTCCAGCCGCCCCCTAACTCTCTTGAGGAGACCTCATGTAGTAGTGGGACTACCCCCTTTGGGGCATCATTAGCCATGTTGCCAGACTCCGCATATACGTCATCCTGCTCTCGCATCTCCGGAAACCCTGGTGGAGACGTCGGGGACAACGCAAGAGTACCTGCTCAAGATCCTCCTACATAATCCCTTATCGATCCAGGGTAAGGGATGTCAAAAGGTCGTCTATCGATGTCTCCCGAGTAACCTTTGGGGTCATCCACACAATGCTGAGAAGACGATCCACATCCAATTGGCTCTGAACCCCGATAGACTCGTCATACCAAATCTCCTCGTGGCCAATTCCTAGGAGATGGGTCGTGCATTCTGCTATCCGATACGTTAATCTGCCGCACCGAGTACAGAAACCCGGTAACCGCTCATATAGCAAAAGTTGGGCATGACCTGGGAATCGAAGACGAATCAGTCTTCGCAACGGTTGGTCCACTCCCAGGCTGACCCGCATCCACATGAAATCACCACTACGACGTACAATAAGGATATGAGCAGTAGTTACTTGGGTACCCAACGCAGATGCAATCAAGGCGTGGACCGAGGCATTCTGGGCATCCCTCGGGACATTCAACGCCCGTACGCTGATCTCCACCCTCCCAAAATCGATCTCCGATGGTTGCATGTAAACCAACAGCGGAGCCAACATGACAGGGTAGCCTTAGAATCCCCAAGGTCCTCAATGCCAGATGTCCTCCATGGTGGACCGAGAAGGAAAGTGAAACCCGACCACGTCTTTCGAGAGATACTCGATTTGCAGGCCATCGATCTTCCAGTTTTGGATCATTAGGCCACAGAAGGCGTTCTGGTTATGACGGCCACCACCCGCAACTCTCCCGTCATCGAAAACTGGTAGCGACCATCCACAACTGCTGGGATAGCCTCCGCCGGGATATCCAAGACCTCGTCCTTGTGTTCCAAATCTGGTACCGGAGCGGGAGACCCCAGCGAGGATTGAGACGAACGTTGGTGACCCCTGGATGGGTCCGCCACAACCATCGTCGAGCAACCATCTTGGCGAGTCCCTGGAAATCCCCGCAGGCATGAAGTGGCCCTGCCCACATTTGCATGAGGCCGACCCAGGCTGGTGCCTACGCTGCCTCGCCCGGGCGTCCTCGAGGAGGGCCATGCAGATCGAACGAGACAGACCCCGTAGGACGACCATGCGTATTAGTCGACGCTGAAGCTGCCTCCGAGCGACCCAAAGGAAGAGAAGGGTCGGGAAGAGGGAGATTCATGTCCGGGAGAGTGGCCCGGATGGTTGTTGAGGTAGTTTGGTCGGGAAACATGGCTAGAACAACCAGCGAGAGAGGTGGCGTGCGAAGAAGATAAAGAGAGGATGGAGGCGGCTTTCTAAACCCTAGAGAAGCGCTCGGTGTGTTTTTGGCTGTAGTATTTTCCCGTGTTAGTATTTCTGTTCCTATCCTGGATAGATAAGATGTTGTTGGTTGGTCTGGTTTTATGGTGAATAATTGAAAAATCCAAGAAAGATGGTTTTTTTTTTCTGGCCTAAATAATCATCATCAGATGGGCCGCAGAGTGAGATACGGCCCAGCATGCGTGTCCATTAAAGCCCAGCCCACCCCAGCAAAAAAACCTAAAACCAGCGAAAGATTAAACACCTCCTTCCTTGGTAGAGCCGTTTAGTATTCCGACTTCGCAGCTTCACTCTCTTCCCCCCTCAGTAAACCAAACCCTCCTTCCCGGAGTTTACTCACTCACCCGCAATGGCGGACGTGGTCCAGTACCGGCTCGAGCGCATGGTCAACGAGCTCGACGACCTCGAGCGCCGCAACCTCTTCACCCGCCGCGAAATCGCCGAGATAGTCAAGCAGCGCCGCAAGTTCGAATACCGCCTCAAGCGTCACAGTCCCCTGAAGCAGGACTTCTTGGCCTACATCGAGTATGAGACTCAGCTCGACTCGCTCCGCCTCCTCCGCAGGAAAGCTGTGGCGCGAGAGCTCAAGAAGCAGGGCAACAAGAAGATGAAGAAGTCAATCTCCGACTTCGCCGGTATTACGAGGATCGTCGAAATTTATAGGTTGGCTACGAATAGGTATAAGGGGGATATTGATCTCTGGTTTCGCTATCTTGAGTTCTGCAGGCAGCGGAGGAATGGCAGGATGAAGAAGGTAAACCTGATTCTATTCTATTCATCTTTTGTTTGTTCAATATGGAAACAAAAGGCTTAGTTGCGATATACTAAGTTTTTGAATGTTCTCTTATTGTTTTCTGTTTATATGATGAGAAACTGTACAAACATACCCAAATAGTTACACTGGATAGACAAAGCCTTGCATTATAGGTTAAGTTCTCCCAAATATGAAGGTATGATGAAGTAAATGATGAGCACTCGCAGTACAGAATGATATAGGATTTGAAATGATTTTGGAACAGACTTCATTCTCATATTCTACTAATTTATATCTGATAAGAGTATGTTCTGTTTTGGAAAAACGTTGTTTCCCAACCCACTTCAACCTTCAGTTATCACTTCCTAACCTATGTGACCTTCAATTTTCACTTCCTAGCTCAATTTTTTTGTTTTTTACAATTCCAAACCCAAAGGTGGCACGTTTTTATAAAAAGTAGCTGTTCTTTCTAGGTTAGGAATTGTAAAAAACATACCACCTTTGGATCAGGAATTGTAAAAAAAAACATTTTTGAGCTAGGAAGTGATAACTGAAGGTCACATAAGTTAGGAAGTGATAACGAAATGTCAGATAGGTTACGAATCGACGTTATCCCTTCCGTTTTCTATAGTTGTATGATAGATTCGGTAGTATTTGTTCTGGGGAAATCTTTTGTCATTGCAAATGTTTGTGTGTGCTTGGATTAAGAGTATGTTCTGTTTTCTGGTTGAATCCTTCTTGTCTGTCATTTATCTAAACATAATCAGAACCATTGTTGTGTATCTTAGTTAATCATGCTTTTTCCCTTTCTACCATCATAATTGCAGTTACGGTTCTTTTGCAAATGATCTGATCCTAGCCTTTATCTAATTGAAGGCAAACCTTTGTTATTACTGTACATGTAATCATAGTGTCATCTTGAAAAGATATCTATATTTTGACACTAATGATCTCACCTCTCATATCCGCAATGTAGGCTTCAATGTTCTGCTGCTTATTTCTGCTTTAAATTTAAATCGATATGTCCTGTTATTGATGCTTTGACTTGCTATAGAAGTACTGTCTTATTTTAGATGCATTTCTTTTAACTTTACTCCCCTGAACTTTGCAGGCCCTGGCCCAGGTTATTAGGTTTCATCCAAAGGTCCCTGGAATTTGGATTTATGCAGCTTCTTGGGAATTCGACCATAATTTAAATGTCACAGCTGCTCGTGCTCTTATGCAGAGTGGTTTGAGAATGTGTCCCACTTCTGAAGATCTTTGGGTAGAGTATCTTCGTATGGAACTCACATACCTTAACAAGCTAAAGGCAAGGAAAGTTGCTCTTGGGGAGGATCAGGGATCACTGATTCGTGATCATAAAGATGCTGATTTGAAGGAATGGAGAGAAGAAAACAAAGATTTGTTTATGTCTCTTGACAAAGAAGGAGAAAATGCTGATAGTTTGGAGGCTGAAAATGAGGAGTCAGATACAAAAGTAGATTTGTTTCGAGAGCAAGGTTTGAGTATCCTCCAAACTATCTATGGTGGTGCAGTTGAAGCCCTTCCCTCCAGCTTTAACTTGAGAAAACAATTTATTGAGATATTGGATGCAATGGACTTGGCACGGTCTGGAGAAATGCGGAAGGTTATACTAAGTGACATGAAGAGAGACTTTTCTGTGGAACCAGAATACTGGGACTGGCTTGCAAGACTTGAAGTAAATGATCATGAAAGTTCTCAGTTGCAAAAAGCTGTTGAGGTATGAATACGCCCAAATTACTGGAATTTGTCCTATGATAACTCCTTTTATCTGATTCTTCCCACTTTAGTGCTACAGCTTAATGTGCACATAAATGTACTCTTCATCTATGGTTAAAGGGAAATATAAATGTATACAAACTCATATATATCCTTATTTTCGTTCGTATCATCTGATTATCATTTTGCCATGTGTAGGTTTATGAAGAGGCTGTCAAATTGGTCCCTTCAGCCAATATGTTTAAGCTTTATGCAAAGTTTTTTATGGATATTGTGTCCTCTAGGGAAGGAGAGCTCCAGATTTTGGGCTCAACTAGTCATTCGGCAAATTATATTTCACATCTCTTGACAATATATGAAAAGGCTGAGTCAGTAGGATGCATAACAGAGGAGCTTGCGTGCGAACATGTATCATTATATTTGCAACTTGGGAGATTAGATGAAGCCAGGAAACTGGCAGAAAAGCTTTGCACTGGAAAACTTTCAGATTCAGTGGACGTATGGCTTCTAAGGGCCTCCATAGAAGTTAGATGTCTTACACGAGATTCTCCACTTTCTAAGGATGATCTGCTCTCAGTTTTTGAACTCTTAAGAAAGGTTTTGACTAAAGTGTCTGTGGCAAAAGCCGAGAGCTTGTGGCTTATGGTAAGATACAAGAAACCTCATTCAATGTTTTATCCTTTCTCCCCTGTTAATGCTTATAACATTCTTCTCATGACATAATATGCTTTAATGGAATGGTGTGACTTTGTTGGGCTTCAAAAACTTATTTTCTTGAAATATATACTGAGTTCACAGTTGTCAAATTTCTGAAATCATTTTCTTACACACATGCTAGTGTGATTGTCTAGTTTTTAATTAATACTGGGGTGAAGAATTTCTAACATCACAATCATGTACTGTAGGCCCTCAAATTCTTTGCAAACCAGAAACGGTACTTTGACAAACTCGTGGATATTTCTGTTGCATCACTGACTAAGGATGGTGGCAGTGAAGATGGGATTTCTCTTTCTTCTGCGATTGTAAATTTCATTCTTCAGAAAGATGGATTTCAGCGGGCAAGAGAGACATACCAGAGGTACGACTTGTCTGTAATTAGTTATTGAATAATGTGTTCAAGGATATTTTAGTATCACATACATTGTGATACACTATGTTTTAAGGTTTTAGCACACTTACCGTTCTTTAATATGAACCTTCTGATCCATACAATTTGGTTTCTTCTGCAGATTTCTTGTTCTACCCCATCCAGGACTCGCTTTGTACAGAAAGTGCATTGAACTGGAAATGAACCTTGCAGTCAGTGGCAATAAAGATTGCCTGATGAATGCCCGGAAATTGTATGAGTCTGCCATTACCACATATGCCCAAAATGTAGACTTGTGGCGTGAATACCATTCCATGGAAACCAAGGTGACTCTTTATCTCGTGTTGAAGTGCAATCCATTTTTAAATCATTCAGTTATTTGCTTCTAACGAATGTTGACCATGCAAGGAAATAACCTTGGCCATTTGTTTGTCAAGCGAAGTTAGCGCTGATTTCTCAACTCTCTATCATCCTATTGGGATTACATACCATCTACTGGTTACATTCTAACTGAGTATGGTAATCTTACAGATTGGAACCTCTGAAACAGCTAATGGGGTGTATTGGCGTGCGCGGAAGACATTGAAAGATGCTGCTGCAATACTTGCTGCACCAGTTTTGTGATAGCTTATGTACATGCTAAGCTCCCAATTTTGGCTCATCCAGTGCTTGTATTCATTTTGGTGTAATTTTAAGGCAAACTAGTAAGAGTAATGTTAAACTTATTCTTTAACCTCAGGAACTTATCAAATATGAGATGTAATTTTCCTTGGTTCCTGCGTTCCTGGAACCGATCAACTTTTATGGGACTTAATTATTGTATTTCAAATTGAAGGGAAAAATGATGGGAATCAAGGGTTATAAGAGCATCCTCTTGATCTGCCATGATTAGGGATGGCAAAACGCCCCATTCCCCACGGGGATCTCCGTCCCCGCCCCGCGCAGGACGGATATGGGACGGGGATTTTTTAAATGGGATATGGGGAATTAAATGGGGACGGGGCAGGGACGGGGTAAGCAGTCCCCATCCCGCGGGGAACCCCGCCCCGCTCCCCGCACTATTAGTTTTAAAATAAATTTTTAATAATATACACATAACACATTTGTTTTTGTTTTTTTGTTGTTAAAGATTTGACTTCTATGCATGTAAAAAAGTTTGATGGAAACACAATTCTTGTTTTTACATTTGATATTTTCTTATTTATATTTTATATCTAAAATATAGAAAATTTAGTTGGAATATGTCAAATAGTGATTGTTGCTTATTTCACCAATTTGAATATGTTATTTGTTTACAGATTGCACAGAGTCTCATGATGAATGAAGTTGCTTCAAGTTCAACGTGCTGATTCTATTTATACCATTATGAAGTCAAGTTGAGAACTTTAAGTTATGTTATAAGAAATTTTGTTAAGACATTTTTTTATTATGGGTAAACTATTATGAGACATGGATGTCATCGTCATGATGTTTTTTTTATATGTATGTTGTTTTAAATTAAGGGTTGACTACGTTTGTTATTTAAAATTATGGATTAAGAGTTGTCATTTAAAATGTGCATTTTTTGGGTAATGAGGATGGGGTAGGAACAGAGTAGGGAATAAAATCCCCGTTCTCCGCCCCATCCCCGCGGGACGGGGTCAACGCGGGGATGGGGAGAGTAGCGGGAACGAGGGACGGGGACGGGGACTAGGGTCCCCGCCCTATTGCCATCCCTAGCCATGATTAGTGGAAGGAACTATTGTAGACGGTGTTTTTTTTTTGGTTTTCTCTCTCTTCCTTACTATGGCTTCTTGTCATGGTATCTCTAATGGTCTGCCATGACTAATGGCAGGAGCCATGGTAGTACACTTTTAATATTTCAAAAAACACCATAAATATAAATACTAATTTTATTTGAAGTCAAATATAAAATACATAACTATTATTTTTATTTAAAACAAAATATAAAATACATTAAAATTGACAATTAATATTTAATTGTGATCGTCATCTCCATATCTAGCCCAATTGTGTTCGATGAGATCATTGTGGAGTTGGTGATGAACATCCTGATCCCGAATCCTTGTTCTATGACCCATGATTGTGCCCACGTTCACCGTTGGTGGTGGTCCTCTACAGATGTTTGGGTTCGGGACACCAATATCTGCAAACGGATCAGTGGGCCACGACCTCCGTTCATCCTCAACGATCATGTTCTGTAGGACGACACAAGCAGTCATGATCACTGCGAGTGTGCTCATATCCCACATTCGGTCCGGGCAAGTGACGATGTGAAACCGGGACTGTGGAACTCCAAAACCTCGTTCGATATCCTTCCCACACGCCTCTTGGTATCTAGCAAAACATCTTTGCTTCGGCGTTTATGGAGCAGGTACTGTTCACAAATGTTGCCCAAGCAGGATAAATTCCATTTGTCAAGCAATACGGGGTTTCGTATTCTCTACCGTTGACATTGAACTTCACATCTGGAGCGAAGCCTCGAACTGCCCGGTGAAACAAGGTAGACCTATTGAGCACGTTGATGTCGTTATTGGAGCCCAGTGTCTCGAAAAAAGAGTGTCAAATCCAAAGGTCTTGGGATGCAACGACTTCTAGCATAATTGTGAGGACGTTCCCGTGGTCCCTACTTGCGAACTATGCAGACCATGCCATATGACAGTTCTTCCAATCCCAGTGCATGTAGTCCAGACTCCCTATCATCCCCAGAAAGTCGCGCTCTTTGTTGATTCGCAACAAACGTCTTGTATCTTCCTCGGTCGGGCGTCGTAGATATGTCCGCCCATAAACCTTGATGACGCCCAAGCAAAACTTCTTTAGGCAGTCCAACACAGTGCTCGACGCCATTCGCAAATACTCGTCCCAAACATCGGCGGGACCTCCATAACAGAGCTGAAAAAGTGCTACCGTGCACTTCTGTTGTGGAGAGAAAGAGGGCCTCCCCGTAGCATCCTTTTGGTTACGGAAGTAGGCATACCAGTCACTCAAACCATTCATGATACGTATGAACATTTCCCTCGACATCCGGAACCATCGCCAAAATTGTTGGTCGCTATACACCGGTCTAGGCGCGAAGTAGTCACACATCAACCCTTCGTGTGCATCTTCTCGATTGCGCTCAATCACTCTCCCTTTGGTCGCGATGCCGAGCCTGAGCCCTCGGCCTCATCATCATCCCGAGCCCTTGGCAGTATCCCTGACATCACTTGATCGCGAATTGTTTTTATTGTTGTCACAGCCAGCCTACTCATCGCTTCGTCTATTTGTTTGGGAGTCATTTGCTTCATTTCCTCTAGTGTTGGAAAATTCTCCATCGAAAAAAATACACAACGAATGAAAAAAACGAGAGAATTTAGAGAAGAATAGAAAGAGAAAGGGAGCTTGTGAAATAAGTGAAGAAGTAATTTTTTGGGTTGGGGTGAATCTGTATTTATAAAAAAAATTAGGTTTTTTTAAATCGACGCCGACACATGTTGGCTTCTCACTGGATCACCGACTAGTCGTTTGGGCTGCCACGACGCATCTCGTCGTTGTAGGATCCTGCAACGACCCATTAACACGCCACCCCTGACACGACAAGTCGTGGCAGCGCCGTGGAAACGCTTGCAACGACACGCCTGGCACGACTGTTGAGGATGCTCTAAGCATTTTTATCCTGTGAAGCCAATAGCTTCGCAGTGTAAGAGTTTTTCTTTCAATTAATCAAAAATGATTCCTTATATGATCTTATCAGTACCCAATTCTTCGCTCAATTTCCACACGTTCAATTTCTCCTTTCTTAATTCATCCTTGCATCATTAACAAATTTCGAAATTTCTAATCCCACGAACACAATGGCGCTTGAAGGTATGGAGGTTAGGGTCCTTACCCTTAGACTGTAGAATATCAAGATGATAATCTGTTTGGATGAGAAGGTTGAGTAGAATCCGAAGAAGACTCGTTGCGGAAAATGTAAGAACCGCCCCCGGTCGAACCGGTGAAATTTAGCAAAAGTTGACTTTCCGCTGGAAAGGTCAACCAATGACTCCGGGAGTCATTCGGGACCCTTCCGGGACCCAAAAAGCTTAGCCGTCGTTACAGTTAGCTTAATTGGGTCGTTTCCTTTCAAATAAGTACCTTAGTGAAAAAGTCAAATCCGGGTCAAACGAGGTCAAATTAGGGACTTTATCGGGTTAAATTAAATAGGCCGAAATAATTATGGGTAGAGGTGGACCCCATATGGACACATGTCCATGTGTCTTGGAGGAGAAGAAATGGGTGAGAAATGACTAAATTGACCTCATTTTTGGGCCTAAAGAGGAAATGGAACTAAAGGGCAAAATAGGCATTTCTAAATTAGGTTAAAGGCTACATGAGAGCAACAACTCAGCCCACATTGTGTCTTGGCCGAAATTTACAAAAGAGAGAGATTTTGGAGCTCCATTGCTTGAAGAGGAAGAAAAGGAGGAAAAAGGAGGACCTTTGCTTGATTTCCACCTCAAACCTTCTAAAAAACTTCATAATCCTCATCCCCTCTTCATTTCCCAAGGTAAACTTTCAATCAAATCTTATTTTGATGAAGTTTAGGTTGTGGGTTTGGTAGAGATTGCATGAACTAGCTTGGGTGTTAAGGGATTTAGGTTTTTCCTTGATTAAATGGTTGATTTGTAAAGAAAAATGAAGGATTATGTTGTAAATGGATTGGGTTTTTGTTGTTTGATGAAACCCAACTTGGGTATTGAAGTATTGAGGTTTTTGGGACTGATTTGTAGGTTTTTGGAGGTCAACAATGGAGTTTTTGAGGTTGGGATTCGTGGGAACGAAGTTGAAGGAAGAAGAAGGAGAGGACTGTCAGACCCGTCACGGATCCGTGACGGGGACAGTGACGGAGTACGTCACGGCTCCGTGACGGAGGCCGTGACGGCACACGTCACGGTTCCGTGACGCTAACCGTGACGGTGCAGGTCACGGTTCCGTGACCCACTCCGTGATGGATCGGAAATGGACCCTTTAGGCCATTTTGGGTGTTTTCGGGTAATTAGGAAGGTTGTCTTTAACCGAACGTTTTGGGGTTTATACCGGGTGTTTACTCTTTAAACCACCCTTGAATTAGTATTGATTCTCGTATTACTTTGTGATCTTAGATGTTGTTCCCGATCAAGGCGGAGGAGGCTACTAGACGACTCGTGGTGGCTCGTGTTGGATAGCAGTTGAGGTAGGGAAACGTAGCGAATACCGATTTAATTACGGAAAGTTACTAGAAATGCATATAGGACATTGATAACCGGTAAAGTCTTAGAGATGCATATAGGATGTGAATAACTAGTGTACTTGTATTTAAATGATGGAACCACTTGCGGGCCATGTCGTGCCCGTAAGTGTGGGACTTGCTGTGTTGTAGAATCACATGTGGGCCTGTCGTGCCCGTAGGATTGCGTGTTGGTTGCGCTTGTTGTGATTAGTAATTTGTAATGTTCGGTATGTGGTATGCTCCGTTGTTAAATTAAGGGTCATGATATGTTATGAGAACGTGGTGATTGTTAATGTGAATTATTTTCTTGTGATATGATCGGGTGATTGATAGACCGATGTGGTGTGTTAGGTAAGATTTGTTCGGTATGGTATGCTGGTATGAAATGTTTGGTATGATATGTTTGAGAACGGTGTTCTGGTCTGATATCTATACTGTGGGGGATTCCGGTATAGGATATCTAGGCTGGGGACGGTGTTCTGGTACGATATCTATACCGTAGAGGATTCCGGTATAGGATATCTAGGCTGAGGATTGGTTCCAATGCGATATCTGTGCCGTAGAGGATTCCGGTACAGGATATCTAGAGTTGAGGAGGGTGTTCTAGAGCAATGTTTATACCGAAGAAGATTCCGGTATAGGATACCTAGGCCGAGGTTGAGTTTCTGGTATGGTATGCGTGATGTGATTTGTACCCCGTGCTATGGAAAGATACCCGACCGACGGAGGATTCCGGTCCAGTATTTTATGAGTTGTACCCCGATTCTGTGTGTTCCGGGAAGATGTCTAGGCCGATGTCGAGTTCGGTACGATATGGTTGAGTCGGGCCATGGGAATCCGACGCATTGCTCTAGGGTAATGTCGTGCGAGTTCGCATGTGTGGTCAGTTGCGAGATAACCGTGGTCGTTGTCTATTGAGAATTGTTTAGGTGACGGGCGCTGAGAGCATAGTTGAGGAGAAATGTACGATTGTCGGTTCAGTATCGAGTTTGATTTACGGGTTGCTCCCGATTGGGGTCAAGCGTTGTCTTTAGGTTAATTGTTTAAATGATTCGTGTTATTGCCTTACTAGTATGCCATAATCGGACGAGTATCCGTGGTGGTGGACAATTGCTCACTCCTTTTACTACTTTTTCCTACTGAGCAAAAGCTCACCCCCTCTTTTACTGTTCTACAAATTTTGATCGCGATTTGATTTAGAGGATGTCTCGGAGCTTGGAAGCTTAGCGAGAGTCCTAGTTGGGATAATCTAGAGACGTACTTTCCTTTTGTACTAAACAATTTATTACTTGGATTTTGAGTATTGACTCTTATTATCAGGATTGATCGGTTTAAACTATTGCTGGAGATTTGTTTCGTTTAAAGTCGCTTTTATTTATTATTATTTTTAGTTCACGTCTTGAGTCCGGTCAAAACCGGATTTGGGGTGTGACAGAAAAAAAGGGTGCGGTGTCGAGGTCGTGTATATGACCTCGAACAACTGGTGTGTGATTACTTTGCAGCGCGTCTAATTTACAACACAAGTTGTTCAGGTGTCAGTTCCATATGAGTAGAGACATTTTCCTTCACATTACGCGGGAAATAGTAGCCCCTAATGACTATTTCGTCGAATAGTTAAACGCTTCCAGAAAGCTTAAGTTAAACCCACACCATAAATGCACAACTGTCTTTGTCACCTTAAGGATGCGTGTTTATAGCTGCTCCACTGATTTGTTAAACGAAATAATGTGACTGAACTATGATTCAGTTTAGGAATACTAAATTTCGATAGTTCCCCTAGTGGTAAAGGAAAAGAGTTCTTACCCCAGTTCGAAGGAACTATGATTCATTCCCCGAGCAACGAACTACAAGACGTTAAGGCTATGCATCGGTGACTAGGATTGTCAGTCCCTTCTACAACTCGTCATCGCATAGTGATTACTCGAGTTAGCAAACCATTCACAATTTCTCGAAGGTGTGTCGGTTTCTTTCATGGACAGAGCCTTGACTATAGCTTGGATTGATTAGTCTTTAACCACATGGTTAACCGCTTTCCGTTCCAATAGTCGCACTTTGCGCTCACTAACATTTCCCTTCCACATGACCCGACCGTTTAAATAGAGAGTTGGTCGTCCGGATCATCTCGATAGGTTCTTCCCGCACAACCAAACTGCTCTCTTAGAGTTGGTTTCTAAAAGTCTTAGGTTTTTAAAGTTGAAAACATGTAATCGGGCTATTAATGACCAAACACATGAATAACCTCCTAATTTTTCTTGAGTTCCACCTTTGAGCTTTATGTCTCTAAAATGAAAATCTAGACTGGAAGACTTTACCAAATCACCACCAACCATTCATCATGACACATATAACCGAATTTGTTATTAACACAATAGTCATACATCCACGGATTCCTAAACACGAGATACAAAAAATAAGATAAACAAAGAAGGTAAGAAATTGTACTCAAGTGGAGAGTGAGGAGTCCCTCCAAGACCACAAAGACCACCTTATCCTTCTTGTTTCTTCGTTTTTTTTGCACACAATATTGTGCCCCTCTTGATCTCCTTTCCCTTGAAGGCTAAATAAAGCTAACCATGAAAGTGAAGCTCATCTTCTCTCATTGGAAAGACCCTCAAGGCCAAGACTTGGCGTGTGGAACTCCCAAAATTCGAATTATGGGGGTCTATTTATAGATTTCCGATTCTACAATGCTCCACGCCGTGGGAGTTAATCTCCACGCAGTAGAGCATCGCCCAACAACGTGGTATTGATGATTTCCATATCGTGGGAGCGATATTTGAAAAATATATTCGTTGTACTTTCTACCCCGTGGGAATCACCGTTTCCACGTTGTGGGCATTGTGATTTCCATGGCGTGGGGAGATCCACCCCATACCGTGGTGACGTGAGTTAAGATAGTTGTCTCATCCTCCTAAAACCCTATCTGAAGTGATGGCGCTCGATTCTCCATGTCGTGGGACTTCTCCTCTTCCACCATTGGGAAAGTAGGGTGAGTTGGCAATTTGGTATCCATCTTTTTTTTACACTGAAGTCCGTTCTTAAGGATCTCGCTTCTCTCTTGCTATGGTCAGGTTTCAAATTCATGTTTAGGTTCAGTACATAGCTACAAAACATAAGAAAACCTCGAACGGATAAGAAATAAAAGGGAAAAGAAGTGTCTTTATATGTTTTCTAGGGATAAAATATGCTTAAATGGAGATGTTAGGTGTTACTTTATGCCGATGAGACGTGTTTCATCAAACGCCAATTAGTGTTACCGTTGTATGCACAACCTATGAGTTTAGCTCTTCGTTAACGTTTGAGCATCTGGACGAGTTGTAGACATCAATGACTATGTGAAACGTTGACACAATGCAACCAGTTTGTCATGATGTGTCGAGTCCGCGCTCCCCATGATTATGTGTAGCGATTCGCCGCAACCTTTTGACTAGTTGTTTTGTCAGTATTGCTATAACGTAGAGTCTATGAGTTTTGAAAAAAAAAATCATTTTTTTATTCTTACATTTTTTGTCTATAAATTGAAACATTTTGATGTAGTTGTTCATCAAAGAAAAAATGTTCGCAAGCTTTATTGTGTGCATCCAAGTTTGTTGATAAACATTTAGCTTGGTATGGATCCCACCACATACGACTGCATGAAGACGCGTATCCGGGCGGACATGCAAGCACAATACATTGTCATGGTGGAAGATGCAAAAGAACAAGAATGAAGGCATTTGACAGGGCAAGACGGGCGTATTGTCATCAACCGACGACGCCAGGAAGGCACTGAATTACTCATGCGAGGTTATTTTGTGGAACGTCCCATCTACATAGAAGTTATGTTTCGACGTCGTCTCCAGATGAGTCGTGTCATTTTCCGACGTGTTATGGAGGTAGTAGTGTACTAGGCTGATTATTTTAAATAAAGGTCGGGCTATCTCCAAGGTGTTGGGTTTTAGCCCGTACCAAAAACGTTAAGCTTAACCTTGTCCGCATACTGCTTTCTCCTCCCACTTTTCCTCATTGTTATGCCAATTAGACTTATTGTTTATCATTTTATTGGAAAGACAGCTCAGGGCCGGCCCTTTGAATATGGTGGCCTTAGGCGAAAGAGTAGAAATAGGCCTTTTGTGATCGACGGTCATATCACAGACCATCATATGTAACTGTAAATATTATTATGATTAATAAACAATAACCGACCAATCCCTACTAGACAATCTTGTTCCTATACATAATTTACTCTCTTCGTGAAAATGAGCTTGAAGAAAGAAGTTGTTGCTAAAATTCTTCGATGACAAATGACATGAAGGAATGAATTACTCTCTAGCCATTTTCCAAATACACCCAAAACACCGCTCTTACAAGTTGCCTTTCAAAAGCAAATGTTAATTCAAGGGCTTGATTGATTTAATTAAAATATCACAGAAATGACAATGCTACTAACATTTTACAGTTTGTTGCACCATTGACCATATTCCACCATTTCCTTGTATATCCGATTTTATCTTATTCAACATAAATGAAAATTATAGCAAAGTAATATTAGTAAATAAATGTACTAAGATCATAATAAAATATTGGAGAAGTTAAATACCATACATGAGTTGTGTAAGAGACGAATGAAAGACAAAGAGCATCTACACCACATTCAGAAATACCATTATGGAAGTTTTTGTTGTGACTCTTTGACAATAATAATAACACGTAGTTAAACTCAAAGGGCTGGTAGAATCAAAGCAACCGTTGTTGAAGCTTGGGGTAGACATCTAATTCAGAACAAAAATTAAAAATCAAAGTAGTAAACAACATTGGAATCCAACAATTCCTTTCAACCATTAGATTCTTCACTGTTTCACTTAAAAGAACTAGTAGATTTAAACTCAATTGATTTTCGCCGTTTATTTTTGACTGTTTACTTGAAAAAAAAGAAGAAAAAAAATGATAACGAAATGTTTTGGAAGAAGATATTTAGATGTCGGAGAAGCAAAATTTGAGAAGATGAAACAATTTTGAGAAGAAAAAATACGACTAAAACTGAAGAGTTGCGAGTGTGTTTATTTGTGTAGGGTTTTAACTACTAACATCATATTTTTGGGTTTAATTAATAGGCCTAATTCTTTTCTTTTTTTTAAATTTTTAGGCCTTTTTACTGGTGGAGGCCTTAGGCGATGGCCTAATCCGCCAAGTGAATGGGCCGGCCCTAAGACCGCTAATTTTCAAATATGTGGCGATATTTAATATATGTGTAACCTTGTTGTTTGATATAGTCTTCTTAGTAATGGTGTTTTATATTTATTAAGTTTGTTGTTATATGGTGATTGGAAAAATATCGAGTATATCAGGTTTTAAATTGAATAAAAGTAAAATATATAAAAATATGAGAATTGTTATGAAAATAAGTGTTGGATGACTAATTCATTTCATAGAGACTTAAGTTGCAAGAGTTTTGGCTTTCCATTTCCCTTCTTTATGGGTAGGTTAATGTGTATAGGTTAATATGTCAATAAGTTATGACCTTTCATGTACATGTTATGAGCCTATAAATAGAGGCTATTGTAAATGATGAAAAAATATCAATGAAATAATTTATTCTACTCTCTCCATATTCTCTTGTTCTATTTGATGTTGTTCTTCTATTCACAAGTTTTGTTCTTACTTTCACAACACATTATCAACACGAATTGCTCAAATGTCCAAGTATCAAAGTTTCGTATTATCTTGAATTTATTTAAATTTGATTTGAATTTGATTCATGCTTATTTATACAAGTTCATTTACGCTTTTCGATAAATATGCTCTGTGATTTCCAATATACATTGGATCTTTCACATCAGAAACTTGATGTTTATTATATACTTGTGTTTTGTTGTTTATACTCGAATGTGAAACTTGTTGAAATCGAATTATTTGGACCTGAAGTTCCAAGATACGAACTGTTTGCTTATAACATGCAGCTTGGCTTAAAAGCATGAAGCTTAAAAAAATTGTATATGGTTACATGGGTAGTTTAGCTACTCTATGTGTTCTCTCGTCGCATGGTCATCTTGTGAATAAATTTATGAGAAATGTTTTCCTATTTATTTCTTCAATCTAGTATGTTCCTGAAGTAGCATTACCAAGAATACCAAAAGAATCAGACTTAATATATTTATTGCTGAAATAATGAATTATTGTTGAAAACCATCAAGCTCGCCTTGTTGGCAGCACTGCATTCCCTGAAGTGAATGCGATAGAATATGGGTAGATCAAAACCCAAGCAAGGTCGATGCCCCATACGTGGTCGAGGTCATGGTTATGAGCCTGATAATTTCCAATTCCATGAAAAATAATGTGTACCACCAGAAGTGGAACTAGTATAAAAGGCACAAGAAAGAATATGACCCACCAAATGAAAACTAATGAACGTGATGGAAATTATATTGTAAATGTAGTTGGTTGCCTGCCTGAAGTGCGACCAAAGATTTGATTGAAGGAAATTAACAAAGAGTAGAGACAAAATTTACTGATGACCTAGACCCTGAAGATCTAATTGAAGATTTTTAACTCAATTGTAGATGATGAAGGAAAATTAAGTACCATGCATATGAGTCAATCTTTAGATGATTTGTATTAATATCTCTGTTATATTCTTTTGTAATATGTAAACTAATACATTAATCTTCTCATATTAAAGGATATGGATCCCAAAAGTGATCCATCTAATTACAGAGATGATAAAAATATGTGTTGTTGATAGTGCTACAACATCAAGGCAAACGTAAACACCATTATGGATGCTGAAGATATAATAGAGGGCTCCAAAAGAGCTACCTTGTTATTGCAAAATGAAACATTTGGAGAGTTTATTTATTTGTCTTGTGAAGAACTATGGACAAAAATCTCCCTAATTATGTTAAAAGCAACATGAAAGTATCTGGTGCATCAGATCTTATTGAAGGCTCCGGAAGAGTCAATGTAATGTTACACAATTTATTATCATTAGAAATCAACCAAGTGCTACGATGCATACACAATTTATTATCAATGATGCAATGTTCTCAACCAGATCAAAAAAGAAACTTGTTAAGTTTCAAATATATTCGCCAAAAGGGTTATCACAATGAGACAACAAATGAAAATGATGTTGAATGTTTCTGCATCACATACATGGTCTCGGGGAGAAAATAAATTGTGGAAAAACTCTCTTCATATAGTTCTAGATTATACTATATTTCGTTATTCCAATTGAATCCAATATGGTACGTGATTAACCAAAAACAAATAGACCTATCAAATTTTATGATATGACATGATCATTTAGGCCATCCGGGTTCCATAATGATGCGAATAATCATAGAAAACTCACATGGACATACCCTGAAGAGTAAAAATGTCCTTTTGTCAAAAGATTACCCATGTGTTGCTTGTTTTCAAGAAAAACTGATTACAAAACCATCTCCAATGAAAGTTGCGACTGAATGTCCAACATTTTAAAAAAAGAATTCATAGGGATATATTGGAATTCATGACATGTGATATGTTTACAACACGATTTACCGACTGTCAATTTAATGAGACAAATTTTCATGCATTAGGGGGAGATAAAGACACGTCTGAAAGAGAAAGACAAGAAGTTTCATAGAATGCATTGATGTTGTCTCATTTTGATCCTCGTACAAATAAATGTGAACTATAAGTTCAAAAGATTATCCCCTTACAAAAGATTGCAAATACATTGCATGTTGCCAGTGGCGGATCTAGATTTTTTAATGGGGGGGGGGGCACCGATTTTTTTTGACGTAAAAATAACGTTACAAATAGTACTATCGTATAGAAGGATAAAAATTAATACATATTACAAAAATATGACATCAATTTTTCATGTATTAAAAATGTTGTAAAACACTTTCACTGTCAACAAAAAAATATTTTTCTCGACGTATACTATATTTATTGGTCTCTTCCTCGATTTCTTCTTGTTCTTGTCAATATCAATCAATGAAATTTTTTTTTGAAGTATGTCTTATTGATTATAATAATTTTGTAGATATTTAAATTGACAATAGTCTCAAATCTTAAACAATAACTAAACTCAAAACATAAATTAATAATAATTTTGAGTTTTAAAACAATAATTTAAATTAAACTTTTGAACATATTAAAAAATTTAATAATAAAAAATATAAATAATTATAGAAAGTTAATGTGATAAAAAACATAAATTTAAATATCTAAGCAAGTAAAATTAAATATGGAAAGAAATTGGATAAAAATATCTTTGTTTTAATTTCTGGGGGGGTCACTTAATGATAAAAAAGATTTTATAACAATAAATACAGGAAAATAGGTAAAAAAAATATTTTTGTTTCTAAAATTTGAGGGGGGGCACGTGCCCCCCTTAGGTCCTTCACACATCCGCCGCTGCCTGTTGGATTTAGGGATGTTTAGACTGTGATAAAATCACAGATACCAGTTGCTAATGTTCCTTTTATAATTACACTTCTTGACGAAGAAATGGGAAATATGCTAGCAAATGAGTCTAAAGCACGCCAAAAGCGTGGTAGACCTATTGGATCCAATAGATAAAAACCCAAGAAAAGGAACAAGTTCGGCAAGTTGGTACATCAAATGATATCCCAATTCTTGAAGAAATAAATGTGATAAATGGAGAGACGTCTTCAAAATATGATGAAACACCTGAAAAAGATGACAATGACGAGATCTCGATTAACAATGTCACTTCAGGTGAAAGATGGAATATAAAAGAAATTGTTGTGGATGATATATTTGCACATGTAGTTGCATTAGATATTTCAAAAGAAAAAGAGGATCATGAACCAAGATCGGTCAGTGAATACCGACAAAGAAATGATTGGCCGAAATGGAAAAATTCCATTGAGACGAAATTGAATTCACTCAATAAACGCCAAGTCTTTGGACCTGTAGTCTATACACCTGAAGATGTTAGGCCCGTAGGATAAAAATGGGTATTTGTGCGCAAAATAGATGAGAAGAACGAGGTCGTATGATACAAAGCGCGACTCGTCGCATAAAGATTTTTCAATGACCATGAATTGATCATGAAGAGACATATTCACCGGTTATGAATGCAATCACGTTTAGATTTTTACTCAATATGTCAATTTTAGAGGGACTCCAAATAAACTTGATGGATGTCATGACAACCTATTTATATGAGTCACTTGATAATGACATTTACGTGAAAATCCCCGAAGGACTAAAAATGCCAGAAGCACGCATCTCAAAACCTCAAGAAATGTACTCAATAAAGTCCAAAGATCTTTGTATGGGTTAAAACAATATGTTCGAATGTGGTATAATCATCTCAGTGAATACCTTTTGAAAGAATGATACATCAACAATAAAATATGTCCATGTGTTTTTATTAAACAGACGAAAACCGGATTTTCTATCATCGCGGTCTATGTTGATGATTTGAACATCATTGGAACGCATGATGAACTTGTAGAGACAATGGAATACTTGAAAAGTGAATTCGAAATGAAAGACTTGGGAAAAACAAAATTTTGTCTCGGCCTTCAGATTGAACATTTGTCAAAGGGGATTTTTGTTCATCAGTCACCATATATTGAGAAGATCTTTAAACGATTAAATATGGATAATTCACATCCTTTGATTTCCTCCATGGTTGTTCGATCACTTGATGTGAAAAAGGATCCATTTCGCCCCCGAGAAGAAGAAGTAAAACTCCTTGGTCCCGAAGTACCATATTTTGGTCTCGAAGTACCATATCTTAGTGACATTGGGCGTTAATGTATCTTGCTGATTGCACCCGTCATGATATAGCATTTTCTGTTAATTTGCTAGCAAGATTTAGTTCTTCTCCGACTCGAAGACATTGGACTAGTGTTAAACAAATTTTAAGATATCTTCGAGGAACATTATATATGGGGTTATTTTGTTTAAAATACTCGAAGTCTGTATTGATGGATATGTTGATGCCGAATATTTATCTGATCCCCACAAAGTGCGGTCACAAACTGGGTATTTACATAAGGTGATACCGTTATATCTTGGCGCTCAACAAAACAGACCCTTACAACCACTTCTTCAAATCACGCCGAGTTGATAGCAGTTTATGAAGCAATTCGTGAATGTGTATTGTAAGAACCACTCCCGGTCAACGCTAGTCAAATCGGCGAAAAACAGGAATATTTTAAATTTTTGGACAGACACCTAAATGAACCTAAATTTGACCCCGAGAGTCATATCGTACTTAAGTTGACCCCGATATAAACCAAAGTGAGTTCCGGGGGACTCAGGGCAACTTTCTGACCAATTTGGGAAAGGTTGACTTTTTGCTGGAAAAGTCAACCGAGCGACGTTTTGGTCAATTCGAGGCTCGTTTTGGATCCAAAAAGCTTAGCCGTCGTCACAGCGGTCTTAGTTGAGCCGTTTCCTTGTAGCCCGTGATGTTTCGTAATTTTTTGGAAAAAGTGCCAGTTCGGGGCCCGAGACGGCCGAATTTCGCGAATCTGACTGAAAAATATCTAGAAGATATTTTCCAAAAGGTGTGGGACCCACTTGCCACATGTCAATTATGTGGTGGTAATAGGTTTCTTGAACAAAACAAAAGATGAGACTTGGAGGGTAGTTTTGTAATTAACGGATAGTTTTGATTTTTAAAACAAAATAAAGATGAATGGTTGGAGGTGTGTTCGGCCACAACTCAAAAAAGGGAGAAAAGGAGAGAGAAAATAGAGAGAGAAGGAGAAGGAGAAGAAGAAGGGGGTGTTTGGAGTTTGGTGATTTTCTCGTCGATCAAATCGGTGGATCGTCTCAACGATCAAGGAATCGAGTTCACACCGACATTCTCTACGGTGAGCACCTAACCGATTTTCGTTTTGTTAAGTTTGAAAGTTAGGGTTTGGGTTAAAACTAGTGGTTTATGGTTGAGTTGAGGTGTGGGGTTCGTTGGAGGTGTTTGGAGCGAAAGGATGATCGTTTTCCGGTGACCGAAGGCTCGGGGGGAGCTCCGGCCACCGTGCACGGTGGCTGGCCGGACATGGGGTGGCTGGCCGGAGCTAGGACCGGCCACCACCATGGTGAACCGGCCCTAGCCACCCACGGCCAAGGATGGTCGGGTGGGGCCCACATGCCCGGGTATCGGGTTTCGTATTCGGGTGGTTTAGGACGATCCCCAAGTCGTTAATCCACACCCAGATCGAAATTTGGAATTAAATTGTGAAAGTTGTAATTGACGGGTTTAGAAACTTTAAACGCGAATTACATTACTCGGAAGTCGGAAAGCGATTCCGTCGAGTGCTTAGGAACCCTTGAATTATTCTAAGACCGTAGAAACGAAAACGGGAATTTTTAGAGCCCCGGAAGGGCGTTTTCAAAACCCGGGCAGATTCGCCATGTCGGGCGAATCGGGCTTTTCCGAGCCCATTATCGACAATGTCGAGTAATTGGGAAGTTTGGGAGTGATCGACATTGTCGGGGTTGCATTTGGGCGTCAAGTGTTTTAGAATTCAGCTTTGTCTGCAAACTTAAAAACTGTTTAATTGTGATCTTGTTAGATCGTACCGAGGACCGCGGAAAGGGAAAGCTAGGCGAGTGATCGTGAGCACGCCGGAGCTTGGTTGTGAACTTTTGGGGAAAGCGTTACGAAGTAGGGAAAAGTAGCCGGATCTCGGCCCTGACTAGGGAAAGTTAAAAGTAGAAATGCATGTGACACTTGGGTGTCGTGGGTTAAGTAAGTTTATCGAACAATAGAAAGGCAGGCGACACCGGGTGGTGTCGTATGATACGAGAACGTATCGAACAATAGAAATGCATGTGACACTTAGTAGTGTCGTAGGAGTAGTGAACTTATCGATATTAGAATTACTGGAGGCATTTGTTTATGCCCGGAGGTTGATTGTTTAGTTTGTGTCTTGGGTGGCCATGAGAGCCCGTACTTTACTGTTTGTGTCTTGGGTGGCCATGAGAGCCCGTACTTTACTGTTTGTGTCTTGGGTGTCCATGAGAGCCCGTACTTTACTGTTGGTGTGTCTTGGGTGGCCATGATTGCCCGTGGGGTTGTTGAGCCCGTGTCTTTACTGTTGGTGTGTCTTGGGTGGCCATGAGTGCCCGTGGGGTTGTTGAACCCGTGTTTTACCGTTGGTGTCTTGGGTGTCCATGAGTGCCCGTGGGGTTGTTGAACCCGTGTTTTACCGTTGGTGTCTTGGGTGGCCATGAGTGCCTATGAAGTGTTAAACATGTGTTGTTGCTGTCGGTTGAACTTTGCTTGTGGTTGTGATTGTGGTTACCTGAGGTTGGGGGCCCGCCTCATAATAAAGGGGGTCCCGTGATCGCGCGCGTATGCATGTTCAGACGAGGTAGGGGGCCCGCCTGAAAGTAAAGGGGTTCTGGCAACGCATGCGTGGTGGTGACAGGTCGACCGCCTGATCCGACTACGTGTCGGGAAAAGTGCGACAGGTCGACCGCGTGATCCAACCTTCGTGTTGGGAAAAGTTGTGTGGGGACTGAGTTACTGGGGTGCGATCATTTGCGATCTTGTTTGGTGTGCGATCCTTTGTGATCTTGGGTGTGACGTGGTTATCTTTCGTGTATTTGGAGGAAGTCGTAATCGTTGTGTCGGGTCCACATTGCGTATCCGAGTGTTGAGTCGGTTGAGGAAAGTAATAGTCGTGTGTCGGTCGGGTTACTTGAGTTTGGGGACAGTAGTCCCCGGTGTTTGGGTTGTTGTTGGTGTTACCGGCATTGTCTGCTAGTATGCCGTAGTCAGTCTGTTATCCGTGGTGGTGAGCGAATGCTCACCCCTAGCTGCTTTTCCTATAGGTACTGGTCGCGGGACGGACTAGGTGAGCTCTCGAAGCTTGAAGAGCTAGGAGCGGGAGTCCGGGTTTCCTTTTTTGAGTCTAGCGACGTACGCCT
Organism: Erodium maritimum; assembly: GCA_963921825.1. Classification (NCBI taxonomy): domain Eukaryota; kingdom Viridiplantae; phylum Streptophyta; class Magnoliopsida; order Geraniales; family Geraniaceae; genus Erodium; species Erodium maritimum. Next base: position 48,022,502 of record OY997595.1, on the reverse strand, counting down.
TGTATTTTGTCCGCTTGTTGGGACGTACTTTTGAGTTGTAAATTATTATTTTGATTAACTAGACGGTGGTTTTAAAGTGTTTTGTTTAAAAGGTTTGAAAATGTTTTATTGTCTTAAACGTTCGCGTTCCGGGTTCGGTGCTGTTGAATTTGGGGCGTGACATGTATGACTAAGGTCTTTGATCCATCATATCCGAGAATCATGCGATCTTTCAATAAATAAAGGAACCCCAACTATCTTATACGAAGATAATACAACTTTACTCAGATCAAAGGAGGCTACATCAAAGGAGATAGAACGAAACACATTTCTCCTAAATTCTTCTTTCCTCATGAACTTTATAAAAAAGAAGATATCAATATTTGTCAAAATTCGTTCTTGTGATAATCTTGCAGATTTGTTCACTAAAGCGCTTCCTACAACTTCCTTTGAAAGGTTGCTCTACAAGATCAGCATGAGAAAACTCTGTGATTGATGAGGAGATGTTGAAATCAGGGAGAGAATTACGTGTTACACTCTTTTCCCCTTGCTTTAGGTTTTATCCCAATGGGTTTTCCTAACAAGGTTTTTAGTGAGGTAACTTCTATACGTATTGTACGAATTATGTACTCTTTTTCCTTCTAGGATTTTTCTCATTGGGTTTTTCCTAGAAATGTTTTAACGAGGTATAATAATATTTATGCGTGTCATCCAAAGGGGGAGTGTTATGAAAATATGTGTTGGATGACTAATTCATTTCATAGAGACTTAAGTTGCAAGATTTTTGGCTTTCCATTTCCCTTCTTTATGTGTAGGTTAATGTGTATAGGTTAATATGTCATTAAGGTTATAACCTTTCATGTACATGTTATGAGCCTATAAATAGAGGGTATTCTAAAGGATAAAGAAATATCAATGAAATAATATATTATACTCTCACCATATTCTCTTATTCTCTTTGATATTGTTCTTCTATTCACAAGTTTTGCCCTTACTTTCACAACAAGAATCTAATAGTTGAACGGACAATTAATCCGCATAACTTTATCACATCAACACATTAAAAAAATCATTTGGAGGCGTACCATTGTACATACTGTAAGAGCATATACAATGGGTCAAACCGTATCATCAAACCGTATGTTGACTGTGCAAAATAGTGGTTTGTAGGCCCTGAAGTAAACTATGCTTCACAGTGGTGCAGACCAGATAGGGAACCGGATGCTGATTGGATGTTGAATTGATATTTTGCTGATTTTATTAAATTCTTTGTTAAAACAGTAAATATTATATAAAAATTAAAATAAATTTGAAAAATAATAATAACATAAATTAAAATAAATTTTATTCATCCCCGAATAATACCATCAAGTACACAAGTGTTGCATATAAAAATATTTATTCACTCATCGTTGGGATTGTAATGCGTTCCAAATCGACCTCATATATGCTCAATAAGGTCATTTTGTAGTTACTGGTGGGTGGAATCATTTATGACACTAAGTCGAGTATCCAAGCGTGCTTGCTATTGCAAGGGCCCTCCTCGGTGTGGTTTCCAATGTGGCATTTCTAGAGGGGGGTCGAACATCAACTCGTCATCTACTATTTCGTACCGGTCGCGTTCATCCTCTACAATCATGTTGTGTAGAATGATACAAGTGTGCATAATATCAACCAAAGTGAACTTGCTCCAAACACGAGCGAGACGGGAAATGATGTGCCACCGTGCTTCAATGACTCTAAAAGCTCGTTCAATTCTTTGTTAATTACAAATTTTGGTTGATGGTATAAGGATGCCGAATAGACTTCACGAACCGACTCCATGATGGGTAAATGCCATCCACCAAATAATAAGGTCGGTTGTACCGATGGTCGTTGATCTCGTACTCCACGGCAAGCTCCCGACCATGAAAAGTGTCGTGGAACAAGTGGCTGTTGTTGAGCAGGATGTTGATGTCGTTGTTCGAGCCAGCCATTCCAAGAAAAAAGAATACCAAATCCATAAATCACGGGACACTACAACTTCCAGCATAATGGTGGGATCCATGTGATGATCTCCCCGACCATTGGCTCCTTGCGATGCGGTTGTGCAATTCTTCCACTACCAATGCATGCAGTCAAGACTCTCAACCATGTTGGGGAACCCTCGGTTGTACCCTTCTATGAGTAATCGGTTCAAGTCCTCCGGTGTCGGTGTACGCTCGTACTCATCCCCGAATACCTCAATGACAACTTTTCAAAATCTGCGTAAACATTCGAGTATTGTACTTCCCCCAATTCGTAGCGATTCGTCTAACGAACCGGCCGAGCACCCATACGCAAGCATCCGTATCGCGGTGGTGCATTTTTGATGCGTTGATAACCCTAAGCCTACCGCTTTTGAATGAAGTAACCGTCATGTTCCGCTACCTTGTCCATCGCCCGTTAAAAATGTGGTCGACATATACGGAATTAACACCTAAACATAATGAGCCCATACGTGGGTTGATCGGAAAAATAAGCCTTCATTAGTTGGTTGCGGGCTTCGAGACGACCTCTATGAATCACCCCTCGGAAAGGTTCCCCACGTTCGATCCTCTCCCTCAGTGCATTGATCCTTGGCATTGCTCTCTGTATGCCTCTCTCAACCCTTCGTCGGAGTCGTTCTTCAACTAAACGCATTTCGACTGCCAACTCCTCATACGATTGACCCCTATTGTCAGATATTTTTTTATCGAAATGTAGGAGAGAAATTCGGTAGAAAAATTGTAGAATGATTGATGGTTTGAGAATGGGGTTTGCGGGGTATTTATAGGATTCAAATAAAGTTTATTGAATTAAAAAATAATCTTACCGTTTTTTCCTACTGTTGTCAACGGTCGGATGTCCTTTTCTCTCCAATGCCACATGTCGCGCTCATATTGATTGGTCGAGCAACCCGATTCGCATGATCCGTGGCCCGTGATACCGGAGCATGAGTCGCACATCACGAACTGAATTGCGTTTCAGCAGTTCACGAGTCTCATAATCAAAGCTCCACACTACACCGACTTACGAACCGCTAAATCATGATTCCATTCACAATTCGCAATACAATTTGACGGCTGTACGTGCTCTAAAATCATATTGACGCTACCCATTACACCCCCAATGTCTGACTCGATTTTTACATCACTGGACTGGATTCTTATACGTATACGTACGGCCTGCGGGACTAAGAGCATGCACAACGGGCCGGCCCTCGCCCCCGACCCGCACGCGCGCGGTCCGCAGCCCTCAGGCCATCCCACTGTGGGACGGATTTCACGCGGTCCGCGGCCCTGAAACACGCGGCCCGAGCTTCGCCCCTTGCCCCTCGCTCCTCGATTGCAGGCCGGGCTCACGCCCCTCGCTCCTCGGCCCTGCCTGGCTTCCCTCCTCTCGCGTGCCGACACGTGGCAAAGCCGACCGTTGTCAAATGGTCGGTAACGACTATAATTTTTTTTAAAATTAAATCAAAAACATTTTATACCATATAAATACCACAGCCCAATCTCATTTTTTTCACACCCATTCTCCAATTTCACTCTCTCATTCCCACTTTCTACTCTCTAATTTCCAAAATGTCCGACGATGAGGTTATGTCCGACGTTGAAGTTCCGACATACGAGGAGCTGGCTGCCCGAATGCCAACGTATGAGGAGATGGCAGCCCAACTACCGATATATCAGGATATGGCAGCCCAAATGCGGCCAATTAAGCGACGACTCCGGTAGAGGATTGAGAGGACCATGGAGAGAGCAATGCCAAGGATCGAGAGGGCCGTCTGTGGAGAACCAATGTGACGAGAGATTAACAGAGGTCGTTCTGAAGCCCACAACCGATTGATGAGGAACTATTTTGTCGATCAACCCGTATATGGCCCTGATATGTTTAGGCGTCGGTTCCGTATGTGCAGACCATTTTTTCATCGGATTATGGACGCGGTCAAGGAACACGATAGGTATTTCATTCAGAGGCCCGACGCGGCCTCACGGTCGTGCTTATCAACAGAACAGAAGTGCACCACTACGATACGGATGCTTGCGTATGGGTCCTCGGCCGATTCATTGGACAAAACTCTGCACATTGGGGTAAGCACCATACTTGAATGTTTACGTAAGTTTTGCAAGACCGTCATTGAGGTATTCGGAGCCGAGTATGAGCGTACACGCACACCGACTGCATGCAACGCTTACTCCGAGAAGGGTACAACCGGAGCTTTCCCGGAATGGCGGGGAGTCTTGACTACATGCATTGGAAGTGGAAGAACTGCCCAACCGAAGACCAGGGAGCCCATGGACGGGAAAGTCACCACGGGGACAAGACGGTTATGCTTGAAGCTGTAGCGTCCCGTGATTTATGGATTTGACATGCGTTTTTCGAGATGGCTGGCTCGAACAACGACATCAACGTCCTCAACCAAAGCCACTTATTTCAAGACGCTTACTATGACCGTGAGCTAGTTGTGGAGTAAGAGATCAACGACCATCGGTACGACCGACCTTATTACTTGGTGGACGGCATTTACCCAACATGGGCACGGTTCGTGAAGACTATTCGGCATCCCTACGTGCCCAAAGAGAAGTTGTTTGCTAAATGCCAAGAAAGTGCTCGAAAAAATATTGAGAGGGCTTTTGGAGTACTTCAAGCAAGGTGGCACATCATTTCCCGTCCCGCTCGTTCTTGGAGCCCACACCTTTTGGCTGATATCATGCACACTTGCATCATTCTACACAACATGATTGTAGAGGATGAGCGCGACCGGTACGAGTATGGGGATGATGACTTGTTGTACGAGCAACCTCCAGAAATGCCGAATTGGACACCACCGGAACGATGGTACCACGGAGGGCCATTGGAATACCAGCATCGAGTTGCTTATCAACAAAGTGTCATAAATCATGAGACCCATCATCAACTACAAAATGATCTTATGGAGCACTTATGAGGTCTATATGGAGCTGGTTTCCATGACGGCGAGTAGTCGTTTGTGCTCTTGGAGCTGGTTTTTTGTGGGTTGTATTACAAGAGGATCAATAAAAGTTCAACTTAATTTTTATTCGTGTTCAATTTTTTTATTGTCATTAATTATTATTTTTCACATTTGTTTATATTATAAATAATTTAAACGGTTTCTGATAAAGAATTAAATAAAACAGTAAAATATCAATTAATAACAAATCAGCATCCAGTCAGCACAAGGCCTCATCAGGGCCTCTGCATTGCAAAACACCCACTATTTCTGAGGCCCCATGACCTCACTTTTGTCTAATCAACACAAGGGTCGGGACCTTTCCGTTGTACATGCTCTCAATTTTACGTCTAAAACTCATCTTTACCGTTCATTACTCCATCCAGCGAATCCTGTTCGACCGTGCCACGTGTGCAGATAACCTCGTAGTCTCGTACACAGATGAGCGGCGCAGACACTCTCGTGCTGCAGTCGGTCTCGTAATAGTCGTCCAATATCTCCGGTACACAGGCAAGAGGTTAGAATCGGCACACACCTAATCGACAGATTGGGTGATGGGAATAGGAGCACCACTCGCTGCTGATGGGGTGTTGTTGGCTAGCAAACCTCACTCACTCACTCACTCCTGTTTTTATATCATCAACCTATTGCCATCTTTGGGCTCAGATTTGCTTTGCTTTTGAAGAGGACCTGCAACCCTCTCTGTAAGCGCCCTTCTCCATCTCTTTTGCTCAATCTCACCGCATTTACCATCTGGGTTTGTTTGTGTATCATCTCTACTTCACTATTATGCCCCCTTTCCAGCCCTTTTAGCGATGGAAGATTTGGGTTGTTGGTTGATTGTGTTTTGGGGTGTTGGGATGGGGATACTATTGGGATTTGCTAGATTTCATTTGTAACGTTAATAGAGCTTTGAATTTTCCTTGGCATTTGCTTGAGGTTTTTGCTTTCATTTGGGGGAAAAGGGTACATCTCCAGATATTTGGATTGTGGGTTGAGAAAGTGGTTTGCCTATATTTTTCATCTGTTCTGCAAATGTAAATTCATCCAATGAACTTTTGTGTGATATGAAATTGGCTCACCAAGAAAAATATTTCCTTTTACTCAGCAACACAAGTCACTCTAAAGTATAGTAGAATCAAAATTAGTTGACTGGTTCTCAATCATGGTGTAATTGTTCTGACCTTATATATTTCAAGTAGTTGTTGTTCTTAAATGCATTTTTCAGTTGGTGATATCGCTGTCTGGTCATTACTCAGTAGACTTGTTTGTCATCTATCTACACATGTGAACATAAGTTTGTGAAAGCTTGTTGTCATTGTTTTGATGACTTTTGGTTCAATTTTTGGAAAGTTGTTTACAACAAATGTCAGATTCTATACCAGGCTTTCCCTGAACAGCCAGCGGTATTTTCTAGATTTTATTTTCAATGCCTAAAGTTTCTCTCGTTCCATTGCTCAGATACTTGACTCTGAAGAGATGAGAGGACGCCTATGGCAACTTGGTCAATCAGTGACACGTCGTCTTAACCAGAGCGACAAGAAGGGTGTAGCACGCCGATGCTTATCCTCAGCATCCGACCTGAAGAAGACAGCTCTGTATGACTTCCATGTTGCTCATGGTGGAAAGATGGTCCCATTTGCTGGGTGGAGTATGCCCATTCAGTACAAGGACTCAATCATGGACTCCACTGTGAATTGTAGGGAAAATGGCAGTCTCTTTGATGTCGCCCACATGTGTGGCCTGAGCCTCAAGGGCAAGGATTGCATCCCCTTCCTTGAAAAGCTTGTCATTGCTGATGTTGCTGGGTTGCAACCAGGAACTGGTACCCTAACCGTCTTCACAAACGAGAAGGGAGGTGCAATCGATGACTCGGTGATCACCAAGGTCAAAGAGGATCACATATACTTGGTTGTGAACGCTGGGTGCAGGGACAAAGATCTTGCTCACATTGAGGAGCATATGAAGGCATTCAAGGCCAAAGGCGGGGATGTCTCATGGCACATCCATGATGAGAGATCTCTCCTAGCTCTACAGGTCCATCATCTATATATTGCATTTCTGTAAGAAACAATGCTGCTTGTCATTCTGCTTTTACAAGTAACCGTTTTTTTCTTAACTATATTGGTGCAGGGTCCTCTTGCTGCCCCAGTTCTTCAACACCTGACAAAAGAAGACTTAAGCAAGATATACTTCGGGGATTTCAAAATTCTGGACATCAACGGTTCCACCTGCTACCTAACCAGGACCGGGTATGATTCTTTTTCTACTATTGCATGGTTGAATAATCACAACTTAATTGTATTTTAGTAGTTGGCTACTTGTTTTGGTGAGATCCTCAGGTACACTGGCGAAGACGGGTTTGAAATTTCAGTCCCTTCTGAGAATGCAGTTGAGCTGGCCAAAGCACTCTTGGAGAAATCCGAAGGCAAAATAAGGTTGACTGGGCTAGGAGCTAGAGACAGTCTACGACTGGAAGCCGGGCTGTGCTTATACGGCAACGACATGGAACAGCACATCACGCCCGTGGAGGCAGGGCTGACGTGGGCCATTGGGAAGAGGAGAAGAGCGGAAGGCGGCTTCTTAGGAGCGGAGGCAATACTCAAACAGCTGGCTGACGGTCCTTCGATCAGGCGTGTTGGTTTCACTTCATCGGGGCCACCCCCGAGAGGGCACAGCGAGATCCAGGACGACAAAGGGAGCAACATTGGGGAGATCACCAGTGGAGGGTTCAGCCCTTGCCTGAAGAAGAACATTGCCATGGGATACGTGAAATCTGGGAAGCACAAGGCAGGGACGAGCGTGAAGATTGTGGTACGAGGAAAGGCCTATGATGGGGTTGTGACCAAGATGCCGTTTGTGCCAACCAAGTATTACAAGCCTACCTAACTCATCATACTTTCTACTTCTTTTCTAATTGTATCCCATGCTTTGTGTTGAACTTGAGTACAATCTTTGCTTGTTTCTTTTGATTTGCAAGTCAAGTGAATAATGGTGTCTCCCTTGGGGTGTCTTGTTTCATATATTTCATTGCACTATATGGCAATAGAGGATGGGTAAACCCGGGTTTATTATACAGGTTTTGGTACGCTACTCGTTTGACATTTCATATAATATGATTCTAACCCGCTTGGATGCATGGAATAATCCACATCAGGCTCTTGTTTCCTTTGAATTTGGTGTCCATAGGGGTGAGGAAAGAGTTGTAAGACCTTCCATAGTGGGTCTGGTCGACGTCGAATCGGGCGTCGAAACCAACCTAAAAACGTCATTTTTTCTTCGTGGAGTTGAATCGTAGTCTGTTGTCATGTCGAATCGAGGAAGACGCTTTAGACGGTCTACGAATATGTTGACTCGGGGCAGAGTCTTTTCGGAAGATTCGTTGTTGACCAAACGAATCAGTGAACGCCACGTGTGCACGCGTAGATTTTGTGATGGGCCGATGATTCTGCCTCGTGTCCTTGGTCAGAAGATTCGTTTGACCAACATTTTTTTTTAAATTTACAAAAACCTTTCTATAAATAGCCTCTTACATCTTTGAAGAGTGCATCCCAACACAAATAATCGCACAAACTATCTCTCTCCCACAAATTCTCTTTATACATTGTGTTTCCGTCTTGTCGGTATGGATTCATCGAGTAGTGAGGAGTATAATGGAGGCGAAATGGACTACGAACGTTACATGCAATGACTCTAAAAAGCGGTGGAAGAGATGTTGGAGTCTATACAAGCAAAGGTCAGGGAGGCAGAGGCACGTATGACGGCTCACGTTCGGGGGAAGCAAAAAAGGCAATACATTTTTTGAGATCGTAGCGCTGCTCACGAACGACTTATGTCCGACTACTTTGTAACGACCCTGATGTACGATAAAAATATTTCATCGACGTTTCAGAATGGCGCAATTAGCATTCATGAAAATTGCAGATGGCGTGTCCGAGTACGATGACTACTTCCAACAAAAAAGTTGATTGTCGTGGTCGGCCTGGTTTCTCAACCACCCCAAAGTGTACGGAAGTTATATAGATATTGTGTTATGGTGCTTCGGTTGACATCCTGGACGAGTATTTGAAGATGGATGAGACAACTCCCTTAAGTGCATGCACCGATTTTGCTTCATCGTGATCAACGTCTTCGGTGAAACCTACCTTAGAAAGACAAACTATAATGACATTGCTTACATTACTCGTATCAATAAAATTCGCGGTTTCTCATGTTGTATCAGCAGCCTCGATTGCATGTATTTGGTGTGGAAGAATTGTCCGAAAGCGCATCAAGGGGGTTTACGAGCGGGGCAACCATTTTGGACCGACGGTCATGCTCGAAGCAGTAGCGGGGCCCGACTCTTGGATTTGGCATGCGTACTTTGGTATGTCGGGTTCAAACAACGATATTAATGTGTTGAACCAATCTTTCATATTTGCACACGTATATCGGGGTGATCAGCCCCGGGCCGATTTTCAGGTCAACGGTACGAACTACAACACGCCTTACTACTTAAGTGACATAATTTACCCACCATGGCATGCTTTGTTAAGTACATCCATGCACTACAACTATGGAGACACATGTTATACACACAGAAAAAGGTCGCAAAAAATGATGTGGAGAGGGCATTCAGGATCCTGCAAGCTCATTTCTATATCATCAGTAGGCCTGCTCGAGATTGGGATGATAAGGAATTGGCTATGATCATACGGGCGTGCATTATTTTGTACAACATGATTGTGGACGATGAACGCGATACTTATAGAGAGAAATAGAACGTCTCACATCCGAAGAACCAATCATACCCGTCCATTGAAGGCTAATACCCGGTTATGATTACATCCAAAACCAGTCAAGTTGGAATATGTTCAGGAACGAAGCCGTTATGGATGACGACCTCTAGTTACTTGTTCAATTTTTTTTCCCATTTTTGAATTCATTGTAGTCCCGTTTACCTGTAGTACGGTAACTTTATTGTATCGTAATTTGAACCATGTACCCTCTCAATGCTTTGTAGACCGATTTGGTTGCCTATAAAAGGCAACCCGCCCTCATCCTTTAAAGACACAAACCATAAATTTCCCAAAATAGTGTCCAACCATATTTATGGACTCAAAGAACGAGAGCGGTGTTTTCCAGGCTGATACGGGACCGACACCAGTAGTGTACAAGATCCACCGAGAAGAATGTCGTCGTGGTCGATTCGAGCGAACGAAGGCGAAACTGATGAAGTATCAGTTGTCATTGACCAGGCAGTACGCGGAAGCAGTTGCACTCGACACAAATGATTGGACCCCGTTGGAGAAGGCCAACCACGAGGCTCTAATGTTTGAGATGCTTCGAGATATGAACCACAACTAGGATGTTCAATGTTCTATTTTGTATTCATGTACACGGCTTCAAACTAATCCGGTTTCATTTTGTACTCGGAAACCAACCCGCAAAGTTCACAATAAATGTAACCTTTTGTGTTTTGTCTTTTATATGCAACCGAACATGCCTCATTGTTCACATGCACCGAATCTGCCTCAATAAATTATTTTGACCGATTCTACCAAGATAAGTGATGAGCCAATTCAATCACTTTGGAAAGCAAGCCCTACAATTCAGCCTCCCCTATTTAAATCACCTCAAGTGATGAATTGGAAACATTCTTCATCTTCAAGCCTCTCACCAAAATAGAATCGACAGAAACCAAAAATTTTCTCTTGCAACGAATCGATGGTGCCATTATGGACGAATGTTGAGGAGAGGAGACTAGTTGTTCGGTGCATGGTTCACAGGAGTTCCACAAGAGAGTACTGGCACGAGATCTACGATGATTGGAAATCCATGGCAACAGAACCACACCCCCGGTCCGAGAAGCAGCTAAAGGATCACTGGCAGAAGACCAACTTCCGAGTGTAGCGATTCGAGTTGGCTTTCTTTTAAGCCTGACATGAGCTCGGCCCAACCACCACCGATGCCGAGGTGCTCCTCGAGGCCAACTGGGTTTATGCCCGTAATGTAGTCCTCTCATTCAACAAGCATGCGTGATGGGCGACTGTTCGTGAATGCCCGAAATGGGGACTAATGAATGGGTTTCCGAACCTCTAGTTTCATTCGTTCGCGTTGCTCGGAGGTTGCCTGAAAAGATGTGGGTTTTCTAGGTTCTAGGGTTTGGTATTTATCAGGTTTGCGTTGTAGTCTCGTTGTCTTGTTTTTCGAAAATAATAAAATTATATTCAAATACTTTTTTTTATAATTTTTTAATGCACATTAGACTCGGAATAGACCGAATCACTACAACCTCTGAAACGTTAGACCTACGAATCGTGTCGAATTCAGAATGATTTTCTCACAATTTGAGCCTAATCAGACCGAGACCGATTTGGTCTAATCCATCTATGAAAGGTTTAACAATTTTGTAACATACCATTGCCAATTTGCGCTAAATCTATTCCTAAGATAAATCATGCTTGCAGAAGATATTTTGCATTTGTTGCTTAAATTCAACAATTTTACTAGCTTTATTTTGAAGACCCACTTTAGTATTATGATAATTGTCAGCTCTCGTGTTTGGTTCTGTGTACCAATCCCATTGTGTATGAGTATCCTCATCAAATATCGCATCCCGTTATGCCTTTGATCCTGCTCGTAACTGATCTCTTTTCTAGTTTCTTCACCCAAAAACTTGCTTCGCAAGAAACTGTAGCTTTGTATTGATGCTCGGTTAAGTTAGTAGCCTGTCATAGGTAAAGTTTTGTTAGTTATATTTCTTTCTTTGTAATTAATTGCTAAATAAGGTAGCTGGCTATTAAGGTACCTTAACTTAAAAAATATTTCAAGAAAAAAATTAGCTTTACGGTTCCTCTGCTATGATCCACATCGTCCCTCTACCATACTGAGCAGCGTCGATTCTCACCCACATGTTGTTTTTCTTTAAACACACTTTCTCTGTCCATGCCACACCACCACTTGAGATCCCCCGTGTCATGCTACCGGCTCCACCACGAAGGTTTATAAAACCAATACGACCGAAAAAGAAGAGGCACCGCCAGCCTCTCCCTTCAAACGGTTCACGATCAATGTCACCCACAATTGTCCCCTCTCTTTGTTTACCGCCGGCGTCGTCCATGGTTGTCCCGTCGTACCACAGCTACGCCTGAACGGGAACCCACGACCCCCATGCTCATTGCGAATGAAGAGCGTTTTCCTGGTGCTACGAGGCACGCTCACCCCTCCCAGTCTCTTCCACTGGATCTCATTCTCAGATCCCTTCCTCCACCACTGGCCTGGATGGACATCCCTATCAACGGTGAGGTCAACTATGACCTGAACTACTCCTTTCAATGGGGCGAGAGGACCGGAACACCCCTCCTCTCTTACGACCTGATGACCTTTCTCCATCGATAAGGAGTTCCACTTGCCCTCTATACACTGTCAAGCGCCATCCAAACCGAGAGCCTCTCTCTAAGCCCCCTACCAAACTATCCCACCAACGGGACGCAACAGGTTTGGAACTTTCCTCTCCTTCATCCAAGCGGTGATCGGTCGACATAAGAAACCCCTAGCAATACCGAGGGTTCCCGGTTACCGTGGTTTCCCGCTCCACTAGTATGGAAAATCATGGTCACAACTCAAGATATCCTTCCTACCACGCCCACACTTCCGCGGCTCTGGAAGCATATGTGTCACTGCTCGGTACCACCGCCTCGAGCTCTAGAGAAAATAGGACCAAGTGAAACTGGTACAACGCAAGATCTCATGCCTAACTAGGAGGATCTTATCTAGGCTCCAAGCACCTGTACATTTAAAGGGAAATGGACCCCCACCCCCCGGATATGACATCGGCTTACCAAGGGATCTCATAGGCGAGGACTGCAGGGCAGCCTCGCACTTTACAATGAGTGCAAGATCGAGCATCGGGGCGTGTATGAGGATGCATGCCTCGCCCTGCCAGCGCCGATGCAAGTCCGATGCCATATTTCCCCCATTATCTGGTGTTCTCCTTGGATGCCTGTTATCCCTTCAAACGCCCCAGATCACTCATCACGGGCCTTTTCAGGTCAAGTCATATACTGACAATATGCGCTACAGTTGAGTAGCCATCCGTGTGGAGATTATCCATCAATATATTGTTCTTGGATTAGTCGGGTCTCTAGTCATAGGGTTAGCTCTGGTACTATGGGTCATGACTTATGTCTCACCCTCTTCTTTTGTTTTTTTTTTTACTTTCATTATTACTTTTGGTCTTATGATTATGTTGGTGTCTATATTGTCGGTTTCTAATTGACAAAATATGTATATGCTAAAAAAGGGGTAGCTGGCTATTCTCGTTTCAACGAGGATAACAAGAATATCGGATCATTGTATGGTACAAGATTTACCATCGAAGGTGTTGATTGGGATGAGTAGACTACGAAATGCACTTTACCACCGGGATCCAATGACAGCACGAATGACCTTGATAGTTCATGGAAAAATGACATTAAGTTACGACATATTCCCGTTCAACAATTGTTAATGGTTACATATTTATTACTCCCCTATAAACTCTTATTACTAGCTTGTGAGAAAAACAACTCGTTTACCTTTTCTAACCGTTAGAATAGAACAATAGAAATATTTGAACTTATTCACTTTCAAATTCCGGGTTTTTTCATACCCTTATTCATCTATTTATTGTTTTTTGTTGTCTATATATGAATGACTATAACAAGGTGACTTAGGTGTTTTTGATGAAGCACAAGTTATAGGTCCCAAGACTAGTATGATGTTATAGGTCCTAGTACTGATATACTAAGACTAGTATGATATTGGCTGATGATCACGTTTTATTGATCATACATATTGGATATAAAGTCTAACCATATATTCCATTTAGGAAAATGGTATTGTATGACCCACTGTGAGAATACTACATAGGAACTGTCATGAGTATTTCTCACTACAGAGATATGACTTAAGTCCTTTGACTTTATAGTCTTCATGGTTTCTACATAGATGGTTATGTGTTTTGACACAGTTCAACGTTGTCTTTAACCAAACAACAATAAAGGTTGTCGTTAGGCACATAATTGTCTATGTGAGAGATGTGGTTGATTGATACGAGATTTGTCAATCATGTAAATATGAGAGGTATCGTTTGGTCCCCTTGATAAGTGAGACTATGGAAAAGCATGACCATGCGAATCGATAAAGAGTTATCACTTGCAGTCTACTTAAGATCAAGAAACAACGGTAAAATAGAATAAGGATGACGTCCCTATGCCTTATTCGATCGAGATATCGATGACAAAGAGATTAAGATATTAGCTGCAAAAGGTTAAGTTGGATTGACGCTCATCATAAATGTTTGAGTAGTCATAATGTCTTGCAAGAGGCCAACCATGATAAGTGGACGAAACGGGGTTTTAAGGCCCACTACCAAGGCGTGGTATGAGCCTACAGGGTCGCACACAACAACGGGCCCAAACTCGAATTCGATTTTTTAAGTCTATTAAGTGAATAAGATAATATTATATTCGATATAATATTTATTTTATATTTTTACATGTCCACTACTCCTAGAATGACAACACTTGTTACACTTGGAAGTCCAAGAGTTGGGCTATTGTGAAATGACATAGTGTGATCATGTTTAAGAATAATAAGCATGCAAAACCAAAGTGAGACACTTGTCAAACTTGGAAGTCCAAGAGTTGGGTTTTTCCAAATAAAATAGTGTGAGCATGTTAGGATATAAAGCATGCAAGAGTAAAAAGAAAAATCAAATTTTTACTCAAGGTTGTGTAGAGAGAAAAACGAGAGAGAGAAAGAAGAAGAGAGAGAAAGAAGAAGAGTTCTTCCTATGTGCTAGCACACAAGCGATTTTGAGAAATCATTTAGTGTGGATACTGGTAGAGGACATATTCCGTTGAAGACGTCTCATCATCCTCAAGCAGCAGAAATGTTCTTGGTCCCCGTCTCTAACCAACCTAAAAACCGAGAAGTAATCTCTTTAATTTTTCGCTTGTCAGTTTACTCGGAATTACATGGATACTGATGTTGGGTCTCGAGGTAGGGTTGGAGATGAACCAACTCGCAGCGGAAAATCAATGAAAACCAAGAGACAATTAAAACCATGAAACAACTAACAAAGAATGGATTAACAAGAGAAAAATTCAGCACTAGTTCTTACCAAAACAAGAACACCGGGTAACGAATGATTGGCTTGAGTCTCCAAGACGCCTACGTATCCACATGGGAATCAAAGCCACGTAGTTCTTCTCTTTGAGGACTCAAGAACACAAAAATGGAGGAGGAAACTAGCCAAACCCGAAATGGCCATGGAAGAGGGAGAGAAAATGTGTTTCCTATTCTTGTCTTGTGTTTGTTATGTTAAAAAAAAAAGATGACTTAAACATAACAAAACCCATACTTGTCCAACTAAAGGCATGGGACAAGTATGGTGTCAAGTAAGGTGTAAATAGGACAAAGTATGGCAAGACAAGATTGGGTTAGGTGGTGAATCACCAACACCTTAATCCTTGTCTTGCTTACTTAGTACTAATTAATCAAGACTTGATTAATTAGTTCTATGGGCCTTGGTTGCATGGGCCTTTCATGGGCCTCTTGGAACATGGCCCGTGGCCATTTCTAACGAGGTCCCGTGATTCGCTCATCGCCTCCAAGCCTTCCATACCGGAAATGTCCAACATTATCCGACGCGATCAATCCCAAGACTCCAAGCCTTGTCTCGATCCGTAAAGTCCTATTCACGTACGGGCACATGACCCAAAACCCAGTTTTGGTCATGTCCCGAGACAACTCCCTTTTGGCCATTCTCCATAAATGTGTCAATGAGTTTCATCCTCCGGTGTGACCCTTAGGTTTATGCATGTCAATAGATCAACGTAAAATCCCATTTTACTTGATCCTATTTAAGTGGCAACTAACGAGACTTTAGTATTGCCTGACACTACATAACGAATCGACCCTGTCGATTCTAACCTTTCCGTCGTCCCTGTCATTATCCTTTTATCTCCGATATCCTGATTGAGATAAGGCATAGAGCCGTCATCCTTATTATTCTCAATCACCGTTCCTTGATATGTGAGATGACTGAAGATATGATACCCAGTATCATGTGCATGGCCATGCTATTCTTCCAGTCACTCTCGATCAAGTGGCCGAGAACCGATATCTTTCCCATACCTTAGTATGAGGGATAAATCCCTTAGCCGTCTTTCGTGTCACTCATGTAGCCCGTCCCCAAGCCAATCCTGGCCGTTATGGAAGCCCTGTTACGGACAACGTTAGGCTCAGGTCAAACTCAGTTGTTGACTACATAGCGATCACAAAGACTCCTTGGTCTAAGGATACATGACAAGCTACAACACTGAATATGTTCATGACTTAATCTATGGCACATATTCAGGGTGGGTCGTCCAATATCATGTCCCACATGATATCTATGATCAGACTCCGGAATCCCATTCCAATGACTAACAGAACGTAAGCCATAAAGAGCCATCTTTCATACTAGTCGCTTCTAGTGAAGCTTTGTTGACTAGGGACCCATCGAGTGTGATCTATCTCGATCTATGGTTCTATTCGCATGGTGGGCATAGATCAGAGCACACATCGATATATTACTCCAACACATAAGTAATATAAAGCCGCTTTAATTTTATTGCTAACGATGATATATACATTTGGACATTTAGGATTGAACTACGGGCACTAAGACTAACAATCTCCCACTTGCCCTAGTTCCAATCTAAACTCCAATATGTCCCCATCGACTTTACATGTCTAACATGTTCAGGCAGTGACACTGTCTTAGTCAAAGGGTTGGCTATGTTATCATCTGTTGCAATATCGGTTATCTTCACTTCACCTCAGTTCAGTATTTATCTGATGAGGTGGATACGCCGCAGTACATGTTTGGATTTGTTATGCGATCTAGGCTTTTAGCTTGCGCAATGGCCCTTGTGTTGTCGCAAAATGGATTCACCGGACTGGATGGGTTTTTAATTACACCCAGCCCTGCCATGAATTTCCAAATCCACATAGCCTCCTTAGCTGCCTCTGCAGCATCCATGTACTTGGCCTCTGTCGTAGATTCGGCAATGGTATCTTGCTTTACGCTTTCCCAGCTAAAGCTCTACCATTCAGCGTAAACACATATCCTGATTGACTTCTAAAGTCATCTGGATTTGTCTTGGAAAACTAGCGTCTACTCATCCTTCGACGACTAGTTCAACATCATCTTTCCCCCGGGTTAGAATGATGTCTACTGGTACAACATAAGGCTTACGAGACGTCTGGTCTCATACATGTCATGGCATATATGATCGATCCTGCCCCCAGGCGCATAGGATTCTCATCATCCTTTTCAGCTCATCAGGTGTCTTAGGACACTGAGTCTTGCTGAGATGAATGCCATGACTAGTGGGTAAGAGTCCTTTCTTTGAATCGAGCATTAAGAACCTACTCAATGCCTTGTTCACATAGGTTCCCTGACTTAAATCCAAGACCCTCTTGGTGCGATCTCTACATATCTTAATCCTTAAGATATAAGAAGCATCGCCTAAGTCCTTTATTGAAAAACACTTTCTCAACCAAGCTTTAGTCTCGTGCAAGGTTGGGATGTCGTTTTCAATGAGAACCAGAAAGGTAATCTTGCTCCCACTAGCCTTCTTATAAACGCAAGATTCATCCTCGTTCTTGATTAATCCAAATCCAATTACAGCTTCATCAAAACGAAGGATCCAACTCCGAGAAGTTCGTTTCAATCCATAAATGGATTTCAACAACTTATAAATCTTTCCTTTATTCTTCGGATCGTCAAAACCTTTGGGCCGAGACATACAAACGTACTCAGTCAAATTTCCATTTAGGAAAGCGGTTTTGACATCCACTTGCCATATCTCGTAATTATGATACGCAGTTATGTCAAGAAGAATTTGGATTGATTTTGACCATAGCCACTAAGGAGAAGGTTTCCTCATAGTCAATCCATTGGATCTGCCTATAACCTTTCGCCACCAGTTGAGCTTTGTAGGTCAAAGGGTTGCCGTCCATGTCCATCTTCACCTTGAAGATCCATTTGCATCCTATGGTCCTCACACCATTGATGGGATCAACCGGTTCCCAGACTCGGTTGTCCGACATGGATTGCATTTCCTCCCTCATGGCTCCCAGCCATAACTCGGAGTTGGGCCCATCCACGACTTCCTGAAAGGTGGCTGGATCATCGTGATCCACCATGACTTCATTGTCACCTCCGGATACCATATCTTGGAGGTGGAAGATTGATCCTTTCAAATCGTCTTGGACCTTCCGGAATTGTAACAGGAATTGGTTCTTACTCTACGACAATCTCTGACTCCTTTCTACTGGGTTGTCAATTGGTTTAGACAGATCTGTACCATCCTGAATTTCTTCGAGATGCACAGTCCTTCCAATGACGTCTTTGGAAACAAAACTTCTTTTCCATAAAGACCCCACCCCAAGCGACGAACACCATGTTCTCACTGGGATTGTAGAAATAGTATCCCCTTGTTTCTTTGGGACACCACACGAAGGTGCATATCTCAGATCTTGGTTCGAGCTTAGTCGAAACCAAATGTTTCACATAAGCCTCGTAACCACAAATCTTTAGGAAGGACAAAGCGGGCATCATCCCGTACCATTTTTTAAAATGGTGTCCCTTCCACACCATTCGTCGAAGCCCGATTCACTATGAATGCGGTCGTCTCTAGAGCAAAACCCCTAAAAGAGATTGGGAGATCAGTCCAACTAATCATGGAACAGACCATTGTCTAACAATGTCCGATTTCTCCGTTTGGCTACACCTTTCAACTATAGTGACCTAGGAGGAGTCCATTCCAAAAGGATCCCATTCTCTTTTAGATGATCTAATAACTCTGTGGTCAAGTATAGTCCACCTCGATCCAATCGAAGTGCCTTAATACCTTTGTCGAGCTGGTTTTCTACTTTAGTCTTAAACTCTTTGAATTTATCAAAAGATTCAGACTTATGTCTCAGCGAATAGACATAACCATATTTACTGTAATCATCAGTAAATGTGATAAAGTAGCTAAAACCCCTCCTGGCAAGTGAACTTATTGGTCTACACACATTCGAGTGTATCAGCCCCAATAATTCACCCGCCCTTTCATCGCGATCGATAAAGGGCACTTTAGTCATTTTGCCCATCAAACAAACCTTGCACCTATCGATCGAATGGAATTCGAATGAACCTGAAAGCCCGCACTTCTGAAGTGCTGATAGGCGCTTCTTGTTTATGCGACCCAAATGACAGTACCATAACAGAGTTAGGTTTAAATCGTTGGATTTAGACCTCTTGGTATTAACGGAATATATAGAAATTGAGGCATTGTTACCCATATCTAATATGTACAATCCTCCAACCATGTCAGTACTGGTATAAAACATATCATTGCATAGAACATTGAAAACTCCATTTCCAATATTAACATTATATCCTTCCTTGTCAAACACGGATACAGATATAATATTCCTACTAAAAGTAGGTATGCAATATACATTATACAATACTAAGACAAGGCCTCTTGGCAAAGCAAGACTCATGGATCCTACAGCAGTTGCCACAACTCTGAGGTCCATTTCGTGCTTTCCAAATCTCTCCTACTTTCAGCCACCATATATTAGTGCATGTGTGAGATTCAGTCATGGTATCTAATACCCATGAATCTTTGGAAGTAGAGAGATGTAGCTCTATAGAGTTAATACCGAATGAAGGCACGATCCCACCGCCCTTCCTTAGATCATCCAGGTTTCCTGATGAAGGCGCAGTCCTACTGCCCTTCTTCAGATCATCCAGGCTATTTGATGAAGGCGCAGTCCCACTGCCCTTCTTCAGATCAGCCGTGAACTTCCTGTAATCCCGGTTCCAATGACCAGGCTGTTGGCAGTAGAAGCAGACATTCTCAGGTGTCTCATCTTTCCTGCCAAGTGCGCATGGGCCCAGCCCTTGCCACTTCCAATTCCCTTGTTGACCATCAGAATATCCTTGGATCCCAGATCCCTGAGATATTCTTCTCAGCAGCTGATGACACTTCATGTAACTCTGATATGGTCTTAGAGACAGCCTTGTCAAGGACATATTCTTTGCGTTCAGACTTGAGGACTATCCTCAAAATTCTGTACCAGTCCAAATAGTTTGTCCCATTTAGCTTGACCCTGTCAAGAATGGTTTTTAATGACAAACTATTAATGTTCGCTGAACTTGCCATTTGATCTACAACAGATAAAATTCAATCAGTAAACTGAATAAATTTTATGAAGATCAAGCTTAGACACCAACAATCGATTCTAAACCTTTAGAATCTGAAACCAAGATCCTTGATTCACTCGATTAAGCTGAACTAATGCTCACCACTTAATAGAGCTATGTAGGTAGGACTCCATCCAATCACATCCAATGTGACTCTTGGCTAGGGTATGTACATATGTACACGACTTACCCTATCTGTTACCCTAGCTCAACCTCAGGCTGAGAATCGTAGTCGGGTCCACCAATTTTCAACTATGGCCCGTCACTATGTAGGTGCTCCGCTAATGCGCACGACACCCACATATGTCGTCCAAACCTACTACCCCGCTTCCCCATGGATGCTCCGCTAATGCGCACGACACCCATAGGACGGGGAGGTAGTAAGGTGTTGATGATTGGGAGGTATCGGACATGACCCGCTTTTACTTGTCCAGTTGTGTTCAAAACTTTGGCACATCCTAGATGCGATGAGCACATCAACTACATTCCAAATGCAATGATGCCTCAAATTACATCCAATGTAATTCTTCCTTTGAACCCGTCAACTACATCCAATGCAATGACGGTTCTAAGGGTTCACACACAAGGATTAAAATTCCAATTTTATCTTTGCATGTGAGGTGATATGCTCGGTAAATAAAGTTAAGCATGCAATTCTAAAACACATAGAATTAATCATGCATAAACTAAACCAAGCATAAAGCGATAAATGTGCACATAATAGCCTCCTAAACTAACTCCCACTAGCTTCTTGAGCTCCACCGACTCCAAGCCGATGCCAACACCCGAAAAGCCACCAAATGACCTTTTCGCCCTTTCTTCATCTTGAGTAAAATATTACAATTTAATACACGACTCGCAGGTCGGGAATAAATAAATATTACAAACAAGTGGTTCGACGACCACACCTTGAAAGAATAATTACACGTTGACTCTAACGGCTCGCAGGCCGTGAAAAGCGATAAATAATTAAATTGAGCTCGGGGCTATTATGTACACCATGCCAACATCACATCACACATCGTGTTATCAAACAAGCATGTTATCAAACATCATGTGATTTTCCGGTTTTAATTAATAGCCAAGTTTCGAAAATTTTTGATGCTCGGTTTATCGAAACCGTTCAAAAATGAAACTTTTGAACATTTGATCTTCGAGTTCGTCATGATGGTTCCAAACTCGTCATAACTAACAAAACGGTTTAGCCTTGGCATATCAACCATCCAATGGTCATGCTTGGCCTAGCTCCGTCCAACGGAGCCCCGTTCGGTCTCGGTTTCGGCTCCCCGAGAGTCCCGCTCCCGAGACCCGAAAAATCAAACTTTTTTCAAAATTTCCAGATTTGAAATAATTTTCAAAAATTCATTTTACATGCATTAAATCCATAAACAAGAATTTAAAACATGTTATCAAACAATTTAGCAAAACAACATGCCAAAAACGAAACTTTCAAGCAAAACCGAAACTTTGAACCCCGTCTTGTGAATCCCGAAGGTAGCACGGCTCTGATACCACTGTTGGGTCTCGAGGTAGGGTTGGAGATGAACCAACTCGCAGCGGAAAATCAATGAAAACCAAGAGACAATTAAAACCATGAAACAACTAACAAAGAATGGATTAACAAGAGAAAAATTCAGCACTAGTTCTTACCAAAACAAGAACACCGGGTAACGAATGATTGGCTTGAGTCTCCAAGACGCCTACGTATCCACATGGGAATCAAAGCCACGTAGTTCTTCTCTTTGAGGACTCAAGAACACAAAAATGGAGGAGGAAACTAGCCAAACCCGAAATGGCCATGGAAGAGGGAGAGAAAATGTGTTTCCTATTCTTGTCTTGTGTTTGTTATGTTAAAAAAAAAAAGATGACTTAAACATAACAAAACCAATACTTGTCCAACTAAAGGCATGGGACAAGTATGGTGTCAAGTAAGGTGTAAATAGGACAAAGTATGGCAAGACAAGATTGGGTTAGGTGGTGAATCACCAACACCTTAATCCTTGTCTTGCTTACTTAGTACTAATTAATCAAGACTTGATTAATTAGTTCTATGGGCCTTGGTTGCATGGGCCTTTCATGGGCCTCTTGGAACATGGCCCGTGGCCATTTCTAACGAGGTCCCGTGATTCGCTCATCGCCTCCAAGCCTTCCATACCGGAAATGTCCAACATTATCCGACGCGATCAATCCCAAGACTCCAAGCCTTGTCTCGATCCGTAAAGTCCTATTCACGTACGGGCACATGACCCAAAACCCAGTTTTGGTCATGTCCCGAGACAACTCCCTTTTGGCCATTCTCCATAAATGTGTCAATGAGTTTCATCCTCCGGTGTGACCCTTAGGTTTATGCATGTCAATAGATCAACGTAAAATCCCATTTTACTTGATCCTATTTAAGTGGCAACTAACGAGACTTTAGTATTGCCTGACACTACATAACGAATCGACCCTGTCGATTCTAACCTTTCCGTCGTCCCTGTCATTATCCTTTTATCTCCGATATCCTGATTGAGATAAGGCATAGAGCCGTCATCCTTATTATTCTCAATCACCGTTCCTTGATATGTGAGATGACTGAAGATATGATACCCAGTATCATGTGCATGGCCATGCTATTCTTCCAGTCACTCTCGATCAAGTGGCCGAGAACCGATATCTTTCCCATACCTTAGTATGAGGGATAAATCCCTTAGCCGTCTTTCGTGTCACTCATGTAGCCCGTCCCCAAGCCAATCCTGGCCGTTATGGAAGCCCTGTTACGGACAACGTTAGGCTCAGGTCAAACTCAGTTGTTGACTACATAGCGATCACAAAGACTCCTTGGTCTAAGGATACATGACAAGCTACAACACTGAATATGTTCATGACTTAATCTATGGCACATATTCAGGGTGGGTCGTCCAATATCATGTCCCACATGATATCTATGATCAGACTCCGGAATCCCATTCCAATGACTAACAGAACGTAAGCCATAAAGAGCCATCTTTCATACTAGTCGCTTCTAGTGAAGCTTTGTTGACTAGGGACCCATCGAGTGTGATCTATCTCGATCTATGGTTCTATTCGCATGGTGGGCATAGATCAGAGCACACATCGATATATTACTCCAACACATAAGTAATATAAAGCCGCTTTAATTTTATTGCTAACGATGATATATACATTTGGACATTTAGGATTGAACTACGGGCACTAAGACTAACAACTGAGGCTATTCTAGGGAAAGTTTTTATTTTCCGTTGCATTTTGCTCCCTAGAACTCCAACATTTTTCAACTAGACGTGTGGTCAGTTTGATGTTCAAATACGATGCTTAAGGAGAGATGGAGGACACGAGTTTCAACATCAAAAATTATTGCACAATATCAAACAATTGGAATGAAGTTTTGGACTACTTAAACAAAAACATTGTCACTTGCCCCATGTCGTTAGAGCTCTCTAATTCGAAACCCTTTTCGCGAATGCTTCTAGGGAAGATGGGTGCTCGCTATTTCTTATTTGAGTACATTTGGACCAAAGACCTTGACACTTGAGATCTCTACTAATTAGTCAATCGCTCCAAGCCAAGAATCCCATCCTCAGCCCAGGAAATGCTTAAGACTCCATTCGAAGCGACTCATTGGATATAATCAGTTTTTACCCTTTCAATTCTCTCGCCAGATTCTGTTTCGCGCTCAACCATCCCTCTCTTCATACTGCTTTCGCTCCATTTTATCCATATTTTTGATCTTGTACATTGAAAATCACTAACAAAAAATGATACCTATAACATAGGAGAGATAAGGCTATAAGCAGAGTGAAGTGCCTATAAAAACATACTCATATATGACACTTAAAATGATAAGATGTATCTGTATCAATGCTCTTCGTTACCTTAGATCCCACTAAGATAATATATATATATTTTTTTCCTCGACTAGTGATCTCACCCTAAGGCCTATTATAGTTTGGGCCGAATTTCGTAACGCATGTCGGTCCACTGCTTGTCACATAATTTTACTTGGATCATCCTATGTATCATGGCAGTTTAAGAAATATAGTGTACTCTCTTATTCTTTTGCTAAAATGGAATATCGTGTTATAGCATTCTACTCGGTAAATGGGCTGGCTCCTTCAAGATCTCCAGGCACTATAGACTACTCTGATTCCTCTCTTTTGTGATAATCGTGTGGTCATTCACATTGCATCGAATATGGTACTCAACGAATGCATCAAGCTCATCGATATTGACTATCAATTTGTACACCAACAATATCAAACCGACATTCTACATCACCAAACGGTCTCCAACGCTCACCAACTCGACGATATATTCACAATAGGACTAAGTCAGATCATTTCCAAGGTCTTCTTTACAAGGTTAGTATTGTCAATATTCACGTTTCAATTTAAGGAGTATTGTAAGAACCGCTCCCGGCCGATCCCGGTCGAACCGGTGACTTTTAAGAAAAGTTTGACTTTCTACCAGAAAAGTCAACCGATGACTCAGGAGGTCACTCGGGGCTTTTCCGGGGCCCAAAAAGCTTAGCCGTCATCACAGTTGGCTTAATTGGGCCGTTTCCTTTCGTTATAGTATAATTTTGAAGGAAGTCAAATTTGGTCAAAATCGGACTTTCTATCGACTAAATCCATATTAATTATTGTGCTGGAAATTATTTTGGAAAGCTAGAGGACCTACTTGGACACTTGTCCCTTTTTGGTTAGAAGAGAGAAAAGGGAGTGGTCATGGACCACTATACCCTCCTAAAAGCCTTACAAGGGAAAATATCTAAAGGGCTTTTAGTCGTTAACCATCTCTAGGTCTTATATGGATTTGGAAGACCAATTTTGGTTCATTTTGTGGTGTAGCCGAATTTGGGAGAGAAAAGAGAGAAAGAGGAGCTCTCATGGAGTCTTGAGGAAGAAGCAAAGGAAAAAGGAGCAACTTGGTGCCATTTCCTACCTCTTCCTTCTCCGTTTCATCATCATCTTCTCCATCTCACTCTCCTAAAGGTAATGGAACTAGCTACATCTCTCTTCACTTCATCTCATTTCATGGGTTTTGGTTTGGGGTTGCTAGAACTTGTTGGATTTGATTGAAATGATGTTAGATGATGTTAATAAGAAGCTTTAGTGGGTTTTTGATGGAAGACCTTGGGTTTAATGGAGTTTTTTTTATTTGATTTTGATTTGGAGAATCCTTGGAAACTTGTTTATTTGTTAATTCCTACCATGGGTAGAGGAGAACTGGAGGTATTTGACTGTTTTGGGAACTTGAGATGGTTGAAAATGGAGTTTGGTAGTGGATTTTAGGAGAAAAGGAGCTGGAGGTTGAAGAAGGGCGAATCTGCCCTGGAGCGCCACGGATCCGTGACGGGCGACATCACGGCTCCGTGAGGGAGTCCGTGACGGAACTCGTCACGGCTCCGTGACGTCATACGTGAGGGGTGGTGTCACGGCTCCGTGACCGTGTCCGTGGCCAACCAGTTCTGGTGTTTTTTGAGGTTTTTCCACCGTTTTCGATCTTTGTTTGGAGCTGAACTTTTGGGAGGGTTTTGGGGACTTTACTTGATGTTAAGTGGATCCTAATTAGATTTTTTTGTGTTCAAAGACCTTGGTTCGAGCTCGAGGATCGAAGACCCTTCCGGTACCCGTGTGAAGAACAGAGGAGTGGTGAAGCAAGCATTTCAGCAGAGATTCGTTAGAGGAAGACCACAAGGTAGGGAAAGTCTTAACTTCTTATTTAAATGCTTAGTATGCCTATTAGGTTAATAAAATCGGAAAGGTCCTAGAATTGCCTATAGGATGCGAATAACTAGAATAATCGTATTTCAATTACTAATAAATGGATGAGTCTAGTATGCATGCTTAGGATGAAGATGACTAGTGTAGCTCGCTTTCAATACTTGGGAATTGATTTACTGGTAGAGAGGCTGTGAAGAGCTCTTGGATTAGTTGTGTGCTAGGTTCACATGCTTGGTTGCTAGTATTAGGATAAACTAAGAGTCTAATGAAACTAGTTAGCTTGCATAATCGAATGTTTAATTGATCGTTCACATGATTGCTTGATTGGTTGAATGTTTACTTGTTTGGTTGAGTGGTTAAGTATTGAATTACTTATTGTTTGAACGGATGATCGAGTATGACTGGTTGTGCCACGGGGTACAATCAGGTGATCGATGTACCGCTGGT
Source organism: Erodium maritimum (assembly GCA_963921825.1). Classification (NCBI taxonomy): domain Eukaryota; kingdom Viridiplantae; phylum Streptophyta; class Magnoliopsida; order Geraniales; family Geraniaceae; genus Erodium; species Erodium maritimum. The sequence continues at coordinate 47,996,104 of OY997595.1, read as the reverse complement.
TCGTGACAGGTAAGTATACGGTAAGTATAGAGTGTTATTGGACGTCTTTGTTGTGATGAAAGTGTGATTCGATAATTGTTGATTGGTTGATAAGTTATGGTGTGTTTCCTTTATTTATGTTCTTGAAATGGTTGTTTGTTCGGTTCAGTACTACACCGGGGGGTAATCCGGTGCCGTTGTAGTGATGGAGCTTGACAGATACAATGAGATATTGGTTGGGTATTGGAATCTGAGGGCATTGGTTACTGGCTATTACGAGAATTGATTATTGGAGCCTGAGAGCTCGGCAGATCCTACGGGATATTGATTGGCAGATCCTACGGGATATTGATTAGCAGATCCTACAGGATAGCGATTGGATTATTTCATGGGAGATGGTTACTGAGGTTTCACCCAAGGGCGTGCGTCCCAGTGGAGCACTACCTTGGTTCCATATGACATATGGTCCTTTGGAGGCATTTCCGAGAATCCCGACGATGAGCGTCCCTATGGGATGGTCTCCGGTGCCCCGATGTATGTGCCTCCTCTGGACCGAGGGAAAATATGATGTGATATGAATACTCTAGTGGATCGGAATATGGGAACCGAGGTGACACTAGAATCTATTCATGGATCGGAGGCTTGAGAAAGCAAGTGGTTGGCGTGATATCAATTACTCCCATTTAATCGTTATGATACTTTATATTAATTCTTTTATGGAACCTTTCAAGTTAATTTTATCTTCAAGAGTACGAGCTTATCTTATTCAATCTTGTTTATATATCATTTCATCGTACTTATCTTGTCCTATCTTGTGACACATTATTTCATTGTTGGTCGTATTTTGTTGTTATTTGAGTCATCTGTTTGCACAGTACAATATTGATCTAAGGGTTGAATTGTTAAGGTTTTTCCTACTCAGCGTAAGCTCACCCCTTTGTTTCTCTTACTGTTTTTACCAGGAGCACCTGATGTCTAAAGAGTTCGAGGCTTGGGAGCTTCAGCTTGTCTTGAGGATTATCATAGAATTTTGTTGGTCATTTGTATTAGACACTTTTTACCTTACTCTTTTTGTTGAGATGTGACTCTTGGAGATTTTGACTATTTACTGATGAGTTGAGGAAGTTTATTCGTTGTTTTAAAGATTTATATTATTTAATTCACCGTTTTTTCTATCTTTATGTCTGGTCACGCCTCGAGTTCGGATTTGGGGCATGACAAGTATGATACCACCTTTTCCAAACCTAAGAACTAGTTAAAATTGGTTGGCTCGAGTATTTGACCACTACCATTTTGCATACCAAGCAAGATCTCTCAAGTTCACTTGTTTTCTTGCACATAATATATCTTCACATATTCTTTAATTTTGTATTTCACTTATGTAATTGTGTATATACATAAGCATTGTTGTAAAAGTCCTCGTCTAGTCCGCCTAGGTCCCAAAATGTGTAAAAACGGATGACTCGTCGCCTCACTTAGATCCCAAAATATGAAAATCATCTGATTCACTGTTTCGTCCGATTAGTCCAAAACTTAAGACTCTGATTTTTTTTAAATTAGCCCTTTAAAATAGAGTTGAAAAGGTGAGAGACACAATATGCTTGTAATGGTCTTGAATTTCTTGATAAAAAGAATAAGGGACATGTCCCTTTTTAGTGGTTTATCATTATAATTTAGAGTAAAATCAAAATGAGAGCATTATTAGGCTCAGTTTTTTTTTTTGTTGTATTTTGATACTTGATATTTTTTGTATTATAAAAATATAGTATATATTTTGAATTTTTTATTATATTTGTGTAATATATATTTAATAATAATTAAAAATATTTAAAAACTAAATCTTCATAATCCCCGTCTAGGCCCTGAATAGTCCCCACGTAACGCCTAAGAGCCCTCACCCCCCAACTAGCGCCTAACGCTTTTTACAACCATGTACATAAGTACTGGTTTATATCTCAAAATTAATAAAGTGAGGGGTTTACATCTTACTCGTACAAGACTTGTCCCTTATGAACTGAATGTTTGTAGAGTCATTTATCAAATCGACAACATCTTCAGGCGTGCCTTGATCCAAAAGGAAATAAGCGTGGAGTCAATGATGCATTCTTCACATTTTGGACAATTAACTCATAAGCTCCCTTAGTATTTTGGATATGGCCACGACGATTCTCTTAACGACCAAGCCTCAACCATAGATTAAATGTAAATGGTATATTTCTTCTTCTTCCACATGCAACCGTATCTTGTTCGTTGTGTTAGTTAATAACATTTGCGGTTCTTGATTTCCTCCTTTAAGCTTGAAAGTCATCAACCATCTATTCTCAACGTTGTGAGTGACACGATTTTTTTGAAGAATTGGTTGAAAGCATGTCTCCAGCATATATATGTTTAAGCACAAAGCCGACAAGAATATAGAATTTGTGATATGGAAAAAGGCCTATAGAGTTGTCACAAAGATGTCGTTTGTGCCAACCAAGTATGGTAAGCATACCAAGTTTATTGTACGTGTTACTTCCTTTATAGAATTTTCTAATTGTATTCCATGCCTTGTGACGAAGTTAACTACAATCTATACAATTTTCTTTTTATCTAGATGTGAAATGAGTAATTGTGTCACTTCAAGTCTCTTGTTTATGTGCATATCCATATGTTGATAGTTAGAGCATCTCTAATGGCAAACCACGGCACAGTCGTTTGGAGTAGTGGTTTGGGCCTTTTTTTTGGCTCTCTCTCTCTCCTACAAACCACTACCTCCAACCATTACACCTTCAATGGAAAACCACTACTAGTGGTTTGGAGTAGTGGTTTGTACTTTCACTATTTAAAAAACTAGCCCTAATAATACTATTATTTTTATTTATAGCAAATACGAAATGCATTATATTATTATATTACTCTAATTATCGGTGTCATCTCCAAATTTAGCCCAAATGTGTTCGATGAGGTTGGCGTGGAGGCTGTTATGGACATCCTGATTCTTGATCCTTGCTCTATGCCCTAATATACTTGTATTGTCCACTGCTGGTGGTGGTTCTTTACAGATCGTAGGGTCCGGGACACCAATATCTACAAACGGATCAGTGGGGTACGACCTTCGTTGATCCTCAACAATCATGTTGTGCAGAACGATACAACAAGTCATGATGATTGCGAGTGAGTGCCTATCCCACATTCGGCTCGGACGAGTGACGATGTGGAAGCAAGCCTGAAGAACTCCAAATGCTCGTTCGATATCCTTCTTGCACGCTTCTTGGACTATAGCAAAGAACTGTCGCTTCACCGTTTGTGGTGCCGGTATTGTCTTCACAAATGTAGCCCCAAAAGGATAAATTCTATCGGTCAAGTAATAAGGGGTTGTGTATTCGTTACTGTTGACCGTGAACTTCACATCTGGAGCGAAGCCTTGATAGGCATGGTGAAACAATTTAGAACTATTGAGCACGTTGATGTCGTTGTTGGAGCCCGGTGTTTCGAAAAAAGCGTTCCATATCCACAAGTCTTGGGATGCAACGACTTCTACCATGATTGTGGGGACGTCCCCGTGGTCCTTACTTGAGAATTGTGCAACCTATGACACATGATAGTTTTTTCAATCCCAGTTCATCTAGTCGAGACTCCCTATCATCCCCGGGAAGCCGTGTAGTTCACTGATTTCCAGCAGACATGTGTATCCTCCTCGGTCGGGCGTCGTAGATATGTCTGCCCAAAAATCCTGATGACGTCGATGCAAAAATTCTTGACGCATTCCAAAGCAGTGCTCTCCGCTATTCTCAAGTACTCGTCAACGACATCGGCGGGACCTCCATAACATAGCCGACGAAGTGCTATTGTGCACTTCTGGTGTGGAGAGAATCTGTGCTTTCCTGTAGCATCCTGTTGTTGACGGAAGTACGCGCACCGGTCACTCAATGCATTCATGATCCGTAGGAACAATCCCCTCGACATCGTTGACGAAATTTTTGGTTGTTGTACATCGGACTAGGCGCAAAGTAGTTAGCAATCAAGCGGTCGTTTCCTTCGGCTCGATTGCGCTCTATCACTCTCTGCTTTGGTGGCGTCGCCGAGGTTGAACCCTCAGCCTCTTCTTCTGCCCTTGGATGTATACTTCTTAAAAGCCGATTCTGAATTCGTAGCGCTGTTGCTGTAGCCACCCCTGTCATCGTCTCATTTATTTCTTTAGGGGTCATTTTCTCTAACTCCGGCAACGTTGGAAAACGATCCATCGTTATAAGAAAAAAAATCGAGAAAAAAGTTTAAGAGAGAAGAAAATGAAAGGCGAATTGTAGTATAGAAGAGAGGTGTGAAATTGGGGTAAGGGTGATTCTGTATTTATAGAAAAAAATTTAGGGTTATTTTGAATTCTGGCGTTGCCACGTCTCGATGTGGGACAAGCCCGCCGATTAACCGTTGGGCCAACGACGGTTCATCGCGCCGTGACAGATTCTTGAGGTGATAGCCTGCGACGGATGTCCAAACCATGGCTCCAATGACGACTAGCCGTGGCAGGGCCTACGACATCACGTAAACTGAGGCGCAACGTTGACCGTTGGAGATGCTCTTAGGGTGAGCACAAAAACTATCAGACCAAAAAATCGATCACTCTAAAATTGAAAAGAAAAACAATCGTTTGGTATTTAATTTGTTTAGAACTTATTGAAATTGTATTGCATGTGCAATTGTTTCTTCATAATATATATTTTTTTGTTTTAACCCTAAAACAAAAGTTTTTTTTATCATTTTGTGTTCGAAAAGCGAACTTCAGATTTTTTTTGATTGGCGAATGCAAATTTAGAATATCCTCTTCTGAGGTAGAAAAGGGAACAAAAGAGGGCAATCTCACTAGAGATTGCAACAACCAAAGAACAACAACAGATCAGCCCCAACTAATCCAAGAGCAGCAGTGTAGCACAACAAACCCAAAAACAACAGTAAAAGACTACACAAGAGTGGATACTTGTAATGCAAGTAAGTGAAGGGAAATAAGAGAGCAATAGCGAGTTAGCTCCAAGCAGCACTATCGCACCCTTCAGTGAATGATTCCGAAGTAACTTCCTCCATATTAGTGAATTGAAGCTTTGTCAATTGTAGATGATGATTCTTGAAAGAGGTCACTGGGGATATGTGAGGTTGAGTTTGAGTTTGAGTGTGGATGAGTATGGAATTGGTGAGTGGCTGCAGGTGTGAGAGGCTTTGTCAATTGAAGTTGAAGGTTCTTAAAAGAGTTCAAAGGTGGTAAGAGAGGTTGAGTTTGAGTTTGTGTGTGGATGAGTATGGAAATGATGATTGGCTGTAGGTGTGAGTAACTGAGTGTAACTACAGAGGAGGAGTCATCAAAGTTGCCTTCAAATCTTGATCTGTAACCAAAGGCTGTAACCAAAGACTTCTTTTCAACAATGTCTAGAACAAGTGCCTTCCTTTCAGCCTTGTCTGGAGTCGGAGAGGTTAGAAGGTGCACCTTAAAAACCTGAACAAAAGAAGCAAAGAAAGAACAGAGAAGAGAGGGAAATCAGCTCTCAAAACTAGCAAAAACTACCCTCACACAAGAGACAGGCAAGAGAGGGGAGAAGAGGAGAAAAGAAGTACCCACACACAAAGGATCACAGAACCCCAAACCAACAAAGGACCTTACCAAACTCGCCAGACACTCCCCTCAAAACCTCCCACCCTTCATATTTAAAAAAAAACGGTAATTTCACCTTTGTACCCTAAACTTTCTAATTCTATTTAGAGTACCTTACATTTTTTTCGTGTCACCTCGGTAGTCTAAACTTCAATTTGTCTCAGTTTAATACACAACGTTAATTTTTCGTTTGTTTTTAACGATAAATCGTCATGTACCTGACACATGATCTCAAATTTTTAATACTATTCTTTTAACATTTTACATATTTTGAATGAAAAATGAAATGACACGTTAACAATCAGTGCTAAATTGAAATAAACGAAATTTTAGAATAACAAGCCAACTATAATTTATGAAATAAACTTTTGATCTATGAGCGGATTGGGTTTGACTGGGTAGTTGAGTTGGATGACAGCAACAACAACTAAACATGATTAATCTGCATCGGACAATGAAACGGGTTGGATCAGTTGAGATGCAAAATTCACATTCTTTATTTTAAAACATATCCAAAATATGTAGAGAGAAATATGAAAATTAAGCCGAACGAAACTGGGTACATTCAAGAGCTTAACGCCACCGACAGAGAGAATATCCGAAATCAAATCCTAAATCCCGAAAATAAAATGGTAATCGGATAATCCGCTCCATAAAAGCCAAACAAATAGTCGGACTGGTCAGTTGGGCCCCACAATCTACCAAGTCTCCCTCGAGAGATACTTTTAAGCATCACTCTGACCGGAAGAAATGAAACGCTCGTCCAGAAGAAATCATGGGGTCGGTGGCGAAGAAGTACTTGGGACAGCTTCAAAAACACCCTCTCAGAACCAAGGTACCGATCGTCATCTTTTGCTTTCCGTTTGGGTTGAGGAGAAATTGGAGGGAAAATGGCACGGGTTAAAATTTCGATCGCTGAGTGAGACTTATTTTCTGTTTCAATCTGTAATTGCAGGCACTTACTGCCGGAGTGTTGTCGGCTATAAGTGACATAGCTTCCCAGAAGCTGACCGGTATTCAAAAGCTTCAACTGAAAAGGCTTTTACTCAAAGTGGTAAACCCCTTTCATGATTTGATTTTGTCGAATTTAATATAGGGGTTACTCCATGTCCGCACGCCCTTGTTAAATCTTAACCAAGCAAACGTAAATCGTCATATAGTAAGTTGACCAGTAACTATTGCATTTTCCGTCCGCAAGTTAAAAGTTGAAGTTATGATTTGAGAATAAACGAAAAGTTGAAGTTTCCATTTTAGGAAAGTTTTAGAGCACATGACAAACATGTGACTGGTATTTCACGGCGTTAGTCACACTTAACAAATTTTGATACATTTTGAGAATTAATAAGGTGAAACATGTTACCAATACGTTTCATATATGTGGGTTATGATTTGATGTTTGACTTTAATACAATGATCTGACATGGAGTTCTTTCTTTAATCTATCAAGCACCTGTCTCTTGAATTTTGTTTTTCAAAAAACATCAACAGCCTTGGGCCAAGTTGATTTGGTAGGGAAGCCCAAAATTAGTTTGGTGCTGCTTTGCATTTAATACTCTTTAGTAGTAGATTGGGAAGATGAGTGTGGTAGATAAATAAATAAGGTGGAAATGGGGAATAATGAAATCAAGTGTTAGCTTGATTAAAGGACAATGGGTTTATCAGCAATCAATTATTCATGTGCCTGGCTGATTTTGCAATTGGGATATGTCATTAGGTTTAGTTGCAATGTGGTTTTTTGGTCTAATTAAAAGTACTCTGGCCTTCAGTAGGATTGAAATCTAGACATATAACTGTTTTATGTTCTAAGGGGTCACAGTCACCTGGAAAGTTCTAAAATAAGATGCAGTCGTAGTCATCCTCACCAACTACTGCTATTTGAGTCTGCTCATGTCGCTGGCTGGGAAAACGAGTCTATCATAGAGTCTTACACTGAATTTGAACTTTCCCGCATCAAAGTTGCATCCTTTGTTGATATAGGCGTATGCCTGTTTCTGTTGCTGTTAGCTGCCATTTTTACTCTTGAAATTTTGAAGTATACATGTCAACATATACTTCATAGGTGGTGAATTTAGTTCTAAAACAACAATGTCTCTTGTGAGATAATTTATCAAGTGAATTGTCTGTATATAACCAGTGGTGGATACATAAATTTTAGAGCGGGGACAACATTTCTTACTAAAACAGTTATAAAATATCTTGAAATTAAAGTACTTTTATATATGATAATTTTGATCACTATTTTTCAACCCTAGATTCCACATGATATTGACACACCTCACCATTTTTTTTACAACGATCAAAATTAATTCATTTCCAAAGTTCATGAATATTTCGTTCTCAATGTATACTACCAAATTGTAATTTAACCATTTTTCTCTCATCCGAATTCCTAAATTGGTTGTGACAACAATACTTCCGAAATCTTCAATAACATATTATATATTTATTATGACACCATATATGTACATCTCAACTTAACTCCAAATCATCATAATATTCATTCATAAAACAACATTGTGAGTATAATTTACAAGATGAGCTAACTTATGGAATTTCCATTTTAAAAGAGAGTATGCTTCAATTTTATTTCGGAAGTATCCAAACTTGACCAAATTTGATAATATAAACTGGCGAGACTATTTAATAAACTAAAAAGGTGATAGTCAATAAATTTCTCATTTAATACCAAAGCTCTATTAATTGGTGTAATAATCAGATATCAATATGTGATCTTTTGATGAACTGCTAATTCCATCCAAATAAAATAAAACATAATCTTTTCGTTGTTTTATTTTTAAAATTGAAAAATAATTATATGTTTTTTATTTATTAAAATGATGTATATAACTGACTGTGAAGCTATATAAATGCTAGCTTTCAATGTGATGTTCTATTTGTTGTTTCTTACCAACCACCTATCTGACAACTGCAGCTTTTGGGAGTTGTTTATCTTGGACCATTTGGGCATTTCCTGCATATAATACTCGATAAGATTTTCAAGGGGAAGAAGGATACCAAAACAGTAGCCAAGAAGGTATGGTTTCTTTCACCTCTATGCTTCGTTGATTGCTGAGAAGATGAGCAAAGAGATCATTATTTGGGACTTCACCTTAACTTTGGCAAGAAAATGATTCCAAATTATTATTTATCTACCTCTGTCCCTTTCCAGCAACCATATGGTTTACTTTGCAGTAATGTAAAGAAGGAACTTTGATCTTCCTCTTTAATTTATAATTGTCTAGTGGGTACCCTCAATTTTTTGCTAATAAGTAATACAATGAACCTAATATTGCCTATGTCATTCTAGTCAATGGAATTATATCAGCTGCAGCAGAGTGATAAAAATACAAATAAATGTTTACTTTACATGCCCAATTGAATTATTATAGGTGGTGCTGGAACAGCTGACATCTTCTCCTTGGAACAACCTGCTTTACTTGGTATATTATGGGATGGTAATTGAACGTAAGTTTCATCATCTTTCAGAATTTTGAAAAACAGGTTGTGTAAAGGGGTCAGATGCTATTAGTTCACTTTTCAATGTTGGTTAGAGGAGAGGGGCTAAATAAGATTTCCTTTGCTGTGCAACCCTTAAATCCGCTTGTATTAATTTCGTATGTGCAATGCCATTAGCACGGTACACTTGAATCAAATACCAAAAAGAATCTTGCATAGCTATTAAAGGAAGGGGTAGGATGTATTTGAAGATAGGTGATTGGATGCTATCTAATTGGCCTCCCTATGTTTCATCCCAAACACGATACAGCTTCTTAATAAGCAATTCTTTAAATGATCTTATGAACTTAGGCAACTCCCTTATAGGCCTGTCTCAGAAGAACAATACCGAGAGGTTGGACATTCCATAATAGACAACTAAATCTCCAGTATTTATAATCTTGTTATGAAATGCAGGAAGACCGTGGGTGCATGTGAAAACTAAAGTCAAGGACTTTCCAGTACTGCAGTTGACGTCATGGACGGTATATCATTTTTACATTCCAATATGAACTTGGGTGAAACTCTGTAGAGAATTGTGATGACCTTATTAACTTGCAATCGAAATGAATGAAATGCAGTTTTGGCCAGTTTTGAGTTGGATCAACCACCAGTATGTGCCCCTGCAGTTCCGCGTCATCTTCCACAGTCTAGTTGCCTTTTTCTGGTACATATTCTGTCTGGCCATTGTTACGTTCATTAGCCCAATCACCCTAAAATATCCCTCCTTTACTTATCAAAGCCTTTTTCTGGTTTTATTCTGTTTTCTTACTTCAGGAGAATATTTTTGAACTTCCGGGCAAGGTCAGTGGCATTGACCAAAGGCTAAGAGGATTAAGGACACTGAAGTGTTAAAAAAAACATCATGTTTACCTGTCTGTTGTCTGTTTTGATCAATTGTGCGCCCATATCTAGGTCTCTTTAATGCAAAGTTAAATGTAGAGGAGCAAAAAGATTCATAGGATACTGTTTGTGATATTATTCTGAAATGCCTTTGAGGAGTATGATTATTCAATTGTTTGGATTACTCCTTATGTTCCAAAATATATTACTTTCTGCAACAAACAGAGGATTAATGAGATTAATGTTTATGCTTTCATATCCCTGATTCAAGACGTGTTTACAACTGATTTTGCTTATTTATGCGGAAGTGAGTATCTGAATAGGCTGAATATTTTCCTTTTTGGACACCCCTTTTTTGTGGATATTGATTGTGTAGAGAATAGAGAATGTAGTGAATATCGGGTCAAGACAAATTGTTACACAATATGAAACTCAAATGACAGACTACCTTGTTTGCAAAAATTGTTCGACCAAAGATGTTAACATAATATTCTTTGGTGATTTGGTTCTGCATTACGTTTTTAATTGGAATTGTATTCCCATGAAATTTGTTATGCATCATGGATTAATAGTACTAGAAGATGCTACTACTGATTTTAATTTCTTTTATTAGTCCCCTTACAGAGGAAAGTAAAATACTGATTTTTTTTTTCCTTCTGCAAGTTCGAGTTTATATTGCAAAATATGGCTGATCCCCAGTTAACGGCTTGATATGAGGTTCCATTCTTATGTTTTGTATCATGATTCTCAATTGTGTGGCTGAGCTCGACCTTTTGTCCTCAGATCATTAGCGAAACTGAAAATTGTATCATTTTCTTGCAGAAGTATATTGGTTTTGATTGAAGTCAACAGCATCAAGCCAAGGAAAACCAGGATTGAGAGCGCCGATAGTACCAGTGCAAGTCCAGCTGATACGCTACCTTTTGACTCCTGTGCATAAGCTGCAGAGGCCAGGGCAAGGAACGTTAGTGGGAATGAGTAAGCCCACCATGCAACTGTGAATTTCCTCATAGCTTTCTTGAATAGTGCAGGTCTGCAAACCTGAGCATCGATGAATTAACACAGAGGAGCAGTCAGAAGAAGATCTCTGCTTTATTTTTGCAAAACTGTGCAGTAAAAATGGTTTATCTTATGCGAAATTACCAGAGATGTGAATAGGAAGAGAGACAGGAAGAAGAGCATCTTGGATGATGTATCGAAAGATCCAGAGATAGAGCTCCAAGCCAAGCTTGCCATGCTTGGTGCAGCAAAGAACAATGAGAAAACCGGTCTGAGCATTGCTGGAAAGCGATTGGCACCGGATAAATGCTGATAAAGAGTAACGAAGAGCACCAAGTAATGCACCATGCCAAGTGAGAACATGCACACTGCAACCTCTGTCCACCCCATCTGCACAGCGGCTCCTGCACCGACCAAATTCCCTATCACCGATATCTGGCTCGTGGGATTCGCCACCACTGATAAGAAGCGTTTATCAGTGGTAAACCACTGCCCGTAGATCTTGATATCGAGGAGCCCGATTGGAGTAGCAAAGACCCACCAAAGTGCTTGATAGTAGTTACTATTAGGAGCAATCTGTGGCGCAGACTGGAGCAAGAGAAGCCATGAAATCCAAGGAGTGTATAAGTAGTTGACGCCCACATGGTGCAGGAACTCGGCCCTCACCATGTGAAAGTGGAAGGTGCATTTGAGGATGTAGAGGAAAGATAGCGCTATTTGCACAGCAAGCGCGAGAAACCAGACCAGAAGAAAGGCTGTGGAAGGGAGGGAAGGGGGTAGGAGTTGGATAGCATGAGCCTCACTTGTGAGCTGACTCAAGATCCTCCAGAGGAGGGCTTGGCCCGCAAGAGAGAGGCTTATTCGGAAGTAACCTGCATGGAACCGAGTTAAAAAGGACGGTGCAGGCTTAGAAACTCCAAAGTATTGTTGCTTGGTGACAGAACAAGGATCGATCACAAGCTGGATCTGTGGTGTAGCTGCTGTGTGTGTAGGTTCTCCCATTACAGCACAATATTAGGAGGGTTTAGATTATACACTGATCTGCATTTCTGTGTTATATGCTTATATAGACAGGTCACGAACATGTCTATGTAGTATGTATACACACACTTTCCAGAGAGGGCATTGGTTGTTGCAGACATGTTTTGTGTTTGCTTTTACCATGTTTTTGCAGCATGTAAGAACCACCCAATTCACAATGTTTTTTGTTTCTAAAGTCTCAAGTAGCTGAGAGTTTTTGTCAGGAAAGTGGCATCGATACTCATTATTCTCTAATACTATGTTTGTGGTGTGTGTTCTTTGGACAGCTACTTGTTGGACAATTCTTCTCTGTAACACTGATCTTAACTTCTTTGCCTTGATATTAATCAAAACAAGGGGACAAAGGCAACATCGTCAAAGTCACAGGTATAAACAACAAATTACATAAAAAAAAATAAACGATATTTTCATCTCACTATCCTAATTATGTGGTTTTTTTCATCTCACTACCCTAAAATGTCTTTTTTCCAATTTCATACCCTAACTATTTTTTGTGGCACCTCACTACCCTAGAATGCATTTTTATGACATTAAAAACTGATTTTTTTTAAAGAAAATTTGAAAACAAATGACATGCTTTTGAATTTTGATTGTTAGTGAGAGGTATTATGGACTTTTTAAGTGTCTTCATCCAAAAATGGATGGCAAATTGACGGCGGGTATGAAAGTGAAAAAAATGCATTTCAAGATAGTGAGCTGCCACAAAAAATAATTAGAGTAGGGAGATGAAAAAACCCACATAATTAGAATAATAAGATGAAAATAACCCAAAAAATAAAATTGGTAGTTAAGAGAACAAAGTCGTTTTGTGGGTTTGGACGAGCAATACGACAAAAGAAACTAGGTGGATGATGGGATAAGTAAAAGTTGGTGTTAGGGAGCAGCAAATGGATGGTGTGTTGTGAGAAGGGAATCGTAGGATTGGATTGGTGACAAACTAAGATCAATGAAATTAAGAATCAACAGAAAAAAAAAAGTCTAGTAAGCATTTGTTAGGTATTAGGTTTTTTTTTGATCGGCAAAGCATAATGTAGATTAAAACCTCTTTAGAGGATAAAAAGGAGTACAAAATCGACCTGTTGTTAGGTATTAGGTTATGCACGTTCACAACTATTACTGCTTTATGTGCCTACATTTTTGGAAGGGAGTGCACATCGTCTTCTCAGGCCGGGTGATTCAATACATCATATCGGTATTCTCATTTGTTCTTATATCATTTTTAAATGATGTGCATATATAGGATCAAATGTTGTAATTAAAAAGTTAATATGACTTTATTTTGTCATTTTTCATTATATATATTCTCTATGTACTAAAAAAACAAAGGATGAGTTGGTTAATTTTCTACTCTTAGCTGTCCATTTCCAGCAATTGGTTATGGTGAGCTCAAAACAAAAGCTAGGCAGTCCCTTGTTCAAGTTCAACCAACCATCCTTTTTGTATTATCTAGGATCATTGAAAGAAAATGAAATCAGTCTTCCAACTTTTTCCAGCTTCGGCTTATCAAAATTAACGAGAATGGTGATGCCAAAATTGGGTAGGGACGTCTCTTCCTCTACCACTCTCCCGTGCACTATAAACATCATATCTAGCCTTTCTAATGGTAAACAACTAATTAGAACATCTTTAATGTCAGTCGGTGAGCCGATATTTCCTCGTTGGTAGTGAGAAAACGCCTGCGATTTGCTGGCGTTTTGTAGACGTTGAGTCGGCATGGAGACGCCGACGGTTCGTACAGTCGGCGAACTAGCCGTTGGCACTCGGCGCTGGCGTTTGGAGCCGTTGGCATTCAGCGATGACTGCCTCGGTTCTGTTGTCGACCGTTGGCGCCCACTCCGCTGGCAACACGTGGCAGCGTTGGCAGAAGCTATTTTCCCCCTTCTCCTCTATATAAACAACATACCCCATTTCATTTTCATATACCAACACAATTCTTCTCAAAATAGTACTTTATCCTTTCTCTACACTCGTTTTTTTCGTTCCCAATAGAGTAGGATTGAGGTTCTTTGATGAGCCAGATGTCAAGCGATGAGTTCATTCTGGAAACCCAAGTGAAATTCCTCCCGAGCCAAAACTCCGCACCGATAAGTCGAGAAATTCCCATGAATATCGAAGACATCGTCGTGGTGTCGAACACCCGTGTACCCGGAGGGGCGAAAGGATAGAAAGCTAAAGCGAGCGAAGAGCAACAAAAAAACGCGAAGACTATGGACTGTCGCGGAGGACGAGCGTCTTGTTCGCGCTTGGATGGTCAATTCATATGATTCCATTCACGGGAATTCCAAGACGAAAGTGAAGTATTGGGACGTTATTAGGAGAGAAGTCGTCGACATTCGTGGACTCGATGATCCGTTGCGAACCGAGAAGCAGTGCAGTGACCATTGGCAAATCGTTAACCCTCGGGTCACGAAGTTCCAAGTGTACTACGAACGGCTTGACAAGGATCATAGGAGTGGCCGATCTGATGACCAACTTATGGCGTTGACCGAGGAAATGTATTTGAGGAGTGAAGGGCATGCCTTTGTGTGGAATCATTGGTGGAAAATCGTTAGAGGTCAGTAGAAGTGGACGGCAAAGCACTTTGCCGTATCCGACACAGAGGAGTTTGAACAACATGTGGCATTTGTGTCGTCTTTCCAACCATCTAGCAAATCGAGCAAGCGCAGTCGGGAAGACACACTTGGGGATGATAGTGAGCACACCGCGGGGATGAGCCAAAGTTCGGAGTACCGCCGACCTATGGGGTAAAAGGCTGCCAAATCTACAAGGTTCAAAGGGAAAGGGAAAGTCTCGGACACAAAGGAGGTTGTCTCCAATGGATGCTCTGTACCCTTAATCCTTGCTGAGACATATGTTTAGCCAGAATGGGTTCCAACCAGCCCCTCATAATTCCTGCCTTTATATGAGGGATTTCTAGATTCATAAGGGAGATATCATACTTGGGCAGACCCGTCAGTTGGTTAGGGTCCCTACGACAACATTCGTTCTCCTGGTGGACGATGCACCCACAATTGAAGCAGAAGACTAGGAGGTGGGTGTATTGGTCCCAATCTATCAACTTGTTTCCCGTGTGATGTTGTCCCATGGGAGGTCGGAGATCAGTGCGTAAAGCTGAATGAGCGAGAACAAGAGGGTGGCCAGGTTAATCCCTGGTTTGAGGTCTTCGAGGATCAATGATGCGTTCTTGTAAGACCAGGGTTCGTCCCGCCGGATACGGTCCTTTTCTCTTTAAGATGTAAAATAGAAACCCAAAATCCCCTACCCTAGGTCCATAATAACCAATCTATCACAGTGCCAAACTCTTCTCATAACCGCTTCCACAATATCTAGATCATAATTGTGTGTGAAAAAGATTTGTCTGGCCATGCCGAATTGTGTGTTTACTCGGATGTTCTCGGCTTCGGGGTTCTCCAGGAGGATGATGTTTGCATCCTCCTCCTCATCCATTTACAAGATATCGAACCTGTCCTAGAGTGCCATGAGTGCCTCCATTGGTAATCGAAACTGGCCATGGGGGTTGGATATGGCTCCCGATGTATGAGTGGTGCAATTCGTTACAAACGCAGGTTGAGCGATCCGGTCATTTCCATTGTCTTGGAACCCAAGTGTGGTCTGGTATGACAAGGGGCAGCACCTGAATGCCTCCATGATGACTCTTGAAAGAAGGTCTATTGCTCTCGGGAGTAGGGACGTGTCCGAGGACATCATCAAGCCTTGTGGCTGAGAGGGAACCCTGGGAAATAGTCCCTGCTGAAGGATCGATAAACATCATATGTTCGCAGCGGAATAAATTAATTCGTACCTAAAACGATCTATTGCAATTGAATCAATGATAAAATCGAAATGTTACTTACTTGATATGGAGAATAAAATTGATTTAGCTTCGAAACTACGAAGCCTCTAGTGTATCCACACCGAGCAACGATTTGATGCTTTCAACCACTTGAGACGACTATGGAGATGAAGAACGATTCTTCATTGTTGTTTTTGGGAGAGAAGAGAAAAAGGAGGCTACAAGAGAATAAGATGAATCATATTTTCTAAACCTAACTCTCTCTTTATTTACTTATAATTATTGGGTCCAAGACTCAATTGGGCTTGGAACCCGATTGGGCCTAGGGCAAACCCAACAATCTCCCACTTGACCTAGATCCAATCTATCAAGAACTCCAATATTTATTATATTTCTGTGTTAGCAGAAAATATAACAAACATGCCATCTAGATCATTTCAATAAATTATCTCATAATAAATTAAATGATCTTAAACATCAAACATCACTCGTAAGTGTGTGACCACATAGGTTCAACGCTAAACCGGTAGTAATTAATCTCATTAACTACTAATCGAGGTTGGCGTCTAACAAAACTCCTCGACGGCTGGATAACGTGAATATCAATATCCAATAAAGACGAACCTGGTTAAGGACGATGAATTGTTTTCCTTCCATCTTTCCAACTCCGGATTATCCTAGGGTATGGTTTGACTGTCAAACCCTAATAGATAACCACTATGTTTCATGTTGATCGTTACTGGTTGTTGAATGACTTTAAGAAACTCATTTCTTAAATCATTCTTATGCCTTGGCCAAGGATCTTTTCCAACCATAGGATTCATAACAACATAGAGTTCAAACTCATTACCTTGAGTTGATGGATCCCCTCTTGACTCGCCATTGATTATATATGTACTCAATTATACCCAATGACCTTTCAACTAGCATTTTTACACACTAGGTGTCCGGTATCAAAGTATAACAAGCATTCTATTAACCACTATGGTGATCTCAGGTCAAAGGACAAAACAATATACATTTGCTCCTTAAGAAAATTTCCACATTAACAGTATAGGTAAAATAAACCATTTGGAAATCTCACTTTTGGTCAGTTCAATGATCATATCCACTATATGCATCATCTATATTATAACTTAATGAATGAAATCCATTAATACTCATCCAATGAGTACTGTTATACATATATTGGTCTATCCGGATCACCTTAGTCCTAGTAGGATGATCCTATGACCAAGAACACTTTTAGATCAAACTCTATAATACTTGACTCTCATTATCATAATCCCTATTATGATGACAAATATATCAGTTTAATCAAGGACTTATCATATCGAATGTCATTACACATTCATATATGATAACAGTAAAAGTCATTATATTAGTCACCACTAATAAGAAAAACACGATATGAAATGTGCTAAAAACAATGTTTCATGAAGATTAACATTTGACTAGAGCCAAACATTCATGAATTTCAATCCTATATTCCACTTGTGCTTGTCAAACTCCTTTGACCAAGCACCTTAGTGAAAAGGACCTTCATCGTTTTCCCTTTTCTTCTAACTTCAGAATTTTGAACGTCTCCACGTTCAACTATTTCTATAATCAGAAGAAAACTTTTGAAGAACGTGTTTGGATTTCTGGTATGCTCTTGGCTCCTTAGCTTGTGCAATAACGGTCGTATTGTCACATAATAAAGGAACACTTTCCTTTACTGAAGGAACCACACCAAGCTCAGTTAAGAACTTCTTTATCCATACACCTTCCTCAGCAGCATCACATGCAGCTATGTATTCTGCTTTGGTTACTGAATTAGCTACGGTAGCTTGTTTGGAACTCTTCCAACAAATTGCCCCACCATTTAAGGTAAAACATGACTAGAGGTAGATTTGCTATCGTCCTAATATGATGCAAAACTTACATCAATATGGCCTAACAATTTAAGCTCATTATCTCCATATATGAGGAATTGGTCTTTAGTTCTTCTCAAGAACTTAAGAATAGTTTTAACAACTTTCCAATGTGCCTCACCCAGATTTCCTTGGTACCTACTTGCTACTCCTAACGCATAGGCAACATCCGGTCTCGTACATATCATAGTATACATGATAGCTCCCACTGTGTTAGCATATGGGATTCTACTCATGCGTTCTCCTTCCTCTAGGGTATTAGGACTACCCCCCTAGAAAGAAAAAACTCCCGTTCCAATAGGTAAGTACCCCATTTTGGAATTATCCATGTGATACTTTCTCAAGATAGTATCAATGTACATATATAAGGAGATCCCAAGCAGCTTCCTTGATCTATCTCTATAGACCTCTATTCCATGAATATAAGCTGCTTCTCCCATATCTTTCACGGAGAATTTTTCAGATAGCCAAATCTTTGTTTCTTGCATTGCTGACACATCATTTCCTATTAGCAATATGTCATCTACATATAACACTAGGAAAATGACAACACTCCCACTAACCTTCTTGTACACACATGACTTCTCTTCACAACGCACAAAATCGAACCTTTCGATTGTCGTGTGAAAACGAATGTTCCAATTATGAGAAGCTTTCTTTAATCCATAAATGGATCGTTGTAGCTTACATACTTTACAAGGAGCAAATGACAATGTGAAACCTTCAGGTTGAGTCATATAGACATCTTCCTTGAGCTCACCATTAAGGAAAGCCATTTTCACATCCATTTGTCAAATCTCATAATCATAGTATGTAACAATAGCAAGCAAAATCCGAATAGATTTGAGTATTGCTACAGGGGAGAACGTTTCTTCATAATCAATACCTTAACAACCAGACGGGCTTTAAAGGTTTCAACCTTACCCTCCGCTCCAATCTATCTCTTAAAACCCTATTTACACCCAATAGGTTTTAAGTCCTTCGAGTCATCAACTAAAGTCCATGCTTTATTGATTTTCACTAACTCTATTTCAGATTTCATGGCAGCTAGCCATTTCTCATGGTCTGGACATAGCCATCGCCTCTTGGAAACACTTAGGACCGTCTTTAATAATAAGGTCATCATCAATATGATTGTCCTCATTATCGCACACTAATAGATTAATCCTATTTTGTGCACGACGTTCTCTAATTGATCTTCTAGGAGGCTCTTGTACTTCTTGATTCTGTTGTTACCCTTGTTCATGAATTGGTTTATTAACCAAATCTTTTACCTCAACATTTGAGGTTGGAACCCTTAGTGGCAACTGTAAGACATCAAGAAAAGGTTGCTCAATATGCATCCCATGCTCTTGAGTCGGCGCTGACTCATTGGTATCTTGTATTTCATCAAGATCTATTTCTACTTCCAGTTCTTCCAATAACAAGGAACTTCTTTTCTAACAGAAAAGTCGCGTTCCTAGCCACAAATACTTTTTATTCAGAAGGATGATAGAAATAGTATCCCATAGTCTCCTTGGGATAACCAACAAATCTGCATTTGTTAGACTTAGCCTCAAGCTTGTCTGATTGCAGTCGCTTAACATAGGTTGGACAACCCTAAACCTATAGATGTTTAAGGCTATCTTTCCATATCTCATATGGTGTTTCAACAACTGCCTTAGTGGGAACCTTATTTAACAAACATGCTACAGCCTCTAAAGCATATCCCCACAGGAAGATAGAAAGATCTATAAATCCCATCATCGATCGTACCATATCCAATAAGATACGAAGTCCACTATGATAGGATCACATCTTGCGGCAAATAATCAATAAAATCGTCTATGAGATACTCACCCACACGGTTAGATCTCAGTGCCTTGATATTCTTATCGGTTTGTTTCACAACTTCACTTCTAAATATTTTGAACATTTCAAAAGATTTTGACTTATGTCTTATGAGATATATAAAACAATCTCTCGACATATCGTCCGTGAAGGTAACAAACTAAGAAGATCCACCTTTATCTCGAACTTTCATTGGCACACATACATCATTATGTATGAGTCCTAAAAGTTCACTAGCTCTTTCTCCAGTTCCTAGTAAAAGGAGATTTTTGTCAGTTTCCAAATGAGATAAGATTCACAAGTATCGTATGATTCATAATCATACTGCCTAAGACACAATGCCTTATGCAACTTGTTTACTCTTTTATCATTGATATGACCAAGCCTAAAAAGCTAAAAGTAGTCTTGATTTGTTTGATTATTTCTCTTCCAATGTCCTTACTTCTTACAAAAGAAACATCCTACATCCCATTGATCGATGTTCATCTTTAATTTATTGAATGTGTTCATAACAACATTCTCAAGTGCAAGCGGTTTTCTCTCAGACATCCATTTGCCTCTCCACTTACTCTTTAAAGATTCATCAATCAAATGCACAGATCTTGATATTTTCGTTTTCTCGATGTGAATTGTATTTCATAATTGATCAACATATTGAGCAATTCATGAATATCACAGTTCACCATGTTCATGTTAAAATTAACATAACATGAGTATCATAAAGAGACTGCAAGATCAAATCCTGCTATAAGTGTGCATCCTTACTTCTTAAGTTATTCTATAAGATCAATTATCTTTAGAACATGGATACGCACCAGCTCATAGAGTTTTAATTCAGACATGAATAGAGACTTAGATATCTGATATCTAGCATTCATATTCTGATACTCCTACATCTTCTTAAGATGTTCTATTTTCTGTGGTGGATTCATAGTTTCATGTTTTCTCTAAAGGACAAGACTCGTGGAAGCCAAAATGATGTACTAAGTAGTAGTACTTCGTTCCCAGTACTTCAAATATACATCTAATGCAACTACAACGGTCATTCCCTCAGTAGGAGCTTCCATAGTGGGGTTATCGATCACATCGATAAGCTTTTCATGCATGAGAACAATTCTAGGGTTCCGGTACCAGTCATATCAAAAATGTTACCCGACATTTTGTTAGCATATTGTATGCCACGTAGAGAAAAATAGTCATTTCAGAAATTAACCATGAAGGAAAAACAACAATAGCACAAGCATACATCATTAAGACATGGACGTCATCAAAATGATAATACAAACTTTAAAACATGAGTGAGCCCCTTGGTTGTCAAGTCGTTTCTCACACATAATTAAAGTTTTTCTTGGTTTTTATCACATAAAACCACACCATGCTATATACTACATAGTCACCTGTTGTCAGGTCGACCCTATTAGTATATTTGAGTTTATCCATCCTAGTGACAGAAAACTAGTTAATATTACACCCTCTGGGTAGTCCAGACTATAAGTGTAACATCAAATAATTTTTCTTCACTCACACGGCTATATACTACATAGTCACCTGGTTGTCAGGTCGGTCCTATTAGTATATTTGAGTTTATCCATCCTAGTGACAGAAAACTAGTTAATATTACACCCTCTGGGTAGTCTAGACTATAAGTGTAACATCAAATAATTTTTCTTCACACTCGCATCATATGCAGTAGAATAAATTAATTTTCTCCAAAAATTAATTAATATTATACCCTCTGGGTAGTCCAGACTATAAGTATAATGTTAAATAATTTTAATTTCACTTGCATCATATGTAACAGAATATACCATCTCCTCCCAAAGTTAATTAATATTATACCATCTGGGTAGTCCAGACTATAAGTACAATATTAGATAAC
Organism: Erodium maritimum; assembly: GCA_963921825.1. NCBI lineage: Eukaryota > Viridiplantae > Streptophyta > Magnoliopsida > Geraniales > Geraniaceae > Erodium > Erodium maritimum. Next base: position 47,974,712 of record OY997595.1, on the reverse strand, counting down.
TTTCCATTTCCATTTGCATCATATGCAATCAAAATTATATTTATCTTTGAACTACAAGTCCCCTGGCAGTCAGGTCGTTCCTTGTAAACAAAATTTAAATTTTATACATTTTATACTTGCATCATATGCAACGGAGAAAGAGAAACATTTATGTTTGAACTACAAGTCCCCTGGTAGTCAGGTCGTTCCTTGTAAACAAAAATAAAGTTTTATACTTGCATCATATGCAACAGAGAAAAATAACATTTATCTTTGAACTACAAGTCCCCTGGTAGTCAGGTCGTTCCTTGTAAACAAATATAATTTTATTCCGAACTACAAGTCCCCTGGTTGTCAGGTCGTTCCTTGTAAACGAATATCAATTTTATTTATCTACTTCGATGGAAAAGCCTTTGATAAAATATCTTATATTTTATCAATGGGTTAAATATCGAAACTTACTCTTAAGTATTGGTCACGAACACTACACTACCCACGTTTTCAAAATGAACATTACACTACCTTTAAGTATTGGCCACACGATTTTGTTAGTAAAAATGGACGGAATTTTCCATTCTGTCAGTCATATGACCTCAAGTGTCATATAATGGATGGTAAAATGACGTTTTTTTGCCCTTAAGTATTTGACATCTATACATTTTATAAGGAACAATAACGAGGGTGCAATGGTAATGTTCCTTATAAATTGTGTAGAGGTCATATAATAAAGGGGAAACGTCATTTTACCATCCATTATATGACACTTGAGGTCATATGACTAACGGAATGGAAAATTCAGTCCATTTTTACTGACAAAATTGCGTGACCAATACTTAAAGGTAGTGTAGTGTTCATTTTGAAATCGTGGGTAGTGTAGTGTTTGTGACCAATACTTAAGAGTAAGTTTCGATATTTAACCCTTTATCAATTAAAACTCAATAATTATAAAATAATCAACTTTATGTCATTAAAACAATTTTACTAACACTAACGACTATATTGCATATAATCGTTAATAATAAAATTGATCATTACTCAATCATCCAACTTGAATCACCTCAAATCACCAACATGTAAACATATATATCATTCTAATGTTATACAATTATATTTACGGATGAGATGACACAAAGAATCACATTCTTTCATGTATAGGAATCACTTGTATCATATATATTTAGTCATCCACGTATGCTTATATTATATATATAATACAAATGAATATGCTTACCACTAATGACACGGTGGTCAAGCACTAACCATATGCATTTCATGTATATTAAATATTAACCTTTTTGGTTTAAGTACATTTGCTCATAAAAGTTGTAACCGTGTACTTCAAGGACACACAAAAAAAATATGGCTTTACCCAAAATGAACGATACCAAGTATTTTTCAATCATTCAGTGTATATGCATATCAATACACATACTAACGAAAATCAATTTTACAAACGATTCAAATGCAAAACCAGGCTCTGATACCAATTGAAGGATCGATAAACATCATATGTTCGCAGCGGAATAAATTAATTCGATCCTAAAACGATCTATTGCAATTGAATCAATGATAAAATCGAAATGTTACTTACTTGATATGGAGAATAAAATTGATTTAGCTCCGAAACTACGAAGCCTCTAGTGTATCCACACCGAGCAACGATTTGATGCTTTCAACCACTTGAGACGACTATGGAGATGAAGAACGGTTCTTCATTGTTGTTTTTGGGAGAGAAGAGAAAAAGGAGGCTACAAGAGAATAAGATGAATCATATTTTCTAAACTTAATTCACTCTTTATATACTTCTAATTATTGGGTCCAAGACTTAATTGGGCTTGAAACCCGATTGGGCCTAGGGCAAACCCAACACCTGCACCACAGAACCCAGACAAGTGGTTGTAGTGGGGATAAGGGAGGTCACGACTGATGGTAGTGATCCGCAATCGGTGATCACTGTTGGTGCGACAAGGTCAAGTATGTCTGGTCTGTGATCACGAAAGGAAGTTGAGGGTTGGAGGGGTAAAGGTCGGAGGTGTATCGACACCGACTGTTTGGCCTTTTCTGGTACCTGAGGGTCTTAATTTGCTCTAGACTCGGTACCGATGGCATATAATTGGGCTCGCTGACCGCTATGGGGGCATGGTGGCCAATATGGAGAATCGTAGAGGGACATACCTGATTGTTGGTTGGCGATATCGGATGGTCATATTGATGGGGGTGGTGTGGTCTTCATTGTGTAGATGTGAGGCAACATGTTTGGTAGTGATCGGTGATAATGAGGTGAGTAGGAACATACGACGATAGCAAGAGGTAGAGTGATCCAGACAATGGCGATAAGAGGAGCAGAACTTAAAAAGCACGAATAAAATAAAATAATTTTTTGGTATATTTAATTTGTACTATTTAAAATTGCTTGTTATTAAATTATTTAAATTCTAGAAAAATACTAATTATCTAGTCATTAATAGGGGATCCCACCCATAACAGTTATAGTTGAGATACAAAAAAAAAAAGCGCACCTCTGCTAGGGTTTTGCGAATTTCTGTCTCCCTCACCCACGAGTATGACGTATGCTTCATTTGAGGGGAGATCATTGTCTCCGGGCTTCGCCGGTGACGCACCAGGGGAGATCGTATAGGGAGAGAGTTGGCCGGTGAGTCCGCGTACGGAACTCGAACCGGTGGTGAGGGAACGGGACGGGCAGTGGTGCTCGGCCGAGACGGAGGAGGAGTCGGTCACTCTGGTGATCACACCTTCGCCTGGTTTGTCTCCGTGCAGGGACGTGAATGATCGTATGGAGTTTTCGGCGCAGCAGGCTAAGGGGTTCGATCGGTTGGTGCAAAGGGAGGCGCGGGGTACGCGCCGATTGCAGGCGGTGGGTCCGCGGCCAAGGAAGAGGATGGTACGTCATACGGCGTTGGCGTCGGAGGAGAGGGAGATGTCGTCGGAGGAGGAGCCAGTGGAGCCGCTCCGGGATGGGATGGCCCTGATTCCGATTGTCATATCATCGGAATCGGGATCGGAGGCACCTGAATCTCCGGAGGCGGTGGCGTGGCGGTTACGGAAGGGGAAGGCGCCGACGACCGTGCACAGTATGGTTTCGGACGATGATCGCAGTAGGGGCGTGGGCCCGGGTCTGATGGCGGATGCGAGACGTGTGGGCAATTCTGGGCCGGGTGGACCGGGAGGGCCTCAGGACTAGGGGAGTAGGGAGAAGGTGGGCTGGCAGCCTCGGCCAGGGTCAGGCCCAAGGGCCCAAGGACGGGGTACCAGGCCGGGCTGGATGCGGGGAGGCTAGGGTGACGTGGCCCGATTGGCGGCACAGTATGGAGCTGGGTCGGCTTAGGGTCTGCGGGCCGGGTTGGACCAGGGTGTACGGGCGGACCTTGGCCAAACTCGGGTTGATCCGGATCCGGAGCGTTACCCGACCCGTGGCGACCATCCGGACCAAGGTACAGGTTTTAACCCGTTCGGACCGAGGGGATGTGACGGGCGTCAGGCGGGGGACCAGATAGGTGAACTGGGTTCCCATATAGGGTCGATGAGAATCAGGGAGGTGGTGGTGCCGGTCCAGGAGGTCACAGGTCGGGGTAGCCTGTATCGTTTTGCGTTGGCAGCCAAGGTACTGACAACTAAGAAGATCTATTGGAAGTCAGTGGTAGCTAGAATGGAAGATGTTTGGGGAATGAAGTTTGAGGCCAAGCTTTTGGGGGGGGGGGGGGTGGGGGTGGGGGGGGGGGGGGCTAATTTCTTTCTTCTTCAAGACAACAAAGGAAAAGGAGACAGCTTAATTGGTCTATAAAGGGTGAGTTCTTGGGTTCAAGTCTCACCGACAACCTAGGTTGGTATTTTTCTATGGAAAGTACACTAGAGGGGTTGGGGTATATTGGGCTGCAGACCTAACATCGCCGCGCGTGGGGCCCGGGTCTGGCACGGTGGGATGTTACAACCTTGGTTGTTCTGGGATTCACTGGTACTATTTACAGATCTGCATGCTCACATGCAGGTACAGGACTTGGAATTCCAACATTTCTCAGTAAGGGCGCAAGTGTCGAACTTGCCTGTAAGAACCGCCTCCGGTCGAACCGGCGAATCCTGGCGAAAGTTAACTTCTTACCGGAAAAGTCAACCGATGACTCCAGGAGTCATTCAGGACCTTTTCGGGGCCCAAAAAGCTTCGCCGTCGTTACGGTTAGCTTAATTGGGCCGTTTCCTTTCAATTGACTGTAATTATGGAAAAGTCAACATTCGGTCAAACAAAGACTTTTTATCGACTAAAACGAATTAATTTGAAGTTACTGATTTTTTCTAAGGGCTGAGTGGTCCCCACTTAGACATGTGTCCATAGTGGCTTGGAGGAGAAGAAATGGGTCTTCAATGACCCATTTACCCTCACATGAGCCAACATAGGAGAAGTGGTCCAAGGGGCTTTTTGGACTTTCATCAATTTAGATCTTTTATAGCAATTGAAGCAACCAAATCAGCCTATTCTTCACTAGTGTAGCCGAATAATGCAAGGAAGAGAGAGGAGGAAGAACAACTTGGCTTGGAAAAGAAGCTAGTGAGAAAAGGAAGCAACTTTCAAGGGATTTCTTCACCAAAACTCTCCAAAATCATCTCTTCTTCATCCCCTTTCCATTACCAAGGTAAGTAGCTTCTAAAATAACTCTTTCAATTCATTTCAAGTTTTGGGTTTTCCTTGGTTTTGCTAGAACTTGTTGGGTTTTGCTTTAATTGTTGTTAGATGTTGTTTTAGTGAAGTAGATGATTGGTTTGTGTAGAAATCTATGGTTTTTGGGTTGTTTTTGAGTTGGAAATCTCTTGGGTATTTGTTGGTTTGATGAAACCCTTGTGGGTATTGGAGTTTTGATGACTTTGGTTCTATTTTTGGAGTTTTTAAAAGTTAAAAATGGAGTTTTGGACTATATTTTTGTGAAAAGGGTGCTGGAGGAAGAAGAAGGGCGAGTCTGCCCAGACCCGTCACGGATCCGTGATGGGTACCGTGACGGGAGACGTCACGGCTCCATGACGGAGGCCGTGACGGCACGCGTCACGGTTCCGTGACATCATCCGTGACGGGTGGCCTCACAGATCCGTGACCCGATCTGTGGCAGACCTGTTTTGAGCCCTTTTTGGGTGTTTTTCGTTTATTTCGAAAGGTTATTTTTGAACCGTTTGGTTGGGGTTTACAATGTAGATGTTTTCCTTTTAAACCACCTTTGGTTAGCCTTTATTTAAAGTTTTAATTGTGATCCAAGACCTTGGACCCTTGCTCGACGGAGAAGGAGGCCTTTGGGACCGCGTGAGAGGACGAGGAGGAAACTAGCCAGGTCATCAGCTGCTAGGAGTGATTAAGCGTTGGAGAATTCAAGGTAGGGAAGAGTAGTAAACTTCACTCTTAATTTAAAGAATGCTAATATTATGCCCATAGGATATAATAGCCGGAAAGGTCCTAGTTTGCATATAGGATGTGATTCATTAGAATAACCGCTTTCAATTATGTTAATAACCGGAAGAGTCTTAATATGCATATATGATATGATTCACTAGTTAACCGCTTTCAATTATTGGGAAATTGTTGTGCTGGTAGAATGGCCATGACGAGCCTTAGGATTGATTGTGGTTGTGTTAGATTGCGTTCAATTGTCTTAAATGTTGATGCATGTTCCATTCTTTGGTTAATATAAGAGTCATACTAAACTAGATGAACTATGATGATTGTAATGTGAATGGTTGATATGTGTTATGATTGATTGAGTGAATATTTGAATGTGATATGATTGTGCCTAATGATATGATTGGGTGAATGATAGACCGATGTGGCGTGTTGTGGTAAGATTGTTGGGCTTGGTAAGCCGTGGTTGAACTATGGCTTTATGATACGTGTTATTCTCTTGATGTGTGTTCCAAGAGGAGTTGCATTCTGGTATGGTACCTACACCGAGGGGGTATGCCGGTGTAGGGTAGTACCTAGGCCGATGGTTTGTGATTTGACACTAGGTGTCGTGTTTATGCCCCGAGGGATTTCCGGGAAGACCTAGGCCAAGGGATATTCCAGCATGGTTTACTGTTGTCTCGCTCCGATGCTACGTGTTCTTGAGAGACTTGTTTCAGTCCCGATGATATATGTCCTTTCGGGGACATTTCCGGGAGGACATCTTGCTTCACCCCGATGATCTGTGTTCCATTGGAGACATATCCGGGAGCCCCGATGATATGTGTTCCTTGTGGGGAGATTTCCGGGAGCCCCGATGATATGTGTCCCTTCAGTACCGAGGGGCATTCCGGTATGATGTGTTGGTTTGTGTGTGAATCGTAGTCTAGTGGTTAAAAATATCTATATTTCAGTACTCGTGTGTTCTTTAGTTGTTCTATTGGTGAATAAGCTGTCTCCCCGTTGATCCCCTTGAGTTACTATTTTATTAAGTGTTGTAATTCTTGTTGACCTCTATTTGTGGTGTCTTTTGGGTAATCGTACTAATTGGGATTTGTTGCCGAAGCGGGGGTTCTTGTTACTTTACTACTTTTTCCTACTGAGCGTGAGCTCACCCCCTTCGTGATTACTGTTTTTACATGTTTCCTTGATGAGTAGGCATAGAGGACGTATCCGAGCTCGGGAGCTCGTGGAGAGTCCGATGTTATGGGTTGTTAGAGACGTACCTTCTCTTTTTGTATTAAACTTGTCGCATTTTGTTTCATTTTGAGCTTTTGACTCATCGTATTGACTGGGATTATGCTTTACTCAGAGATTTAATTTATCAAGGTTTATTTATTTATTATCATTTATCATTATTTTAACTCACGTCTCGAGTCCGGTCAAAACCGGATTTGGGGCGTGACAATTTGGTATCAGAGTCTGGTTTATTTTGAAATTGTTTTTCAAAACCACGGACTGTACGTCAATTAGGTGGGTAGAGTTAGGTGGTTAAAGTCGTAGTGGTCGGTTACGCAAGTCAGAAATGCCCTACGCGGAGGTTCGAGACGACAAGAGTCTCGGATGTTGAAGTGTCTTGTTTGAGCCTTACTTTACTGTGTGTTATAATATGTGCTTTGGTTGAACCGTTATACCGATCAGTGGAGATCGAGGTTGGGTTAGCAAGCGGTGCTCGATGTTGTTGATGTTGTGGTTGCTAAGTGATCGTTATGTGGGTTGCCGCCTTGGTCGGCCGTTGAGTGACTGGTTGGATCGAAATGTTGACTTGAACCGGGGTGTAATCGAGTAATTACTAAGACCCGAGGTGTGTAACTGCAATTTTTTACTGTGTGCTATGTTGTGCTGAATGCGTTGTGCTGTTTGTTTATTGAATGTCCCGCTTAAGCTGATGGTTAGTGGAATATACGAACGGGTCATGCCCAAATTTCTGCAAAACTGAAGTGTTTGTACTATCACGGGTTGACTCAAGGGCGCCACTGTAGTCGAACGTGATAGGGGGTTGTCAAGTGGTTACAACGAGATTCGGGGACGCCTGAATCGGGTTGCAACGACGCGATATCGACATGAATGTGTGATAGAAAGAGAAAGGTGTTGAGAACCGGTGGAAATGTGTTAGTGCGGTGTGCCGGTCCGGTATGTTGTTTGTGTGACTTGTTTGAAACCGTGACTCCTATGGGAGGTGGTTGAATTGTGTGATTGATTCTGTGGGACGCACAAGTGTGCGGACTTCTCTGACTATATGAAATTATATATGACTTTACTAAGACTAAGTATATTGTGGTCCGAGTATGACCTTTGTGAAACGGTGTGAACTTACTGTTTTAAGCGAGCCGCTTTATTCGAAATTGAGAAAACTGAGCATGTGCGTTTATCCATGCAGCGGATACAAGCGACATGGCTCGTACCTACATTCCGAGAGGCACCAGAGGTCGCCCAACTGGGGGCCAGGGGCAGCCACCTGCCATTGAGCAGGCAGGGGCACCGAGTGCCCAGGGTGCTACTTCTGCGGAGCACCAGAGAGATGAGGCTGGGCCGTTAAGGTTACCGCCCAGAGTTCCTCCGGTCGTAGAGCCGACCCAGGCGACCCCTCTGGAGGAGGTGGTTCGCGCAGTTCTTGCAGCGATCAGCGCACAGCAAGAGACTGCAGCACCAGCACCAGAGGCAGTGCCAACTGCCACTACAGCAGATGTCGTGAAGACGAGTCAGGCCTATGGTTACATAGCCCAAGCGCTGAGGGACTTCATCAGGCTTGGTACTCCTACCTTTTCCATGGAGCCAGACCACGAGGCAGCCGAGAGATGGCTGGGTCAGATCACTCGCAACTTGGACACATCGGGGATCACAAACGAGCACATGAGGGTATCTTTTGCCGCATTCCAGCTGAGGGATGAGGCATACTTCTGGTGCAGCGCGAGCAACGCATGGTTGGAGATGACTTTCAGTTATTTGGAAGACTGTTCCTGGAACAATACTTCCCGAGATCAGCCCGTGAGGACAGACATCAGTAGTTCCTGGAACTGCGCCAGAGGGGGATGTCTGTGTCGTAGTATGAGCCGAGGTTCACCTCCCTGTCTCGCTTCGCACCGGAGTTGGTGCCGACTGAGGAGCTCAGTTGTAGACGATTCGAGAGGGGACTCATCCCGTCGATCGCGGATCGAGTCATTGCCTTCAGGACTGGAGAGTATTCCGTGCTAGTGGACCAGACACTCGCGGTGGAGCGCCACTTTCGAGAGACCGCCAGAGCTAGGGAGAGCAGACCGAGGCCGAGTGGCTTTCTGAGGCTGTCTGAGGGCCGCGATACGAAGAGGCAGAGGACCTCCGGATCTTTTCAGCCACAACCCAGACTGGTGGGATGCGCCGAGTCGGAGCAGTAGCGTCCGTTGGACCTGCCCCGGTAGCGCAGTTATGCCCCTTGTGCAGGCAGCTGGTTCACCTAGCCCGAGACTGCCCGAGGAGTAGGGAACCTGCAGATCGTCCGCCGAGGTTTGGGGAGAGACCGCGTGCTGATGAGAGGGCGTGCTTCTAGTGCGGCCGATTGGGACACCTCTCTTTCGCGTGTCTTGACCGGGTTGGAGGAGCGTCAGCGCCAAGACCTCAGTAGATGCAGCCACGCTAGGCACCCTCCTTCCGCCAGCGTCAGACGCAGGCTCCGAGAGCAACACGCCAGGCGACGATCGCACCAGCACAGAGACATCAGCCCAGGGCTCCACAGCAGGTGGCTCTTCCACCACCCCCGAGAGGAGAACCTCAGGCTCAGCAGGGTCGGGTGTATGCTGTCACTAACTCGCGAGCAGAGGGACGCCACTCCGGTCATGAGACCACTCAGGGTACGTGTTTGCTTTATAATTCCTGGGCGTCTTTCTTATTTGATACTGGGGCTTCACATTCTTTCATCTCTTCTACTTTTGCTGATTCTTTGGGGTTATGGGTAGAGACGTTGAGTCGACCCTTATGTCTTGATACCCCGGTTACGGGAGATGTGGTCTTAAGTACCGTATGTCATGCATGTGAGATTAGAGTGACTGATTTCCCTTTTGTTGGTGATTTACTTATTTTGGACATGACGGCATTCGACGTGATCTTTGGGATGGAATGGCTCGCGAGGTATCGAGTGTCGATCGATTGCTATCGAAGATAGATGACAGTGGTGTCGGGCGATACGATCGTCACTTGTGTCTTGGGCAGTAGGAGTGGAGCACTCCTGTCCGCTTGGACCGTGGGAGATGAGACGGAGACCGTGCAGAGTAGGGAGCTGCCAAGAGTGGTATGTGAGTTCCTGGAGGTCTTTCCGGAGGAGCTGTCAAGTTTACCGCCGGTGCGCAAGATGGAGTTTAGGATCGACTTGATCCCGGGTACGACGCCGAAATCTATGGCCCCGTATCGGTTTGCACCAGCCGAGTTGGTCGAGTTGAAGCGACAACTCGAGGAGCTTCAGGAGAAGGGATTCATCTGTCCGAGTGCCTCACCCTGGGGAGCACTTGCCCTCTTCATGAATAAGAAGGGTGGAGCACTAAGGATGTGCATCGACTACCGGAAGTTGAACCGGGTCACGGTGAAGAACCGCTACCCGATGCCGAGGATCGATGACTTGTTAGATCAGCTGAGAGGAGCGAAGTGCTTCTCGAAGATTGATCTACGATCCGGGTATTATCAGTTGAGGGTTCGAGAGGAAGATGTGGCGAAGACCGCATTTTGGACTCGGTACGGTCACTTCGAGTTCCTAGTGATGCCATTCGGGATGACGAGCGCGCTTGCAGCGTTCATGGACCTGATGAACGGTATTTTCCGACCGTACCTGGACCAGTTCGTCGTGGTGTTTGTGCACGACATTCTGATTTATTCGCAGAGTGAGGAGGCGCATGAGGAGCACCTGAGGACAGTCTTGACGTTGTTGCGCACTCACCAGTTGTACGGCAACATGGAGAAGTGCATGTTTTGGCTCACCGAGGTGAAGTTCCTCGGGCATGTTGTGTCCCGAGAGGGTATCCTAGTTGACCCGGCGAAGATTGACGCAGTTTCGAAGTGGGCAAGGCCCAAGAGTGTATTTGAGATCCGCAGCTTCCTGGGATTGGCGTGATACTATTGACGGTTCGTCCAGGACTTTTCACGTCTAGCCGCGCCGATGACCGCACTGACACGCAAGGGAGAAGAGTTCTTATGGACTGACGAGTGTGAGCATTCTTTTACGGAGTTGAAGGCTCGTTTAACTACCGCTCTCGTGTTGATCGTGCCGGAGCGGGGGATCGGATATGATGTGTATTGTGATGCATCCGGTGAGGGACTAGGATGTGTGTTGATGTAGTCCGGGAAGGTAGTTGCCTATGGCTCAAGACAGTTAAAGATACATGAGCGCAACTACCCTACCCACGACTTGGAGTTCGAAGCAGTCGTCTTCGCTCTGAAGACCTGGCGACACTATCTGTATGGAGAGCGATTCCGGGTGTTCTCGGATCACAAGAGTCTCAAGTACATCTTCTCCCTGCGCGACTTGAACATGCGCCAGAGGCTGTGGATGGAACTACTTGAGGAGTACGACTTCGAGCTACTCTATCATCCGGGCAAGGCGAACGTCGTCGCCGATGTCCTGAGTAGGAAGTAGACTCACTGCATTGCTTGTATATCAGTCTGAGAGTGGGACATGATGGAAGAGTTGAGCTCGTTCAGACTTGAGCTAGAGGAGATCACAGATGGCGTGACTATGTGTTCGTTGGTGGCTCACCCCACACTAGTTACTCGGGTGCTGGAGGCACAAGCCGAGGATGCCAAGACGGCAGAGATCCGGGAGAGGATTACCAGCGATGTTGGAGCTGAGGGTTGGGAGCAGGGTGCCAATCAGGGTCTACGTTACCTGGGAAGGCTGTTTCTGCCGCGGGATTGTAGAGACGTTGTGTTGAGAGAGTGTCATCACTCCTGTCTTGCTGTGCACCCAGGTGGCACGATGATGTATCGGGACATCAGACGGTAGTTCAAGTGGAGCGGGATGCGTAGAGCTGTTGCAGAGTTCGTTTCAAGATGCCTTACTTGTCAGTAAGTGAAGGCCGAGCATTAGCGTCCCGACGGTTTGCTACAGCCACTGCCGATCGCTAAGTGGAAGTGGAAGCACGTCACGATGGACTTCGTGAGTGGATTACCGAGATCGCTGAGAAGGCACGACGTAGTTTGGGTAGTGGTCGACCGACTGACCAAGTCGGCACACTTCTTAGCCATGAGGATGACTGACACGGTTGACACCTTGAGTCGGTTGTACGTTCGGGAGATCATCCGTCTTCACGGGGTTGCGGTGTCCGTTGTGTCCGACAGGGATCCCCGTTTCACCTCCAGATTTTGAGAGAGCTTGTAGAGAGCATTGGGGACCGAGGTCTTGCTCAGTACGGATTATCACCCGCAGACCGACGGTCAGTCAGAGCGCACTATACAGATTTTAGAGGATATGCTGTGAGCATGTGTGTTGGACTTCCGAGGATCATGGGAAGACCACTTACCATTAGCCGAGTTCGCCTACAACAACAGTTATCGGGCCAGTATTGGGATGGCATCATTTGAGGCGTTGTATGGTAGGCCGTGCAGTTCGCCCGTGTGTTGGGCAGAGGTAGGAGACCGGGGTCAACTTGGTCCGGAGCTTGTCCAGGAGACGACCGAGAAGGTCACGTTGATTCGAGAGCGGTTAAAGAATGCGCAGAGCCGACATAAGATTTATGCGGGTAGACGACGTCGACCTCTTGAGTTTACGGTTGGTGATCACGTGTTTCTGAGGGTGAGCCCAAAGAAGGGACTCCTGCGGTTCAACCGCGGCGCAGGCAAGTTGTCCAGTGGTTTATAAGACCTTTTGAGGTTTTGGGCAGAGTTGGAGCCGTTGCCTATTGCCTTGCTTGCCACCACAGCTTGGGAACATTCACAACGTCTTCCACGTCTCCGAACTGCGGAAGTACACCGCGGACCCCTCCCACGTTATCGAGTGACGGACATCGAGGTAGCTGATTATGTTTCGTTTGAGGAGCAGCCAGTCAGGATTTTGGATACGCGGGAGAAGGTCTTGCATGGCAAGACTATCCCACTGGTACGGGTGCAGTGGCGGCACCACGGAGCTGAGTCAACCTAGGAGGGCGAGGATGAGGTTCGCGCGAAGTACCCCAGCCTGTTCGACCCTTGAGATACCTCCTTTTTAATTTCGAGGACGGAATTCTTTTAAGCAGGGTAGATTGTAAGAACCGCCTCCGGTCGATCCCGGTCGAACCGGCGAATCCTGGCGAAAGTTTACTTTTTACCGGAAAAGTCAACCGATGAATCCGGGAGTCATTCGGGACCTTTCAGGGGCCCCAAAAGCTTAGCCGTCTTTACGGTTAACTTAATTGTGGAAAAGTCAAAATTCGGTCAAACGGAGACTTTTTATCGACTAAAACGAATTAAATCGAAGTTGCTGGTTTTTTCTAAGGGCCGAGTGGTCCCCACTTGGACATGTGTCCATAGTGGCTTGGAGGAGAAGAAAAGGGTCTTCAATGACCCATTTACCCTCACATGAGCCAAAATGGGAGAAGTGGACCAATGGGCTTTTTGGACTTTCATCAATTTAGGTCTTTTAAAGCAATTGAAGCAACCAAATCAGCCTATTCTGCACTAGTGCAACTGAATAGTGAAAGGAAGAGAGAGGAGGAACAACAACTTGGCTTGGAAAAGAAGCTAATGAGAAAAGGAAGCAACTTTCAAGGGATTTCTTCACCAAAACTCTCCAAAATCATCTCTTCTTCATCCCCTTTCCATTACCAAGTTAAGTAGCTTCTAAAATCACTCTTTCAATTCATTTCAAGTTTTGGGTTTTCCTTGGTTTTGCTAGAACTTGTTGGGTTTTGCTTTAATTGTTGTTAGATGTTGTTTTAGTGAAGTAGATGATTGGTTTGTGTAGAAATCTATGGTTTTTGGGTTGTTTTTGAGTTGGAAATCTCTTGGGTATTTGTTGGTTTGATGAAACCCTTGTGGGTATTAGAGTTTTGATGACTTTGGTTCTGTTTTTGGAGTTTTTAGAAGTTAAGAATGGAGTTTTGGACTGTATTTTCGTGAAAAGGGTGCTGGAGGAAGAAGAAGGGCGAGTCTGCCCAGACCCGTCAGGGATCCGTGACGGGTACCGTGACGGTAGACGTCACGGCTCCGTGAAGGAGGCCGTGCCGGCACGCGTCACGGTTCCGTGACGTCATCCGTGACGGGTGGCCTCACGGATCCATGACCCGATCCGTGGCAGACCTGTTTTGAGCCCTTTTTGGGTGTTTTTCGTTTATTTCGAAAGGTTATTTTTGAACTATTTGTTTGGGGTTTACAACATATATGTTTGCCTCTTAAACCACCTTTGGTTAGCATTTATTTATAGTTTTAATTGTGATCCAAGACCTTGGACCCGAGCTCGATGGAGGAGGAGGCATTTGGGACCGCGTGAGAGGACGAGGAGGAAGCTAGCCAGGTCGTTAACTGCTAGGAGTGATTAAGCGTTGGAGAATTCAAGGTAGGGAAGAGTAGTAAACTTCACTCTTAATTTAAAGAATGCTAATAGTATGCCCATAGGATAATAATAACCAGAAAGGTCCTAGTTTGCATATAGGATGTGATTCACTAGAATAACCGCTTTCAATTATGTGAATAACCGGAAGAGTCTTAGTATGCATATAGGATGCGATTCACTAGTTAACCGCTTTCAATTATTGGGAAATTGTCGTGCTGGTAGAATGGCCATGACGAGTCTTAGGATTGATTGTGGTTGTGGTTGATTGCGTTCAATTGTCTTAAATGTTGATGCATGTTCCATTCTTTAGTTAATATAAGAGTCATACTAAACTAGATGAACTATGATGATTGTAATGTGAATGGTTGATCCGTGTTATGATTGATTGAGTGAATATTTGAATGTGATATGATTGTGCCTAATGATATGATTGGGTGAATGATAGACCGATGTGGCGTGTTGTGGTAAGATTGTTGGGCTTGGTAAGCCGTGGTTGAACTATGGCTTTATGATACGTGTTATTCTCTTGATGTGTGTTCCAAGAGGAGTTGCATTCTGGTATGGTACCTACACCGAGGGGGTATGCCGGTGTAGGGTAGTACCTAGGCCGATGGTTTGTGATTTGACACTAGGTGTCGTGTTTATGCCCCGAGGGATTTCCGGGAAGACCTAGGCCAAGGGATATTCCGGCATGGTTTACTGTTGTCTCTTTCCGATGCTACGTGTTCCTGAGAAACTTGTTTCAGTCCTGATGATATGTGTCCTTTCAGGGACATTTCTGGGAGGACATCTTGCTTCACCCCGATGATCTGTGTTCCATTGGAGACATTTCCGGGAGCCCCGATGATATGTGTTCCTTGTGGGGACATTTCCGGGAGCCCCGATGATATGTGTCCCTTTGGTACCGAGGGGCATTCTGGTATGATGTGTTGGTTCGTGTGTGAATCGTAGTCTAGTGGTTAAAATTATATATATTTCAGTACTCGTGTGTTCTTTAGTTGTTCTTATTGGGTCTCGAGGTAGGGTTGGAGATGAACCAACTCGCAGCGGAAAATCAATAAAAACCAAGAGACGATTAAAACCATGAAACAACTAACAAAGAATGGATTCACAAGAGAAAAATTCAGAAGTATCTCTTACCAAAACAAGAACACCGGTTAACGAATGATTGGCTTGAGTCTCCAAGACGCCTACGTATCCACATGGGAATCAAAGCCACGTAGTTCTTCTCTTTGAGGACTCAAGAACACAAAAATGGAGGAGGAAACTAGCCAAACCCGAAATGGCCATGGAAGAGGGAGAGAAAATGTGTTTCCTATTCTTGTCTTGTCTTTGTTATGTTGAAAAAACATGACTTAAACATAACAAAACACATACTTGTCCAACTAAAGGCATGAGACAAGTATGGTGTCAAGTAAGGTGTAAATAGGACAAAGTATGGCAAGACAAGATTGTGTTAGGTGGTGAATCACCAACACCTTAATCCTTGTCTTGCTTACTTAGTACTAATTAATCAAGACTTGATTAATTAGTTCCATGGGCCTTGGTTGCATGGGCCTTTCATGGGCCTCTTGGAACATGGCCCGTGGCCATTTCCAACGAGGTCCCGTGATTCGCTCATCGCCTCCATGCCTTCCATACCGGAAATGTCCAACATTATCCGACGCGATCAATCCCAAGACTCCAAGCCTTGTCTCGATCCGTAAAGTCCTATTCACTTACGGGCACATGACCCAAAACCCAGTTTTGGTCATGTCCCGAGACAACTCCCTTTTGGCCATTCTCCATAAATGTGTCAATGAGTTTCATCCTCCGGTGTGACCCTTTGGTTTATGCATGTCAATAGATCAACGTAAAATCCCATTTTACTTGATCCTATTTAAGTGGAAACTAACGAGACTTTAGTATTGCCTGACACTACATAACGAATCGACCCTGTCGATTCTAACCTTTCCGTCGTCCCTGTCATTATCCTTTTATCTCCGATATCCTGATTGAGATTAAGGCATAGAGCCGTCATCCTTATTATTCTCAATCACCGTTCCTTGATATGTGAGATGACTGAAGATATGATACCCAGTATCATGTGCATGGCCATGCTATTCTTCCAGTCACTCTCGATCAAGCGGCCGAGAACCGATATCTTTCCCATACTTTAGTACGAGGGATAAATCCCTTAGCCGTCTTTCGTCTCACTCATGTAGCCCGTCCCCAAGCCAATCCTGGCCGTTATGGAAGCCCTGTTACGGACAACGTTAGAGAAGGGACGGCAAAGGCGGCGGCGGCGCACGGCGGTGCACGACGGCGGGCACGGCGGTGCACGACGGCGGGCACGGCGGTGCACGACGGCGGGCACGGCGGTGCACGGTTGGACTCTTCTCGGCTCAGATCCGGACGGCCATGGAGGCTTCGTCCCGGATCTGTCGAACGCGCCGGAGTCGAGCACGGGAGAGGAAGACGGCGTGGGGAGCTCGGGGACGGCGGCTTGACGGCGGCGTGGTTGGACGGATCTGGTGAGGGAGGAGGGTCGAACGGCGAGCTCGGGCTCGGTCGGCGCTGGCGTGGTTGGACGGAGGAGGTGAGGAGGACGGAGGTGAGGGTCGCCTGAGCTGGAGACGGGAGAAGGAGTGGTGGCCGGATCTGGTTAGGGCGAAGAAGAAGGAGGTCAGAGAGGACGTTTTCCGGCGAGGTGAGATGGCGAGGGGTGAGGGAGATGGTGGTCGGGGACGGCCGGCGACGGAGGAGGAAGGAGAGGGTCGGCTGCGTGGGTCGAAGAAGAGAGGAGGGGGCGTCTGAAGGAGAAGGGGAAATGGGGATTAGGGTTTCAGAACCCTAATGCCCACCCTTTTATAGGTCGGGCTTTGGGCCGGCCATTTGGGCCTCAGACAACAAATGGGCTCAAGCCCAAACCGGGTCTGGCCTGCCCAGCTTCCATTTTGTTTTTTTTTTTGCCACTTGTTTCAAGAACCTACCCTAAGGTTTTAGGATTTTAAATTAATACCCTAATGAAACGAAGCGGGTTTTACAAGGATTGAACTACGGGCACTAAGACTAACAGTTCTATTGGTGAATAAGTTGTCTCCCCGTTGATCCCCTTGAGTTACTATTTTATTAAGTGTTGTAATTCTTGTTGACCTCTATTTGTGGTGTCTTTTGGGTAATCGTACTAATCGAGATTTGTTGCCGAAGCGGGGATTCTTGTTACTTTACTACTTTTTCCTACTGAGCGTGAGCTCACCCCCTTCGTGATTATTGTTTTTACAGGTTTCCTTGATGAGTAGGCATAGAGGACATTTCAGAGCTCGGGAGCTCGTGGAGAGTCCGATGTTATTTTGTGTTAGAGGCGTACCTTCTCTTTTTGTATTAAACCTGTCACATTTTGTTACATTTTGAGCTTTTGACTCATCGTATTGACTGGAATTATGCTTTACTCAGAGATTTATTTTATCAAGGTTTATTTATTTACTATCATTTATCATTATTTTAACTCACGTCTCGAGTCCGGTCAAAACCGGATTTGGGTCGTGACATTGCCAATAGGGGCATGGACAACGGATGTGGGATTTCATGTGGGGAATGCCCTAGGAGTTTGTCAAGGTGTGGATGTGGATGAGGACGGGCTGTGCTGGGGAGACTTTATGAAGGTCAGGATCAGGGCGGACATCAGATTCCCTTTGCAGAGCCAGCTTTTGTTTCGTCTATCAGTTTCCCAGGTACGTACTTGCTTGGTGATATCATATGAACATCTGTCTGAGCACTGCTTTGGGTGCTGCTGTGCGGGTCACTTGTTTCCGGTATGCCCGGTGGTGGGTGGTAAAAGGTGCCCATCGTTGAAGGCACCGACGGATCCAGATCTGGCTTGGAAAGGGCGAAACATGGAAAGGCGACGCCAAGAACGAACTGGACATATATGGGAGGCACGGGAAGTGGTGGCTCCAAGTCGATTGGGCCGAGCACTCCTCCAAGGGCCCATGAAAAAGGGGAGCAGGGGAGACACTCTTTTCACAGGGAGGAGATTCCGGTCGGATGGCTTTCACGGGAGATGTCACCATCACTTTCTAGGAAGAAACGCCTAGCGAGGGAGGAGGAATCTGAGGAAGAGGAAGGATCGTCGGCTTCGGATGGGGCGTCCAATGTAGTGGCGGGGGGCTGTAAGCACCCCCGCCTCCAGGAATGAGAGTCTGGAGGCCAGGTAGGGTTTGGTCGACTGTATCCCCTTCCTGGCAGTTTGATGGCAATGGTTCTGCCAACATCCGACAAGATGCTCCCCTACCACTTCGGGATCGACAATGCCGCGTTCAGGAGCCCTACACCTATCAATTAAGGGAGGACGACGCACGCTGACTTACCGGGGGAGATATCGGTCCACCATTGTTCAGTTTTCACCTGGTCTGCTCGATCAGCGACTTATTGTTGGAGCATACTGTATCGGTATCCATGGATGCTACCACAGTCACCCCCCGACCGCCTCTATGCATATGAGCACCATTTATTTCTCAGCATTTATGTCTCAGTTTATTTGTCTCTAGTTTTCTGGTTTGTATGGGGTTTGTCGTCAAACGAACATCTGAGTACTTTACTTACCTAATAATATTGTTATTCCTTCTCAAAAAAAAAAGGGGGATCCCCGAAGGAGAGGAAAAATCAAATAGAAACCACTCCTTAACGTAAAAACTGTGTGAACCAATCCAAGCCATTCATTTTAAGAATGGATGGATGAGATGCAATTGAGTGGTTGACTTGTTGACTGCAAAAAACAACACTTTTTAGTAAGGGGTAAGGGCTTTTTAGTAAAACCATCATATTTTTTTTTACCAATTCACTAATTTAATTTTTCCCGCTTCGTTTGAACTCCGATTGGCTTCAAACTTGCGCCATTAGTTTTGTTTTTTCAAGGGCTTTCTATCAAGATCAGTCATGAATATATTTTGAAGCAAGAAAAAAAATTACTTTCGGGGTTGATTTTTTTAAAAAAGTTAAGTCTGGGTAATTTTTATCAACACTATACAGTGGATTTATCAACACTATACACTGGATTTATCACCTCATTTTCCAAATTCGAACATGATTTTTATCACATCATCACATGTTTTTTTATGAACACTAAGCACTAGTTTTATCAACACTAAACAATATGTTTATCATTCAATTACATGTGTTTTTATCATCTCATCACATGTTTTTTTTATCAACACTAAACTCTAGGTTATCACCCTTATTTCGGGGTTGATTTTAGAAAAAGTTAAGTCTTGGTAATTTTTATCAACACTATACACTAGATTTATCAACACTATACACTAGATTTATCAACACTGAACACTAGTTTTATCACCTCATTTTCCAAAATCGAACATGATTTTTATCACATCATCACATGTTTTTTATGAACATTAAGCACTAGTTTTATCAACACTAAACACTATGTTTATCATTCAATTACATGTGTTTTTATCATCCCATCACATGTTTTTTTTTTATCAACACTAAACTCTAGGTCATCACCCTTATTTCGGGGCTGATTTAAAAAAAAATTAAGTATGGGTAATTTTTATCAACACTATACACTGGGTTTATCAACACTATACACCGGGTTTATCAACATTGAACACTAGTTTTATCACCTCATTTTCCAAAATCGAACATGATTTTTATCACATCATCACATGTTTTTTATGAACATTAAGCACTAGTTTTATCAACACCAAACACTATGTTTATTATTAAATTACATGTGTTTTTATCATCCCATCACATGTTTTTTTATCAACACTAAACTCTAGGTTATCACCCTTATTTCGGGGCTGATTTTTAAAAAAAGTTAAGTCTGGGTAATTTTTATCAACACTATACACTGGGTTTATCAACTGGATTTATCAACAATGAACACTAGTTTTATCAGCTCATTTTCCAAAATCTAACATGATTTTTATCACATCATCACATGTTTTGTATGAACACTAAGCACTAGTTTTATCAACACTAAACACTATTTAGCACTAGTTTGATACCCCGATATAAAAAAATTATTAGTGAAGATTTATCAACATTAAACATTGTTTTTATCACCCTAATATAAATTTTTATTTTCGTGCTTCAAAATATATTCATGACTGATCTTGATTTAAAGCCCTCAAGTTTGAAGCTAATCGGAGTTGAAACGAAGCGGGAATGATTAAATTAATGAATTGTTGAACAAAAAAATGGACACTTGTCCACATGGCACCATGCTATTACAATTATGCCCTTGCTTGTATGAGAAAGTAAGAAAGTGGCGTGAGTTTTTGTTGAATTGGGGTGATGATGTGGCATTATGGTGAATGTTGGATCTAAGAGGGGTTTCTATTAGATTTCTCCCCCCCCCCCCCCCCCCGAAGGAATCCTCACATTATGCAACAACTTATTTATAACATCGATTTTTTTTCTTCTGAAACTCTAGCTTCAATTTTGATGGCACAGTTTCACATACAACAAATAAAAATTAGAATCCTTAAAAAGATCACAACAACCTTAAACATTCCCAAGTAAGACATTAAACATGTTGTCAATCCAGGATATTTACCATACCTATACACTAAACCATATTGTTTTCACACTCTTATACTAGACTCTCAAAAATACGGATTACTACATAACCTATCCATCGAATAACACCGTTCATTTTTCATCCAATTTTGTTATTTTTGATAGAATGACAAAAATACCATCAATTAATATTCAAGATTACACAACCTTAAACCTGAACCCTTCTCAACCACCCCCGATTTCTAACCTTAACCCCAAACCATTTTACCAATTAATAAGTTCGGTCTTTGTGATTTGGGGTTGTGGTTGGTTTGGTTTTATCCTGCCCCCTTTTTTGGGTTGCAACTAGTGTTGACTGGTTGTTTGGTTCCTTTTTGGTTCCTTTGGTTGAGGTTTGTGGTAGGGGTTCTGTGCCCTTTTTTTTTCTTTCTGTTTTCCTGTGAAACTATGGCGGACTTACTTCTCTGGCTGAGACCCAGTTCAAGAGATCGATCTTCCCTTCAGGACTTCCTAGACTCAGTTGAAGACATGGCCATCTCACTTGCAGCTTCACACTTGTTGATCATCAACAATTCTTGGCCAGACATGCATCTCGGCTTACTTCTTGGCTCAATCATCACGATCTTCGACACTCACTGGATTATTCTCTTCTTTCTCTTGTATTGATCTTTGTCTTAGCTTTGGGTTTGGCCTGTTGTTTCTCGCAATCTGTAGTGAGATTGTGTCTTTTTTGTAACCTTTTCCACCTCGGAATTGAGGTTAATTTAATTATGCATTCGCCGATAAAAAAAACCAATTAATAAGATAATTTAAAATCATAAAGTTTGTTTTAATAAATTATATATTTTTTATTTTAAATTTTAAAAATAAATTCATTTGATTTAAAGTATACTTTAAACTAATAATAAAATATTTATAAATTTATAAAAAATATTGTAAATTTCATAAAATCTGTTTTTTTATATATAAAATAAAGTTTAAATTATTTTTTAATTTGCAACCCATATTTTTTAAAGTCATATTTTATTTTAGGTCTGAGTTTTATTTTAAGGTTGTATCTATTTTACGGTTCCAATAATGAAGGCACTTTCGACAGTTCAAGAAAATGAATCGTAGAACTAACATAAGTGTATGGAAAAACGACAATGTTATTTAGTACCTAGGTTTATGTAGTCATCCATGATTTTGAGAGGTTAATGTAGGCATTTAAAATCATGTATTTTATTTTTGAGCATAATGATGAGTTCATTTTTATTATGAAAAATATAAGAAAGGGCTAGACATAGTCTTGGATCTTCGGAGAAGATCCAAGACGCTGACCCTTGAACAATAATCGATACTATTCATCGCGGCTTTGAAATTTAGTAATACACATAAAATAGGCATGCAAACTTTGATTATTCTAAGTACATACTTAGGGGATTTGACCCTATTCATATGAGTATGCACATCTATCAATTCTCTTGGCTTAACTCTTAAAAACTATTTTGTCTAGCGAACATGTTGGTCCTGCGGTGGAGACCCTTGGGGGGGAGGTAAGGATGATGCCAAGTATCTGAGGAGGTCCTCAAGAGAAGAAGGAGTGGGGTCAGGGAGTAGGGTGCTTTTCCTCTTCTGCGTCTCGCGATCATCAGTACCCATGTTCGCCGCTTACATGCTCTGTCTAGTTGATGTTGCTTCCCAAATCACAGTATAAGTGAGTCACCATATGATCATCCATCAACACCTCTAGCCTCCACAACCACTGAAAACAACTCTAGAGTAGCACCGGTTCCGAGCCATGCAAAAAAGATATGAACTCGAGCATTTTTCCTCGAGATCGAAGGACCGAGGGATGAATCCCCAGAGGGATGTACAACTCCAGAGTAGCACAAATCCTGAGCCCTGCAAAAAAGATCAAAACTCGGAGCATGTTACCCTGAAATCGAGGACCGAGCAATAAATCCTCAAAAGGGATGAACACAACATGTATACTGCTGAAAGGAAATAACCAGAGAAAGCAAGAGATCAAATAGGAAGAGCCCCCGTCAGAGACATTGACGACGGCTAGGGTTTAGAAGTTCTCTCGTTTTTAATTATATATTTTGATTCAAAAATCGTATATACGGTAATGTAGACCTGTGTAATTATCCATGTAACTGTTAGTCTTAGTGCCCGTAGTTCAATCCTAAATGTCCAAATGTATATATCATCGTTAGCAATAAAATTAAAGCGGCTTTATATTACTTATGTGTTGGAGTAATATATCGATGTGTGCTCTGATCTATGCCCACCATGCGAATAGAACCATAGATCGAGATAGATCACACTCGATGGGTCCCTAGTCAACAAAGCTTCACTAGAAGCGACTAGTATGAAAGATGGCTCTTTATGGCTTACGTTCTGTTAGTCATTGGAATGGGATTCCGGAGTCTGATCATAGATATCATGTGGGACATGATATTGGACGACCCGCCCTGAATATGTGCCATAGATTAAGTCATGAACATATTCAGTGTCGTAGCTTGTCATGTATCCTTAGACCAAGGAGTCTTTGTGATCGCTATGTAGTCAACAACTGAGTTTGACCTGAGCCTAACGTTGTCCGTAACAGGGCTTCCATAACGGCCAGGATTGGCTTGGGGATGGGCTACATGAGTGACACGAAAGACGGCTAAGGGATTTATCCCTCATACTAAGGTATGGGAAAGATATCGGTTCTCGGCCGCTTGATCGAGAGTGACTGGAAGAATAGCATGGCCATGCACATGATACTGGGTATCATATCTTCAGTCATCTCACATATCAAGGAACGGTGATTGAGAATAATAAGGATGACGGCTCTATGCCTTATCTCAATCAGGATATCGGAGATAAAAGGATAATGACAGGGACGACGGAAAGGTTAGAATCGACAGGGTCGATTCGTTATGTAGTGTCAGGCAATACTAAAGTCTCGTTAGTTGCCACTTAAATAGGATCAAGTAAAATGGGATTTTACGTTGATCTATTGACATGCATAAACCTAAGGGTCACACCGGAGGATGAAACTCATTGACACATTTATGGAGAATGGCCAAAAGGGAGTTGTCTCGGGACATGACCAAAACTGGGTTTTGGGTCATGTGCCCGTAAGTGAATAGGACTTTACGGATCGAGACAAGGCTTGGAGTCTTGGGATTGATCGCGTCGGATAATGTTGGACATTTCCGGTATGGAAGGCATGGAGGCGATGAGCGAATCACGGGACCTCGTTGGAAATGGTCACGGGCCATGTTCCAAGAAGCCCATGAAAGGCCCATGCAACCAAGGCCCATGGAACTAATTAATCAAGTCTTGATTAATTAGTACTAAGTAAGCAAGACAAGGATTAAGGTGTTGGTGATTCACCACCTAACCCAATCTTGTCTTGCCATACTTTGTCCTATTTACACCTTACTTGACACCATACTTGTCCCATGCCTTTAGTTGGACAAGTATGGGTTTTGTTATGTTTAAGTCATCTTTTTTCAACATAACAAACACAAGACAAGAATAGGAAACACATTTTCTCTCCCTCTTCCATGGCCATTTCGGGTTTGGCTAGTTTCCACCTCCATGTTTGTGTTCTTGAGTCCTCAAAGAGAAGAACTACGTGGCTTTGATTCCCATGTGGATACGTAGGCGTCTTGGAGACTCAAGCCAATCATTCGTTAACCGGTGTTCTTGTTTTGGTAAGAACTAGTGCTGAATTTTTCTCTTGTGAATCCATTCTTTGTTAGTTGTTTCATGGTTTTAATCGTCTCTTGGTTTTCATTGATTTTCCGCTGCGAGTTGGTTCATCTCCAACCCTACCTCGAGACCCAACAGTGGTATCAGAGCCGTGCTACCTTCGGGATTCACAAGACGGTGTTCAAAGTTTCGGTTTTGCTTGAAAGTTTCGTTTTTGGCATGTTGTTTTGCTAAATTGTTTGATAACATGTTTTAAATTATTGTTTATGGATTTAATGCATGTAAAATGAATTTTTGAAAATTATTTCAAATCTGGAAATTTTGAAAAAAATTTGATTTTTCGGGTCTCGGGAGCGGGACTCTCGGGGAGCCGAAACCGGGACCGAACGGGGCTCCGTTGGACGGAGCTAGGCCAAGCATGACCATTGGATGGTTGATATGCCAAGGCTAAACCGTTTTGTTAGTTATGACGAGTTTGGAACCGTCATGACGAACTCGAAGATCAAATGTTCAAAAGTTTCATTTTTGAACGGTTTCGATAAACCGAGCATCAAAAAAAAAAAAAAATTTCGAAACTTGGCTATTAATTAAAACCGGAAAATCACATGATGTTTGATAACATTCTTGTTTGATAACACGATGTGTGATGTGATGTTGGCATGGTGTACATAATAGCCCCGAGCTCAATTTAATTATTTATCGCTTTTCACGGCCTGCGAGCCGTTAGAGTTAGCGTGTAATTATTCTTTCAAGGTGTGGTCGTCGAACCACTTGTTTGTAATATTTATTTATTCCCGACCTGCGAGTCGTGTATTAAATTGTAATATTTTACTCAAGACGAAGAAAGGGCGAAAAGGTCATTTGGTGGCTTTTCGGGTGTTGGCATCGGCTTGGAGTCGGTGGAGCTCAAGAAGCTAGTGGGAGTTAGTTTAGGGGGCTATTATGTGCACATTTATCGCTTTATGCTTGGTTTAGTTTATGCATGATTAATTCTATGTGTTTTAGAATTGCATGCTTAACTTTATTTACCGAGCATATCACCTCACATGCAAAGATAAAATTGGAATTTTAATCCTTGTGTGTGAACCCTTAGAACCGTCATTGCATTGGATGTAGTTGACGGGTTCAAAGGAAGAATTACATTGGATGTAATTTTAGGCATCATTGCATTTGGAATGTATTTGATGTGCTCATCGCATCTAGGATGTGCCAAAGTTTTGAACACAACTGGACAAGTAAAAGCGGGTCATGTCCGATACCTCCCAATCATCAACACCTTACTACCTCCCCGTCCTATGGGTGTCGTGCGCATTAGCGGAGCATCCATGGGGAAGCGGGGTAGTAGGTTTGGACGACATATGTGGGTGTCGTGCGCATTAGCGGAGCACCTACATAGTGACGGGCCATAGTTGAAAATTGGTGGACCCGACTACGATTCTCAGCCTGAGGTTGAGCTAGGGTAACAGATAGGGTAAGTCGTGTACATATGTACATACCCTAGCCAAGAGTCACATTGGATGTGATTGGATGGAGTCCTACCTACATAGCTCTATTAAGTGGTGAGCATTAGTTCAGCTTAATCGAGTGAATCAAGGATCTTGGTTTCAGATTCTAAAGGTTTAGAATCGATTGTTGGTGTCTAAGCTTGATCTTCATAAAATTTATTCAGTTTACTGATTGAATTTTATCTGTTGTAGATCAAATGGCAAGTTCAGCGAACATTAATAGTTTGTCATTAAAAACCATTCTTGACAGGGTCAAGCTAAATGGGACAAACTATTTGGACTGGTACAGAATTTTGAGGATAGTCCTCAGGTCTGAACGCAAAGAATATGTCCATGACAAGGCTGTCTCTAAGACCATATCAGAGTTACATGAAGTGTCATTAATTGCTGAGAAGAATATATCAGGGATCTGGGATCCAAGGATATTCTGATGGTCAACAAGGGAATTGGAAGTGGCAAGGGCGGGGCCCATGCGCACTTGGCAGGAAAGATGAGACACATGAGAATGTCTGCTTCTATTGCCAACAGCCTGGTCATTGGAACCGGGATTACAGGAAGTTCACGGCTGATCTGAAGAAGGGCAGTGGGACTGCGCCTTCATCAAATAGCGTGGATGATTTGAAGAAGGGCAGTAGGACTGCGCCTTCATCAGGAAACCTGGATGATCTAAGGAAGGGCGGTGGGACCGTGCCTTCATCCGGTATTAACTCTATAGAGCTACATCTCTCTACTTCCAAAGATTCATGGGTATTAGATACCAGGACTGAATCTCACACATGCACTTATATATGGTGGCTGAAAGTAGGAGAGGTCTGGAAAGCACGAAGTGGACCTCAGAGTTGTGGCAACTGCTGTAGGATCCATGAGTCTTACTTTGCCAAGAGGCCTTGTCTTAGTATTGTATAATGTATATTGCATACCTACTTTTAGTAGGAATATTATATCTGTATCCGTGTTTAACAAGGAAGGATATAATGTTAATATTGGAAATGGAGTTTTCAATGTTCTATGCAATGATATGTTTTATACCAGTACTGACATGGTTGGAGGATTGTACATATTAGATATGGGTAACAATGCCTCAAGTTCTATATATTCCGTTAATACCAAGAGGTCTAAATCCAACGATTTAAACCTAACTCTGTTATGGCACTGTCATTTGGGTCGCATAAATAAGAAGCGTCTATCAGCACTTCAGAAGTGCGGGCTTTCAGGTTCATTCGAATTCCATTCGATCGATAGGTGCAAGGTTTGTTTGATGGGAAAAATGACTAAAGTGCCCTTTATCGATCGCGATGAAAGGGCGGGTGAATTATTGGAGCTGATACACTCGAATGTGTGTAGACCAATAAGTTCACCTGCCAGGAGGGGTTTTAGCTACTTTATCACATTTACTGATGATTACAGTAAATATGGTTATGTCTATTCGGTGAGACATAAGTCTGAAGCTTTTGATAAATTCAAAGAGTTTAAGACTATAGTAGAAAACCAGCTCGACAAAGGTATTAAGGCACTTCGATTGGATCGAGGTGGAAAATACTTGACCACAGAGTTATTAGATCATCTAAAAGAGAATGGGATCCTTTTGGAATGGACTCCTCCTAGGTCACTATAGTTGAAAGGTGTAGCCAAACGGAGAAATCGGACATTGTTAGACAATGGTCTGTTCCATGATTAGTTGGACTGATCTCCCAATCTCTTTTAGGGGTTTTGCTCTAGAGACGACCGCATTCATAGTGAATCGGGCTTCGACGAATGGTGTGGAAGGGACACCATTTTAAAAAATGGTACGGGATGATGCCCGCTTTGTCCTTCCTAAAGATTTGTGGTTACGAGGCTTATGTGAAACATTTGGTTTCGACTAAGCTCGAACCAAGATCTGAGATATGCACCTTCGTGTGGTGTCCCAAAGAAACAAGGGGATACTATTTCTACAATCCCAGTGAGAACATGGTGTTCGTCGCTTGGGGTGGGGTCTTTATGGAAAAGAAGTTTTGTTTCCAAAGACGTCATTGGAAGGACTGTGCATCTCGAAGAAATTCAGGATGGTACAGATCTGTCTAAACCAATTGACAACCCAGTAGAAAGGAGTCAGAGATTGTCGTAGAGTAAGAACCAATTCCTGTTACAATTCCGGAAGGTCCAAGACGATTTGAAAGGATCAATCTTCCACCTCCAAGATATGGTATCCGGAGGTGACAATGAAGTCATGGTGGATCACGATGATCCAGCCACCTTTCAGGAAGTCGTGGATGGGCCCAACTCCGAGTTATGGCTGGGAGCCATGAGGGAGGAAATGCAATCTATGTCGGACAACCGAGTCTGGGAACCGGTTGATCCCATCAATGGTGTGAGGACCATCGGATGCAAATGGATCTTCAAGGTGAAGATGGACATGGACGGCAACCCTCTGACCTACAAAGCTCAACTGGTGGCGAAAGGTTATAGGCAGATCCAATGGATTGACTATGAGGAAACCTTCTCCTTAGTGGCTATGGTCAAAATCGATCCAAATTCTTCTTGACATAACTGCGTATCATAATTACGAGATATGGCAAGTGGATGTCAAAACCGCTTTCCTAAATGGAAATTTGACTGAGTACGTTTGTATGTCTCGGCCCAAAGGTTTTGACGATCCGAAGAATAAGGGAAAGATTTATAAGTTGTTGAAATCCATTTATGGATTGAAACGAACTTCTCGGAGTTGGATCCTTCGTTTTGATGAAGCTGTAATTGGATTTGGCTTAATCAAGAACGAGGATGAATCTTGCGTTTATAAGAAGGCTAGTGGGAGCAATATTACCTTTCTGGTTCTCATTGAAAACGACATCCCAACCTTGCACGAGACTAAAGCTTGGTTGAGGAAGTGTTTTTCAATAAAGGACTTAGGCGATGCTTCTCATATCTTAAGGATTAAGATATGTAGAGATCGCACCAAGAGGGTCTTGGATTTAAGTCAGGGAACCTATGTGAACAAGGCATTGAGTAGGTTCTTAATGCTCGATTCAAAGAAAGGACTCTTACCCACTAGTCATGGCATTCATCTCAGCAAGACTTAGTGTCCTAAGACACCTGATGAGCTGAAAAGGATGATGAGAATCCTATGCGCCTGGGGGCAGGATCGATCATATATGCCATGACATGTATGAGACCAGACGTCTCGTAAGCCTTATGTTGTACCAGTAGACATCATTCTAACCTGGGGGAAAGATGATGCTGAACTAGTCGTCGAAGGATGAGTAGACGCTAGTTTTCCAAGACAAATCCAGATGACTTTAGAAGTCAATCAGGATATGTGTTTACGCTGAATGGCAGAGCTTTAGCTGGGAAAGCGTAAAGCAAGATACCATTGCCGAATCTACGACAGAGGCCAAGTACATGGATGCTGCAGAGGCAGCTAAGGAGGCTATGTGGATTTGGAAATTCATGGCAGGGCTGGGTGTAATTAAAAACCCATCCAGTCCGGTGAATCCATTTTGCGACAACACAAGGGCCATTGCGCAAGCTAAAAGCCTAGATCGCATAACAAATCCAAACATGTACTGCGGCGTATCCACCTCATCAGATAAATACTGAACTGAGGTGAAGTGAAGATAACCGATATTGCAATAGATGATAACATAGCCAACCCTTTGACTAAGGCAGTGTCACTGCCTGAACATGTTAGACATGTAAAGTCGATGGGGACATATTGGAGTTTAGATTGGAACTAGGGCAAGTGGGAGATTGTTAGTCTTAGTGCCCGTAGTTCAATCCTAAATGTCCAAATGTATATATCATCGTTAGCAATAAAATTAAAGCGGCTTTATATTACTTATGTGTTGGAGTAATATATCGATGTGTGCTCTGATCTATGCCCACCATGCGAATAGAACCATAGATCGAGATAGATCACACTCGATGGGTCCCTAGTCAACAAAGCTTCACTAGAAGCGACTAGTATGAAAGATGGCTCTTTATGGCTTACGTTCTGTTAGTCATTGGAATGGGATTCCGGAGTCTGATCATAGATATCATGTGGGACATGATATTGGACGACCCGCCCTGAATATGTGCCATAGATTAAGTCATGAACATATTCAGTGTCGTAGCTTGTCATGTATCCTTAGACCAAGGAGTCTTTGTGATCGCTATGTAGTCAACAACTGAGTTTGACCTGAGCCTAACGTTGTCCGTAACAGGGCTTCCATAACGGCCAGGATTGGCTTGGGGATGGGCTACATGAGTGACACGAAAGACGGCTAAGGGATTTATCCCTCATACTAAGGTATGGGAAAGATATCGGTTCTCGGCCGCTTGATCGAGAGTGACTGGAAGAATAGCATGGCCATGCACATGATACTGGGTATCATATCTTCAGTCATCTCACATATCAAGGAACGGTGATTGAGAATAATAAGGATGACGGCTCTATGCCTTATCTCAATCAGGATATCGGAGATAAAAGGATAATGACAGGGACGACGGAAAGGTTAGAATCGACAGGGTCGATTCGTTATGTAGTGTCAGGCAATACTAAAGTCTCGTTAGTTGCCACTTAAATAGGATCAAGTAAAATGGGATTTTACGTTGATCTATTGACATGCATAAACCTAAGGGTCACACCGGAGGATGAAACTCATTGACACATTTATGGAGAATGGCCAAAAGGGAGTTGTCTCGGGACATGACCAAAACTGGGTTTTGGGTCATGTGCCCGTAAGTGAATAGGACTTTACGGATCGAGACAAGGCTTGGAGTCTTGGGATTGATCGCGTCGGATAATGTTGGACATTTCCGGTATGGAAGGCATGGAGGCGATGAGCGAATCACGGGACCTCGTTGGAAATGGTCACGGGCCATGTTCCAAGAAGCCCATGAAAGGCCCATGCAACCAAGGCCCATGGAACTAATTAATCAAGTCTTGATTAATTAGTACTAAGTAAGCAAGACAAGGATTAAGGTGTTGGTGATTCACCACCTAACCCAATCTTGTCTTGCCATACTTTGTCCTATTTACACCTTACTTGACACCATACTTGTCCCATGCCTTTAGTTGGACAAGTATGGGTTTTGTTATGTTTAAGTCATCTTTTTTCAACATAACAAACACAAGACAAGAATAGGAAACACATTTTCTCTCCCTCTTCCATGGCCATTTCGGGTTTGGCTAGTTTCCACCTCCATGTTTGTGTTCTTGAGTCCTCAAAGAGAAGAACTACGTGGCTTTGATTCCCATGTGGATACGTAGGCGTCTTGGAGACTCAAGCCAATCATTCGTTAACCGGTGTTCTTGTTTTGGTAAGAACTAGTGCTGAATTTTTCTCTTGTGAATCCATTCTTTGTTAGTTGTTTCATGGTTTTAATCGTCTCTTGGTTTTCATTGATTTTCCGCTGCGAGTTGGTTCATCTCCAACCCTACCTCGAGACCCAACAGTAACTCCTCTAATTAGGTCGTAAACATCATTCAGGGTTTCTTTGAAGCATAATTAGTTTAGTTTAGGTTGTGGAAAATGCACATGTAAGACTTGTTTAATTAGGCATGGTTGTTTCCTCCTCTACACTTCTCTATGTTTGGTATGTAGGAGAGAGAGTGAGTGGAGGGTTTTAGAAGCATACAAACTAGAGCTTGTTAACAGAAAACATGAGAGTACTTATCAATAGATGAATGAACCAATCTACCCAATCTCTCATGTCATGCCCAGATTTGTGCCAATGCCTTTTGTTGCTTAACTAGCCAGCTACAGCTTCAGCTCCATGGGAAATGTTTTTCTTTTTATCTGCCAGTTGACAGTTGAGTCATTATCTTGAAAACAACATGCCTTGATTGTTCCTTTGAAAATAAAAGTTTCTACAATTAAACATTTGTTCACTACATTTCAAGGCCACGAATGTGCCTTCATTCTCATCTCTAATTCCATTACTTATTGCTCCATCATTTATTAATCTATTTTCCTCCTCACTTCCCACATCTGTCTCTGTCCCACTCTCCCTTTCCACCTCCTTGTCATAACTTCTCACGCTCACCCATTCCTCCTCCCAATCCCAATCCGCCCCACCGCCGATCAGGTCCTGGATCCGTTCCGCCGGTGAACTCAACAACTGGGTCGGAGTTTCACTTCCTTCTATCCAATCCCACATTCCTCGATCCAGCACACCCGTCGGCGAATCCCAATCAAACCCCTTCAATTTATCCGCTCCTTGCAAAAAATCGTGTTTGAGTAACTGTTCCGCCGGCCACCTCTCCGACGGGATTTTCATAAAGCACTTCTCCAGAAAGTCCCGACCTTTCTCCGACATGAGGACCGGGATCTCCGGGGACTCGCCGGAGTACCCGATTCGGTAGATCGCGGATACCGGGTCGGGCACATCGCTCCACGGGGCTCGCCCGGTGGCCATTTCTATGACGGTACACCCGAACGCCCAAACGTCCGCAGGGAACCCCTGTTGCTCCCCGCGCGCCACCTCCGGCGCCATGAACGCCGGCGTCCCGGCGATCGGAGATCCCTCATCGGAAACCCACTTGGCACACCCCAAGTCGGCAATCCTAACGCCGTCCTCAGCCACCAAAATGTTCTGACCCTTAATGTCACAATGCACAATGCCGCTAGAATGTAGGTACTCCAGCCCAAGCAGAATCTGCCGCGCGTAGAACCCAATCGCCGCCTCATCTACCAGCCCTCCGCCGCGAACCACATCGGTCAGCGTCCCGGCAGGCGCATACTCCATGAATAGATTGTACATCACCTGACCATCCTCTAGCGTTGTGTCACATCCCTTGTACGCCACAATTTGAGGACATCTCAATGTGGACAACATTTTCCACTCCCTCTCTAAAAAACCCGATCTTGAGGACTTCACAGCGAATGCCTCACCGGAAGCCCGATCCCTCGCCATCGTCACGGTGGCGGAGGAGCCGCGGCCGATGACTCTTCCCCTGATCCAACTCATTGGGAGGCTTTGGTTGGTGTATTTTGGTGGGTGTGTAATTGTTTGTTGGAACGTTATTTATACTAGAGAGAGTTGCTGAGTTCGGTGCAATGAGTTTGTTTGTGCATTGATGTAAGGTTGCGTTGAAATTTATAAATGGGGCCTTCTTTATTTATTGGCCAATGAGCGGCCGCCGAAACCTGAGACGTACACGTGGCGGACGGAGGGTGGAGCTACAGCTAATAGAGCCGTCTAGGCGGTGATTGGTTAGGTTTGTTAGATTTGCTACTGTGCCCAATGGGAATGAATCATATGGTGCATGTGCTGGCACGTGACCTGCAAATATTTAGGTGCAATGAATTGGGGTGGCTTTAATGGTAATTACTTGGAAATGCAGATTAGGAGATTTGGGTGACTTTTAGTGGTCTCTAATTAGTTGGTTTTGGATAATGTAAAGTAAGGGTGTGAACTTTGTTTTAAGTAATGATGGAACCATGAACCTGTACATTTGGGTAATCAATGGTTTTGTACTAATTAATTACCTTAAACATTACATAATAAGTATTGGATTAATATACTACTCTTAAAGTTGTCTTTTTTTACTAATTGACCCATGTCTGTAATCCCTTCAATTATTTGATCATCTCCTTTATAGTATACCGACAAGTACAGCAACTAATCACTTTAGCTAAGTCCATACTTTGAATGGAGCAAGTGAGAATAGCTTTACTTGTATTCTTGGTTAAACCTTTACCTCAAATAATGGGAGCTTAAGAGATCATTCTGTATTCCTTGATTTGATCCAGAATCTCAACCATTAATTCTATTAAAAATAAGATCAATATTAAGATGACAAAGCTATTATTGATTTAACAATTTAAAACTTAATTTTAAAATCAATACTTACATTTCACAATCAATGTATGCTCGGTTGCAGTGATAATAAATTGGGAAAATTTCATTTTACCACCCTGGCAAACATTTAACTTCAGTTTGATACCCTGGCATAAATTTTTATCAGTTTCATATCCAAACCAAACTTTTAATTTCACTTTCATACCCAGCCGGGTAAAATGTCCAAAATACCCCTAACTATTACTCAAATTTTCATCTCATGCCATTGGCTCAGAATTTGAAAATAAGTGAAATGACAATAATACCCTTCATTGTTTAGGGTGTTAAAATGAAAATTTCCTTCAAAATTTTCAAATTTTACAAAATCAGTTTTTATTTTATTTAATTCACTTTTTATTTTTAAAAAAATCAGTTTTATATTAAAAAATCATTTTTATTTATAAAAAATCATTTTTATTTATAAAAAATCATTTTTATTTATAAAAATCAATATTTTATTTATATATCTTTTTTGTTTTTTCCAATTTTCAGAATTTCTCTCTCCTGTTCATCTTCCACGGATCTGCGTCACATTCACAAACTTTCAGTGAATCGAAAATTTTCCATGAGGGTCAAAATCAATTCATCCTCTTTTACTAAAATTTTCATCTCCATCTCATTTTTCATGGAAACAAGAATCACTGATTTTGATTCACTGATTTTGAATCACTGAAAGTTCCGTGCCGGTGCCGCCGCAGCTGTTGCAGGCCATGCGACCGGAGCCGGAGCAGGTCCGGCAGCCGGAATCGCCGTCGGACCAGCGGTTGCACATGCAGGCGACCCGACCGGTGCCGTTGCAGGAGCGGCACCTGGGGTGCTGCCCCGTCACTAGCGATTGAGTCCACATCTTCTCTCCTCTCCGCAGATCTGTGTACACGGAATTGATTTATGTATTTGGAGTAAGAAATAAGAGAGATTTTTTCCATGATGATTCTTTTTTCCATGGAAAATGAGATGGAGATGAAAATTTTAGTAAAAGAGGATGAATTGATTTTGACCCTCATGGAAAATTTTAGATTCACTGAAAGTTTGTGTATGAGAGACGCAGATCTGAGGAAGATGAACAGGAGAGAGAAATTCTGAAAATTGGAAAAAACAAAAAAAATATAAAAAAATATTGATTTTTATAAATAAAGATGATTTTTTTATAAATAAAAATGATTTTTTTAAAATATAAATGATTTTTTTTAAAATATAAATGATTTTTTAATATAAAACTGATTTTTTTTAAATAAAAGTGAATTAAATAAAATAAAAACTGATTTTGTAAAATTTGAAAATTTTGAATGAAATTTTCATTTTAACACCCTAAACAATGAAGGGTATTATTGTCATTTCACTTATTTTCAAATTCTGAGCTAATGGCATGAGATGAAAATTTGAGTAATAGTTATGGGTATTTTGGACATTTTACCCGACTGGGTATGAAAGTGAAATTCTTCTCCACACGCCTCCATCGTCTCCACTTCTTCTTCTTCAACTTCACCTTCACCTTCGAGCTCCACACAACCACTTCACCACAACCCTAACTACACCTATCCATCTCCTTTTCTTCTTCCTCTTCAATCCCCCACTTGCCCACACACCTCCATCGTAAAACCCCCCAACTCATCTTCTTCCTACATCCTCGAAACCTGCTGGTCCTCTTCACCTTCGGTTTCAAGCTCCAAACCTTCATCTCCAAACACCACGAGCTTCGGGTTGGCATCGTCGCAG
This sequence comes from Erodium maritimum, assembly GCA_963921825.1. Classification (NCBI taxonomy): domain Eukaryota; kingdom Viridiplantae; phylum Streptophyta; class Magnoliopsida; order Geraniales; family Geraniaceae; genus Erodium; species Erodium maritimum. The sequence continues at coordinate 47,939,575 of OY997595.1, read as the reverse complement.
GCATTTGTGCGTCTCACACTGAAAACCCTAGGAACTCCGGTCTGCAACACGTCACGGCTCCGGCCTGTAAGCCGTCACGGTGGTTTGGGTATGAAACTGATAAAAATTTATGTCAGGGTATTAAACTGAAGTTAAATGTTTGCCAGGGTGGTAAAATGAAATTTTCCCTAATAAATTTGATACATTACAAGGCTAGAACCAAATTGATTTTTTTGAAAAATAATGATCACCAAAGAATTTAAGAGGGACATATTAATAGTGTGCCTCACATGGATGCAAGAGAAGGATGTGCATTTATTGAGAATATCTTGTTGAAAATCCAAGTAAGCAAACCAGTTGATAGTCAACTTGCCTTTGCATATGCATGTTTTTTAGAAATGGGAACGAGATATTATAGTAACTGTAACATATCAATCTTACAGGGTAGGACATAACGTCCCGGATTCCATATTTGTGTCCCAACCGTCCGTAGCCCGTCAGACGCTCATGGATCTATAAAGAGAGTCTGCTTTGCCTCGCAGATCCGAACACAAGAAATTCTTGAACCAACGTTTAGAAAACATAAACAACCCAAAACTTAGCCCTATCTAACCAAATTTTTATTCGACCTAAAGCAGATAACTGACTAAACAAATGAATTGAAACTAAACTTGACTCCAATCTAAAACATAAAAGGCGATATGCTTCCTTTCTCCTCCCAGGACGGCCGTGCAACGTCAGTCCCGAATCATGATAGGTAGGTCCCGGATCCCAATTCCACTGATGCTTCAGAGCCTTCTCCAAGTGGGTAGACTGTGGAGGTCGGTTCGTGAATACCCCGGAGGGTTCAGTTTTACCTAAAAAATCAACCTTCTCCAAGCGGATACACTGTGGAGATCGGTACAGAAAAACCCCGAAGGGTGGAATATAAACCGAAGGTGCAGCATAGTCTTTTCGACTTTGTGTTACCACAGTGGGTGATGGGGTAAACTGTAATAACCACTCCCGGTCAACGCCAGTCAAATCTGCGAAAAACAGGAAAATTTAAATTTTTTAAGACAGACACTTAATTGAACCTAAAATTGACCCCGAGGGTCATACCGGACTTAAGTTGACCCCGATATCGACCAAAGTGAGTTCCGGGGGACTCAGGGCAACTTTCTGACCAATTTGGGAAATGTAGACTTTTCGTTGGAAAAGTCAACTGAGCGACGTTTTGGTCCATTTGAGGACCGTTTTGGATCCAAAAAGCTTAGCCGTCGTCGCAACGGTCTTAGTTGAGCCGTTTCCTTGTAGCCCGTGAAGTTTCGTAATTTCTTGGAAAAAGTGCCCGTTCGGGGCCCGAAACGTCCAAATTTCGCGAATCTGATTGAAAAATATCTAGAAGATATTTTCCAAAAAGGTGTGGGACCCACTTGCCACATGTCACCAATGTGGTGGTGTTAGGTTTTGGGGGCAAAACAAGAAGACTACCCCTTAAGGGGGTTCGGCCAACACTTAGAAAAAAAGGGAAAGAAAATAGAAAAAAAGGAAGATAGTTTTAGAGAGAGAAGGAGAAGGAGAAAAGGGGAGAAAAGAGAAGGGTTGGCTAGGGTTTACTACTATTCCCGATCATCCAACCATTGGATCGTCTCAAAGCTAAAGGAATCGAGCTCACATCGACTTTCTCTACGGTAAGCACCTAATCGATTCTCGTTTTGCTTAAGTTTGAAAGTTAGGGTTTGAGTAAAACTAGTAGTTTTGGTGGTATTGAGGTGTGGGGATCGTTGGAGACGTTTTGGAGCAAAGATGGAACGTTTTCCGGTGACCGGGAGCTCGGGGGGAGCTCCGGCCACCGTGTGTGGTGGCTGGCCGGCAATGGGGTGGCTGGCCGGAGCTAGGGCCGGCCACCACCATGGTGAGCCGGGCCCAAAGTGGCCCTAGCCACCCACGACCAAGGTTGGCCGGGTGGGGCCCACGTGCTCGGGTGCTCGGGTTTCGTGTTCGGGTGGTTTAGGACGTTCCCCGAGTCATTAATCTACACCCGGATCAAAATTTGGAATTAAATTGTAAAAGTTGTAATTGACGGGTTTTGGAAACTTTAAACGCAAATTAAATTACTCGGAAGTCGGAATTCAATTCCGTCGAGTGCGTAGGAACCCTTGAAGTATTCTAAGACCGTAGAAACGAAAACGGGAATTTTCGGAGCCCCAGAAGGGCGTTTTCAAAACCCAGGAAGATTCGCCATGTCGGGCGAATCGGGCTTTTCCGGGTCCAATATCGACAAAGTCGAGTAATTGGGAAGTTTGGGAGTGATCGACATTGTCGGGGTTAGTTTTGGGCGTCAAGTTTATTAAAATTCAGTTTATGCCTGCAAGCTTAAAAGTATTTAAAATTGTGTTCTTATTAGATCGTGCCGCGAACAGAGGAAAGGGAAAGCTAGGCGAGTGATCGGGATCACGCCGGAGCTTGTTTGTGCGCTTTTTGAGAAAGCATACGAGGTAGGGAAAAGTAGCCGGATCTCGGCCCTGATTAGGGAAAGTTAACAGTAGAAATGCATGTGACACCGGGGTGTCGTGGGTTAAGTAAGTTTATCGAATATTAGAAAGGCAGGCGACACCGGGTGGTGTCGTATGATACGGGAACGTATCGAACAATAGAAATGCATGTGACATTTAGTAGTGTCGTAGGAGCAGTGAACTTACGATATTAGAATTACTGGAGGCATTTGGTTATGCCCGGAGGTTGATTGTTTAAATTGTGTCTTGGGTGGCCATGAGAGCCCGTACTTTAATGTTTGTGTCTTGGGTGGCCATGAGAGCCCGTACTTTAATGTTCGTGTCTTGGGTGGCCATGAGAGCCCGTACTTTGATGTTTGTGTTTTGGGTGGCCATGAAAGCCCGTATTTTACTGCTGTGTCTTGGGTGGCCATGAGAGCCCGTGTCTTTACTTTTGGTGTCTTGGGTGGCCATGAGTGCCCGTGGGGTTGTTGAACCTGTGTTCTACCGTTGGTGTTTTGGGTGGCCTTGAGTGCCTGTGGGGTTGTTGAACCCCTATTCTACCGTTGGTGTTTTGGGTGGCCTTGAGTGCCCGTGGGGTTGTTGAACCCGTGGTTTACCGTTGGTGTCTTGGGTGGCCATGAGTGCCTGTGGAGTGTCAAACCGGTGTTGTTGCTATTTGTTGAACTTTTCTTTCGATTGTGATTGTGGTTACCTGGGGTTGGTGAGTGACAGGTCGACAGCCTGATTCGACTTTGTGTCGGGAAAAGTGCGAGATCCAACCGTCGCGTTGGGAAAAGAGCATTAGGTCGACAACCTATCCGATTGGGGTCGGGAAAAGTGCGACAGGTCGACAGCCTGATCCAACCGTCGCGTTGGGAAAAGTGCGACAGGTCGGCCGCCTGATCCAACCGTCGCGTTGGGAAAAGGGCAGGGGGTTACTGAGCAACTGGAGTGCGATCCTTTGCGATCTTGTTTGGTGTGCATTCCCTTGTGATCTTGGGTGTTGCGTGGTTATCTGTCGTGTCATTGGAGGAAGTCGTCGATCGTGGTGTCGGGTCTATATTACGGGTCCGAGTGTTGAGTCGGTTGAGGAAAGTAACTGTTTGTGTGTGTTAGTCGTGTTGTTGTTGGTGTTACCGGCATTGTCTGCTAAGTATGCCGTAGTCAGTCTGTTATCCGTGGTGGTGAGCGAACGCTCACCCCTAGCTGCTTTTCCTACAGGTACTGGTCGCGGGATGGAGTAGGTGAGCTCTCGAAGCTTGAAGAGTTAGGAGCGGAGTCCGGGTTTTTCTTTTGAGTCTAGCGACGTACACTTTGCTTTTGTCCGCTTGTTGGGACGTACTTTTGAGTTGTAAATAATTATTTTGATTAACTACTTGATGGTTTTAAAGTGATTTATTTAAAAGGCTTGAAATGTTTTATTGTTTTAAAAGTTCGCGTTCCGGGTTCGGTTCTACTGAATTTAGGGCCTGACATAAACCACCAACCGCACACCCAATTGAAGCGTAGATCCGACAACGGTGGAGAAGCACGACGATGACGGTGGCAACAAAACGAGGGCGGTGAGAAAGTACGTAGGTGAAGCCGATCGTTGAGAGAGAGACTTAAGGAAAAACGGAAGCGGAAAAGGGATCTCCATCAAAAACCTCCATGGCTGAAGCCATGGAGGCCATCGACGGCTAGGGTTTTTTTTTGGGGGGGGGGGGGGGGGGGGGACTCGCAGATCTCTTTTGGAGAGGAGAGCGCTTCTTATATGCACGTTTTGTATTTCATTTGTCAATACCTAATTTATTTGGCCCGCACAATACCCTTTTTTACTAAACAATTTTAACCAAATCTACTATATTTAAATTCTTGGTGTTTTTTTATCAGCTAACACAATTTTAGTTTAGGACCAAACTGTTGGGTCTCGAGGTAGGGTTGGAGATGAACCAACTCGCAGCGGAAAATCAAGGAAAACCAAGAGACGATTAAAACCATGAAACAACTAACAAAGAATGGATTCACAAGAGAAAAATTCAGCACTAGTTCTTACCAAAACAAGAACACCGGGTAACGAATGATTGGCTTGAGTCTCCAAGACGCCTACGTATCCACATGGGAATCAAAGCCACGTAGTTCTTCTCTTTGAGGACTCAAGAACACAAAAATGGAGGAGGAAACTAGCCAAACCCGAAATGGCCATGGAAGAGGGAGAGAAAATGTGTTTCCTATTCTTGTCTTGTCTTTGTTATGTTGAAAAAAGATGACTTAAACATAACAAAACCCATACTTGTCCAACTAAAGGCATGGGACAAGTATGGTGTCAAGTAAGGTGTAAATAGGACAAAGTATGGCAAGACAAGATTGTGTTAGGTGGTGAATCACCAACACCTTAATCCTTGTCTTGCTTACTTAGTACTAATTAATCAAGACTTGATTAATTAGTTCCATGGGCCTTGGTTGCATGGGCCTTTCATGGGCCTCTTGGAACATGGCCCGTGACCATTTCCAACGAGGTCCCGTGATTCGCTCATCGCCTCCATGCCTTCCATACCGGAAATGTCCAACATTATCCGACGCGATCAATCCCAAGACTCCAAGCCTTATCTCGATCCGTAAAGTCCTATTCACTTACGGGCACATGACCCAAAACCCAGTTTTGGTCATGTCCCGAGACAACTCCCTTTTGGCCATTCTCCATAAATGTGTCAATGAGTTTCATCCTCCGGTGTGACCCTTAGGTTTATGCATGTCAATAGATCAACGTAAAATCCCATTTTACTTGATCCTATTTAAGTGGCAACTAACGAGACTTTAGTATTGCCTGACACTACATAACGAATCGACCCTGTCGATTCTAACCTTTCCGTCGTCCCTGTCATTATCCTTTTATCTCCGATATCCTGATTGAGATAAGGCATAGAGCCGTCATCCTTATTATTCTCAATCACCGTTCCTTGATATGTGAGATGACTGAAGATATGATACCCAGTATCATGTGCATGGCCATGCTATTCTTCCAGTCACTCTCGATCAAGCGGCCGAGAACCGATATCTTTCCCATACCTCAGTATGAGGGATAAATCCCTTAGCCGCCTTTCGTGTCACTCATGTAGCCCGTCCCCAAGCCAATCCTGGCCGTTATGGAAGCCCTGTTACGGACAACGTTAGGCTCAGGTCAAACTCAGTTGTTGACTACATAGCGATCACAAAGACTCCTTGGTCTAAGGATACATGACAAGCTACGACACTGAATATGTTCATGACTTAATCTATGGCACATATTCAGGGCGGGTCGTCCAATATCATGTCCCACATGATATCTATGATCAGACTCCGAAATCCCATTCCAATGACTAACAGAACGTAAGCCATAAAGAGCCATCTTTCATACTAGTCGCTTCTAGTGAAGCTTTGTTGACTAGGGACCCATCGAGTGTGATCTATCTCGATCTATGGTTCTATTCGCATGGTGGGCATAGATCAGAGCACACATCGATATATTACTCCAACACATAAGTAATATAAAGCCGCTTTAATTTTATTGCTAACGATGATATATACATTTGGACATTTAGGATTGAACTACGGGCACTAAGACTAACACAAACCTTTAAGAAAAAGGACAACATCAAAGGAATAAAACATTGCTCAATAGGAGTACAATTAGAGGCAAACCAACAAGGCTTACAAAAGACCTATTTCTACGAGAAAAGAGAAAATAACATACAAAACAAAAGACTAATCAATTGAAACAAGATATCAGTGTCCGATTCTAGAGTTGTAGCAGGTCTGAGGTGAGTTTATCCATTCTAAGAAGGAGAAGACCGGTTGTTCTTAAAGGAGGCTCTGATTAAACTGAAGGAGTAGTTCTGAATTTTGGATAATGTCTCATGTATTGTTTTAGAAATTCTGTTGAAGACGATATTATTCCTAACCAGCCATAAGAAGTAGAGAGTGAGGGGAGTTAGGATGATCCAATACCTTTTGGTTTTAAGGAGGGATAAATATATATAAAAGGTGAGCAAAATTCTGAAGTCACATGGTATGCTCCAAGAAATGCCCTACCATTAACATATGGGGTACCAAATCTTCCAAGCTCTTTTATAATGAAATGGGAGATGAAGAGCATGTTCAAAATTAGAGTTGTAGAAGGGGAAAACTGAGTCTCATAGAGACAGTGAGATGCCTCTAGATTCTAGGATGCTTTTGTTGGAATTGCCATAAGTCAACATAAACATCCAAAAGCTAAGATTTTTGGAGAAAAAGAGGGCAACCAGAGGAATCTTGCCCATTCAAAAATTTGGGTGCATTGATCTACAAGTAACTTATAGTTTTATTAATAGTGAAACTTTTGTCTTAAAAGTTCCAAGAGAATGTATCGACATCTGTTGAGATAACATCTTAATTAAGTAGACTACATAAAGAGTAAAGTAGATCCATCTCCCAACCCCTAAGCCTCCTTCTAAATGTTATAACCTAAGAACCATCATGTTGGAATTGGTTGATTTTTGAAGCTTTTTTATTGTTGAATAGATAGAGCCTTCTAAAACTTACCTTGAGGATAGTGTTGCCAAGCCCTTGATCAGACTAGTAGTTAATTCTAGAGTCATCACCAAGATTCCAAGATAAACTAGAGAACCCATATAAGTTGGAGAATGTTGGGTCTGAGCTGAGAGAGGATATATGGGAAATTAAGCTTTGAGACTGAGTAAGAGGGAGAGAGCTTAGATCCCAGTTAGAAGCTTCCTAGCTAAATTTGGAGTAAATCACTCTCTTCCACAGAGATGATCTTTCACCAACAAACTTCCACCACCACTTTGCTAGCAAGTCTTTATTCATCAGATGAAAGTTTTTAATACCTAGACCCCCTTGGTCCTTTAGGGTGCACCCCAAGTTCCATATGAGCTTATGCGGAAATCTCCTATCTACCGTACTATTCTATAGAAATATTTTTTGTCATTTTTGTAGTTGTTTGAAAACCCCCACATGCACTTTGAGTAAGGAAATGTGATAGAGAGGAATGTAGGATAAAGTTGACTTAATAAGAGTGATCCTTCCTTCAAATGGGTGTATTTTGGCTTGCCATAGGCTTAATTTCTTCTTATAAGAACCAATTATTACAGACCAAGAAGCTAATTTTCTATGGTTTACACCCAGTTGGAACCCAATAGTTTAAGGGTAAAGAGACAACCTCACATCCAAAGATATTTGTAATTTCAGCTTCATTGACATTGGTTGCATTTAGGAGTACTACTTTGGACTTGAAGAAGTTGATCTTCAATTCAGAAACTAGCTAAAATGACAAGAGAGCATATTTGAGGTTTTGAACCTGAGCAACATTAGCATGGAGGAATAGTAGTGTGTCATCTGCAAATTGTAGATGAGAAATCAGAGGACCATATGGAGAGCATCTTACACCTTTGAAAGTGCCTAAAGTAGTTCCCTGATCTAGTATTTGATGTAGCCCTTCTGCTACAATAGAAAACAGGAGAGGAGATAATGAACATCCTTGTCTAAGGCCCTTTCCATTTTGAAATCAATTGAGGGGGAGCCATTAATGATGACGGAAACCCAAGCTTGATAACATGATTGAAGCCAACTTATCCATTTCTTCCCAAAGCCCATCATGCTTAAAATGTTAATGAGATAATCCCAATTTACATGATCAAAAGCCTTTTCAAAGTCCAGTTGGATGATCACGTCCTACTTAGTTTGTATAATATGGTGGACTAGTTCTACTACAATTAATACTCCATCTAGAATTTGCCTACCATCAATGAACCCAGAGTGCACATCATGAACAAGATGATCTAGGTTTTTTTTAGTCTTGCAGTTACAACTTTGGATAATATCTTGTAAGGACCCCCAATGAGGTTGATTGTTCTGTAGTCACTAAATGTTTGAGGGTTGTCCACTTTAGGGATCAAGGTTATAAATGAGGAATTGATGCATTTTCCAAGTTCTGAAGTATTATGGGAGTGATGAATAAAATTGCAGACATTCTTTTTTAGAAAAGACCAACATTGCTGGAAGAAATTCATGCTATATCCATCAGGGCTTCGGGATTTTTCACCATAAAATTCATTGAGGGATTGCTTGATCTCATTGGTGTTTCCATACATAAATGACAATTTAGCCATCAGTATCATATGTCATTTTCTTTAAATACAGTGTGTAAAATAATATAATTCTACATGGGTTAAATGTTCAAATATACCTACTTTTAATTAAGGATGGCAATGGCGAATATTCGGACTAGGTACACGACTTCTGTTCCGTCCTGATTCCCTAGGGGAAAGCTTAGAGAGTTAAAATGATCGAGTAGCAAGGAACAAGTCAACAAGGACAAAAGCTCTACGAAGGTCGAGTATCGATACGTTGGAAGGCCCGAACAAAGGCCAAGGCATCAAGAGAGAAATCCATCCCGTGGTGTAAAATAAGAATATTGTAATGTATCCTGACTTGGTTTTTATTGATTCAAGTAATACATATTTATGCAAGGGGCATTGGCCTAAAAAGGAAAATATATGGATTAAGGAAACACAAGATCAATCTAATAATTCCAATACCCACAAGTATGGAAACATATAAATTATGGGATTGATATCGTGTGATTGAGATCGGAATTTATCCCTCGTACTAAGGTATGGGAAAGATATCGGCCAGGATTGGCTTGGGGACGGGCTACATGAGTGACACGAAAGACGGCTAAGGGATTTATCCCTCGTACTAAGATATGGGAAAGATATCGGTTCTCGGCCGCTTGATCGAGAGTGACTGGAAGAATAGCATGGCCATGCACATGATACTGGGTATCATATCTTCAGTCATCTCACATATCAAGGAACGGTGATTGAGAATAATAAGGATGACGGCTCTATGCCTTATCTCAATCAGGATATCGGAGATAAAAGGATAATGACAGGGACGACGGAAAGGTTAGAATCGACAGGATCGATTCGTTATGTAGTGTCAGGCAATACTAAAGTCTCGTTAGTTGCCACTTAAATAGGATCAAGTAAAATGGGATTTTACGTTGATCTATTGACATGCATAAACCTAAGGGTCACACCGGAGGATGAAACTCATTGACACATTTATGGAGAATGGCCAAAAGGGAGTTGTCTCGGGACATGACCAAAACTGGGTTTTGGGTCATGTGCCCGTAAGTGAATAGGACTTTACGGATCGAGACAAGGCTTGGAGTCTTGGGATTGATCGCGTCGGATAATGTTGGACATTTCCGGTATGGAAGGCATGGAGGCGATGAGCGAATCACGGGACCTCGTTGGAAATGGCCACGGGCCATGTTCCAAGAGGTCCATGAAAGGCCCATGCAACCAAGGCCCATGGAACTAATTAATCAAGTCTTGATTAATTAGTACTAAGTAATCAAGACAAGGATTAAGGTGTTGGTGATTCACCACCTAACCCAATCTTGTCTTGCCATACTTTGTCCTATTTACACCTTACTTGACACCATACTTGTCCCATGCCTTTAGTTGGGCAAGTATGGGTTTTGTTATGTTTAAGTCATCTTTTTTCAACATAACAAAGACAAGACAAGAATAGGAAACACATTTTCTCTCCCTCTTCCATGGCCATTTCGGGTTTGGCTAGTTTCCTCCTCCATTTTTGTGTTCTTGAGTCCTCAAAGAGAAGAACTACGTGGCTTTGATTCCCATGTGGATACGTAGGCATCTTGGAGACTCAAGCCAATCATTCGTTAACCGGTGTTCTTGTTTTGGTAAGAGATAGTGCTGAATTTTTCTCTTGTGAATCCATTCTTTGTTAGTTGTTTCATGGTTTTAATCGTCTCTTGGTTTTTATTGATTTTCCGCTGCGAGTTGGTTCATCTCCAACCCTACCTCGAGACCCAACAGTGGTATCAGAGCCGTGCTACCTTCGGGATTCACAAGACGGTGTTCAAAGTTTCGGTTTTGCTTGAAAGTTTCGTTTTTTGGCATGTTGTTTTGCTAAATTGTTTGATAACATGTTTTAAATTCTTGTTCATGGATTTAATGCATGTAAAATGAATTTTTGAAAATTATTTCAAATCTGGAAATTTTGAAAAAATTTTTGATTTTTCGGGTCTCGGGAGCGGGACTCTCGGGGAGCCGAAACCGGGACCGAACGGGGCTCCGTTGGACGGAGCTAGGCCAAGCATGACCATTGGATGGTTGATATGCCAAGGCTAAACCGTTTTGTTAGTTATGACGAGTTTGGATCCGTCATGACGAACTCGAAGATCAAATGTTCAAAAGTTTCATTTTTGAACGGTTTCGATAAACCGAGCATCAAAAATTTTCGAAACTTGGCTATTAATTAAAACCGGAAAATCACATGATGTTTGATAACATGCTTGTTTGATAACACGATATGTGATGTGATGTTGGCATGGTGTACATAATAGCCCCGAGCTCGATTTAATTATGTATCGCTTTTCACGGCCTGCGAGCCGTTAGAGTTAGCGTGTAATTATTATTTCAAGGTGTGGTCGTCGAACCACTTGTTTGTAATATTTATTTATTCCCGACCCGCGAGTCGTGTATTAAATTGTAATATTTTACTCAAGACGAAGAAAGGGTGAAAAGGTCATTTGGTGGCTTTTCGGGTGTTGGCATCGGCTTGGAGTCGGTGGAGCTCAAGAAGCTAGTGGGAGTTAGTTTAGGGGGCTATTATGTGCACATTTATCGCTTTATGCTTGGTTTAGTTTATGCATGATTAATTCTATGTGTTTTAGAATTGCATGCTTAACTTTATTTACCGAGCATATCACCTCACATGCAAAGATAAAATTGGAATTTTAATCCTTGTGTGTGAACCCTTAGAACCGTCATTGCATTGGATGTAGTTGACGGGTTCAAAGGAAGAATTACATTGGATGTAATTTGAGGCATCATTTCATTTGGAATGTAGTTGATGTGCTCATCGCATGTAGGATGTGCCAAAGTTTTGAACACAACTGGACAAGTAAAAGCAGGTCATGTCCGATACCTCCCAATCATCAACACCTTAATACCTCCCCGTCCTATGGGTGTCGTGCGCATTAGCGGAGCATCCATGGGGAAGCGGGGTAGTAGGTTTGGACGACATATGTGGGTGTCGTGCGCATTAGCGGAGCACCTACATAGTGACGAGCCATAGTTGAAAATTGGTGGACCCGACTACGATTCTCAGCCTGAGGTTGAGCTACGGTAACAGATAGGGTAAGTCGTGTACATAAGTACATACCCTAGCCAGGAGTCACATTGGATGTGATTGGATGGAGTCCTACCTACATAGCTCGATTAAGTGGTGAGCATTAGTTCAGCTTAATCGAGTGAATCAAGGATCTTGGTTTCAGATTCTAAAGTTTTAGAATCGATTGTTGGTGTTTAAGCTTGATCTTCATAAAATTTATTCAGTTTACTGATTGAATTTTATCTGTTGTAGATCAAATGGCAAATTCAGCGAACATTAATAGTTTGTCATTAAAAACCATTCTTGACAGGGTCAAGCTAAATGGGACAAACTATTTGGACTGGTACAAAATTTTGAGGATAGTCCTCAAGTCTGAACGCAAAGAATATGTCCTTGACAAGGCTATCTTTAAGACCATATCAGAGTTACATGAAGTGTCATTAATTGCTGAGAAGAATATATCAGGGATCTGGGATCCAAGGATATTCTGATGGTCAACAAGGGAATTGGAAGTGGCAAGGGCGGGGCCCATGCGCACTTGGCAGGAAAGATGAGACACATGAGAATGTCTGCTTCTACTGCCAATAGCCTGGTCATTGGAACCGGGATTACAGGAAGTTCACGGCTGATCTGAAGAAGGGCAGTGGGACTGCGCCTTCATCAAATAGCGTGGATGATCTGAAGAAGGGCAGTAGGATTGCGCCTTCATCAGGAAACCTGGATGATCTAAGGAAGGGCGGTGGGACCGTGCCTTCATCCGGTATTAACTCTATAGAGCTACATCTCTCTACTTCCAAAGATTCATGGGTATTAGATACCAGGACTGAATCTCACACATGCACTTATATATGGTGGCTGAAAGTAGGAGAGGTTTGGAAAGCACGAAGTGGACCTCAGAGTTGTGGCAACTGCTGTAGGATCCATGAGTCTTGCTTTGCCAAGAGGCCTTGTCTTAGTATTGTATAATGTATATTGCATACCTACTTTTAGTAGGAATATTATATCTGTATCCGTGTTTGACAAGGAAGGATATAATGTTAATATTGGAAATGGAGTTTTCAATGTTCTATGCAATGATATGTTTTATACCAGTACTGACTTGGTTGGAGGATTGTACATATTAGATATGGGTAACAATGCCTCAAGTTCTATATATTCCGTTAATACCAAGAGGTCTAAATCCAACGATTTAAACCTAACTCTGTTAAGGCACTGTCATTTAGGTCGCATAAACAAGAAGCACCTATCAGCATTTCAGAAGTGCGGACTTTCAGGTTCATTCGAATTCCATTCGATCGATAGGTGCAAGGTTTGTTTGATGGGCAAAATGACTAAAGTGTCCTTTTATCGATCGCGATGAAAGTGCGGGTGAATTATTGGGGCTGATACACTCGAATGTGTGTAGACCAATAAGTTCACTTGCCAGGAGGGGTTTTAACTACTTTATCACATTTACTGGTGATTACAGTAAATATGGTTATGTCTATTCGCTGAGACATAAGTCTGAAGCTTTTGATAAATTCAAAGAGTTTAAGACTAAAGTAGAAAACCAGCTCGACAAAGGTATTAAGGCACTTCGATTGGATCGAGGTGGAAAATACTTGACCACAGAGTTATTAGATCATCTAAAAGAGAATGGGATCCTTTTGGAATGGACTCCTCCTGGGACACTGTAGATGAAAGGTGTAGCCAAACGGAGAAATCGGACATTGTTAGACAATGGTCCGTTCCATTATTAGTTGGACTGATCTCCCAATCTCTTTCTGGGATTATGCTCTAGAGACGACCGCATTCATAGTGAATCGGGCTTCGACGAAGGGTGTGGAAGGGACACCATTTTAAAATGATATGGGATGATGCCCGCTTTGTCCTTCCTAAAGATTTGTGGTTGCGAGGCTTATGTGAAACATTTGGTTTCAACTAAGCTCGAACCAAGATCTGAGATATGCACCTTCGTGTGGTATCCCAAAGCAACAAGGGGATACTACTTCTACAATCCCAGTGAGGACATGGTGTTCATCGCATGGGGTGGGGTCTTTATGGAAAAGGAGTTTTGTTTCCAAAGACGTCATTGGGAGGACTGTGCATCTCGAAGAAATTCAGGATGGTACAGATCTGTCTAAACCAATTGGCAACCCAGTAGAAAGAAGCCAGAGATTGTCGTAGAGTAAGAACCAATTCCTGTTACAATTCCGGAAGGTCCAAGGCGATTTGAAAGGATCAATCTTCCTCCTCCAAGATATGGTATCCGGAGGTGACAATGAAGTATTGGTGGATCACAATGATCCAGCCACCTTTCAGGAAGTCGTGGATGGGCCCAACTCCGAGTTATGGCTAGGAGCCATGAGGGAGGAAATGCAATCCATGTCGGACAACCGAGTCTGGGAACCGGTTGATCCCATCAATGGTGTGAGGACCATCGGATGCAAATGGATCTTCAAGGTGAAGATGGACATGGACGGAAAACCTCTGACCTACAAAGCTCAACTGGTGGCGAAAGGTTATAGGCATGGATTGACTATGAGGAAACCTTCTCCTTAGTGGCTATGGTCAAAATCGATCCAAATTCTTCTTGACATAACTGCGTATCATAATTACGAGATATGGCAAGTGGATGTCAAAACCGCTTTCCTAAATGGAAATTTGACTGAGTACGTTTGTATGTCTCGGCCCAAAGGTTTTGACGATCCGAAGAATAAAGGAAAGATTTATAAGTTGTTGAAATCCATTTATGGATTGAAACGAACTTCTCGGAGTTGGATCCTTCGTTTTGATGAAGCTGTAATTGGATTTGGCTTAATCAAGAGCGAGGATGAATCTCGCGTTTATAAGAAGGCTAGTGGGAGCAAGATTACCTTTTTGGTTCTCATTGAAAACGACATCCCAACCTTGCACGAGACTAAAGCTTGGTTGAGGAAGTGTTTTTCAATAAAGGACTTAGGCGATGCTTCTTATATCTTAAGGATTAAGATATGTAGAGATCGCACCAAGAGGGTCTTGGATTTAAGTCAGGGAACCTATGTGAACAAGGCATTGAGTAGGTTCTTAATGCTCGATTCAAAGAAAGGACTCTTAGCCACTAGTCATGGCATTCATCTCAGCAAGACTCAGTGTCCTAAGACACCTGATGAGCTGAAAAGGATGATGAAAATCCTATGCGCCTGGGGGCAGGATCGATCATATATGCCATGACATGTATGAGACCAGACGTCTCGTAAGCCTTATGTTGTACCAGTAGACATCATTCTAACCCGGGGGAAAGATGATGCTGAACTAGTCGTCGAAGGATGAGTAGACGCTAGTTTTCCAAGACAAATCCAGATGACTTTAGAAGTCAATCAGGATATGTGTTTACGCTGAATGGCAGAGCTTTAGCTGGGACAGCGTAAAGCAAGATATCATTGCCGAATCTACGACAGAGGCCAAGTACATGGATGCTGCAGAGGCAGCTAAGGAGGCTATGTGGATTTGGAAATTCATGGCAGGGCTGGGTGTAATTAAAAACCCATCCAGCCTGGTGAATCCATCTTGCGACAACACAAGGGCCATTGCGCAAGCTAAAAGCCTAGATCGTATAACAAATCCAAACATGTACTGCGGCGTATCCACCTCATCAGATAAATACTGAACTGAGGTGAAGTGAAGATAACCGATATTGCAACAGATGATAACATAGCCAACCCTTTGACTAAGGCAGTGTCACTGCCTGAACATGTTAGACATGTAAAGTCGATGGGGACATATTGGAGTTTAGATTGGAACTAGGGCAAGTGGGAGATTGTTAGTCTTAGTGCCCGTAGTTCAATCCTAAATGTCCAAATGTATATATCATCGTTAGCAATAAAATTAAAGCGGCTTTATATTACTTATGTGTTGGAGTAATATATCGATGTGTGCTCTGATCTATGCCCACCATGCGAATAGAACCATAGATCGAGATAGATCACACTCGATGGGTCCTTAGTCAACAAAGCTTCACTAGAAGCGACTAGTATGAAAGATGGCTCTTTATGGCTTACGTTCTGTTAGTCATTGGAATGAGATTCCGGAGTCTGATCATAGATATCATGTGGGACATGATATTGGACGACCCGCCCTGAATATGTGCCATAGATTAAGTCATGAACATATTCAGTGTTGTAGCTTGTTATGTATCCTTAGACCAAGGAGTCTTTGTGATCGCTATGTAGTCAACAACTGAGTTTGACCTGAGCCTAACGTTGTCCGTAACAGGGCTTCCATAACGGCCAGGATTGGCTTGGGGACGGGCTACATGAGTGACACGAAAGACGGCTAAAGGATTTATCCCTCATACTAAGGTATGGGAAAGATATCGGTTCTCGGTCGCTTGATCGAGAGTGACTGGAAGAATAGCATGGTCATGCACATGATACTGGGTATCATATCTTCAGTCATCTCACATATCAAGGAACGGTGATTGAGAATAATAAGGATGACGGCTCTATGCCTTATCTCAATCAGGATATCGGAGATAAAAGGATAATGACAGGGACGACGGAAAGGTTAGAATCGACAGGGTCGATTCGTTATGTAGTGTCAGGCAATACTAAAGTCTCGTTAGTTTCCACTTAAATAGGATCAAGTAAAATGGGATTTTACGTTGATCTATTGACATGCATAAACCAAAGGGTCACACCGGAGGATGAAACTCATTGACACATTTATGGAGAATGGCCAAAAGGGAGTTGTCTCGGGACATGACCAAAACTGGGTTTTGGGTCATGTGCCCGTAAGTGAATAGGATTTTACGGATCGAGACAAGGCTTGGAGTCTTGGGATTGATCGCATCGGATAATGTTGGACATTTCCGGTATGGAAGGTATGGAGGCGATGAGCGAATCACGGGACCTCGTTGGAAATGGCCACGGGCCAAGTTCCAAGAGGCCCATGAAAGGCCCATGCAACCAAGGCCCATGAAACTAATTAATCAAGTCTTGATTAATTAGTACTAAGTAAGCAAGACAAGGATTAAGGTGTTGGTGATTCACCACCTAACCCAATCTTGTCTTGCCATACTTTGTCCTATTTACACCTTACTTGACACCATACTTGTCCCATGCCTTTAGTTGGGCAAGTATGGGTTTTGTTATGTTTAAGTCATCTTTTTTCAACATAACAAAGACAAGACAAGAATAGGAAACACATTTTCTCTCCCTCTTCCATGGCCATTTCGGGTTTGGCTAGTTTCCTCCTCCATTTTTGTGTTCTTGAGTCCTCAAAGAGAAGAACTACGTGGCTTTGATTCCCATGTGGATACGTAGGCGTCTTGGAGACTCAAGTCAATCATTCGTTACCGGTGTTCTTGTTTTGGTAAGAGATAGTGCTGAATTTTTCTCTTGTGAATCCATTCTTTGTTAGTTGTTTCATGGTTTTAATCGTCTCTTGGTTTTTATTGATTTTCCGCTGCGAGTTGTTTCATCTCCAACCCTACCTCGAGACCCAACACAAAGGCCAAGGCATCAAGAGAGAAATCCATCCCGTGGTGTAAAATAAGGATATTGTAATGTATCCCGACTTGGTTTTTATTGATTCAAGTAATACATATTTATGCAAGGGGCATTGGCCTAAAAAGGAAAATATATGGATTAAGGAAACACAAGATCAATCTAATAATTCCAATACCCACAAGTATGGAAACATATAAATTATGGGATTGATATCGTGTGATTGAGATCGGAATTGTGTGCTTCGTCCATTCATGAAAGACTGGATAGGAAGCAATGTGTATTGCCGCATGATTGTCACAAAAAAGCGGAATTGTGGTGCTATGGGTGATTTGTAAATTGGTGAGAAGTTGGCATAGCCAAACTATCTATCGATTAAAAGCAGTCATGGCTCTTTATTCAGCCTCTTCCGAAGAGCAAGATACGATAGTTTGTTTCTTAGATCGCCAAAAAAACAGGAGAAGACCCAAAAAAACATGATATAACCAGTGGTGGACTTTCGAGTGTCCGGACAACTTGCCCAATTAGCATCACGATATGTATGTAGGGTGAGTGAGTTATCGACCGAGAAGAATTATCCTTGTCCCGAACTACTCTTGAGGTAACGAAGGACATGAAAGGCTGCATCCAGATTAGGTTGGCTAGGTGCATGGATAAATTGACTCAAAATGTGCACCACATAACTTATATCTGGTCTAGTGATGGTTAGGTACAACAAATTCCCTACCAAACGACGATATTTGCCACTATCCTCACAAAAGGGCCCAACATCAATTAAGAGTCGGTATTGTTGTGTGAGCGGGAAGGATGTTGGCTTATATCCAGTGAATTCACTATCTGCCAAGATGTCGAGAATGTATTTCCTCTGAGAGAAGACAATCCCTGAAGTAGAGCGCGCCACCTCGACACCAATAAAGTACTTCAAAGTTTCTGAATCCTTTATATTGAACTTTTGGTCGAAGTGCTCTTTGAGCCATTGAAGACGGAGGGTAGTTGTTCTAGTCTTGACCACGTCATCCACATAAATAAGAACAAAAACAAATGAACTAGGAGAAACAAAGTGCAATAATGGACTATGTGAACTTTTGGTACCAGTTACGGGATGCCTGCTTGAGCCCGTAAAGAGACTCTAGTAGTCGACAAACCCGTTGCTCCCCCTGTCTAGAAAAGCCATGCGAAACTTTCATAAATACCTCCTCTTTTAGATCCACGTGAAGAAAGGCGTTGCTCACATCAAGTTGGTACAACGGCCAGTTACGAGTAGCTGTAATAGCAAGAAGGCACGTAACAATGACCATCTTTACTACTGGGGAAAAAGTGTTAGTGTAATTAACTCCTTCCACATGGGTGTAATCTTTCACTACAAGGTGAGCCTTGTAACGCTCGACACTTCCATCCGAGAGATGTTTTATTTTGTACACCCATTTAAAGTCGATGGCTCATTTACCGGGGGAGGGGGAGCTCTGTCAAGATCCAAGTACGATTCCCCTCGAGGCTTGCAATTTCTTATGTCATAGCGTCTCACTAATGCTCATGTTTAATTGCCTACTGAAACATGTGTGGGTCATCCATATAGGACATGGAAGCTAGAAAAGCAAATTGAGCTGGTGACAGTTTATCATAAGAAATAGTATGGGAAAGAAGATGTACCGTCGAGTTGACCGAAGTAACGAGTTAGTGTGGGGCGGAACTAGGTAGTAAGATTGAAGGTATGTAGTCATATCCACTTAGACGTGTGGAAGGCTTACGTGCACGTTTTTTCGGAAGGGATGGTCCTTCCTTTGTCTTACAAAGAACGTCTCCAACCGGATACGGTGGTGAAGAAGATAACATTCTTGATGTGCCATGAACGTCGGGCCAAAATGTGGTATCCTGTGGTAGAAAGGGTGGATCATCAAGGGAATGGTTTGTGTCTCCACAGTGGCCACTCTAGAAAACGTTCTCCCAAAACTGCACATCTCGCGATACGACAATTGCTCGTCTTTCTAGATAAAAATGTGATATCCTTTATGTCCCCTCGGATACCCTATGAATAAACCGGGGTGCGATCTCGGGGAAAATTTGTCACGTGCATATTGGTGAACATAACACAAACAACCAAAACTTCGGAGGTGGCCATAACTGGGTTTCTTCCCATATAGATGTTCAAAGGGTGTTTTGTTCCCAATGATTGAGAGTGGCATCTGATTGATCAAATAGGCCGATGTAACTGTGCAATCCCCATAAAAATGTAGTGGAAGTAGGGCTTGAAAGCGTAATGCTCGTGCAACCTCAAGGAAATGTCGGCGTTTCCTCTCTACGATGCCATTTTGTTGAGGAGTACTGACACAACTGGTTTGAAAATCCGTACTCGTCTTGTGGTAATAAGCTCCCATTTGGTGGTGTTGGAATTCCTTGCCTCCATCAGTGCAAAGACATTTGACTTGAACACCAAATTGACCTATTACCCAATTAAAAAATTTGAAGAGATGTGATTTTACTTTAGATTTCTACTTCATCAAAAACACTCATGTGGCCCTATTATAGCCATCAACGATAGATAGGAAGAAGTGACACCCCGACGAGGAGGATGTGTGGTATAAGTCTCAAATATCACAATGAATCAATTGAAATATGCGAGTTGTTTTATTCGTGCGAACCAAAAGGAAAATCGAGTTTTCGTAGCCCTACAACAAGCGTCACAAACACTTGAATCATGTTTAGTAATAGTTGGACAAATTGGAAATTATGGATAATCGGGAACCCGACATATGTCTAGAGTATGGAAATTATGGATAATCGGGAAGCACAAGATCAATTTAATAACTAGAGTATCAACAACTATATAAACAAATCAATTATGGAACCAAGATCTTGTGATTGAGATCAGAATTGATCTCGATACAAGATTACCGTCAATATGTGGAAGAGGTTGCGCAAGGATCAGTCTTGGACCAACTCGGATATTGTATAAACAAGTGACACTATCGATTGTCCAGGTTCAGATCTTGTACCAAAGCACACCAGAAGTGACCATCAGACATGCAAGGATAGATGAACATCCTCATATAGTCTCATAATCCTTCGAGCCAATGTGTATAAGTCGGGGGGAGGACTCACATACACATTATTTATCAGACCATTGACCAACTCACTTCCGATTTAGGTTTCGTTGCAGCTAGAGAGGACATAAGATAAGTTGTATCGATCTCATATACGAATCCTACTAGCCACAAGTACGAGAAAACTACATTCTTAAGAATTGAATATATGATGTCGGACCACTACGATCATGGGTTGTTCAAAGGAAAATCTTCCCTTGGATTAGAAACATACTATAATCTTGTAATCTATTAGCTTTTAGACTAGGTGAAAGTTCACATTATGAAGTTTAAATTATGGAGTTTATTTGTTATCTATGTTATTTTAAATAATAAGTTTATTCTTTATACTTTACGCCTTACTGTTACACATTTTATTTTTTCCTGATATTGCTTTAATTTTCATCTTGAATGTCTTCTTTTTATTTGGAAAAAACATGTTATTTTGTCAATGATGGATTAAACTTAGGGGTAACCTTGTTTTCTAACTTAATTATATTTTTGTTTTCACTTTCCTAACTTTGACTTACCTTTCGTGACAATTCCCTACTGCGAACTATCACATTTTTACACGGACTAACAAAATCCGTTAAAGTTAACAAAATTGTTAGTTTCTTGTGTAAAATGTTAAAAATACCCTTCAATCTAACTCATATTGGCTAACCTTTCTTGACAATTCCCAACTGCGAACTATCACATTTATGGATTAAATATATTTTTTCAAAATTTCTTCTTCAATAAAAAAATAAGGTAAACTACAAATACCTACCCAAACTTGTGGCGTTTAACTGATACCTACTCTAAAAAAAATTTAACTGATACCTACTCAAATGTTTAGTTATATAAAAAATAGCCCAAGCCGTCAGTTAAAATGACGAAAATTCCCTCAATGATTTTTTAAAGGGGTTACTCCATGTCCTAACGCCCAACTTTCAGAAATTGTTAAATCCAAACCCTGTACAATTGAAATTGCCATGTAGTAACGGTCAATTAATTGAAATTACCAATTGTTTCTAATTTTAAACGGACGTGAACTTGGCCAAGTGAAAAGTCGAGTTTACCCTCAAATATGTTCTTCCTACGGATGTTAACTTGGCCTAACTTCATCTCTTTGTGACCTAATCTCTTCATCTCAGCTCTTCGAACTTCATCTCTTTGTGTCCAAGCTTCGAATTTCATCTCATCGTGACCTCAGCTCGCGCAAGCTCCATTATAAAATGAGTCACGTGGGCAGCACGTGATTCACTGTTCACGGAAAAAGTCAATTTAAACAATACTTTTTATTTTTAATAATTCAGTTTTGAAATTCGTTACTATTTGACAATTTTCCAAAGTTTGGGTGCGGATTTGACAATTAAGTGTAGTACGAGGTTAGGACATGGAGTAAACCCTTTTTTAAATAACTTTTTAAAAATAAAACTGAAGTGATTTTTTAATTAAAACTGAAGTGATTTAATAAGTAAATATGTATATATAACAAAAGTGATTTTTAAAATAATTATTGAAGTGTAGTGGAGGGTATTTTCGTCATTTTACCTAACGGTTTGGGCTATCTGTTATATAACTAAACATTTGAGTAGGTATCAGTTAAAAAAACTTTAGGATATGTATCAGTTAAACGCTACAAGTTTGGGGTAGGTATTTGTAATTTACCCTAAAAATATCAGATTTGATATTTATTTATTTTAAATATCTATTTTTTATTATTATGGATTAAATATTTTTTCACAATTTCTTCTTTGATAAAAAAATATCAGATTTTTTTTTTCAAAAAATATAAAATTACAAAAAAATAAACAAAAAAAAGGATGAACCGCTCTCTGTCTTTATCCCTAATCTTCATCGGCTTCACCTATCTCTAATCACATATTTATCTTATTTTCACACACAAAATCCAATTTTTGTAAATCTCCATTGCCCTCACACATTCCCCAAAGCTCCCCCTCCCCCAAATCGCAACTCGTGTAGCAAAACCCCTAATTTATATCTTCATCTTTGATTCAAAGAAACATTTGAATCACAACTCGTGTACCCATGAGTTCTAATGATTTCCAAGGACCAATGGAGATAAAAAGGCATGTCAAGCCTGGTTCTAAGTCCCTAACAAAACTCTAGCCGCCCCCGTTTTATCCTTGTCTTCACCGGCGACGACTATGGCTCTGACTATGGTGGTCGTCGGTGAAAACCTTCTTCTCTCCCCTCTTCCCTCTTACCTTCCCTCTCGACCTCCTCTGCTTCTTCTTCCCTTCCTCCGTTTTTTCTTCTTTTCCCCTGCTCGGTTTCTTTTGGCCGAACTTGCCTCGGTATCCCCGTTCCTGAAGCTGCTTATGGACTTCGCAGCTCGCTTGAGCCGGTCTTCGCTCGTTGAACTCGCTCGTTTGATGGAAATCCTGGGCGCGACTCCATGTTCTACTAGACCTCGTCGGTGTTGGCTCAAGGATGACTCACTCTCGTGCGGTCTAAGCCCGAGCTTGTTTTAGTGCTCGTCATGGAGGCTTCTGCCGAAGTTTTTTGCCTATGCTCGAAATTTTTCTTGGCATCTCGCTCAAGGCCAAGGCGTCAGATCCGGGAGTTCTTCTGCTCGCCCTTACTCGTCTGTGTAGGTTCGGGTCGCTACTGTCTGGTCAGACACGAGTATGTCTCGTCTGGACTTGGGTGGGTCGGTTGGGCCCTATTCTAGACCTTGGTAGACAGGTGTTTGTGCCAGGTTGGATTCGCTGATTGGGTTGTTTCGGATCCAGGTCTGGCTCAAAGGGGCTTCAGGTTAAGATCCTTGCAGATTCGTTGTGGTTCTGGATTGGGTGGAGGTGCACAGTTTGTGCGCTTTTCAGTGGTGGTTTTTGCTCGGATGGTGTTCGTGGTCCTCTTTGAGAATGTAAAAACCGCCTCCGATCGATCCCGATCGAACCGGTGATTTTTGGCGAAGTTTGACTTTCGGCAGGAAAAGTCAACCGATGACTCCGGGAGTCATTCGGGACCTTTTCGGGGCCCAAAAAGCTTAGTCGTCGTTACGGTTAGCTTAATTGGGCCGTTTCCTTTCAATTGACTGTAATTGTGGAAAAGACAGCATGCGGTCAAACAGAGACTTTTTATCGACTAAAACAGATTAAATTGGAATTGCTGGATTTTTCTAAGGACTAAGTGGTCCCTACATGGACACTTGTCCATGTTAGTTTGGAGGGGAAGAAAAGAGGGCAAAAAGACCGTTTTGACCCTCTCTAGTTGGTCTTGAAGGGAAATAAGCTAAAGGGCATTTTGGGGACTTCTCACTTAGGTTTAAGAACCATTTGGGGTCACTTTTCAGCCCATATTTTGAGGTGTAGCCGAAAATCACAAGGGATGAGCAAGGAGAGAGCTTCCATTGAAGCTTGAAGAGAAAGCATGAGAAAATGAGCTCTTCCAAGGCCATTTCTTCATTCATTCTTCACCAAAACCTTCTATTCTTCATCATCTCATCATTCTAAAGGTAAGTACACTATCACAATCTCATTTCAATTCATTTCAAGTTATGGGTTTCCTTGGTTTTTGCTTAAACTAGCTAAGTTTTGAGTTCTATGTTGTTAGATGATGTTTTAGAGAAGTAGATGATTGATTGATGTATAAATCTTTGGTTTTTGGTTGTTTTTGAGTTGGAAATCTCTTGGGTAATTGTAGTTTTGATGAATCCTACCTTGGGTAGTGAAAGATTGAAGTATTGTGACTATTTTTGAAGTTTTGGGTGGTTAAAAATGGAGTTTTTGATGTTGATTTCGTGAAAAGGAGGCTGGATCAAGGAGAAGGACGAAACAGGTCTGGGCCGTCACGGATCCGTGACGGGCACCGTGACGGGAGACATCACGGCTCCGTGAGGGAGACCGTGACGGCACACGTCACGGGTCCGTGACGTCATCCGTGACGGGGAGTCTCACGGCTCCGTAACCCAAACCGTGGCAGACCAGTTCTGTTCCTTTTTAGTCCTCTTTGGGTATTTTTCGTTTAATTCGAAAGGTTGTCTTGAACCGCTGTTTGGGGGTTTTAAGTTAGATGTTTGCCTCTTAAACCACCCTTGGTTAGTCTGTAATTCTAGTATTAATTTATGTTCCTAGACCGTGTTCTCGAGCTCGGAGGAGGGGACTAGACGCTGGTTGTGTGATTGAGCTTTGGTTAAGCGTTTGGAGATCTTGAGGTAGGGAAGAGTAGTAAATTCCGCTTTTAATTATTGAATGTCAATAGTATGCATATAGGATAATAATAACCAGAAAGGTCCTAGTTTGCATATAGGATGTGATTCACTAGAATAACCGCTTTCAATTACAATAATAACCAGAAGAGTCTTAGTTCGCATATAGGATGTGATTCACTAGATTAATCGTTTTCAATTATGGGAAATTGTTGTGCTGGTAGAATGGTCATGTCGAGCCTTAGGATTGCGTGTTGGGTGTACTTGATGATGATTGTTCGTCCTTAATGTCGATGCATGTTCCGTCCTTAGGTTAAGATAAGAGCCATATTAAACTATATGATTGTGCCCTGTGATATGATCGGGTGAGTGATAGACTGATGGGACGTGGTTGGTAAGTCATGTCGGTAAGCTTGGTTTATACTATGAATTCGGTGTAATGTGTTTGTTTGGTATTGAGTGTAATGTTGTTTGCTTGCCCCGAGGGTGTTTCCGGGAGGATATCCGACCGAGGGGGTATGCCGGTCCGATATCTTTACATTGTTGTTTCACCCCGATGCTACGTGTTCCGGGAAGACCTAGGCCGAGGGACATTCCGGTATGGTATATTGTTGTCTTATTCGATGCTACGTGTTCCGGAAAGACTTGTTTCACCCCGATGCTATGTGTTCCGGGAAGACCTAGGCCGAGGGATATTCCGGCATGGTATATTGTTGTCTCACTCCGATGCTACGTGTTCTGGAGGGACTGTTCCACCCCGATGCTACGTGTTCCGGGAAGACCTAGGTCGAGGGATATTCCGGCATGGTATACTGTTGTCTCACTCCGATGCTACGTGTTCCGGAGAGACTTGTTTCACCCCGATGATATGTGTCCCTTCGGGGACATTTCTGGGAGGACATCTTGACCGAGGGGCATTCCGGTATGATGTGTTGGTTTGTGTGTAAATCGGAGTCTTGTGGTTTAATTTATCTATATTTCGGTAATAGTGTGTTACGTTAGTTGTTTTTATTGGTGAATAAGTTGTCTCCCCGTTGATCTCCTTTGAGTTGGTATTTTATTAAGTGTTGCGATTCTTGTTGATCTCTAATTATGGTGTCTTTTGGGTAATCGTACTAATCAGGAATTTTGTTGTCAAAGCGGGGGTTATTTTTCCTTTACTACTTTTTCCTACTGAGCGTAAGCTCACCCCCTTTGTGTTTACTGTTTTTACAGGTTTCATTGTTGAGTAGACCTAGAGGTTGTCTCGGGTTTCGGGAGCTTTGAGGATCCGGGCAGTTTATGTAGTAGAGACGTACCGTCTACTTTCTCTTTTCGTATTTGACTTTGTCTTACGTTGTTAAATATTGATCTTTTGACTCATAGAATCGGATTTGAATTATGTTTTACTCGGAGTGTTACATTATTAAAGTTTTATTTTATTATTATTTATTACTTTTGTAATTCACATCTCGAGTCCGGCCAAAGCCAGATTTGGGGCATGACAGAGAAGGTGGGTTACTTGTTGAGCGGCTAGGTGTAGTGGTTGTATTTTGACGCTGAGTTGGCTATGATCTTCGTTTATGGTGTTGGCCATCGGGGTAGCTGCTCTTTCGTGTCACTTGCGGGGGTTGGTTTCAGATCTGTCGTGGGACGCGTTTCTCCATCGTCATGAGTGTTGATCATTGTAGATCTGGTTCAGTCTCGTTGGATGGCCCGGTGTGGTGTCTGGTTTGTCATTTCTCGTTGCTCGCGATCGATCGTCGTTTGCTTCAGATTTGGTCGTAGGACGCGTTTCTTCATTCTCCCGAGTGTTGATCCTCATAGATCTGGTCCTCCGTCATGCTGATGGGTGTCGTGCTGTTCTTGTGGAGGTGAGGCCTTTCGTGTGGCATTGCGCTTCTACGCTGGCTTTGGTGTCAGGTTGGTCCGGTTTGGGATTGACTCGTGCTCGGTATGACTACAGGCCTTCCCCTTCGGATCCTCTCTTGGTGTTGGACGGTGAGGGGTTAACGGTTTCCCTTTCGGGACGCTCTGCTAGAGTTCCAGTCTCAGTTTCCCAGTTCATGTTGACTTGCTGCTGCTTGTTTGGAAGTTTGAGCTCGTTCTCAGTAGAAATACTGGTCCTCTCCTTCTGGGCCTTTTCTTAGTGTTGGCCGGAATTGGTTTCCAGAGGAATGAGTTCGATCTCCAATGGTCGCGGGAAGTTCTCTTTCGAACTAGGTTTGTCTATCGGGTCATTGGAGGTGTCTAGTTTAAGCAATGGTCGGGGGATGCGCTTTTTCATCCTACCGGGTGTGGATCATTGCAGAGCTGCTCTACTTGCTTCTTGTGTTCCGTTTGGTTCCTCGTGTGCTTAATGGTTGAAAAATTCGGGTATCATACCCTTTTTGTGCGCTTCACGGTAGCAAAATTCGGGTGTTAGACCTTCTCCTTTTATTTTTTTTGCGCTTCATGTTTGTAATATCTGATTTTTAGACCTTCTTTGTATGGTTTTCTCCCTTGTTGGGATGCCGAGGTTCCTTGTATAAGAACGCTCTTTCATGTATCAGGTTACTCCCCTTGTTCGGACTCTCATGAGGCTGAACTGACAGGTCAGCGCTCGATTAACTCACAAGTCTTAAGGTAGACCTTCTCATGTACTCCTTTTCTACCTCTGAAGAGGTTTAATTTAAATTTTCATTCGATGATAAAATAAAATAAAATAAGAACTCGTGTACCCAAACCACTTTCATCATCTTCTCAACATTCAGTGAGTTCTCCGAGGAGATGAGTTCAGACTCGGACGTGTTGCAGACAAGAGCACGAAGAACATGCTCGTGATTCCTTATTCGTGTAAAAAGTAGATAGTTCACTGTTAGGAATTGTCACGAAAGGTCAGCCAATATGAGGGAAAATATGCCATTTAATAAAATGTTATCGAACAGCGTCAAAATGGACGGATTTCGTTAGTCTGTATAAAAACGTTATAGTTCACAGTAGAGAATTGTTACGAAAGGTATATCACATTTTAAAAAGTAGAAACAAAACTAAAACTAAGTTAGGAAACAAAGTTTTCCCTTAAATTTATTGTTGTTAGAAACAAGAAACAGTGAGGTATAGTCGTGAAGACAAGGGTGAGCTCCTTAATCTCATCACACTGAACCCTCTCAAAGCTCTGTATACCTATTTTGTTAGTTGGGTGGGAATCTTCACTAGTTGTTCTTGACTGCAGGCCAATTATATGCAACTGAAAGGTTCTTTATATAATTATATTACAATCTGTTATTGACATGATATGTATGTAATTTGTGGGCGGCTGAGTGGCCTTACTTTGACGTTTTGCTTCACTTAATATTATGTCATTCATTTGAGATCCACACCATATTCAATATGCGTAAAAGGGGGATGATTAAGAGTGGGCTGAAAATCAAACCCTGCCATAAATAAGGCCGTATTAGCCAATGGTGGTGTGGTTACCGCTCTGTATAGCTTGGAATTTGCAAATCTTATTCGTATTTAGTACCATACCAATACCATTTATAGGTTTATCAGTTGATACACATATGAAGTAGAGTATGTACAGCTCCTTTATTAGAGATCTATGCAGCTTGGGCGAATCCAATCCTGGCTTGTCCATAATCAAACACAGTGTGGTATCGACCCATGAACACGTCTCCCAGGATCCTGCGTATGAAAGTAAGTGATATTGTAGCAGAAAAAAGTAGTAGGAAAAGCAAGAATGATTACCAGATGGGTCCATGAGGAGGAGGGATGTCCATGCCACTGAAGCCACTGAGGCACTGAGCTTCATCTCCATCACCCACCTTGAGTATATACTAGATCACAATACATGTATCAGAAACAATGCATGTCTAGCTAAAACAACAACCCATCACTCAACATAGACATACATCATTTGGATACAGCTCCAGTGTTTTTCCCCCAATAGTGAAAGAAACCGGTGGCATGGAAGAGGTACGGTTGCAGTCCACAACGGATTCCCCCATGGGGCTTGGAAGTTGGTCGCAGAGCTACAGTCAAGGACAAGTCAGGACTATTTTTTATTTTAAAGAAGCAACATAACATGTAGATAGTAAAAGGATATATAGTGACCTGATCAGCATATGTGAGTATACTTTCTTGTGTCTGATTGTGTGTAAGCTGTTTCTGCATCCACTTGACCGCCATTTCACAAACCGAGCACATATCATCCTCAAGACCACCAGATTTCTTGTCATTCACAACACTCTTGATCATCCCAATGCTTTATGAAAATCTAATTGATCAGCACTCTTGATGATAGCAACACTCTGACTCAACTGTATATATTTATTGTGTCCTTACCTAAAGCCATCGAGCGAGCACAATCCAATGTTGGAGCATACCTTCTTAGGTTGTTCCTGAAGAGGATTCCAAATTCAAGCTAAACAGACCATTTATAATATAACATATATAATGAACACTAGGCTTACCAGAGATACGAGCAGGCTGATAATATCAGCTCCATACTGATCAACGACTAACTTGCATGCCTTGGTGACAACTCCAGTGGCTCCAATGGCGTGGTTTATCTTGCTTATCACAGACTGCAACCCTCCAATTCATTAAACCCTTTGTTTTTATCAGATTAAAATTTAAGGAATCGTACATACCACTGGGCCGACGAGCAATGAAGTTCCAGAATCAGCAATGGCTGGACACCCATCCTCACAATATCCTGAATTGCATCTCTCAGAGCCAAGACATTAAGTGAAAACAAACAAGTTTACAAGACAAGGAAAGTGAAGCATACCGGTTGGTTTTCCGTCAATAAGAATGTCACCCATGTCAAACTATAAGGCATCATCAAAATCAGTTCCATGAAAAAGTAATAGAAATGAAACACTAGAGTCTAGAGAAGCTGTTGAGCAAACCTGCCAATATCCTTTGTGAGTGACAGGGGTGTAGGTGTGCTCTCCCTTGTAGTGTTTGGGGTCAGCCCCACCGAACACAATTTCACCCCCTTCTTCCTCCTCGGCTTTACGATTGAGCCAGAAGGAAAACACTGGTTCCTTGATAAGTCCCTGCTCAACCATGTTGTACCACACTGGGTTCACATTCCCAACTGATATCTCTTTGAAACCAAGCCCTAATAGGCCATCAAACTTGGCCGCTACAAATGAGATTCCTGGCTCACTAGTCGCTTCTATAAACTCCTGCTCAACATCATAATCATTACTCACAACACAATTCTATGTATTCACAAGTAGTTAAACACTCAACTCAAATTTACCTGATTCTTCACAACCATGTCTCCGATTTGGACATTGTCATTACTAAAGAAACCAGAAATGGACCCACTTCCATAGTGAATGGATGCAGATTTCCCTTAAACAAAAACAATAGGATTATCAAAAGAAAAATGAGTTGAAGATAGCATGAGTGGTCGTGGGTTAAAGAAAACAAACCATTCTTCTTATAGCTACTTGACTGCCTTGAATCATACTTGGCATGTAAGAAACATGCGACCTGCACCAGTAACCACAACGTTAACCATGGTCAGTTCTGCCTATTCTTCTGTATTAGAGCACCAACTCAACTCAACTAAAAGTTCAAGCTGATAGTTAAAGGCTCGATTATAGTTATAGTCTAACAATCTGTTATGTTTTTTCAATGTAATGTAAAATCTCACCGAAAAATAGCACTGGGACGATGGAACCCACATGTTGGAGCTACCCGTGTCGAAGATGACAGCTAGCTTTTGAGGAGGAGTGCCCACACCAATCTCACCAAAGTACTGCGCATCCATGAAATTCTTCAACGAAACCATGTCATTATCTTCCCGTTTTCGGAGCTGATAATGTTTCCTGACAGCAGCTTTCACTGACTTTGTGTCAATCCACTTGTCAGGATCCGATTTCATTTTCTTCAGCCTAATGCTCATCAATCCATTGCTTGAAGTTGCACACACCAGAGAGAGCAACAGAGATGAAAGGAGTACACACAACACAATACCTCTCAATTCACTTCCCATCATCACCTGTAATTAACTACAAAATGTTCAAAACACAACACAGTTACCACAAAACACTAACTGAAACAGGAGGAAGAACAAAGGTGAAGAAATAAGATACACAACACAAAATATATACAGAAATGAAAAGAGTGTGATCACAGTGAGATTATAAATTGAAACTACCCACACTCCCGGCTTCATCTCTTCTTCACGACTTAAACAAGCTAAGGTTGTGGGGGCGTCATGACCCTATCAACGGTCGTGTATAACAGTGGGTGGTGACGTGTGGGGCAAGGGATGGTGTAGGACACGCGCAAGGATGATGCTTTTTCGGTGTAACAGAAAGTAACTTACGTCTAACGGCTAGTTTTGGTTGAGTACAAGTAAATGAACAACCTTTTATGGGCTTGGTTCGTGCTAAGGCCCAAGTGTCAGCCAGAACGGGCCTGCACAATGTCGACACTTCTATCTACTGGGCCTTAAGCTGAAACGCGTGGTTAGGTGTTAATGGGCCTGGATTAAAGTCCCTATTGCTGGACCACACATAGCATATAAATGGGTATCAAGAAGAGTGTGGTTAGAGTCAACGTTTGTGCCCACCGATGTAAGAAAATAGTAGCAGGCCTGCGAATAAGGGTTTGACTTATGGGTGATGGTCCACCTCGATCTGCCTAAGCCTAACCCATTCGTGCGGCGTCTAAATTTTCACCTTCTACAACGCGTAAGACTGACTCGGTATTGGGGTCCAACTCAAGGTCCTCCATCTATTCTATACTATACAGGCCTCATCACATTCTAATCCTTAAACCAAACCCTAATCGCTTACACAAGAAATTCTTATCCACTCCCCTTACTTTGTGCCCATCTACGTTATATGATGGTTCTTAATATTTAATGACAAGTTGACTTTAGTTAACGTGTAATTTATGACATGATTTTCCTCTTAGAGTAAGAAATAGTTTCATTAATAGTAAAACAGAATCATTATATCGGTTATTAATCGTAGAGTAATAATGATCCGATAACTCTTGGCAACAAACCTATAGCAATCAGACTAAAACAAGAAATATAACTAAAACAATGAATTGAAACCAAAGCTAAAACAGATATAAAATCCAAAATGTGTCAACTGACGAGAACCGCTAAAAGTAGGGCCTAAACGCTGCTTGGTCCCTACTCTCCAAAAAACTCGTTTTGTCAGTTTTTTTTCTTGAGTGACAAAAAATAATATTTTGTTCGTTCTCATCGAAAATAACGTGGACATTTTCAGTAGACAATTTCTATTCTTAGATCGTACAACTATTATCGGTACAAATTCGATATTTATAATTCTGGTTATCGCCAAGATAAAGAATCTCTAAGCCCTTTGGTGACCAATTGTGGTTTGACCTGGTACATACTAGATTGTCTGACTGTCACTTGATCTTATGTGGGGACCTATTAATTGTGAGGGGTGCCAATTGGAGCAATTGGTGGAGGAGATAAGTTAGCTGGCGCTAACCGTGGAAGGGACAATATGTCTTTTCTCCCCAGTGTCCCGCTTCCTACAGGTGCCTCATTGGACCTGAAGAGACTATGTAGTAGACCTCGCCTAATTATGTAAGCCAACAAAGGCACTTGATACCGAATTCTGATCGCCCTCGATGGTGAGAACTCGTGGTCCAGTAATGTTGTTGGTTATGCACTCGTTCATAGCTACCATCGTGATGGTGCGGTAAGCTAACACGAGGAAGAGGAGAACCACCGTAACATGTAGTCGCGCGAATCAACTACGGATTTGTACCGTCCTTCAGACACACTAGAGGTTACGCAAGAGAAGCATACATGTTTTTAAGAACAATACAATAAAACTCATGAAGATTTTGTGTGACGGGGACAACTATGATAACATTATGGGAAGGACGGTTAAGACTAAGATTGAGAGCTCTCAACATTAAGCGTTGTTCTAACCCACAATTAGTACATAAGGCCATGTTCAATAATAAACGCATCTAAAATAATATATATATATATATATATATATATATTATATTAAAAGGTTAAATTCCATTTTTGCCCTTGAGAAGAGGCGCGTGGCCCAGAATTGGTTCCAGTTTGCGCGCTTTCACGTGCTTAGCTCTGAGCCGTAGATCGCGCGCGCTGCTGATAGATGGACGATCCTGATGCAGTTCGCAGGTTCGCATATTACAGGTGGTTCGCACCTGATAGCGTCCCTATATATATACATATATACATATATAGGGTAGCTATCCAGTAAAAACCACCCTTATTGTGCAAACTACGAACTCACCAGGTGCTGACACGTGGCGCGCACAGTGCTGATAGTTTGCGCAGCACAGTGCTAATAGTTTGCGCCTATTAGCACTGTGCTGCACAAACTATCAGCACTGTGCGCGCCACGTGTCAGCACCTGGTGAGTTCGTAGTTTGCACAATAAGGTGCGGTGTTTTATATATTTATTGTCCACGTGTCAGCATCTGGTGCGCTCTGCTGACATCACTTTGGGGGGGTCATGTGGCTCTCGTGGGTTCGTAGTTTGCACAATAGGGGGGGGGGGGGGTTGTACCTGATACCAACCCTATATATATATATGAGAGCTTGTTGTATCAAAAAGATATAAAAAAAATTCTATATTATGTTTAAATATATATTACGTCTTATGTTTATTAGTTTAGGGTAAATTACATTCACCTATCCCAAAATTTACACGTTTAACGGATACCTACCCCAAATAACGTATACATACCCCAAACTAACAGTTGTAATAACATCCCCCCATTCCATCTATTTTTTCGTCCATTTACTGTTCATTTTTTCATAAATTCCGAGACTACTCGTAGTGTTACAATCCTAAAACCAAATCCAACCCTAAACCCAACCCTAAATCTCTCTCCAAGCCTGAATCTAATCCTAAAATTGGATGGAAAATGGATGGAAGGGGGATGTTGTTACAAATTGTTAGTTCGGGTATATATTCGTTACGAAATAACTTTGGGGTATTTATCCATTATACGTGTATAATACGAGGTAGGTGCGCATAATTAACCCATTAGTTTAAATCGTTAGATGAACCTGGTTTTGACGTTTTTTTTATCTACATCCATTAATTAATTGTTTCATATGATGAATCTCACATAAAAAAAACTATAGACATACATACCAATTGATTAACATTAAAAACAAATTTCTATTTCATCTTTTTTTGAGTAAAAGTTGTTGATATTATTAATAGAAAAAGAGTCATTATATTGTAAAGAGCCGCATAAGGTCTCCGGACAAAAAACTATTTGACAATGTGACTGTTAAAAACAGTTTGGAAAGAGCAATATAGACATACCGAAAGGAGATGAGAGAAATGACGAAATTGGCGAGTACTACTCAAGGTATTGACTAAATGTTGATGCTTCTATGTGAAGTTCGACCGAACCTAAACTCGTCAGTTACATAGAGAGGAATGGCTTTCACCAAGGACCCCTCCCAAGGAAAGTTCATGAAGCCATGATTGTCTATCATTCCTATTGGCAGGGCTTTTTCTCATCCCTCGACTGATCTTCCTGAGGTTCTCCTGTAGTGTGCCTTTTTAATTTTGGCACAGCTTCCTAAATGGGGCAGCCGACGTCCTAGGCGTCCCCCTGTTTCATCGCTACCTGAGGGTTAAGTAGGATATGCGGGGTTACAATCGGCCCCCTTCGCCGAGACAATGGGGCCTTAGGTAGGATATCCGAGTTCAGTGGCTCGAAACCTGGGGTTATTATGGTGTTTTCCCCCAGTCATTAGCATAGTGCTTCTCCATATTCGCCAATTGAAACTCTAAGAGAGAGGTGTCAAACCGGGGAATTCTCGGAACTTCCACATCACATTCCCGCACCGGGTGTCCAAGCCGACCATAGTTTTAGCAAAATATAGGGAGTCGATCATAGGTTAGAGTAACCTAAATTGACTCTCTAAATTCATGGAACCTCAGGACCATGTTTCGGTAATGGGGTTAGTGAACCTCCATCTAGAATTGAACCTTGATGGTTCCACCCCATCATAGACCCCACTAGTTGTGGGGAACACCACACAACCCCCTAGAGCAGCGTTGATGACCTCCCAGGTGGCCTTGGTTTGGACCGACGGTGGGAGACCCCGTGTATACACACAAAGCTGAATCCGATTCAGTTGGGGAAGGTCTCGAGCCCTCGGGTCCAAGATATCCCCCAATAGCATCAGGTAACAATTGAAGCACCATGGCTCATTGTACCTTACCCATTCACGAGTCTTTTAACAACTGAAGTAGAACGCATACGTTCCAAGCTCCAAGTTTTTCATGACCAGCCTTGACGCCGCTCGCCCCTATACCCGCGTGATCACCTTGAGCATAAAGTCACTCCGAGTCGGTGTTGAAGACAGCAACCTCTCTACCATGTCGTATTGCTGCCGAGAAATGATAGTAGGCTCCACCGCGGTGAAGGGAACGACCACCACAGCCTCCTCCTCAATGATTAAACATGCTGAGAAATCGGCCTGCGGGTTGATCATATATAGCCCGAGTACTGAGAAGATGAACCACCTATATGCACAACCGGACTCATAGAGACAGGACCCTCTAGAGACTGTGTAAAGACCGAGAAACTTAATAGTTTAAATTACGGTTTTAAAGCGGCGGGGTTGGAAAACGGTTCGAAAACTTGGAACGAGTACGAAAAAAAAAGAAAATAAAAAAGAAGAAGACGAGGGGATTAGGCCTAGGCCAGCTAGACCGGGAACTTGGGCCGAGCCAGACCAGGCCCAACCCGCGCCCAAGCCCACGCCACCAGACGGCCCAACCTGTCGCGAACAAAACCCTAAAAACCGTCACTTCGCTTCCCCATTCTACCGCACGCTACCCAAGGCATCTTCAACCTCTCGCCTCCCTCTCTCTCGCTTGTCTCTCTGCATCGCTGAGCGTCGCCGGAACTCCGTCATCCGTCTCCGTCACTTCCTTCTTCTTCCACTCCCACCCACGACAACACCTCACCACCAGAATCCCTCCCTTTCTTCCTCTTCTTCTCCCTCGAATCGCAGCGACTCAACGACGCCGCCATCTTCGCGTCGAGCTTCGCTACTCCGGCGTCGAGCTTTCATGATCAGGTGAGCCTAAAATCCGGGCGCGTTTCTTCTTCCCCTTCAATCCTTACCTGTAAATCGCGAGCGTTTGGCGGCCAAGCTTAACTGGAGAGGTTCGTCGGAACCCTCGAAACCCAGATCCGAGATCTACATGCCGGCAAGCTCCCCACGACGCCAGATCTGGACGGAGGGGCTCAGAACTCGCCCCAACCACCAACCCCGAGCCTCTCTGACGCCGTTGCCACCGTGGAGAACCACCCCGAGAAATCCCGGCGTCGCCGTCATCGCCGGAGTTGTACCGGACCGAAGCCAACCCTAGCTCGTCTCTGACGGGCCTTGGGCCAGAGCGAGTTCGGGCACTTGGGCTTGGACTTGATCTAGGCCTCGGCCTGGACATAGACCGGGCTTGGGTCCAGATCCTGAACTGGATCTGGACTCGGGCCTGGATCCGGGTTTGGGTCGGGCTTGGGTCGGGTCCGGGTCTGAGACCTGGACGGGTCGGATCCGGGTCAGATTCGGGTCCGGATTTCGGACTCGGGTCGGATCCGGGTCAGGCCAGTTTAATTAAAATATTAATTAGATAATTGGATTAAAATCAGTTAAACTCAAGGACTTATTGGACTTTTAAAGGACGTTTGGACAAACTACTAGACTAAATTGATAATTTGAGGACCGTTACGGACTGGACCGAGACTGACTACCGTCCCTTTTGTTAATCCCAGGCTTTTACCTCGAGCGTGGAGAAGACCGGAGTAGGCCAGGACGGCAGCAGCTAGGCGATCCAGATAGAGACTGAGAGGTAGGGATTACCTCGAAACCCGCTTTATTACGGACGCACTAGAATGCATATAGGGAAACGTAATAACCAGTTAAAGAACTAGTATGCATGTAGGATGTGAATAACTAGCGTAGACGTATAAACTGTGAACATTTACGATTACTGTCTTGGGAAATTGTCGTGCTGGTAGAATTGGGCCATGTCGCGCCTGTAGGATTGTTTGCTGAGTGTATCTGCTTGTGTGCTCTGTGTTGATTGAACTGTTAATAAATAACGAACTTGAAAACGAGTAGAGTTGGACTTGTTGATGCATATTAGTGATTGAGTGGTTATTTCCTGTTTATCGGTTATGTTGAATTGGGGATGTTGGGGAACGGATACTGGTTAAGCCGGTGGGGTTACCACGTCGAGTATGGTGTCGGTAAGTGATGGTAAGTGCGTGATGGTTACATGAGTAAATTGAGAATGTGATTGTGATCCCATTTGTGAGGGTGATCGTGATTGTGGTTGTGGTACTGTGGTTACCGGTGATTATGGTTCTGAGTGTGATTGTGATTGTTTTGACGATACCTGGATGAGTTGTGCCCGAGAGGGTGTCGTACGTTCCGGTGCGCGGCCGGTAAAGTGTGAGAGATGTACTTCTGTCAGGTGTATCGTACCTTCCGGCGCGCAATCGGTAAAGTGTTGTGTTTTGTGGTACTGTGGTTACATGAGAAAGATGGTTTCCCTACCTTCCGACCGTGAGTCGGTAAAACGATGTGTCCCGCGAAGAGGTGGTTTCCCTACCTTCCGACTAGCACTCGATAAAACGCTGTGTTGAGCACCGCGAGAGATGAGGCCGCGAAGAAGCGATTTCCCTGCCTTCCGTCCATCGGTAAAACGTTGTGTTCCGCGATGAGGTCGACCACCTATCTCGACTCTATGTTGGGGAAGTTGCGTGCGGCTGCGCCGGGCCGAGCGGGTTTCTCCCAAGACCGTGCGATGGTTACGAGTTGTGTATTTGAGATTGCTTTGAATTTAAATGAGTATTGCTGTGTTGTGGCTATGGGTGTTTTCCATGTTATGAGTTGTGTGTGACCGCGAATGACTTGATTTTGATTGTTTGATGATGAGTTCATGTGTGTGGTTTCCGTGTAAGTTCAACCGTCGTCTTTGTGGTTATCCGTGAGTCGGCCGTGAAAGGGGTTCTGGACGAGGATTTCCGGGATAATTTGTGGTCGAGTAAAGTGAAGGTTGTTTAATTTGGGTTGCATGTTCTCGTTGTCGCCTTCTCCTTTTAATCGTTAAAAAGTTAGTTTGAAATTGTACTTGGGTGTCTTACTTGGATTGTTCCCTTCGGTGCATGCTTTGGTCTGTTGTGGTGTTGAGTTAGAGTTGGTGTGATGGGACTGGTGAAGGTCATGAAAAGGGGGAATTGTCTTTAAATGGTTTAAGGGTCGCCCCGTTATATCAAACTTTTAATGAACTTTAAAATGTGGAAAGACTTTCTGTAAATCCGTTTGAGGTGGTTTTCGGGGCTTTTCCCTACTGAGCGTCAAGCTCACCCCTTACCGTGTTTTCTACAGGTATTACTTATGATTTGGAGTAGAGGGTTACGCAGAGCTTGGGAGCTAGCGGATGTCGGGTTTATTTTGTGTTCGTAGAGACGTACCTTTCTTTTTGAATTATTGTATGTGACTGAGCTTAAGACTCAGGGTTTGAACTTCCCGCTGACTTATATATTATTTTGTCTTCATCAGTTATCTTTTATCCTCTTTTAATTATTATTATTATTTAATTTCACTAAGTCATGTCTCGAGTCCGGTCAATACCGGATTTGGGGCGTGACAGACTGTGGCGCAGTCTGGCTGCTCACGGTGATGGAGTTAGGATTTGGAACCCTAAACGCCATCGAGCTCCCGAAAACAAGACCTTCCGGGGTGAGAGTGGCAACGAGGCGATGGAGAAGATCGACATACACCTTCAGTTGTCGGTCACGCTTTGGCTTAGGCAATGCTCCTTGGTCCGTTCCCGAAGAGAACACCACCAGTATCCCTGAGGATGCCATGGGTGGATGTTCTAGAGGGGGAGGGATTGGTGGAGGAGGAATCGGTGGAGAAGAGAGCAACACGGTGGTCGAAAGAGGAGGAGGAGGAGAATCGGTGGGCTTCAAAACCCTACGCTTGCGTTTCTTCTTCTCTCAGACTGGTTGGACAAAACCTAAGGGTGGGCATGGAGGCATTATCAAGCCTCTAGAAGAGATATGTATGTCAGTGGTGGCGATAATAGGTGGATGAGAGGGATGTCGATAGGAAAGGCTAAGGTCATGATAGATAGGCTAGACTAATTTAAGAAAATGAGACGTACGCAAAACCGTAGAATACCGCAATTTCTATTTCATCTTCATACAATAGTCTATAAAACATCTCATACATACATTTGAATGAAAATATTTAGAAACTCAAATAGACTTCTTTTTAAAGATAAATGATAGATATTATTAGATGTCGGCAAATCTCAAATAGGCTAGATTAGAATATGTATATGTATGAGTTTAATGCAAACTATACGATTGAGATGTACGAGTTTGA
This sequence comes from Erodium maritimum, assembly GCA_963921825.1. Taxonomy (NCBI): domain Eukaryota; kingdom Viridiplantae; phylum Streptophyta; class Magnoliopsida; order Geraniales; family Geraniaceae; genus Erodium; species Erodium maritimum. The sequence continues at coordinate 47,900,852 of OY997595.1, read as the reverse complement.
GAATTTAAATGGGAAGAAGAGTATTAAAATTTTGCCAGTTGACGATAAAAATACATGTGTTAAGTCATAATAAGTAGGTAGGTGTGGAGTGTGTTGTGTGGTAAAATTAAAAAGGATGTGTGATATGGCACAAAGTTGCACGTTGGTTTATGGTTTATTTTATGCAATATAGATATAAAAAAGAGGATATGGATTGATTGGTGTCCGTTTGGGTAAGGACGTGACGTCAACGAATGTGCAAGGGAAGTCAAAGGTATCCCATTAAAGAAGAGAAAACAACCAAACAGACCTTTACGCACAATCCAAGAAACTGCAATCTTTATTGGACGAATTTGACCCATCGCTAATTCGGAAACGTAGTTTCCTCGAAGTCTCCTTCAAGTCCACTCTTTCAACTACGTGCCACACAATCACAGCCGTATTTCTTGACCCACACATTTATTTTATTTTATTTTTATTTCCTCTCACATTTAATGTTTTCTCCCATCTTCTATTCATAAATTATATTTCACTTGTCTCGATATTCAAATTCTAAATTATTTTTCACAATTTTCATTCAAGAAAAAATATAAAAATTGTTATACTCAAGACACAAATGATAAAGAACAACACTGAGACACACACTGAGTTTGAAACAAGGTTGTAAACGGCGCTAGGCGCTAGTCGGGCGGCGAGGGGTCCTAGGCGCTAGGCGGGGACTAGTCGGGGCCTAGGCGGGGACTAGTCGAGGCCTAGGCGGATTCTATTATTTTAAATTATTAATAATTATATATTACATTTTCTATAGTTTATTTTTAATTATTAATGTATATATGTTCATAAAAATTTAAATTTGTATCTATAAAATAACTCAAACCAAATTTCAAACCCAACCCAATTCCAAATCAAATCCCAAGCCCATTTCCAATCTAATCCTACTTCGGTCATTCTTATTTACTTTCATTTCTATATATAATAAACATTAATATAATTAAATAAATGATAAAAATTCTACTGTATTAATAAATTATATTTATTAAAAAATTACATACATTATATTTATATATATAAATACTATACAACCACATTTTTTAGGAAGTTGATTATATTTCACACATCCACTCTTTTTTTCTTGAAAGTTACAATTATATTCTTGAAAGTTGAAATCTGATATCTACTTTACTATCTACTCCTTAAAGTAACGTGACTCCTAGTAGGGTTCGAGTCGGCCGCCTGAGTCTGAGACGGCCGCCTAGGACCAAATCGGTCGATTAAGCGTCCGATTTATGGATTTCCGACTTGGTCCGCCCGACTATCTCTAATCGTGGCGTTTCCTCTGATTTTGGCGCCTAGGCGCCGCCTAGGCGGGCTAGGCGGGCGCCATTTACAACCTTGGTTTGAAGTATGAGACTGAAATAAATACTACAAATGATACATGAAAATTGAAAATAAATGAAGAAACTGTATATATTCATCATAATCTTGGTGTCTTCTTCTCTTGACAATTATCGTAAAATGGAAATAAAACGAAAACAAATAAAGAATGAAATTGAGCTGTATACCCTCCCCAATAACGAAAATATGAACACATAATCTCATTCTCGATCACTATTCTATGGCCACTGTGATTAACAAAAATAAAAAAGAACATTTTAAAACAAATCTATGGCTCCAACTTCCGGGAAAATTATTGTTTGTGGCTCGGTGAGCTGTTGGGATGATTCCCACTTATGATGGACGAAATGGCAGCGGCCAGCGCCGCGGTGAAATTGGGGTCGGCGGTGATGGCGGTGACGGTGTCAGCCAGTGCATGCTGGTGAGCGGCAGCAGGCGGAAAGTGCCCCGACGAGCCTCCTCCGTCGTTGGAGGACTGCAGACCCGAGAACTTGGACTGGCTGTAGAGAGCTTGGGCGAAGGGTTGAGGGAAGCTCATCTGGGGTCTCTGGATCTGTAACGGGTTGGGGCTCGGGGTGTGGGTCAGATCCAACGTGACGGTGGGGAACGGCGCCGAAGCCGAAATGGTGGCCATGGTGGGGGAGCAGGGGAAGATGGCTCTGGCGAGTAAGTTGGGGTTCATGATCCCGTCTGCGCTGGACATGGAACCCGAAAGCAACATGGTGGCTGCCGCCGCCGTGGTTGACGCCATGGCCATTGCCGCCGGCGGGAGTGGGTGGTTGTGGGTTCCTTCGTAGGTTGTGATGAGGATGGACCTGTCGTCGGCGCACCTTTGCACCTGCTTCCGCACCGGACATCCCACCGCCATTGTGCACCGGTAGTAGGCTCGCGGGCACGGGTTTCCTTTCGCCATCTTTTGACCGTATTTTCTCCATTGGCACCCGTCGCTTATCTACACAACAAAGTTACCATTATAACGTAATCGAAACATCTATAAGCTTGAGATTTTAGTCAGATAATTAGTAATGTTTAATATAACGTACCATGGGAGCTTCTGACCGTGCACGGACGGAGACTCGGGCCTTTCTCATAGCGGCCTGATCTATATTAGGTTTGGCAGGTAATTGGTTGAGTTTGGACATCTTGTTAGGTCCCCATACTTGGTCTTCGGAGCTAGCGATTCTCTTGCCTGAAGCTTCCAGGTTGTTCTGTGGAGATCCAGGTTGATCCCGAGTTTCTGAAGAAGAATTCGACACTTGATCCTGATCCTGATCGTCAGGATCCGTTGCAACAAGCCCGAAATCCATCAGCGGTCTCGCCTTCTTGTCCTCCGATTTAGCTTCTACGACCTCATGTTGTTGTTGTTGTTGCATCAACGTAAGAAGATGCATTTGTAGGGCACTGTAGTTGTTGGTCACTTGACTGAGCATTTCCTTCAACCTTTGATTCTCACCGTTCATCCGTTGCAGCTCCACTTGCAATTCTGCTAGCTGCTCATCAATTATCATAACATCAATTATTTAATTGAATCAGACCCCATCTTCATACATACAAATTGAATTCAACTTCATCTAATAATACAATTTTTCAACTCATATAATATACCTCGGATTTGGCTTTTCTTTCGTCAACCTCCGATGAAATCCCATCATCCACGGTGGATTGATCGCTTCGAGTAAGAAGACCCAGACCAGTCTATTTTCAGAAATAAATAAAAAATGAACATCAGAATTGAGAAACTCTATTCAAAAAAGGAAAGTGATCATGCACTACTTACATTTACATCTAAATTGGATCGATGAACGGAGGTCTCCTTCTTTACATCGGTGGAGCTTTTGTTGTCGGAGAAGAAGTCAACCTCCCCGACAGCAAGGCGGTGATCGCCTGAAAACATGTTGTTGTTGTAATTATGATGGTTGAAGATTGAGGAGTTGAGGATGGTTGGAGGAGGAGGTTTGTTGAGGATATTGGAGGAAGCAGAGTCGAGGGTAAGGCACCACCCTTTCTCCATAAATCAAGATAAGAGAGAGAAGAGGTGAGAGGAAGTCTCAAGTCTTGTACCAGTGCAATGGCATGCCCTATAAGAAGGGTTTCCAAATATTATATTTTATTTTTCTACAATCGACGGCACACTTTTTTTATTTATGTTTCTATTTTTTGCGTCAGGGTTTGCGTCAGCAGGTCAAGTTATTTCCATTGACTGTTTTGAAAGTAAGCTAGTACTGCCTTAATTTGTCACGTAAAATTAGAGTATGGATGATTAATCGGACAGTAAGATCCGACATGCATGAAAAGTTGGGGTGTTTGGTTTCGTCAAGAAAGAGATTGACTCGTTCAACGTTATGATACAAAAATCAAAATAGAAAAGAAGGAATCGCACCGCCCGAAAGCTGCGGCGGGTTCCACGTGACAAGGACAAAGGCAAAGTCAATAAGTTTGACATTGCCACCGGCAACCGGGTGCAGAAGTACCCAAGTCTCCCCCACTTTTCAGATCTTCGTCAATCGTTGACTCTTTACTCCCTCATTTCTTCCTAATATATATGAGCTTTATTAATTTATCCAAAGTAGGGTCTAGTCGTCGTCAAATCGATCGTCGAAACAAGTAAAAAATGTTTTTTTTTGTTAATTTGTCGAATCGAAGTCTCGTGTTTTGTCGATTTGACAAATCTGTTTTAGACAGTCTACGAATCTGTCGACTCGCATGGATATCGATTAGGCCGATGCGGTATTGAAAACACAAATCTCCGAGCGCCACATGGCGACATATCAGCAAGAAAAGATAGAAAATGCGCGACGAGTCTGTTACGTTACATGAGTCAACAGAATCAGTTGATCAGGAGAAAATAAATGAAAAAATAATGTGAAGGGATTGCTATAAATACAATGTACCCCAACATAACAAATTCCACACATTTGCTTTCAATTCTCTCTGAAATCGTCAAAATTCTCTATATATCTGTTGTGATCTCGTATTATGTTCATGGAATCAATCGAATTTCTCAGCCATTCAAAAGTGTACGACAACTTTATGCATGCTGTGTTACGATTCTACGGCCGATAGTCTAGAAAAGTATTTGAAGATGACAGAGACAAGTACGAGCGTGACGATCATTCTGGACCGATTCGGATGCCTATATAAGGCAACCAAATATCAATGCCGAAGTAGTTGCCCTCGACACGAATAATTGAACCCCGCTCCAGAAGGACAACCACGAGTCTCTTATGTTTTAGTGCTATGGACTATAACCCCAACTAGCATGCTCAATTAGCGTTTTTCGTAATGACGTTCCCGATTTCAAACTAGCCAAGTTTTATTTTGTATGCTGAAAACATAACCGTAAAGTTTGTAATAAATGTGGTGTTTATGTTTGTATTAATGCTTGTCATATATGGTTTGACCGAATCGGGCCTTCATGGTCCCATGAGCCGAATCTGTCTCCACAATTAATCACCGATTTTGTCAAGATAAGATTTTGACCGATTTTTTACTTTGAATGTGATACCCTACGATTCTACCTCCCTATTTGTAAAAACCTATTTGCAGATTCGCCCTACACTCCTCTTCTCCAAACCTCTCACCAAAATAGAATCGGTAGCCTATTTACTTCATACATCACCGAATCCATGGAACCTATGTGCACCAACATTGAAGAGAGGAGGCTCGTTGTGCCTTAGATGATACACGGTAGTGACACCAGAGAGTACTGGAACGAGTTCTACGTGGATTGGTAATCCATGGAAACAAAATCATACCCCCGGTTGGTGAAGCAGCTCGAAGATCACTGGCAGAAGACCAACCACCGGGTAGAGCGGTTTGAAATATCATTTTTGCAAGCCCGACATGAGCTCGGCCCAACCGTAACCGATGCCGAGGTGCTTCTCGAGGCCAATTGGATTTATGCCTGCAATATCGTCTACCAATTCAACAAGCATGAGTGGTAGGTGACTGTTCGAGAATGTCCAAAATAGCGTCGGATGAACGGGTTTCCGAACCTCTAGTTTTCATCTGGCCTGGTTGCTCGGGGGTTGTCTGCGTGAGGTTGTTTTTGTAGGTTCTTGGGTATTTTGTTTATGGGGTTTGACGTTGTAGTGTCATTGGGTTTGTTCAGGAAATAAACAAAATTTTCTTTCATATTATTTTATTCAATTTTTATTCACATTGTTCTCGGAATAGACCAAATCAATCTATTTCCACTGCAGCATCATCAACAATAGACCCCTAATTCGGGTCGAATTAAATCTTAAAAAATAAAATTTGAAACTTAAATAAACTATTTTTTTGATCAGAAAAACTTAAATAAACTAAAATTAGACCGATTCGATCTAATTCTATTGTTAAAGGTTTTGAATTGAGGGAGAGATTAATTAAAGATGGTGTTGCTTCTCGGAGTGGTTTCCTTGATATCTTAGTTAAGTATATTGCGTTAATTTATAATCTATATACAATGACTAATCAAACATTTATTCTATAATATATTTTAGGGAGTTGGTGTTAAATGTTTTGGTTCCCACTATCCTTGGTAAGAATGTTTTTTGTCAACTTAACCATCTTCTTTCTCCTTCCTAATAACACCACTCTTCCTGATTAGTTAATTAGCATAACATGGCGTATGCAATCAGGATGCGCTGACATGGCTTAAACAACATCCTCACCAAAGGGCGGTTGTGAGAAGCGACTGCAAGATCATAGTGGATATGATCAAGAAAGGAGGAAGACTTCTTTCTTCTTTAGGGACAATTATCACAGATTGTATCTCCCTTTTATCTCAACTCGAGTACGTGCAACTCGTCTTTGTAAAACGCACAGCGAACAAAGCAGCTCATTGGTTTGCCAGGGCGGCTTGTTCTTCCCATGTCTGGAATTGGTCTGGGGTCATATCCTCAAGCCACTTCAAAGCATCCTCATTACCGATATTTAAATAAAAACATTCCATTTCTCTAAAAAAAAAAAAGTTAATTAGCATAACTTTCAATACACACACTACACGGATACAATATATAAAGATAAAGTATATCTTCAACTTAATTAGTATGGCTACTTGAAGATAATTTCGAATAATCTCTGCGCAAAATTACATACCTATATTTCTTTATACAATGACTTTTTTTTTTGGTATGTAAGAGAGGATGGATACAATAAGAGTTGAGGATAGATATTCTATATCAAGTAGAAGAAAATAAAGAATAAAGACGAGGACTTAAATGGTGGTGTCAATATTTAAAGTCGAAACAAGTATAAATATTAGACAAACAAACTTTGATTGCTCCTATCAAAATTCATGGTGTTTATGTAGAGACATTGGAACAATTCATATAGGTACAAAAAAAAAAGATTTACTATAGTAACCGTGAGACATAAACACTCATATGTTATGTTTATTGAAAATAATCCTGATATATAGAGTCTAAAAGTGACAGGCCAGGAGTTAAGAAAAAGTGGGCAGATTTGGCACCGCCATTGCGGCTCTATCTCATCAACTTGTTCAATGCACCAATCAAAGTTTCTCTTACCTTGCCATTAAGGCTTTCATTTTGACCACATTTTTCAACGGGAAATTTCATGAAATATGCCTCATAATGGTATAAATTTGTTTTCTATGCTAGCATAGTTCAAAATTTGAAAAATATGCTTTTCAATTATTTTAGGACAATAATACCCTTATTCTAATTTAAACAAGATAATTCATACTTTATTAATTCATTTAAATCTATTTTCAAAATAAATATCCAATTCGTAAATAAAATATTTTTTAAAATTTATAAATTATTAAAATTATATTTTATTTTCTTAAAAATCAAATTATTTTGAAAAATATTTTTAAAAAGATAATTCAACGATAATGTTTCAAACAAAAATATTATACTTCATTATTTTTTTTTCATTTTTATTAATTATTAAATTCCTATTTTTTTTAAATCGGATTATTTTGATAAATATAATATGAAAGATAATTCAATTCTATAAACTTTTGAAAAATAATTTCGATTTTATAATAAAATATATTTTATACAATTTTATTAGTAATTCGTAGTTTATTTTTTAAAAATAAATTAAAAATTAAAATATTATTTTTATAATTAATAAAATATATTATAAATTTAATTATCTTTAAAAGTTATTTATCAGTGTAATCTGTTTTTCATATAAAAATAAATTAAGATCTGATTTTAATAATTAATAATATATAATAATATTTTTTTATATAAAAATATTCTTTCCCTTTATATATTCATATATTAGAAAAAAATATTTTGTTAATATTAGTAATTATAAAAATCAGATTTGAATTTATTTAAAAAACAGAATACTCTGATAATAATTTTAGAAAGATATTTAAATTTATAATATATTGTATTAATTATGAAAATCAGATTTTAATTTATTTTTCAAATTATATTAAAAGTAAAATATGAATGTAGTAATTAATAAAATTTATTTTTATAAAAAATACATTTTGTTCAATTTTATTAGTTGCTACATTCATATTTTATTAATTATGAAAATCGGATTTGAATTTATTTTTATAAAACTTAATTATCTTTCAAATTATATTTATCAAAATAATCTGATTTTAAAAAATATAAATTAAAATAGGAATTTAATAATTAATATAACTGAAAAAAATAATGAAGTATAATATTTTTTTTGAAAAATTATCGTTGAATTATATTTTTTAAAATATTAATCGAAATAATTTCATTTTTAAGAAAATAAAATACAATTTTAATAATTTATAAAATTTAAAAATATTTTATTTAAAAACTGAATATTTAGTTTGAAAATAGATTTAAATGAATTAATAAAATATGAATTATCTTGTTTAAATGAGAATGAGGGTATTATTGTCATAAAACAATTGAAAAGCATATTTTTCAAATTTTGAACTATACTAGCATAGAAAACAAATTTTCACCATTATAAGGCATATTTTATAAAATTTCCCTTTTTCAACATCCAAATTAAGGAAAGAAAAACAATACGCAAGTAAACAAACCCGGAGAGATATGGAAGATACACAGAAACGTAAGTAAATTTGTGTGCACAATATATGAACATAAGCGTATATACTATAATACAGTTGAACCTAAATAAAAAAAAAAGCTGGGTCTTTTTGGTATCTGGGTCTGTATGCAGCTTTCGGGTGAGGGGACAGATTTAATGAAAGAACTTTAGTCCTCACCTTACAAGTTAAGACAACCACTCGACGTGATATTTAACCTTATGGTTTGGCATTACTGAGCGTATCTCCAGCTGCCTCCACTTTTCTACGGATATTTGTAGAATTGATCTTTGTGTTTATCCATACGAATCAGATCACCTTCTCGAGTCTAGAAAGAGAGATTTCGAATAATACTTTAGATTGTTTCGGATTATACTGTAGACTGAGTCCTGTTTGCTTCCAAAAAGTATATATTTTATTTATTTTATTGATCGAACTCATACTTTTTTTCACAAAATAAAACTCAGACGGATCTAATAACACAGTCTTCGGAGCAACCTTTTTCTTTACCTTGACCTACAAGTGTGGGGCATATTGTCGGCCAGAATTGGACGATCTCATTGGTCGATCAAATGATCAATTATTGGTTCATTTCAGTGCCGTACGTCTGCATGGGCTGCTTTTCCACCTAAAGGGATCCACTTTCTCCCCAAACTCCTACGCCTTGGACTTGCATTTTATTATATAAAATTCTGCCAATATGAACATGAGATGGATTGTTCGGTCGACAAAAAGCGACCATATCGAGATCCAACAACTAGACTACTATTTCTGTTCAAACATATTGGGTGTGTCCGAATGCGAATATTAAAACAATAAAACAAGCCTTTTATTACAAAATCGAGCCAATGGGTCTACTTAACTCCAGATTCTGTTCAAAAAGGTTGCTACAAAGTTCTAGGTTTCGCTCCTCTCTAAAACGTGTTACATATGTATTCTTTCTATCATTTCGAAAGGTAATGTCTTATACCAAGAGAACATCAATTCAAGATAAGGTTTAAATACTTGACTCTCCTATTTATAAGTCCAAATTGAGAAGAAAAAAAAACATTATACCATTCTCAAGTTTAAATCGGATCAAAAACTAGTTGCTATACAATGCATCGAGATTTTGAGGGCTTATTTGGGGAGAGAAATGTTAGAAAACATAAAGCTGTAATTTTTTGACTTTGCACTCATCTCTCTGTATTCCCTGACTTTGCTCACCACACTAGCACTAATCCTTAGTGTAACTTATAACCATAGCCCACAAACCTCACCGTCTTTTTTTTTATCAGTAAATTTTATTAAAGAACCAGGTTTTCAAAATGAAAAACAAGGTCAAGAGTTTCCCCTCATTACAACCATTACAACCACGAGAGTGTCATATAGACATCTCAAACTAGATACAACCTAACCCAGAAAAGGGTAAAACCAGTGTCTTAGTACCCAAATTACACATCTGAAGCAAACAGAGGCAACCAGAAATACAACACCAGCCCATCAAGGGGCGACCAAACTAAACCAATACAACCACGAGTATGCATAAAAGCATCTCAAACCAGAACTACAAACCCACACTAGGAACCAAGGGTCTAATACCCAAAAAACTACCAATAAGCAAACAAACAAAGCAACTAAATCAAAAGCTCTAAGAAGCCGGATTTTCCACACATTAAGCACAACCCACTAAGAACAGAAAGAAACAAACAAACAGAAAAGAACCGAACCCTCCTTCTGAAGCAAGCAACACCAGGACTATCCCAACCGGATCACTTCCAAAGTCCCAGTAGTCAAACTCCCCTAAACCCCACCAGCACCTCCTTAGAACTGGGCCATTCACGGTCAGGTCAACTTGACCAAACACATCACAGTGGCCATCACCGGCACACCGTGGGAACCCCAAAAAGGGGCGCGAGGGAAGTACTAGATGAAGAGAAGGAGAGGAAACATACTGGGGAAGGAAGGGCTGCCACCTAGACCACGAGAGAAGGCCTCGCCAACGGTTGAGCGTCTAAAACGCACCCCGAGGCCAACCCCATCTGGAAGAACCGCGCTCAGTCGACCTCCACCAAGTCACCGGAGACGAGGAAAAGATGGAACCGAGCAAGCAAAGACCAAATCGACCAGCAGGCACCGCCGAGACACCAGATCTACACGATCCTAGGCCGGATCTTCTCCAAGCACTGCTCGACTTCCAAAAGCAGAAGCCCGCCGGAGCCAACACTCCAAAGCGAACCCTAGGGCGAGTTTGCTCCTCCCCCCCCCCCCCCCACCCCCGACCCTCCACCGGCAAGGAACGAAGGGGACATAACCAAAGCAGGGAGAAGAGGACCCAGGAGACGCTAAAGGCCGAGAGAATCGGGTCGCCGGCGACGAGAAAAGCTCTGGGGAAGGAAAAAGTTCAGATCTGAAAACAAGGGGTCCAGATCTTCACTTAAACTCACTCCAGTGAAGAGGGAAAGTAGAGGGGACGGATCCTTCGTAGAGTATAAATACGTATGCATTGTAAGCTAATATTATCAAGCACAACATCAAGCAATATTATCAGTTTTATTCTTTGATCCACTTCCCAAATTATCATGGTATCAGAGCCCAGTTAAGTCCCTCAAGAATTTCGTGGCTTTGCCCACTCGTTTAGCCTTTGACGATAACGGGTGGGTAAGGCATTCCAAGTGATGAAACACTTTGATCCATTTTTGTTTCAAGACTTACCTGCTTCCGCTTCGTGGTAATCACACCACATGTTTTGTCGATAATCCCAATCGCTTCTTTCTTCAACCAACCGAACGCTGGTAACCCCTCGATTGCTGACCGCCTGAGGTCCTCATCGGGCCTTTCTTGCCGGCCTGATTATTAAAACGACCTTATTTTTTGTAAGTGTCACTTATGTAGGCTTTAGTTTTTATGTCTAACCAAAGTAGCCCTCTCGTTAATGACAGTTCATTAATTCCAAACCCACCCTTTTGTCTGATCCAAGTCAGCAGCCAAGTGAGCTCCATGTCAGCGCCCAACTCAGCAAGAAGTTTAGGACTTTTGGCCCGAAATCCACGTCAGCAACGATGAAGCAGCTGAATTGGGAGGAGTTTTGGGGTTTGTTCTCGGGTTCTCGTTCACCTCCTTCTCCTTCATCCTCGTTTTTCATCTTTATTCACTGATTCCTTTTGTCCCGTGCATTGCTGGTCCTCTTATCTGTTTTTTCTTCTTCAATTGGTTGTCCAAGCTGCTCAATTAATTGGCAAAGAAGCCTGCACAGAAAAGCCCTAGCTAGAGGTAAGTAAATGGAAAAGATCTAATTTGTAGTTTATGCATACAATTTGAAGATTTTTCGCAATATATCTGTATAAACGTAGTTAGTATTATCATGGAATGGTTTTGAAGCATATTTCGAACTAGTATTGACCTCCATTTCACGATTTTGTGGTTCAAGGATCGTATCGTACCGAGAGTCCTCTCAGTTTTATACGTTCTGGCATGAGGTCTTAGCCGGCCGGCTTGGCGATCTGGTTTTATGTGAACTAGACCCGGGTGTCCATCCAGTATCTAATGTAACATAATGTTGTGCTAATCCGTTATTAACTCATCATATATGTAATAACTGAGCCCTTTTTGGTTTTGTTTTAAAATATTTTTACAAGTCCTTTATTTATTTACAAATGCCTTTTGGTTTTAAATTGTTTGAAAACAACTTTTTAAATATTAGTAGAAGTCCATTATGGTAAACTCTAACTTTATATGTTCCTAATTGTTGTAGGAATGGTTCGAGTGCTAATACATGCTTAATATAAGGAAGAGAATGAGGATTACAGGTGGATACCACGTAACTCAAAGTCTATGAATATCCTTCTGGATGAGTTGGATACATCATTGAAGAAGAGTTTATGGGATAAACTATATGAGAAAACCGGTGTGGATGAAAATGAAATGGAACTTAAAGTGAGTTACTTAGTACCGGACATGCCTATTGATATTGGAGCAATGGATCCTGTTATTTTAGAAGACGATGAAACTGTTCGGGGTTTTCTCGTGGAATATGGACTTGGGAGTCGAAAGAACATATTGCGCGTGGAGGCCATTAAGAAAGATTCCCGTGGTATGGAAATAATTCCGGCCCCCGCTGAGCACTTTGGGAACATCATGTGTAGTCCAGTAAATACGGGATTTTCCGTTGATATGATGAGTGGTGTAGGTGGGCAACGCGTTTATCTCCCACATCGAGCTGCTAGTACGGGTACTACTGATGCACCAATAGCGGGGTCAAATCCTACTCTAGAGCAGTTAAGTATTGATGATGATTTGTATGAGAATGACGAAGATGAAGACGAATACGAACGTGAGTATGCAGAACAATACATTTCTTTTGATGATATGGGTTATGATGATATGGAAGAAGAAGAGTATTCAGAACAATACATTTTTGATGATGAGATGAAATATAGGGACGATGAAGAAGAACAAACACATTATGATCTTGTAGAGCACTTTTACCCGGCTGAAGTGTGTGATGTCGAATCAAACTTGATTGGTTTCCAAGATGGGTCAGATTTAGTAATTGGTGATGAATTTGACACAAAAGAAGAGTTTTAAAGTCTTTTGTCACATATTGTTGTGAAGGCTGGGTTTGGCGATCGAGCTGCCAAATCTAACAAGTCGGTGTATGTGGCAAAATGTGTTTTTTTTTTGTTTTTTTTATCAACGAAAAATACGATTTTTATTCAACCTGAACACAATTCAAAAGAATTACATAAAGGGAAGAAGGAGGAGAAGAGACAAGAGGGGAAGAGCTAACAGAAAAAGGAGCTAAAAATTCAAGGAGGTTCGAACAAACTGAGGGCGGCATTATCCCCAAGCGGACAAGAGAAACCCAACGATTTACAAACATCCCACGACCTTTTGGTTTCTGACTTTTTCCGGAGAGAACGAGACGGGCTAATGTCTTTGAGGGGAACAACCGATTTACGGAGCCCCGGCTTTTTACGCTTTTTCCGGCGAGTGGCCCTGGGGGGGCGAGGGGATCAGATGAGACGGGGAGTGCAGGCCCGAGATGAAAGAAGCGAATGGGGCAGGACCAGTTATGTGGGCTGAAGAGTCTGCCAGGGTGACAGGCCCAAGAGGAGGGGGGTACAGCCGGCTGGGCTTCAGAGAGTCAGAGCCCACAAAAACACAATCCGGCCTAGATGCGAGAATATCTGTCGACACAACTTCCAGCGAGGTTTCGAGAAGCGAAACGTCTTCTGTCTTGGAAAAGGGGGCGACCGACAAGCATTGATAGCCAGTGTGGAGAACGAGGTCGGATCTGGAGAGGAGACCGAGGCTGGCCGGCGATCCAGAGAAAGATCCGGGAAGGAATTGCCGAGATCTACGGTGACCAGAATTGTGGATGGAGAGTACGTGCTGCCAAAACTGAAAATTCAGATAAGTTCACCATCAGAACATATTTCAATACTCACTTTTGCTCTGCGAAATCAGCGACGCTCCACAATCGTGGACCAAGTACTAAATATGTTGCTGAATGTGTGAGGAAAAGTTGTGAGGGTCAAAAAACAACACCAGTCCCCAGATTAATTCAAATTTTTATGCAAAATGATGCACAGGGAGGCACCCAAATACCATACTGGAAAGCGTGGAAGGCCCGAAGACTTACCAACATTTTACTCAGAGGTGATCCCGCGAAAAGTTATGGACTCCTTCCGGCATATTTGGAGATGGTTGTAGAGAAGAATCCGGGCACAATCGCTCATCTAGAGGTGGATAGCGAAAGTAGATTCAAATATGTACTTATTGCATATGCATCATGTGTTCGAGGATGGTCGAATATGAGAAAAGTCGTTGCAGTTGATGGTACCTTCTTGAAGACAGAGTTCAAAAGAGTAATGCTTATTGCAATGGCACAAGATGGTCATCATCAGCAATATCCTATTGCTTGGGGAGTTGTAGACTCAGAGAATGATGCTTCATGGACATGGTTTTTTGAGAAGTTACAGGAATGTATACCAGATGGAGATGACTTAGTAATCCTTTCTGATAGGCATCAAAGTATCATCAATGGGAGGTTGAAGATCTACCCCAAAGTAGAGCATGGACAGTGTAGGTGGCATCTTGGTCGAAATGTCAGAACTCATTCAAGTAATAAGACTGGGGTTGTAGAAAGTTTCAAACAAGTTGTTGAAGCCTACAAGTTATCTGACTTCAACAGATTGTATGCAAATATGAGCAAAGAGTTCCCAACATCCATCGCATATCTTGAAGAAACAAATATAGAATTACATCAGTGGGCTAGAGCACACATTAGAGGTGCCCAGTACAATATTATGACAACAAATGGAGTCGAATCGATAAACGCAACATTGAAAGAGCCAAGAGATTGGCCTATCATTGCATTTCTTGATGCTATACATACGAAAGTTTTTTAGTGGTTCAACAAGCGTCGCCTTCCAATTGCATGTAAACCTCCAGGTACAACACTAACTCAGCATGCAGAAAAACTTATTCGGGGAAGGACAAGAGTTGTTGAATACATGAGTGTGATACAACTTAACGCGTCAGAGTTTCAAGTTACTGGTATGAAACATGTATCCATAGTTAACTTATCTGAGAAGCGATGCGAATGTCGTATGTTCGACTTGGATAAATTGCCTTGTGTGCATGCAATAGCAGTTGTCATATTAAGGAAAATTAATTGTCATCAGTTCTACTCCGAATTTTACTCACTCGACATGTGGAGAAGGGCTTATTCTGAAACCCTGTATCCTGTTCCAGCTGAACGAGATTGGTATTGTGATAGCTCCGAACCGTTTATGAAGGTTCTTCCTCCTAAGTTAACATTGAAGCGCGGTAGACCAGCAATGAAGCGAATCAAATCCGCCGACAAGCCATGTCGTCGGGCACCAAGAAAATGTGGACTATGTGGTACAGTTGGTCATACAAGGACAATATGTGCCATGACATCTGTTATGTAACTGTCATGAACACTTTGTTAATTTCAGCATTAGTTAATTTTCAACACATTGTGAAGTTATGGTTGTTTTTTTTTGTAATAGAGCATTAATAAATTTGTTGATCACTTTGTGATTTTTATTGTCACTAGATGGATTTTATACCTCTGTCCAAACTTTATCAATTATGTACTTGGAAGAACAATTTGCTCTCTGTTTTACCCGACCCGACCCTAAATACGTCCCAGATTGGCAGTCAGACTTGAAAATATTTCCTAGACTGGCTACATGAACTGAAACAGAACTCTCATACCACACCGTCATTATGGATATTTAGTCCCATATACAAAATATGAACTGTATTATTAACTATAGATCTATTATTATTACGCTAGATCTATTATAAATTTTCCAGATTAGCAGATGTTAGGCCGATGGAGACCCAAATTGCAGAAACTCAGAAACACGAGTAGAAGTTACAAACTATAGATATTAACCTTCATTACTAGTTAACCAAAATAGATTTGACTGCATACCAGTCAAATCAACAAAAACACAGACTTTTTAAGGATGGTTGCAAGTCAATCATCAAAAGTATGACTAGATTAAAAAAAAATAAACAAACTAACATAGCTAATAACTTCTTCTTCTTCTTCTTCTTCTTCTTCTTCTTCTTCTTCTTCTTCTTCTTCTTCTTCTTCTTCTTCTTCTTCTTCTTCTTCTTCTTCTTCTTCTTCTTCTTCTTCCTCCTCCTTGTCGGGGTGGGTTACATCATAACATCATCATAATTGGAGCCGCAACTATCTCCAACGTCATCATCATCATCATCATTGGGGTCGGTCACTGGGGGGTTGTCTTCCTCTGGGTCATCTTCTTCCATGGCTAGGGTTTCCTCCTCGTCTTCCTCCGTGTCGCCTTCTTCCACGACTGGGGCTTCTTCCTCCTCTTCTTCATCATCCTCTTCCTCCTCGTTTTCCTCCTCCTCCTCTTCGCCGGCGAGTTGCTCGTCTTCTTCCGGATCTCCCTCTTCATCGTCGTCGAAAAACGGCTCGTCCCACAGGAGTTCGTCGTCGTCTGAGCAACCCCGATTCCGTTTGGAACCGACATCTTCCCCGTCTTCGTCGTCACTGGAGTTGATGCTCGTAACATTGGTCTAGGAGAAGTCACCCCCCCGTGGGAAAACCATCGGTCGTCAAAGAACCACGACGCATCTAGGGATGGTGGTGGTGGTAGCCCTGGTCCGCGGCGTAGTGGTGGTGGTTGATGGAAGCATGGTGATGGTGGTTGACGGGCTGGTGGTGGTGGTTGACGGGCTGTTGGTGGTTGACGAGCTGCTGGTGGTTGACGGGCTGGGGGGGGGGGGGGTGGTGGTGGTGCTGAAGGGGCCATGGATCAAATGGTTGAACGAAGAAGAGAGAAAGAGAAAGAAAGCAATAAAATTTTCTCAGAATTGAGCATGCCTGTAAACCAGAATGGATGAAATGTGTTCCAGATCGGCTCTTACATAAGGTTCAAAAAGTGAAAATCATCATTACAAAAATTGAAGGGACATGACACTTATGGTTAAGAAATTATTAAAAAGGAACCTATTAGTAGTAATTCGAAGGGACTCGTCGGTTCAACTAATTTAATTGACAAGACCCCACTATTCACCCTTAAACTCGGACTGACACATGTCATCATCACCCGAATACGAACCCGACCTGACCATATTATTCTAGATCTACACCCGGATCTGGTCCGACTGAGTCCCCGACCTTAGAATGTACAAATTACATCCATTAATACAAGTGTAGTCCACTAATAAATTTGACAAGACAAGACAGGACAATACGATTCAACCATAAATCGGACTTAGTGTTTCTAAATATATTGTACAAATCTATCCTAATATGATTGTACACATTAATGATACAAATCTTTTGTTACATTCATCCCAGATCTAGTCAGAATGTGCCCCCAACCTAAACTTACTTGGTGAATCTGATTATAATCCATTCAAACACATCAAATTATAACAAAAAATCAGATTATAATCAAACACATTCATCAAACACATTAATCAAACACATTATTGTACAAAAAAATATTTCTCCAACATTAATTAATCCATTAACCATTCATCATTTGTAATCCAGTAGCTTAAACCAACAAATATGTTTCCAACAGTAATTCATGAAACATTTCTCCAAAAAAAATATTCAGTCATATTTGTAATCAAGTAGCTTCTCGAACCTGTTGGCTACATCCACACACATCTGTTGGGTCTCGAGGTAGGGTTGGAGATGAACCAACTCGCAGCGGCAAATCAAGGAAAACCAAGAGACGATTAAAACCATGAAACAACTAACAAAGAATGGATTCACAAGAGAAAAATTCAGCACTAGTTCTTACCAAAACAAGAACACCGGGTAACGAATGATTGGCTTGAGTCTCCAAGACGCCTACGTATCCACATGGGAATCAAAGCCACATAGTTCTTCTCTTTGAGGACTCAAGAACACAAACATGGAGGTGTGAGCTTGCCAAACCCGAAATTGCAAGGGAAGGGGGAGAGAAGTTGTGTTTCCTATTCTCGTCTTGTGTTTGTTATGTTGAAAAAAGATGACTTAAACATAACAAAAACCCATACTTGTCCAACTAAAGGCATGAGACAAGTATGGTGTCAAGTAAGGTGTAAATAGGACAAAGTATGGCAAGACAAGATTGGGTTAGGTGGTGAATCACCAACACCTTAATCCTTGTCTTGCTTACTTAGTACTAATTAATCAAGACTTGATTAATTAGTTCCATGGGCCTTGGTTGCATGGGTCTTTCATGGGCCTCTTGGAACATGGCCCGTGGCCATTTCCAACGAGGTCCCATGATTCTCTCATCGCCTCCAAGCCTTCCATACCGGAAATGTCCAACATTATCCGACGCGATAAATCCCAAGACTCCAAGCCTTGTCTCGATCCGTAAAATCCTATTCACTTACGGGCACATGACCCAAAACCCAGTTTTGGTCATGTCCCGAGACAACTCCCTTTTGGCCATTCTCCATAAATGTGTCAATGAGTTTCATCCTCCGGTGTGACCCTTAGGTTTATGCATGTCAATAGATCAACGTAAAATCCCATTTTACTTGATTCTATTTAAGTGGCAACTAATGAGACTTTAGTATTGCCTGACACTGCATAACGAATCTACCCTGTCGATTCTAACCTTTCCGTCGTCCCTGTCATTATCCTTTTATCTTCGATATCCTGATTGAGATAAGGCATAGAGCCGTCATCCTTATTATTCTCAATCACTGTTCCTTGATATGTGAGATGACTGAAGATATGATACCCAGTATCATGTGCATGGCCATGCTATTCTTTCAGTCACTCTCGATCAAGCGGCTGAGGACCGATATCTTTCTCATACCTCATTATGAGGGATAAATCCCTTAGCCGTCTTTCGTGTCACTCATGTAACCCATCCCCAAGCCAATCTTGGCCATCATGGAAGCCCTGTTACGGACAACGTTAGGCTCAGGTCAAACTTAGTTGTTGACTACATAGCGATCACAAAGACTCCTTGGTCTAAGGATACATGACAAGCTACGACACTGAATATGTTCATGACTTAATCTATGACACATATTCAGGGCGGGTCGTCCAATATCATGTCCCACATGATATCTATGATCAGACTCCGGAATCCCATTCCAATGACTAACAGAACGTAAGACATAAAGAGCCATCTTTCTTACTAGTCGCTTCTAGTGAAGCTTTGTTGACTAGGGACCCATCGAGTGTGATCTATCTCGATCTATGGTTCTATTCGCATTGTGGGCATAGATCAGAGCACACATCGATATATTACTCCAACACATAAGTAATATAAAGCCGATTTAATATTATTGCTAACGATGATATATACATTTGGACATTTAGGATTGAACTACGGGCACTAAGACTAACAACATCTTCAAACGATAAACAGGAACATGAGACTGTTCCATATAATCGGCAATAGAAAATTCTTGTAGATGTACCTCGCAGTGCTTTAGGGAAAAAACAACCGAGTCTCCTCTGCACAATAAAAGCGAATTAGTGACAATAAATATTAAGTTATAAATAAATCTTAAGATGAAAAGTGTTTATGCACACTCATACTTCAACTCCTGTTGAGGCACACCCGATGCCCTTTCATACGTCCAACTCGTCCCCGAATGCAGTAATTCCCCGTGAAACATCTTTGAAGCAATGAGCATGGGTGGGATCATCACCAAAAAAGGTTTCATCATGTCGTCTAAGACAGATGCTTCTGGGACAACTCCTCTATCGCTATCATACACAAAAATGATGCAGCGAGATACGTCCCCCACCACCATAACCAAATGTGCCTCTTTTTTGTCCAGCTCCACAGGAAAATATATTTTTCCACACCCTGCCCATGCCTTACTATCATGCAGCGGACAATCTCCTCTAATATAATCCATTAAGCAGTCTGGTAGTTTGCATAAATCAGTGCTGCTGCATTTCACGTGCTCTTCCTTGATTGGAATAGCAAATGCTGTGTCCAACACCACAACATCTTGTGCATAGTGCTTAGTGGAACGCCCCTGCCGCTTTCTAATTCCCAACAGCCCATCATCCATGTGTTGCATACATGAAAGTGAATTAAATTCCTAAAAAAATTAAATTGAA
This sequence comes from Erodium maritimum, assembly GCA_963921825.1. Classification (NCBI taxonomy): domain Eukaryota; kingdom Viridiplantae; phylum Streptophyta; class Magnoliopsida; order Geraniales; family Geraniaceae; genus Erodium; species Erodium maritimum. The sequence goes on along the minus strand of OY997595.1, from coordinate 47,880,885 downwards.
AACAATGCAAATAATAAGTAATATTACACCTTACCTTGTCAGTCAACTTGTCGTGACATCGGCTTAACAGATGGAAGTAATACCGGGTGAGCTCCCCGTAAGGTGTACGTGGGATTTTGTCTTTGGCTACGTTCTTCATCCGCAATAGTGTTCTTACATCCGAATAAACCTGGGATGTGGATTGATCAGGTTTTAGAAGAGGGTCCAACTTCAACAAGTTCGCAAGAAGTTTAATCTTTTTTGTCTTTGTTGCTTCACTGTCATCTTTGTGTATAACAGGTTTTGGCACTTCGATCTTTGGTTATCTCTTCCGCTTGTTTGTTGCGACATGCTTCTTTGTTGTGACAGGCTTCTTTTGGGACATCTTAGCAGCGAGACGCTTCTCCATCTCTTGGTTCACATCCGGTATTTTCATTTCACCGGCATCTTTTTCAACAGAGACATCATTTTCAATGGGGACTTTGTTTTCTGTAAGAACCACTCCCGGTCAATGGCAGTCAAAGCGGCGAAAAACAGGAAAATTTAAAATTTTGGGATAGACACTTAAATGAACCTAAATTTGACCCCGAGGGTCATACCGAACTTAAGTTGACCCCGATATCGACCAAAGTGAGTTCTGGGGGATTCAGGGCAACTTTCTGACCAATTTGGGAAAGGTTGAGTTTTTGCTGTAAAAGTCAACCGAGCGACGTTCTGGTCCGTTCGAGACTCGTTTTGGATCTAAAAAGCTTATTCGTCGTTACATCGGTCTTAGTTGAGCCGTTTCCTTGTAGCCCGTGAAGTTTCGTAATTTCTTGGAAAATGGGCCCGTTCGGGGCTCGAGACGGCCGAATTTCGCGAATCTGACTGAAAAATATCTAGAAGATATTTTACAAAAAGGGGTGGGACCCACTTGCCACTTGTCACACAAGTGGTGGTGTTAGGTGATTTTGAACCAAAACAAAAGCAAGACCACATAGTGTGGTCGGCCATACTTAGAGAAAAAGAGAAAAAAAAGAGAAAAGAAGAGAGAAAAAGGAGAGAATAGAAAAAGAAAAAGTGAAGGAAAGCTTAGGGTTTTACCGACGATCCAACCGACGGATCGGCTAAACGATCGAAAAATCAAGCTCCCGTCATCATTCCCTACGGGGAGAACCTATTCGATTTTCGTTTCGATATGTTTAAAAGTTAGGGTTTGGGTTAAAACGAGTAGACCATGGATGAGTTGAGGTGTGGGGTTCGTTGGAGGCGTTTTAGAGCGAAAAATGATCGGTTTTCGGTGACCGGAGGCTCGTGGGAGCTCCGGCAACCATGGGTGGTGGCTCCCGGAGTTGGGGGGTGGCTAGCCGGAGCTAGGACCGGCCACCATGGTGGTGAGCCGGCCCAGCCACCCATGGGTCTTAATGGCCGGGTGGTTCCCACGTGCTCGGGTCTCGGGTTTTCGTGTTCGGGTGGTTTAGGACAATCCCCAAGTCGTTAATCCACACCCGGAACGAAATTTGGAATTAAATAGTAAAAGTTGGAAATGACGGGTTTAGAAACTTAAAACGCGAATTAAATTGCTAGGAAGTCGGAAATTGATTCCATCGATTGCATTGGAACCCTTGAATTATTCTAAGATAGTAGAAACGAAAACGGGAATTTTCGGAGCACCGGAATGGCGTTTTCCAATCCCGGGCAGATTCGCCGAGCCGGGCGAATCGGGCCCTTACGGGCCCATTATCGACAATGTCGAGTAATTAGGAAGTTTGGGAGTGATCGACATTGTCGGGGTTGCATTTGGGCGTCAAGTTTATTAAAATTCAGCTTTGCCTGCAAACTTAAAAAATGTATTAATTGTGTTCTTGATTAGATCGTGCCACAGACCGAGGAAAGGGAAAGCTAGGTGAGTTATCGTGAGCACACCGGAGCTTGGTTGTGAACTTTTGGGGAAGCGTACGAGGTAGGAAAAGTAGCCGGATCTTGGCCCTGATTAGGGAAAGTTAACAGTAGAAATGCATGTGACACTTGGGTGTCGTGGGATAGGTAAGGTTATCGAATAATAGAAAGGCAGGAGACACCGGGTGGTGTCGTATGATACGTGAACGTATCGAACAATAGAAAGACATGTGACACTTAGTAGTGTCGTAGGATAAGTAAACTTATCGAACATTAGAGATACTGGAGGCATTTGGTTGTGCCCGGAGGTTGATTGAATTGTTTGAGTGTCTTGGGTGGCCATGAGTGCCCGTGGGGAGTTGAACCCGTATTTACTATTTGTGTGTCTTGGGTGGCCATGAGTGCCCGTGGGAAGTTGAACCCGTATTTCACTGTTTGTGTGTCTTGGGTGGCCATGAGTGCCCGTGGGGAGTTGAACCCTTACTTTAATGTTTGTGTGTCTTGGGCGGCCATGAGTGCCCGTGGGGAGTTGAACCCGTATTTCACTGTTTGTGTGTCTTGGGTGGCCATGAGTGCCCGTGGGGAGTTGAACCCGTAAATTTTACTGTTTGTGTCGTAGGTGGCCAGGTGTGCCTTTGGTGTGTTGAACCCGTGTGTCATTGTTGTGTGTGTCGTGGGTGACCATGTGTACCCGAGGTACGTCTGTTTTAAATTTCGCGAACGAAATTCCTTTAAGGGGGGTAGATTGTAAGAACCACTCCCGGTCAACGCTAGTCAAAGCGGCGAAAAAAAGGAAAATTTTGGGACAGACACTTAAATGAACCTAAATTTGACCCCAAGGGTCATACTGGACTTAAGTTGACCCCGATATCGACCAAAGTGAGTTCTGGGGGACTCAGGGCAACTTTCTGACCAATTTGGGAAAGGTTGACTTTTTGTTGGAAAAGTCAACCGAGCGACGTTTTGGTCCGTTAGAGACTCGTTTTGGATCCAAAAAGCTTAGTCGTCGTTACAGCGGTCTTAGTTGAGCCGTTTCCTTGTAGCCCGTGAAGTTTCGTAATTTCTTGGAAAATAGGCCCGTTCGGGGCCCGAGACGGCCGAATTTCGCGAATCTGACTGAAAAATATCTATAAGATATTTTTCCCAAAAAGGGGTGGGACCCGCTTGCCACTTGTCACACAAGTGGTGGTGTTAGGTGATTTTGAACCAAAACAAAAGCAAGACCACATAGTGTGGTCGGCCACACTTAGAGAAAAAGAGAAAAAAAAAAGAGAGAAAAGAAGAGAGAAAAGGAGAGAAGAGAAAAAGAAAAAGAGAAGGAAAGTTTAGGGTTTAGGGTTTTCCCGACGATCCAACTGATGGATCGTCTCAACAATCAAAGAATCAAGCTCCCGTCATCAATCCCTAGGGTGAGAACCTATTCGATTTTCGTTTCGATATGTTTAAAAGTTAGGGTTTGGGTTAAAACGAGTAGACTATGGATGAGTTGAGGTGTGGGGTTCATTGGAGGCGTTTTAGAGCAAAAAACGATCGGTTTCCAGCGACCGGAGGCTCGGGGGAGCTACGGCCACCGTGGGTGGTGGCTCCCAGAGTTGGGGGGTGGCTGGCCGGAGCTAAGACCGGCCACCATGGTGGTGAACTGGCCCAGCCACCCACGGGTCTTAATGGCCGGGTGGTGCCCACGTGCTCACGTCTCGGGTTTTCGTATTCGGGTGGTTTAGGACGATCACCAAGTCGTTAATCCACACCCGGAACGAAATTTGGAATTAAATTGTAAAAGTTGGAAATGACGGGTTTAGAAACTTTAAACGCGAATTAAATTGCTCAGAAGTCGAAAATTGATTCCGTCGATTGCATTGGAACCCTTGAATTATTCTAAGATAGTAGAAACGAAAACGGGAATTTTCGGAGCCCCGGAATGGCGCTTTCCAATCCCGGGAAGATTCGCCGAGCCGGGCGAATCGGGCCCTTCCGGGCCCATTATCTACAATGTCGAGTAATTGGGAAGTTTGGGAGTGATCGACATTGTCGGGGTTGCATTTGGACGTCAAGTTTATTAAAATTCAGCTTTGCCTGCAAGCTTGAAAAAGTGTTTTAATTGTGTTCTTGATTAGATCGTGCCACAGACCGAGGAAAGGGAAAGCTAGGCGAGTGATCGTGAGCACGCGGGAGCGTGGTTGTGAACTTTTGGGGAAGCGTACGAGGTAGGGAAAAGTATCCGGATCTCGGCCCTGATTAGGGAAAGTTAACAGTAGAAATGCATGTGACACTTGGGTGTCGTGGGATAGGTAAGTTTATCGAATAATAGAAAGGCAGGCGACACCGGGTGGTGTCGTATGATACGTGAACGTATCGAACAATAGAAAGGCATGTGACACTTAGTAGTGTCGTAGGATAAGTAAACTTATCGAACATTAGAGATACTGGAGGCATTTGGTTGTGCCCGGAGGTTGATTGAATTGTTTGTGTCTTGGGTGGCCATGAGTGCCCGTGGGGAGTTGAACCCGTATTTACTGTTTGTGTGTCTTGGGTGGCCATGAGTACCCGTGGGAGTTGAACCCGTATTTCACTGTTTGTGTGTCTTGGGTGGCCATGAGTGCCTGTGGGGAGTTGAACCCTTATTTTAATGTTTTTGTGTGTTGGGCGGCCATGAGTGCCCGTGGGGAGTTGAACCCGTATTTCACTGTTTGTGTGTCTTGGGTGGCCATGAGTGCCCGTGGGGAGTTGAACCCGTAAATTTTACTGTTTGTGTCGTAGGTGGTCAGGTGTTCCTTTGGGGTGTTGAACCCGTGTGTCATTGTTGTGTGTGTCGTGGGTGACCATGTGTGCCTGTGGGGTGTTAAACCTGTGTTGTCGCTTGTTGTTGAACTTTGGTTGTGATTGTGGTTACCTGAGGTTGGGGGCTCGCCTGACAATAAAGGGGTACTGTGGTCGCGCGCGTGGGGGTTAGCTAGCCTTCCGACAGAGATCGGTAAAGTCGTGCATTCTTCGGCGATGGAGGGCTGCTCCCCTTCCGACTAGCTATCAGAGAAGTATTGCGGAATATATCGCTAACAGGTCGATCGCCTGGCGCGACAGGGATCGGGGAAAGTTGCGTGGGGCAGTCTCGAGCCCGGCCGGTTAGCAACCGGCATTGAGCAGCTGGAGTGCAATCCTTTGTGATCTTGTTTTCCGTGTGCGATCCTTTGTTATCTTGGGTGTTGCGTGAGTTTTATTCGTGTTGTGGGTTGAGGTCGTAACCGTTGTGTCGGGTCTACATTAGGTGTCCGAGTGTTGAGTTGGTTGTGGAAAGTAACAGTTCGTGTGTCAGTCGGGTTACTTGAGTTGGGGATAGTAGTCCCCGGTGTTTGAGTTGTTGTTGGTGTTTCCGGCATTTTCTGCTAGTATGCCGTAGTCAGTCTGGTATCCGTGGTGGTGAGCGAACGCTCACCCCTAGCTGCTTTTCCTCCAGATACTGATCGCGAGACGGACTAGGGGAACTCTCGAAGCTTGAAGAGCTGGGAGTGGGAGTCCGGGTTTCTTTTGGGAGTTTAGCGACATACGCTTGTTTATTTTGTCCGCTTGGTTTGGACGTACTTTTGAGTTGTAAAATATTATTTTGATTAACGAAACGGTGATTTTCAAGTGGTTTACTAAAAGGTTTAAAATTTGTTTTACTGTTTCTTCATTCGCGTTCCAGGTTCGGTTCTACCGAATTTAGGGCGTGACATTTTCAACGGACTGCTCCAGATTTTCAGCAGCCATTTCTTCATGTTGGGCTACTTCCTCTACAGCGGTCATTCCAATTTCTACGACCTCCTCTCCATCGGGAACTTCATCTTCTTCTTCTTGGTTCACAACAGGTACAACAGGTACTACTACTACTACTTCTTCTTCTTCTTCTTCTTCTTCTTCTTCTTCTTCTTCTTCTTCTTCTTCTTCTTCTTCTTCTTCTTCTTCTTCTTCTTCTTCTTCTTCTTCTTCTTCTTCTTCTTCTTCTTCTTCTTCAGGTACGGTAGGTACAACCGGTACTACTTCTGCTTCTTTTCGGTTCCCTTCAACTTCAACTTCAGCGGGCAGATCTTCTTAGTTCACATCCCGGTTGTCTTGGTTCACGTTCCCATCTGTCAAATCATCGAACATGTGCATGTCATCTTGCTTGTTCTGGTTGTCCTGATCAGGTATTGATGCTTCAGAAGATGGACAGAAGTCGTTTGATGCACGATTGAATGCATCATGCCGAATAGACAGAGCAACCATGATCATATCAAATTGTTTATTCTACACTTCCATCGATCTTTCCAGATTAGCCTTCAGTTCCAAGAATTGTGTCTTTAGCACTTCAATTTGTTCCATGACAGCCTTCGAAAGTCCATCATCGGACTGTGGATGTGACTGTGGCTCTGGCGGTGGGTGTGACGTATCAACCTCTGGTGGGGTTGGCGCTGCCACATGGACGGTCTCATCCTGAGGAAATGAGACTACATAACCTTGCTCCAACTTGTAAACCATGTTGTCCAACAACGGATTCAGATGTTCTTCTTCAAGGTTTTGAAATTCTATCATCCAAGGCTGCTTCTTTTCTTCCTCAGTGGGGACCAACATGCTTACTATCTCCTGAGCACAAAAAACAAATAAAATTAGTATGTTAAAATTTATATCAAAAGTGGAGTTGCAACTAAATTCCTAACCTCCGGTGTGCTTTGTAAGAGTGCTTCCTTAACAACACTGTAAGAGGGATTTATACTCCATGTTGTCCTCCATTTCAAAATCCTAGGTAAGTTTGCGCAGAATCCTTCACGAATTGTTGCAAACTTCCTTACTAATGATGCTATGCATTCAAATGCATGTACCTACGACATAAGATACAAATCATAAGAGTGCATGTATACTACGATATTTTTTTTGTATTAATGAATACTTACTTACTGTTAGAGGAAGAATAAATCCGGTATACGTCATACTACTCTAATTTCTTGGGTTCTTCTGAGCCACACTTGCTTTACTTCTCAACTTCTTTGATTTTATTTGTTTCAGCAGATACTTGAAGGACAAATTACCCCAAGGGTATGTGTAGAACAACTTTAGGTTATCTACTAGTGCAAATAGTCTCGATCCAACTTATGGTATCGTCTGTCCAATGGCATCAATACTCCCCCGATCATCAACGGCAAACACACCCTAATGATATCCCAATTACGCTTCGTCTGAGGCCTAACAAGCATTTGTTCCTCAACCAACTCAGTCAATTTCTTCTCTAAGGTCACCATACTAGCTTCTAGGGTCAGGAAGTGTTTGGTGGAAAAAACTTTGGACTTCAATTTTTTTTAAAACTTTATCCTCTGGAAAATCTCCACAATTCAGCTCCGATATTAAACAGTATTCCTTCAAAGATAATCTCACTGGCCTACCTTGGACCAAAAACCAAATCTCGGACGATCGCTCTAATTTAATTTCTCGAACTAACAACGCCTAAGGAATTTGACAAGAATTGTCACTATTCGGTTGGACGTCCAACAAATGCCCGAATGGAGATCCCCAAAGACTACTCAGGTGGACCTCTTCATCATTTAACTTCTCAAGTTCTCCCTTGATGAACTTGGAAGTTGCCCCTAAATGACTTTTGACTGAAATCTTGCAGTCAAAATGTTCATTCTCGGCCAAAACAGGTTCAAGCGGAGGCACCACTTCTGCATTTTCTTGGCTTGATCTGGAACTTTCTCCCTCAAAACTAGGAATTTCTTGTTCGGAGGAAATTGACCTAGCACTTTCAAATTCTTCATCATATGAGTTTGACCTAGCATCTAGGGATGACAAACTTGCCTGGAAGGGTACACACAAGGAATTACACAAAATAATTCAGCTGCAAAAATGTAATAACACACATAGAACCACATAGAAGGGGGATATAATTTCCCGACAGCGAACCAGAACCGGTCTCAATTTTCGACCTAACCATCCATTCGGGGATATAATTCCCAGACGTCGAGCCAGGACAGGCTACGACCTAGAAATCCCCTAAACGGTATCTAAGCATAAAAATTCCCAAATGCATACTTTCAGACCGAAATTAAATGTATCTACACAAAAATTAAACCTATCTAAGCATACAAAGGAATGGAAATCAGATGGGTTATGGATTACTTACCATATTAGATCAGTGGGTAGCTCAAACAGTACTGAAACTGGTCGGAAAAGGAGAAGAACTACAATTGGAACTTGATCCTCCAAGCTTGGAGATGATGACGACGACGGAGAAGAACGGAGATGAACTGGGCACCGGAAATCAGTTGGGTTTCGCTTGAGTTCAGGTGAAGAAACGTGAAGGAGGGAAAAAAAAGAAGACAAGGCTGACAGGGATGGATTCGTGGTTTTTTTGGCTAAGTGTTTAAAGGGTATAAGGGTAATCTTATATTTTATATATACAAAAAGAAAATCAAAATGAAAAGAAAATAAGTTTGGTAAATTACGAGGTCTACCCTCCTAACACTTACAAAAAGAAAGGCTCTTTCTGTAAAAATCTCTTTTTTTTGCCACTGCTCGAGGCAAACACATCTACTGCGTATAACTCTCCTATGCCGCTTGTGGGTGTCATTGGAACTTACACCAGCGAACATCATTTGCTTCTTTTTCATACTGTCCGCTGTCCACTTTGTCTGTTCCGTCCGGCCACCTTGGTGTTCTGTCCACTGCCCCGTCTGGTCACCTTGGTGGCTCTGTTACTGTTGCTGTGCAACATTATTTCTCGAGTCTGTACTTGTTTCCTCTTTCTCCAAATACAATTGCTGAATGGTAAAATATATATTTGGAAAGATGATTGTCCAGAGTAGGTAAAAAGGAGGACAAGCTATACTCCAACAACTTGGTGCAGAGAAAAGAAATTAAAAGAACTGTGGGAGACGACAACTCTAGTAAATCGTGCAAAGAGGTACGCAACTAGCCTATGGTTTCACGCATATGATGGCCCACATACATCAGTGCACAAGTACCATCCTCATCCATCCTCGCGCGTGCACAACACAGACTCCATAATCAGATTGGCCACAAGGCACATGCAGAACACGCACACGTGCCATCAAGCTCCATTCACCTTTTTCAAAAAAAAAACAGTGTTCCAAGTTTATGTAGCTGCCCCGTCCCGACCGGAGACTATTGTCGCCGTTTTGACCAACGTTTCAAGTTCGTGTACCGACTAGTATTCAAAAGTCGTGTTGCTGCTCCGTTCCAAATGGAGAATCATTTCTGCCGTTCTGACCGGCGTTCCAAAGTCGTGTAGCTGCTCCGTTCCAACCAGAGAGCCATTGCCACCGTTCCGACCGGTGTTCCAAAGTCGTGTTGCTACTCCGTTTCGAACGGGGATCTACTTGAACCGTTTCCAATCGAATAGCTATTTGAGCCATTCCGATCGACTATTATTGCGTTGTTACTCCATTCCGATCGGAGATTTGAGCCGTATCAATCGGTTGTTCTTGTGTTGCTTCTTCGTTCTGATCAGGGATCTATTTGAACCGTTCCGATCGAAGAGTTACTTGCCGCCGTTCTGACTGGTGTTCCAAGTTTGTGTAGTTGCTCCGTTTGGACCGGCTATTTTCGTGTTGTTGCGCCGTTCCGACCGGCTGTTCATGTGTTGCTACTCTGTTTCGCCTAGATAGTCTTGCCGTAGTTCCAACCGGCGGTTCAAAGTTTGTGTTGTTGCTCCGTCCCGACCGGAGAGCCATTGTCGCCGTTTCGACCGGCGTTTCAAAGTTCGTGTTGCTACTCCGTTCCGATCGGAGAGCTGTTTGAGTCATTCCGACCAGCTGTTTTCATGTTGCTGCTCCGTTCCGACCGGCTGTTCATGTGTTGCTACTCTGTTCCGACAAGATTGCCTTCCCGCAGTTCGGACTGGCGGTTCAAAGTTTGTGTTGTTGCTCCGTTCCGACCAGAGATCTAAGTCGTTCCGACCGGCTGTTCATGTGTTGCTACTCTGTTCCGACCAGATAGCCTTCCCGCAGTTCCAACCAACGGTTCAAAGTTTGTGTTGCTGCTCCGTTCCGACCGAAGAGCCATTCCGGCCGTTCCAACTGACATTCCAAGTTCGTGTTGTTGTTCTGTTCTGACCGGACAACCATTGCCGCTATTTCGACCGACGTTTCAAGTTCGTGTTGTTGCTCCATACCAACCGATGAGCCTTTCCAACCGTTCTACGACATCCCAAGTTCGTATTGCTGCTCCATTCCGACCGGAGAGCCACCGTAGTCCACCCTTTCCGTTTCAGTCCTTCAGTCTACAGACGCAGATCGGTCTTCATAACGTGTCGATCAACCACATATTCCCGTTCTGCTCCGATCGGAAGGGTATTCATCGTCAACATACTGTCTCGTCAGTCTATGTGTGGCCATTTTAGGAGGTTCCGTCCTGCAGTTCCATATGCTCCGTACGTGCAGAGTTTCTAACCGTACCTAAGGCCATCGAGATATTTTCAGTGTTAAGCAAGAAGACCTCAACTCTCATGAAGCATCATATTACTCGTCCATTTTCACTTCCATCAACTGCAACATTCGGGCGAGCTCTTTATCCGTTTACAAGAATCAAGTGAAGTTCAAAGTCAAGTCTGGTTTCTAAATTCAGTCCAGATCCATATCGATTCAAACTCAATTTTGGTTCATCACCATATTGAGTTTGAGGGGGCGTGTTAGAAAACATAAAGCTGTAATTCTTGACTTTGCACCCATCTTTGGTTCATCCCTGACTTTGCTCACCACACTAGCACTAACCCTTAATGTAGCTTATAACCATAGCCCACAAACGTCTCCGCCTTCTTTGACTAAGTAGTTCCCTCGTAGTGTATAAAGACCTATGTATTGTAAGCTAATATTATCAAGCACAATATCAAGCAATATTATCAGTTTCATTCTTTGATCCACTTCCCAAATTAACAAGAACAAACAAAAAAAATTGATTGGTTACATTTGCTTAAGATAAGTCACTGAAGTTTTTTGTATGAGCCACTATACCGTAAAGTAAGTTGGCTTATTGAAATTTGAGTTTGACTTGTAATGAATGTTTCATTCCCAAATAAATTTAGTATGGTCGGTAATAAAATTTTCATTACCAACTAAATTTTACATTCGGTCGGGTAAATTGAAACAAATTCATTAAACCAACGTCCCATCATCAATGCATTCAAACTATCCTAAAAAAACCATCTTCCTTCTTCTTCTTCTCCCACCTCCGAGTTCCATACATTTTTGTCTCTTAAAGTTGTACTTTTAGAAGCTAAAAAAATGATAAGTTATCCATTGATTACTTTGTTAGCTAATTAAGAGGATTTGGAAAATTGGTGTATATTGATATTTTTTATATACATAGTATATTTTCGAATGATATTTTGTTTTTCTTTTGATCGGCGCATAAAATTTTTATTAATAAAAAACAAAGTCCAAGCAGGACCTGGAAGGAAAGTACAAATACGATAACAAGAAAACTCTCTATCAAGAGCTAAAGGGCCAAAACCCAAATGGAAAAATATTTTTAAAAAAACCTGACCGATGAACAGTTTTTCAAAAGACCATCAACATACGTCTCACCCGACCCGATTGTCGGTTTCTCATGGTAGATGGGGTGAATCCCCTGGTTCCAAAAGAACTGAGTAGTTCATGGCACTCCGCCCAGCGGACTGGCCCCAAATCACCCTCCCGGATAGTACTCACCGTACCCAAGTGAGAAACATGCGTAACCTGAAAATGACTCCTAGAGAGAAACTCACCGGATCAAACCAAGAAAACTAAGGAAGGTCAAACAGAACTAACAGTTTTATCCCTCCTCCTCTTAGGCTGAATACACCAGTCTGGTCATCGCTGCCACTCCGCGTAAGACACACTTGCATGCAACGAGCCAGATTGCCACAGAATGCTGAACGCGTGATTCTGAATTTTACTAAACATCGAATCTCCTTTTTTCTAGAACCTGATTGAAGACTGCCCCATTCCTCAGAATCCAAATATGCCATAGTGTCAAGTAGCAAATCTGAACCCAGGATTTCCACCAGTGTTGGGAAACCATGCCTCTCCAAATAATCAAAGTGTCTTCTATAGTCTTAGGCATCACCCAATAAACAGCTCACCAATCAAAGACACGACCCCATAACCACCATGAATTTGGACAATGCAAGAAAAGGTGTTCACAAGACTCCATACCAGACTTGCATAATGCGCAAAACATTTGATTCACGCTTAAGGAAACCCCCTTAGCCTCCAAGAAGATCGTTGTAGGAAAGGCATTCTAAACCATCAACCAAACCAAAAGTGAATATTTTGGTAGAATACCCGACACCCACAACAATGATGCCCAAGAATCCACTACCACAATATCCTCCTCCATCAAAATAGCATAAGCAGCCGAGACAGAGAAACCTGAACTGTTCTTTCTCCAAACCAGCCTATCTTCCAGATCTAGAGTAACTACGTGCCCATCTAAAATCTCCAACAACGCCACAACCTCACTATTCCCGACATGTCTCCTACTTCCGCGAAAAGAAATTGACCAACCTACACCATCCCAAAAATCCTTAACCTTGACACCGACAGTAATAACAAGAGAATATGTAATAGGAAACTGCTGTCGTAGAGAAGAATCACTCAACCAAACCACTCTTATATATATATATATATATATAAAGATGCTTTCCAATACAAATCACTCTTTCCGTGTAAACTAAGGACTAATCTAAGTCATTGGATGCAATCAAGATGACTTCATCAGAGCGCGCGTGATTCTGATACGTGGCCTTTTTAGCGCGTGCCTTTGACCACGCGCCCAGCGTGCATGGTACCAACACTTTGTATTTATAAGGTACCACCTCCCGTGTTGCAAGGTATCAACATTGTGCTATGGAATGTACCAGTATCGTTACATGTAAGGTATAACACTTCGCATAGTATCAACACTCTGTGTGTGGGTGTCAGCACTCTGTGTGTGGGTGTCAGCACTCTGTATATAGGTATCAACACCGTGTTAGGCTAAGTACCAGTACTTGGTGCGCACATCAGTAGCGGAGTTCCCACGTGTCAGCATCTTACGCGCCCTGATGACATCAGCGCGCACACATCTTGTGGCTCAAATTAGTCCGTAGTTTGCACAATAAGGTGCGGTTGTATTTGATACATATCATATATATATATAGGGTAGCTATCCAGTAAAAACCCTCCTTATTGTGCAAACTACGAACCAATCTAAGCCACAGGATGCGGTCAAAGTGACGTCAGCAGAGCGCGCACGATGCTGACACGTGGCAGATGCGCGCGCGCCTCTGCCCGCGCGCGTGAGCGTGTTGACCACGCGCGCGCACGGTGCTAATAGTTTGGCGCGCACAGTGCTAATAGGCCAACCTATTAGCACTGTGCGCCCAAACTATTAGCAATATGCGCGCCACGTGTCAGCACTGTGCGCGCGCATCAGCAGCGCGCGCGTCCACGTGTCAGCACCTGGTGAGTTCGTAGTTTGCACAATAAGGGGTGGTTTTTACCTGATACCAATCCTATATATATATATATATATATATATATATTCATATATGCATTTTGTTAGATTTAATATTTTCTAAATAAAAAATATGTATTATATTGAATTTGTGAAAAATCTTGGACTTAATAATAATCATGTGCTCACTTTAATTATATTGAATTTAACATCGAGTATTTTTTTAAATAATTAGTTTATTTTTATATAATTGTAAATTAATTATTGTTGTTATTAATTAGTACATTCTGTTTATAATTTTAAACATAAGATGATCATAAAAAGTGAATGAGTTTGCCACACCAACATAATAAGTATAAAGAAGGCATAAGGGAATTCATCGAGCATTTGGTGAAAAAAATATAAGCCACATAATTTCGAGGAATTCAAGTGTTCATGCATGAATGGTACGAACGCCGTTTCCGCTTATTGAAGGTTATTATGACGCATTTATTGAAGAAGCTCAACACCATGTCATCATACAAAATATGGAACCATCACGGTAAACAACACCTAATGCCTCAGACGTTCATAGAACTTCGCCAATAGACCATATAAGATAGGGTTAACTGTGTTTCATCCTGTATCAATCATTCAACAATTGAAGAAGTCATCAGATATGATATGACAAGAGGGTACATGAAAGATGCATTTCCATTCTGTGATGTTGGTGATGATAATATTAATCATCATGCGATGAGTCATGATGTTGATAACTCGATTGCAAATGAAGAGGTCGAGAGGTACTGACAAATGTAAAGTGCCCAAAAAACACCATTGTATGCAAGATCAAAACACAATAGATTAGAAATCGTTATGGAGTTGATAACGTTAAAGGGAAAAGACAAAACGAAGAATGCAACTTTCAATGACTTATGTGCAGTGGTGAAGCTAAAGTTTTTGGGAGGTAACAAGTGTCCAGAATCATTCGTAAATGCCAAAAAAGCGTTGAAGAGTTAGATGGGTTCCGTGAAGTACGATTCTTTTGTATATGGATGTTGTTTATAAAACAAAGAAACGGCCGGTTTGACGTGTCTTGTTTGTGGTGAGCCTCGGTACGAGAAGACAGCGAGTGGAAAACCCATTATCCCGAACAATCATTGCATCCAAGGTTTGCTCGTCCGAACAATGTTAGATAGAAAAAGATGTGTTGGACATATGTCTCGATAATTTGGACCTCCCATATTGGAACAAGTTGCAAACAAAGCACGCGTTAGACGTGATGCACATTGAGGAAAATGTATAATAATGTTCTTGGAACACTGTTGTACTTGTCTGGTAAAACAAAGGACAATTTGAAAGCAAGACGAATGTGGAAGGACAAGGGTGTGCATGAAGAAGTATGAACCCAAACGACCGGACCGAAGATTTTCATGCAACATACTAACTACACGGTCGTGGAAAATGAGTGTGAAGGAGTTCTTAACAGAATTGCAGTGATACGTTATCCAGCACACTATGCAAGAAGCTTGAATAAAAATGGTCCATTTGGCAGATAATAAGTTTTCATGAATGAAGACTCATGAATTGCATGTTTTGATTCAACGTATGCTTCCCATCGTAATACGACCATACATGGAACCACCCATGGCATCAGTGATTTGTAAGCCCCTACGTTTCTTCCACACCTTATGTGCAAGAGAGATATCAAAGGAGCGGTTTGAGCAGGTGAATACCGAGATTGTTGAGATTCTCTACAAGTTAGAGATGATATTTCTTACACCTTTCCATACTATCATGCTGCATTTATGCTTAGGTCTTTTAGAACAAATCCTACAAACCGATCTCGTATACTATACATGGATGTTTTTCCATGGAAAGGTATATATATAGTCAAATTACTAATTAATTGATTAGATATGTTGTTGAATGCCTAATTTATTCATATGATGATGAAGGAAGCTCGGAAACTATAAAAGATGGGGACAAAATAAGCGTTACCCCAAAGGTTGCATTGCAGGGACATATATTAATCTTTAATGTTCGACGTCCACCAAATTACACATTTGTAGAGGTAACACCGTTAATGAACCCTCAAGAATCATTTGGAACATTTCAGTTAGGAGAACATTTGTACACCTGTCAGTTCCAGACTATACAAATAGTTGATAGACGCGGAGTTAAAACTTGTTCGTTGGACGATCATACAGAACTATGAACAATTCCCTCACTTGTTCAACCAATTTACACAGACTTACAATGAGGATTATTCAAACTTGAATAATTTGCAACATCGAATGAATTCGTTGGACTTGACATTCAAGGATGAATTAGTGAGGTATCTCGGCCCGCAAAAGGCTCATGTCCTCAACCGTGGTGTCTTGTACTACACCGTCTTCTAAAAGTGCAACGTCAACGAGGTACAATTTGTTTATGTGGAATGAGATATGAACGAAACCACACAAAACTCTGTGTGATGCTTGAGGAATAAAAGGACATAGAATTTTTTAGGGATTTACTAAAGGTTTTCAGCTTGTCTACAAGCATGGGATGAAGGTCGTGCTGTTTAAATGTCGATGGTATGAATATTTAATGGTGGTAGTGGACCCTCACGGGATGAAATCTATACCGACCAATAAAAATTGTCACACTAATGATCCCTTTTCTTTTGGTTAATTAAAAACTACACACTTGTTAATTATACGTATGATCTATTAATTTGTTTATGTCTTTCCCTTCAGATATTCTACATTGACGATCCCAAATTCTAACGAAGAGATTATGAACAAGATGTCACAATGAGGAACGTGCATGACCAGTATCATTGACACAAAGAATCTGAGTCAGCGTTTTAGTCGTAGGGATGAGGTCAAGGACCCATACCAAGATCATTAGACATCATCTATTATACTATTAGCAATGTTGAATTGGATGATCTCCATACGAATGTTGGTGATGGCGTAATGATGGTATTTGATATTGCTGCTGATGAAGAGTGGCATGACGATGTTTAGCAATTTGATGACAAAAAAGAGTTTAATGATGATGAGATGTTGTCTGATAAAAGAGATGTTATTATTGGATGACTAATAACTGATAACTTAGATATTTCTAATGTGTATTATTCTTGCAACTTATTATATGTTGTGCTTGTATAAATCTATTACAAGTCTTTTGGTTTAATTAAACCAATGGAAGAGCATGGATATCCACATAATATGTATGATTATAATATATATGCATGAAATATTTGTGATGATTTGTCTTGCTGAAGTAAAACAAAACCAATTGTGTAAGTTAATTTTCATGAAATATATGCTTGGAATTTATGATGTGTTAGTGTCAAAAGCACAACTAGAATGATCTTGTCATGCTTTTTCGTCCTCTATGGGATGTATTACTTGTTATAGGCTTGTTTAATTTTTCTGAGAATGATATTTAAGTATCTTATTGCTATCACATGATGTATCTTTGTTTGAAATTTTTCACAAAGTTTTTTATTTCGTTATATTGTTGGTGCAGTTTGAAATCTCGATTTTATGTGATTGGATTAGGAATTTAAATTAGGAATTGGATTAGGTTAATGCTCATTCGAGGTTTATTTTATTTGTGATTATGAATTAGGTACAATTTATTTTAGTTTTATAAAATCATTCTAATTGCATAATGCATAACCCTATGCAACACATTATACATTACACAACTAGATAGGTTTTGTCACGCCCCAATTTCAGTAAACCGAACTAGGGACGCGAACGTTTTAAAAACATAAAAACACTTGAAACCTGTTTTCATTAAACACTTTCAAATACCAGTTTAGTTCAACAAAATAATAATTACAGTTTAAAACACGTCCCAACAAGTGGACAAAAGTACAAGGTATCCGTCACTAGACTCAAAAGACAAAACCCGGACTCCGCTCCTAGCTTCACAAGCTTCGAGAGCTCACCTAGTACGTCCCACGAACAGTACCTGTAGGAAAAGAAGCTAGGGGTGAGCGTTCGCTCAACACCACGGATAACAGACTGACTACGACATAATTAGCAGGCAAAGCAAGTAACACCAACAACGACTCAACACCGGGGAACACCATCCCCAACCCAAGTACTCTGACTGAACAAACACCCACGGTGACCTTCCTCGAACGACTCAACACTCTGACACGTAAAGTAGACCTGACACAACGATTGACGACCTCTTCCAGGGACTCAAAAGAAAGTACGCAACACCAAACAACATCACAAGGGATCACACACCAACCAAGATCACAAAGGATCGCAAACCAGCTGCCAAGAACGCCCTCCCGGGACTTTAACCCGGTCAGGCCAACCCAAGAATGCTGCAACTTACCGGGACTCTAACCCATAAGCCAGGCGGAAAAATGCTGCAACTTACTGGGACTCTAACCCATAAGCCACCCGGAAAATGCTGCAACTTACTGGGACTCTAACCCATAAGCCAGCCAAGGTATGCTCACAAACCCAAACCACAAACGCGCGGCCAGGACCCCTTTATTGGCGGGCGGGCCCCCTACCCGCCTGAACATGTAGACGCGTGTGCTCGTGGTCCCCCGTTTCAGGAAGCGGGCCCCCAACCTCCGGTAACCACAATCACAAATATCATCACAAACACAATCACAAGCAAAATCAACAACCAGTAACAACACAGGTTCAACACTCACAGGCACTCATGGCCACCAAGACACCAACCGTAAAACTCGGACTCAACAGCCCCACAGGCACTCACGGCCTCCCAAGACACACCGACAATAAGACACAGACTCAACAGCCCCACAGGCACTCACGGCCTCCCAAGACACCAACCAACAGTAAGACACGGACTCAACAGCCCCACAGGCACTCACAGCCTCCCAAGACACGAACCATAACCACACTTGCAACTTACCGAGACTCTAACTCGTAAGCCAGCTAAAGAAAGCTTGCAACCCCCCCGAGACTCTAACTCGGTCAGGCCAGCCAAAGGCACCAACCTTAGTGCACGGGCTCTCAAGGCCACCCAAAACTCAACAATAAAACACGCTTGCAACTTACCGAGACTCTAACTCGTAATCCAGCTAAAACACCAACAATAAAGTGCGGGCTCTCATGGCCACCCAAACACGAATAACAACACGGGCTCTCATGGCCACCCAAGACTCAACAATAATAATACGGGCTCTCAAGGCCACCCAAGACGCCAAAATAAACAATCAACCTCCGGCTTAACCCAAGTCTCCAACAGTCCTAAAATCAACAGTTTCACAAACAACCTCCGGGCATGGTCATATGCCTCCAGTAATTCAATTATCGTTAAGTTCTCTGATCCTACGATACTACTAAGTGTCACATGCTTTTCTCATAAACGCTACAATCTCGTATCATGCATTTCTAATATTCAATAACCTACTCAACCCACGACACCCCGGTGTCACATGCAATTCTACTGTTAACTTTCCCTAATCAGGGCCGAGATCCGGCTACTTTTCCCTACCTCAACCGAAGAGCACCCGCTACGCTTCCTAGCTGCTGACGTTCTGGCTCGCTACCTCCGGGCTTCACTTCGATCGAAGCCGGACGCTAAAGATAACACGAAAGCCATAATTAGAGGCGGTTCCCAGGTTAATTTAAAGGTCACGATTATTCCAGTTTTAAAACCGACAGTAGTCCCTTAAACTCGAGCGGGATAAAAGCGGGGTCACGGTTGAGTACCCGAGCACCGAAACCGGTGCATGCGAGGCATAGTCTTAATGCACGAATCCCGAGGTCCGATTCAACGGTCTGCTTTTGTTCTCTTTTAAACCCAAATTGCAGTCCATTTTAATAGCCCGATTATTCGTTCCACGCTCAACGGATCAAGATCCATTTTAAATCAAATCTGATTGTTCCCTTAAATTGACTTTCTAAAACCCAAGTTTTATTTCCGACGATTTCAGTCCCAAACCATAAAACCAACGTCGTTTTAGTTTATTTCCTAACAAATCTGATTCTCAACTCCTCGATTTAAAACCGTTTTTAAAACCCAAATTGATTTTAATTCCCTTTTTATTTTAAATCCCTTTTTCTTTAATCTGATTTTTCGTTTTACAACTTTTCTTTCCAAAATCCTGATTTTGATTCCACTAAACAGATCCAAAATTCACAGTTGTTTTCGTATTAACAGATTCAACAATAACAGATTTAACATTAACAGATTTAATGTTAACAGATTCAACATAATTGAAAACAATACAACGAAAGGGAGGGCTCGGTCAGAAAATCCGACGACCTTCGACGGTGACAAAGCCGGCCGGAAACTCACGGTGGTGGCTCACCGTAGGGGAGATAAGGGCGGCGGGAGGTGGTCGCGGTGCCAGGCGTGGCGGCGGAGCACGTTGAGGCACGGTGGCCCCTCACCCGTCTCAGATCTGGGACGACGGGGCTCGGGTTCGAGGGTTGTGACGACGAGAAGGGGAGGAGGCGGCGGACCCTCGGGAGAGAGAGGCGAGAGGAGCTCGGTGATGGTGGGGAACGGCCGCCGACGGCGGGTCTGGTCCGAGAAGACGAGGAAGAGAGGCGGGGCTCGGTGGTGGTGCCGTGGCTGGACGGAGACTCGGCCAACGGCGGCAGCGACGACGTGAGCTGGAGAAGACGGGGGGCGGTGCACGACGTGGTTGGACGGAGGAGAAGACGGGGCGAAGGGGAAAGCGAGGGTCGGAGCTGGAGAGGAGGTCGGGGTTAGGAGGTGTGGCGGCCGTGTGGTGGCGATGGGAGAGCAGGAGACGGGATCGGAAGGGGTCGGAGAAGACGAAGAAGAAGGAGTGAGGGAGGGGGACTGGTTCGGCTGCGGGAGAAGGGAGGCAGGTAACGTTTAGGGTTAAAACCCTAAATGTTGGTATTTATAACCGGGCTTGGGCCGGGTCGGCAGACTGGGCCGGGTCGCTAGTCGGGTCTGGCCCAGCCCGGTCCAACTTCCTTTTTTTTTTCCAGGCTTTTCGAACCGCTTCCTAATCCCGTCAATTAAAATCCGTAAAAAGACAATTAAATTTTTCAGGACTTTACATGTTTAATTAATATGTTTCAAGCTTTTGTATCGTAGGATCCAAAAAGTCGACGTTTTGGCCTTCCTTAGTTACACCTCTAAGGACGTGGTAATATAGTAAAATAAGATTCCTCGCTCAGTATCGATATAGATCCCGTTCTAGTATCATTGACACGATGAATCTAAGTCAATGTCTTAGTCGTAGGAACAAGGCTGAGGACCCATACCAAGATCTTCATTTATCATCTATTATACTATTAGCAGTTATTGAATTGGATGATCTCCATAAGAATGTCCGTGATGGCGTAATGATGGTATTTGTATATTGATGATGATGATGAGTGGCATCACGATGTTTAGCAGTTTGATAACAAAGAAGAGTTTAATGATGACAAGATGTCGTCTGATAAAGAAGAGATGTTATTATTGATAGACTAATATAACTGATAACTTGGATATTTCTAACGTGTATTCTTCTTGCAACTTATTAAATGTTGTGCTTGTATGAATCTATTACAAGTCTTTTGGTTTAATTAGACCAATGGAAGAGCATGAATATCCACATAATATATATGATTATAATATATACGCATGAAATATTTGTGATGATTTGTCTTGCTGAAGTAAAACAAAACCGATTATGTAAGTTAATTTTCATGAAATATATTCTTGAAATTTATGTTGCGTTAGTGTCAAAAGAATAATTAGAATGATCCTATCATCCTTTTTCGTCCTCTATGCATCCAATTGCTTCTTAGAATATAGAGGTATGGCCTTAAACTTTCAACAATTAATCTGCCCTTCTTGTGTCTCGGATTTTGAAGATGCATCACATTTATTATTATATTGTAATAAAGCTTGGAAAATCTAGAGTCATATATTATCTTGGTGGGGTATTTCATGGGCAATCCCATGATTTATTAAGGAAATGATGACTTATTGGTTCTCTTTGGTTTCCTATAGTCACAGGAAAAAATGGAGAAATATTATGAAACTGGTCTGTTGACAGGTTTGGTTATCTAGAAATGCTTTAGTCTTCCAAAATTCAATTGAACCTCCCGGAGCTGTATTTGGTAAAGTTCAGAGTAAAGCCTATAGTTGGGAATGACCTTTCTTTAATAAGGATTATTATTTCTCTTATAAATCTTGGTTATTATTGGGTAACATTGTGTCACGTCCCAATTTCAGCGAACCGAACTAGGTACGCGAACATTTATAAAGTTACAATACTTGAAGCCTGTTTTCATTAAATCACTTTAAAAGCCAGTTTAGTTCCACAAAATAATATCATTTACATCTCAAAAAAAACAATAGTCCCACACTTGGACAAAAACGAGGTACACTTCACTAGACTAAAAACACCCAGCAACCCGCTTCAAGCTCTTCAAGCTTCAGAATCTCACCTAGTCCAGACTGCGAACGGTACCTGTAGGAAAAGTAGCTAGGGGTGAGCGTTCGCTCACCACCACAGATAACAGACTGACTACGGCATACTTAGCAGACAAAGCCGGTGACACCAACAACGACTCAAAAGACACACACACGACTCAAAAGACACACACACGACCAAAACTCTTCCCTCAACCGACTCAACACTCGGACACCTTATGTAGACCCCACACTACGATTGACGACCTCCTCCAAGATACGACTGACAACCACACAATACCAAACAAGATCACAAAGGATCGCAAACCAGCTGCTCAGTAACCAATCTCTGTATCTCGCCCTTTCCGATCCCAGTCGGGCTAGACGGTCGACCTGTCGCGCAACTTCTCCCGATCCCAATCGGGAGGCTAACCCACAACCTCTCCGCTTCACCAGATCCCAGTCGGGTGGTTAGCCACACCCGCGCGTCCTTACCCCGATCCCAGTCGGGGAGCTAGCCCACAACCTCTCCGCTTCTCCCGATCCCAGTCGGGAGGCTAGCTACACCACACAACCTCCACCAGTATCAAGTAACCAATCACAATCACAAACAAGTTCAACAGACAGTAACGACACCGGTAACAACTCCACAGGCACTCAAGGCCACCAAGACACCAACAACAAACACGGATTCAACAACCCTACGGGCCCTTATGGCCACCCAAGACACCAACGGTAAAGTACGGGTTCACAACCCTACGGGCACTCACGGCCACCTAAAACACTAAAACGACAACACGGGCTCTCATGGCCACCCAAGACTCAGCAATAGTAACACGGGCTCTCAAGGCCACCCAAAACTCAACAATAAATAACACGGGCTCTCAAGGCTACCCAAACTCGACAATAAATAACACGGGTTCTCAAGGCCACCCAAACTCAACAATAAATAACACGGGCTCTCAAGGCCACCCAAACTCAACAATAAATAACGCGGGCTCTCAAGGCCACCCAAACTCAACAATAAATAACGCACAACAACCTCCGGCATAATCGATGCCTCCGACAGTCCTAAGATCACTAGTTTCACAAACAACCTCCGGGCATGGTCATATGCCTCGAGTAAGTCAATTATTGCTAAGTTCTCTGCTCCTACGACACTACTAAGTGTCACATGCCTTTCCAATAATTACTAAGTTCCCGTAACATGCTTTTCTAATATTCAATAACCTAAACAACCCACGACACCCCGGTGTCACATGCAATTCTACAGTTAACTTTCCCTAGTCAGGGCCGAGATCCGGCTACTTTTCCCTACCTCGTATAACACTCCAAAAGCGCTCCACTAAACCTCGATGTAAACCAAGTCACTCGCCGAGCTTCCCTTTGCCTCGATCCGCAGCACGATCTAAAAGAACACAATTTTAAACCACTTTTAAACTATTACGAAAAACTCGAAAATCAATAAACTTAACGCCCAAACGTAACCCCGATAATGTTGATCACTCCCAAACTTCCCAAATACTCGACATTGTCGATAAAGGACCCGTAAAGGCCCGATTCGCCCGACATGGCAAATCTGCCCGGGTTTTGTTAATTGCCTTCCGGGGCTCCAAAAGCCCCCGTTTTCGTTTCTACGGTCTTAGAATAGTTCAAGGAACCCAATGCACTTGACGGAATCAAATTCCGACTTCCGAGTCAATTAATTAACGTTTAAAGTTTCTCAAACCCGTTAATTACAACTTTTCCAATTTAATTCCAAATTTCGATTCGATTAAGGATAATTGGTCCGGGGAACGTTTTAAACCACCCGAACGTTAAAACCCGAGCACCCGAGCACGTGGGCCCCACCCGACCCACTTGGCCGTGGGCCCTAGGGTCTTTTAGGGCCCGGCTCACCTTGGTGGTGGCTAGCCCTAGCTCCGGCCAGCCACCCCGAGGTCCGGCCAGCCCCAGCCAACTCCGGCCAGCACCGGCCCGGTCCGGCCTGGTCCGGCCAGCGTCCAAAGGCCACGGCCAGCCACCATAAGGCACGGCCAGCCACCTCACACGGCTGGCCGGCCACCCTACACGGTGGCCGGAGCTCCTCCGAGCTCCCGGTCACCAGAAAATGTTCCAAAACCACTCAAAAACGTCTCCAACGAACCCCCAACCTCATTACAACCCTAAATCATAGTTTACCCAAAGCCTAGCTTTGAAGAAAATTAACCAAAATGACGATCGGTTTAGTGCTTACTCGAGAGGAAGACGAGGGGAACGATGCTGCTCCTTGCCTTGAGACGATCCAAGGGTTTGAAACCCTCCAAACCCTAGCTTTCCCTTTCTTCTCTCTTCTTCTTCGTCTCCAAACTCTCTCTTCTTTTCTATTTCTTTTTCTCTTTTTTCTTTTCTTTTTTGATAGTGATGGCCGAACCCCCCCCCTTGTACCCTCACCTCTCATTTTCCCCCCAAAACCTAACACCACCACTTGGTTGACAAGTGGCAAGGTGGGTCCCACACCTTTTTGGAAAAATATCTAGTTGATATTTTTCAGTCAGATTCGCGAAAATCGGACGTTTCGGGCCCCAACGGGCACTTTTCCCAAGAAATTACGAAAATTGGCGGGCTACAAGGAAACGGCTCAACTAAGACCGCTGCGACAACGGCTAAGCTTTTTGGATCCAAAACGGTCCTCGAATGGACCAAAACGTCGCTCGGTTGACTTTTCCAGCGAAAAGTCAACATTTCCCAAATTGATCAGAAAGTTGCCCTGAGTCCCCTGGAACTCATTTTGGTCGAGAACGGGGTCAACTGAAGTCCGGTATGACTCTCGGGGTCAATTTAGGTTAAGTTAAGTGTCTGTCTCAAAATTTTTAAATTTTCCTGTTTTTCGCAGGTTTGACTGACGTTGACCAGAAGTGGTTATTAAAGTCTAACCCCCTTAAAGGAATTTCATCCGCGAAATTTAAAACAGACGTACCTCGGGAATCGAACAGGCCGGGATACTTTGCGCGAACCTCGTCCTCGCGTTCCCACGTCGACTCAGCCCTGTGATGTTTCCACTGCACTCGGACCAAGCGGATAATCTTGCCTCCCCGTAGGACCTGCTCCCGTGTGTCCATGATCCGAACCGGCTGCTCCTCATAGGAGACATCGTCAGCCACCTCGATATCAGTCCACTCAATGACGTGGGAGGGGTCTGCGTTGTACTACCGCAACTGGGACACGTGGAAGACGTTATGGACTCTCCCAAGTTGCAGTGGCAACGCCAGACGATAAGCCACTGATCCCACTCTGCCCAAGATCTCGAAGGGCCAATGTA
Organism: Erodium maritimum; assembly: GCA_963921825.1. Taxonomy (NCBI): domain Eukaryota; kingdom Viridiplantae; phylum Streptophyta; class Magnoliopsida; order Geraniales; family Geraniaceae; genus Erodium; species Erodium maritimum. The sequence goes on along the minus strand of OY997595.1, from coordinate 47,855,924 downwards.
CCTCGGAGCCAACTTTCCCCCGCTGCGTTTGAACCGCACCAGCCCCTTCCTCGGGCTCATCTTCAGGAACACGTGATCCCCGACTGCAAACTCAAGAGGTCGACGTCGCCTGTCGGCATAACTCTTCTGTCGGCTCTACGCGGTCCTCAACCGATCACGGATCAGTGCGACCTTCTCCGTCGTCTCTCTGACAAGATCTGGCCCCAGCAGACTCTTGTCCCCCACCTCTGCCAAGCATACTGGTGACCGGAACGGCCTCCCATACAACGCTTCGAACGGTGCCATCCCGATACTGGCCTGGAAGTTTTTGTTGTAGGCGAACTCGGCCAACGACAGGTGGGTCTCCCAAGATCCCCTGAAATCCAGCACACATGCTCGCAGCATGTCCTCCAAGATCTGAATGGTACGCTCAGACTGACCGTCTGTCTGGGATGATGTGATGTGCTGAGTAGAACCTCGGTCCCCAGTGCCTTCTACAGACTCGGCCAAAACCTGGACGTGAAGCGGGGATCCCTGTCAGACACTATCGACACCGGGACCCCGTGGAGACGCACTATCCCGCTGGACGCTGATGCTCGGCCTTCACCTGCTGACAGACGAGGCATCTCGACACAAACTCTGCGACTGCCCTCCGCATCCGCGCCACCAGTAGTGTCGTCTGAGGTCACGGTACATCTTGGTGCCACCCGGGTGCACTGTAAGACGTGAATGATGTGCCTCTCGCAATACGTCGTCTCTACAGTTAACCGGTACGAGCAGCCCCCCGTGGTACCGTAACCCCCAATCGGTCCCAGCCTACTACCTCGTCACCCCTGACGACTCTCTCGCGGATCTGACGCTTCGACGTCCTCCGTCTGCGCCTCCAACACTCGGGCGAGCAGTGAGGGCTGAGCCACCAATGAGCACACGGCCACGCCGCCAGTAATCTCCTCCAGCTCAAGCCTGAACGTACTCAACTCCCCCATTGACACTGTCACTCGTCGTCTGTAGCAATCGATATTGGCTCGGTACCTCGACAGCCAATCCATACCCAAGATCACATCAAAGGTCGTCATTCCCAGCACGAGAAGATCACCACGGCAAGGATAGTCTGCGACTCTAATCTCGCAGGCACGACATACTCTAGTCAACGATGCACCACCCCCAACTGGGGTGTCCAGGCATAGGGGTGGACTCAACAGCTCTAAGCTCAACCTTAACCTCTCGGCACAACCCGACGAAATAAAAGAGTGCAACGCCCCGGTATCAAACAAGAATAAAGCCCATAAATGATACAATAAACACGTACCCTGGATGGTCTCGCGGTACGTGCTAGGTCCTGGGGCTCTGGAGTCGGTGACGGCATACACTCTCCCCTGCGAGGCCTGCTGCCTCTGACCCGGCGCACTGGCCGCTGAATACCCGTGACTCTGCTGCTGTCTCGAAATCGGTGCGCTCGTAGAAGGCTGTGACGGTCTGGAATGCTGACCCTGTAGAGGACGACCCCAGGGCGACTGTACGGTCCGCGACCGCTGCGGTCGTTGCGCTGTCATTGCCCTCGACGGCTCACGGCACCATGCAATGGTGTGCCCAACCCGGCCGCATCGAAAACAGCCGGTCTCGTCGGCTCTCGACTCCGTGCCCTGGCTGGTCCGGCTGGTTGCTGGCAGCGCCGTTGGCCCTCCTTCCATCGGGCACTCGCGACGGAAGTGGCCTCACTGCCCGTAGGTAAAGCACGTCGGCGCCCTCTCTGAAGCGACTGGCCCAACTACTGCCACTGACCCCCGCTGTCTCGCTCCACCCTAATGAGTCGGTGGTCGAAAGAACCCCGTGGTCCTCTGTCTCCGCGAGTCTCGTGAGTCGGACGGCCCTGCAAAGCTGATCGGCCCATGTCGGACCTCACGAGCCCTGGCTGCATCCCGGATGCCCTGCTCCACTGTAGCCGCGGTGTCTACGAGATCGGTGTACTTTCGCAGCCTCAGAGCGAGAACCTGGCTCCGAATCCCCAGCCTCAGTCCTCCCTGGAACCGCAAGCAACGGTTCGTCTCGGTCATCACCATATCTGGCGCGAATCTGGCAAGGCTGTGAACCTGGCCTCGTACTCTGCTACCGTCATCCCCTCCTGCTCCAGGTCTAGGAACTGCCGATGTCGCTCCAACCGAGCCGACTCGGGAAAGTATTGTTCTAGAAAAACTGTCTGGAAGATGCTATAGTCATAACCGACCATGTCCTTCACACGCCCCCACTAGTGGTAGGCGCTGTCTCTCAGCTGATGGGCCGCGAAGGACACTCTACGACGGCCGTCCTCGACACCCGATGTATCCAGGTCTCGCGTGACCTGATCTAGCCACCTCTCGGCTTGGTCGGGGTTCGGCTCCCCGACAAAAGTAGGTATCCCGAGCTTCAAGAAGTCTAGTAGTGTTAGGGATGTATGATCCTCTGTCTGACCGGGCCTAACTGGGATCGCGGCTGCGTCAGGTGCTGGTGAAGCCGACTCTGGGTTGGCGATGACCACCACCAAACTATGGACTATCCTGGTCAGCCCATCCAGGGCAGCCATGACGGGAGGGTCTGCGACGGGCGGAACGCCGGGTGTGCCTGCAGACGGCCCCGTGTCGCTTCTGTAATAACCACTTCTGGTCAACGTCAGTCAAACCTGCGAAAAACAGGAAAATTTAAAAATTTTAAGACAGACGCTTAACTTAACTTAAATTGACCCCGAGGGTCATGCCGGACTTAAGTTGACCCCGTTATCGACTAAAATGAGTTACGGGGGACTCAGGGCAACTTCCTGGTCATTTTGGGAAAGATTGATTTTTCGCTGGAAAAGTCACCCGAGCGACGTTTTGGTCCATTCGAGGACCGTTTTGGACCCGAAAAGCTTAGCCGTCGTCGTAGCGGTCTTAGTTGGGCCGTTTCTTTGAAGCCCGTCCAGTTTAATTTTTTTTGGGAAAAGTGCCCGTTCGGGGCCCGAAACGTCCGTTTTTCGCGAATCTGATTGGAAAATATCAACTAGATATTTTCCAAAAGGTTGGGACCCACCTTGACACTTGTCAATTATATGGTGGTGTAATTTTTGGAGGGAAAAGGTGTGGTTGGGAAGTGTTGGCCGAACATGGGTAAAAGGGGGGAGTTTTTGGGAGTTAGTTGTTAGTTTTAATTAAATTAGAAATTAGAAGAGAGGTTTTAGAGAGAGAAGGAGAAGGAGAAGAAGAGAGAAGAAGGGAGGTTGAGCTAGGGTTTGTGATCGAGCCCTTGGATCGAGTCAAAGCAAAGAGCAATCCCGTTCCCCTCGTTCTCCTCTACGGTAATACCCGAACCGATTCTCGTTTTAGTTATTTTCTTGGAAGCTAGGGTTTGAGTATAAACTAAGGCTTAGGGTTGTGTAGAGTGTGGGGAGGTGTTGGAGACGTTTTAGAGGTGTTTGGGGGTTTAATTTCACGTTTTCCGGTGACCGGAGGCTCGGGAGGAGCTCCGGCCACCGTGGGTGGTGGCCGGCCGGCCATGAGGTGGTTGGCCGGCCGGCCATGAGGTGGTTGGTCGGAGCTGGCAGCAGCCACCACATGGTGGCCGAGCCTCCCCTTAAACCATAGGGTCTCGGCCAAGTAGTGTGGGTGGGGCCCACATGCTCGGGTGCTCGGGTTTTATCGTTCGGGTGGTTTAAAACGTTCCCCGGACCATTTATCCTTAATCGAATCGAAATTTGGAATTAAATTGGAGAAGTTGTAATTAACGGGTTTTGGGAAACTTTAAACGTTAATTAATTGATTTAGAAGTCGGAATTCGATTCCGTCAAGTGCGTTGAGTTCCTTGATTTATTCTAAGACCGTAGAAACGAAAACGGGGGCTTTTGGAGCCCCGGAAGGCAATTAACCAAAACCGGGCAGATTCGCCATGTCGGGCGAATCTGGCCCTTACGGGTCCTTTATCGGCAATATCGAGTAATTGGGAAGTTTGGGAGTGATCGGCATTGTCGGGGTTACGTTTGGGCGTTAAGTTTATTAATTTTCGGTTTATTCGTACTAGTTTAAAAGTACTTTGAATTTGTGTTCTTTTAGATCGTGCTACGGACCGAGGCAAAGGGAAGCTCGGCGAGTGAGTGGGTGTACTTCGGGTGTTGTTGGAGCGCTTTTGGATTTATCTACGAGGTAGGGAAAGTAGCCGGATCTCGGCCCTGATTAGGGAAAGTTAATAGTAAAATTGCATGTGACACCAGGGTGTCGTGGGTTGAGTAGATTTATTTAATTATTAGAAAAGCATGATACGGGATTGTAGCGTTCAAGAGAAAAGCATGTGACACTTAGTAGTGTCGTAGGAACAGAGAACTTAGCGATAATTGAATTACTGGAGGCATATGACCATGCCCGGAGGTTGTTTGTGAAACTAGTGATTTTAGGACCGTTGGAGGCATCGAGTATGCCGGAGGTTGTCGTGCGTTTTATTTAATTGTTGAGTTGGGTGGCCTTGAGAGCCTGTATTTAATTGTTGAGTTTGGGTGGCCTTGAGAGCCCGTATTTAATTGTTGAGTTTGGGTGGCCTTGAGAGCCCGTATTTAATTGTTGAGTTTGGGTGGCCTTGAGAGCCTGTATTTAATTGTTGAGTTTGGGTGGCCTTGAGAGCCCGTATTTAATTGTTGAGTTTGGGTGGCCTTGAGAGCCCGTATTTAATTGTTGAGTCGGGGTGGCCATGAGAGCCGTGTATTTAATTTGGTGTCTTGAGTGGCAGTGAGTGCCCGTGGGGTTGTTGAACCCGAGTCTTGACTGTTGAGGTGTCTTGAGGGGCCTTGAGTGCCTGTGTGATTGAACTTGCCTGTGATTGCGATTGTGGTTACCTGGGGTGGTGAGTTCTAAAGGTCGACAGCCTGATCCGACTTAGTGTCGATGAATTGCGAGTTCTAAAGGTCGACAGCCTGATCCGACTTAGTGTCGATGAATTGCGAGTTCTAAAGGTCGACAGCCTGATCCGACTTAGTGTCGATGAATTGCGAGTTCTAAAGGTCGACAGCCTGATCCGACTTAGTGTCGATGAATTGCGAGTTTTAAAGGTCGACAGCCTGATCCGACTTAGTGTCGATGAATTGCGAGTTCTAAAGGTCGACAGCCTGATCCGACTTAGTGTCGATGAATTGCGAGTTTTAAAGGTCGACAGCCTGATCCGACTTAGTGTCGAGGAATTGCGAGTTTGAAAGGTCGACAGCCTGATCCGACTTCGTGTCGAGGAATTGCGATAGGTCGAACCCTGACCTGATTGAGATTGGTTACTGAGCAGCTGGTGTGCGATCCTTTGTGATCTTGTTTGGTGTTGTGTCGTTTCGTTCGAGTCCTTGAGGAGGTCGTCGATAGTTGTATTGGGTTTACACTGTTTTTATCGAGTGTCGAGTCTGTTGAGGAAGGTGACGGGTTGTGGGTCAGTTGAGTACTTGAGTTGGGGACTGTAGTCCCGGCGTTGGGTTTGGTTTTAGTGTTACTGGCTTTTTCTGCTAATTATGCCATAGTCAGTCTGTTATCCGTGGAGGTGAGCGAACGCTCACCCCTAGCTGCTTTTCCTACAGGTACTGATCACCGGACGGACTAGGTTAGCTCTTGAAGTCCATGGAGCTTGGAGCGGAGTCTGGTCTTTACTTTTGTTGAGTCTAGTGACGGATGTGCACCTTGTCCACTTGTTGGGACGTTTTTGTATTGTAAATACTATTATTATTTTTGGTAATTAAATGGAAATATCAGAGTTTTATTCAAAACAGGTTTTAAGTGTTCATGTTTTAAATGTTCGCGTCCCGAGTTCGGTTCGCTGAAATTGGGGCGTGACAGCTTGGTATCAGAGCTCGAGGTTTCAAACCTCGGACTGTCCGTCACTTAGGGGGGAGAGTCGAGTCAGTGTAGACCCGTCATGTCTTGAGTCTTCTTTGTGTTTGTGCGTATGTTACAGTATTTTGTTGCTGGCATACTGATTGTGTGTGATTGCGTGAACTGTTTTTAACTGTCGCGGGTCGACTCAGGAGCGCTCCTGTAGTCGAACGTGACGGTGTTGATGTCAAGTCGGTACAACGTGGTTCGGGGACGCCTGAACCGGGTTGTAACTACGTGATGTCAAGGAACGAAGTTTTAAAATGAAAGGGTGAAGGTTTTAAAATTATTGGCCCTGTTGGCATGTCTTGAACTTGATTGGCCCTATGGGCATATGTTTGATTTTTGATTGGCCCGGTGAACGGGGGTCGTCGTGTTGTGCGGGTTGGTTTGCCGCCGCTTGTTTGGTGCACGTCGGTGTGGTCTCGTTTACTAATGCTAGTATATAAAGTACGTTTAGCTTGAGCGGTGTAGCGCTTTAGTGATAAGCACGTTAGTGTAAGCTTAAGCGGGTGGACGTTAGTGCTTTTGTACTGTCGTTTTTATTTAAGTTCGCAAACTGAACGTTTGCGTGTATCCGTGCAGAGGATATTGTTTATGGCTCGCGGTAAGCGGGGACGACCATCAGGAACACGGGGCCAGGCACCCACGCGAGGCCGGCGGGGACGGTCAGCAGGGGCACCAGGGAGGGTGCCGACCGTTGAGCCCGCCGACTATGCGGAGGCACAGGGTACTCCTGTCGGAGAAGACAGGAGGAGTGACGCGGGGCCGTCTGCAGGCACCCCCAGTGTTCCGCCAGTCGCGGACCCTCCAGTGATGACTGCCCTGGATGAGCTTACCAGGACCGTTCAGAGTTTGGTGGCGATCATCGCCAGCCGAGAGTCGGCTTCGCCAGCACCAGAGGCAGCCGCAGTCCCGGTGAGGGCTGCGCAGGCAGAGGATCTTACCTCCCGAGCGCTACTAGATTTCCTGAAGCTCGGGATACCTGTTTTTGTCGGGGAGCCGAATCCCGACCTGGCCGAGCGATGGATAGAGCAGGTCACACGAGACTTGGACACATCGGGTGTCAAGGATGGCCGTCGGAGAGTGTCCTTCGCGGCCCATCAGCTGAGAGACAGCGCCTACCACTGGCGGGGGCGGGTGAAGGACACGGTCGGATACGACTACAGCGTATTCCAGGAGGTATTCATGGCACAGTACTTCCCCGAGTCGGCTCGGCTGGAGCGACATCGGCAGTTCTTAGACCTGGAGTAAGGGGGATGACGGTAGGAGAGTACGAGGCCAGGTTCACAGCCTTGGCCAGATTCGCGCCTGAGATGGTGACAAGCGAGACGAACCGTTGCCTGCGGTTCCAGGACAGACTGAGGCTGGGCATCCGGAACCAGGTTCTCGCCTTGAGGATACGGAAGTATACCGACCTCGTGGACACTGCAGCTACAGTAGAGCAGGGCGCCAGGGATGCAGTCAGAAGCCGTGAGGTCCGACCTCGGCCGATCAGTTGGGCAGGGCCGTCAGACTCACGAGACTCGCGGAGGCAGAGGACCACGGGATCCTTCCGACCACCGCCTCATCAGAGTGGATCGCGACAGCAGGGGTCAGTGGCATCAGTGGGGCCAGTCGCCTCAGAGAGGAGGCCGTCATGCTATCACTGCGGGCAGCCAGACCACTTACAGCGAGACTGTCCGACGAGGGGAGGAACCGCGGCAGTACCAGCTACTAGCCGGACAGGCCAGGGCTCGGGGTCAAGGGCTGACGAGATCAGCTGTTACCGATGCGGCCGGGCCGGTCACACTATGGCATGGTGCCGAGAGCAGTTAGGGGAGACATCAGTGCAACGACCGCAGCAGTCGCGGACAATACAGTCGCCCAAAGGTCGCCCTCGACAGGGTCAGCAGCCGAGATCATCACGGCCGTCTACGAGCGCACCAATTCTGAGACAGCAGCAGAGTCACGGGTATCCAGCAGCCAGTGCGCAGGGTCAGAGGCAGCAGGCCTCGCAAGGGAGAGTATATGCAGTCACCGACTCCAGAGCCCCAGGACCTAGCACGTACCGTGAGACCATCCAGGGTACGTGTTTGTTGTATCATTTATGGGCTTTGTTCTTGTTTGATACCGGGGCATCGCACTCTTTTATTTCGTCGGGTTGTGCTGAGAGGTTGGGGTTGAGCTTAGAGCCGTTGAGTCCACCCCTATGCCTCGACACCCCAGTTGGGGGTGGTGCATCGTTGACTAGAGTATGTCGTGCCTGCGAGATTAGAGTCGCAGACTGTCCTTGCCCTGGTGATCTTCTCGTGTTGGGGATGACTACCTTTGATGTGATTTTGGGTATGGATTGGCTGTCGAGGTACCGAGCCAACATCGATTGCTACAGACGACGAGTGACAGTGACAGTGGGCGGTACGAAGGTGACGTGCGTGCTGGGGAGTAAGAGTGGGGTCCTCCTGTCGGCGTTGTCCGCAGAGGAGGAAGTACCGGTTGTGCAGAGCCGAGAGTTACCGAGAGTGGTATGCGAGTTCCCCGAGGTCTTTCCTGAGGAGTGAGCGGGCTGCCACCGATGCGTGAGGTGGAGTTCGGGATTGACCTAGTGCCGAGAACGGCGGCGATATCGATGGCGCCTTACAGGTTTGCGCCGGCAGAGTTGACTGAGCTGAAGCGTCAACTAGAGGAGCTTCAGCAGAAGGGGTTTATCCGTCCGAGTGCATCGCCGTGGGGAGCACCAGCACTCTTCGTGAAGAAGAAGAGTGGAGAGCTACGGATGTGTATAGATTACCGGAAGCTGAACCGGGTTACGGTGAAGAACCGGTACCCGATGCCGAGGATCGATGACTTGTTTGACCAGTTGAGAGGGGCGACTCACTTCTCGAAGATCGATCTGCGATCCGGTTATTATCAGTTGCGAGTCCGTGAGGGGGACGTCGCAAAGACTGCATTCCGGACACGCTATGGGCATTACGAGTTCCTGGTGATGCCGTTCGGACTGACGAACGCGCCTGCAACATTCATGGACCTGATGAACAGCATCTTCCGGCCGTACCTAGATCAGTTTGTGGTGGTGTTCGTGGACGACATCCTGATATATTCGCAGAACGAGGCGGCGCATAAGACACATCTGAGGGCTGTTCTGACACTACTGCGCAAGCATCAGCTATATGCCAACCGGGAGAAGTGCGAGTTCTGGCTCTCTGAGGTGAGGTTCCTCGGCCACATCGTATCCTGTGACGGTATCCTGGTCGATCCGTCGAAGATCGACGCGGTCTCGAAGTGGGCACGGCCCACGAGTGTTTTCGAGATCCGCAGCTTTCTGGGATTGGCAGGCTACTATAGGCGATTTGTCCAGGATTTTGCACGACTAGCCGCACCGATGACTCTGTTAACGCGCAAGGGTGTTGGGTTCGTGTGGACAGATGACTGTGAGCGTGCGTTCGCGGAGTTGAAGACTCGACTGACTACAACTCCAGTGTTAGTGGTGCCCGAGCGAGGGATTGGCTATGATGTTTACTGCGACGCATCCGGAGAGGGACTGGGTTGCGTGCTGATGCAGTCGGGCAGAGTTGTGGCTTATGGCTCCAGGCAGTTGAAGATACACGAGCGCAACTATCCTACCCACGACTTTGAGCTAGCAGCAGTCGTGTTTGCGCTAAAGAGCTGGCGATATTATCTGTACGGCGAGGGGTTTCAAGTGTTCTCGGATCACAAGAGCCTCAAGTACATATTTTCCCAGCGAGACCTGAACATGCGTCAACGGCGGTGGATGGAACTACTCGAGGAGTACGACTTCGAGCTACACTACCACCCAGGCAAGGCGAACGTTGTCGCCGACGCCTTGAGTAGGAAGTCGGCTCCGAGCCTCGCCAGCATATCTGTCCGAGAGTGGGGCATGATGGGGGAGCTGAGCACATTCGGGCTTGAGCTAGAGGAGGTTACTGGCGGTGTTGCCATGCGCTCCCTAGTGGCTCAGCCCTCACTGCTTGCCCAAGTGTTGCAGGCGCAGAGGGAGGACGTCGAAGCATCAGAGATCCGCGAGAGAGTCGTCAGGGGTGACGAGGTGGTGGGCTGGCAGGACAGTACTGATTGGGGACTACGGTACCGCGGGGGGCTGTTCGTACCAGTTAACTGGAGAGACGCCGTGTTACGAGAGGCACACCATTCGCGTCTCGCAGTGCATCCGGGGGGCACCAGGATGTACCGTGACCTCAGGAGGCACTACTGGTGGCGCGGCATGAGGAGAGCAGTCGCAGAGTTTGTGTCGAGATGCCTTGTCTGTCAGCAGGTGAAGGCAGAGCATCAGCGTCCCGCGGGATTGTTACAGCCACTACCGATTGCTCAGTGGAAGTGGGAGCACATTACGATGGATTTCGTGTGTGGACTACCGAGATCGCCCAAGGGAAACTACGCCGTGTGGGTGGTAGTCGACCGGTTGACCAAGTCGGCTCACTTTCTGGCTATGAGGATGACAGACCCGGTCGACAAGTTGAGCAGTCTGTATATCCAGGAGATAGTGCGCCTCCACGGGGTCCCGGTGTCGATAGTGTCTGACAGGGATCCCCGCTTCACGTCCAGGTTCTGGCCGAGTCTGCAGAAGGCACTGGGGACAGAGGTCCTACTCAGCACAGCACATCATCCTCAGACAGACGGTCAGTCTGAGCGTACCATTCAGATCTTGGAGGACATGCTGCGAGCATGTGTGCTGGATTTCAGGGGATCTTGGGAGACCCACCTGCCATTGGCCGAGTTCGCCTACAACAACAGCTTCCAGGCCAGTATCGGGATGGCACCGTTCGAAGCGTTGTATGGTAGGCCGTGTCGGTCACCAGTATGCTGGGCAGAGGTGGGGGACAAGAGTCTGCTGGGGCCAGATCTTGTCAGAGAGACGACGGAGAAGGTCACATTGATCCGCGATCGGTTGAGGACCGCGCAGAGCCGGCAGAAGAGTTATGCAGACAGGCGACGTCGACCTCTTGAGTTTGCAGTCGGGGATCACGTGTTCCTGAAGGTGAGCCCGAGGAAGGGGCTGGTGCGGTTCAGGCGCAGCGGGGGAAAGTTGGCTCCGAGGTACATAGGCCCGTTCCAGATCTTAGACAGAGTGGGAGCCGTGGCTTATCGTCTAGCGTTGCCACCGCAGCTTGGGAGAGTACATAACGTCTTCCACGTATCCCAGTTGCGGCAGTACAACGCAGACCCATCCCACGTCATCGAGTGGACTGATATCGAGGTGGCTGATGATGTCTCCTATGAGGAGCAGCCGTTTCGGATCATGGACACACGGCAGCAGATTCTGCGGGGAGGCAAGATTATCCGCTTGGTCCGAGTGCAGTGGAAACATCACGGAGCTGAGTCGACGTGGGAACGCGAGGACGAGGTTCGCGCGAAGTATCCTGGCCTGTTCAACTCCCGAGGTACGTCTATTTTAAATTTCGCGGACGAAATTCCTTTAAGGGGGGTAGACTGTAATAACCACTTCTGGTCAACGTCAGTCAAACCTGCGAAAAACAGGAAAATTTAAAAATTTTAAGACAGACGCTTAACTTAACTTAAATTGACCCCGAGGGTCATGCCGGACTTAAGTTGACCCCGTTATCGACTAAAATGAGTTACGGGGGACTCAGGGCAACTTCCTGGTCATTTTGGGAAAGATTGATTTTTCGCTGGAAAAGTCACCCGAGCGACGTTTTGGTCCATTCGAGGACCGTTTTGGACCCGAAAAGCTTAGCCGTCGTCGTAGCGGTCTTAGTTGGGCCGTTTCTTTGAAGCCCGTCCAGTTTAATTTTTTTTGGGAAAAGTGCCCGTTCGGGGCCCGAAACGTCCGTTTTTCGCGAATCTGATTGGAAAATATCAACTAGATATTTTCCAAAAGGTTGGGACCCACCTTGACACTTGTCAATTATATGGTGGTGTAATTTTTGGAGGGAAAAGGTGTGGTTGGGAAGTGTTGGCCGAACATGGGTAAAAGGGGGGAGTTTTTGGGAGTTAGTTGTTAGTTTTAATTAAATTAGAAATTAGAAGAGAGGTTTTAGAGAGAGAAGGAGAAGGAGAAGAAGAGAGAAGAAGGGAGGTTGAGCTAGGGTTTGTGATCGAGCCCTTGGATCGAGTCAAAGCAAAGAGCAATCCCGTTCCCCTCGTTCTCCTCTACGGTAATACCCGAACCGATTCTCGTTTTAGTTATTTTCTTGGAAGCTAGGGTTTGAGTATAAACTAAGGCTTAGGGTTGTGTAGAGTGTGGGGAGGTGTTGGAGACGTTTTAGAGGTGTTTGGGGGTTTAATTTCACGTTTTCCGGTGACCGGAGGCTCGGGAGGAGCTCCGGCCACCGTGGGTGGTGGCCGGCCGGCCATGAGGTGGTTGGCCGGAGCTGGCAGCAGCCACCACATGGTGGCCGAGCCTCCCCTTAAACCATAGGGTCTCGGCCAAGTAGTGTGGGTGGGGCCCACATGCTCGGGTGCTCGGGTTTTATCGTTCGGGTGGTTTAAAACGTTCCCCGGACCATTTATCCTTAATCGAATCGAAATTTGGAATTAAATTGGAGAAGTTGTAATTAACGGGTTTTGGGAAACTTTAAACGTTAATTAATTGATTTAGAAGTCGGAATTCGATTCCGTCAAGTGCGTTGAGTTCCTTGATTTATTCTAAGACCGTAGAAACGAAAACGGGGGCTTTTGGAGCCCCGGAAGGCAATTAACCAAAACCGGGCAGATTCGCCATGTCGGGCGAATCTGGCCCTTACGGGTCCTTTATCGGCAATATCGAGTAATTGGGAAGTTTGGGAGTGATCGGCATTGTCGGGGTTACGTTTGGGCGTTAAGTTTATTAATTTTCGGTTTATTCGTACTAGTTTAAAAGTACTTTGAATTTGTGTTCTTTTAGATCGTGCTACGGACCGAGGCAAAGGGAAGCTCGGCGAGTGAGTGGGTGTACTTCGGGTGTTGTTGGAGCGCTTTTGGATTTATCTACGAGGTAGGGAAAGTAGCCGGATCTCGGCCCTGATTAGGGAAAGTTAATAGTAGAATTGCATGTGACACCGGGGTGTCGTGGGTTGAGTAGATTTATTTAATTATTAGAAAAGCATGATACGGGATTGTAGCGTTCAAGAGAAAAGCATGTGACACTTAGTAGTGTCGTAGGAACAGAGAACTTAGCGATAATTGAATTACTGGAGGCATATGACCATGCCCGGAGGTTGTTTGTGAAACTAGTGATTTTAGGACCGTTGGAGGCATCGAGTATGCCGGAGGTTGTCGTGCGTTTTATTTAATTGTTGAGTTGGGTGGCCTTGAGAGCCTGTATTTAATTGTTGAGTTTGGGTGGCCTTGAGAGCCCGTATTTAATTGTTGAGTTTGGGTGGCCTTGAGAGCCCGTATTTAATTGTTGAGTTTGGGTGGCCTTGAGAGCCTGTATTTAATTGTTGAGTTTGGGTGGCCTTGAGAGCCCGTATTTAATTGTTGAGTTTGGGTGGCCTTGAGAGCCCGTATTTAATTGTTGAGTCGGGGTGGCCATGAGAGCCGTGTATTTAATTTGGTGTCTTGAGTGGCAGTGAGTGCCCGTGGGGTTGTTGAACCCGAGTCTTGACTGTTGAGGTGTCTTGAGGGGCCTTGAGTGCCTGTGTGATTGAACTTGCCTGTGATTGCGATTGTGGTTACCTGGGGTGGTGAGTTCTAAAGGTCGACAGCCTGATCCGACTTAGTGTCGATGAATTGCGAGTTCTAAAGGTCGACAGCCTGATCCGACTTAGTGTCGATGAATTGCGAGTTCTAAAGGTCGACAGCCTGATCCGACTTAGTGTCGATGAATTGCGAGTTCTAAAGGTCGACAGCCTGATCCGACTTAGTGTCGATGAATTGCGAGTTTTAAAGGTCGACAGCCTGATCCGACTTAGTGTCGATGAATTGCGAGTTCTAAAGGTCGACAGCCTGATCCGACTTAGTGTCGATGAATTGCGAGTTTTAAAGGTCGACAGCCTGATCCGACTTAGTGTCGAGGAATTGCGAGTTTGAAAGGTCGACAGCCTGATCCGACTTCGTGTCGAGGAATTGCGATAGGTCGAACCCTGACCTGATTGAGATTGGTTACTGAGCAGCTGGTGTGCGATCCTTTGTGATCTTGTTTGGTGTTGTGTCGTTTCGTTCGAGTCCTTGAGGAGGTCGTCGATAGTTGTATTGGGTTTACACTGTTTTTATCGAGTGTCGAGTCTGTTGAGGAAGGTGACGGGTTGTGGGTCAGTTGAGTACTTGAGTTGGGGACTGTAGTCCCGACGTTGGGTTTGGTTTTAGTGTTACTGGCTTTTTCTGCTAATTATGCCATAGTCAGTCTGTTATCCGTGGAGGTGAGCGAACGCTCACCCCTAGCTGCTTTTCCTACAGGTACTGATCACCGGACGGACTAGGTTAGCTCTTGAAGTCCATGGAGCTTGGAGCGGAGTCTGGTCTTTACTTTTGTTGAGTCTAGTGACGGATGTGTACCTTGTCCACTTGTTGGGACGTTTTTGTATTGTAAATACTATTATTATTTTTGGTAATTAAATGGAAATATCAGAGTTTTATTCAAAACAGGTTTTAAGTGTTCATGTTTTAAATGTTCGCGTCCCGAGTTCGGTTCGCTGAAATTAGGGCGTGACAGCTTCTCCTGCCTTCTCCGACAGGAGTGCCCTGCGTTTCCGCGTACTCGGCGGGCTCAACGGTTGGCACCCTTCCCGGTGTCCCCGCCGGCCCCGCGTGGGCGCCTGACCCCGTGCTCCTGATGCTCGTCCGCGTCTGCCGCGAGCCATAGTCAGTATCCTCTGCACGGATACACGCAAACGTTCAGTTTGCGAACTCAGATAAACACAACAAGTTCAAATACGCTAACGTTCGCACGGTCTAAGTTACTCTAGCGTGTATATCACTAATACGTCACGCCGATCATGCTATTAATACTTTAAATATTAGTATTAGTAAAAGAAACCTCAAAGAGACCGCACTAACGTGTACCAAAACACGCAACGCCAACCCAACCACACAGCGGAACACAACAACAACCAAATCGACAAATTAAGACCGACCTCAAACACAAGCCAACACGGCCGAGTAACGACAATACATGCCCACTGGGCCAACCAAAGTCACACACGCCCACCGGGCCAAACAAAGTCACACACGCCCACAGGGCCAACCAAAGTCACACACGCCCACCGGGCCAAACAAAGTCACACACGCCCACATGGCCAACCAATTTTAAAACTTTTTCCACTCCATTAAAAGTCTCATTTCTCGACATCAGGTAGTCACAACCCTGTCCAGGCGTCCCCGAATTACGTTTTACCCACTTGATATCAACACCGCCACGCTCGACTGCAGGAGCGCTCCTGAGTCGAGTCGCGATAGTTTAAAAACATTTCACGCAGCAACACACAAACACTGTGCCAGTAACCCCGTACTGCACAACACAAAACAAAACAGGACTCAAATCCTAACGGGTCTACACACGAGTTCCGACTTGCGTACCCAACGCACGACGGGACTTTACTGACTCGACTCTCCCACCTAATTGACGTGCAGTCCGAGGTGTGAAACCTCGAGCTCTGATACCAAGCTGTCACGCCCCAATTTCAGCGAACCGAACTAGGTACGCGAACGTTTAAAAAGTTACAATACTTGAAGCCTGTTTTCATTAAATCACTTTAAAAGCCAGTTTAGTTCCACAAAATAATATCATTTACATCTAAAAAAACAATAGTCAAACACTTGGACAAAAACGAGGTACACGTCACTACACTCAAAACACCCAGCAACCCGCTTCAAGCTTCAGAAGCTCACCTAGTCCAGACTGCGAACGGTACCTGTAGGAAAACCAGCTAGGGGTGAGCGTTCGCTCACCACCACAGATAACAGACTGACTACGGCATACTTAGCAGACAAAGCCGGTGACACCAACAACGACTCAAAAGACACACACACGACCAAAACACTTCCCTCAACCGACTCAACACTCGGACACCTTATGTAGACCCCACACTACGATTGACGACCTCCTCCAAGACACGACTAACAACCACACAATACCAAACAAGATCACAAAGGATCGAAAACCAGCTGCTCAGTAACCAATCTCTGTATCTCGCCCTTTCCGATCCTAGTCGGGCTAGGCGGGCGACCTGTCGCGCAACTTCTCCCGATCCCAGTCGGGAGGCTAACCCACAACCTCTCCGCTTCACCCAATCCCAGTTGGGTGGTTAGCCACACCCGCGCGTCCTTCCCCCGATCCCAGTCGGGGAGCTAGCCCACAACCTCTCCGCTTCTCCCGATCCCAGTCGGGAGGCTAGCTACACCACACAACCTCCACTAGTATCAAGTAACCAATCACAATCACAAACAAGTTCAACAGACAGTAACGACACCGGTAACAACTCCACAGGCACTCAAGGCCACCAAGACACCAACAACAAACACGGGTTCAACAACCCTACGGGCCCTCATGGCCACCCAAGACACCAACGGTAAAGTACGGGTTCACAACCCTACGGGCACTCACGGCCACCCAAAACACCAAAACGAGAACACGGGATCTCATGGCCACCCAAGACTCAGCAATAGTAACACGAGCTCTCAAGGCCACCCAAAACTCAACAATAAATAACACGGGCTCTCAAGGCCACCCAAACTCGATAATAAATAACACGGGTTCTCAAGGCCACCCAAACTCAACAATAAATAACACGGGCTCTCAAGGCCACCCAAACTCAATTTTTAAACTATTACGAAAAACTCGAAAATCAATAAACTTAACGCCCAAACGTAACCCCGATAATGTTGATCACTCCCAAACTTCCCAAATACTCGACATTGTCGATAAAGGACCCGTAAAGGCCCGATTCGCCCGACATGGCGAATCTGCCCGGGTTTTGTTAATTGCCTTCCGGGGCTCCAAAAGCCCCCGTTTTCGTTTCTACGGTCTTAGAATAGTTCAAGGAACCCAATGCACTTGACGGAATCGAATTCCGACTTCCGAGTCAATTAATTAACGTTTAAAGTTTCTCAAACCCGTTAATTACAACTTTTCCAATTTAATTCCAAATTTCGATTCGATTAAGGATAATTGGTCCGGGGAACGTTTTAAACCACCCGAACGTTAAAACCCGAGCACCCAAGCACGTGGGCCCCACCCGACCCACTTGGCCGTGGGCCCTAGGGTCTTTTAGGGCTCGGCTCACCTTGGTGGTGGCTAGCCCTAGCTCCGGCCAGCCACCCCGAGGTCCGGCCAGCCACCCTGAGGTCCGGCCAGCCCCAGCCAACTCCGGCCAGCCTCCAAAGGCCACGGCCAGCCACCATAAGGCACGGCCAGCCACCTCATACGGCTGGCCGGCCACCCTACACGGTGGCCGGAGCTCCTCTGAGCTCCCGGTCACCGGAAAATGTTCCAAAACCGCTCAAAAACGTCTCCAACGAACCCCCAACCTCATTACAACCCTAACTCATAGTTTACCCAAACCCTAGCTTTCAAGAAAATTAACCAAAATGACGATCGATTTAGTGCTTACTCGAGAGGAAGACGAGGGGAACGATGTTGCTCCTTGCCTTGAGACGATCCAAGGGTTTGAAACCCTCCAAACCCTAGCTTTCCCTTTCTTGTCTCTTCTTCTTCTTCTCCAAAGTCTCTCTTCTTTTCTATTTCTTTTTCTCTTTTTTTTTCTTTTTTGATAGTGATGGCCGACCCCCCCCCCCCCCCCCCTTGTACCCTCACCTCTCATTTCCCCCCCAAAACCTAACACCACCACTTGGTTGACAAGTGGAAAGGTGGGTCCCACACCTTTTTGGAAAAATATCTACTAGATATTTTCCAGTCAGATTCGCGAAAATCGGACGTTTCGGGCCCCGAACGAGCACTTTTCCCAAGAAATTACGAAAATTGGCAAGCTACAAGGAAACGGCTCAACTAAGACCGCTTCGACGACGGATAAACTTTTTGGATCCAAAACGGTCTTCGAATGGACCAAAACGTCGCTCGGTTGACTTTTCCAGCGAAAAGTCAACATTTCCCAAATTGATCAGAAAGTTGCCCTGAGTCCCCTGGAACTCATTTTGGTCGATAACGGGGTCAAATTAAGTTCGGTATGACTCTCGGGGTCAATTTAGGATAAGTTAAGTGTTTGTCTCAAAAATTTTAAATTTTCCTGTTTTTCGCAGGTTTGACTGACGTTGAGCAGAAGTGGTTATTAAACATTGCACATTCTTCCCTAAATGTTGTTGAATGTTTTAGTAGGGGTATATTTATACAGTCTGATTCTCTTTAAGGTTGTTTGA
Source organism: Erodium maritimum (assembly GCA_963921825.1). Classification (NCBI taxonomy): domain Eukaryota; kingdom Viridiplantae; phylum Streptophyta; class Magnoliopsida; order Geraniales; family Geraniaceae; genus Erodium; species Erodium maritimum. The sequence continues at coordinate 47,837,835 of OY997595.1, read as the reverse complement.
GGAGGCTCCTGATCATTCTGGTGGTGTTCTTATTTGATTTTCTAAACAAAGTTTCTATTTCTCTTTATTAGATATGCTTCCTTCTCAGAGTTTCATTTTCTCTTGGTTGGAGGCGCTATCTGACCGTGGTTGGAAATGAATTCAACGCTACTCGCTCTCAGATCTTTTGTGGGGAGTAGGTTAGGGGTAGGGTGTAAGGAGTGGTTGAGCTCATCTCTTAGAACTCATGGGTGTTTGTTCATCTGATTGGTTTGAAGGCTTGTGTTTTTCCAAATCTTCCTCTCTTCTTGGGCATATTTCTTTCTCTCTGGGTGTGTGGGTAGCCTCATCTGTATGTTGGTTCTGTTCTTTAGGTAGTTTGTAGGTCTGCATCTTTGCTGGATTGCCTCCTTCCTCCCTTATCCCCCTCTATATTGGATTAAGGCTTATCTCCTTGCAGATCTCTTTTGATGTTGAGGGTTCATCTAGAAGTGCCTTGTTCGAATCATCTCATAAGGTGGACAAGCTCACCCGTCAAGTGGCGAAGCAGAAATGTAAAGTTGCGGAGCAACAATGTCAACTCACAGAGCAACAAGAACTGATAGGCGCACTAACCGAGAAGAGGAGATGAGACAAGCAAAGTAGGAATATATGACCAAACAAGTAGACTACCTCATGAGTATCATCAGTAACTTGGTCCCCGACTTTTGTTATCATCGTCGACGCGACAATGATTTCGACTAGTTACTTTTCTTTATATATTCTAATTATTATTGGAAATAGTTGACTTTAACTATTTTTTGTTTTTCAAATACATTACTATTTATGGTTTTGTTTTTTTGGATATTTTTATATTCATTGTATAATAATTATTTTTTTTGTTTAGATAAATATTAGTCTGGTTTAGGAAAATTTGCACGTTAATTTCCATGTATTGTGTGTTTGGTGCACAATTTGTAATTTTTTTTCTTCTTAAATCTATTGCTTTACTTAGCCGACCAAATTATAGAAATTGGTGGATTAGGTATTATCATCACGGGTCATATATTTGGTCGGTAATTTAATTATCGATTAATATGAATGGTCGGTAATGAAAGTTCAGTACCTACCGTTTAGATTGGTCGGTAATGCCGACTTAATGGAATGGTCGGTGATGAACTTTCATTACCTACTAATCTAAACAGTCGGTACTGCACTTTCATTATTGATCGTGCTGACCCCGTAAAATTTGGTCGACAATGAAAAAACAGTTAATCACCGATAAAACATACCCGACGAACGCGAACAACGGTAGTGATCATCATCGACAAAATGCTATTCATTATCGACTAAATGGTTCGGTCGGTGTGTTAGTCTTAGTGCCCGTAGTTCAATCATTAATGTCCAAATGTTTAGATCATCATTAGTAATAAAATTAAATCGGTTTTATATTACTTATGTGTTGGAGTAATATATCGACGTGTGTTTCGATCTGTGTCCACAAAACAAATAGAACAATAGATTGGGATGGACCACACTCAATGAGTCATTAGTCAACAAGCTTCACTAGAAGCGACTAGTATGAAATATGACTCTTTATGGCTTAGTTATATTAGTCATTGGAATGAGATTCTGGAGTCTGATCATAGATATCATGTGGGACATGATATTGGACCACCCTACCTGAGTATATTCCATAGATCCAGTCATGAACATATTTAATGGGGTAGCTTGTCATGTATCCTTAGACCAAGGAGTCTTTGTGATCACTATACAATAAACAACTGAGTTTGACTTTAGTCCAAAGTTTCTCGTAATAGGGCTTCCATAACGGCCAAGATTGGTTTGGGGATGGACTACATGAGTGACATGAAAGACGACAAAAGGATTTATCCCTCATACTACGATTTCATCTAATTAAAGACAAATTTAAGAAGGTATGGGGGAATATTCTAAAAATAACCGGCTGGCAAATCTGGTTGGCCAAAAATGATAAAGTGTTCAATGTTGTGGATTTAACTCCGACAGTAACTTTGAACAAAATTCACAACAACATCTACTCTTGGGAAAGTACTTTTTTCTCCTCATCATATTATTTATCTTATGAGATATGGTTGCTAGCTCCTGCATCTTTCTTGGTTCTGATACAAAATTTTCCTTGATCATTTCCTCATCTTTTGAGCTGAAGGTGGTCTTGATGGATCAGTTGTCTGAAGGTTTCTCTGATCTTGTCCCTTTTGTCCTAGTTGGTTATGTTGGTTCTGGGGGCTAGGGTGTGTAGGTTTGGGGTTGGTTTGGGAACTGTTGTGAGGGTGTCTTGTTCTTGGGGTCTTCCTTGTTCTTTTCCCCCTTTGTGTGTGTAGTTTTTTTATCTTCTCCTCTGATATGCATGTCTGTGAGTGTTGGTTCTAGCCTTAGGTTTTGTGTTTGTGTTTGACCTCTACTGAGGCCTTTTTGGTTTGGTCCCTTAGTCTTCTCTCCTTTGATCTTCCTGCAGAGCCTTGTTGGCTTCTTTGTTTCTTGTGCAAGTGTTACTCGGGTCAGTTTTTGCTTTTATTAACATCATTTGAAGGTCCTGCGTGTAAAAGGTTTTGATTCATTTTCAAGGGTCTTAACTGAAGAAGTCAGCATACTCTCTAATTCAGACATTGCAGATCTCTACTCCTTTGTTTCTGCTGATGTAAGAAAGACAACTCAATTTCAGGGGAAGATTATGCTCGTTTCTCCATAAGGCTGGGTAGATTTATCCTCTTGGTGTTCAAACTTTGCAAATCTCCACCCCTTTTGCCCCCATCCAGAAGCTCTCAATTTTTTTGATCAGCAAATCAAATTTAAATTAAACCTTTTTTGAGGAAAAAGAGGAGTTACAAGGAAAGGAATACAAGAAGACTAGAATCAGAAACCAACAACAACAACCAACGACAACCCAAAAAGAAGCCCAAGATCAGAAAAAAAACACCACTTCACGTAGGAAATCACCACAAAACAACCGCTTCACGCAGGAAGGCACCAGAAAAAAAAGGTCTAATACCTAAATTAACAACCATGAAGCGCTAAAAGGGAAACGGATTTGAAGCATCCAGATTTAATGAACATGAAACACATAGAGAAAATACTTCCAACAGGAGATGGAACCCAAACTGGACTCCCTAACTGGTAGTCGCTGAAGCTCGCACTTAATCCTCCAAAAAGCAATTCCGGTCAACACCAAGAAAAGCCTGAAAGGGGGAAGACTGGTATTTCTACTAAGAGCGAGTCCAGACTTCCTAGCTAGCTGAGGAAATCATCACTACCGAGGATCCGAGGCTGGAACTCGAGCTGAGTGTTCCGATATTGAAACCGATAACCCCTCGTCGGCCAACACCAAACGAGGACCCAAAGGGGAAGACCTGTAATTATACCGAGCACAAGTCCACCTGGACCCGGACAGATCTAACACGTAAGCCAGTAAAGGAGAGCGACGCAACACCTAAAGCACCCATTCCAAGAAAGAACCAAGCTGAAGCCACGCACCCCCACTTTCACCGGAGAGTCCCAAACCATAGTACCCGAACACCCTGAAAAGCTCCTCAAAAAATCGAGCCACCGAACACCAGTCAACACTGATTGAACCACCAACCAAATACACAATCAACAAAAGGGGAGGGGGATAACTTGAGCAGAGACACCACCAAGTCTCTGTCCAAACCGGCATGGAGCAGGTGAAGGGTGAATATGAACACACGCAAGAAGCCAGCAACATCGACCAAAAACGAGGTCGAGAACACCAGCAGCGTCACGAAGGGGCAGAACCAACAACAGTCACAAGGGCTCCCACTCAACCAAAAGTCAACACTAACCAATAGGCGAGGCAGTTATCAAACCAGAATGATCCAAACCCGAGTGGGAGAGGAAACGCTTCCCACGAATAGCTCAGAAATAAGGCTCCTCCTAAAGAAACGAGGAAGGCTCCACCACCACCGAGAAGCAGAATTAAGGAGTACAACAGAGATGGGAAATCTGGAGGCCAACACCAAATCCGACCCGATCTCCTTGAGTCAGCCGGTACCAATGAACTAAACCAGAGTAAGTTGCCACATGGACATCACAAAAACACCGAGATCCAGACAAAGCCCGACAATCCTCAGCTAAACTCCATCTAATGAAAAAGAGAAGAGATAGCCTGTCAACAGAGAGCCGAGCCTCCACCACTAGGCCAGAACACCTGAAACTGGACGGTGACCAGGGGCAAGGATGAGGCCTGAGACGAACGGGGATAGAAGGGCTCCAGTATGCCAGAGTAAAACACGGTCGGAACGAAGACGCACGGAGCTGACCACGGAGCTGGTCTCTACGACGACAGGAGTCAGTGGCGAAGCGGACCACCACAGCTTGAGCCGATGAAGACACGGGCCACCGCAGCAAGAGTAGAGAACCACGACCGGTGAAGATCTGGAGACAGATCTGGCGCCTGGCTTTTTTATCTTAGGGTTTGAGTGGTCTTGTGGGATGACCACTAAAAATTGGAAGTCATTAATGATGTCCTAAGCTCTCAACTTACTACCCATTGTTTTACTTTGTTCAAAGTTCAAAATCAATTCATTTGATTAAGAATTGTAGGTGTTTTGGCTTGTAAAGTCTCTATAGCTAGAGGCTTTTTGTCATCCATTTTCAATCTTTAAAAGGGGAGAGATTTATAATATTGTTTTGCTTATCAAAAATAGTTTCCATTTGAACAAAATCTCTTCTTTTTCTTTTTTATTCTCGTTGTGTTCGTGTTTCAATTCTCTTTCGCAAATGGTTAGGCTAATCACATCCGAAAAAATTTGTACAAACTTACGAGCCACACAAATCAAATGATCGGATTTGGTCCCGTAATAGGTATTATGCCCAAACATATAATTTTTTTTAAAAGTAAAAGATAATCAAATGGTTTAAGTTGTAACAACAAATTCAATTATTTTTATTTTTATTGTCGACCATTTTTCTTTGAGTGATATATGTAGTAGCATCATGTGGTTGTCATTGGTCCTCAAATGCTGCGGTTTAACGATAGTGTCGACAACATTTTCATAGATCAAACCTACCAACCATTATTTATCTTTTCTTTTGTTTGGTCAGTGGTTCAGTGTAGAGTGATGACTCAAGACACCAAAAGTCAGGTGTGGTGAGGTCAGTCCAAATTATACATCCCACAAAATATTTAAAAAAATTTGGAGAGATGGGGAGGACTTGTATGTAACATGTGAACAAACAACCCATCATAAGATAAAAAAATAATTTAGCATAAGTATTCAATAGTTGCAGAGGACAAAATCATTAGTGAAAGGAAATGAGGAAAGAGACAGAGTTGACTGCGATCTATATTGATCTTAGATACTTCCCACGTGGCTTACTTACAAGACGTGGATTGTTTTGGGATTAGGTTTGGGCAGCAAGGGTCGAGAAAAGCATGGATACGGTGATCCGTGAGGAGGCATTTTGCCGGTGCATGTTACCATGACGACTTCCAACGATATGTTTCACACATTTGTTTTTATTAGAGAGATTTTATAAATACTTTAATCTTAAAATGAGATAAAAACAGTTTGTATGAAAATAAATTAATAGTTCAACTAAAATCAAAGATAAAAAAAAAAGGTCCAATTACAAAATACAAAAAAAAAACAATAGAACGAAACAAAAGACCCACAAGCCTCACACTCAAACGCTACGATCTCCCGTTCTTAAAACCAAAGAAACTCATGCGAGTCAATAACATATAGTTAAGCCATATCATCAAAGGACCGCATGAAAACCATCCCTACTGTCACGCCCCAAATCCGGTTTTGACCGGACTCGAGACGTGACCCGAGTTAAAATAAATTAAGTAATAAACGATTGATAAAATACTCGAATCTCATAAAAATTCCATCAAAATCGATATAAGTAAATGTTCGAAATCCTCAATGAGTCACATCTCTATATACGAAATAAGATATAACATGTTTAACAGGAAAGAACAACACAAATCTAAGACAAATCCCAAAAAGAGCTGAAGCTCCCAAGCCTCGCACACTCTAGACATCTGGTACTCCTGTAAAACAGTAAGAGAAACAAAGGGGATGAGCTTACGCTCAGTAGGAAAAATCTCAATAACTTCACCTTTAGATCAATACTTAAACTGTTTAAACGGATAAGCAAATAGCATAATAATACGGTTAACAATGTAGTGCTAATGAATAAAATATATAATCATAACAATGTCGCACTCTTAAAGATAACCGTAACTTAAAGAGTGCATAAAAAGTTCTATAACGAATCGATAAGAGTAAAATGGGAGTAATTAATATCATGCCAACCACTTGCTTTCTCAAGCCTCCGATCCATGGATAGATTATGGGATCACTTCGGTTCCCATAATTCCGATCCACCAGAGTACCCATGTCATATCAGATTTTCCCTCGGTCCAGAGGAAGCACATGTGTCGGGGCACCGGAAACAATCCCAAATGGAATCTTATCATCGAGATTCCCATAAATGCCTCCAAAGGACCATACGTCATAGGGAACTAAGGTAGTGCTCCCGTAGGACGCACACCCTTGGGTGAAATCTCGGTAACCCTCTCTCAGAAGTAATCCAATTAATATCCCGCAGGATCTGCTCATAATCAATCCATATCCCGCAGGATCTGCCAATAATCAATAAATATCCCGAAGGATCTGCCAATAATCAATAAATATCCCGCATGATCTGCCAATAATTCATACCCGTAATATCCAGTAATCAATGCCCTCAGGCTCCAATACTCAACCAATATCTCATTGTATCTGTCAAACTCTACCTTTACCACGACACCGGATTACCCCCCCCCCCCCGGTGTAGTACTGAACCAATCAAACAATCATTCAAGAACATGAATAAAGGAAACACACCATAACTTAGCCACCAATCAACACTCATCGAAACATACTTTCATCACAACATAGACATCCAATAACACACCACACTTACCTTATACTTACCTGTCACGTCCCCGCGGTACATCGATCACCTTATTGCACCCCGTGGTACAACCAGTCATACTCGATCATCCGTTCAAACAACAATTATATCAACACAAACACTCAATCAACCAAGTACGCATTCAACCAATCAACCATCATGTGAACGATCAATTAAGTATTCAATCATATAAGCTAATCTAGTTTCATTAGACTCTTATGTTATCCTAATAACTGGCAACCAAGCATGTGAACCTAGCACACAACTAATCCGAGAGCTCTTCACAGCCTCTCTACCAGTAAATCAATTTCCCAAGTATTGAAAGCAAGCTTCACTAATTATCATCATCCTAAGCATGCATACTAGACTCATCCATTTATTAGTAAATGAAATACGATTATTCTAGCTATTCGCATCCTATAGGCAATTCTAGGACCTTTCCGATTTTATTATCCTAATCATGCATACTAAGCATTTAGATAAGAAGTTAATACTTTCCCTACCTTGTGGTCTTCCTCTTAATACTCTATTGTCACAATCGAGAGTGACCACACCGTTCTTCACACGGGTACCGGCAAGGTCTTCGTTCTTCAAGGTCTTGTGGTCTTTGAACACAAAACAACTCTAATTAGACTCTACTTAACAGTAACAAAAGTCCCCCAAAACCCTTCCAAAAGATCAGCTCCAAAACAAGATCAAAACGGTGAAAAAACCTTCGAAAACCCCCAGAACTGGTCGGTCACGGACACTGTCACAGAGTCGTGACACCGACCCTCACGGAAGACGTCACGGAGCCGTGACGTGTGCCGTCACGGTCTCCCTCACGGAGCCGTGACGTGTGCCGTCACGGTCTCCCTCACGGAGCCGTGACGTCGCCCGTCACGGGATCCGTCACGGATCCGTGACGCTCCAGGACAGTTCCGCCCTTCTTCAACCTCCAGCTCCTTTCCTCCGAAAATCCACAACCAAACTCCATTTTTAACCATTTCCAGCTCCCAAAACAGTCAAATACCTCCAAAACTCCTATACCCATGGTAGGAATCAACCAATAAACAAGTTTCCAAGGATTCTCCAAATCACAATCAAATCAAAAACTCCAAAAGTTCATCCAAAGTCACCTAACAACAACACCCTCAATGGGTTCATCAAAACTTCAACAAGAGCACAATCCAAACCTCCTACTTCACTACTTCTTCTCCAAATAACCAATACAAAGCTAGTTTATCAACTTCAAGCCAAAAACCCACAAAACCCAAGAAATGAGAGTAGATGAAATGGAGAGTTGTGAGCATCCATACCTCTAGGAGAATGAGTTGATGAAGATGAAGGGATCTTGGAGAGGATTTGGGTAGAGATTGATACAAAAGGTCTCTCTTTTCTCTTGCTTTCTCTTCAAGACACCATGGAAGCTCCAAGCTCTCCCTCCTC